>JAZBNJ010000012.1:2500000-3750000 GCA_037349165.1 Choristoneura rosaceana | reverse complement strand
AAGAAAATTCAGACAAACAAATACAGAGAAATGCAGACAATGCTTTTAGACATAAATTTTAGTAGTAGTATCTGATTTTAAACTAATAATATATTCATGGATCTGCATAAGCATTCTATTGGTCTAGAAGAAATTGATTACGTACGTGCTAGACAGCAACTAATAGGCAATATGTGCGGGAATTCATTGCAAATAGAAAATATAAACTGCCTTAGCAAAATAAAATGCTTTTTATGTAGCTCAATAAAATTATACCGATTTTTATTAATTAAATATTCAAAAAGTAGTAAAATGTATGGATTGTCTCGTCTTTTTAGCAAAATAGGGCGTTTATGCTAAACAATCTTACTCTTTCTCAGACCACATTTTCACTTAGCCTCAGTTTCATCGTGTCGAACGCAAGACTGTGCATTAAAAAAACACAATGTTTTAGACGCTGAACAAAACCCGAATTTAAACCATAAATAAAAACAATACTTCCATTTTGTTTAATATGTGTTTAAGTATGTATTTATCTATATAAATATGTTTATCCATTACCTAGTATCCATAGTACAAGCTTCGCTTAGTTTGAGACTAGGTCGATTGGTGTCAATTATTGTCCCATGATATTTATTTAATAATAATAATTATTATTTATTTTTTCAGTCGGCTCCCGTTTCTGTCTTCACCAACTGTCATGTCGCGTAGCTATTTAATTAGTTCTCTTTGCGAACTGGTAGCGTGCTGCTTCGTGACCATTGTGCTGAGTCCTAGAGATTTAGACGTCATGATAAAGGCTATATAGATCTATACCTATAAAAGACTAACGTGACTTACTACGTACAGCCTCTAGCTTAAAATTTGAAATTTGGTGGACATACTCTTTGAGGATTACATACGTGCTAATAGAAGTAGTTTTAGCAATTTTCACAGAGTGGGGGCCATTTTCCTTTTTCTTGTTCATGGAAAATCACGCTTTTACACGTTTTTTTTAATGATGTTTTTCTTCTGTAATTTCATGCTCCGATCTGATTATTATTAAATATTTATTATATTTATAGTACTGCTTCCAATTTTTTAGACCCTACTTTACTCGCTGCGATATGTCTGATGGCGACTGTATGAATCTATAGTGTATAGTGAAAGAAAAATAATGATTTGCCTTCGTATTTTGTCGGATAAGTTTGTAATTTATTGAATCATGCGTTAGTTGTGTGTTGTTGTGTTGTGTGTGTTGTGATTTGTTAGTCTAACAACTGGTAGCATGGTGTACGGTTGTGTTACTCTGAAGATGAGCTCTGGTTGAGTTCGAAATGATGATAGATGGTTTTGTGTGATTTGTTTTTACAGTGTGGAGGTGGAGGAACTGCATGAACATGCATATTTTGCATAAGCTTAGCTATCGTAAGGTCGCGGGCGAACAAGGAAATGCTTTTAGTTCATGGAAAGTTTGTATTTATGTTGCCTTCTAGTTAAAGAAAAATGAAAGAAAAGGTTTGTAAAGGTTACCTGGAAGAGTTCGCTCTGAAATACAATACAACAACAATACAATACAATAGTTATATTGTATTGTAAACCTCGGCAAATTTCAGTATGCTAGTTGAAAAAGCATGATAAATCGAACTTTTCAGACAAAATGCGAGCAAAAAATTATTCACTAGATCGTTTAATTCTATCCTGCTGGACTTTTGCAATTTTTCGGAACAAAACTATCCCATGTCCATCTCAATGCTTCAAACCATACATACATACAGACACATAGAAAGACTGACAGAGTGACTTTCGCATTTCAAATATTAGTAAGGATTGCTCCAATATACTTGGGAATAACAGTAAACAAGTCTTTACGAAGCCAATTCTGTGTACAAATCTATCCGCTAACGGAAATTGAACTCATTTTCCGCCCAGCGTAGAGATGTCGCAGGGAAATGGCCAAAACAGTGATTTAAACAAATCTCTAAGGGAGATGACCTTAAAACAGCGAATCCATTTTATCATTGCTTCGAAAAAAATCAGTCGTCTGGTGAAATTCCTGAATCTAAAAAGTGAAATGACGAAATCAGCCAAACGAGTTTTTGGTGAAAATTGTATTTTTAGTACAAGCTTTTTTGTTGCCTGTCATTCAAACCACATTCGCATGCCAAATTTCAAGTCGATGTCAGTGTTGTGGAGACGATTTTGACCGAACTACCAGGTTGTCACTACCAGATTATTGTATTGTCACGCAATTTACACAAGTAGAGGTACACTAAATTTTAAGTCAATCTAACTAATGGCTACTTAGGTTGCTATTTACTCTTCATCATCATCAGCCGGAAGACGTCCACTGCTGGACAAAGAATGCCATAGAATGCCATAATGAACGACAACTCGCCACTTGCATCCACCGGTTTCCCGCAACTCTCACGATATCGTCAGTCCACCTGGTGGGAGGTCTGCCAACGCTTCGTCTTCCGGTTCGTGGTCGCCACTCGAGAACTTTTCTCCCCCGACGGTTATCTGTTCTTCGAGGGATGTGGCCCGCCCATTGCCACTTCAACCTGCATATTTTTCCAGCTATGTCAGTGACTTTAGTTCTTCGACGAATTTCCGTATTCCGGATTCTATCGCGCAAAGAAACTCCAAGCATAGCTCTCTCCATAGCTCGTTGCGTGACTCTGAGCTTCTCTAAGAGGCCAACAGTCAAGGATTTACTCTTAAATTACTAATAATTCTCAAGAAAACTTAACCGTTATAGTTTTCCTTGTATGTTTGATATACTTACTACCATCTTAATTTTTATTCAAATTTTACACCCACCCGTATACTTTAGAGGGGGGGGACGCTAAATTTTAATGCAAATTTTCACTTTAAAGTTGAATATTTTGCAAACTAATCACTGAATTGAAAAATCGTTTGCGTAATCCCGTAATGGTTTTAAAAGACCTATCCAAAAATATCCCTACATTAAAATTTTGGATGGGAAAAAAATCACCCCCACTATACGTCTATGGGAGGTACCTACTCAAAACAAAATATTTTTTATTTTACCATTTTATCGGCATAGTTTACATATATTTGTGAAAAATAACAGATTTCTAGCATTGATAGTTCCTGAGCAAAGCCGCGGACGGACGGACAGACAGACATGACGAAACTAATAGTGGTTCCGTTTTCGCCATTTTGGCTACGGAACCCTAAAAACGAGTTGCCATTTTTGGCTGCATTCGTCATTTTACCAAATTCAAGGATTTGACCAAAAGTTTAATTATTTTCTATAAGCAAATGTTAAAATAGATTCGATATTTTAACATCCTCCGTGATTTGATCGTATCTCTAGAGATTTGTGCAAATCTCTGTTTTGGCCATTTCCCTGCGACAGACATAACTTCATATAACTATTTCACAGTGGTATTCCTTTTGACATGACGTCTGGCTATATATAGGATATCCAAGTACAACAAACATTTTACGAACTTACCAACTTCTTAGGTAAACTCATACGTTTGTCGCAAAACCTATCTTGTTATCTAGATGAAGTCGAAATTCAAAGCTGACGATTGATTTGGTTTTGAGAAATAATTAATTGTTTAGTTTATTTATTCATTCAATACATCATTACATTATAATTTACAGAAATGTCAGTTATAAGAATTTGTATTGAAATCGTCAAATGAATAAGGTCACAGTATACATATAAGCTCAAGCAGTATGGAAGCTACGAAGCTACGATCGAAACGAACACACTCACACAGACGCGCGCTCTACACGGCCTCTAAGGGGGTCTCGCGATACTGCAGTACCGCCTAGTCCCACGTGAATGACGGCACACAGAATATCGCGCAGTAAGCGTTTCATGTTAGCTTAAATATTACAACCAGTACCGCCTCCGCGCCGCCCCGGCTCCGCCACCGCTTTCTGTGTGTTTCAAGCTTTACAACGACTCGTTGTTAAATACCAACACATAGTAAGTTGTACAGAAAACAATCTTAATTTAGGCAAACCAAATCAATTAGTAATTTATAAGCCGAAGGATAACCAAGCACATTTTTTATATAACCAACTTCCTTCAATGTAAATTCAGTCCTGGTAACTACGGTTTTCATAATAGAATTTACAAGTTTCCTGAAAACTTCCGAGTTTTAATTAAAGGATTCATTTTTCATATTTTTAAGGGAACTACGTTGGGAAAGTTTGCCTCAACTTTTCGCGACGATGCTCAGACTTACTTTGTCCTTAATGCTGAGATGCAAGACTTAAGGTAACCGTCCACTGATCCGCATCGTACGCTACGGACGTATCGCACCAAATGAATTCTAGTATTCTTTTTATACCGGGTGTGGCCTGTAGTAAGTGCACAAAATTAAAACATATTGATAGGCCCGCATGGGAAATGTAGCTCAAACCCGACCAAATATCGAGGTTGACCCCATACAAAGACTGACCGCTAAGACTAATCATGACTAGTGGCTGACTCGAGCCCCACGGCGCGGGCGGGCGGCGCATTTGAATCGATGTAATTCGCTCTTGAGACGTCACAGTAGATATAAAAAATTGACACGGTTGGTTTTCATACATATTGAGGTGTTTGCGTTATCTAGTGTAATCTATATCTGTGGTTGCGGGCAACCGGCGGGTACAAGTGGCGAGTTATCATTTATTGTGGCATTCTAAGGGGGGGGCCTTTGATCAGCAGCTTAGTGGACGTTTTCCGGCTGATGATGATGATGGAGATGTTGATTGATTAGTGTGGGTAGCGCTGGGTCTTACAGTGTTGTCGTCACTCAAGAACACATTGACTCCCAATAACCAGCAGGGCTACTACGAAACTAGAAGTTTGTATCGTACTGTCCCTCTCGCTCTCGTATTAAATGGTATAAGTGTCATAGGGACCGCACGACACGAACTTTGAGTTTCGTAGTAACCCTGCAGTTATTCGATACAATGTGCCCCATTAACTGCTACCTAAGCACTCGTCCCACTGCCTTCGACTAGCGAGAGGAGAGTGTTTTTATATTATTGCTTTTGACAATTTTTTTCATACAAAAAAAAACTTCTCTACGGTAGCGGTACTATAGTGCCTTAAGTTTGACAATAGGCTAGACTACTAAAAAAACTGTTTAGTCCGTCAAGTGGTTTAAAAATATTGTGCAGTAATTTTTTCTTTTGTTTGACAAACAAAATATGACGACGATACCTACAGCGCTTAGAAGTTTCGATTGACGTCACTATATGGTACGATTTTTTACCTTATAGTGACGTCACAAGCCCCCACTCCGGAAGTTTGATGATTGTTTGTCGATTTTTAATAAATAGATAAACCAAAAAATACGTGACCCATATTTTTCCATAATCTAACTGTCGGACTAAATAAAATGATATATTTTTAACCCAGTCGTCATCCGTATTCTTGGGCATAAGATCCTACCACCTACAAACGACATCATTCGTTCGTTCCGACATCGAACACATGGTAAACAAGTCGTTCACAGCATGTTCACAGCATAGTTCCCTCAATCAACATGTCGGCTAGACAAAGCGAACCGGCCAAACAGTTGAGCGGATCCAAATGCAAACTACGCGGAAATCGGACAGAGCGCAAGTGGTTCACGGAATACAAAATACTGCTTGATTTCAATCACTCGGACAAATTGTCTTTAGTCATTGTGTTAATCGGACTTTGACACAAAGGTCTGCATCCTAAGCATAAAATAAGGAACAGTGTGGCGAACTGCTACTCGTAGTATGGCGTAGCAACTTGATTACCACTGATGCCCAAATTTTGTATTAAAAATTTTGGCGAAAATTATGACTGTACACTAAATAAAACGGCTATGCTACGAGTAGGTGTCGTGAAGACATACGTATCGTTTGGAAATTGTAAGGCAAACATCAGGCGATCTATCCCGGTTTTACTCTGTTTTAAATATTCTCACTTATGTATTTCATTTCATCTAGGATTTTATTATTTTTTTGTTCTATGTTGTCATAAATAAATGTTATCGTTCCTTCTTTATTTGTAGTTTTATTTTATATCAATAATACACTGCGCTGTGCACCCACAAATTGTGCACCCGTCTTGTCGGCCAGAGTTTCGTTTGAAATTATGTTATTTTCCTTTATGTTTATTCTGCTTTCTTCATATTTGTCACGTCAAATAAAGCGATATTACTAGTCATAAACTACCTCCATCAAGCCACCTAAGATTTGACTATCAAATACGTGTCATAATTTCACATAAAATTATCAAAATACGTAAAAACTTGGCCACTGTTTTATTTCGTACGTGTACGTGTGTTAATAACGGGACGTATTCAATCCAAATTGAATTAAATATGAACTGAAAAATAGCAGCGATATAAAGACAATTCCAATCACGCAATTTGGCTATGGATAACTGCGAAAAAACTACTAAAGCAATTTCTGGACAACTATCGTATTTTTTATCTCTATTATTGTGTTCAAGTATAACTTCGTTTAAAATTGTATGTATCGACGACCGATCGTAAAATCTTTTAGATCACGAAATTCCTAGGCATAATCATGAAATGGCGCCATATGGCGGCATATGAATGCCTAAAAGTTGGCCAGGTATATCACGATGTGCCAGAGAAACAATACGGCAGATCGATTAGAGCAACGCATTCTTCGATATTCCTAGGATACCGTGCACATCGCGATATGCCGAAAAACTTAAACTTTGAGTTTTGAACGATATGGCGGATGTCCCTTAGCCAATTCATGAAATGGCACCATTTCACGATATGCCTAGGAATTTTGTGATTTAACAGATTTTACGATCGGCTGCCGACATATGAATTAAGATTAGACTAAAAAATAAAATTTACCCTACCTCAAACGTTTTGCCAACAACAAACTAAACGAACTGAGCAATTAAAAGCGATAGGGCTTTTTCCATCCCTAGCGGGAGCTAGGGGCATCCCAAAACAACCTAGAAACGCTGTTCCTAATTTGAAATGCAAAAGCACGTTACTACCGTTTAGGAGCGGAGATTGAAATCGATTGAGTAAAGGGGTTTGCAGATAGAATAAAAAAAAGATAGATAAAATCATTATACGAATAATAGTGTTTATCTGTGGCTTCGCGCGCGTAAACCATAGATATTTTGACGACCGGATGGCCAAGTGGTTAGAGATCCTGACTACGAAGCTTGAGGTCCCGGGTTCGATCCCCAGCCGGGGCAGACATTTGTATGAATAATACGAATGTTTGTTCTTGGGTTTTAGACGTTTAATAAGTATTTAAATATGTATTTATCTATATAAGTATATTTCTAATATTTCTAATTTCTATCCTTTGATAAGTATATACAAGAATATTTTATTTATTAAATTCCAATCACAAATTCATACAACAACAGAATATAAATAAATCAAATGAAATAAACTTTAAACTACAGCAAACGTACAAACTAACTAAAACCTAACCTAAAACCCACCACACTCCGCGTCGTACCCGGCTCAAAGGTGCCCATAATGCCGGCCGCATTACCCCGCTGAATGGCCAGCGCTACCTGCTGAACCAGGTACGATCCGGAGCGGGGGTCACACAAGTGCAGTATATACATAATTATTACAAGCTTTGCTTAGTACGTGACTGGGTCAATTGGTGTCAAGTGTTCCATGATATTTATTTGTTTTATTTATTTAAGATCCAGTAGTTCAATTGAAATTTTACTAAATTCCCGTAGGAATTCCCAAATATTTTATCTTGGTTTTATTTTTTTGTATTCGCAATATGTTATAAATCTGTTCTGAACTACATTCTGCTTCTTTTTTTATTTTAATTTCAAAAGAAAAATATTCCAAACTCGGTTAAATCAGATGAGATAATGGCGTCTGATTCCATCCAAAATTATACTTTGATTTACCTACTTAACAAAAAAAAATTTTTTTGTGCCAAAATATTAATAATTTTATCAACATTGAATCTCCGCAAAGTAGCGCCTGATTCAATAAATTATTTATTTAAAATCTTATGTAGTAAATGTAGTCATAATTGAGGAAGTTTTTTGCTTTTAAGAACAATTAATTTAAAATTTGGTGCATGTAGTAGGCTCTATAATAATGGTATTAATATGAATTTAAATGGTATTAATATGAGTTTGTTCTCCGACAGGTACACTTGTGTGATCTCATCCTAAAATCGCGGTCTCCACCAGATTTTAGTTCAACGAGTCCTTGTTTAGGAATTGTACATTTTAGACCACCGGTTACTTTGTTGTTTCGTTAAATATTTTAGAGAATAATAAATAGAAACAAACAATAGTAAAGAGGACTGTTTGTTGGGTATAAATGAAATAAAAATCACGTTTTTGGGAAATTTTAATGTTATTTTTTTTGATAATTTATATGACAACTTTTTATATAATGAAGCAAATTGAATTTTTATCAAATAAATAATAGGTACAAATTTACACATTCAAATAACTCTTAATATAAATTCAAAGTATAATTTATTACAGAGAAAACACATATTAAGAAAAAATAACCATAAATAAAACATAACTATAAACTACCTAAAATAAAATAAATAATAATTAGTTATTAATTATCCACAATAGTAACACATTACTAGGTAAATATTTATGTACGTATTTTGTCTAGCCTCGAAATATTTTGTATATAAATAAGTACCTATTCTAGGAATTTCTTTCGTTTGATAAATCCATTCTTAGATATTTTCAATCGGCTTTAAAAGTAACGTTTTTATTAGAATATTAACTTTGTAGCTTTTCGTCAGTCGTCAATTTTCTTTACAAAGAGTAGATTGATAAACAAGGGTTGTAATTGATCATTTACACTGGAGCTGAACACTACTTTTTATCACAAATGCGAGGAAATAAAAAAACCGCTATAAATAGGTATGCGCAATTTGTAGCAGAAGCAGAGCGGAAGAAAATTTATCGGGCCAAACCGTCTTTTGTTTTTTTAATGGCCTTGCGCTCTTTGCTTTGGCACATTCAGCCAGCACTGGCCAGCAGCATTATGCCAGCATGGAGGTTTGGAGGTAAGTTTTAGGTACGCATTACAATCTCCTTGTTTACTAGTTCGTGAATACAAAGGAGCACCCACGGAACAGAAAAAACTGGAGCACCATTCGATTGTGAAATCTACTTACATCCCTAAAGGTGTAAAATTTACAACAAAGTACTTTCACGGCTTAAGTGATGAAAAAAAAAATTATTGCAATGCTGTCCTATCTAAATGTACTACTATGTACAGCAAGAACGTTCCTAGGTATACTTAATTTGAAATTACCGTTTACATGTCAAGCATTTCGTCTTCATCCTTCTAAAACACCAACGGATACTGAAATAAAGTATCAAAATTGAGGTAATTATTACAGCTAATATCAATGCGACAAGATCTAGATACGCTTTCTGGTACAAGGGTACCATGAGAGCCGGGGAGCGAAGATGTAATGCCCCTTGGTTTGTGACGACGTGTTCCACCCAGTGCACCAGTTCCTTGGTTGGGGGGGCTGGTCGGTCATGGTAGATGCGCGATACACGTTTCATGTTGTCCTGGTACCTAGAATCAATAATTTTCCATAAAAAGCTGTCTATTTGTGTGTTTTGTATAAATTATAAATGATCAAAAACTATGGTATAAATATTTAAGAAAAATTTGACTTACTACGTAATCTAATTGAATTAAACCCATCTAAAAGATTATACAAAGAATTTTTAGTTCCCGTATTAGTAGTATTTAGGCAATTATCAGTACGTAAAGATTTCTCGAAATTCATTAAAAATGGAACCAAACAATAAATTACTCAGTCCAGTTAAATCTATAAGTTTCTTCCTTCCCATTACTGCTCACTGGAATCTCTGAGCGATGAGTTTTACTTGTTCAACAATCTGCAAATAGCTTTTTCTTTAAAATTTCTGATGCAGGACAGCTTTTAATATCGTTAAAATAGCTGCCTTTATGCCGTAATGATGTCATAATGTCGATTGTTCGAAAATTTCTATGCATAAATTCTGTTGTAGAATCATGTTAACCAGAATAAATCGTTTTGCATAAACATACAGTCGGCGTAAGACTGGAGTCAGTTACGGGTCAGTTTTATGTACATAAAAAAGAAGCTTACGTTCTATCCGTGAACATTGCATTCAAAGCATTCCTTAGTTTAGCTGGTGCATTCTGGTTATTCTCCAACTTTATAGCAACCCCTTTCTTGACTGCAACCTCTGCATTAGTATACTGATCACCACCGTGAGGTATAGTTATCATGGGAACACCAAAGTGTATGGCTTCAATGAAAGATAACAAACCACCGTGGGTTATAAAAAGTTTCGTGTTTGGGTGATCTGGAAAACAATTTGCAAAGAAATGATAAAGAGTATTATATTGTAATAATGAGAAAATAGCACTAAGAAACTGAGGTATTGTTTAGTATTTTTTGTATTGTAAATGCTGAGAGAAAATGATTTTAATATTGCAAGCCCAATCAAGGTAGAACATAAGAACATCTTGTAGCACTGAGACCTTTTGTATTGACTATATTCTGGCAATAAACATATTAGATTTTGAAAAAAAAAAAATTAGTTAATTCGTGTATTTTGCGATGGTATAAGTTACCCAGTAACTTATACGAATAAACAGTTTATTGTGACACCAAACAAATACATAACTTACTCAACACACTACTTTGTGGAAACCACTCCATCAAATGCACATTGCTCGGCAAATTTTCCAAAGGGATTTCCATCTTCCAAAGAACTGTTTGGTTGATATTTCTGAACAACTCCAAGTACTCCCTCCGCATCCTTTCTTCCATATCCTTACCGGAGTTAGTTGTGCCAAAACTGAAGTAAATGACTCCTTGCGGAGAAGCATCCAATATAGATTTCAAATTCTGAAATTATCAATGGAATGGCTAGAGTATCATCGTCATCATCATCATCATCATCATCAGCTGCAACGTCTTCTGCTGCAAATATATCTTCCAAAAAAACCGGCCAAGAGCGTGTCGGAGACGCCCGAAATAAGGTTCCGTAGCCATTACGAAATAATTACATATATTCGTGCAAAATTACAGCTTTCTAGCATTCATAGTTCCTGAGCAAAGCCGCGGTCGGACAGACAGGAATGGCGAAACTATAAAGGTTCCGTTTTTGCCATTTTGTCTACGGAACCCTAAAAGCACTTCTTTAGTGACAACCACATACAGGAAGACACAGTCAACAACGTAAACTGATGGCTTGGTGCGCAGTTTATTGGAGTTATGTGTAAGTCATCATCATCATCATTATCAACCTCAGTAGGTCCAATTTTGGACATAGGCCTTTCCCTTTACGGGTGGATTATAATAAGTATATAAGGTGTTAGAAAACTAGGTGCGGATATTTTCAGGGTATGTAATTAATAACCTAAAAATCAAGTACACATAAATTTATTTAAGTATTGTGTGGTATTTTTTTTTTTTTTATTTAATTTAAATGAAACTTATTAAAAACGATGCAAACAACGATCCTCAAAATATCCGCATCTGATTTTCTAGCACACTGTATACCTACCACGTCTAACTCTGGAACAGGCAGTTTGATATGATATCCAGCTATCTCCCTCACACTCGGAGGCACTCTCCACGGTGTGGCCACAGAAGGATGGGTGTTCACCAGCATCATGGAGTAGTTCTTAGGTATATCATAGTATTCTGGTAAAGCTTTGCCCGTGGTCATGGCCGCTGACTTAAAAACTGTGTCATAGAGCTCCAGTTCTAAGGGTCGAATTTTGTGGCTGCAAAATATTTAAAAAATACAACTCCTTTAATATGTGTACCGTCCTCTTAAGAAAATAAGTAGTATCTAGAACAAAAATAAAATAGGCTTTCTGTCTTAGGTGGTATTTGGGCCAATCAACTATTTTACCGACACTTTGGGCATCTCCTGCGTTACCAAAACTGTCTCTAGCGTTACCAAAAAGTCGTACTTCCAACAAGATATTTCACGGTTTAATAGGTTGAACTTACGTAGGATGGCATGTATTCATGTACACCATCTATTAAATTACAGAAAAAACCTGTTTACTCACAAAAATCTGCAATTGTTTGAAAAATGTCGCGGACAGATTTTAAGAGTCGGTAAAAAAGTTGATTGGCCCATTTATAGATCCATGTCGGCTCGCATAATTCTTCAAAGTCACGAGTTCAAGTTTTTTCTATGGTTTTATATAAATAAAGTATATGTTTGTGAATAAACGATCCATTATCAATTACTGCGGGTAAAATGTTGGTCCTTCTCACGTCTCTAGTATGTAGTAACAACAAGATGACTCATGCAATATATATTTCTTCTTTCTTTCTTTTCTTTCTATCCAATATCGGGTCCTTCATGTTATCACAGCGCGAACCTGCACTGAAACATTCCACTAGACCGACTCCAAATCCAACTCAGAATGCATTCCAATAGTTGTCAGTTCCGTAACAAGTTTTCATCGTAACGTATTTATCGATAAACTAGTTGGATGGGCTGAAAGTGGTCGAAGGTCGGAAGTCAGAGTTGCGACGGGCAAGTTCGCAACCAAGTCAACAACTGTGAATAGACGGGTGTTTCCGCTTTGTACTATATTTAATTTGAACTGGCATTTTTTATAAACACCTAGTATACCTGCTACAGATTCGCAAAAGGAAAGTAACTATTAAAAACTTGTTTTTTTACTCGTAAGTCTTCATTTAAACTTTTTGCTATCATGTGGGGTAAGATAATGTAAAGGGTCTACGCTACGATATCCCATAAAGTTAAAATCTTCACTCATTTCATTATAATGCCATTTTCTTAATAGTCAATGTTACTGGATTGTTATAAAATAAACCTTACTTTACCTAGATCAATATCGAGATTACACGATCTAAAGTCTCCTTTCATAGGTACCTAATAGATTAACTGAAAGTAAAATTATATCAAATGAAGCATTGCAGGTTTTGATCAAGTTGTCCATATTGATTTTATAGATAAGTGATTCGAATACAGAAGCTACCTTGTGGAGTAGTAAGTACAGTTGGTAAATACATCTGAATATTCCTGATCTATTTATTCAATTTGGATGTTGAAGTTGTTAAACTTCTGGGATAACCACTCTGACAATCTGCCTAAATATGTATTCGGAATTTGTCTATTAATATTGTTATCAGACTTCGCCAGGACTATCATTACTCGTACCAATAAATCGGCTGCACCATTACAAAACATAGTAAGGGACATTTAGCTAATTTTACAGGAGAGCGAAAAAACATGTTTTGTCTCAGCCAGGTTTTGGAGCACCAAACAGGTTTTGGAGTACTCATATCTCTGAAGTTAAGAGAGATAGGCCTCTAAATGTTTTTGTATCCTGTGGGCACTTGCTAGAAATCACGTTTTAAGCAAAAAACGCAAAATTGAGTTTTTGAGACTTACTAGGTTTTGAAATGGTGCAGCCGAAATCTAGGAGCTCATTTTCTTCAGTGTTTATTTTTTGGAACTTCTCTTTGGTTGTTGGTTCAATGAATGATAAGTGTTTATATTTTACGATTTTAGATGACCTACAATTGATATTCCAGCTTATTATCCAGGGGAAGATTGACGGAAAGAGAAGCGTGGGCAGGAGAAGACACTCGTGGCTGAAGAATTTACGAGACTGGTTCAACTGCAGAACCACGTCCTTGTTTAGAGCAGCGGCCTCCAAAATTAGAATCACCATAATACATACACTATAATTTAATTTAATATACTTACATAGGTATTAATTTAAGCTTATAATGCGGTACCTACACTTTGAACATATCGGTCAGGTACGCATTCTAATATTTTCGATACTGCAACTTCCACATCCTTTCCTTTGTACATCTTATTATCCTGTTTTCTGTTAATTTCATGTGTTTTATGTACAATAAAGAGTTTTACAGCATACTACTTTCTTCACAGGTCGTTATTGTTTTGCGATACCCATATTAAAGAAAATTAATGTAGGTAAAGTCAAGATCAAATTAATGTATCTGAACACGACTCTTTTGTTTAAATATATTTTTTGCAGATATTTTTGATCAAACTTTTGCTCACAAATGTATGACCTCGACTGTACATACCTATGTAGCTCTAGATATGCATTCCGGACCATACATATAATACCCCTACGTTGTTGCAGGACACTCTGACTCGCAGCACACGGGAAGTGTGCCGCAAAGCCCAGGGACGTGGCAACTTACAGTTCAGGAACTTCAAAGTCAACGGGATCCATATTTGTCAACCACAAGAAAGAAATCTTGATAAAACTTAGGTTCTTTAGTCAATCTTATACTTGCTGAAGTGTTCCAAATTAATTGAAAGGTATGTAACTAGGAAAGGTTTTGCTTATTTTCAGCTTCAACTTACCGAAGTACCCACTGCTTCTTGACCTGTGTCTTGAGTTCTTGCAGCCGCCACACGAACTTGAGGGGAGGTATGTGTCCGGAATTGACGTCTGCCGAATAAGAAGGGTTGGGAACTTCGTCCATGAGACGTATGGGCTGCCAGTACAGTTGGGTTGAGACTGCCCACATAAGGGGAATGGCGAAGTACCCGGCGAAACTGAAAAGGTTACAGATTGAAATAAGAGCTGTGATGAGTGCGGAGGTAGATGATCTATACTCCAATTCAATAGAATCTAACAATCCTGTAGACACTTCCAGCCTAATAATATGAACACCGGGCTGCCTAAGGCTTTGTGATGTGACTATTATTCTTATTTGATTCCTTATAGATGATAATTGCAACAACAGGGTCATTATATAATCAAGCGTGCCCACGTTGGGGTGTATTAAATGTGTTGAAAATTGTTAGATTCTATTGAATTGTACTTTAGGCGTAACACTAAACGAGTTGCCGAATACTTATTGCTGTGATTGGATACGAAAATGAATTCGAGAGGGCAACCTTTGCTCAGCAGAAGGACAGAAATATAAGGCAATACATAATTAAAATAATTATTGAACAAAAGAGATTTTTATTTCGGTACAGTGATTAGAAGCTGCTGTAAATAATCAAAGTTTTTGAAAGTGCGTGTAGAAAATAAGATTCGATAAAAACATGGTTGGTCTTGCAAGATTTTTTGAATATTTATGTGTTCATGCAGCTATAATCACAAACACAAATGACACTTACAAACCCAACTTTTACCACCACCACACTGCGGTGACACGTTTTGAACTAGACCAGAGTTCATCCTCAGAGACACAAGCAGATACAGAAGCTGCTTGAACACATTTGTTGCTATTTGATACGATAGTTACAGTAAGGTCGCGGGTGAGCAAAGTTGAGCCTGATCAATAAATTATGCGATGACTATTTTACCTAGAATACATCTCAGAGTCTATCCACTCAGCGACAACGACATCGAACTTCTGTCCAGGTTTTCGCAAGAATGACTGCACAGCAGGATGGGTCACAACCATCCGACCAAAAGTGTATGAGAGCATTTGCAGAAACGTATCCTGATCTGTATATTCTGCAGTCACATTGGCCATGTATTCTGGGAAATGAAACCTGTGTTTTAACATGTGCTAGATAGCTTTTTTTTATTCGACTGGTTGGCTAACGAGCAAGTGGGTCTCCTGATGGTAAAAGATCACCACTGCCCATAAACATCTGCAACGCCAGGGGTATGGCAGATGCGTTGCCAACCTAGAGGCCTAAGATGGGATAACTCAAGTGCCAGTAATTTCACCGGCTGTCTTACTCTCCTTACGCCGAAACTCAACAGTGCAAACACTGCTGCTTCACGGCAGGATTAGCGAGCAAGATGATGGTAGCGATCCGGGCGGACTTTGCACAAGGTCCTACCACCTGCAAAACTGCTGCATTTTAATGTATTTTCATAGAAAACGTTTCCGTATAGGCTCAAAAATATAACTATCAAAGAAAATGCGCTGTCACTAAAGAGACGATCAAATTGACCCATTCGCGGTATACGAACCAGATGAATGAATTTACAATAATTAATGGTGGTAAAGTATCCCATTTATCGAGAAAAGGCTCTGACTTACCACCAGATGTTGCCAAATTGGAACTAATGTCCACAACTGTGAGATTGCTCGGAGTTTCTTTCCAGGGGAACGGTGTGATGTATGTTACCTGATCACAATAAAAATATAATGTATAAGTAAAGATACGTCATAAATGCTCACAAAATTCTTTATACTTATTCTTTTCTGCTTAACTTTTAATGCATGTATGTGTAAGTGTTTAACGTATGTGTATTTTGTAATCATTGCCTGAAATGAGAATTTTGTTTCACTTCAGCAGCTCAAACGGGCAGGTTTTGCTGTTGAAAATCAGTGAGCAAAATCGCATTTTATTTTCTAGCGATGGTTCTTAGACATGTTTTATCAAAATTGGCTCAGCCGTTTTTGAGATATTGAACTTTAAAGTGAAAAAGTCGGGGGTTTTCCAACTTTTTGTTGGTTAGGTTATTCTGAGGCGAAGGGCTGTGCCCAGCTATTATAGGACGTATAAAGGCCGGCCGTGATTATGACAATAATTTCGATGATGACCTGCTGTAAGCTAGTCCTTCCTGCTTACTATTTTATTTCTGTTTCTGTATCGTGTATTTTTATTTTGGTATTTCCTTTTTGTTTTGTTTGTGTTCTGTCTATAGTTTTTTTTTTGTTGTTTTTGTGTGTCTTTGTGAATGTGAATAAATGTATTTCTTCTTCTTCTGTAAAAAAAGGTTGCATGGAAGAGATCGCTCTTAAGCGCTTACTATTTCTGGTGTAAAATAAAAAGTTTTTTATTGTATTGTACTGTGTCAATATGATTTATTTTATTTACCTTATGATTAGCTTCCAGCAGTAGTCGCACATATCCGTCTCCCAGAATCCCATGGCTCTTAGTGGGCTCCGGGAATATGACCAGGATATCATATCCAACGCACACGTCGGTCAAAGAACATAGGATTAGTAGTAATGTGTAATACGTTGCAGTCATTTTCCTTAAACAAAATGAGACAGTGGAAGTTATTGGAAACTAGCTAACCCGCGCTTATCGCTATCTCGCGGAAACTATGCAATTTCGTGGGATTAAAACTACCTCATGTAATTCTCCGGGACTCTATCTGTAAGTACACCGAATTTCATCTAAATCGGTTTAGTGGTTTAGACGTGATGACGAAGAATCTGGGGGGGATATTGTATCTGAGCCGTCTGATGGCGTTCCTTACGACGCCATGTTCGCCATGTTCATGTGTGTTGTATGAAGACAGTCTTCTGGCGAACACAACGTAAAATGGCCGAGAAGAAAATGGCGTCGTAAGGACGCCATCAGACGGCTCAATATCCCCCCAGCTACAATATCCCCGGGTCACCTTACTTAAATAGATAGATGCATTTATTCTATATCCGCAATGGGCCCACCTAGTAACTAAGGCCAAGACCTATCGTTTTGAGAGGATGTACCATCAGCCAAATATATGGTCTACTACCCTAAAGTTGATAATCGTTTGCATATCATAAAACAATAATGCCAATAGACGTGTCTGTCAACTTCAAAGTTCGACTTTAGCGACATTTTCATTTGATAGGAACTTGTTCAAACATTGATAGACCACTTATTTAGCTGATGGTACACTGCAGTGGAAATTATACAGTGTGTTAAAAGCAACTAGGTTTTTTTTAAGGGAGGTTTAAATAATGTACTTCTATAACTTAACCATGACCTTAATTTAATCATAAAATAAAATAAAATACAGACTTTGTTAACTTTCTAACAAAATTATAATTGCCAGTAATGTACAGCAAAGTAAATTGACAAGTAAGTGTAAAATTAAATGACAGCTGACAGATACTTTGATTATTACTTGTCAATTTACTTTGCCGTACATTGCTGACATTTAATTTTTTTTAAAGTAAGCAAAGTCTGAATTTTACAATACAATATAAATATTCTTTATTGATCACCAAAAGCAGTACAGAGACATAACAAAAATAAAAAAATCGGTCAAGTGCGAGTGCGAGCGACTCGCGCATGAAGGGTTCCGCACCAGAGTCCGTACAATGTTTTAACAACAAATAGTTCAGTAATATTTTTTCTAAGTCGTCGAGGGTCGTGGGTTCAAACCCCGGCTCGCACCTCTGAGTTTTTCGAAATTCATGTGCGGAATTACATTTGAAATTTACCACGAGCTTTGCAGTGAAGGAAAACATCGTGAGGAAACCTGCACAAACCTGAGAAGCAATTCAATGGTGCGTGTGAAGTTCCCAATCCGCACTGGGCTCGCGTGGGAACTATGGCCCAAGCCCTCTCATTCTGAGAGGAGGCCTGTGCCCAGCAGTGGGACGTATATGGGCCCGGATGATGATGATGATTTTTTCAAAAAAATCTAGTACAAGCTTTTTTACTGGCGGTACTTTTTGTCCCTGGTTACCAAAGTAGGTAGTCGTCGAGACGAACCAAATGAGACTAAAATCGGTGCGGTCATGTCGTTTTATTACAGAGTTCCTATGGCCAACATCTAACTTCATCATCAGATCAGCTCTACGTCATAATAATATTGCATTGTCATCGAATTTATACATGCATGCAAAATTTCAGCTCAATCAGTTCAAGATATCCACTTCAAATTTAAGTTGAAATATTAATTCCACGCGAACAAACGTAACTAGTTACATTACAAGTTAATAAAAACATATCACCAAAATGTAAACACTAGGTGCAAGTATTTTGAATAAATAATAATTTTTAATTCTCATCCTCTTTGGCTGTCGCCCGGCTGAATAGCGTTTTAGACTCTTGAGAAAAAGTTTGGCTTAAAGGTCTAGTAACCAGGCCATAAAATTCCAAAAAAAAAAGAAAAAAAAGTTGCTCTACGCGGTAATTTCGGTCGACGAAGCGTACTTATTATTATTGTTAGTGAATAAATCATAACCTGATTTTAAATTTTGACCTTTTAAATAAATAGTTTTACTTAGTAATGAATTATAAAGAACATTTTTTAGTGTAAAAAACATTAAACACAGTGGCTGTGAGTGCTTTATTGAAGTCGGATTTTGTGAAGTGTGTGTAGTGTGTGTCGGAGGTTGGTGAATCATAAATTGTTATTTAGTCTTAAATTCTTCATGCTGCACAAAAAAATAAACCACGGTCTTAGAGATTATTATTATATATCGAAGGTTTTTTAAAATAGCACTAATAAAATCGCAAATTAATAAGTAGTTAAACGGGTCGCTCGCGTTGCCCCTAGCAACTGACGGCCGTCATCTTGGCAGTATCGCAACCAAAAACCGCTAAATGAAATACGTTTCTTGTATGAGGACCTCCTTTAATTTGTAGCTTTATTTTATTTTTAGTATTTGTTGTTGTAGCGGCCACTGTAATACATATCCTGTGAAAATTTCAAGTGCCTAACTATTACGGCTCAAGAGATAGAGCCCTGTGACAGACGGACGGACGGACAGACAGACAGACAGACAGACAGACAGCAGAGTCTCAGTAATAGGGTCCCGTTGGCACCCTTTGGGTACGGAACCCTAAAAATCAAGTAGACTATAGGCGGTCTTATCGCTAAAAAGCGATCTCTTTCAGACAACCAATTTCTGAAAAATTTACAAATATGAACAGACTAATGTAGGTGGCAGAAACAACAGACAGGAAAAAAGTAAAATTAATAGACAAAACAATACAAAAATATAATATAAATTATACAAATAAACAAATACATTAACTATAATACTCATAAACTACATATACATAATACAAAGGCCGCATGTGAGAAAAGGAATTTAAAAAAGAATTTTAAGAGGAATTTAGTTTATTAATTAAATTAATGTCATGGTTAAGATAAAAAAAAAAAACTTACTTTAACCTCCCTAAAAAAAGCCTGGCTGCCGTTAACACACTGTATAGGAAGAGATGATATGTTTTCTTGTATCATTTAGGATGGGGCTGTCCTTGTATGGTGATTATAGTTCATATAAAAAACGTTACTGTTCAATAAACACGTCTCGATTAGTTAGTGCATGTACGTACACATACGAGTACGTCATCTTAATTTACTGAAGCACTCAGTTCAACCAATGCACAAAATTATATGAATCTTATTTAGTCAGTTGACAGATTCGCAAACGTATCCCCTCCACTAGCACTCAGAGCTCTTTTTACGTGGGTTGACTTGTATGTTGCAATATTACTGATTACTTTTGAGATACCTCGTATTGTATATTCACACTAGATCGTAGATACCTAGATACACAAAAATTGTTCGTTTCAAAGTATAGAATATAAATCAAAGTCTCTGATTGATTACGTTAATAGTTGCTTACACTTACATAGCAGAAAAAACACAACCCTAACAGAGATGATGTATGTGATGACATAACCTGGGAACCCCAACACCTTTGCTCATAAATATACAAAACATCAACCCCTAATTATGGCAACGGGCCAGAACACGACATTTATGTGCTGAAAATGGGAACTATCACACTCGGAAGCCATATTTTATTCTAAGCAGTTTATTTCGCGTCATAATTTAGCGAAGTGCCCGATAGCGATGAAGTATGAGTTAGGCTTGAGTCGGTCCTGAACTAAGAACTAAAAAGAATGAATTCCCATTGCGGACCGAAAATAACTAGTTCCTCGTAAACGATCTTAATCGGTCTCGGTCCCGCTCCCGGTCCGCGTTCCTTAGCTTCGATCGGTCGGAGTCGGAACTAAAACGGTATGGGAGCGAGCATTGGGAGCGGGAGTGTGTGAGCAATAGATGATTGAGCGAGGAAACGAATAAAGAGCGGAGCTAAATAAACTCGCTCCCCGATCTTAAACATTGTTTCGGTCGGAGCCGCTCCTCGGAGCTAAAGGAACTAAAGGAGCTAAAGGAACTAAAAGACCGAACTAGTTCGTTTGACCGAGATCGGAGCGCTCCCTTTAAAGACCGAGCGGGCGCAACTCTAGTATGAGTATTATTCAGATATGAAACGCTTGGGGGGACGGCTTGTAGATACTTCAGATCTAATAATAAGGGATAGAAACGTTTGAATCAGGGAATAGGGAGAACAGGAAGATATGTCATAGCTGGGCCAATCAACTATTTTACCGACACTTTGGGCGTCTCCTGCGTTACTATAATTGTCTCCGGCGTTACCAAAAAATCCATCGATATATATGTACTAACGTAGAATATAAGTCAATGAAAAAATCGTACTTCATGATGGTAGTGAGTATATCAAACTTGCAATTAAAACTATAACGGTTAAGTTTTCTTCAGAACTATTAGGTAGTAGGTAGTTTAAGAGTAAATAGCAGCCTAAGGTATAAAATATTCTACCTAAACTTGGAAGATTCCGTATAAAATACGAAATCCTTAGAAAAATATTTTTTTTTCGAAATGGCTAAGGAACCCTATTTTAGGCGTATCCGACACGCTCTTGGCCGGTTTTTTCTTTCAATTCTTAACCTGTTAAGTTAGTAAAAGCTATCATGCTCACCTTTTATTTCTCTGACTCTTCAAACACGTATTTACAATTTATCCCACTCCACACGTTCCCTACACACTAGCAGTTTAACTCATATTTCGTTACTGAACGCAATTGGCATCATTTATGCTCATGATTGTTCATTCCCTAGTCATTCTTAACACACGAGGATGAGAATTATGCACTTTAAGTATCGAGTCAAAAGGTTAAATTTGCTTGAACTTTCGAGGTGTAAACAGAAAATTATCACGATACTTTGATTGGTGCTAAGTGTTATCTCCGACAATCATCAGCATCGTCGACCGAAGGCTGAATCTTCCGCATGTTATTAAATCAGCGTTCTCCTTTACGATCACTACCCTGACTTTAACCCTCAGCAAATTTTAGGAGCACGCTTTCATTTGTAAACTCTTTGTTGATGTCTTAACAAAATTTATTTCTCATTTTTAACAGACTTCAAAAAAAGGAGGAGATTCTACTTAAGTTCCAATGTTTGTATTTTTTTTATGTATGTTCACCGATTACTCAGTCAATTGTGGACCGATTTAAAAATTCTTTTTTTATTCGAAACAGTATTCTTCTGAGGTGGTCCCATTGTCACCAAGTCAAGATCTGATGATGGGATCCTAGGAAAATCGAGAGCAAACCTCAAATTTTATATGCACACCTATGGTGATTTTGGCATTTTTAGTATTAAGATGAGCATTTACATTCAGAAAGTATCATTTGGTAACCTGGACCTGATGTAGAAGACCATAGATGACCAATGGAACTCGTCGAAGCTAAGTTATGCTCGCTCGATCATGATTAACATACCTACATAAGCGAGTAAGAAAAAGCTTCAAGTTAATGATTCTTTCGAACAAGTTTCGAACTGATCTGATGCTGAAGCCAGAAGGTAGGCAACGGAACTTTGTTATAAAACAACGTAACTTAGTCGTATTTGGGCTTAATGGAATCGTTGTGACTTTGGCTACGAATCACTAAAAAGTGAGAAATAAAAAAAAAATAACAAAACGCACGGTCGACGTCTTTGATTATATACAACACTTTGTGTATATAGTCAAAGACAATGGTCTTCTTGTAAACAAGCCGTGATGGCCTAGTGGTCAGTGGCGTGCCTAGGGTATCAGACTATGGCAAGCCGAGAGATATGTTTTAGTATTTTTTATCATTTAATGTAGGTAAATCCATCTTGTTGCCGCTTTACTCTTCAATCTTTACTAGTCTGTGAAATACACCAGTCAGAAGTCGGCTTTTGGGACGGAATGATATCTTTATTTTCAAAAAAACTTAATGTATTTACCCTTCCACCGATTATTAATTCTTTTATACACTTGTAGTCACACAAGGGACAATTTGGTCCGTTTCCGAACTCATTCTCTCTTACAGGCACCGCACTTTACACCGCACTAAAACCACAGAATATATAATAGTACTGACGTACTGCTAAAACCAGAATACCTAAGTACTTACTTATTTATTTTTTTAAATGATTGCATCAAATCACAACTCTACGAAATAAACATGAAGTTAAATAGAAGTTATTCATCTCGCGCCCGCGCACTCGCTTTCCAAACCAAACGCAACAAACTTCACACCGTAAGCCAGCTTCAAAATTGCAAAGAAAGTTCTATACATGCAGCTATACATAGATATTTGCAACACTAACGTTTCCCTAAGTAAGAAGAGAGCAAACGCTTCCAAACGTAAGCCCCGTAAAAGCCAACGAGAGCGAGCGAGATGTCATGCTATTTACAACGTACGCCAGTATCGCCGCGTTGTATGGACTCGCCGCGCAGCCGCCGGTCGAAATTGGCGCCACTGGCTATGCACCGGATTACTTAAGCAATTCTTATTATTTTACGTAAAATAAAGCGCGCTAAATCATTAAAGTGATTTTATTAGAACTTTTTTTCGTTTGGACATTGTTCGATTTATAAGGCAAGCCCGGCTTTTGGGCTTCTATGTAAGGATCGCCACTGCTAGTGGTTTGACCTATCACCTCTCAAACAGAGGGTCGTGGGTTCAACCCCGGCTTGCACCTCTGAGTTTTTCGTAATTAATTTACGGAATGACATTTGAACTTTCCCACTAGCTTTGCGGTGAAGGAAAACATCGTGAGGAAACCTGCTAAAACCTGCGAAGCAATTCAATGGTGCGTGTAAAGTTCCCAATCCGCAATGGGCCCGCGTGGGAACTATGGCCCAAGCCCTCTCATTCCCAATGCCCAGCAGTGGGACGTATATAGGCTGGGATGATGAAACAAGTTAAACTAAGACACAATAGACTAAGATGACAAAAATATTGAAATGGAAACAATTTGTAAAATACCCACTAAAAGATGTAAGTACCTAGCATAGACCTATACCTATGGACCAGAAATACCTACAAAATACGCGTGCATACCTAACCGTGCCACATAAAATGCCGCTCAAGGGTTGTGCTATCGATTTGGAAACCAAAATATTTGATATCGATATTCGAATTATTGGCGGCTAATAATTTGAGTAGCAATAATGGTATCAATACTTTGTGTTCCTTTTTGGAAAAATCAGTTTGAAATTCACTTTGTTCATACTTACTTTGACTGCATGTAGGTACAAGGAGATTAGTAATGTAGGCTGCTGATAGATAACTAATACGATACAAGTGAAAAAATATGCAACAGAACGTGCAAAAGAAAGCTTTGCTTGTTTCAGGAACTTGCACGAATTAAGTGGCGTGTGATTATCTTGTGCTGACTAAATGAAACAACAACAGCGAATAAAAATGCAATTTATTTTCAAAACAACGAAAATAATACAACTTATTTATATTTATACATAACTCATGTTAACAATCTAATGACAGGTTAAAAAAAACATTGGTATTTCAATGCATACAAATTATTGGACTAATAATATTAATCACTATCGATTTATTAAACACAAAATATTGATATAAATTTTACCATATCATGAGCCGGAGCTAGAAGTTCTCTTTTCTGACGCATCAAAAGAACCGCTGTCACCTGAAAATTATTTTGCTTGTTTTATTTTGCTCTATTCATTTCAAACAGTATGTTAAACTAATTATCTATAGTTATGTAGTACCGTTTCGTATGACACATCCCGATTTAATTTGTTGGTGTGATTGGTGTTTCTCTTGATTTTGATAGCTAAAAAAAAACAGTATAAATTAGTGGCACCAAATTAAAGTATTATATCGCTTGTCCGAGATAGATTTAGGCACTTTTGCGCCCCAGTCAATTTGGGGGCAAGGGGCTTTTTGACTCCACTTAAGGTCATACAAAACAGCTAATTGAATTTGATTGTTTTCAGAGCAATATTTACCGTATTAAACAACGAGGGTACAGCGTTATCCCCCAATCTAACAATGTCTAAAGTTTTGTTGAACTGTGCCTATTCAAAATGCAACGGACAGATGAACAGTTCCTTAATGCCGTGGATTAATATTATCTACGCCTATGGCGTCCAACCACTTCCTCCGTAACGCATAATTTCTAGGGAACCTGTAAAATTATAACAGCCATCAGTCAAAAACCATGGACGAAAATTACATTTATTTCAGTTCTACTTATGTCGATATTGAGCACAACACTAAAGAAGATTGTCAATATTACTAAATTAAATGGAACCAAGAATACAACGATAAATGGCGAAAAATCTGCATATCTTTGATGGTAACGATAAAAACATACGAAAATTAATTGTCAGTGATTAAATATTACCATGAAATGGCACTATTTCAAGAAAAAACAGGTACTAACCTATGATGAGTCAAATTCGTTTGATTTCTCGTTTTCCGAGAAGAACACCATTTTATGGAACACATAGGCATGTCGCGCTCGTATCTCTTAATGTCCACAACACAAAACCGAATGTAAAAATATTTTTATTTTGCTGAAAATCGCCAAAAACCCCGTAGTATCGTTCACTTGACAGACAAGCCAAGCCAAGACAAGCCATTGCCGAGTGAAGAACAAACAAATGTCATGCCGTCTTTGTTTTCATATGCCAAACCACCTTAGAAAGAAAGAGATAATACGTGTTTTCTTATTTTTATATCGATTTTACACATCGATATATATGTACTTACTAGATATCGCGATCCGAACACTCATTGTGTTCCACTGCTTTGCACCTTGCACTGTGCAAAGGACTTTAGTATGACTTTGACATTCATGAGCGGCGGACGAACTAGTTTTTGATTCAGACTCCGAATGTAGGGGTGAACCTGCACGTAAGTAACAATTCACTACTCAAGTAAGTAAAATTACATCTCGTTCAAGTGATTACGCAACTAATAATATTGTAATACCACAATAAAAACATTTTTTAAAATAAGACGTCACGCCATCTTAC
Source organism: Choristoneura rosaceana (assembly GCA_037349165.1). Classification (NCBI taxonomy): domain Eukaryota; kingdom Metazoa; phylum Arthropoda; class Insecta; order Lepidoptera; family Tortricidae; genus Choristoneura; species Choristoneura rosaceana. The sequence continues at coordinate 3,724,225 of JAZBNJ010000012.1, read as the reverse complement.
TATCATAGACTAAAAACGTGCAGACGTTCCGTTCCCATTCAGAATTGGTTGTAGTTAAAAAATTGTGACTGAACATGAATGACAATTCGTTTAATTGCTTTATTTATACCCAATTTGATATTTTGAATATTTATTTAATGTTCTTTCTTTTTGGTCTAAATAATATCAAATTTTTTTTTTCGAAAATATCTATTTTGCATCTGAGCATTATAATTACGTTTTGTAGGTAAAATAGCTGTGTCACTTCTGCGGTGTATAATCTATATAGCGATGACGTCTTGTGACAGTCCGGTATTTGAACATATTGTTGACATGAACGTGCGTGTCCATAGTATAAAAGTCAATGATTTTACATGTATTTGTATAACAAAAGTATGTATAGTAGAATAGGGCCCCTCTATGTTATTTCCTTTCTATAAGGTACCTAGATGGTATAAACTTTTTAAAATAATTAACCTACTAAAGGGTTAGTTCGCAAGGAGTCTTAAGTACAATAGTATAAAAAGTGGTAAGTTGTTTTTGCTCTTCAGTGTAATAATGTTACTGGTAGTCTGGTTAATATTCGAATACCCTCATTCCATACTTGTGAAAAAAAAAAGACATTTAAACCGTGTATGTCACAAGCGATAAGCGATTAATACCTGAGCGACCGAGCTCCGCTCGGGCTAAAACTCTGTAACCAGCGTTTGCCCAGAGATAAGACCAAGCTAGAACGATTTTTCATCCCCGAAAACCTACCAAATTTCATCGAAATCGTTGGAGCCGTTTCAGAGATCCTGATAATACATACATTTATATAAATGTATATAATAATCTGAAGTTAGTAATAAAAAGAACGAAATGTCACGTAGATATAAAAATACGACCACGATTGGCAAAAAATTTTGCATGTATTTTGCAGGTGGTATTGCTACCACCATCTTGCTCGCTAATCCTGCCGTGAAGCAGCATTGCTTGCACTGTTTTGTTTCGGCGCGGAGGGTAAGACAGCCGGTGAAATTACTGGTACTTGAGGTATCCCATCTTAGGCCTCTAGGTTGGCAACGCATCTACAATACCCCTGGTGTTGCAGATGTTTATTGGCGGTGGTGATCTCTTACCATCAGGAGACCCATTTGCTCGTATATCATCCAGTTGAATTAAAAAAATGTATATATTGTAACTAGCGCCTGAAATAAACGACTAATTATTTATTTACTTAATATTATTGAAACCCATTTAATAGTGTTAATTTTTCAGTTCAGTTTGTAACAAAGATCATCATCATCAGCCGGAAGACGTCCACTGTCGAACACCCCCCCCTCCCCCCCCCTTAGAACGCCACAATTAACGACAACTCGGCACTTGCATTCACCGGTTGGCCACAATTCTCATGATGTAAAAATATTTCAGTCCATCATGAAAGGCCTGCCAACGCTTCGTCTTCCGATAACGTATAACGAAGATAGCTGATCGAAAATTGGATAAACAGTTCATGGGTGAGTACCATTATCTAAAACCTATGAAAAAACGAGATACGTGTGGCTGTGTCAGAGTACAGTCAGCATCAGATATATCTACACTGGCCGAGTGTTCACAAAGACATATACGTTTCAATCGTCACAAAGTTATTGACACCTAAGTCACCATTTTCACGTGAGCGTTCAATACGTCAAAAACATCTCAACATTTTAAATTTTCATTAATACTTACACATCTAGTTTTTCATAATGACAATAACAACTAGAAAATCAGTGGTAACTAAGCAGTCAAGCTGTTATTAATATCTACACGTACCAGCAACCACAAACATGTCAACACCCAAGATGCCACTAGTTGCTAAGCAGTTACTATTTCAATGGTAACTAAGCATATCAACATTTTATTTAAACATCAATAATGGATAATAAATATTGTTTTTAAGTAATCATGTGTTTATATATATCTTTCCGAGGTAAAACTCTTTGTGAAAATTTAGTAAATTCGAAGAGAGCGTTTACAAAACGTGCTCAATGCTGAAGGGGGTTACACGCGATTTTTAACTAAGAAACCCAAAAACCCCTTATAAAATAAACAAGTATTTAATTTTTAATTTTATAGCATATGCAGTATAAGCTGGAACTTGTCTATTTTTAGGGTTTCGTAGTCAACTAGGAACCCTTATAGTTTCGCCATGGTCTGTCCGTCTGTCTGTCCGTCCGCGGCTAAGATCAGAGACCGATGATTGGTAGTAGAAAGCTGTAATTTGGCATGAATGTAACTTCAATCACGCCAACAAAGTGGCAAATAAAAAAAAAAACAAAAAAAAGTAAGCGTACCTTCCATATAAACGTAGTCTGATTTTTTTTCTCGACTAACCCCATAGTGTGGGGTATCGTTGGATAGGTCTTTTAAAACTGTTGGGGGTTGCCTAGAAGATTTTTCTATTCAGTGATCTGTTTTCAAAATATTCAACTTTAAAGTGCAATTTTTTATTAAAATCGAGCGTCGGGCGTCGCCCTATTAAATTCTATTTTTGCTTGAAATCTATTTTTTGCTGTCAGTTTGTTGGGCGTTTTAATTTTTTTGTTTAAAAGTTTTTATACATTTACATGTACATTTTCAACTGAGGAAAAAAACGGGGGAGGTTCTCAAGTTGAGGCGTATATATTTTTAGGGTTCCATAGCCAAAGTAGCAAAAACGGAACCCTTTTTTTTCGCCATGTCTGTCTGTCCGTTTTTCCGTTTTTTTCATCCAATCTTGTAGTGTGGTACCGTTGGATAGGTCTTTTAAAACCATTAGGGGGTTTCTAAAACGATTTTTCGATTCAGTGATTTGTTTGTAAAATATTCAACTTTAAAGTGCAAATTTTCATTAAAATCGAGCGTCCCCCCCCCCCTAATTAAATTATTTTCATGGTTTTTTGTAGTTAGTTCAATTTTTAGTTATAATTTTTTTTTTCACGCTTTTTAGTGTAAAAGATCTAAGATACAATAGTTTAATTTCAACTGCCCGCCAACTTTTACGAAAAATTGCTCTTTCCGATGCAGAGACGTTTCTTAATTAGGAGTCCTGGTGCTTCACCACCCACTCCATTTCACCATATGCATTACGAGGAGCATAAATTGCTTAGCCACTATGTTAAAGTAATTGAAATTCAACCCATGAAATACTTGTTATCGAGTAGTAACTCCTATGGTCTTCATCATCAGTTTCACTTCACCAAATGATGATTTTCACAAGAAAATGCACGAGTTACTACAAAATATATCAAAATTACCATAGGTGTCCCTACAAAATTTGAAGAGTTCCCTCGATTTCCTTAGGATCCAATCATCAGATCCTGATTTGGTGCTTATAAATGGGACTTAATTGAAACAATTCCTAGACGAACGCAAAAAAAAAATTCAATTGGTTCACAAATGACGGAGTTCTGAGTTCTTTTTTTATTGGATAGGTTATAATCGACATAGCCCACCGCATTAGCACGCTGAAGTGGCAATGGGCCGGTCATATAACCCGAAAAACCGATAACCGTTGGGGTAGACGTGTTCTTGAGTGGAGACCACGGATCGGCAAACGTAGCGTGGGATGCCCTCAGACTCGGTGGTGCGATGATCTTCGCAGGGTGGCTGGCAAGAGCTGGATAAGAGTGGCTGAGGATCGTGCTCAGTGGCGTGCCATGGGAGAGGCCTACGTCCAGCAGTGGACTAACATAGGCTGATGATGATGATGATGATGATAATGATGATGATACCTTGAAATTGGTATTATATAAATTTGGAAAAAAAATTACCCCAAGGGTGGGAAAAAAGGTATAAAATAAAAACTAATTTGTTGATAAAAAATAACTAATTTCTTAAAAAGCAAGTGCTATAATTATGTTAAAATTCAGAAAAATCGTAAAAACGAATGCGATCCAAACTAAAAGAAATAAAAAGCCATAAAACAATAATAAAACCAAAAAAAAGACCAAGTCGAATTAATTATGTGTCGAGTGAGATTTGAACCCGGGGATCTATGCTTTGAAATGCATAGGAATGGAAATGGTGCCACGACGTGCCTTGACTATGAGTTCGAAATTCGCCTTCATTTAGTTTTTGCTATGTGTCAGATGGTTTGACTTTGATTCTGCTGAAAAGTAAAATAAGAGTTAGAGGCATATTCTGTCAAATTTGATTGAAGAGAAAAACATGAGACAGATGTATGTGATGACAAGTCTGTACTGTTTTCGATGATTGTCATAATCGCTTACCTGAAATGAGCATAGCTATTTTATATCAAAATTCGACCATATAGCTATATGCTTTTAACGTCTATTTTTCCATGTTGTTCAGATATATTTGATATGTTGACTGCTTAGATATCAGTGATTTTTTGACAGCTAAGGTATCAATGACATGTTAGGAGTGTAGAAATTAATGAATATCGACTGTTTAGGTATTTTTGACACATTGAGCGCTCACAAGTAAATACTACAATGACAGTCAACAACTTTTTGACAATTTAAACGTTTACCTCTCTTTGAGCGCCTGAAGCGTATAGCGACTTCTGATGCTGACTGTACTAAAAATAAGATTCCCTTATTATCCTAACCTTCTTAGGACAGGCCCTATACCACGAGGTGCAAAACTCGAACTTTATAATTATGTTGCCGTCCCGCTGACGTCTGTGTCATTTAATACGCGAGTGAAAGAGACGGTGCGATAAGAACTTCGATTTGCGAGTTTCATAGTAGCCCCTCTGGTTTTCTAATGGTCGGTGCTGGATTTTTTATCGCATACATATGCTTCCATTGTGTGGCTTTAAAACGTCTAGATGGTAGACAACTGAAAAATAAAACAGTTTATCATTGCAACACATTCTTATTTAAATATGGAGATTTTATTATACTCTACGTTTATGTATTAATGTGAAGCTTAGTAATTAATTTTCACGAGTTTCGTTCCTCCAGATAAGTTTGCGGTCTTCTTTAATTAATTCTCACAAGGATCATTAGCAAATTTGGCAGTTCCTCAAAGTAGATTGTACGAGAACATTCTATTTCGCATAAGGGTATGCAAATTTGATACCAGCATTTTAGTATTAGATTGAGTTAGGCTGTACTTGCTGTCTGTTATTTTATTTATTTAAGTTGAAGCCATAAGGCCGCCTATTGGTTACCTCAGAAAGTCTCTGTGTATATACCTGTTTTCTGTACTGATTGCTATGTGTTGGTGTGCAATAAAGAGTTATTGTATCGCATTATTGCGAAAAAGTGCATTAATAAATATTTTCTCTGAACGTGATTAAAATACCACGCATAGAATTAGAACAGTTGTAAATTGTCAAGTTCTTAAATTATAATCATGTGTTCTATATTTTTATACGATCATTATTATTTAGCTTTGAAAAAAAAACACATTATCCAATGTGCGAAACCATTCAGATAAATAAAAAAAGAATTGGGGTACCTATACTTTATTTAATTGAGAATTAGAAACCACAATAGCATTATATTGCGTCTGGTCAACGATTTCTTACCTAGCAAATAGTCCAGTACAATAGTCTGGGAGCCGCAAAATTAAATTGTTTTAATGACACTTTATTTGCGTGTCGTCAATTGTTATTCTAGTACAAATAGTAAAGAGATTAAGCTCACGAGCTGCAATAAAATATAATGTTGCTGTGGTTTCTAATTCTAAATTAAATGAAGGATAATGTTGTGAAAATCGCTACATCCCATAGCTTCTACCATAAACGGAACTAAATAGTTTCTATACCTTACGATCGTGGCGCCAGAGTGACAAGTGAAGTGACGATGGACCTGCGCAAGAGGGCCTGATATTAACCGTTATTTATTTAATTTATTTTTTAGTAATTAGTTTGACAAAGGTCAGTTACATTATTTTTAATCTATTAATAGCAATTGTATGTTAAGAACACGTTCTAAATACACATTTTACTTTTCGATGATTTCCCAATGAAGGTAGCTCTAAAATCGGTGAGTAAATAGGTACAAACTCAAACCTGGAAGGACGACGGATCTGGTTAAAGCCGCAAACTAACGTTGGATGCAGGCTGCTTCCAACCAAAGCAACAGGAGGTCAAGCGGCCTTGGCCAACAGTGGATAATGATGATGATGATTACAAACACAAAAAACAAAGGCCGATTGAAACTACTCGTTTCATGCTCAATTAAGTTTGTTTGACAAATATTTTATTGCATGCTCACGAGGAAGCTCAAAGTCACTCAAAGGGCTATGGAGAGGGTTTCTCTGCGGGATAGAATCAGAAATGATGATATCCGCAGTAGAACCAAGGTTACCGACATAGCCCGGAGAAGCGAAACTGAAGTGGCAGAGGGCGGGGCACATTGCTCGCAGGTCTGATGGCCGATGGGGTCAAAAGGTTCTCGAATCCGCGGAACGGGAGACGAGCTGTCGGTAGGCCTCCAACAAGATGGAGTGACGACCTGGTTAAGATCGCAGGATCGCGGTGGATGCGAAAAGCACAAGACCGGTCTGGGTGGAGAGCCATGGGGAGGCCTATGTCCAGCAGTGGAAGTCTTTCGCCTGACATGAGGATGATGATGATGATGTGCATGCTACTTGTGCACGGCGAGGCTTGGTTCCAATCGCCTCACTTTGATTTTCGTGAATTTCCTATCATCATTATCATTATAATTAGCCGTAATACGTGCACTGTTAAACAAAGCTCTCATCGGTAGACATCTAGTTGCTTCGGTTGAAAGTGACCTGCATACACCAGATGAAGAGAAGAGGCTTTGGCCAGATCTTCAATCCATGTCATTGGTGGACGCTGTATTTGCCGATTCGGTCTTTATCCGATAACTCTCAGATCTCTGTCTTTAGGGTTTCGCAATATGTCCGATCCGAATCCAATCTGAACCCGTGAAAATACGGTAAACTTTTGTATGGTAGTTTACGCACTACATCAGAGAGAAATCAGATGACGGAAACATACAAAAGTCTTACGACTACGCCGGACCATATTTTCACGGGTTCGGATCGGATTCGGATTGGACGTAGTGCGAAAAGGCCCTTACTTTTAATTTAATGGGTCTTTATTTTAGAATGAAGTTTATATTGCTCGCGTGCCATCCAGTCGAATAAATAAAAAATACAATAATATCATTGTGCAAACAAAGCATAAAACATAGGTACTCGTACATTAACTGCTGCATCCACAAACAATTAAATATGAAACTACCGTGAGGCTCACTCATATTAAATGATATTGTAACGGAAATAGCCCGAAACATGTTCAGCTAAACTCGATTTAAGACGTGAGTTATCCGTTACAATATCATTTAAACAATTAAATAGTTTACATAATAATTGCTTTGATCAAAATCGAACGAGTTTAATGGCCACTTGCTGGAAACACATAAATCTCGAGTTAGCATTAAGCTTAGTTTAGTAGTGTCAAAATGTATGGAACTGTCAAGCTTAAGCCAGGCTTAACAACTAAATTTAGATTTATTTTTACCTGCAAGTGGGTCTAAGAAAATAAACTGTCGTTAGGTACCTAATTGATTTCTCGCTCGATGGTAAATTGCGAGAGGCAATATTACAAGCTGTTAACTTCTGTCAGTTCAATATGTTTACAAAAGGCAAATTTCGCCCACTTTCACACTTCATTTATTTTAAGCCTTAGAAAGAAGGGAAGCGATCTTGGCGTGTCTTTTTATTGAAAAACACTTTTGAAAAATAAGTCACAGCAAGTAATTATAACAACAATTATTGGTATTTTTCTTACAGATGCAGCTCAAAAGCACTGCTGTGAGCTTGCTTCTGCTGGCTTCATGTGAGGCACTGCGTATCCTCGTAGTGTTCCCCATGGCCTCGAAAAGCCATAATATACTGGGTCACGGGGTTGTCAACAGACTGCTGGAAGCTGGACATGAGGTTTGAGGCATCTTTGTGCAATAGGTACAATCCAGAGGCTGTATTGTCTAACAAATTCCGAATCACAATCACTTTCACCACTCCTTTCGGTCAAAGGGTAGTGGAAAATCAATAAGAGATGATGAATGCTAGTGCGAGCGTCAAAACGTTAATCAGGCCTCAGTTTAACTTTGTTCAGGAGGGGCTACTTCGAAAATCGAAATTTAGATCGTACCGTCCCCCTCACTCTCGTATTAAATAATATTAGCGTCTGCGGGACGGCAAGACACGAAATTAAAATTTTGTACCTTGTGGGCCAGTGGCCTATTATACGAAGCAACAAGTTAAAATTTACAAGCATACTTAAGTCTCTTTTCAATGCATACTGTTCGACAAAGACCCCTTGTAAATTATTTGTAGCTATGTCAAATACGGCACAAATCTCCTTGTTTCTTTAGATTACACTCTTATTACAAGGCTGTCTTTTAGGTTATCTATAGGTAGAATCATTCACGATGACGCGTGCCGTAGTTCTTATTACAATGTCATTAATGACAAATTTTGACAAAATCACGCATCGTCGTGGATGGCACTAGGTATATACATAACCGATAACGAATCGTTATTAACGATACAGCTAATACAACAAAAGGACTTTTTTCTAAGACAAAATTCCTATTCACACCCAAACTTTTCACACCCAAATTTTTCGCTCCTTTTATCTTTCCATTGTAGTGTCTACTCTCGTTTTTGTTGTCCTTTCAATCGTTTAAAGGTTAACTGGAAGAGATCTCTTCAAGGGATAAGTTCGCCTTTGTACATCTCTTTCTCTTGTAAATTATAATTTTCATATGTTTTACGTACAATAAAGAGTTACAATACAATACAATACAATACTTCTTACAGCTTTCAAACGAATACAATACATTGGACTATAATGGTAACCATGCAGTTGGAACATGTCACTATTTTTATTTATTTGTTTATGTTGTACTTAAATAAAGCTCTGTTGTAAGTATAATTAACAAACAGCACGTACACGCGTAAATTCTTCACATATGTACCTAAAGTTACCCATTAAATAAGTACCTAAAGTTCCATAACAGGTTGTTCATGAGATAGCAGAAACAGGAAAATGCAATAAATCGTACCTACGTATACTTATTTCAATTTAAGTTCTTACCGCAACAAGCCGAGTTTGGTAGATGCAACCGCGAACTATCTGATTAAAACTTTCTACTGCCATATGCGGATAATTACCTGGTTTTAGTGCTACAGAGCACAAATGGCTTGTTTATTGAAGTACTTCTGCCAAAAATGAGTAGACTATTCATACTAATATTACAAATGCGTAAGTTTGTGTGGTTATATGTTTGTCCGTCTTTTAATTCGAAACGGAGCGACGGATGGACGTGATTTTTGGCCTAGATATAGTTTATGGGCAAGAGCGTGACAAGGCTACTTTTTATACCGGAAAAATGCACAGCCCGAGAGAACAGCGCGCGATAAACTAATTACACGCGGGCGAAGTCGCGGGCAAAAGCTAGTAGTTTCGTACTTTTCGATACAAAGAATATATTTTTGCCTGACACGTTGTTAATACGGTCATGGTATTATCACAGAATAACTATTAGTATTGTGTAATGTGTATTAATGTGTAGGTACCACAAACCCATCTCTTCCCGTGGATAGGTATATTAAAAGATGGCTATACTTGGTTTGGATGGGTATTTAACTAAATGTAAACAAAATAACGTCAATTCTAATAACCTAACCAAAAAAAATTGGAAAATCCCCGACTTTGTCCCTTCAAAGTTCAATAGGTATCTCACAAACGGCTGAACCGATTTTGATGAAAACATGTTTAGAAACCATCGCTAGAAGATTTGCTTTCAAACAAAAAACCGCATCCAAATCGGTCTATCCGTGTAAGAGTTACGGTGCCACAGACAGACTCACAGGCACACATGTTGGTTAAACTTATAACACCCCTCTTTTTGCGTCTGGGGTTACAAAAAACACGTTGTTTTCGATCCGGTATGTATTTTAGAATAATTCAACGTTTAGGGAAGTTTGCAAACAGGCGCGCAGAAAATCGACTTTCCTAAGTTAAACCTTTGTTTGAGGTGTTTAGAATTTCAAAGTGACGTTTATTTAGCTGATTGTTTGGTCATTTGAATGAAATTCACAAATTGGTAAAATACGTAAAATACGTTAAGTGTTCATTCATCTCGGCCTATAAAAAAATGGCTAAGAGCGTGTCGGGCACGCCCGAAATAGGGTTCTGCCCGAAATAGCTGAGAAATGCCGCGGACGGACGGATAGGCAGACAGACATGGCGAAACCATAAGGGTTCCGTTTTTGACATTTTGGCTTCGGAACCCTAAAAACACATTCAAATTGAGAAGCAGAGCTCCTCCTTTTTTGAGGTCGGTTGAAAATGAGCTTTGTGCGACTATGGATGGCATTTGACAACTCTTACATTCGAAAATTTCAGAAAATTAACGACTCTTTTAACGCTTTGGACGCCACGGTCGACCAGAGGATAAAAAAAAATTAAAATCGTTCTATAGACGTCGAAATCGACATGCCGAAATGGAACCTATATGACACGATTTTCAGCTGTTACGTACAGTCAAGGGCAAAAATATGTATACACTTTAGTACCTTGTCTATTTTCGTCATACCTATTTGAACTGCCATAATATGAACCGTCACAGTGGTTAAAGTGACAAGGTATTAAAGTGTATATATATTTTTGTTCTTGACTGTTACCTACGTTAAATTACAACCGTGGATTAGAGACATTAAATTCGGCACGTTTTTTTTACAACAATTAAAATATGTCCTGCCAAGAAAAATATGTCATCAACATATATCCTTAAATGGCCTCACAGCCACACTGGAACACCAGCAGCGTTGGCTCTCAGCCGGCCTTATGTTAAAGCACAGTATACTCGTATATGTAAGCTAAAGCAGTATAGAAGCTACAAACAAATCGATCGAAACGAACACACTCACACAAACGCCGCGAGACCCCCTTAGAGGCCGTGTAGCGTCTGTGTGTGTGTTCGTTTTGATCGTAGCTTCGTAGCTTCCATATACTGCTTCAGCTTATACATATAGGTATTTATATACTTTGGTTGAGGTGTATCTGTTTCGTAATAGTTGCTCTCTAGTAAATACAGTTTTTCCTCGTTTTGTCTGTCGTTTCTGTAATTGTCTGTAAGTCACAATTATGAGTAAAATGTCCGTATTTTCTTTCTTTTTTTCTTCACATAATCATAATTAAACATCTTGTTTCCATATTGCAGGTAGTACATCTGACTGCGATACCGCGTGAGGAACCAGAAAAACAACTAAAGGAAATTATCGTTCCCGATGGCGTAGAGAGTCTCAGTAAAAGCTATCCGGAGAGTTGTAAGTATAACTCCTTATTGTTAAAACGTATGCTAATATCACTTAACAGGAGAAGGCAAACTTACTACTTAAAACAACACACAAAAATGACAAAGACATAAAAAAGTTACCACCTGAGAGCTTCATTTCAAGTTTTTAGGTTAACTGGAAGTACCCTGTAGGTTTTTACTTTTAGGTTTACTTACGGCAATTTATATAGAAGCACCATTTTTAATGACTATATTATCGTTGATTGCGTTGATTTTGAAGTGATAATTTCAATACTTCAAGGGCATATTTAAGTATTTAACATTAACTTCAGCTATACCTTCACGCGTCTTGACGGACAATAACCTCCTGCTTTTTTGAAGTCGTTTAAAAAACAGATTATTTCTCAATAAGTTGTCCAGTCATGAAATTGACAAGAAATCAGTTTTGTCAAGAAATTATTAACCCTAAGGACGAGATCATAAAACATAAACTACATACATAAAACATCCAAAATTTCTTGACGTCAGAAAAACGTCACGAAATCTTTTGGGGAAAAAATCTTAATTTTGTAACTACATCAAAACTTTCTATTGGATCCAACAACAAAGATTATCTAACTTTTTATCACTTTTACCACAAGGTTTTGTATATATTTAAAAAAAAATTACATATTTTTTGTAAAATTAAAACATGTACAACTTTTTGAGAAATAAGTAGTCATAATTTTGTAAGGGTTTCGTTTTTTCCTTCCAAGGTACAGAACCGTTATAAAAACAAGTTGAAAATTAAACCTATGAAACTTTTTCAGTTAACGCCTTAACTCTGAAGAATATCGTTGGCAAACCAAACGCAGACTCGACGTTCTTCTTTGACTCGGCTTTTGATTTTCACAAACTATTTCTTGAAAACAAAAATGTTGTGGAGTTTCTCGGTGACCCCAAAGAAAAGTTTGATGCGGTCATTATAGAATGGTTCTTCTCAGACGTCGTTGCTGGGTAAGTAAACTTATCTTGATTCTCTTCTAGAAAGAGAGGGAAAGGGAGAGGGAGAGAGAGGGAGACAGAGAGAGAGAGAAGGAGAGAGAGTTTAGGTATTCGATGTAGAAAAAAACATTACAAGGGAAAAAAACAGTAATTTATTGAACCTTGTATAAATTTACATATGTACTACCTATAATATTGCGGAAAGCCGCAACGCTGTTTTTCCGTAGGGCGCACTTAAAACTAAACACATTAAAAAATATACAACTTCCTTGTCCTATTAGAATGTTCCACTGCTGTGCAAAGGCGCTGTTTTCTCGGGAACTGTGTATTTTTTTTTTTTTTTTTTTTTTTTTTTAATTTATTTAGAAACAAACAGTCTTATACAATAATTTTGCATTTTAGCTAAAGCTAGGAGATAGTTTTTTCGGGATAAAAAGTAGTCTATGTCACCTATGCCAAAAATCACTTCGATCCGTTGCTCCGTTTCGATGTGAAAGACAAACATACAAACATACACACACTTTCGCATTTACAATTTCAGTATGGATTTTTATACGAGCATAAAGTAGCTTCCTGTAATTTCACAATGTGATCCATGATACACGAGCCTTAATTTTTAACATTTTAATTTTATTTTTAAGGATCGCACCACTATTTCAATGCCCATTAATATGGCTGGGGTCAACAGAAGCCCATTGGGAAGTAATAAAATTGGTAGACAACATCCCAGGTCCAGCTGATAATGTAGATTTATTTTCAACGCATACCTCTCCACTTCGCTTTTGGGATCGGCTTTCGGAGTTGTGGAAGATGTTCAAGAAAATTATAAAAATGAAGTAGGTAATTTTTAACTTCATGGTTTAGAACAACGCGGGCTTCCTACCGCCGTATCCGTAGGAAACCCGCGTTACTCTAAGCTTTATGGCCATTACAGGCAGCCTGAATTTTATCTAACTGCATGCCAACTACCTATAATGATTTTGAACGATCTATCACCAATTACTGGGGGTATAAATTTGGTCTTGCTCACGTTTACATATCTGTAACAGAAATTCTAAAACGTTGTCAAACTCCTGTAAAAAATGTGGACCTATGATGAATCCGACATAGCTGGAAAAATGTGGTTAAAGTGGCTATGGGCGGGCCACATTGCTCGAAGAATAGACAACCGTTGAGGGAGAAAAGTCCTCGAGTAGCGACCACGAACCGGAAGACGAAGCGTTGGCATCCCACCAGGTGGACTGACAACATCGTGAGTTGAGAGAAACCGGTGGATGCAAGTGGCGAGTTGTAGTTCATTGTGGCGTTCTGAGGGGGAGGCCTTTGTTCAGCAGGGGACGTCTTCCGGCTGATGACGATGATGATAATGATGATGAATCGTCATTTCTTTTCAGCCTCATTTCTCACCCTAGAGAAAAAGAATTATACAACAACTATTTTCCAAGAATAGCAGACAAAAGGGGTGTTACAATGCCGTCGTTTGAAAAAGCGATGTATAACGGCTCATTGCTGCTTCTGAACTCACATCCGACAATAAGAACACCGCATAGCCTGCCACAGAGTGCGAAGTACGTTGGGGGATACCACATTGATTTCAAACCAAAACTTTTGCCAGAGGTAAGAATTGCATTTACTTTTAAAACTGTTTTACAGAGCGACAAAGGTATTAATGAACGTGGCAAAGAACGAAACTGATTTGAACTTAATGAGTTACCATTTAACGACTATATAATAACGCTCCATGCGAGGGTGAGTTGCGTTGCGAGGATTGTGTTTTTCATGAACCAATAGAAACGCTTTTTTACCTCGCCTCGATCCGCTCTGCTGTTTTCATCGGAAATGTGTGCGAGGCGAGGCAAATGAAGCATTTCTATTGGTTCATGAAAAACACAATCCTCGCTACACATTCTGCGAAACGCAGCCTAAGGTATGTGGTCATAGTCATGGTAGCCGTCACAGAGTTCACTATCGAGTGACATCTGAAAGAGAAGAGAATGGCCACGTGTTAGGAATTGAATATTTGAAATGGTAAACATCCTGAAGCCGTTAAGTATCTCAGGACAATATGCCACATTTTAGATTTAAATAAGTTTTACTTACAAATTAAATTTTAGTAGAATTTTTTGTTCTGATTATACTTTTAGTTAACTGTACTTGCATTATCATCTTACCTACTTACATTTCCGTACCTAATTTCAAATTTACAGTTACATAATCTTTGAAAATTTCACGGTTCATGTGATACGGCCTACGGATGGACGGACATTGAAGTCATAGTAATAGGGTTTCCGTTTTTAACCTTTGGGTACGGAACCCTAATAAATCAGCCAATCGCGAGCAAGACTAACGTCAAACGGACCTTTCGCTACTAACGCCATCTAGAGATATTTTGCCAGTCAAGAAACTCTCACTGTCGGATTATATTTTGAAGGTACTTTTCCGCCAACAAAAACTAAAAGGCATAAAAATGACAACAAACACATTCTGTAAAATTTTTTTTGGAATATTCGATCCGCAATCAGTAAAAGTAACGTCAGCAGATTCGTTAACGCATTCGTGTCCTGCGTCCCTGCTGAATTTCGTTGAAATCAAATTACAGAAAGAAATTACATTACATCTTCATACATTTCGCGGAAAACAGACATGCATTCGAATTTGGAAAACATGGACGTATTTTTAATCTTTCGTTACATGTTACGGAGTATATTTGGTAAAAGGACCTTTAGTGTTTGTTTTTTTTTCGATTTTCTCGGAGTGTTTGACTGCAACTGTGTGTGTTACCATTCACGTTGAGAACCTATAAATATTTGTAAACCACTAAATAATATATGGATCTTTGTTGCCTGAATAAATAAATGAAATGAAATATTTATTTATTCGCAATGAACAATTATTATTATTATTAATGATTATTATTATTTATTTGTTTGTTTGTTTAAACTCTTTATTGTACAAAAATGAAATACAAAAATAACACATAAATAATATAAATAATAAATTAAATTTAAATAAATAATATTAATATTATTTTATTTTAATAATATAAATATTTTTATGTATTAAATAATATTTATTTATTCTTATTATTATTGTATTTTGCCTAGGCTATCAATTTACTATTATTTGTTCATACATAGGTATTCGACTCGCATTTGAAGGTAAGTTACATCAGTACAGATAAAAGATTGTAAGTAATATAATAAAACAGCGTTTCCAGTACGTCAACAAGGAATTCCTACTATCATCATTGTGCAAACAACAAAACAAACGAAACGAGAACAAGTGACAAACAAAAACAACAATGCGCAAAGACAAACCCAAAACTCTAGGTATCTGGGGATCACAATTGTTAGCCCGTCATTAGATGAGAGAATCTAGTTGGGGATCTAGTTTTACTTCAATTAATATGAACATTAGTCTGCATACCGACTAATTTGAAGTTTCGAAACATCTCAGTTGCTCAGTTGTATACTCACTGGAGCGTAGACGCATGTCGTAAATTTGTGAGATATAATAGGAATGACAACTGGGTTAAAAATATATCATTCTATTGGAAGGGTGCGAAGTACCAGGTGGGGTGGGGGTAATGAAATCTATTTCAGCGCTCATAGTGGCCAAAAGAAGAAATAATCTAGGTTCTGTCATCTGTCATCTTTTTGTGCAGACTTTGACTACCTAATTTTAGTAATGGATGTTTTGTGTTATGATGCGTGCTTGAATTATTGAGCACTGTCCCTGTTTTGTTCTTAATTCCTCTACATCCCGGACATGACCAGCAACAATTTTCCTAATGAAACGGTTTGTGGTTGAAATTTTATATTGAGTGATACTCACAAAACCGGTCTTCAAAATGATACTCATCTTGATCTGAAAACGATATTTAATTTATTACTAGCGATTTAAGAACAATTTGTATTTTCTGTGCAAGAAAGCTTACTTTCTAAGCTTCAATGCCTAAAAATCTGAAAAACCATAGGTGCCCGTTTTTTTTTGCAAGGGGGTTTATAATATGACTAATTTTTGTGCATCAACAGGTAAATTATCTAAATCCAAGTTATTTGAAAATGTTACAAAACAAAAGTAGCTTAGTTATGCGAGTAGAATCGAACCTCGACTTTAAAGCCCCATGGTCAAAAACTCCCTGCATTAAATGCCACATTGCAATAATGTATACATTCTCTTATCATTTGCGGAAAATATATTACGACACTCTCCTGAATTATTCATTTTAAAAACTAGAGAACAAACTGTGGAATAAAATGTTGAATTTTGAAACACATTTACCCATTTAATATGTGAAGGAGGTTCCCTGAGGGCGTGTTCAGATCATTGCACTTAAGCTATTAACTTTGCAACGTTGGAGATTGAGGTAAAACTCCCCTAGGCATTGGACCCTATTTACGGTAAATGTTATACGAGTGAACATTAGCTGAAGAAAGCACTTTCAAGGTGGTTTATTTGCACTTCCTCTGAGCTAAAATTTTGCTGTAGTAAGTTTACTAGTAAAGAGTATTGTGAAATATATGCATAAGTATAACTAAATTTTCTTTGTTACAATGAACAACTTAGAGATTGGTTTTTGGAATCTTTTTGTATTTTTTCATATCTCCTGTTCGGAAAGTTTAATTTTCATGGGTATATAGCCGGGTGGAAAATTGCGTTTTCTCCTCTAGGGTGGAAAGTAATTTTTTTTTATATTTCGGCTAGCCACGACATCGAAGATAATTGAGTTACGTCAATGACATTTTTTTTTCACGTTTCGGCATGGCCATCTAGATGCACGTCGTGACCAACTCGATATAGTCGGCCATGGCAAGTAGCCAGTCGAAAAGGTACCGTTGGACGTTGGATAGGTATAAGTAAATTCAATTTATTATTATTCTCGTTTTTTTTGTAGTATTTTAGTTTCCTCACAGTCGAAATGAAAAGTAGAGTGTCTAACTCGGGTGAAATAACCCATTTCCCCTCGAACTATTGGCGCTCTCACTTCGTTCGAGCACCAGAAATATCTCGGGTCAAATGGGTCACTTTCCACCCTTGGTTATCAATCTACTAATTATTTCAATTCTGAATATCTGTTACATGTACGGTAATCCCGTAAAACCTATAACCTAATCGATTCCCAGCGCTGGTCTTATTTTTCTGGTGTTGCTAGTGTCGCTGCTTAAGCGACTAAATAGGAAACAAAACAAGCTGAGGTATGTGCTGAATGGAGAAATTCATGTCTGTATCGTTGTCCAGCGGTGTTGTAGCGGTAGAGCACAAGGCACGGAATGCTGAGGACCTGGCTTCGATTTCCAGCGTTGGTCTTATTTTTCTGGTTTCTCTGTGCATTTCAGTTTGTATTTTTGATATATTTTTGTTTGACTTTTGTTTGCGTTTCGGGGAAGCCTTTGTTTAACAAAACTTACCTTAATGTACGCTGATGATGATTAAGTACAATCAAGCGTTCACTAATGTTTCGCAACTAACGTTTGGTAACCTGATTCATTTCGTTACTTTTCATTTCCCAACTGTTTGATATTTCTGAAACTGTCAATATTTCTGGATTTTTATAAAAGTTACTAACCTAGCCTAAAGTCCAGGATCGTCTTCTCAATGGGTAATGGCATTGACTTGAAATTTGGTAGGGAAATGAAGTTTAGACGACAACGCAAGTACAGTAAACAAAACATACAGTGAGCAAAAAAATCTTATACTGTGTGACATTTTTAACAGAAATTTATTTTATTTTATGTATAAAATTGTAATTATGTTGTGTCTTTGGGGGAGAAATGTCTTCGAGTGGCGACCACGAACCGGAAGACGAAGCGTTGGCAGGCCTCCCACCAGATGGACTGACGACATCGTGAGAGTTGCGGGAAACCGGTGGATGCAAGTGGCGAGTTGTCGTTCATTGTGGTGTTCTAAGGGGGAGGCCTTTGTCCAGCAGTGGACGTCTTCCGACTGATGATGATGATGGATGATGATGTTAAAATTGCACTCTTTTTTTTTTCAGGACATCCAATATCTTATGGACACCGCCAGATATGGCGTCATATACTTCAGCATGGGTTCGACTTTGAAAAGCTCTGACATGTCGGAAGAAATGAAACGGAAAATATTATACATATTTGCAACATTCAAACAGAGAATCATTTGGAAGTTCGAAGGTGAACTCAATGGTAATATCCCGCCTAATGTTTTTCTAATGAAATGGGCCCCTCAACTGAGTATTTTAGGTAAGACATGAATTAATAAGATTATTAAACTACTAGCTTTTGCCCGCGGCTCCTTCCGCGTGGTACTCGGTTATCGCGCGCTGTTTCCTCGGGAACTGTGCATTTTTCCGGGATAAAAAGTAGCCTATGTCACTCTCGGGCCCATAAACTATCGTTATACTCCGTTACGGCGTTACGGCGTGAAAGACGGACAAACACACAAACATACAAACACGCTTTTCGCCAAGTGACGTTATTTTGTCCATTACTTATAAGGACCTATTGTTTGATCAGTAGTTAAAGTTACTATAGTCAAATTTCCTTTGAAATGTGTTAACTATTGTTATTTTTGCCATACATTTTAAGTATTAGTTAGTTTAACTAATGATCAAACAACAGGCCCTAAACCTTTCAATTCAACTATGTCTTTCAAGTATAGATAAAAACGCCATCTAACGGAATAATGCGTAACTTGGTGCCTTAGTGGACACACAGTTGTCAGAATGGTAAAGACAAGAAAGCGTAATAAAACTGCATCAGCAGTACGAGTTATAACGCATAGATGGCAGCATAGGTCTTATTTCAAAGTTTTTTTTTATTTATATGCAATTCTACACAATGAATTGAAAACAGGTGTATAAAAACAATTTACAATACAAATGCTGTTATGGGATAGTCTATAAACTTATCCAAAGTCATGTTATGTATAATATTACGTATTACCATGGACGAAGTATATAGGCAAACCGCTTAACTGAGTCCTCGCCTGCGCGGTACAGGGGCGCGGGGGTAGGACGAGAAAGGGGAGTGAAGGCGGTGCGGGCGGCGAGCGTGAATAACGAGATACACAAGTGGCGAAACGTGCACTAGACAGTTCTAAAGATATGTGACGTCATGTTGGTTAACGAATGGTTTTTTTCTGATTGCGGCAGGAGGGTTTTGAGTTATAGTTAAAACTAATTTTCTTGACCGAATCGAGTAAGGTACTGGTAGGAAGTTCCGGACAAGATAAAGAATTTGGACTATACGACACAATACTACAATAATATGTACCTATGTCTATTTTTTTGAAAGTCGTTTTTTTTTCATTCAACTTAAAATTGCTGTTTTTTTTTCTAAAGTATTCGTATACGTTAAAAACCATTTGTTTGCACTGACTATTAATTTTATGTCCGAAGATATATCGACTCATCTTATCTCGTGTGTACCTCTCACAAAGCGTCCGTAGCCATTAGCACTTGCGATCGCTAGCCGTGGCGCGACCGGTATGAGCTGTGCGCTAAGAAGCGCCTGCCGCTCGCACCTCTTTCACTCCCCTTTCTCGTCCTACCCCCGCGCCCCTGTACCGCGCAGGCGAGGACTCAGTTAGGCGGTTTATCTATAGTTCCTCGTTGCTTAGTACGATAAAACGAACTAGATGTCGCCAGATGTATTGAACCGGAATAATACATAATTTTAGTGGCGACATTGCTCTATTTAGCATGGTGGCAATAATGTTCAACTTTTTAAAGTACCACTGTGAGCTTACTAAACTTCGTTATGTTGTAGAAGGCATATCTAGATGGCGTTATATTCATTCAAGCGCCAAGTTTTGAAATTTTTTCGCAGCAATTACAGAATTGTTCACGATTTACGTGTGAACTAAACTATGGAGTTTGATTTGAATCCGCAATCTGACATATTACGAGGGCTGTTTGAAAAGTACCCGGTTATGGAAAGAAAACACATTTTTTTTGTATCTATGCATTTATTTTTCTACGTAGTCACCTTTTAGCTCTATACATTTGTTCCACCTATACTCAAGCTTCATTAAACCATCTAAAAAGTATGATTTTGGAAAGTCATTAAAATAGGCCTCTGCATGTGGCGGTAATGACATCGTCATTTGATCCAAATCGCTTACCACCGAACCATTTTTTTAGGTTGGGAAGCAAAAAGAAATCGCATGGGGCCAAATCTGGAGAATACGGGGGTAACTGTGCTAATTTAGCCGTCACAACTCTGGACGAATGAGCCGGGGCGTTGTCGTGATGAAACAGTACTTTTTTCTTTTTTAAATGGGGTCGTTTGTCCTTCAACACGGCGACAAATTCAGCCAATAAATTGGCATAGTACTGCCCTCTTATCGTTTTCACCTTTTCCAAGTAGGTAGTCAATATGTATAATAACCTGCGAATCCCAAAAAACAGTCGCCATGACCTTTCCAGCCGATGGGACGGTTTTTGCTTTCTTTGGAGCAGGTTCACCCGGTAAAATCCACTGCTTCGACTGCTCTTTCATTTCCGGGGTGTAGTGGTTTCGTCCACGGTCACAAAACGACGCAGAAACTCCTTCGGGTTACGTTTGAACACGACCAAACACTGCTCCGATAGTCAGTCGGTTCCGTTTTGGCCCCGTCCAACTCGCAATCATGGACTGAGTCTATCTTTCAAATTTTGTTCAAATCGGAGAGATAAAACTCATGGTGCAACGGTAGATAGAAATGCCCATTAGGGCATTTACCGTATTATTATTTATTTAGAGTATTAATGCTACAGCTAGAGATGGATCTGTCAAATTATTGAAGAGAAAAATGTGAGACAGATGTATGTGATGACAATACTGTACTGTTTTCGATGATTGTCACATCGCTGACCTGAAATTAGCATAGCTATTTTTTAAATCAATGTTCGACCTATTTTTCTATGTTGTTCAGATTTATTTGATGTGTTGACCTCTTTGGTTGATGTTTAGATAAAAATGGTTTTTTGACAGCTAAAGTATTTACGTGAATAGTGCCATCTAGATATAATGTCGGAAAAATCTCAGCTCCGTTTCCCTGGATTAAATGCGTTATTATTTTGCGTTTAGTGCCATCTAGATATAATGTAGTAAAAGTCTCAGCGCCATCTAGCATTAATACTGGATTTTGGCTTTGTTCCGGTGAACGTTTTTTAGTATGGAGAATAACAATCCATACTCTATTTCATCCATGGTATTACTTATAATTAGGGTTGGTGTGAAAGTAAATCATACATAAAGAAGCGACCACACCGCTGCGGTTGCTCAAAATACGGTGACGGAACGGAATCGCAGTGACCCGCCATAAGCGTTCTGATTTTGGTTCCCCTTGTTTACGCATTATTTTTATATGATAGTTCTTTTTTGCATAATCTGTTTACGCATAATAGTAGGTACTTATGCCGAAACTATTTTCGCAATAACAGTTTACGCAAAATTCTTTTACGCTTAACCAATGTAAGCCGAATGGGCTTTACGCATAATTTGTAAATTCCGAATATTGTTTAGACAGAAAATTACTTATGCATAAATTAGTTACGCAGAAAGTTACTTTCGCATACTTACTGTTACACCAATGTTATGTCTGGAAAGTAAATATTTAACGACTCTGAGGCGAAGTCGACGGAACTCAGCGAACCGCGGAGCTCCTATTCCGCCTAGTTAAGGCGCTTCGCACCTTGAAAAAATACTAACCTAACCTAACCTGTAGTTGAGCAATCATGTTACCTGGGTTTTCTTTGTTGCGGGGGGCTCGCTTCTCCGTCCGCCCGCTCTTTTACTGGTTGGTGGCTGTTCGTTCTATTACAAATACAATTCGCAGCTTCACGCCAATTGCCGGCCTGAAGCTGTCGAAAATCCGCCTCCACAGCATCAGCCCAGCGATTTCGACCGACCAACCGAACGACGACCAGTTGGCCGTCCCAAATGCGCCTTCTTAACCCCTCAATCCTCCCCCATTCGCAGCACGTGGCCGAGCCACTGAAGCCTGGGAGATTTATTCGCTGATTATTATTAGGCTCATCCACCAACTTTTTTTCAAAAAATCACTTACATTACTTTCCGTTCCAGCGCATCCTACCCTGAGATTTTTTATCACACATGGAGGCCAGCTGTCAACAACAGAAGCATTACATTACGGTGTACCCGTCATTGGGGTTCCAGTACTGGCAGACCAACATCTGAACATGGACACCGTGATTCAAAAGGGCTTGGGGCTTAAGGTGAATCTGAACGTCGATAACTTCCCATACGAACTGGGACTGGCTATGACCAAAATGTTGATGACTCAAAAGTAAGTACAAGCAATTTATTGAATGGACTTTACAGAGGTCCATATCAATGAATTCAAAACAATTACTTTGTTCGCCACGGTCTTATGGTAGCTAGGTCTATGCAACAAATGTGTATTCATGCATGTTCTCCACCTCTACACGTTTTTTTCTACGTAGGTACCTTGATTTTAGAGAGGCTCGACATTTAGGCAGTTTCAAGCGCCATGATCACGAGACGACTCCAACTTTACAACTGCAAATGTGCCTAAATATGAAGCCTCCGTAAAATCAAGGTACGCAGAACAAAACCCGAATTTAAATCATAAAAAAAATTTACGCGTCGACCTCCTCCGATTTTTTCTTGTGTTAATTAGACCCCAATCTTTCCTGATGAAAAGTGCAGATGAAGCCAAATGTTTGTCTTACAGGTTCAATAGCAGCCTATTATTTTTACAATTATTTATTTACATTTATTTATTTAATGTTCGTCCACAGAGCAATACAACCGTTTGCTACCCAATGTTAAACTCAGTTTTCAATCTACAAGTACTAAATTTTCCCAGCGTTAATCCTTTAATTTCAACAGTTTCCTTTTGTTACAGATATAAACAGAGAGCTCGTGAACTGTCTGAAATTTATCACCACCGCCCAATATCTCCCAGGAAAGAAATAGTTCACTGGGTGGAGCACGTGGTCAAAACACAAGGCGCGCCACATCTGCGCTCTCCAACCCTCATGATGCCCTGGTACCAGAAGATGTACGTCGACCTCATAACCATAGTGTGTTCTTTATTAATTTTATCATTAAATTTAATTAATAGAATTAGATATTACTATAGCATAAGACATAAAGTGAACAAAACTGTAAAACAAATACAGAAGTCAGAATTGAATAAAAAACTACGTTGATGCATTTGCTGCCGGCTGTCAAAAGTCATAAAAATTATTTTTGAGGACTGGAAACGTAAACCCGATAGCACTAGATGATAGATATTCCAACAGTTAACTACTTTTAAACCGCGGCTGCTCCTGCGTTCAAAATATCACCACGAAAAGCAAGCCCATTTTTTATTTGAAGCATTTTATAACATTTTTAAGTACTAGGTTCACTCAAACAACGCCATCTTTTGAATGCAGACGAAGTTAACACGTCTTATAGAAGGCTGTGTTACTTCAAAGTTATAAGACAGGCGCGCCCTCTATTCTCTTTTAATGTGAAAATGTTTACCCACTGGGACGCATTACTGGGATACATATAAAATTCTAGTCATTACATTTGACCAAAATATAACCTTGTCATGTAAATAATTTTACTATCTATGATAATGTTTATCGATAAACGTAAAGTGTCACAATTTAAAGTTCTGTGGCGGTCTGGGAATTAAGTGGTTGAGGACAGTCTAACGCAAACTTTTATATTCCTCGATAATTCTACTGATGACTTCTAAGTTAAGCAAATCAAATAATGTATTGTCTATTAATTATTTGATGATGAATTATTTATTTATGAATTAATGATTATTTAATTTTAAATTGGACTGAATTATAAGACTGAATGGAAAATATATTTCATATTAACACGTTCTGTTTTTTATTGTTTTTCTACAGAGTCCTTTTGTTCGTTTTAAAATAATACACACAACACACAGTTCTGCTCCAAACAAGGATCGAACTCGACACCTCGGAATAAAAAGTAGACTAAGTATGTTTTATTCTAGTACCCTTAGTGTAAGTTTTCGGTTACAAAATACGTCTCGACCACGATCGCGTTATAATCTCAATTTGTAGGGAAACACGAACAGCGCCTCTAGCGGAAAGTTTGCGTTGTTCGTGTTTCCATACAAATTGATATTTTAACGCGAACGCGATCGAGACGTATTTAGTAACCGAAAACTTACACTAGGGGTACAGATGTCCAGCTATCTACATACCAAATTTCAAGATTCTAAGCCCAGCTGTCATTACATTAGTTCGAGATTTTATCGTTATCCCGTGGGAACATCGGGATAAAAGTAGCCTATTTGTTATTACAGACGTCCAGCTTCCTACATATCAAATTTCATGACTAAGCCCAGCGATTGTTATTTATAGATTTTATCCCCATCCCGTGTGAATATCGAGATAAAAAGTATCCTATATTTTAATACAGGTTTCAGCGTGAAGAATTAACAAACATATTCACTCACTCACTCACAAACTGTCACCTTTATAACATTAGTAGGATATTTATGCTGCTGAATCTGGGGCGAATCAAGTGAAATGGAATTGATGAGTAAGGCCTCAAATATGGCTACAGGGGCTAATCAATCCATACTAATATTATAAATGCGAAAGTGTGTTTGTATGTTTGTTTGTTTGTCTGGAATTTTGTGATCGGCCACTGACATTGACATTCCGAACATCTGCCAAGGAAATCATAGCAAAATTTATTACAAAGAGTTCCACCCTGATACGTGATTCGGTTTCCTGGACTATCGAGCTAGTATGTTGTTATAGCAACAGAATATATCGATTAGCATTTTCAAGAGTGTTATCCAACGATATCACCGATAACTGGGTGGAGCTCTGCTCATTTCAACCGCCATTTCCTGAATATTACGAAAATCTAAAGAAATGTCCATTAACTAAAACCAATTGATGAATGGAATTGATACATGGTGGTGATGGAAATTTTTAGTTGACGGGCACATGAGCTCCCAAAAGACCTGTGTGCAGTGGGACCAGGATACCGAGATGATGATACCCAAGTTTGGGATATACGCAGCCAAAATTCCAAATTATCAGTCTAGAACAATTATCACTTTCAAATAAATCCCCGCGGTAAAATGGTTTATACGAGCGAAGCCAACGTTCACCAACGAGATGGACAGATGACCTGGTTAAAACTACGGGTTCACAGTGCCCCTAGCCATTCAAAGTAATTTAACTAAAATGTACACTCCTCGTTTGGGCAAGAGGTCAAAGGGGATGCGCTTGCGACTGACATTGGTTAAATTGAAATGGCCAATTGGCGCGACGTCCAGTGCAGTTTAGGCACTTGCCGCTTCCAAGTAGCAAGAAGAGAATATTTTTAGATGATATTGTAACGGATAACCCACGTCTTAAATCGAGTTTAGCTCGACATAAACCAGTTGCTTAGTTTGGGGCTAGGTCAAGTGTCCCATGATATTTATTTATTTACTAGCTTTTGCCCGCGACGTCACCTGCTTAGAATTCGGTTATCGCGCGTTGTTCCCTCGGGAACTGTGCATTTTTTCGGGATGAAAAGTAGTCTATGTCACTCTCTAGTCCATAAACTATCTCTATGCCAAAAACCACTTCGATCCGTCGCTTCGTTTCGACGTGAAAAACGAACAAACATACACACAAACACACATACTTTCGCATTTAATTTTATAATAATAATATTACTATGGATTTAATTTTCATACTCAAAAACACTCTCTTCTCGCTACTGGTTGGTGATGGAACTTATTTAGATGACAACGCTAGATTGTAACCAATAAGAAGTCACCTAGTTCTCTTATCCCACTAATATTATAAATGCGAAAGTTTGTAAGTCTGTTTGTTTATTTGTACCTATTCACGTCTAAACCACTGAATTGATTTAGATGAAATTCGGTACCTATACAGATAGTTTGAGTCCCTAAGAAGGATATAAGATAGTTTTTATCCCGGAAAATTGTATAGCGCCCGCGGGAGAGCGATAATCGAATTCTACGTGGACAGGATCGCGGGCAACAGCTAGTAAACAAATAGTTAAATGTAAAACGTAAACATAGCACTACCGACAAATTCGTAGCAATTTGGACTTTGCGACGCTACAATAGTAGATTGTAGATTGTATTCGTTCAACCTTGAATCAGTACTCCACCAACCTCGACACTGATAAGTTCTATGCCGGCTGCTTCACACCTATGATAATTAATGGATTAGTATTTGTTTGTGTCTAAAATGTATATTAAAATATTAATATTTTATTTCGCAATATGCTCAGTGGAAGCATTGAAAGTGTTGTTGGTGTATCCGATGCCTTTGCGGAGTTTAAACTCTTTGGGTGTAGGTTTTGTAAGACATTTACTTGAAGCTGGACATGAAGTAAGTATTATTTTTACTAGCCTTTGCCCAGAGCTTTTCTTTTGTTTCGCGAGGATTTTTAACTGTTTATTTCAATAAAAATTACGTAATTAAATTTATTAACCTTAGCTTCTAATCATAAATTAAAAAGATTTTTTGAGTTAAGGAGTCTCTAAAATAATGTGATCATAATTTCATACTTATCATAATTATTCTTCTAACATTACTAAATAAACCGCGATAAGCTCGGACGCGACACCTGTTGGAACCTTGTCGCAGGGGGCCTGTACTACTCTCCTAAAGACTTATTTTTTTGATAAAGCAAATGCTGAATAGGACAGGGTTCCACCGATCACCGCGAACGTCCCGTCAAGGTAGATAGTGTAGGTTTATAATAATAGTTAACAATATTTACCTACACAATACAATATTTAGTGTTGAAAAGTTAAGTCGTATTGACGATTTTTTAACCCGTCGGATGCGGAAACTAAGTAACTTTACTGCATTCTAACTCTCATCTGTTTAAATAAGCACAAATTCTGCTGATTTCAATAAAGACACAAAAAGATAGCCTTAAATTTGAGCCGGATCCGTGTCTAAACATACCTGAGGTTAATCGGCATACATACAAACAAATAAAATGAAGTAGATTATAGATAGACGAGATAAAGACAGTAATACTAATACTAAAAATGCGAACGTGAGTTCTGTTTGTTTGTTAAACTTTCACGCTTAAAGTAGTCAACCAATCGTGATGAAATTTGGTTAAGAGATAATTTGAAACTCTGGGAAGGGCCGTAAATTAAATAGTTTATCCCGGAAAATTGTCCCTAAGTATAGTTTCCGCAGACGCAAGATAAAACAAATCATCCGCAAGTCTTAGTCACAGGAAACAACTAAGTATCTATTTGGTATGGGATAGTTTGGAACCTTGAGAAGGACATAGAAAGAAAGAAAGAAAGAAAAAAAGAAAGAAAACATTTATTCGTGACAAACAATGAATAAAAATAAAATAGAGAAAAAAACAAAATAAAGGTATGTATGTTACGAAATGGTCCCAAATCAGCAATCTGCCGGTCTTGCGAACAACAATAGGACAATTTTTATCCCAAAAATTGTAAAATTCCCGCGTAGCGCGATAAACCAATTTTCCGAAAGAGTCACGACCTATTTACATATAGTTAGGTGGACCTTAATTGTTCAGAAATTTAAATACATTAATTATTTGAGTACAATTAGTTTCTTTATGCATTTAATACGATATGATTTACAACCTTTTACGCATATAAGCTAATTTTCCGCACAAATGTTACGTATAATTATGATGGTTAGCCGTTTTTCTTATCTTTTGATAAAGTAATAATTGGTAAGTTACGAGCCATTTTTCTCAAGAACAAGCAATATTTACAAAACATATAACTATCACATTTTATAGAGAAAGTACCGAGGAATTAGTAAGTATGTTATTCTACTCGATAGTACTTCACTTTTGAAAAAAAAAAGATATATGTAGGAAAATATGTTTCTTTTTCTAATTTTTTTTACTTTATATCGCTCTCCAGAAAAGATTGCAAAATTTACATTACATGCACGAAATATATATCTGTATACACTCGCATAATTAGCTTTAATTTACAGTTTATCTAACTACAATGCGTACAAACAACTTACAAAATTGTTATTATTTTTTCTAAGGCAACTCTTGCTTAACCGGTCTAATCATTTTGTTGATATTATGGAGGTTACCTATTTCTGTCTGCTATTATCATTTCGAGTTAGATAATTGTATGTTTAAAGGTGACATGACGAAAAAATATTTGTTTCTTGCATGAGGGTGAACCCCTTCCATTTTTTCATTTTTTTTATTTTAGTGGCTCTAGAAATATAGTTTCAATGAAAACAAAAAACTTTTCACACTTTTAAAGGCCTCATTGTGATTCTCTTCTTCTTCTTCTTAGTCGTTCACTCTTGACAGAGTGGTCGTGGTCATGCTTCGGTTCATTGTGATTATACATATTATTTTATTATAAAATCACTGTAGCTTAATCTCGAAATAGCACATAGGTACTTATATTTTATTATTAATTAACAAACATCCTTTTTATCTGCTGTTATTGGAATTAAAGCTACAGTGTCAACAAAAACATAAAGCCTCACTGTTCTTCATAAAAATAACATTAAACACGCATCTCATACATGGTTCAATACAGTAAATAGAAGACCACCACTTTAGCGAACATTCGGTGATTTATCCGAATATTCGGCCCATCCCTAATGGCTATACATTTCAGCTGTCTATTGAGCGGCAGCAAAAAATTGAGTATGTACTTCAATTATATCAGAACAGTTTCCTGTACATTATATCCATCACTTAAAAATGGGTTAGTTGCAATCCATCATTTGGGGACCTAGTGAAAAAGGGGTTAATTCTGCAGAAGTTGAACAGCTGATTTCGATTAAACCCCTATACACATAAAATAGAAAATATCTGTGTTATTTCTGCAGACTTAACCCCTTTTTCACTAGGACCCCAGCATTATCATCATAATATCAACCGTAGGAGTCCACTGTTGGGCATAGTTGCTTGAAAGCTGCCTGCATTCACCGTCAACCCGCGTATTTGACCAGTTTATCCGTCCATCTCGTTGGTGGATGTCCTACGCTGCGCTTGCTGATCCACGGTTTCCAATCGATAAACATTATTTGCGACGATATGACAATAACAAATTGACCTATAGTCATTCATTCGTGACAAAACCGTTCCGTTGTATTGAACCAAATTATCCATTCTATTTACACAATAATGGGTGCGGAATTTTACAGATGAACAGAAACGACCCTTTATGATCGAACGAGCTCGAAAAGGAGCAAAACTCGAAGTTCGTATCGTATCGTCCCTCTCGCTCTCGTATTAAATAGTGTAAGTGTCAGGGGGACCGCACGACACGAACTTCGAATTTCGTAGTAGCCCTGCTGTTTCTGTTTTCGTAAAACACTTTTTCGTATGTCTGTCCAGTTATCTATTCTTCTTTTTTTTTTTTTTAATTTATTGTAACATATTATACATTTATACACATTGATACACATTTAATCGTAGTATTTCGCCAAATTGCAAAACAATTTGTTGGCGAACAAAACACTCGTTTTAACAACATTGTGCACAATAGTTACAGTACATAACGTTAGTTATACAAAACTAATAGGTACCTACTGACTAAACTAACAATTTTTTCTGTGGAAAGAGTCTATCAACCATGTTTTTAACTTATTTTTGAAACAGTTCTTGGTTTTATATTCCTCCTCCGAGAAGAGGTTGTTGAAAATGCGCGGTATTAAGTACTTCCTCGTTCTTTTACCATAATAGTTACAGGCTCGCGGCTCCACATATTTTTTACGTATTGCCTGTCTAAAACAACGCTTGTATATTTTATGCTGCTTAAACTCCAGATTCTCATATTGATCCAATGCTAACAAATAATTAACTTTTTCGGTCACTGGTATTACATTACAAATTTTAAATAACTTATTATAGTTTTTATAGCACATTTTCTTTGTTTTTTTATCTATTAACAGTTTTAACATTCTACGTTGTAAGTTCAAAATTTTTTCAAGTTGTGTTTGAAATGTTCGCCCATAAGCAACGAGCCCGTAACTTAGCACTGAATCCGCTAAAGCGTGGTACAGCATACGCAGCGTTGCCTTATTGACTACACTTTTTAAATGTTTTAATTTACACAATATAGACCTTAATTTATTACACACTACATTAACATGCATTTTCCAATTCATTTTACTATCTATAGTTAATCCTAGGTACTTATAAGAATACACCCGCTCTAAGGGTTCACACTTGCATAGATCAGGGTTATCATCGTGTAAGCATTCATTTGAGTGACCATATATCTGTGCGTTTTTTTGGGGTTCTGGCATACACGGTGAGTGTACTAGCATCCATTTGGTCTTGGACACGTTAAGAATGATGCCGTTGTCATGTGACCACTTGAGGATGTTGTCGAGGTCGGCCTGGAGGCGGGCGGGCAGCGCGGACGCGTCCGGGCCGGCGCACACCAGGCACGTGTCGTCGGCGTACGTGTACACGGAGCAGTGCTCCACGACGTTGCCGATGCTGTTCACGTGCATGGTGTAGCCGACCGGTCCGTACACTGACCCGGTCGGTACTCCGTATACTATTACCGCCTCTTCCCCTGTTTCTCCACTGACCAGGGTACACAGCGTCCGGTTTTTTAAATAACTTATAAACCAATGACTCACTGGGCCCCGGATCCCACATTCCTGCATAGCTTCGACCAGTAATCCGTGGTCCAGTGTGTCAAATGCTTTCCGAAAATCAATGAATAAAATGGCTACGTACAACCTGTTGTCCAAATGGTCATTAACCTCATCCGCGAACCGCGCTAATGCCGTAGACGTACTGCGACCCCTTCTAAACCCGTGTTGTGTATTGGATATTAAACTATTATTCTCTAAAAAGGTACTTATTCTACTTACAATTACTTTTTCGGTTATTTTATTTATGACCGATAATATAGCTATAGGTCTATAGTTGGAATAGTCTTTGTGACTCCCTTGCTTATAATTATAGGTCTAATTATAGCCTTTTTTAAACCATCCGGATATACGCCTAACTCTATGCACCTATTTATAAATTTAGCTAAAACTGGGCTGATCTCTTTTTTCACAATTTTCAGATCCCGCGCTCTAATTCGATCTACATCTGGAGATTTATTACAGTTTCAATTATCAATATTTTTTTCAATTTCCTGAGGGGAAACTCTTTGGTATCTAAAAGAAACATTGCTATTTTTTACATATTCCGTACGATTTAAAAACTTGTGATTACACTTGTGCTTTATTCTATCAATTTCCTCTGTAAAGGTTTTTGCAAAATTAGTACATACATTACGCACAGACTCAGTTTGACACAGGTGTTTCATGATAACGTCATCCACATTTCCTTTCTTTTTTCCTAACCATCCATTAATTATTTCCCAGATTTTTCTATAGTCGCCATTACATTCTAGTATTTGACTAGCTTTTGCCCGCGGCTTCGCTCGCGTTAAATTTGGGGTAACACAGATTTACCCTCTAGATTTACTTTCTATCTTTATTTTCGTGTTTTAATTGATTTTTCGGAGGATTACATTTGTAAATTTTCGAATTTAAAAATCGATTTTGAAACCCTGTTTCACATCTTCAGGTCAGGGGTGTAATTTTAGAAAACCTGCTTGTTTTTTTTTTGCACGTGACTTCATACCTTTGCGACATAGGATTCCCGTGGGCTATCTCACGGGACTCTTCCGAATAAAAAAATATTTTTTTTAATAAATAAGAAAGAAAAAGTAAAATCCCGATTTTCCCGTTCCCGAAATAATTTTCGGGAAATTCTCTCTCAACGCTCCCCTACACTCCCCAAAGAACCCACTTGCCAAATTTCAGCTTTGTACGACCAGTAAAACGAAAAATCCCGTTTTCCCCGTTCCTTTGGGAATTTTCTAAAGTCCTCTCTCAATGCTCCTCTACACACTCCCTAAGCAATCTACATGCCGATTTTCAGCATTCTGCGTCCAGTCAAATGAAAAATCCCGTTTTTTCCCGTTCCCGTCGAATTTCGGGATATTATTTTGTAGTGCTCCCTTACACTCCCCAAATAACCTACATGCCAATTTTCAGTTTTCTATGACCAGTAAAACGAAAAGTTCCGTTTTTTCCCGTTCCCGTAGGAGTTTTGTAAACTCCACTCTCAATGCTCTTCTAGACACCCCAAGCAATCTATATGCCGTTAAGCGAATAATCCCGTTTTTTCCCTTTCCCGTGGGAATTTCGGGAAATTATCTAATGCTTTCCTACACTCCTCAAGCAACCTACCTGCCAAATTTCATCTTTCTACGACCAGAAAAACGAAAAATCCCGTTTTTTCTCGCTCCCGTCAGAATTTCGGGAAATCCTTTTGTAGTTAGTGCTCCCCTACGCCCCCCCAAAGGAACCTAAATGCTAAATTACAATTTTCTACGACCAGTAAAACGAAGATTCCATCCCGTTGAACTAAATATAAATCCCGTTTTTTCCTTATCCCGTGGAAATTTCCAAAAATCCTTAAAATTATTTTTTACTATTATAATCACCTACTTCTATGCCAAATTTGAAGTGTCTAGTAATTATTGTTCATGGGATTCCATTGAACTGAATATATAAATACCGTTTATTCCTTATCCCGTGGGAATTTCCAAAAATCCTGAAATTCGTATTTTAATTATTGTTATACCTATTTTTGTATCAAATTTGAAGAGTTTAGTTATTATAGTTACTGAGATAGGGTCACTCAGAATCGAATATATAAATCCCGATTTTTTCCCGTTCCCGTGGGAATTTCCAAAAATCCTTCCTTAGTGGATGCCTACATTGTATAAGGTATCTATGTGCAAAATTTCAAGTCTCTAGGTCCACTGGTTTGGGCTGTGCGTTGATATATCAGTCAGTCAGTCAGTCAGTCAGGACTTTGAATTTTATATATATAGATTTTTCCTATATTTAAGGTATATGTCGCATTTTTCGCAGTATTTTGTGAGCAGTACATGTGGTAGAGCCTTACTATAAGCACTTGCTGGCTCCTGTATGAATGAGCCGGCTTGACCGGATTAGTACCACACTCCCACAGAATACCGGCGTAAAATAGTAGTTTTGCTACTGCGTTTCGTACGGTGAGTGGGAGATCCAGAGGCCCAACTCCCCTCCCTCTTCCCCTTCTTCTAACCCCTTCCACTTCCGACAACGCATCCGCAGTCCTCATTATGCTGTAGGTGTCCATGGGTGGCAGTGATCGCTTATCATCAGGTGACCCATATGCTCGTTTGCCAGCTATTTGATAAAAAAAAGTTCGATAGCTAATACTTACATTACAGGGTGAAATTTTGGACGTAATACAAAATTAGTGTTTCGTGCTCAATTTTTTCTGGGTAATATAATCCATTAACTCTTTTGTTGCAATTAGTTTGATGAAATTTCTAAATAAATAATATATTATTGATTTCGTAAGTATTTCAATAATGTATAGAAACCACAACTTGTTTCAGACTTATTTCAACAAAAGAGTAAATGCACTATTAATATTGCCCAGCATTACGAGTAACTGAGCTTGAAACACTAATTTTGTATTACATCCAAAATTTCACCGTTAGAGTCATGCAGGGTTCAAAACATTAAAAAGATCCTTTTTCAGATGTTTTTCAGCCATTTTGAAACACTCGTGAAGTTGATACGTACCTTGCAGAGTTACTCCATTAATCATTTAATAATTATAACGAACGGAAGTACGAATGTTGAACTGCAGAATGTTTATTTGACTGAAATGAAAACTTAAAGCCCCTGAATCAAGTTTGTTTGACCCAAAATCTAAAAACCACATTTTACAGAAAAATTGCGTACTTAAATTAATTACCTAATTTTGTACTGGCAGCGGCTTCTTCGTTTCAGCTATATTTTAACTCTCTAGATTTTGCAGATACTTTAGATCATCTGTATAAAGATATTTTACGTTTCGGTACCTATATTGGCTAATGGTTTTTCGTACCTTGATTAAGTAATAAATTTCATGTTAAGCGTCAATATTTCAGTTGTAGTTATTATGAAGCATTCTTGGTGTCCAAAGAACGGACTGGATTAAAACACTGAGCTGCGCTCAAAGACTCAAATTGCTGACGTGGGTGTAAAGACGGCCAAGTTGAAGTGGGACTGGGCTAGACATGTCTGTCGAATGAACCCAGAACATTGGGCCAAAATTGTTACGGAATGGGTCCCTAGTGACGGATACCCTAATAGAGGCAGACCGAAGAGGAGATAGGGGACGACTTAGATGCCTATAATGTGGGATGGCGGGAGCTCGCCTTTGATTGTCAGGAGTGGAGCAAGAGAGGAAAGGCCTTTGCCCAGCAATGCGACACAAAAATAGGCTAAAAAAATGTTATTATGAATTTCTCTTTATTACGATGCATACCCAGCCTAATGGTCATTACCCAATAACATAAATTAATATAACGGACACAACTTTCAAAACTACGCAATTTCTCTACTCCTTTTTTCAGGTTACCTTTATCACCACGTTCCCTTTAAAGGAGAATCTTCCTAAGAATTACCGTGAGATCGATGTCAGCAGCAACGTACAAGCTTTTAGGGGTAAGTTCTTGAAAATATTGGCTGGGCTAAGAGCATGGCTGGCACAGTGACTAAACTACTCCGGTTTCGCCTCTGTTTGTAGATTGTAGATGTCTAATGAATGGTGAATATGAATTCAAGGCACTGAAGTCTAACGTTAAGTGTTATTAAGACGAAGAAAGAAATATCATGCGAGTTTTTTTATTGTAAATAAATATGAAGGGGATAAATAGGCGTTAGTATCAAAAGGTCCGTTTGACGTTACAGTTGTTTCCGATTAGCTCGATTAACTCAAACAAAAAACAAAAACTCAATTATTCCCAATGTCAAAGCTGTCAAATGGACCCAGACCCACAATACTAGCGCCAACTCCTAAAGCCTTCAATGAACCGTTTTTTAAAATTCCTTTACGATTAGAAAGTCGAACTATCTTTGATTAACAGAGTATTCCGTATAACGTTGACGAAGTTTCATGCAACAGTAACTGTAGTAACAAAGTAGAGATAATATACTTATTATTTTGTATTTTTTTCTTTAATTTTGTACTGTAGTTTTCAAGTATTTTATTATGAAATAATGACTTTCTGCCAAGTTTCTTGTGGCGCATTCTTCTTGGCAATGATGGTCTTTCCGAAAGCGCTGGTAGTTTAAAAAATGACGTGTAAAAGTGCCCATTGCGGCCTATTTACTGAATAAATGATTTTGATTTTTGATTACATTTATTAAACTTAACAGACCTCCAACACCCGACTACCTGGGGGTAAGTCTTGGGGCGATTACGCTTATCGCGTTGTGTGACCGGGGATCCTATTCCGAAGTTACGAGCGCAAGTGCTGTCGCAATGCTACTTGAATCATCTGTAAAAGATGTCAATGCTTATAAGGTGATAATATTATTAAAGTTTGTTTGTTTGTTTGTTTAAACTCTTTACTTCGAGAAAAGTATGGTACGGCCGTGCCTTTGTTTTGTTTTGCTCGACTTGGCGGGGGCACTGCCGTACCCCCAGATTGTACAAAAAGGAAATACAAAAATAACACACAAAAGAAAGTCATCATCATGTCAGCCGAAAGACGTCCACTGCTGGACATAGGCCTCCCCCAAGGCTCTCCACTCAGACCGGTCACAAAAGAAAGTGCTAACCTTTGAGTGGTAGAGAAAAGCAATCGAAAAAAGATAAGGATCGACAAAAAGAGCAAAACATTTGAATAAATATAAATGCATACATAAACCCTAAGTACCTAAATAATTATACAGAAGAAAGTTATATGTATAATGATCTCATTTACTTTTTCAGATTCCTATGACGTCAATATGAACATTGCATTCGTCATAGAAAACCCACAAATGACTAACGATATTCGTTACTTGCAAGATTCTGCATATAAAGTAGCTAAATATACTTTTGACAATAGCGACGTGCAGAAACTCTTGCACGATCCGAAGGAACATTTCGATGTTGTTATTGTCGATCTTTATGAATCTGAATTATATGCAGCGTAAGTAGTTCTATATTAAATTTAAATGATATTGTAACGGATAACTCACGTCTTAAATCGAGTTTAGCTCGACATGTTTCGGGCTATTTCGTAGTCCTTCTTCACAGGAGCACACGCGTACTGACCGAGTCAGTTTAATACTGTTTTTATAGTATCAAACTATAGTAGTATTTTTTCTTGAAAATAAACTGAATATTTAAAATTATTTCTAGGTTTGCTGCAGTATTCAAGTGTCCAATGATTTGGAGCTACTCTATAGGTCCGCACTGGATAACACTACGCTTGATAGACGAAATTACTAACCCAGCGTTTGCTGGAGACTATCTGTCTGCCGATATACCCCCCTTTGACTTCTACCAAAGACTGAACAAGCTATGGCTGCAGATACAATGGAGCTATATTAAATGGTATGTCATTAATTAATGTAGGCTCGAGTAACCATTAAAACAGTTTTCTTAACTTCAAACACTATATTTTTCACAATTTTAAAATAATTGCACAAAAAACACCTTCTCATGTCCGCCCTCTTAGTTTTTCTCATCATTCACTCTTTTTTTTTTAATCTCCATTCACTCACCCATTCTTCCACATCTGTCATTTATTCTATCATTCTGCTCAGCCCAGTACAGTCGTACATGAATAAAAGAAAGAAATTACATATAGCACAAACTTAAAGTGATAAATATGATGATAATAAATATTCATGGGACAATTTGACACCAATTGGTGTTGCAGATGTTTATGGGCGGTGATGATCTCTTACCATCAGGAGACCCATTTGCTCGTTTGCCATCCACAATCAACAACAACAACAACAACGTAACGGAGCTGAAATACACCAACGAGGTTTTGATCTGATAGTGGCACTTCACTTGGCATATTCACAGAATTTTTTTTCGTAAGTGAAAGAGATGCGCTAACATAATTTGTAGCGTGAACGATGGAGATGCCAATAGCACCACTCTGATACACAAGGTCATGTGAAGTGCCACCATGAGACAAGAGTCAGCTTCGTTTAAACGTCTGGCTAATGTCTATCCGTTACTACCCTGCAGGGCTACTATGAAACTCGAATCTCGAAGTTCGTATCGTGCGGTCCCTCTTGCTATTGTATTAAACAGTATAAGTGTCAGAGGGACCGCACGACACAAACTTCGAGTTTCGAGTTTCGTAGTAGCCCTGCCGATTCTTTTGATTTACCTCAAACCAAAGCAGTTTACTAATTCACTGTTTTTCTTTTTTGCAGGGCTGAGACCATGCCGAAAGAAAAAGCAGTTTACAAGAGAATCTTTGAACCATTATTTAAAAGCCGAGGGCAATCTCTTCCAAATTATGACGACATTTTGTACAACGCTTCTTTGATTCTAGCCAACGATTTCAGGGGAAATGGATTGATGCCCAGTACACCTCAAAATTTCCAGTTTATCGGAGGGTTTCATATTGAACTACCTCTAAAGAACATATCTAATGTAAGATGATTTGGTTGATGATTTGGCTGCGTGAAGCAGCAGTGCTTGCGGTGTTGCGTTTCTGCGTGGAGAGTAAGACAGCCGGTGAAATTACTGGCACTTGAGGTACCCCATCTTAGGCCTCTAGGTTGGCAACGCATATGTAATCCCCCTCGTGTTGCAGGTGTCTATGGGTAGTGGTGATCTCTTACCATCAGGAGACCCAATTGATCGTTTGCCATCCAGTTGAATAAAAAAATAACTAAAGCCATAATCCAATGTCACATAAGTAACGAAACAAATGACGTCGCTTGAGAACGGTTGTGTGCTCACTTACTGTAGCTTGGAAAACAAAATTAAATATATAATGATTGATCCTATGGTGACATACGTTAGTTTGTGTGGTAACGGAAACTAGCTGTTTGTCATGAACCAATAGAAAAGCTTTATTTACATGACCACGCAAAGCACAGCTAGTGGAAACAGTGCAGCGGATAGAGAGGTAATGCGTTTCTATTGGTCCATTACAAACACATTCTTCTTAACGCACCCTCCCACATCTCTGGTGGTAACGCAATTTAGAAGAAAATCAAAACTGCCAGAAAATGGCCAGTATCAAATAATTGAAAGGTTATCTAAATAATAACGCAATCTCACTGATCTGCAAAAGGAAACTGTCTGAAATAGCGGATTTTTTCAAACTACTTCTAGGAAAATTTCGTAGGCTTCTCACAATTTTGAATAAAGATTTGAGACTTTTCCTTCCTAAAATTGAAATTTCTTAAACATATTTTATTAATTTCATATGTCTTGAAAACTTTCCGCAACTTGCACATCCGTATGCAACCTCGTCAAGACGGTTAATTTGTATATTTTTCATTTGTAGAAATAGTCTGGGCACTGCGAAAACAAAAATAAAAAAGTCCAACCTACTTTAAAGTATAAGTTAACTAACTTAGTGTATAAGTTTCAAAACTTTCTGTTTGTTTTTCTCACAGGACATTCAAACTATTTTGGACAACGCTCAACATGGTTTTATTTACTTTAGTATGGGCTCGATATGGCAAAGCAAAGATTTACCAAAATCTATAATAAACGGTCTATTAAAAGTATTCGGTGAATTAAAACAAACGGTTATTTGGAAATTCGAAGAAGTATTACCAGATTTGCCGAAGAATGTTCATATTTTAACATGGGCACCGCAAACTTCTATTTTGGGTACGTAGACTTGATTAAGTGAAAAAGCTTGCTCCTATCCATGACACAAAATAAAAAAAAGGAATACGTATAGCAATAATGGTGACTTCTTGAAATTCTAAATGAGTAACCAGCCATAACTGTATTTAACCCGTCGAACGCCCTACGCGCCACAGTAAGTGGCGCGTATCTAAGTACTCGTGATTAGTCAAGTTACGAATTTTGATCACCCTTTAACATAGCGTATTTCCGGGGCTAAGGGGCTGTTTCACCATCCATTGATTAGTGTTAACTGACGGTTAAATGTGATGCCGTCTCCGTCTATTCGAACATATCAGACCGCATCACGTTTAACTAAGCAATGGATGGTGAAACCCTTAGTCTCTAAAAAATCGCTAGTTGGCGCTAGTAACGTGATGTCTGTTTAACAACTTTGACATTTGTGTCACCAAATGCGCCGCCGGACCGCGCCGTGGGGCTCGAGTCAGTCACTAGTCATGATTAGTCAGTTAGCGGTCAATCTTTGTATGGGGCCAACCCCGACGTTTGGTCGGGGTTCGGACACGCGAAGTAGATGCATTTGCGTAATCTAGTGTAATCTATATCTGTGATTGTGTAACACTTATAATAACACTTAAATTATCTTGCAGCTCATCCAAAATGTCTATTTTTTATAACACATGGAGGCCATTTGTCGTCAATAGAAACTATCCATTTCGGAGTCCCCACCATAGGGGTTCCGATATTTTTCGACCAATTCATCAATATCAACAAAGCCGTTAAGAATGGATACGCGATCAAAGTAGATCTAAGTCTCGATCTTCCAACCAACCTGAAGACTGCTATTCACAAGATGCTCACCAGCTCTACGTAAGTGTTATTTTGTTCTTTTGTTTTTACCGCCGACGTAAAAAGAGGGGTGTCTGTCTGTGGCACCGTATATTTGAATGCGGTTCTTTTAATTGAAAGCAGGTTTTTTAGCAATGATTCTTAAACATGTTTTATTGAAATCGGTTCAGCCGTTTTTGAGATGTTGAACTTTGAAGATACAACAATATGATAGGAAACAAAAAAATAAAAACTACATAAATATACCTAACTATAAAAAGAAAACACCATCTAAGAGGCCCTCCTGCGGCATAGACCCCAACACACTGGCGGCATTACTTTGAAGTGAAAAATTCGGGGGTTTCCAACTTTTATTTGATTTCTAGAGAGGGATGTTTAGAGTTTTTAAAAAATTAATTCATAATACGTTTGTGTGTGACGATTCGATAAGACCTGTCTATTTTCACAGGAAGCGCTAAAAAAATCGTATAAAAAGGAAAACTTTAGAAAACGTATATCTATACAAAAACTTATTGTATTAAACAATTGTGTATTCGACAAGTATGTGTGTGTGTAACTTTCTTCAAAATTTTGATTATCATTAATACACGATATTCTTTGTACTAGGTATAAAGAAAAAGCGAAGAGGTTGTCTTTTATTTACCACAACCGGCCGCTTCCTCCGGGCAAAGAGCTGGTCCACTGGGTGGAGCACGTGGTCGCAACAGGCGGCGCGCCGCATCTGCGCTCCCCGGCACTCATGCTGCCCTGGTACCAGAAGATGTATCTAGACCTAACTGCAATCATATTTACTATTTTTGCTATCGTTCTAGTTACGTTAAGAAGACTATGTACCTCAAAGAAAGTTAAACTTGATAAAAAACGGAATTAAAGTACACGTTTCAATAAATGAAAGTTTTTTAATTATCCTACTTTATATTATAAATGCGAAAGTTTGTGTGTGTGTGCGTATATTTGTTACTCCTTCACGCTAAAACGGATGGACGCATTTAGATAAAATTTGGTATGTAGATAGC
This sequence comes from Choristoneura rosaceana, assembly GCA_037349165.1. Taxonomy (NCBI): domain Eukaryota; kingdom Metazoa; phylum Arthropoda; class Insecta; order Lepidoptera; family Tortricidae; genus Choristoneura; species Choristoneura rosaceana. The sequence goes on along the minus strand of JAZBNJ010000012.1, from coordinate 3,683,500 downwards.
TGCAGCTACTGCTACAGCTGGACGTCTGAAATAACATTATAGGCTACTTTTTATCCCGATATTCCCACGGGATAGGGATAAAATCTTGAAAATGCTACAGCTGGAGTTAGTCTTGGAATTTTGGACAGTTGTTCTTAACTCAACCTCAATGAAGACCATGATATGCATTTTGGGAATTTTCAGGGGTATTTTGTAAAATCCCGGAATTTCAATTGTAACTCCCAGATCGAACGCGTGCGAAGCCACGGTTAAACTTTAGTCTAGCTAACTTTAGGTCAAAAGAAGTCCCTAAATGGAGATACGATTGAAGTAGCGACATTCCGGAAGGATGAAAGCGTGGGGAGCGACTCTATCCTCATCATCGTCATCATCAGCCGGAAGACGTCCACTGCTGGACAAAGGCCTCCCCCTTAGAACGCCACAATGAACGACAACTCGCCTCTTGCATCCACCGGTTTCCCGCAACTCTCACGATGTCGTCAGTCCACCTGGTGTGAGGCCTGCCAACGCTTCTTCTTCCGGTTCGTGGTCGCCACTCGAGGACTTTTCTCCCCCAATCAATGGTTATCTCTTCTTCGAGCGATGTGGCCCACCTATTGCCACTTGAATCTCCATATTTATCCAGCTATGTCAGTGACTTTAGTTCTTCGACGAATTTCCGTATTCCGGTTCTATCCTCAAATTGTTAATATTATAGTCATTACCCCAAAGCGTTTCACTATTTACAATTGTCATTAAAGCATGGAATTTACTTTCGTCATAGGTTCATTTAAATACAATTTAGGGCTATTCAATGGAATAGCCTTAAATTGATAGATTATAGAAACTAATTAGATACTTAGGGCCTGTTGTTTGATCATTAGTTAAACTAACTGATAGTTAAAATGTATGGCAAAAATAACAATAGTTTTTATTTCATTATTTCAACGGAAATTTAACTATAGTAACTTTAAATACTGATCAAACAACGGGCCCTTAGTAATCTTTAATCTAAAATAGAAACTGACACATGGATGCACAGAAAAACCAGAAGAAGAAACCAGAGCTGGCAATCGAACCTAGGCCCTCAGCAATCCGTGCTGCGTGCTGTAACCCCTACACCACTGCTGGACAGGACACGAATTATTCCTATGCACACATAACTCAGGTTGCTTTTTTCTACTACGCTACTTAAGCAGCAGCACTAGCGACATCTGTGTTTCGCGGTCATCAAGAGACGTCACATTCTTTCAAAAAACTAAAAAAGTAACAAATTTGGAGTTGAAATAAAAAAAAACCGCATTCAAATCGGTCCACCCTCTTAAGAACTACGGTGCCGCAGACAGACACACAGACAGACAGACAGACACACATAGCGGTCAAACATATAACACCCCTTTTTTGCGTCAGAGGGGTTAAAAATACAAAAAGACCAACCAATCATATCTATAATCTGTCAATTTGGGTGTACCAAAAAATTAATTGCTACTTTACGGCAATCTAATTTGATTTTAAAGTCTAACCCCCTTATTCATAATACTTAACAAGCCTATGTTAACTAACAAATGCTTTGTCCCTTTCTAACAAATACAAATGTCGAAGTGACAGATAAGGACAAACGAATTTTAGCGGCATTTTAACTAAAATAGGTTTGATTGTCGTTTATGAATAAGGGGGTAATAATATACCAATATATTACCAATACCATTTAAGTAGAGTCGAGTGAGAAGTACTACGACGGGTGTAGAAGTACTACGAAAAGTGCCACCAAAATTCCGGGCTCTAATTATTACGACGGAAAATTGATCGAAATACCTAAATTCAAACGGCCGGCGTAGTTTGACGGTAGAAAGGCGAGAGAAAATATGCAGAGAGGAGGTTATTTTCCCCTTACTCGCTCCTAGGGAAGCCCCGATTTGCCAACCCTATAAATTTTATAAACTTGACAACATAACTGAAACCGGCAATCTGCAAGTTCGTTATCTACTGTTGATATAACTAATCAATCACACGAATATTGCTACGCTAACAGAACATCATCATGTTTGCGGTATCATTAATGCAATGTCATTCACTAAAATCAAGATGCCGCCGTTTGTATTGCAAGTCATCAAAGTATACAGGGTGGCTCATTTAGGCTCAGTATGGGAAACCTGCACAAACCTGCGATGCAATTCAATGATGCGTCTAAAGTTTCTAATCGACCGCACTGGGCCCGCGTGGGAACAATGGCCCACCCAAGCCTCCTTGTTCTGAGAGGAGACCTGTGCCCAGCAGTGGGCACAGGCAGCAATAGGCTGGGATGATGATGAGGAGTACCATACCAGATATGGAAAATCTGTATAAACACACAAATTGTTCCCTATACATTGGTAGCTAAAGTCGGCGATGTGGCGGTGAATAAAGTAATATTGTTTTTGGTTCACTTACGTAATTTATATAGCTCACCATGTAGGTGTAGCATGTCATAAGAACTAATACTTATCACATTATAGCGGTATCATTTCATAAACATCACAGCTAGATACAGAACTAAGTATATGTGTTGGTATTGCCGCATAGTTACTGTTGTCATAAGTGAACTGGACGTTGCCGGAACCAGTTCTCGTACTCGTAACTTAGGACCTTCTAAAATGGATTATAAAGTAGTATTGTTACTGTGTTTTGTGGCTTTTGCGGAAGCATATAAGGTTTTGATGATAGCTCACACGCCTGTAAGGAGTCTGAATATTTTAGGCGAAGGATATGTTCGGCATTTATTAAAGGCAGGACATGAGGTAAGTGATAAACTTAAAATAAATATTTTTTCAACTTAGACTATGGACATTACATGTTCAAAAATAAGCATTAAATTAGTAAAACTACCTTTGGCAAGGTTTCAAAGATGCTAGCAGCGTTTCCTCTTTGAATAGCCAAGCTTATTCTTTGTCCGAGGAAGTTGCCAGCTCTTCGCTCCCCTGAGATTAGATAGCCATAGTTGACAACCCTAGAGCGATCGCCGAGCGTAATATGAAAAGTGAATTACGTACATGAGATCAGACTGACTTTTGTACACCTTTCTGTTTTGTGCCTCTATTCTCCGTTAAAAACAATCATTAGCTATACCACTCTTTCAAGAAATCCCTCATTTGAATAACTTAGTAAGTATAACTATAAAGAATATGATAAACAAAATAAAGTTTGATGGTAAAGAACAGTTTTTTATTGGGTTGAACACTTTGTAATCTTGCTTTTGTATAATAGGTCACCTACATGTCAGTCTACCCCATGAAGGACAAGCCACAAAAAAATTACAGGCACATCGATCTCAGCAGCACCAACATGAATCTAATAAGTAGTAAGTGTCAAGAAAGTATTTGCCCACATCTAGTAAAATTTTATGTAAAAACCGGCCAAGAGCGTGTCGGACACGCCCAAAATAGGGTTCCGTAGCCATTACGAAAAAAATAAGTAATATTTTTCTAAGGATTTCGTATTTTATATGGAATCTTCCAAGTTTAGGTATATTTTATACCCTACGCTGCTATTTACTCATAAACTACTAATAGTTCTCAAGCAAACTTAGCCGTTATAGTTTTCCTTGAAAGTTTGAATTTTTGTTAACCTTGTTTGTTAACCATTCTGAATTTTTTCAAATTTTTCAACCCACCGGCTTAGACTTTAGAGGGGGGGGGGGGACGCTCGATTTTTATGAAAATTTGAACTTTAAAGTTGAATATTTCGCAAACAAATGACTGAATAGAAAAATCGTTTAAGCAAACCCCTAATGGTTTTACAATACCTATCCAACGATACCCCACACCATAGAGTTGGATGAGAAAAAAAAATCACCACCACTTTACGTCTATGGGAGGTACCCTAAAAAAAATTGTTTTTGAATTTTTAATTGTACTATTTTGTCGGCATAATTTACCTATATATCCGTGCAAAATTACAGCTTTCTACATGACAGACAGACAGACATGGCGAAACTATAAGGGTTCCGTTTTAGCCATTTTGGCTCCGGAACCCTAAAAAAGACGTGATGTTTTTATCTCTATCTCCTGAAATCTGATTTTTGATTAGACTACAATTGTTGAAGTTATTAATGAAAATAAATAAATAAATGATAATCAAACCGTCTCAGTTTTAAAGTAGATTATAATACTTTACTTAGCCACTACATACTTGCCGTTGCTTGCGACTACGTAGATGATTTTTAACCATGCAATTTGTGAAATATGAAGCATCCTATATCTCAATTCGTCATGTTTGCAAAATTTTTAAAAAATCTATTGTAGTACTTTTGTGTAAACGAGCATCAAACATTCCCATTACAAAATTAAAGAAAGAAAGAAAAGAAAAAGAAATAAATCATTTATTCGTGACAAAGTAGCGTAGCATAAAAAGATATAAAAAGTACGTAATTAGTTATGTCGCAAAAAGGTCCCAAATCAGCAAAAATTGCCGGTCTTGCGAACGGCGCTGTTCTTCCTTTAGGACCATTTTCTTTCTTGAAACATTCTTTCTTATTAAAGAAACAGATGGTGAACTCAAATAAATAAATACTTCTTTCAGGTGACGATTTATTAAACATTGGTGCTATTATGCGACAGCCGCTTAGTGAGCAGGGCGACATCCCCTGGATACAAGACATGGGGTTAAGGGTAGCCATTGCCACATTTAATAATGAGGGTGTAAAGAAAATGTTAGCAGATCCTAATGAAAAGTTTGATGTCGTGATCAGTGAGCTGCTTGAATCTGAGCTGTATGCAGCGTAAGTGTTTCCTTTTTTTTATTTGACTGGAAGGCAAACGAGCAATCGGGTCTCCTGGTGGTAAGAGATCACCACCGCCCATAAACATTTGCAACACCAGGGGTATAGCAGATGCGTTGCCAACCTAGAGGCCTAAGTTGGAATACCTCAAGTGCCAGTAATTTCACCGGCTGTCTTACTCTCCGCGCCGCTAAGCTTGATATTTTAAAAAATACAACGTAAGTACTTTAGTGTCCTGTTAACCTTAGCGGTACCCCGACATCGACGACGCTTAGCTAAAAAAATATTACTAAGTACTTATACTAAATTAACTTAGGCTAATTTTGCGGGAAATCAGGGTAGGTCCCAGTGGGACAGGGATAAACGAATTATATTAAACGAACGATAGATTAAGTCGTGGGCAACAGCTAGGTAGTGCATAATTATTTTTTACTTTTTAGCTGTCGTTTATTGGCGGCTTTTTTTTCGGGCGTTTTTTTTTATTTAAGCTGACGTTTTTTTGTCGGGGGTTTTAAATTTTTTTATTGTTATTGGCAAAGGTTTACTTAACAAAGCATGAGCTAAAATAATCTGTTTTAATTCAAAAACAATTCACGTAATGAGCTGACCTTGCCACTAAAGGTAATACGTTATAATATCGCCCAGAAGGAAATAAAAAAAAATTGGAAACAAGTTAATAATATTTCAAGGAACCATTACACAAATTATATTTTTTATGATGTCATTAAGAACAAAAACCTAATCATAGGTGGTTATATTGTTATATTACAATCAGAGTGAAATAAACATGTGCTGTATCATATATAAACATCGGCATATTGGATATTCGCCACTTTGAGCAGTCTAATTACAAATTTATCATAATAGTTTTCCCATACAACACTGGATGTGATGATAAATTATTAATGAACTGTTATCTCATGTAGAAAGACCTTTAGGCTGCGTTTACACCAGAGATGTGCGAGGATGTGTTGCGAGACTTGCGAGGAACGTATTTTTCATGAACCAATAGAAACGCTTAATTTTCCTATCCTTGCTCTACTGAGCTGTTACCACTAGAGCTAACTATGCAGTGCGAGGATAAGTATGACACGTTTCTATTGGTACACGAAAAACACATTCTGCTCAACACATCTCTGATGGAAACGCAACTATAATACGTATAGAGTGTTACAAAAATATCCCTAAAAGGGCGTTTACAAACGTACCTATGACTGCATCATCATCTTGGCCTATAGCGCCAACTCTCTGTCACAGAAACCTCCTGGGGCCCTAGTGAAAAAGGGGTTTCTGCAGAAGTTGAACAGCTGATTTCGACTTAAACCCCTAGTAGGAAATAGCTGTGTAATCTCTGCAGACTTAAACCCTTTTTCACTAGGGTCCCAGCATTGTTTCCATCTCTTATCCCTTACAGAATTGCTGCCCTGTATGACTGCCCTATGATATGGGGCTACTCCATGGGAGCCCACTGGTTTACCACGAGGCTCGTAGACGAAATCACCAACCCTGCGTATGCGACGGATTATATCACACCTGACACTGCGCCGATCCATGGCGTCTTCGCTAGAATCAATAAAGTATGGACTCAGATCAAGTGGCTGTATTTGAAATGGTTAGTGGAATATTTTGGAAATTTACAAGCTGAGGCCGTATTGTCTAACAAATGTCGATTTTTTCATAGAAAAACTGTCATTTAATTGTGATCGCGATTGTCTGCTAGAGGTTGTTATGAGAAATGAAATTATGAGATAAAATTTTATACAAGTTAACCAGTAATGCAGTGCAGAAATGTGGTGTCAGCTTAGAATATTAGTAGAGTGGACTATTTGGCAATATAAACCTTTTCCTATGGCGTGCATTAAAAGTAGGCAGTAATAGTGTACCCTAACCTGCTGCGAAAGGGAGGCGTGTTGGTGCCTACCCGGGAATTGACTTACTGCAAGCATACTAATTGGACTTTATCCCAGAATAGACGTTTTAGTAGTGGATCATTTAGTTACTGTAGGTTTCATTAAAGTAGACTTATCGGTGGAGTTGACCTTTTGGTACAGGTGACGTTTAAACTAATTGAGAAATTGCAAATTTTCAGGGCCAACACTCAACCTCAAGAGGAAGCTTTTTATTACGAATATTTTAAGCCTTTATTTGAAAGCAAAAACAAACCTCTACCGGATTACGGAACAGTTCTTTACAACGCGTCTCTTGTGTTGTCCAATGACTTCCCTGGAAATGGTTTGTTCCCGAGCCTTCCTCAGAATTTCAAGTTTATTGGAGGTTACCACATCGAATCACCGCCAAAACCTCTTCCTGATGTAAGTATGTATCTCTGACCTGAGGCCGTATTACCTAATGTTTCTGACACTCTCGATCGCAATCAAATGACATATTTCGCATAAAAAAACTGTCATTTCAATAAGGCCTCAGGGGACTATGGAGTTTTAAATTCAGGGTTCTATTCTACTCACAAAACCAAGCTTCTTTTGTTTTTTATTGATCCCCAAAGTTGAATTGTTAAATCAGTGTATCGAACATAACGGTGTCATCGCTGTCTCTTGGTATGGGGCCTTGAAATAGTTTTTGACATTTATTTGACATCTCCAAGATAAACATTCGTTAATGTGCTGTTCTTTTTTAATGCGCAAGTTGTTTCCGCGTGGTTTTTGGAATTTTGCTATCAAGTTGCAAAAACTACAATCACCGTACTACGTGAAGAAGAATATATTTATCTTTTTTTAACTGACATTGGCCCAAGCCTTAAAGGCCGCCATTAAGGAGAATAATAATAATAATGTGCTGTCAATTTAGTATAGTATTACATGCAATGAAATTTAAGTTATAGTATCAATAGGATGAAGTTTTTTTTTAACTGGACGGAACTCTTCAACGGTTAATAGCATCGACTTGAAATTTGGTATACAAATGTAATTTGTGTGACAATCAACAAAAAGTACATTCAGCAAAAAAAGCTTGTATTATAAATGAAATTATCATTGTTAGGTTATTTTGTACATAAACAAAAAGAAGGTTTATTCACCTAATGGGTAGATAAAACACGTCTTAATGCTTCTTGTATGATTTTTCAGGACATAAAACAAATTTTGGATAATTCTAAACAAGGTTTCATCTACTTCAGCATGGGTTCAACTTGGCAAAGTAAAGATATACCCACAGAAGTCACAAGAGGGCTGCTCGACATGTTCAGCAGCTTGAAAGTTACCGTGATTTGGAAATATGAAGAAGATCTCAAAAACGTGCCCGAAAATGTGCATATTCTGAAATGGGCACCACAAACCAGTATTTTGGGTAAGTTAATTTTTTCTCGACATACCTAACTCGAAGGATATACAACTTAAAGCGGCAATGGGCGGTTCACATAGCTCTAAGAACAAATATTGGGGGAGAAAGGTCGAGTGGTGATCATGATCAAGACGACGAGGCATTGGCACATCTACCATTAGGTAGACTGACGACATCGCAAGAGTTGCGGGAAACTGATGAATACGAGTGGCAAGATGTCATCCATTGTGGCGTTCTAAGGAAGGGAGAGTCCGTTGTTTAACAATGGCTAATGATTATTATTTTCTACTACCTTGTTGAACATTAGCCTGTTTGTGTCTTGATACGTGATTCTAACAGAAAAAATTGTTCTAATGTATTTTGAATTGCTTTTTGTTGTTTTCTGTATCGTTTACTATTTTTGGTGTACTTACAATAGAGTAATTGTATTGTATAATCTAATTATTTATGTAAGAGATATGTTCTTCTTTCTTCCTTCTCGCTTTCATTCGTTGCCCATCATTTCAATTCAAAATGTTTGCAAAAAAATACAAAAACGGAGTGTTCCATTTATCGATTTATTTATTCTTTTCAGCACATCCCAACATCCTCTTCTTCATCACACACGGGGGCCTGCTGTCATCACTAGAATCTGTACACTTTGGGGTCCCCCAGATTGGAGTACCAATATACTTCGATCAGTTCGTGAACATAAACAGAGGAGTGGCTAGAGGCAGCGCATTGAGAGTGGACCTGACTATCGATCTTCCTAAGACATTAAAAGTAGCCGCAGAAAAGATGTTGAATGATTCTTCGTAAGTAACATCTTCTTCTAAGTCACTACACTGTTCATAGTGGTTGTGGTCGTCAGTGGAAGAAGTATATCTACCATAATTTTGATCTTATTCTGAACTTTTTGGTAAATAAGTGTGGTTTCCCCATATCTTTTCACATCGCGGTTTGAATCCGGAAGTTGAAGATGGCAATGCTGCTCCTTCAGGTTATCTTCTTAGTCGCTTATACTCTTGATGTTAATGGAGCAATCAAGCAGGTTTACCGTTTGGTGTACAATTTGAGCGTGTATTAAGTATTGAATTTTTATATAATTTTATGCCTAAAGCTTTTTAGTTGAAAATCGGCGAGTCAAACATTCAGTCAGCTTTTTTTTCTACAGATATAAGAAACGCGCTAAGGAGATATCTGCTATTTACCACGACCGACCGGTCTCCCCTGGCCAGGAATTGGTCCACTGGGTGGAACACGTGGTCAAAACAAGAGGTGCGCCGCACCTGCGCTCTCCGGCGTTTCTGATGCCCTGGTGGAAAAAATTATACTTCGACGTCACTGTGATGGTTTCTAGTATTATATTTGTTATTTTAATTGTAATAAAGAAAATCATAGAGTTAGGAAGTAAAAAGACAGACAGCAAGAAAATAAATTAAAATCTGGTATTGTTTAATGCACTGTTATACTTTTTGTACAAAATAATGTTTCATAGACACATTACACATTATTGTTACATTTGTTGCATAGTCGTGGCTACCATAATATAATATGTTCTTACCAGTTCTACTCCAACTAGATAAAGAAATGATGCCAAAAAAAAATTTTTCTCTTACATGCTATGTTATGTATTATGCTGTGCCCCTTTGCTTCAAAATATATTGTTGCAGGTCTAGGCCTGCAAGACGACAGTCTTTTGTTTCAATGCAAAATGTATTTTTTTTAACGGTACGATGTGCTGACAAGTCTTTTCATATAGGTTCAAGAGGTAGAGTTGTGGATAACTCTCATTTCGAGGCTTAAAGACTGGAACCCTTAAGGCTCGAACTCTTGAAGACTCGACTATATTTGAGAATTAAATTGGCTTATTTTATACGTGTGGATGCAAGAAACTAATTTGGACTAAAAATGGGGATTTCACTTGTAATTTGAACTACATTGAAGAAAAAAAAATGGATATTGAAAAATAAGTACTTATTGTTTCTTTTTTGCTTCATTAACATTTTTACTTTTTCATAAATATTTAATTACTTTTATTACGTATATAAAGATTAAAACTCCTAATATAGTTAAGGCAAAGAGGTCTAGATACATCTTCTGGTACCAGGGCAGCATGAGCGCTGGGGAGCGCAAATGCGGCGCGCCACCCGTTGCGACCACGTGCTCCACCCAGTGGACAATTTCTTTTCCCGCTGGTACTGGACGATCATGGTATAATCTTGATACTTCTTTCGCTCTCTTCATATATCTAAAGATAAAAAAAACATACAATCGAATTAAGAACCTCCTCCTTTTTAAGGGTTCCGTAGCCATAATAACAAAAACAGAACCCGGGTTTTTTTTTTGGGTGCCTGCTCCCATATATGTCAAACAGCCAGTCTAGTGCTGTAAGGTACATAGATGTCGATGATATACCGCTTCCTACCTTGGATTGTTCATAACCTCATCAATGGCAAGTTCAAGTTCATCTGCCATATCATGGGCTAGAGTAACTTTTTTTGCAAATCCTTTAGTTACTGCCCTGTTTATATTGAGATGCTGATCGTATCCGACTGGTATGCCTATTACAGGTACCCCGAAATGAACGGTTTCAGTTGTAGATAGTACTCCGCCATGTGTAATGAATAGTCGGCAATTTGGATGCGCTGAAATACAATTTCTTTGTCAATTTGAGCTACTTAGTAGGCAAGTTAATTTTAGGGCAAGGCGGTAAGCATATTGAGAAGGTTTTGTTTGAATTATTTGCCTACTACTACGTAATAATGATTCAGTCAATTGCTAGTTCTAATATCTACTTATCACTTTTCAGATATCAGTTTTATAGTTTGAACTTCAAACTACTGACATTTTCTTAACAAAGTAGGAAGAAAAAGCGTTAAAAAGCGACCTTGTCTACGGTCACTGAGAGCTATTTTTGCCTTAAAATATTCACCGCTATACGATTTCCTAATTTTCTTTTTCGTAACTTCTCGACCAGCTAATTTTTTTTATGCAGTTAAGTGTTCAGTTATGATCGTATTCTGTAGATTAGATCAACTTAACTTACCCAATATACTAGTTTGTGGTGCCCACTTTAAAATGTGCACATTTTTGGGCAAATTTGGTAAGTCCTCTTCAAATTTCCAAATAATAGTCTCCTTTCGTTCACCGAATACTTTTATTAAGTCTCTTTTAATTCCTTCGGGCATATCTTTACTCTTCCAGATAGATCCCATGCTATAGTATATAACTCCATACTTTTCATTGTCCATCAAATCTTTAATGTCCTGTAAAATATTGATTTCTGTTAAATAAATCAGGAACTCAAACTCACTACGGATTTCAACGGAAATTATAGTACCTACTTAGCAGACAGGAACAAAATAGGTATGCATGAAAGCAATAAAAGCATTATAATCATAGCCTAGTCAATTGAACACTAAAAATCAATTGAATACAATACAAAGACTCTTTATTATACACCAGAAATTTTAAGCGATACAGAAAACAGATACTAAGAGAAAAAAATTACAAGGTAAGCAATAGGCGTCCTTATCGCTTAGGAGCGATCTCTTCCAGGTAACCTTTTTTACAGAAAGAAGGAAGGACTAGTTTACAACAGGTGGTGCATCAAAAGTAGATCAGAGAATTTACTAAGCTTAAATCTCCTTTTAAATCTACTATTTTATTTATTTCTGTCAATACAATGTTAAAATTCTTGAACAACCACTACTTGTATTTACTCAAAATCTACCTTCGACAAAGGAGCAGGCTGATTGTCGATCCAATATCCTCCAACGTCTTTGCAATTCGGTGGCATCCTGATGGACTGTCCGTAGGAGGGGTGAGAATTTGCGAAAACAAAGGACGCATTATATAATACTTTATGGGGGATGGATTTGAAATGGAATAGTCAAATACACACACACCATACAGTTTATAATTTACAGTTTATTAAACGATAGGAAAACACAAATAACTAAAATAGAATTTTTCTATCTAAAACAATATGTCCATTAGAAGACAGTTGGTAAAAGCAATGACAATCTCCGCACATGCGCATAAAGAAAAGATCTAAAACGGAAACGGAAATACAGTCGCCACATCAGCCCCACCGGAGACCTTTAGGGTCGATAAAAATCAGGAAAAATAACCTGACGACCAGAACGAGTAGTCCTAGGAAGTGGAGCTTGTATCTTGGCCGCATTAGCCACGAAACGTCTGTAAAAATTTAACGCGCCTAAGAAACGCCTAAGCTCCCTAATTGTCTTAGGGGGTGAAAAGTTTTGAATAGCCTTGACTCTATCACCAATAGGCTTAGTACCCTCAGATGAAACCATGTAGCCCAGGAACTCTATTTCCGGAACAGCCAATACGCATTTGTTAGGGTTAAGTAAAATTCCGTATTCACTAAAGCGTTTAAATACCGTTCGTAGATGTTCCTGATGCTCTACATCATTAGCAGAAGCTACTAGTACGTCATCAAGGAATGGAAAACAGTAATCCAGACCTCTAAGGACTTCATCCATAAATCTTTGAAAAGTTTGAGCGGCGTTTCTCAAACCGAAACTCATGTAAGGAAATTCAAAAAGTCCAAAGGGTGTCGTGATTGCTGTCTTCGATACATCCTCTGGCGCAACAGGAATCTGATTATATGCGCGCACTAAATCCAACTTAGTAAAAATTTTACAACCTGATAAATTGTGCGAAAAATCAGCGATGTGGCGCACCGGATATCTGTCCGGTACCGTGCGAGCATTGAGAGCTCGATAATCTCCACAAGGTCGCCAACCTTGGTCCTTTTTAGGGACAAGGTGAAGAGGAGAAGACCATGAGCTTTCAGATCTTCGCACGATACCGGTGCGCTCCATCTCTTCAAATTCCTGTTTCGCGATCTTCAAACGATCAGGTGCTAAACGTCTGGGTCTTGCGTAAGCAGGTGGCCCAGGAGTTGTCCTGATATAATGTTGGGTCTGGTGCTTACATTTACGTTCTTGTGATGTTCCAACTGGCCGCGTTATATCAGGATACTCTTGTAACAGCTTATGGAACGAAGAATCACCTGTAACAACTTTTATTTGCGGGCAGGCACAAGTAGAAGCAACCAGAGCGACTGATGTGAGCGATGTAATGCTGTCAATTAGGCGCGCATTGCGAATATCAACAAGCAAATTGTAAAAGGATAAAAAATCTACACCTATTATCGGTTTACTCACATCAGCAATAACAAACCGCCAAGAAAAATTACGGCGTAAATTAAAATCTAGGGCCAAACTCAACCAGCCATACGTAGAAATAACAGTATTATTCGCGGCCAAAAGCTCATAATTAGTTTTATGACGCCTTTGTCCGCCTAAATAACTCAAAGGATATACGCATAAGTCAGACCCAGTATCAACTAAAAATTGCACCTTAGTTTTAATGTCAGTAACAAAAATGCGACCCGATACAGCCGCACAATCACTAGTCGCTTCGAGCGACTCCCTAGCTAGTTTTTTGAGTAATTGCAAGGCGAGATACATTTAGCTGCTTTTTCTGCGAATTTAAAATGGTACCAGCAGAGGCGTTTGCCACCGGCACGGGAACGGCTCCTGGACGAGTTGCCGCGCTTGGCACGTGACTTCGATCTTGCTCTGGTGTCACGACGTTTGTTCGATGTTGACATCGCATCGAATCTTTGCGTCAAAGCTTCAATTTTTCGGCCTAACTCGTCGATAGCAGACACAGGCAGCGATGGAGATGTCGACGTCGAAGCGGCAGCAACATGAGCAGTACAGTGCGAAGTAGCCTCGTGTACCTTGTCCGCGACTAATGCTAGCTTCTCTAGCGGCATGTCTTCTTGCGTCGCGATAATACTTTGAAGCAAAGTCGGCAATCGGCTTGACCATAGAGTCCGTATAAATTCATCAGGATAGTCGGGGCCCGCCTGGCTACGGATGTGACGGAAAAACTGGCTTGGCTTCCTATCTCCGAGCTCCTCTCGCGACATCAATTGCTTCAGTTGCTCTGTTCGCGAAGCGGATAAGCGAGCTGTCAACTGCTGTTTCAAAGTCTCATACTTATTCGCGTCAGGCGGTTTAGTAATAATATCCTCGACTTCGCAGACATATTTAGGCTCCAACACGGATATTACATGGTAGAATTTTGTCGAATCCGATGTAATATTCGATAAGGCAAACTGTCCGTCTAGTTGCGCAAACCAAAGCGATGGTTTGTCAGGCCAAAATGGCGGAACTTTAACACCCACTCGATAAACCACTGCTTCACTTGGTTCTATACATTGTTCGAACTTTTCCTGTGCGTTATTCTCACCGTCTTTAGACATCGTATATGTAAAATTCTTCTGGCAATGTTCGTAGTCGCGGGTCACCACTTATGGGGGATGGATTTGAAATGGAATAGTCAAATACACACACACCATACAGTTTATAATTTACAGTTTATTAAACGATAGGAAAACACAAATAACTAAAATAGAATTTTTCTATCTAAAACAATATGTCCATTAGAAGACAGTTGGTAAAAGCAATGACAATCTCCGCACATGCGCATAAAGAAAAGATCTAAAACGGAAACGGAAATACAGTCGCCACATCAAATTGTAAAAGGATAAAAAATCTACACCTATTATCGGTTTACTCACATCAGCAATAATAAACCGCCAAGAAAAATTACGGCGTAAATTAAAATCTAGGGCCAAACTCAACCAGCCATACGTAGAAATAACAGTATTATTCGCGACCAAAAGCTCATAATTAGTTTTATGACGCCTTTGTCCGCCTAAATAACTCAAAGGATATACGCAAGACCCAGACGTTTAGCACCTGATCGTTTGAAGATCGCGAAACAGGAATTTGAAGAGATGGAGCGCACCGGTATCGTGCGAAGATCTGAAAACTCATGGTCTTCTCCTCTTCACCTTGTCCCTAAAAAGGACCAAGGTTGGCGACCTTGTGGAGATTATCGAGCTCTCAATGCTCGCACGGTACCGGACAGATATCCGGTGCGCCACATCGCTGATTTTTCGCACAATTTATCAGGTTGTAAAATTTTTACTAAGTTGGATTTAGTGCGCGCATATAATCAGATTCCTGTTGCGCCAGAGGATGTATCGAAGACAGCAATCACGACACCCTTTGGACTTTTTGAATTTCCTTACATGAGTTTCGGTTTGAGAAACGCCGCTCAAACTTTTCAAAGATTTATGGATGAAGTCCTTAGAGGTCTGGATTACTGTTTTCCATTCATTGATGACGTACTAGTAGCTTCTGCTAATGATGTAGAGCATCAGGAACATCTACGAACGGTATTTAAACGCTTTAGTGAATACGGAATTTTACTTAACCCTAACAAATGCGTATTGGCTGTTCCGGAAATAGAGTTCCTGGGCTACATGGTTTCATCTGAGGGTACTAAGCCTATTGGTGATAGAGTCAAGGCTATTCAAAACTTTTCACCCCCTAAGACAATTAGGGAGCTTAGGCGTTTCTTAGGCGCGTTAAATTTTTACAGACGTTTCGTGGCTAATGCGGCCAAGATACAAGCTCCACTCCATGGACTGCTTAGTGGTCCATCAGTGAAGAACAACAGCAGTATTGATTGGACTCCCAGCTTGGAGGAGGCTTTCAATGCTTGTAAAACGAGTATTGCTAACGCTGCTCTTCTAGCACATCCCGATCCAACTGCTGCTTTGGCTGTCGTCACGGACGCGTCTGAATTGTCTATCGGATCTGTCATACAGCAAGAAGTTCAAGGCCATTGGCAGCCGCTAGGTTTCTTTTCTAGGAAGTTAACACCAGCGCAGGTCAAATATAGTGCTTATGACCGCGAACTCCTTGCCATTTATGAGTCAGTTAAATATTTTAGGTATATGTTAGAACTAAAACCGTTCTTTGTTCTTACTGACCATAAACCGATAGTATCCGCATTTAAAAAGTCTCATGATTCGTGCTCGCCGCGACAATTTCGATATCTGGATTTTATATCACAGTTTACCACCGACATTCGTTATATTGCTGGTGAGGACAACGTTGTCGCGGATGCATTGTCTAGGACTGACGCCATAACAGACATACTTGACTCTGACTCTTTAGCAGCCTCTCAAGCCACGGACACAGAACTGAGAAATTTTATCAAAATCGGTTCATCCTTAAAATTGCAAAAAGTAGCGTTTGGGAATACGAAACTTTTTTGCGATGTGTCCGGGCCAGTTCAACGTCCGTTTATTACATCCGAATTCCGAAAGTCAATTTTTAATAGTATTCACGGACTTAGCCATCCTAGCGTTAGGACTACTGTGAAAATGGTAACTGAACGCTATGTGTGGCCGGGTATTAGGAAAGATTGCAGAAACTGGGCGCGAACGTGCATTTATTGTCAGAAATCTAAAATTTCTCGACATGTTCATGCGCCAGTGCATGATTTTAAACTTCCTTCGGCCCGTTTTTCCCATGTCCACATAGATCTTATAGGCCCACTTCCGATTTCTAACGGATACAAATATTGTCTTACCACCGTTGACAGGTTTACGCGGTGGCCTGAGGCAGTTCCGCTTACGGATATTACGGCTGAAAATGTAGCCAAGGCATTTATATCTACGTGGATATCACGTTTTGGTTGCCCTGAAAAAGTGACCACAGATAGAGGTAGACAATTTGAATCTCATCTTTTCAGTAAAATTTCGTCAATCATCGGTTCACATCATCTTAAAACTACTGCGTATCATCCAGCTGCTAATGGTCTCGTAGAACGTTTCCATAGACAATTAAAGGCAGCAATTATGTGCCACGCAGACGAGAGCTGGACAGAATCCCTTCCATTGGTTCTTCTCGGTGTACGAAGTTCATGGAAGGAGGACTTGTCCGCATCATCCGCCGAACTAGTTTACGGTGAAGTGCTTAAGCTCCCTGGTGAATTTTTTGAACCGACTACTGACAGACTGACGGACTATACTGATTTTTTGACTAGGTTGTGTCTTCATATGAAGAAACTTCAACCTAAGACCGTAGCACGACATGGCTCTTCGAAAGTATTTGTTTTTAAAGATTTGTCGACAGTATCGCATGTATTTATAAGACAAGACTTTGTACGACGATCTTTGCAGCCACCTTATGCTGGTCCTTATAAAATAGTCAATAGACATGATAAGTTTTTCGCCATAGACGTAGCAGGTCGAATTACTAATGTTTCGATCGATAGACTGAAGCCTGCTTATATCCTATCAGATGAACCAGGTAGCACTTCTACGTCATCTACCACTGTTCCTGTGAGAACACCTGTGGTTGTAGCAACTCCTCCACTTCCTAGGACTACTCGTTCTGGTCGTCAGGTTATTTTTCCTGATTTTTATCGACCCTAAAGGTCTCCGGGGGGGCTGATGTGGCGACTGTATTTCCGTTTCCGTTTTAGATCTTTTCTTTATGCGCATGTGCGGAGATTGTCATTGCTTTTACCAACTGTCTTCTAATGGACATATTGTTTTAGATAGAAAAATTCTATTTTAGTTATTTGTGTTTTCCTATCGTTTAATAAACTGTAAATTATAAACTGTATGGTGTGTGTGTATTTGACTATTCCATTTCAAATCCATCCCCCATAACTTCTTCATATGGCGGTAGTGATCTGCCTCTCTTAGCTACTGCGGGGCCAAATATATTTATGTAAGTATCTTTCGCTACAGGTGTCATGTAACTGGAAACAAATCTTAATTCACCTTAACAGTCTCTATCATTTGTTTTGTTCTTTTCTTGAATTTATGCCAAGCTTTGTAATATTTGTTTAAAAAAAAACAATCCTTAGAAAAAATGTAGATTGATTGATTGATTAGAAAATGCACGTAAAAATTATAAATTTGCAGCATTCAGTTTCTGACGGTAAACTACGTCTAAGAAATCACAACTGAAAAGCTGCTGCAGTGGTCACCTACAGAGAGTGGAAGTGGTGAATAATTCAGATTTTCGAGCAACAACAGCACTAATGTTACTTTGATACTAAAGGCTAAAAAACAATTAAGTTCCGTCAGGTGCGCTAAAAATTGTTTTAGTGGAAATTGGATCAAATGTAGTTCACGTATTTAATCTTACTTTCATCATCATCATGCCAGCCGAGAGACGTCCACTGCTGGACATAGGCCTCCCCCAAGGCTCTCCACTCAGACCGGTCTTGTGCTTCTCGCATCCACCGCGATCCCGCGATCTTAACCGGGTCGTCGCTTCATCTTGTTGGAGGCCTACCGACAGCTCGTCTCTTGGTCCGCGGACGCCATTCGAGATCCTTTTGACCCCATCGGCCATCAGTCCTACGAGCAATGTGCCCCGCCCAACGCCACTTCAATATCATATTATTCTCACTTTACTGATAAAGAATGCAACTTTGCAGAAAAACAAAACGCATAGCGTTTACAACTTCGATTATTGCATGTTTACACAACGTCTGTATATGTAACCTTGTTACCATATTATGATTAAACTAAGAAATGTATACTTACAAGTAATTGAAGCCTTTGGAAAGTGAGTGCAGTAGGAGTTGAGTCACTCGTTGGCCGAAAGTGAATGGTGGTAACGCACCTGTATTCATGTCAGGCGAGTACGCTGGGTTGGTAGCTTCATCGATTAACGACAATACATTCCAATGAGCTTCGGTAGATGATGACCACATAAGTGGGCAGTTGAAGACAGTGGCAAAACTGGAAAAAAGAAAGATATAATTATCCGCGTCGTCTCTAGTAGGGCTTGCTCCCGGTACTGGATTTCCATACAAGTACGGTACCGGAACCTGGAATTCCCGATTCTCCCCATACAAACGCAGTAACGCAGTATCGGAAGCATGCCCTGGTCTCTAGCCTATACAAGTACGTTCTTTTGCAGGGCATATTATTATGGATCCTCTAAGAATTAGAACTCTCCTTGAACTGAGAAAGTTTAAGTTGACAAACAGTTGCCCCCATGCAGGCGCTTATTACTGATTGGAGAAAAAAGCACTCAGAGGTGCCACCTCACGCTTTAACTAACTTACTACTATAGCCGTGTTGTCTAAATAGTTTGATGAATATAAATTGATTGAAATTGAAATAGTAACAAATTGGAGTTGAAATAAAAAATACAAAAACACTCCAAAAAACCAATCATAGTACAGTGACTTAAATAGAGTTATTTTTACTAGTTTCGAACACCGAGCAAACCTGTGCGCAATATTGCCCGCATCGCCAATGCCCTACGCTCCCGCTCTATGTCAGCGTTGTCTTTTAAGTCATCAGTTTAAATAAATGTGCCCCAGGTATTTAAACTGTGGTTTAAATTTATGTATACCCCCTTTTTAATGACCAATGTGAAATTGCTAAAAGTAGCTCCAAAGCGGAAAAGTTTCGAGTGCTCTACCTACCCCATTTGGGAATACTGGCGTGGTGTTTGTGTGTGTGTGAAATGAAAATAAGTAACTTACGCCGCAAATATGTCGCTTATAAACCATTCAGCTATAACCACATCAAATTGGTTCTTTTCGTCATTTATTAATTGTAACACCTTCTGATTTACTACAGATCCTCGTGCATAATCCGTATATAATTTAAAACCGGCTTTGAGGACTGTATACAATTTAGAATATGATTCATTTCCCATGGCTGCTCTGATTGTAAATACTTCAGCTGAAAACAAAAATTCTTAAAATGGGATGACTACAACAACACATGGCCTTGCTGTTGATATGATTTCGTAGAGTACCTAACTAACTACACTGAAGAGAAAAAATAACTGGTCACTTTCTGTTGAAAGCGTGCAAAGCTTCGTAAAAGCGTAGACCGGGATCGGTTGTGTAGAGCAACTGTTCCCGATGGCTCAAGACAGGCAATGAACTAAAAGAATTTCCTTGCTCACCCGCGACATTAAGATAGCTAAGTTTATGCAAATTATGCGTGTTCATGTAGCTCCTTCAGTTCATGATCCAGCACTGTAACTACCCGCAAAAACTTAATAAATTTTAACTGTCCTACACTACCTACTGTTTTTTGCGGGAAGTGTTTGTTTTGTTT
Organism: Choristoneura rosaceana; assembly: GCA_037349165.1. Taxonomy (NCBI): domain Eukaryota; kingdom Metazoa; phylum Arthropoda; class Insecta; order Lepidoptera; family Tortricidae; genus Choristoneura; species Choristoneura rosaceana. Next base: position 3,663,482 of record JAZBNJ010000012.1, on the reverse strand, counting down.
GGATAAAATATAAGTGGATACTTGGGGAGTTATAATGACAAATTAAAACGGTGGTTGTGGTTAATTAGTCTAAATGAGCTCTGGTTGAGTCCGAAACGCGTCAGTGTGATTTGGTGGTGGTGATAAATGGGTTTCTGTAATTTGTGTGTGTTCTTACAATGTGGATGTGGTGGAACTACATAAACACGCATAATTCACATGAACTTAGCTATCTTAAGGTCGCGGGTGAGCAAATAAATTCTTTTAGTTCATTGATATGGACCTCCGCAAAGTAACGCCTGATTCAATAAATTATTCAAGACAGGCAGACATTTTCAAAGCTTACGGGCAACCGACAATGGAGTGGCACTTTAGGAAGGAGAAGTTAATAGCAGAGTAGAGAATAACGCGTATCGACGGGTTCCACGCTATCATGCGCAAGCGCTGCGCCGCGGCGATGCAGCGCGTGCGTGCCAGCCCCAACCGCATCCTTAGCACGGTCGCTCACCGCTGGGACAGCCCAGTAATAAATCATTGACTGAGCCTACATGCACCAGTCGTTGAGAGACGTTAAGTTGTTTATATAGGACTTGTACTGTACTACTAACCCTTAGTCTATAAGAGTGACTGTATCTACTAACAAAGCTATGGATTTTTATCTGAAATAAATATTATTATTATTAAAACATACGCTTGAATATTTTCAAATTGTCACTTATATCTATCTGCCGTAGTTTCGGATGCACATTGTCATCGGGGAACGGTGTGATCAGAGTCACCTGGAAAACAAAATTGACAATTATTACCTATACATTAGGCTCTGTATATAATAAATAAGGAAATAAGGGTATAGTCTAGACATGCGGTAGCAAGCTAACAGAGCTGGCGAGTAGCACCGTGTGTAATTTTACCCGAACCATTTGGAGCCACTTTTGACCCCCCGTAACTCAATGGTACATTGTGTCTTAAGGGCGGTAAATAAGGAATTATGAACAAGAGTTTATTAGAAGCCCGAAGTCGAAGATTGAGTTGATGTTCGTAATTCTGGTACCGCCCGTGCGACATTTGAATTGTTCGAACCTACAAATTTGATACCAAATTTCAAGTTAATTTGACCACTGAAAATGGGTCAACACTTGCAATATTTACATTACAACTGAAGCTGGAACGGACGGCTACTAGAAAATAAATATGTGTACCGCGTGTCCAGCATTTAAGAGATGCTTTGCGTAGCCCCTTCCTAATGTTGAATGGCTTTTACTGAGATTCGGGAAAACCAGGAGGACTTTGAAGGCATCGCAAGTGCACAAGGCAGTAACAAGCAGAATAAAGCAGAGCTTCATTGTATGTACTGAAACAAGGAATAACTGTTAATCATCTAAACTCTAAGGGCCTGAGCTAGCTGACGCGGTTTGCAAGGTGTGGTGGACTCGATAGACGAGAACGACCACTCCCGAACATTTATGAACCACATGTGCAACGTCACTATAACGTTTACTGTAAAGTGGTTCCACGGTGGCTCATGTATTAAGGTCCTTGACTGTACGTTGATACCTGTACGACCTGTAATCTCTTATTTGACTAGATTATTTAGTGAGAATAATTCAGGTATTTTTGGAAATACCTGATGCCATAATAAACAAGGATTAATAATTTATTAAATAACCAATTAATATAGAATCCTTATTTTATTTTATAAATAAAATCATCACAAGATTTGGTGCTAAAAACATCAACCCGAACAGCTTACAAAAAATAGCATAAAAAGAGTATTTTGGCGGGAATAGAAAAAAAAACAAATACTTATACGATTTCATTTATACCTAAAAAAACGAATGGTTTTTTTTATTTTAAATAGGTAAGTGTTATTGTTTCCGATATGAGTTCATCATCAAGTGACATGGTATTATTTCCTTGGATTTATTAGAGAAAAGCAGACTATACAAGCCTCGTCCGCAAACAGGAATTGTCGCCTCGTATCTCTAGATGACTTTGTCAACATTAGGCCATCTATTACTACTCGGCCGGCAATCCCCTATTTCGCGGACTCTGCAGTAATACTATTATTTCTGCGGGTATCTTAGGTAACGATACTTTGAAAATGTATTTTTCTTGAAAAATATTGAACGTAATTTATACATACGACAGCCATAACTTTGAACTAAAATAATTTCTTTGCTCACCCGCGACCTTAAGATAGCTAAGTCTATGCAAATTATGCGTGTTCACATTTAAAATTTATTAATATTTTGCGGGTAGTTTTTTGTTTTGTTTGACAAATTAAAACAGTGGTGGTGGTTTGTTAGTCTAACAACTGGTAGCATGGTGTACGGTTGTGTCACTCTGAGGATGAGCTCTGGTTGAGTTCGAAACGCGTCAGTGAGTTGTGGTGGTGGTGATAGATGGGTTTGTGTAATTTGTGTGTGTTCGTACAGTGTGGAGGTGGAGGAACTGCATGAACACGCATAATTTGCATAGACTTAGCTATCTTAAGGTCGCGGGTGAGCAAAGAAATTATTTTAGTTCATTGATATGGACCTCCGCAAAGTAACGCCTGATTCAATAAATTAGCCATAACTTTGGTAACTGGGTACATAGTTTTTACCATACCATGGATAAATACTATACTTTGTCCATGGTTTTTACCAAACATTTTAATATTAGTGATAAATATGTAGGATTACGATTACTGATTTGCCAGCTTACCTGTTGCGCAGCTAACAGAGCTTTATAACTGCATTTTGCGCTCAAATACAAACATCGCATCATCTACGTAACTGCATGCAAAACCACACAATTTTTTTGCAATCATCTTTGTATTTCACATTTTTACAATCGATTTTTTTACAGAAAAATCAAGTTAAACTAGCGAACTCAGCTCTTATTTCTACACTGCTGGTATTAGGAGACGTGAAGTATCGAAGAGCGCGGCGCATGCGCGATTTGTACGATGACGTAATACCACCAATTGAGTACTCTGTTACCAGCTGATACGTTAGAAGGTCATAGGCCGTGTTTACAACTTGCTATATACGGTACAAAAGATCTACTTTACTTACCCAAAACATCTATTTGGCACATTTAGGTACTTAAACACTTTTAGGAAGTGTTATTGGTAACACTTTGAAGTCATTGGACCACTTTTGGGCCATAATCAAAATATCCTTAGCAAGGACAATATACACTGGACTTACATTCTCCATACAAAGAATCGTACGCCCCTAATTAGTATCTTTCTACGTCGCTAGATGACGTTAAGAGTACTTAAGTAGTAATTCGTTCTAAAGTTATTTTCCAATTTCTACGTACGCTTGAAGTAATACTATAAGCGTTCAACAATACATTTCAAGTAGTAATATATAGTCCTTGTCCTTAGTTTTATTTATATTTGTGATTTTGGACCATTTGTTGTATAAGTGGATATCCATTAATTACGCCACGTAAATTTAGAGAGAGGAGATGGGTCTGGTGATTTATGATTAATACAGTACAATACAATACAAAGACTCGTTATTGTACACCAGAACCAATTACGATTTTTACAGAAATAAGCTCATAGTTTAAGAAAACTAGTGCCGAAACCGAAAAGTACATTTGAACCGTTTTTAGAAAAAAAAATAGGTAAATCAAAATAAATTAATAACCGTAACAACGGGGAGGGGGTCTAAAAATTACCGAAATTATGACCTAATTTATATTTTGACTGACTAAATACCTATTATCTATTATGTATATTAACTAACGCCATCTATCAGCACATACTGGAACTATGGCGATTATTGATTACAGACGACATCTAGTAGAAGTAACGCTAACTAATAACCATGCTCGCAGGTCAATCGTGACGAAAATAAATACATGCCAATAAAAACAAGTTGGTTAATTCACTCAGTCACTAATTAAGGGACCGTCTGTCTTAAGTTATTTATTAGATACGTACCTACTTACCTAATTAGCTAACCTAACAAACAACATCTTATATTGACCATATCAAAGTAAAAAATCTTTTGTTTTAAATGAATAAGTTGACTTGGCCATCGCATTAAAATTCAATGTATCACATTTGTGTGTGTGTGCGTGTATGTGTGTAAAATACTTATTTTATACACGTTTAATTAGATTGTTTAGTGCGATTGCGAAGTCAATCTATTAGAAAAGTAGGATGATGATAAATACTTGAAAAAACGTATTTGTTTTGATAAAAATGCTGCAGGCCACGAAATACGCTTTGTATTAAAATTTTATTAAATACCCTACTTACCAATTTTTTTTGCGGAAATGTATTTCTTTTTTTTTAAGAAATTACTTACTTAACCCCACTTATACTCAACTGATTAAGGTAAGTAAATAAAGTTAACATCTGCGTTTATAGTTTCAACACATCCGTGTTTGATGATATAAATAGATTATTTTTATCGGATAACAATATTACCTACAGTTGTTTTTTCGACATGACTCGTCAAAATACTGTTCCAAGATATTGGTTACGATAATGGGTGAAATTTCCTATTTGCGTTTATAACTAGGGATGGGCCGACTATTCGTTTTATATTCGGTAGTTTCGGCAGGTTTACCGAATATTCGGCTAAAACACCGAGTATTCGGCAAAGGGACTCTTCTTGTAACTGTATTGAAGTGGTGCGTGTGAGGTTCCCAAGCCGCACTGGGCCCGCTTGTGTATTATGGCCCAAGCCCTCTCATTCTGAGAGGAGGCCTATGCCCAGCAGTGGGAAGTGTATAGGCTGGGATGATGAGGACTTAGGAATCAATTAGGTATGCCGAATATTTGGTTCGGTAAAAGTTTTACCGAACATTCGGCCGAATATTCGGCGTATTCGGTGAAACATATGTTCGGCCCTTCTCTATTTATGACTAGTGGTTCTTTATAATTTGTCACAATAATATGTAGTAGAAACCCGAATTTTGATTAGACTGTTAGACTCCACTTTAGCAATGGAGGAAAGAATAAAATAATATAAAAGTACCACATTTTTTTTGCATTTTTTTATAAACCTTCTTAGCTTTATGAAAATATTCAAGAGTATCTGATACCAGGGTAGCATGAGCGGCGCTAGTCGCAGATGGGTCCTTATCAGATTGCATTATCCTTATCCTTATCAGTTGCATTAGGTACACTGCGGCGCTCGATTGACTACTACAAACTCGTTCGTTTTACGACCTTGCAATGTAAAGGCTTCTCTCACTGGCCGTTTTAAGGCTAGTGTCTTTCTTTGCACCGAGTAGACTTACAAAAACTTTCACACTTCGCCATTAGTTCAAATTCAAAGTGCTGAAAAGCGTAAAGTACACTGAATGAAAAGTTCCCATTAAACCTTCACAGAAGTAGTCAAAATACCACCAACGAGACTTATCACGCTAACACACACACACACACACACACACATACAAGTAATATTTGCCTCGATGTTTCAGCAACATTGCAGTGGCCGTGGTCGCGAGTAGACTGAAGTGTGGGGGAGTGTCAAGTCTGCCTAGCAGTCTGCTTAGTGTGTGTTAGCGCGATAAGTCCCGTTGTGGTATTTTGACTATGAGTGCAAATCACGATAGCTTAAAACTTCACAGAAGTGTCAAGTAAAACCAACCCGATTAACTACCTGCTCAAATGTTAGGAAGACATCCTATTAGGCCTTCTTATGTCAAATACGGGTAGTTTAAAATCGCACATGTTTAAACGAGCATGATACACTCCAGTCCACTCGTGACCATGGCCAAATGTGGCTGAAAAGCCGAGGTAATTAAAAAAATATCTGAGTTGAAATTAAGATTTATCGTACTAATTAAGAGCCTTATATAAAATATAAAGGTAAATTTATCTTTCGAGACTGTACCTACACGAATTTTCTTTCAGGCGTTAACATAATGCTCGAAAAAAATTCGGGGGGGGGGGGGAGGTGACGCTCTATTTTAATGAAAATTTGCACTTTAAAGTTGAATATTTTGTAAACAAATCACTGAATCGAAAAATGGTGTTAGCAACCCCCTAATGGTTTTAAAAGACCTATCCAACAATACCCCACACTAATAGATTGGATGAGAGAAAAAAAATCGCCCCCACTTTACGTCTATGGGAGGTAGGTACTCTAAAAAATGTTTTTAATATTTATCATAGGTACCATTTTGTCAGCATTGTTTACTTATATATCCCTGCCAAATTACAGCTTTCTATAGCATTGATAGTCCCTGAGCAAAGCCGCGGACGGAGAGACAGACAGACATGGCGAAACTTATTATTTTTGGCTACGGAACCGTAAAATTGCCAGTTAAAAGGAATCGGACTTAAGGGTAAACAGGAAGCCGTGAAAAAAAACTACTATTTCCAGAAGAGAAATAGAGCCCGAAGAGGGAAATGAGGCACATGGAAAATAAATTCTTTACGCCAAAACATTACTTCACAAGACCTATCTTGCCAAGTCGAGCAAAACAAAGGCACGGCCGTACCTACCATACTTTTCCTGAAGCCATTCAGGCTATTTTCAACATAAACTTTACATACCCATCATAAACGTCTGAAAATCAAACAATGAAACAGCTTCTGCTATATCAAAAATTTAATTTACTTTCTGCTTGTTTGTCGTCTTCATTAAATTTATAAAATTTTGTAAAATGACTTTCATACATAATAAGCTGACAACTACAAGCACAGCTAGATCGAAATATATCTTGTGGTACCAGGGTAGGATGAGCATTGGGGAGCGTAGATGCGGCGCGCCGCCTGTTCTGACCACGTGCTCCACCCAATGCACGAGCTCCTTGCCTGGCTTGAGTGGACGGTCGTGGTATAATTGAGAGAGTTGCTTTACTTTTTCTGTGTACCTGGTTTCCAAAAAAATGTTAATATTAACAAAGGAAATCATACATACCATACATAATCACTAACTCATGGAAACAACAAACAATTTAAAGTTAAAAAATATCTAAGACACATCACAAAATAGACGATGCAACGTGAATCACCAAACTACATACCTAATTAACTGTACCCTTAGTGTATTGACTTATATTCTACCGTACGTTAGTATTATATATGTATATCAATGCCTTAGTGTAAGTTTTCGCTTGCAAAATACGTCTCGATCGCGTTCGCGTTAAAATCTCAATTTGTATGGAAACACGAACATCGCAAACGTTTCGCTAGAAGCGCTGTTCGTGTTTCCCTATAAATTGAGATTTTAACGCGAACGCGATCAAGACGTACTTTGTAACCGAAAACTTACACTAAGGGTACTGAGGGCTTTGTAAAATTTGGTGGATACTAGTAGAATGCGTTCAAATTCAAATTCAAATTCAAATTGTCTTTATTCACATAAAATATGGTACAATAGGTGATAAATTAACATTTCCAGTACAAAAACATATTTTGCTACATAATAGCATGCAAAGTTATCTTAAAAGTAAACATAGGCATCATAAATTAATAACTAATCATAATCATAAGCAGAACACAAAGTAGCATAGTTATGTGTTTGTGTTAAAGAGGGCATTTGTTGAATAAAACATTTTTTCCTTGAGCCATCTACAAAGTTTCCTTTTAAATAAATTTAAAGGAAAAACTTTGAAGTCGTCTGGGATTGCATTAAAAATTTTGATGCACATGTGGTAACTATTTTTCCTAAAAAGAGCACTGTTTGGAACTATATCTAACACGAGCCTGTCCTTGTTTCTCGTACTTCTAGGAAATAATTCTGAAGCCTTCTTAAATAGTTCCGGGTGTTTTTTTACAAACACAGCTACTTCAAATATGTATAGACACGGTAGAGTTAGAATTGCATATTTTTCGAATAAAGGTTTACACGACTCTCGTGAAGAGATACCACACATTGCCCTTAAACATTTCTTTTGGGCTTTAAATGCCCTATCAATGTCAGTGGAATTGCCCCAAAGAACTAAACCGTATCTTAATGTTGACGCTACGTATCCGTGATAAGCCATAAGAATTGTGTCTAAATCGGAAATCTTCTGAAGGCGTCTTAATACATATACAAAGTTTATTATTTTTTTACACACCACATCAACATGGTTCTTCCAATTACAATTTTTATCTAGCGTAAGTCCTAAAAATTTTACATTATCAACTTGTTTGATTTGCGTGTTATTATAACACACATCTAATGTCATAGTTCTACTTCTTACATTGCAAAACTGTACAATTTGGGTTTTTTCAATATTAAATGTCAAATTATTTAATGTCAGCCAATCAACAACTAATTTTATTGTATTATTTAAATTATCACTATAATTTCCAATATCATTACATGTCACTATGATCGATAAGTCATCCGCAAAAAGCGTACATTGATGTGTCATTATGTCAGGCAAATCATTGATGTACAACAAAAAGAGTAGTGGCCCAAGCACACTGCCTTGTGGCACACCTACAGTGTTTGCAAGATAAGAAGACCTATGATAGGTTAACTCTGACGAATTAAAGCCCCTGATCTCGACACATTGTTGTCTATTCGTTAAGTACGATGTAATCCAACCCAATGCTGAACCCCTTATTCCATAATTATGAAGCTTTTGAATTAAGAGTTTATGTGACACGAAGTCGAAGGCCTTAGTCATGTCAAAAAATATTACAGCCGTGGGTTTTTTCTTATCTAGACTTCTAATTACATTATTAATTAAATTAAAAGTGGCAAGCGTAGTACATTTGTTTTTTTGAAACCCATTCTGTTCAGTTTTTAGTATATTATGCTTTTCTAAGAAAGACATAATTCTCCTGTGAATAGCCTTTTCAAATATTTTTGACATAATCGGTATTAGTGTTATAGGTCTATAGTTATTCATAAGAGTTTTATCTCCCTTTTTAAATAACGGTATCACTACGGAAACTTTTAAAGCGTCAGGAAAAATTCCCAACTCAAAAGACAGATTCACTAAGTGTGTCAAAACAGGAACCAATTCTTCAATGCATGTTTTCAAAATCCGTGTTATAATTCCATCATATCCTGTAGAATTTGTGTTGTTCAATGATCTAATTATATTACGCATTTCATTGCAAGTCACAGGAGTAAGAAATATGGTAGGGTTTATGGATTTAGTATTTGTGTTCCTTAAGACTGTCTTTAGATCAGTTTTTGTTAGCTCTATCAGATAGTTATTAAATTCGTTTGCTATATTGTCAGGACCTTCTATAACATTGCCGTCTTTATTTATTTGATCTATAAAGTTATTTTCGGGCGTGCAAGTATCCGGTGCATCTTTAATGATACTCCAACACGCCTTACTTTTACTTGCAGAATTATGTATAGCTTTACGGTAGTACAATCGTTGAGCCCTATTTATACATTGCTGTAGAACCTTACAGTAAGTCTTATATTGGAGTCTGTTTCGTAAGGTTTTATGTGTATAGTATTTGAATCGTAGGGTTCGTTTACTTTTACAACTTAATCTAAGACCCTTTGTTATCCATTTAGGCGCACTGCAGTTAGCTGCCGCCTTACATCTTATAAATGGGAAACACAGATCGTAAAACAGACAGAAAAGGTCATGAAATTTGTTGAAGGCTTCATTTATGTCTGTAGCCTCAAATGTTTCAGAAAAACTCAAGCTTTTCAAACAATCTTGAAACTTGCGCATGTTACTCAAGCTATAATCTCGTCTAGTGATCCATGATATGGGTGGTCTTGTGAACTTGTTTTTAATGGGCACATTCAGTAGTTGAGCTGTTTCATGATCAGACAGGCCTAGTGGTAAGAGTTCACCTTCAGCTCCCTTGATGTTACTAAGAATATGGTCTATACAGGAATTAAGGCGCGTAGGCTTAGTAATATGAAGTTTAAGATTATAGCTGTGAACCAGATCATTAAAATAAGACGTTACTTTATTTTTTACTAAAGTATTTATATTAAAATCACCCGCCAGAACAATATTTTTGCATTTTCTTTTCTTAGTTAAGAGGTAAAGAACTGCATCGAGTTCCCTTAAAAATACATTTACGTCTGAACTGGGGGTGCGATATACCGTAACTATTACGAGTTGATGATGCGGTATTTCTATTGCAGTGCATTCAAAGACGTTATCGCGGGCAAAGTTCTTAATATTTGTCAATTCTTTGTAAGGAAGGCCTAATTTTACAAGAATACATACGCCTCCTCTGTTTTTTTCCCTTGAAAAGTACGAGGCTAGTTTATAGCCTTTTATTTTCACATTGGATTCACAACCCTTCCTGACAAAAGTCTCCGATAAACAAATAACATCGGGATTTATTTCCTCATCCTGCAGTTCAAGCAAAGTTAGCGTTCGAATGATCTTCATCGAATCGTGTTGAGTTGTTATAATTATAGACGTCCTCCATTAGATGTGATGATGAAAAATATTACCAGCTATTTTTACTTACTTAGGATTTCCGATTACTTCGATAATAGCTTCACGAAGAGAGTCTACCATATTGTAAGAAAGGTCAATTTTCCGTGCATATCCCATGTCAACAGCGCGTGCTACGTTGATGAATTGATCACCAAAGACTGGAATGCCTATAGTGGGCACTCCGAAGTGAATGGTCTCGGTGGTAGAGAGAAGACCACCATGAGTGATAAAGAGGGTGCATTTCGGATGAGCTGAAAAACGTAGGTACCTTTTAGATTATTCTGTTCATAGTAAAATCGATGATAGCGTTTCCACAGAGAAAGCAAACTTTCCTTCCAAAGTCGCGTTAGAAATAAATACCTTACACGTTTTTTGCATGTTTGACGCGGTTCTATATTATAATCACATAATAATTATGTACATTTCGCTCTCCATGGACCTGTTATTTTGTTGCTAATACTTGTAGGTAAATCGCCTATTATGGTTCAATAAAATAAAAAAAAATACCATGATAGTTGCTCCGTTTTGAAAGTATAAGCAATTTATGATGTAGACTATACATTATAATGGGATTATCATTGATGATTGGCCATATTTAAAACCTCAAGCTAAGTAGGATAAAAAATATTATTTGCACGATGTTTTAGTTTACTATACTGACCCAAAATACTTGGTTGAGGAGCCCATTTCAAAATGTGAACGTTTTTTGGTAGATCAGGCAGGACTTCTTCGAATTTCCAGAGCACTGTTTGTTTTAGTTTTCCAAACATCCTTAAAAGGCCTTTCTTTAGTACGTCTGGCAATTGTGAACTTGGTAAATTAGACCCCATACTGAAGTATATTACACCATTTTGAGCGCCGTCCATAAGTTTTTGCAAGTCCTGCAAAGGTTTCAAGAAAATGTATCAACTTTTCCAATTATTTTTTGTGTGGTTTATTTCAAGCTTCTCTATGAACAAATTGCAACAAGTTACATAAAGCTGGAGTTGTATTTTTGAGTTTAACACTGCTTTTACGTATTCTTTAGTTTTATTTTAGTAAAAGGCAGCGGTTTTATATTAGTATCTTATTACTGTCGGTAAGTATTTGACAATCTTTCGTACTTTTGAAATATTAATTTGTTGAACATACTCGTGCAAGATAATTTATTAGAAGCTTTCTAATGGAATTATTACCTCAGTAAACGACCAAATGAAACTCCTTAATCAGTAGTAACTAAACGATTTTATTTCTTCCTTCCAAGTCAGCTACATAAAATAGTTCTAAAATAAATACCGACCAGAAATATTAAAAACCTGGCGCGAGGGCAGCACTTGTACGTTTTATATTGCAAAATTCTTTACACTTTCTATACGATACTTAACCAGTCATATTGACAATGCAACGGTGTCGGTGATGTTATTTAAAGGAATATTTTCCAATCACTCTAACTTTTTCTATGACAAATACTTCTACCGGGTGTGGCCTGTAATACGAGCAAAAAATTAAAACATAGATCGTCCTCGTTAAACTGAACAACATTAGTTCAGCGACTTTTAAAAATAATAGAGTCTTTGAATTTTCCTTTTTTTCATACAAATTAAATACTGCCATCAATGTACGCCATCCTAGAACACAAATGACGTCGCCTATCACGCTACAAACATCAAGCATTTTGCTTTACATTGCTTCTGCGAATAAACTTAAAAGTGTAATAAAAAATAAAAAACTAATTATTTTTAAAATTCGTTGAAGTAATGTTGTTCATTTTGAGGAGTATGATTTATGTTTTAATTTTTTGCTTATATTACAGGCCACACCCGGTATAAATTGTGAATTATTTTCCCTGTTATTTAAGGCTAAGGATAATCTTCGGCATTTTAACGCACAAAAACACACATAACAACACTTTAAAATACCACGCGCAAACAACGTTAAACATTGACAGCAATAGACAGACGACATCAAGACGACATTTGAATTTAGTGTTACCAGTGCACGAAGTTCGCAGATTAGTTCTATTCCGTGGTTCTATTGGTTTACCGCAATATGGTGAGGTTTTTTATAATTCTGATCAGCCTTTACATACCTGTGGTAATGGAGCTACATCTTCATTAATATGATATCCCCCAATAAGTTTACAATTCGCAGGTAATTTTATAGATTGGCTGTAAGAGAGGTGAGAATTTGCAAGCAACAGCGACGCATTGTACTTCAATTCATCGAAAGAAGGTACAGTTTTGCCTCTCTTAACTATAGCGGGTGCTATCGCGTTTTGATAATTTCTCTCGTCATATACGTCTGCAGTACTGTAATTATAAATTAAAATTCAGACTGCGATTTGTTTTGTGCATCTCAATTTTAGAGTGACCACAGAGGGCACCACACTTAGAAACAGCAATATCATCATCATCTCTGCCTATAGTCGCCTGTAGTGGCCGTAGTAACCACGTGGGCCCAGTGCGGATTGGGAACTTCACACACACCATTAAATTGAAAGAAGAAAGGAGAAAATACATTTATTTAGCATAAAAACAAACATAAATTGCTTGAGCAATCTTCGCAGGTTGTACAGGTTTTCTCACGATGTTTTCCTTTGCCGTAAAGCTCGTGGTAAATAATTGCAAATGTAATTCCGCACATGAATTTCGAAAACCTCAGAGGTGCGGGGGTTTGAACCCACGATCATCTACTTGAGAGGCCGCAAGTCAAACCAATCGACCACCACGGCTTACAGCAATATGGCTACAGTTAAATTAAATTTATCTTCTGATGTATTTAGTAAAAGAAATGGAAAGTCTACACTTAGGACGCCATAACTATTTACATTATTAAAAATAATAAACCGTCAAACATTTATAAGTAGATATAATTTTGCATGTCACTGATAATTTTGATCATGAAACTACCGTGAGACTCACTCATATTAAATGATATTGACCGGATTACTCACGTCTTAAACACGTCACGTCTTGGATCAGAGCGGTGGCGCGTAGTGCGCGTGTTGCGGCAGCCGCCGAGTCGCGTGCTCCATTGATGAAGGGTTTCGAAATAACCCGAAACATGTCGAGCTAAACTCGATTTAAGACGTGAGTAATCCGGTCAATATCATTTAATATGTCACTGATAATTGCACCATAGAAAATATTATTTTATGTATTTGTTAAAACTTATCTTTTCACTTACAAGTATCTCATCACATTAGTCGAAATCTGGGTCCAGAGCTCTTCCACTCTCTCCTTAAAAGTAAATGGTGGTAGATTGTATGATTGTATATCGGGGTATACTGCTGGGCTGTTTGCTTCGTCTATCAGCTTTAACACTAACCAGTTAGCGTCGGTGGGGGACGACCAAATGAATGGGCATTCGAAGACAGCTCCTAATCTAAAACACACACTTTTTAGCCTTAAATATTTAGTATCGTACTGCTGCATAAAGTTCCTTATTTCCTTTTGCCTCTCCCTGGATGTCTATGTATACCGCGTGTGGCCTGTAATACGAGCAAAAAATTAAAAAATAGATCGTACTCGTGTAACTTAACAACATGAGGTAGGCGACTTTTAAAAATAACGAAGTCTTTGAATTTTTTTTGTCCTACAAATTAAATACTGCTTTTAATGTACGCTATCCTAGAACACAACTGAAGTCGCCTGTTACGCTATCAAGCATTTTGCTTTAGATTGCTTCTTCGAATAAACTTAAAAGTGTAATATATTTTTTTAAATTATTATTTTTAAAAGTCGCTGAACTAATGTTGTTTAGTTTGAGGAGTATGATCTGTGTTTTAATTATTTGCTCATATTACAGGCCACCATAGACATCTAGAGGAGAGGCAAAACGTTAGTGTTACTTTGAGGATGAATTACTCCGTTAAAAAAGGTAAATAAATGATTTTCTTACTGACAGAGAGAGAGGAGAGAGGACATTTAGGACACTCATTGATTCTCACCCAGCATATAGTTCACTGAACATCCATTCAGCTATGACAATGTCAAACTTCTGTGACTGATCATGAATTAGTTTCTGCACATTTTCGTTTTTGATGGTCAAACTCGCGAGGTACGGAAAGAAGTTGTATACGAAGTTAACATCGTTGACTGTGCCTTTACCGTCCAATATGTTTTCCAGATTTAGTAAGCCAGCTTTAAAAAAATATTTTTATCCATTAAAATCATATCACTATTAACTAAAATTTAAGATACTCGTAGTTTCGCCTGCGAAAAATTATTTTATCGCTATCCTGCGGGAACTTTGCAATTTTCTGGGATAAAGACTGTATTCATGCTCATACTGAATATAATTTAAATTAGTTCAGCAGTTCTAGCGCTCAGCTGTTTCTACCAGAGCAGTGCTGTGCGAGGATAGGTAAATCGAGCGTTTCTAATGTTTCTATTGGTTCATAAAAAACACATCCCTCGCAACACATCCTCGCACATCTCGGTAGACACGGAGTCTAAGTGTAGGTTCGTGTATCAGAACTCCGGTCCAGAAGGCAATATGTTGACTAGCCTTTCGCAAGGACGAATGCTCTGGTAAAGATAGGACACTACTGTGGCTGCAGACAACACAAAATCGATTCCCGTAGAGGTCCTTGGACAAAGCGAAATGTCCAGCAGTGAACGGCTAATGTGTCAACCATCAATGAAGAACAGATGGCCATTGGGGCCGAAAAGTTCTCGAATAGAGACGGTGGATCGGCAAGCGCAGCGTAGGATGTCCACCAACAAGATGGATAGACGGATGACCTGGTCAAAGCCGCGGATTCACGGTGGATGCAAGCAGCTTCTAACCAAAGCAACTGGAAGTCTATGTGGAAGACCTATGTCCAACAGTGGACATTCTACGGCTGATATGACGATAATTAATAATGATGAAGTGAATTACATACCAGGTAGGGATTTTATATTTTCACTGACGTCTACAAAAGTAAAATTTTTATGTGAATTATCCTCAGGGTAGGGGGTTATCAGTGTTACCTGTAATTCAAATTGCAGAAATTATTAATCTAAGTATTATATCTATACATAGGTATAGTAAATCTGAAGAGGGTCTAAAGTCTGTACCTATAATAATGGAAGATATCCGAAAAAAAAATTGGCTGGGGATACGTAGAATCGACAACAGACGTTCCAACAGTTTTTAGAATTTTTGTCTGTTTATCTGTTTATTTGACAGCACATTACGTGAGAACGGCTGAATGGATTTTGATCCGAACTTTACTAATCTTTCGAGACAATCTCCGGCCAGGTTATAGATAGGCTATTAAAATTCAACTCCTAAATAAAAGGCCACTGACTACACTCACTTCACGCTACTAAGGTAGAAGGTGTAGACTTTTTTTCAAGTGTGTTACGACTTTCGAGTACCCTGATAAACTAATAGATGGCGACAATGATGACACTCATAAGTGCTTGTTATAGCCTAAATTTAATAAAGATATTTCGACTTTGACTTTAGAATGTAAGTCCATCCAAATTATAAACAGTTTCAAAAATACTTATACAAAATATCAAAAGGGGACTGACCTCATGTCCAGCGTTCAACAGGTGTCTAACGTATCCATTACCAAGTATGCTGTGACTCTTGCCAGGCACAGGGAACACAACTAGTACTTTGAAACCTTCAGTGAAACATAGAAGAGCGGCAATACTCATAAAGAGTAATACTTTCATTTTAACAACTTATAACAGTATTCGCTTCAGAGAAACGGGCTTGTTCTCAAAGAAGTCATGGGTTTATGATATAAAACGTAATTTTTATCTGACAGTTATATCACGTAAATATTTTATCGGCTGATACGACGTACATAACGAGATTTGAGTAGACAGATAAAACTATAACTTAGGTATAACGTAAGACATAAAATGCCGCCTAAGTATGACTATGCAGAAAAGTCGCACTCGGTCAGTTGGAAGTGGTTAACAATTCAGTTGCAAAAATTGACTCGCACGCACACAATGTAGCTGTGTACATGTATACATTTCAAAGTTAATAAAAGGTTGTACAAGTAGGCGTACTTAGATTAAAAAAAAGTAAAAAACTATGCAATTATGGAATTTCATCAAATCATGTGGTTTTTATTTTGTTTGTGGCAGTTTGTTAGGAAGAACTTCCCCCACTATGTCATGTGAATATAGACAAATAAGGAAACGATTAGAGATGTGCCGATCATGACTTTGGCCGACTAGCCGACTAGCCGATTAGTCGGTTGTAAGGAAGCCGACTAATCGGCCGATTAGTCGGCCAAGCCGATCATAGTTTCCGGGATTTCTATGACGCTTCTTGAACCAGCTGAATCGCGCGCAAGTTGCAACCGACAAGCCTGTAAGTTACCTATCAAAGCGGTGTTTTTGTTTAAAAATATTTTACCTACCTACTCTTATTATTCATTAAAGGACTTTAATTTTTTTTTTGATTTAAAAACGAAAGTTAAAACAAAAAACACTTAAACAATGATTCCCATAAAATCAAATGCCAAAAAATATTGAATGAACAATGAAAAAAAAAATTATGTCCAATGGTCACGTGAAAGTTGCTTTGCTTTACCTACATTTAAAAATTAATAAGAATGATTATAAAATTCAAATATTAATAAATTATCAAGTCTCTGCATATACATGACAATGTATATTTTATTGAAAAATACTAGAGATGTGCCGACTAGTCGCCGACTAGTCGGTAAAGCCGACTAATCGGCCACTATCGTAGTCGGCGACTAGTCGGCGAATAGTCGGCAAAAAGCGCCGACTATCCGGCCTCTTACTTTGTATGTATTTTTCAATAAAATATACATTTTCATGTATATGCAGAGCCTTGATTATTTATTAATATTTGAATTTTATAATCATTATTTTTAGTTTTTAAATGTAAAGCAAAGCAACTTTCACGTGACCATTGTTTATCTTTTTTTTTTCATTGTATATTCAATATTTTTTGGCATTTGATTTTATGGGAATCATTGTTTAACTATTTTTAGTTTAACTTTCTTTGTGAAATTAAAGAAAAACATTAAAGTTACTTTAATGAATAATAAGAGTAGGTAAAGAGTAGGAAAACTTCATTCTCCGGGTCCTACTTTTGCGATACAGAAGGGAGTGAAACAAGGTGACCCACTGTCTCCTAAGCTGTTTACTAGCTGTCTCCAAGAAGTTTTCAAGTCATTGGCGGTCTCTTGGCAGAACAAGGGAATTGATGTTGGAGGCAGAATGTTGACTCTAACCTTTGTTTTGCTGATGACATTGTTCTCTTCTCTACATCGGTAATGGAACTGGAAAATATGCTACAGCAACTGAGTACGGCAAGTCTTGAAGTTGGACTTACGATGAACCGGTTAAAGACACAGTTAATGACGAATAGCTTCAAACGTAGGGTAGCGGTAGATGGGCAGGTAATAAAATATGTCGACGAATACACTTACTTGGGCCAGATAGTCTCCTTCGAAAACAGACAAGGCAAATAAATTGATAAACGCATTGAAAATGCCTGGAGGAGCTACTGGTCTATGAAAGTGCTAATGAAGGGCAAACTTCCTTTAACCCTGAAACGCAAGCTCGTCGATATGTGTATCGTGCCCATCCTAACCTACGGCGCTCAGACCTGGTCTTTGACTGAGGCTCAGAAGTCCAGACTCAAGATTTGCCAGCGAGCTATGGAGCGGAGTATTCTAGGTGTTCGGAGATCTGATAGAGTCAGAAACACTTATTTGCGCGCCAGAACTCAAATTGTCGATGTGGGAATGAAGACCGCCAAATTAAAATGGGACTGGGCGGGACACGTCTGCCGCATGCATCCGGATCGCTGGGCCAAAGTAATCACCGATTGGGTTCCATGCGACGGGCACCGGAGCAGAGGTCTGCCTAGGAGGAGATGGCGGGACGACTTGGACCGATTCCAGTCAGATTGGCAAGAGCTGGCCAAAAGTAGAGACGAGTGGAGTAAGAAAGGGGAGGCTTTTTCCCTGCAGTGGGACACATTGTAAGCTATAAAAAAAAAGAAAAAGAGTAGGTAAAGTATTTTTAAACAAAAACACCGCTTTGATAAGTAACTTACAGGGGTGTTAGTTGCGACTTGCGCGCGAATCAGCTGGTTAAGGAAGCGTCATAGAAATCCCGGAAACTGTGATCGGCTTGGCCGACTAATCGGCCGATTAGTCGGCTTCCTTACAACCGACTAATCGGCTAGTCGGCTAGTCGGCCAAAGTCATGATCGGCACATCTCTAAAAAATACATACAAAGTAGGAGGCCGGATAGTCGGCGATTTTTGCCGACTATTCGCCGACTAGTCGCCGACTACGATAGTGGCCGATTAGTCGGCTTTACCGACTAGTCGGCGACTAGTCGGCACATCTCTAGAAACGATTTCAGTTTTAAAATAGTTTATTCACGTCACTGGTTTTTCTTCTTGACATCGACAGGTTTTATTAATCTAAAGAGTTTTTTTACAATCAACTTTAAAGCATACAAAGATATCACGATTACTGCTACTAAGTCTAAATACATCTTCTGGTACCAGGTCAGCATGAGCGCCGGAGAGCGCAGATGCGGCGCGCCGCCTGTTTTGACCACGTGCTCCACCCAGTGGACCAACTCCTTAGCGGGAGTCAGTGGTCTATCGTGGTATATCTGAGACAACTCTTTAGCTCTCTTGGCGTACCTGTTAACATTACAATAGGTACAGTTCAATATTTTTATTAATTTAATACCATATAACATCTGTTAAATATTGAGGGCGTACTTTACCGCTCTCTAAGTATGGCCCAAGCCCTCTAATTCTGAGTAGAGAATTGTGCTCAGCAGCAGGAAGTACATAGGCTGAGATGATGATAATGATGATACGTAGTCTATTAAGCACCTTAATAACGATTCTTACCCAGGATTAGTAAGAACTTCTTCTAACGCCACCTTCAGATCTTCAGCCATACCATAACCAAGAGTCACACTCCGGCCATAGCCCTTAAGAACTGCCTTCTTCGCGTTTACGAACTGGTCAGCAAATACGGGAATGGCGATAACAGGCACTCCGAAGTGAATAGTCTCAATAGTGGATCCGAAGCCACCGTGGGTGATGAAAAGACGGGTGTTGTTGTGAGCTGTAAAAAAATATCCTGAACACTGTACAGGGTAGAAAGTTGAGATGGGGCAGCAATATTAAGACACTAACTTTAGTTAAAATGTTCAGTTTTTAGTTGTCTCATCCTGTTTAATTTTAAAGGGAAAGGATTTATATTCATAAAAAAAAACAACATGCGGAAGTTTCACTTTGCAAATTAGTACCCTACGAACTGTATGGAAAAGTTTTCTTTGATTTGTTTTAACCTTAGTTGGTCTCAAAGAGTGTTTTAATCCTTGATAGAAATGGCATTAAAAAAAAGTCAAAACACTGTCGATTTTCTTGATGACTGTACATTTAATCAAAAATCTGTAAATGGCGATTGCCATCACTCAAAAAGTTAGTAGGTAAAGGTCTCCTGCTGCCCCACCTCAACTTTCCACCCTGTAGACGGTAGACACGGAAAAAATATTATTTGGCATTTTGATACGACACGACGGCTTCTTCAAGACAATTCTGCAGGGCTATTACGAAACTCGAAACTCAAAGTTCGTGTCCTGCGTTCCCTCTGATGCCTTTAAGTATCAAAGAGGTCAACAAGATGGCTCAAAGGAGAGACGTGTCGAAGATACTCCACCAATAAGAGTACCCTGTGGCGGTAAATTACTGTAATGCACCTCTTACCTAATATATTTTGTTGTGGAGCCCATTTAAATATATGCACGTTCGTAGGTTTATTAGGTAAATCTTCTTCGAATTTCCATAACACTGTCTGCTTAACCCCGCCAAGAACTTTCAGTATATCTTGTTTTAGGACTTCTGGTAAGTCTTTGCTTTTCAAATTTGAACCCATGCTGAAGTAAATAACGCCATGTTTTGCGGTATCCATAATTTGTTGTAAATCCTGGAAAATAATACATTTATCTAAAATTGCTAGTCCCCGTCCCCTCTTAAATTTAAACCGGTGGGTGGAACATTTTTTTTAAATTCAGAAGAAGTAAGTATATCAAACTTACAAGGAAAACACATAACAGGTAAGTTTTCTTGAGAATTATTAGCAGTTTAAGAGTAAATAGCAGCCTAAGGTATAAAATATACCTAACTTGGAATAATCCGTACAAAGTACGAAATCCTTAGAAAAATATTACTTATTTTTTTCGTAATGGCTACGGAATCCTATTTCGGGGGTATCCGAGACGCTATTGACCGGTTTAAATCACTAAGAAGATTGATTTTTATGTGACTAAATTCGTGTCTTTTTGGTTCCGACACGTTACAATGCCTCCTCTACATATCGACGGATGCGTCGGCAGATTGTATCTGCGGATGCGTCCGCCGAGGTGTAGAGGGTGGTTTTTGCTTGTCTGTGGTAGGTATTTAACGTCGGCCGATGCATCTGCCACTCATCCGTTTGGTGTCGATTTTTCGACACGGATCAAAGGGTGACAGCGCGAACGCAACGCGCCTGTACACTACACACGTCTGCCGATGTGTGGACGGATCGCAATTTATCCGAAGATATGATTGCGGATCTATCTGCCGACGCATCCGTCGATATGTCGAGGAGGCATAAGGCAAATGCGCGGTTTGTTTCACTTACCTTTTCCATGGGTTTCGTTTTGATGTCAATGTGATATCCGGCAACTGTCTTACAGTTCGGTGGCATACTTATAGGATGTCCCAAAGACTCGTGATAATTCGTCAACACAAAAGAAGCGTTGTATATCAATTCCTCGTATGCTGGTACGCTTCTGCCTCTATTTTTGATATAAGTTGCAAAAGTTTCTTCATAAATAGCTTTTTCTTTAGGTATCATGTAGCTGAAAATTTATAAAAAAATTTTTTGAAAATAGGCTCAATTTTAGAAGCATGAACCCGCTGAGATTGTTCGATTTGATAATTCAATTAGTTAAGATTGGTTTTTGGAATCTTTTTGTATTTTTTATTTCAATTCCAAATTTTTGTTACTTTTATGACCTGGACTTGGAGGCTCGATTCACAGCGCTGGTCTTATTTTTCTGGTTTTTAACCGACTTCAAAAAAAAGGAGGAGGTTATCAATTCGGTTGTATTTTTTTTTTTTTTTTTTTTTTTAATGTTTGTTACCTCAGATCTCCGTCATTTATGAACCGATTTGAAAAATTTTTTTTGCGTTCGTCTAGAAATGATTTCAATTAGGTCCCATAAGCACCAAATCAGGATCTGATGATTGGATCCTAAGGAAATCGAGGGAACTCTTCAAATATTGTAGGGACACTTATGGTAATTTTGATATATTTGGTAGTAACTCGTGCATTTGCTCTTGAAAATCATCATTTGGTAAAGTGGAACTGATGATGAAGACCACAGTTGACCATCGGAGTTACTACTCAATAACAAGTATTTCATAGGTTGAATTTCAATGTCTTTAACACAGTTGCTAAGCAATTTATGCTCCTCGTAACGCATATGGTGAAATGGAATGGGTGGTGAAGCACCAGGACTCCTCGATAATGAACATCTCTGCATCGGAAAAAGCAATTTTTCGTACAAGGTGACGAGCAGTTGACATTAAACTATTGTATCTTAGATGTTTTACACTAAAAAGCGTGAAAAAAAAATTTTATAACAAAAAATAGAGCCGACTACAAAAAACCATGAAAATAATTTTCTACCAGTCTGAAGTCGGTGCCTCAGCACGAGCCAGCAGGAGTGGACCTATAATCGTCTACCTCACCTACAACTATACGAGTAAATGGCTTCAATCACTCCTGCTGGCTCGTGCTGAGGCACCGACTTCAGACTGGTAGAAAATTATTTTCATGGTTTTTTGTAGTCGGCTCTATTTTTTGTTATAAAATTTTTTTTCTGTGCATCTATAGTTCAGTTTGTGGTTTTGATTATTCAATTTGTTTAACAATTGGGATGTCCCAAAAAAAATAACCTATAGTTTTTATCTTATTTTTGGAAGGAATAGGATATTTTAAGATACCATTTTCATCGATTTTGAATTTGGATGCGTATTTAATTTTTTATAATTTTTTTACGAAATACGCTGGATGACGTCACAGTGAGACAGCCACGTTCCATTGCCTAGAAAAAATCAGTTTGTACACAACATAATCTGTGGCATTACTGATTTGTCTTGTCACTGCGAAGTGTCATTGTCTTAACCTCACAATCTCTTGTATTTTGTTGTCGTTTGTTTCTCGGATTAATTTTGCTCCCCTCTGAACTCTGCTTTTTCCTATAGGTACTCGGATTGATTCTGCTCCCTTCTGACCTCTGCTTGTAACCTGGACTCTGCCTTATTTACTTTGATCTCGTGTTTCCATAAAAAAAATGAGTTATTATAAGAAGTGTTTCGTGCCTACATGCACAAATACCTGGCGAAATACACCCAGCAAAGTGTTTGTTATCGTAAGAGACACGCTAAAGAAGAAATGGTGTCGAAAATTAAACATTGAGTTTGATCCAAAGCGCCGGTACTACTGCTGTGAAGATCACCTAAACGTAAACAACTTTGATTTAATCCTTTTTGAATCTGTTTAATTACCAATCTGGTTTACTTTATTCATAATTGAATTGTCACATTAATCACATTTATTTGTTAACAGTTAGAAAATGATTTGGAAAATTACCAATATTGGAAACTTATGAAAGGACGCCCGAGCCTTAAATCCACTGCAAACTTACTTCTGAAAACGCCGTGTGCTTCAAGTAGCACTATCAATGTGTCAACCCAAAATATTGAAATACTTGAATCATCACAGGTAATTTATATAAATTAACTGTCTGTTACCCACCACTCTGTCTGTGTGAAGATAGAGGCATAAAAATAACCTGCAACCTATTCTCATATATCCTATGTAGGCTGGGATGATGATGATTGTTACAGGTTTTCAGCTGTGCATTCTAATAAATTTTAAATTTTTTCACTTGTGTTTGCATAAGTTTGGTGCTTTAATACACTTTTCTTTGCTTAATGTTATGTATGTATGTATGTAAGTAAATACTTTATTGTACATAAAACACAAAGTAATACAAAAAGAAAACAACAAATCAAAAGAGTAGAAAGGCAAACTTTACTTAACTTTTTTTGTTATTTACAGCATACCAGGCAATCTGAACTTCAAAGACTTCTTGAATCAAAAGAAAACTTGCCAAGTCAACAACATAGAAGCAAATGTTCAACCTCTTTAACATTGGTTAGTAAGCCAATCAATGTGGTTGATGTAGCAGTGCAATGTAGCAACAAAATGGAGGACAAGAGCACAAACTTCATTGCACGCAAATTTGCTCCCTCACAGAAGAGTCATTCAACACTGAGGTCATTGACTGTATTGTCATCCCCAACAGTTAGTGTGAGCCCATCTTTATTTGGATGCACATCAGAAACTGAAACTACTAGTGTAAACAAAGCAAAAGAACTTAAACTAAGAGAATATTTCCTAAGCTTGGTGTATAAAAACCCACAAAGGTACCTGGGTGTACCAAAGCGGTTCATGTGGATACTAAAATATATTTGTGAAAATAGTAAGAATAAACTCTGTGAACTCGACATTATTATTGCACTGTTTAAAATAAGGCAAAACGATTCTATGATAAGAATTAGTGAACAGTTTGAAGTTTCATTGTCCGCCTTGACCAACATTTTCACAAAAAGTATTGAAAGCTTGGCTAATTTTTTTCAAAACTTGATATACCTTCCATCCCCAATAGAAATAAAAAAACAATTACCAATAGTATTTAAAACACGGTATTCAAATGTTCAGTGCATTCTTGACTGTTTTGAAATTGAGATTGAAAAGCCATCAGACCCACTGCGGCAGGCACAAACTTGGTCACAATACAAAAATTGTAACACAGTTAAATATTTGATAGGATGCACGCCAAATGGGTTGGTGGCTTACATATCAAAAGGTTATGGCGGCAGGATATCAGATAAAGCTATTTTGGAGAAAGGAGATCTTATCGATATTCTGCCACATAATGCTGTTGTCATGGCGGACAGGGGTTTTAAGGAAGTTGAAACTCATTTAATGACAAAAGGGATAAAACTGCTTCGCCCTCCCAGCGTGTACTCTGGAATCAAACCCACAAAAGAGCAAGTTATAGAAACAAAGGTAATTGCAAGCTTGAGGGTGCACGTTGAGAGGGTAATCAGAAGAATAAGGGAGTTTAGACTTCTTAAGCCCCACTCTGTAATCAAATACAACCATGTTGGGTATTTGGATCAGATTGTGATTATTGCCTGTGGACTTATTAACTTACAAAAAGAAATAATAAAAAGTGAATAGTCAAAAGTTTTTTATTTATATACATTCTTACATTTATTGCATAACACAACAATTTTAATATGTAGTTTATAACACTGGCATGAATAGGTAATGATGAACATGATAAAAGAATTTTGTGTAGATTCCAGATATACAAAAATAAATTACCTGGCCAGTTGCTAAGTTCTGGAGTTTTAGCCGGAAATATAGGTATAGCGAGAAAGTTTTAATTATTGAACCATGTAGTTTAAAAGTCTATTTAATAGTGATTAACTTACAATACATTTAAAAAAGTACAGTATGCATTTTAGATAAATCTATTTATATTTAGATAAGTAAAAAAAAAACTCAAGTGTTGTATTCTGTTTTTTATAAAAGCTTTATATTCTGTTTTATCAGTCACAAAACCAGTAACAAAACTTTCACTAAAAAAGAAATTAAAATTTAATCTGTTTATTTCAAAAACCTAGTAACAAAATATCTTCCACTTAATATTACCTATTATTTAAAGATTTTATCGAATCTAATTATTAATTAATCAAATTATAAAAAACAAAGTTAATGACTTATAGGGCTGTTTCACCACCCATTAATAAGTCAATGACAAAAGTAAATGGCATACATTGTTTGGTATCATATAGTACCTAATATGTTAGTTGGAAAGGTTGTTTAACAGCATTTTTTATTTGAAGAAAAACCAAGGTTATTAGATGCTCGAGCTAAAAATAGAAAAAAAACTAAAATAAAAATAGAAAAATTTTGAGACAAATTAATGTACATTACTGCAGAGGCCATGAAGTAAGGGATTGATGGAAGAGTTCGGGGTAGACGGCCGAGTCGTAGACGAGGCCGGATAAAACGAGTCCAGCAATCCCTGTTCTGGCCGAGGCTTGTATAGGGCTTTTCTCAAACAATGTGAGGAAATATTTCATCCATCCATCCATCCATCAATCCATCCGTCCGTCCATCCGTCCGTCCGTCCGTCCGTTCGTCCGTCCATCCGTCCATCCGTCCATCCGTCTAATTATCCGTCTATCCATCCATCCATCCATCCGTCCGTCCGTCCGTTCGTCCGTCCATCCGTCCATCCGTCTAATTATCCGTCTATCCATCCATCCATCCATCCGTCCGTCCGTCCGTTCGTCCGTCCATCCGTCCATCCGTCTAATTATCCGTCCATCCGTCCATCCGTCTAACCATCCGTCCATCCGTTTAACCATCCGTCCATTCGCCCATCCATCTAACCATTCGTCCATCCGTCTAACCATCCGTCCATCCGTCTAACCATCCGTCCATCCGTCTAACCATCCGTCCATCCGTCTAACCATTCATCCATCCGTCTAACCATCCGTCCATCCATCTAACCATCTGCCCATCCGTCTAACCAACCGTCCATCCGTCTAACCATCCATCCATCCGTCTAACCATCCGTCCATCCATCTAACCATCCGTCCATCCGTCTAACCATTCGTCCATCCATCTAACCGTCTGCCCATCCGTCTAACCAACCGTCCATCCGTCCATCTGTCTAACCAACCGTCCATCCGTCCATCTGTCTAACCATCATGGATGGATGAAGTATTTCCTCACATTGTTTGAGAAAAGCACTATACAAGCCTCGGCCAGAACAGGGATTGCTGGACTCGTTTAATCCGGCCTCGTCTACGACTTGGCCCTCTACCCTGAACTCGTCCGTCAATCCCTTACTTCATGGCCTCTGCAGTAATGTACTATTTATCGACTTTATAGAAGATTTTATAAAAAAAGTGAACTATTGGGAAAAATATGTCTTTGTTAAAACAATACACTAAGACTTAGCACTCGTCATTAATTTAGGAAATACATATTTTTCCCAAAAGTCCATTGATTTTTTTATAAGATCTTCTACAAAGTCTTTGTCGATATTAATCCAATATAAATAAATCTTTTTATTTGTCTCAAAACTTGGATCTGCAACACAAAACAATCCTCTGCTTTTGTTGGCAGCAAGCATTTGACAGCAAATTTGTCCTTTAAATTTTGGTTTAATTTTCTTATTTTGTACATAATTTTTAAAAGTTTTAACTGAAGTGGGACATTTCACTTCCACTACGAAGTCCTCACACACTCCATCTGGAGATGCTCCTATTAAACCATTGATTAATATAAAACCACACCTTTCAATTTTTTTCTTTAATTTTCTTTCGATTTCTTTTATGACTGCATTTTCTAGAGATTTTCCTCTTTTTATTGCTGCTGTTTCAGGTACCTTGTAGCCACCAAAAATTTGCTGTACTAGCGTGCCATCAACCTTGCAGTGTGCAGCGTCATAGAGCTTAGACGCTGTTATCCTACCTTGTCTCAAATTGTGCCACAACCTAGCTTCTGTTTGATTAACAGTTCTTGTTGATATTTCTTCCATAATTTCTTGAGATATTTTTAAATCTATGTACTCTTTGAAGTTAACAAAGCTGTGATCAACTTCTTCTTCTATGAATTTCAACATTAAATTAAATAGGTTGTACCTGTCTATTGATTCATTTTCGTTCTGGAAGCATGTAATAAGGGCATCAGTAATTTTGCGATTTTTACATTCTTGCTGAAATTGTTCCAGTATGTTACGATTTTTTGGTTCTAATTCAATTACTTTAGCATTTTTGAAAATGTGTCTAATTTCAACATGTTGAGCTCGAGCATCTAATAACCTTGGTTTTTTCCAATAGCATTCAACTGAAGTAGATGCTGGCTCTTCAGTTTTCTTGGAAAGCCAAAACAATGCAACTAGTGCATGTTTACATCCCCCTAAAGCAGCTGCGCATCCATCACACTCGACATCAATTATTTCTTCCTCCTTTTCATTAATTGAAATTGTCACACAATACGCCTTATCTCGGATTCGATGCTCTGGAACCACTTTTGATCTTACTGTGCATTTGTTAATTTCCCGCTTAACTTCAACATAGCCAATGCAAGTTTCCAGGTAAGAAGTTCTTGATGAACTAAAACAAAACAGAAAATGATCATACCCTAAGTCAGATACAAGCATAGATACAAGCATTTAGACTATAAAATAGTCAATCTAAAACATATAATTTTATTTCAATCAAAATAAATATTCTTTACTAGCTTTTGCCCGCGGCTCCGCCCGCGCGGTATTCGGTTATCGCGCGCTGTTCCCCCGGGAACTGTGCATTTTTCCGGGATAAAAAGTAGCCTATGTCACTCTCGGGCCCACAAACTATCTCTATGCCAAAAATCACGTCGATCAGTTGCTCCATTACGGCGTGAAAGAGGGACAAACATACAAACACACTTTCGCATTTATAATATTAGTATGGATTGCTTACAACATACATACATACATTATGCTGACGTCTGTTTACCTTCGGTGTAGGAAAAGACGACAGACCGCCACTTGCTTACAGTAAAAAATTAAGTGAACACAAAAATATATGGATACTTACAGTAAAGCTTTGGCTCCGCGTATTTCAGCGACATTATGTTTATTACTATCGCCCATGTATGTTAGGATCATAACAGTATCCATTCTTGGTAGATTTGTAGAGTCGGCTTTTACAAATCCAGTACTCGTAGTCATTTTAGGTAAGCAAGGGTCAACGTGAGGGCAAGTTTTTCGGTATCCAAATATTGGTTGCAAGGGTCGTCGTAATAAGAGTAGTGTCGGCGTCCGGGGTCAAGCAGTGGGTCGTAAGTACAAGATAAGGCCGTCGGAGTCCGTTTAAATAGCACTTTGCAGAAAATTGGAAAAACTACAACCGTTATAACCAACCGATTTCAAAGCAAACAAAATTTTAAAGTCAAGTGACAGTCTACAATAGTACTAGCACAGCTCGGTCCTAAATGAACCATGACAAATAGTTTTATTTATTTCTCTTCTTTTAGCTTCAATTATTCGTATGTTTGTTTAATGGTGTGATAGTAAATACATGTTTTTTATTAAAATCTGATATATAAATTCTTTTATATTTACTTATAACGTAGTTATTTAATACTTTAATTTGTAAAAATACATTGGTAAATACTCGTATACATTTCGGACTTTACGATAAATGTCAACTGTTTAAAGCCGGATGCCCATCATGTGATTAAATTTCTATCTTTGTCACTCTTTGCTATTATAAGCAGGACAGCAACATTTCCAACTGTCGTTTTGCTTTAAAGTGTAGATCTTCCTTTAGACCTTCCTTTGTGACGTAACACTGCAGGGGTCAAATGAAGGTCATTACTTAAATTTTATTTATTTAATTCAGATTATCATATTTTTGGAATCTGATTTGTGAAAACGCTTCACAAAGCCTATTCCTCCAAATGGTTTTCGATTTACTATACGTTGTAAAAAATTGGGACATCCCAATTGGGTAGTACTGTTTAGGTAAAAAATAATAATTAGTCCATCGATTAGACAGCCAAAGAACATTGGACATGGTTTTTTTGTCAATCAAATAAAAATTTCAAACATAGCGCGTAAAAGTTTGGACAAGAGTAAGGGTTTCTGACGTCTATTTTTGGTATTTCGACTATGACGTCATGTCTAAGTAAAAAAAAACATATTTTATTGTATAATTGAGAAAAAATAAAATACGTGTCCAAATAAAGGGTCTAATTAGATTTCTTACCAATATCTAGCCCATTTCGGTTACATTTTACATTTATTTTAAATTTATTTACTTGTTTCCAATAAAAATATTGTAGAAAAACTTATGATAATTATAATTTCGTGGGGGCTAGCAATTATCTATTCTGTGATGCAAGAGCTTTCAGCAAGGTCCGACCGGATAGTTACTACCATTCTTACTCGCTATATTTACCGCCAAGACGCTGTGCTTGCGCTACTGTACTTCGACGTGACAAGTAGGTAAGACAACCGATAACAGATCCTTTAGCCCCATCTCGTAGCAAAATTTGGCAGCCAGTTTCAAAATAGGAAATGTGTGGCTTTCCGTTAATTGTC
This sequence comes from Choristoneura rosaceana, assembly GCA_037349165.1. Lineage (NCBI taxonomy): Eukaryota > Metazoa > Arthropoda > Insecta > Lepidoptera > Tortricidae > Choristoneura > Choristoneura rosaceana. The sequence continues at coordinate 3,633,938 of JAZBNJ010000012.1, read as the reverse complement.
AATTTTGAAATTGGAACGATTTTCCCATCTCATAGTCCGATTTGGTAGCGAAACGACTCAGCTTGGCGGATTCCCGTTTCGTAACCTGTTTCGGCACTGGTCCCACCGGCGGCTACAAGCTATTAGCGAGTAAAACTATAAACTACAAACGAGTGGGCGAGAGGCGAGAAGCGAGTATAGTTTTGCTAGTTTAGACGCTCGGCTATAAGCGAGTGTTTGCGTGCGACGGGCGATTACTCGCTGCACTAGCTCAGCCGGGGGGCTATTCGCCAATGACCTATACGATGTACAGTCGAGGTCGAATATAGTTAGTGTTTAATTTTGTAACTAAGGGACCCCATACATCCCTGTATTATTATTTAATTTTTTTTTTTTTGTAATTTTTTGTTAAATTGTTTACTGTAGTTTTTAAGTATTTTATTTGTAATTATTTTATTTTGAAAAAATGACTTTCTGCCAAGTTTCTTGCAGCGCATTCTTCTTGGCAATGATGGTCTTTCCGAAAGCGCTGGTAGTTTAAAAAAATGACGTGTAAAAGTGCCCATTGCGGCCTATTTACTGAATAAATGATTTGAATTTAAATTTTAAAATACATTTTCACCACACTAGCTAGTTTGAACTCACTGTATTCTTTTCTGAAATAATTAATTTTTTGCATCCAAATTTTTCTTGTCATTCTTTTTAAAATATTCCTTTTTTTCTTCCGTCTCTTCAAAATTGCCACTGCCACTACACACACGCTTTTATAAAATACATCATCATCGGAATCCGACCTTGACAACAAAGATAGTTCGTATGATTGTTTTAAATTCATTGTATATACGTGCACTCGCATCCACTTTGAAAGGTAGAATGATCGCTCTGATCGCCAAGCAGGCTTCGGCGAGTACCGTTGAGCTAGTTTTATAGTCAATAGCTTATCGCTGCGGTCAACTAGTAAACAGTGGTCCCACCGCCAGCTATCGGCGAGCTCGGCGGTCAACTAGTAAAATTCTGTACTAGAAACAGATGACAATCGGCGGGCGGCTAGTAAACAATTGTATGGAATTATCGCTTACTCGCCGGGCGGTGGGAGAGTATCCTCGCCGGCAGTGTGAACAGCCAGCTATGAACTATAAAAATATAACTCTCTCTTTTATGTACACGGAAGCGATTATCTTTTGTTCGTTTCTTGGGCTAGAAAATAGCCGATAGCTCATAGCTTACTAGCTCGCGGTGGGACCAGTGCCTTCGAATCGGGATCACTTTTCTTATTTGGAAACTGGTTACGAGAGAAGACTAAAAGTCGACTTTGTGATATGTCATTTAAAAACTTACAAATGTTTGAAAGCGGAGATAAGACCCGCCGCTAATAAACCCTTAGCTCGTTGTGCGAAAGACAAGGGGGGTATATCGGCAGACATAGCGCTGGGGTAGAATGCCGGGTTGTTCTGCTCGTGTATCATGCCTAGTAGCATCGAGTCTGGGGCGAAGGAAATAGCCCAAATAAAAGGGCAATTGTAAAATGCAGAAAACCTGAAAAATTCAAATATTTCGTTTAAAAAAATTAAAATAAAAAAATATATTTAGGACACAAGAATATAAATACAGCAAAAAAAATAATAAGGTGAAATAAAATAAAATGACAACACAAAATACAAAGAATACCTAAGTAAAAATAAGTGCCCGAAAAATGGTCCCGCCTCAGCATAAAATACGGACAAAACATTTTTTACATTATAATATATACTGACATGACATTATAAAAACCTTAGAAAAAAAAATAAAGGAACGAATGAAGTTCTGGTTTTAACTTCCAATAATCTACTTTGATTCCATATTTTATTGAAATGTATATTATGGAAAGTAAACAAATTAAAGGACAACATATCTACTTTTAAATACCTACATAAGTAATTTTTGTATTTATTAATTTGGAGACCTCGGATACGGTTCTAAAGCCCAGTTTAGACTCGCAAAAAAATCTTGCAAGTTGCATTACATTGCGGCGCTCGATCGACCACTACAAACGCGTTGGCTTCACGGCCTCGCAATGTAATGCAACTTACACGATTTTTCTTGCAAGTCTAAACCGGGTCTTACGATTTCGATTAAACTTGCTAGGTAGATAGAGGTTTTTAGGGACAAAAAATCAATTTAGCTTAGGGTTATCTATAGAAAACGAATTTTCGCTCGGTTGCCTGGGTAACCTGCACCTGAGCACCTGGGTGCTATTTGCTATAAAAAAAATACTTTATTTCAGACCAAACAAAAGTCCATATTTTTGTGTAAGTAATAAATAAATAAATACAATAACAATAATATGTAATAGGTTGGTTGTGTTGTAACAGCTACCTTCATACCAAATTTCAAGTTTCTAGGACAACTGGAAGACTACAGGTTTTCAATGCACTGCTATTTGTATATGGAAACACGTTGTTTAATGACTGTAACTTTTGATTGCGTTCATTTAAAAGTTTGATTTTTTCAGGGCTTCAAGGGAACGCGGATTTGAGTATTCGATATCAGTTTCAGCTTGATACGTCCACGCGTTCCTGAGAAAAAGGGTCTTAACAGACGGACAGACAGGGTTCCATTTGTTCCTTTCGAGGTACGGAACCCTAAAAAATATTTATCCAAAAAATGTCTAACAGTTTATTTATTTCAAGAACAACAAACTATCTAATCTTAAAACAATATAATAGGAAACAAAATAAATAAAAACTACATAAACATACCTAACTATAATAAAAAGAAAACACCATCTAAAAGGTCCTCTTGCGGCATAGACCCCAACAAATTAAAATTTTTACTTACCCCGATAAAACATCGGTAAAAATAAATTGTAGGATGACTAGATTAAACTGCTGACTTGTATCCTTGATAAGGTTCTGTACATTCTCATGATTAATAGTTGATTCGGCAATACTGCTTAAGACGGAGAAAAAACCCGCGTATTCAGATAAGCTTATCTCGTTATCAACTACCCTTTTAAGGGACACCAAATTGCCTGGAAAATAAAAAGCTTTTTGGTTAAAAAATAATTTTTAATACAAGCTTTTTTTCTGAATCAATTTCTCAGTCAGTCAATTTTGTATTGTACCGCTTACATTGAAAATTACATTTAATCTGTATGAAAAAAAAATTAACGGTGATCATAGTTTTAAAAACTTGCAGAACAAAAATAGCTCAGTTTTGATATAGTTATGTTAAAAGATGACTAACTGACTAACTGATGCAGGTGGTAGGAGCTTGTGCAAAGTCCGCCCGGATTGCTACCACTCTTGCTCGCTAATCCTGTCGTGAAGCAGCAGCGCTTGCACTGTTGTGTGTCGGCGTGGAGAGTAAGACAGCCGGTGAAACTACTAGCACTTGAGGTATCCCATCTTAGACCTCTAGGTTGGCAACGCATCTGCAATACCCCTGATGTTGCAGATGTATGTGCGGTGGTGATGTCTTACCATCAGGAGACCCACTTGCTCGTTTGCCATCCAGTCAAATAAAAAAAACAATTGGCGTGCAGCAGCGATTTCGCAGAACAACAAATGGAAATACTCACTTGGTGACAATTTTTGCAAATCTGAAACATCGATCAAGTGTAGATTTGGATGTGCTTTCTGTTTTTTGGGGTACGGTGTGATATACGTGATCTGGAATAGTAAATTGACAAATTATACAGCGTGTATTTTTAATACTACCTCAAACTGTAACCAGACGAAGATTTAAGTAATGTGAACCGATATCAAAACAAATTGTTAATTTAGAATTAACTAACAGAGCGTAATTAATTTTTGAAATATTTTCGAGCAGCAATGTAATGCGTACAAGAAGAGAGAAGCGTTCTGTGACAGCTGTCTATAGATGGGAAGCCGGTTTTTAACGTTTTTAACCGTCGGGTTTTTAACGGATTTTTTGGTTAAAAACGGTTAATAACCATTTTGAGCGGGTTACTTTGGTACATTACGGAAATTTTTGTACTGTGTTTATACTTAATTAAAATAAACTAAGTAATTATTTAATTTTATTGATAAAAAATATTAAATTTATTAGGTGATTGCGGTGATTGTTAGTATTGCATAGTGGCGTTTATGACTTTGTTTGAATGACGTTTATGAAATTAAGTATTTATAGTAGGTACCAGTGCCATATCATAGGTAGGTATGCATCTCGCAAATTAGTTCCGATTCCGATTTATGGATTATGTACGTGTACCTAAGCAATCTAAAATAAATGTCAAACACTAACAAAAAAACAGAAAAAGCTATCCACTTACCACCAAGCTTCAATACGACCTGCGGTTAAATAACCATAGTTAACCGGTTAAGTATTGGTAGCTAACGACAAATTTTGTTAAATAACCGTAGTCTACCGTTAGTTTCCATCTATACAGCTGTCACGTCAACAAGTGCGACGTTTTGAATGAAAACAAAGTAGTATCGCCTAACGATACATTGCGTGCTAATTAATTTTGTAAGGAAAATAATAAGTCTACATTTTTTACTAGAACATAATAAAATGTGATTATTACGGCCTTCACTAACTGCCCTTAAAGTTTGAGGTAGTATTAAAAATACACGCTGTATAATAACTAGTGTTTACCCGACGACCTGGCTAAGATCACGGGATCGCGGTGGATGCGAAAAGCAAAAGACCGGTCCGAGTGGAGAGCCTTGGGGGAGGCCTATGTCCAGCAGTGGACGTCTTTCGGCTGATATGATGATGATGATGATAGTGTTTACCCGCGGTTTCGCATACTTAAATCATTAGATCCCGCAGCTGAATTGAAATACCAAATTTCATCCCAATCCGTATAACCGTTTCAGCGTGAAGGAGTAACAAATATACTCACTCACAAACTTTCGCATTTATAATATTAGTAGGATTAAATAGTAGGCAAAACCTATAATAAAAAAGTGTATTTATATACATTCAAAAGAATTACGATGCTAGGAAGCGCCATGTCTATTAGTAACTAAATTGGTTCCAATTGGTCCCGATGACGTCACCAGAATCATCTGTAACGATATAACCTAACCAACAAAAAGTTGTAAAACCCCAGAATTTGACACTTTAAAGTTCAATATCTCAAAAACGGCTGAACCAATTTCGATGAAACATGTCTAAGAACCATTGCTAGAAAACCTACTATCAAATAACAAAACCGCATTCAAATCGGTCCATCCGCTTAAGAGCTACGGTGCCACAGACAGACACACAGACACACCCCTCTTTTTGCGTCGGGGGTTAAAAAGAGCGAGCTGACCTCGTGACCGGCTTCCAGCAGCAGTTTCACGTAGCCATCACCGAGGATGCTATGGCTTGGACTCGGCATCGGAAACACGGCGAGGATCTTGAAGGCATCACAAATGTGGAGCGATCCGAGGACCGCTAAGATTAAGGCACACTTTACCATCTTTCACAGCTGAAATATAAAAGAAATCTTTTTATGTTATTACTAGCTTATGCCCGCGACTTCGTCTGCACAGATCTAGTGGCGCACTCTACCGGAAGAGAAGGTATCCTATGTTGATCCTTGGGGTTCAAACTACTTATATACCAAATTTCATCAAAATCGGTTCTGTGGTTTTAACGTGAAAGCTTAACAGACAGAGTTACTTTCTCATTTAATAATATTAATAGTGATAGGGATTATTGAGAACCGTGCTTTATTTTTAGCAATAGATTTCTCCTTGTAAAATAATAGCTAATTCTGATTTGGTACGTAATTTTAAACTCAAAATTTATTTCAACACTTCACAACACTCAAACTAATATCTGATTGATTACTATTTGTGTTCTTATAAAAAGTACACGCTGTATATCTAAAACCATTATGCAAATAAACCATCAAAAAATCCGACTGGATAGCCAAGGTCAAAAATATTTGTACTAGGTACCGAGCCGTCAAAAATATCACGACAGCCTTTATGCCACTAACAATGAGATCGATGTTACATATTTTCACACTATGGCTGTATATATACATATGTCCTCGAGTGTACTAATCTCACTATCGCTACTAAAATTATTTCGCTTGCAAGTCATTATGAAAACGGCATTTCTTCTAAAAATGCTAATTGAAACTGATACCTCATCAACTATATTATGTAGGTACTATAAACTATGAAGTAAATTCAAAATAAACTACATTATTAAAAAAACTAACTACTAATAATAACTTCCAACTATTCGTTTTAGAGTTATAATGTTTTGAATACTAACCTTGCAATGGAGCCTTTTTTGCTCGTATTTTTTCACTTATAATTTTATTTAAGTAAACAATTACTAATGTTGTGTTCTTCACCACGACCCAGAGTTAATTGAACCCAAATAAACACGCAGTGTTTAAAAATGGAACCATAATCCACATCACTATGACTCTACAAAACTGGAAAGTAATCTGGTAAACTGCTGAGGTACGAATGACTAGCATAATATCTTTTATTATTAACTTATTATCTGAGTATCACAAGTTGTTGTTACGGAGATAAGACACGTCTGACTTCAACTACGTCTAACCTGTTTTGTTTTTGTTGAATGACGACTCAGTCTCTCCGTCAATCTATGATGCTACATCCCTATAATGAGATAGAAGACAATCGCTGAGCAGTAGCAATTCAATGGTGCGTGTGAAGTTCCCAATCGACACTGGGCCCGCGTTGGAACTATTGCCCAAGGCAGGTGGTAGGACCTTGTGCAAGGTCCGCCCGGATTGCTACCACCATCTTGCTCGCTAATCCTGCCGTGAAACAGCTGTGCTTGTATTGTTGTGTTTCGGCGTGGAGAGTAAGACAGCCGGCGAATTTACTGGCACTTGAGGTATCCCTTCTTAGACCTCTAGGTTGGCAACGCATCTGCAATACCCCTGGTGTTGCAGATGTTTATGGGCGGTGGTGATCTCTTACCATCAGGAGACCCACTTGCTTGTTTGTCATCCAGTCGAATAAAAAATAAAAATAAAATAAAATAAAGGCCTCTTGTTCTGAGAGGAGGCCTGTGCCCAGCAGTGGGACGTATATAGGTTGGGCTGGATACATATCATCAACATTGTTGATTGATTGCTTAATGCGTCGATTGCGTAATTGTGGTCAGGCGCAAGGTCAAGGCCGGATATATTGGTCACAATGTCGACTCAATGTCAACTGTGTTTGTTACCATAATAAACAACACAATGAGCATTACTTACATACCAATATGGCATACATCATCATCATCATTCCAGCCTATATACGTCCCATTGCTGGGCACAGGCCTCTCAGAATAAGAGGGCTTGGGCAATAGTTCCCAAGCGGGCCCAGTGTGGATTGGAACTTCACACGCATCATTGAATTGCTTCGCAGGTTTGTGCACATTTTCTACGATGTTTTCCTTACCGCAAAGCTCGTGGTAAGTTTCAAATGTAATTCCGCACATGAATATAGAAAAACTCAGAGGTGCGAGAAGGGGTTTGAACCCATGACTCTCTGCTTGAGAGGAGATATGTCCACTAGGGCTCCGCGGCTTCGAGTCGACATTGTGACCAATATATCCGGTCTTTACCTTACGACTGACCACAATTACGCGACCACGACGTTAATGTACTTAACTATACAGCGTGTATTTTTAATACTACCTCAAACTTTAAGGGCAGTTAGTGAAAGCCCTAATAATCACATTTTATTACGTTTTAGTAAAAAAAATAGACTTATTATTATTCTTACAAAATTAATTAGCACGCAATGTATCGTTACGCGATACTACTTTGTTTTTATTCAAAACGTCGCACTTGTTGACGTGACAGCTGTCACAGAACGCTTCTCTCTTCTTGTACGCATTACTATGCTGCTCGAAAATATTTCAAAAATTAATTACGCTCTGTTAGTTAATTCTAAATTAACAATTTGTTTTCATATCGGCAGGGCTATTGCGTAAAGAACACGGGATTGTAATCGTCATGTTCTTTCAAAGCAATTAAAAATTCGACTGACATGAAACATTCGTTTCGCGTAACAGAATCTAGCAGTCATCAAGCGCAATTGTCATGAGAAGCAATATCAATTGAATGGAACGAAAAGTTTGGTTTTTGCAAATATACTTAATCAACGAATAATTTCGATAAAATTGTTAAGACTCGGATTGAGTGTTTTCGGTTACAAAATAACCATATTCGGCATGTTTTTTTGTTAATTATAGTAAACAAACTTAAATCTACACAATATTATTGTTAGTAAATGAATATTTAAAAATATTGGAAATTAAACTAAACGCAAAGCGCAGCGGTGATTTTTAAACGTCAACTTATATCTATGCCCGTACGTCAGTGCAACGTCAGTGCGTGTTCTATCAACGCCCGCGAAACGAAACAATATTTAAAGTAATTAAGTCCTTTAAAATTTAAGTTTTTGAGTGTATTGCATTAGGTAAGTACGTATTTTAATTAGATAAAATAAAGTTATACTTTATGCATTTCATTTAAAGTTATTTTCATAGTGCTTAGTCACTACAAAAATGGATAAGCATTTAACGATGAGAATCGAAAATTTTCGTTTAGAAGTAACTTTATTTCACTTTCAAAAACTTATACAATGGGAATTAAGAAATTGAAATACATATAAATAAATAAAGCGCCCATTGCCTTTGATAAGACAACTTTCTAAGAAAATTCCACAATTCTTAAGAAAATAGGAGATCGTTGATTTTAATAATAAAGTGATGGTGTGTATATTTGTTACTTTATAAGCATCCAAATTATATCTTAATTGCTTCATTTAATTGAATATGTTCAAGATGAATAACAAATGTGTTAACATTCATGAGTACCTATTGTTTAAGATGCCAGCAAGGCCTGTCGTCTCCGACGGACAATGAGAGGTGCTAAGTCCTGCAGTATATACAGTAGCACCCCCAGATGGCTATAGGGCGTCACTCACGAATGACAGCCCCCTAGCCAAGAAAAAAAAAACAGATAACCAGTGGAAAGACCTCGCTTCCATCCTAAACTGCTGCGGTGTAGGAGCCACAAAGACGGCAGAAAAATGGCGAGAGGTAAGTACATAAATTGAAAATTTAGAAGAGTTTTTGCCATTATTTAATTATTTGACTGCCAATGCTAATTAACGTGTGATAACAAAAAAAATTAGAATGGTTTTCAGCAATAAAAAACATATATTCTGTGAGACAAATCATACAATTTATACAAGGTTTATTATTTACGAAACTATTACTTAGTGAATATTAGAAAAAGGCCCATGATGATCAGCAGTTTGACGAAACTTAGACATAATCCCAGAACAAGACCGTTGGGCGGCATTTTTGTCGATTTTCTGCACACAATTTTTAATTCTTATCACCTTTCCAATTTTCTAATATAGCTACTAAAGAGCACAATGTGTAAGATTATGTTGCACGGCAATTGCAACAAATCTGGCAATTGAAAGATTCTCTGGGTGTAAAGGAGTGTAAGCAGCTGTAAAGCAGTAGCTGTGTTATTCCCGAGATCCAACTATGTTACTCATTGTTTCAAATTTCAAATCCATCCAGTCATTTTCTATAATCAGTAAATGGCATTGTGCATAGCTATATTGTATTTATATTTCTTTTATATTATTGTATCAGTCCTAAATCATTCCTTCCTTCTAGTACTGGAATAACGCCAAATACGCGGTGCGCAAGAAGGCGTGCGCGCGACGGCAGCAAGCAGCTGGCCAGCCCGCGCCCCGGAAGCCCCGCGCTGACGGAGCAAGAGGAAAAGATCTTGGCGTTCATGGGGCGAGTGGCGGTGCACGGAGAGGAGGCCGTATCCACTGTGTCAAGAAGTGGTTGGAACTGACAAGACAGTGTTGGGTGGGCGGCAGCGTTTATTTGATCTAAGTATTCGACATACTGGCTGTGAGAAACCATTGCATTGCTTCGCTGGTTTGTGCAGGTATCTTCACGATGTTTTCCTTTACGCTAAAGTGCACGATAAATTTGAAATTTAATTTAGAAAGAAAGAAGGTTTTTTTATATCACTGGATGGCAAACGAGCAAGTGGGTCTCCTGATGGTGAGAGATCATCACCGTCCATAAACATTTGCAATACCCCTGGTATTGCAGATACGTTGCCAACCTAGAGGCCTAAGATGGGTTACCACACAAGACACAACAATAGTAAGTACAAATAGACAACACGTAGGAAAGTATGTGTCATTGCGGTTGTAAATCAGACACTGGCTCAGCATAATGCTGAAGCGTTAATAATAAACACCCCAGCGCTGATTTTCAGCCAGCACCATTGGTGACCCTCGGACCTCAACAAAGATATATTACTACACAGTTTTATTACTATACATAAGACTACATCCTTACTAAAATTATAAATGCGAAAGTGTATTTGTATGTTTGTGTGTTTGTCCGTCTTTCACGCCGTAACGGAGCGACGGATCGAGGTGTTTTTTGACATAGAGATAGTTTATGGTCCCGAGAGTGACATAGGTGACTATTTTTTATCCCAGAAAAATGCACAGTTCCCGAGAGAACAGCGCGCGATAACCGAATACCACGCGGGCGGAGCCGCGGGCAAAAGCTAGTAAATAGATAATTTCGTCTTAACGTGTAACTTTGACTTTGACCAACCAATTTGTATGAGCTTTTATTTTTATAAACATGAGTCTAGCAGTATGATAAATGTACAATCCAATGACAGTTCTAATACCGTGCTTCGTGAATAGATGTCTGTGTGTAGTAGGATTTTTTTGTTCTATAATTCTAATGCACTTTTTTTGTATAAGTAGAATTTGGTTTACACTAGAGGTAGTACTATTTCCCCACACTTCATTTTGTAAACCATGAAACATATTATTTATTTTGTGGCTTTGAAAGACATTAACATTAGTACATAAACATTATTATAAATTTATACACTCTAGACTACCATTAGGTACCTACGCGGGCTAAAAAGAAACATGAAATTAACAACTGAAACGAAAAATAAGTTTTGTGTAATAGAGCTGGAAGAGAGAGGAATTACAGCTTTTGAAATGCCAACAATAGCCTTTAATCTTTCGCCCAAAGGTGTAACTGCTAGTCACTCCGAGTATAGGAGGATGAATGTCATTCCAGCACTTAGACGCTGCGAATCTGAAACGAATCTGCGGAGGCACAATAGCCTTAAATCTGCGCACACTTTTTGACCATGTGATTTTTTCAAAAAGGTACGAGGGCGTCATTCGCCGCACTACACCGAACAAAAAGGTCACAAGGTGCAAGCGCCTGCTAGCATGCATTTTTAGCAGATCAGTAGCATTCAAGTACGGAGTGACAAGGGACCGAGGAGGAACTTCGGAACAAAAACGAGCACATGCATTTTGAACTCGTTGAATCAATCTCCTAGAACTACCAAATTAAATAAATTCCGGATAACTTGAGATGCGAGTCAGGGTTCGAATCCACGACCCTCTGTTTAAGAGGCCATAGGTCAAACCACACAGCTACTGCGGCTTCCCTGACTAGCGGCCCTTATTATGCAGCTAATCGTTGTAACAGAAACTAACATTGACGGCCAATCAATGGGGGCGAACGGTTGATTAAAAATATAAAATTGTTATATTTGTGTATTGTGTTTTCAGATCAGCGAATAGTGCCCGCAGCTCCCGAGTGGTGACGCATTTTGAAAAGCAATGGCTGTTGGTAGAGACAGCAATGATCGCTGCCACCCGCGAAATGCTCGTAGCCCGGATGGTAGCCAAAGTCAGCGTGGCATTGCAGGAGGTGGCGGAGGTGGCGCGGGCATTGGACCGAAGGGCGGGTTTAAGAAAGAACGTTAGGTCCGTTTCGCTTGCAACGGTCACGGCACGGTCGCCGTTAACTATTAGATCTTTCAACGAGCGGTGAGGAGGAAAGGAGTGAAATCGCTGATGTATGCGAAAGTGTAAAAGTAATTGTAAAATAAGCTTCATAACGATAAATACAGTAAAATCACTCAATAAATAAATCTGTTAGATCACAAAAATTCATTCACCGTCCAAGTTTTCTTACAGCAATTATTTTATTTTATAGGTACAAATTTACTAAAAAAGTGGAAGGATGTAGTCTCTGCCTACCCCGTTGGGAAAGAGGCGTGATTTTATGTATGTATTAACTAAAACATTTCAGACACTTGCTATTTTAGCGCCACTCTGGCTGAAGAAATCTAGAACTAATTATTTACTGCTTACTTTTGCAACTTTTTACTCATAATAGATTGTTCTCCTTTCCTTTACACTGTAGTAGAGTCTACAGTATAGAGTGACTGTACAATGCTTGTAGTATGAACAATTGCTACTAGGTTCCGTTACCTCCAGAGATGTGCCAGAATGTGTAACGATCAATGTGTTTTACATGAACCATTAGAAATGTTTCATTTACCTAGCCTCGCTGACTGACTGATAAGACTGATTATAAAATAAAAATATTAAAATAAATAGTGAAGGTTTTTATTTACTGTAATTCCTCTTCTACATACATTTTATTGAGAAATACATACAAAATTCAATTCATAAATCTCGGTGAGGTTACGGCTAAGATTAGGACTTGCAATCATATAGTGCAGAAACTGACGGGCACTACCTAGGACGCCTGTGCTGCGTGCCTCCGAACAACCGCCCTCGCAGTAGTCATTCTTCAGCCGAGTATTGTGCACCTGTAGGAGAGACCTTAGAGTTAGTATGTATGTATACAGATAGACATTGACAGACATTGTGATACTAAATTTGTGCTTTATTTCAAAGTCAAAGTCAAAGTCAAAATCTCTTTATTCAATTTAGGCTATGATAAGCACTTATGAATGTCAAAAAATCTACCACCGGTTCGGAAAAAAACCTCTGTTGAGAAGAATCCGGCAAGAAACTCAACGAGGTATTTTTTTTTAAACAGATTCACAATATTTATAAATGATATCTATGTACTATACATTACAAGTATTTAACACAATTTTATTTTTAACACAGTAGGTTTACTATTTGAAGGGATCGCTAGAGCGGATCGGAATTATTTCCAAATATCCCTGTCCATGATATAATCGTTAACTTTATAATAAGCCTTAGATATTAATGTCTTTTTGACAGTAGATTTAAATTTTGTATCAGTTTCTTCAGTAATATTTTTTGGAATTTTATTATAAAAACGTATGCAACTTCCCAAAAACGACTTTTTGGTTTTAGCCAGTCTGTAAGATGGAACTTTAAGCTTCCCTGTGTTTCTAGTAGCCTTTGGCTTATCGACGTTAGTGGGAAAATCACATATGTTCTTCCTAACGTACATGATTATTTCAAAAATTTATCCTACTAATCCCACTGACTAATAATCCTTCTAATATCCTACTAATATTATAAATGCGGATGTTTGAGAGTATAGATGTTTGTTACTCATTCACACTGAACTGAAACAGCTGGACGAATTTGGATGAAATTTGGTATGTAGGTATCTGGATATCTGGAATAAAACTTAGGATAAAAGTATTTTATTTCGATATTCCCACGGGATAGGAAAAAATCTCGAAACGGTTGCTACGCTGAGCTTAGAGTAATGATATTTGGGATTCTTGTTTATAATGCAACGTCAATGAAAACCACGATGTAACTTTCGGGAATTCCCAGGGGATTTTTTAAAATGCAAATGTATGCAGTAACAGGTAATTCTGTAGGTACGTATATGTAGAGTGGGCCAAATTTTGTGCTGCTGAGCACAGTTTGATAAGAAATTTAATATTTACTAAAGGTTGTTTAAAAATTGTTAAGGGCTAAATAAGTTCATACTTCCCACAAGTAATCGTGCGCTTTGGTTTGGGAGAGTGCCTGGTGCTGGCAGGCACCCACACATTTTTGATACGGTCCATTCCTGTAACATGCAATGGCTGCTTGCACCTACAATAGTAAACATCCGTGAGTAAACACATATATTATTAATGTACATTCAATATGAAGTGGGCACTGCGAAGTATATAAAAAAAACTGTAATTACGAAGTTAGAAAAAGAATTAGTCTATTAGCTTATGATCCAATAGTAAAATTTTACACCTATTTTTTTCAAGGGTTCCTATAAGACAAAAAATAATCGTTTCAGGTATCAGTTGGTTTCTTATCTGACTGGGAAGCACTGATTATATTAGAATTAGGCAAACTCTGCCTTTAGGCTTGATGCAATGAATTAGTTAAACATACCTTGAGTTCCAGCTGCACGACTGTGTTGCGCTCCCAACTTCCTATGAGTAATAGGGCCAATTTTGTTGCTCAGTCGGACGAACTGCGTCTTTGTGAGCTTGAAATTTGCCCAAAAATAGTTGTCAGACAACCGGAGAGGATGGCTTTCTTGGCGTAAAAGCCTCCAGTCGCGCTTGTGTCTGCAGTCGCTCTTTCTCCGCGAGCGCCAATAAATTTAATATGTGCGAGCCATCGACGCGAGCCATTTATTACGCCTCGAATCACTGTTCAAAAGAAAACTTTCATTTTCAATTATTTAGGCGCCAATTTAATCAAGATATTAATATTATTTTTATTCAAATTTAACGAAAAACCTAACTTACGATATCAATTTGCACAGTAACGGTCACAAAGTTGTCTCCGGTTTGTTTTGACAGTTTCTATCAGTATGTAGATCAATTTTGAATTGTCATTTTGCTTACGCGAAACCATTTTTTAGCAAATCAATGGCAAATCATTCGTTCAATTGTGTTAAAAATGGCCGGCCATAGCTTTCAAATGCTTTGACGTTACATGGACGTTACGCGAAACGAATTACTTCATTTTTAAAGCAGCCTTGATTTCAACTGTCAAAAATGAATACTAAAGCGGTTCCGAGTACGTTAGGCAATAGGCCTGCGGTTCACAGCACTTAAATCTTCGTCTGGTTACAGTTTGAGGTAGTATTAAAAATACACGCTGTATGTATTAGTAAATACATAAATAATAAATATCATCGGACATTTGACACCAACTGACCTAGTCCCAAACTAAGCAAAGCTTGTACTATGGGTACTTGTAGTGTAGGTGTACTTGCATTGAAAGCGGAGCAGAGAGAAGAATTGACCATGACAACATTTTTAAGAGCGTTTGTACCTGCAGAGGTGGCATTTTTGTTAGTTTTCTCGATTATTCTATAAAAAAAATATGTAAATTAAAAATGTGGTCTGACAGAACTCTTCTTAAAGTTATTTATTTAACAATGAAAGTGGGTATATATCGTACCTACACCTACCTATAGTTGTATAATATTTATGTGTATAACGTAGGATTTAATTAGAATTTTTATTACAAAACATTCATTTTAGAGTTCCGCGCAGACGAGAACGCCAGTGTCGTAAAAAAGATCTTTTTTCTATTTCTTGCAGTCGGACCCATTATGCTGGAAATGTTTTTATAAAGCGAGCCTGCAAACTATTTAATAATAGCGAACGACTCAGAGACGTGGATATTTTTAATAGTACGTGTGCATTTCTGAAAAAAGTGTTCAAATAGACCTTGGAGAGTAGGTTAACACTCACAATAGTGATAAGGATAGGTATTTAAAATAAAGCAATTTTGTGTGTTTGTCACGTTTTCTTATATGACTCATTAAGGGAACTATAGGTCTGTTTATATTTCTTTGTCTTCAATTTCATGTTTATATATGACTGTTTGTTTCTCAATAAATAAATAAAAAATAAAAAAATAATTCTTTAGTTAATTAACGGCTCTACCTACCTCACTACCTACTCTATTTAATAAATAACTTAGTTAGGGGTTGTCCTAACATTCATCTTACTATGTTTGGAAGACATTTAATTTACAGAAAGCTTAGCAACGTGCAATTCATAATTATGAAACATTGGAAGAAATTCTTAGTAGTAGTGGAGAAAAATTACAAAAAATGGATAAGTATCTCATTTATTTTTCTTTTTCACATCAAGCTTACTTGTAAATATTAAACGTTCAACAACTAATCTTAAACTAATGATTGCAATTAAAACAAGAGCCAGTAGGTCAAGGTATGTCTTCTGGTACCAGGGCAGCATGAGCGCCGGGGAGCGTAGATGCAGCGCGCCACGAGTTGCTATCACGTGCTCTACCCAGTGCACCAACTCTTTCCCTGGAGACACTGGACGATCGTGGTATATGAACGACAGTTTTTTAGCTTTTTGGGTGTACCTAGAACACGAAATTAAATTCATTATTCAACAATGTTTTACGCAGGGTGACAGTCTCAACCGCAACCGAGATCACCCATAAGGCACATGTGTTTCATCGGACTGTAAACCTGTTAGCTAACATTGTATTAAACAACTACAATTAAGAAATGATTATTTTATTTCAAGTTTTTTTTTATTCGACTGGTAGGCAAACGAGCAAGTGGGCCTCCTGGTGAGAGATCATCACCGCCCATAAACATCTGCAACATCAGGGGTATTGCAGATCCGTTGCCAACCTAGAGGCCTAAGTTTGAATACCTCAAGTGCCAGTAATTTCACCGGCTGTCAGTTATTTTATCTCCGTGTGGTGTTCGGTTAGAATTAAACCTCTCCATTTCTTCCGTGGATGTAAGAGGCGTCTGAGGATATAGGTTAAGGTATACCGTAGGCGACAGACTAGCAACCTGTCGCTATTATACCGGTTTTGTCAAACTAAAATTGCTAAAAGTAGTAACGTTTCGTGTGCTCTGCCTACCCCAATTAGGAATACAGGCGTGATGTTTGTGTGTGTTTACCAAAACTAAAATATACAGGAAGATCAGGAAGTATAGCTGGGGTCCCAGTTGAGCCCGGTTCCTTATCCGTTCTACACCAACCTGAGGGTCAGAATACTCGGCCAAATTTCCAATGGCGTTTCTGATACAGTTATTTTACTTTGGATTAATTTCTATCGTGCATGTCTCTACGACATGGCTGCACTATTTTTATAGAGCAGATATTACCTACGAAGTAGTTTCAAGGAATTCCCATGGCAATTCCGTAAAACTTGGAACTTTAATTCCACTGCCGGTAATTCAGCCGAGCCGTAGATAAAAAGCTAATATGGAAATATTTTACTAGCACTTACTTAGGATTACCAGTGACTTCTTCAATAGCTTCCTTTAAATCTTGGTCCAGATTGTAACTCAATTTGACTGTTCTTGCAAATCCTTTGTTTACAGCACTCATACTGTTGATAAATTGATCACCGTACACTGGAATGGGTATGGTTGGCTTGCCGAAATGTACTGCTTCTGTCGTGGACAGCAAACCACCATGGGTTATGAACAGGATGCACTTGGGATGGGCTGAAACATTGACAATATCATTTTCATGAACTTTAAAAATGGACACTTGTGTTACATTAAAATATACGAAGCAAGTGAGATACTACCTATTTAGATATATAGACAGATTGATTTATTTATTACTTAATGAAAATTACATTAATCCAAACAATATGTCAAAATATAAATAATTCGCAAATAGATCGTCAAAAATATTTATGGAGCAATAGATGCCGCTAACGCTCGGTTTTCCATGACCTCGTATAGGAATCACTTATATGCCGGTCTCTGCAATAATGTACTACTTTAAGAAAACAAAAATACCTAGAATACTCTGCTGTGGTGCCCATTTCACAATATGGACATTATCAGGTGTATCTGGTAGCGATTCCTCGAATTTCCACAGAACTGTATATTTAAGGGTCTTGAACATTTTCAGCAAGTTCTTCTTAATAACGTTTGGCAACTGTGAGCTTTGTAAATTGGATCCCATGCTGAAGTATATAACACCGTGCTTAGCGTCATCGAAGATCTTTTGCAAGTCCTGTAAATAGTAATGTAATAAAGTCTTACTTTTATGAACATTAAAGATTTACTATAAATAACTAGCTGATGCCCGCGGCTTAGCTCCCGGTGTATTTTTTTTTTTTCTAAACCTTCTTTTATAAGAACCTTCACCTGACAATAGCAAATACAACAAAAAAAAATTAGCGAAATCGGTCCAGCCGTTCTCGCGTGATGACGTGACCAAGGGAAAATTAAGATTAGGTCCTAATACTAAGTAGATGCTCGTTTTTATTCTTATTTCTTTGCAAATTATAGACTTTAAAATTCTGTTACAAATCACTCCTGCTGGCTCGTGCTGAGGCACTGACTTCAAACTAGTACGAATAGAAAATTCATTTCAAGGTTCTTGAAGTCGGTTCCATTTTTTGTTAATTTTTTTTCATAGTTCTTAGTGATTTGTAGCCAAAGTGCATCTCACAACGATTCCATTAAGCTCAAACACGGCATAGTTATATTATTGTATAATAGAGTACCGGTACCTACGATCTTCATCATCAGGTCCAGTTCACCAAATGATACTTTCTGAAAGTAAATACCTAACTTGGTGTTAAAAATGCCAAAATCGCGATAGGTGTTCTTAAAAAATTTGAGGGCTGTCCTTGATTTCTCTAGGATTCCATCATCAGATCCTGATTTGGTGTCGCTTCGGAAGTATGTCCTTTAGAACTAAAAAAGAATTTTGAAATTCGGCCAACAATTGGCGTAGTTATCGCGTAACAAAGATACAAAAAAAAATACACCCGAATTGAGAATCTCCTCCTTTTTTGAAGTCTGTTGAAAAGATACTGAGGAACAAAACAGACCAAGTACAAAATGATGCATCATAAAAAAAATCTTACTTGTGCCAGAGGTTTGACATCACTTTCCACATGGTATCCTCCAATAGCCTTATAGTTTTGTGGTAATCTAGTTGGTTGCCCCAAAGAAATGTGCGAGTTACCCAGAATAAGGGAAGCGTTGAACAAAACATCTTCGTATGTGGGCAGAGGTCTACCTTTTTTGGCCATAATTGGACCGTATATATCGTAGTATGCTTTTTCTACAACAACTTCGTAGTGGCTGAAAAGAAAATTATGAATGCTATTTGATGCGTTTCATAATTCGTTTCTTCCCTTCCTATACGGGAAGTAGTTTTAGACTTAGTATGATTTGTATGCAAATAATACAATATTTATAATATTTACGTCCGTGGAAAATTCATAATACACCGAAAATCATAAACGTGTATCTATCACATCTGAAATAATCATAAACTGAACTGAAGAGAGCCCATTTGGACATCTTGACTATCCAAAGTAGATATTTCTTGCGAGATTGATGTAGAAAATCTTCAAATAAAAGGATAGAGCAAACAAACAAGGAAAGAATGAAAACTAAATTGAGGATTTGACTTACTAAGCTTTCGCAACTGTCACCCAGATCACAGTCCAGAGCTCTCGCAGTCGCTGCGTGAAGGTGAACGGTGGTACGATGGGAGACATGGAATCAGCAACGTATGCGGGGTTTGTCGGCTCGTCAATCAGGCGCATGACCATCGAATGAGGATCGAGGGTAGAAGACCAAATGAATGGGCAGTTGAAAACATTTCCGAGCCTGCAAAGAAAACCGTTTCAGAACGTAACTAATGTAGCTCTAATCTAAATGAATAACGAAGAGTAGTTTTAGCGTAAGTAGATATTTCATAACCTCAAATGAACGCGCAGAGTCATAAAAAAATTATTTCCTTCAGAGTATCCGATCAATATAGAAACAAACTTAGTTAGTAGTGTATCCATTGTATCAGATATTTTATTATCAGATCGTGTAATCTAAAAAGTAGGCACATAATTATTATATTTTAGTAGCACTATTTTAGTAGCACTAAAATATATTAATGTTTGTTACGTTTGTTATGGGGGAGGCCTATGTCCAACAGTGGACGTCTTATGGCTGAAATGATGATGATGATGATGATGATGAGTAGCACTAATAATTGGTATCGACGTACCAAATCAATCTTGATTTTGGAAAGCATTCAAACGGTCTAAAGTCATAACCTCTATTAATTGGTAAGTAATACTTTGACCAATAAAATATTTTTCCTCGATATTAAATTTCAATGTTTTTCTTCTAATTTAAGACTTAAGATCCTGTCGGTGTTGCCGATATTTGCCTCTACAGCGTCGTATTTTTGATACTACCTCAAACTTTAAGGGTAGTTAGTAAAGGTCCTTATAATAAGTTAATAACATTTTATTATGTTTTAGTAAAAAAATTGACTTATTATTTTCCTTACAAAATTAATTAGCACGCAATGTATGAATACGTGATACTGCTTTGTTTTTATTCAAAACGCCGCAATTGTTGACGTGACAGCTGTCACAGAACGCTTCTCACTAGTATCAAATTATTGTATGCATTACATTGCTGCTCGAAAATATTTAAAAAATTAATTACGCTCTGGTAGTTAATTTGAAACTAACAATTTGTTTTGACATCAGTTCGCAGCACTTAAATCTTCGTCCGCGGACCGGGAGACGAGCTGTCAGTAAGCCTCCAACAAGATGGAGCGACGACCTGGCTAAGATCGCGGGATCGCGGTGGATGCGAAAAGCACAAGATCGGTCTGAGTGGGGAGCCTTGGGGGAGGCTTATGTCCAGCTGTGGACGTCTTTCGGCTGACATGATGATGATGATGATGAAGTCTTCGTCTGGTTACAGTTTGAGGTAGTATCAGAAATACACGCTGTATATGTTAACTGGCGCGGGTGTACGGAGCGGGTACGCGGGGACGCGTGTACAGACGTCGTCGTGCTTATGTATTCAAGAACGCGTATTTTATACGGCCACCGTGTGTTATTACCACAGAATAAGTAATAGTCATCATCATCATCATCTCAGCCGTAAGACGTCCACTGTTGGACATAAGCCTCCCCCATAGACCTCCAGCTGCTTCGATTGGCAGCGGCCTGCATCCACCGTGAACTCGCGGCTTTAACCAGGTCATCCATCCATCTCGTTGGTGGACGTCCCACTCTGCACTTGCCGATCCGCGGCCTCTACTCGAGAACTTTTCGGCCCCATCGGCCATCTCTCCGTGCTATATGGCCCGCCCATTGCCACTTCAACGAGTAATACTGCCGCCTTAAGGAGAAAAACCATAAGTGACATTTTTTGCAAAATTTTCTTTTCACAAGCCTCGTACTCAGTATTTTTTCCAGAATAGTACGCCATACCTATTAGACTTACCCGGAGTATATTTCATCATAAAGCCATTCCGCTATAACAACATCAAAATGCTCATTCGGGTCGTTCAGGTCTGCACCCTTTCATTCTGTAAGGTAATTCGAGCGACGGTCCCAAATAAGTCAAAGACGAATCTCTGATCAGCCATATCCATCGGATTGTTCAAAATATTCTCTAATGTTAATTGTGAAATTGCAGCTGTAAAAAATCTGGCATTTATACTAGGAAAATAAAGGTTGGTTGTTTCATACACTGTGTTATTTTTGATTTCCGTTAACTTTAAGGGAAGAAAAAGGTTAATTAAACTTAATTTCTCCAAGGCGCTTGCGGCCTAAGTCTTGCTGTTTAAAAACAATCGAGAATTAAAATAATTAATTAAGTGCAGTAAAACAGTATACAGGTTCTTAATTTATGTTGATTTATGTGGAAGTGGTATATAGCGAGAGTTGCGGGCAATCGGTAGATGCAAGTGGCGAGTTGTCATTCATTAAAATAGTGGAGGGGTTTTGCTTGAAAACATCTAGTTGTCACGCAGATGTAGCTGTCTTATACATAATTTGATCACACAATGGCAAAGTCAAGGTTTGTAGTTATTGTTTTGAATACACAGAATTGTTTAGACAGATTTGTTTACAGAAGTTTCTTGCTCTGTAAAGGTTTAATTCTCGTGAACCTCGATCTGCCTTAATCGAATCGGATTTGTTTCCAGAAATTTCTTACCCTGTAAAGGTTCAAAATTCTCGTGAACATCGATCTGCCTTAGTTTCGGATTTGTATCATTGGTAACATAAGGTGTCACCAGAGTAACCTGCAAATTAAAATGTAAGTAAAATGGAAAGAATACTATCAGGTTTAATCAACATTATACCGAGGTATAGGTGAAAAACATGACTTGTTGTTGTACGTAATGGTGCACAGAATTGTTATGAAATTTCAGTAATTTTTTCCCAATATGGAACGGCGACTTATCTATACGGACATGTTACTACTATATACCACAGATTATTTACTTAAGTTTTTCACTTTTACTTACTATTTAAATAAATAAATATCACGGGACAATTCACACCATTGACCTAGTCCCAAATTAAGCTTAGCAAAGCTTGTGTTATGGGTACTAAGCAACGGATATATAGATACATACTCAAATACATATTTAAAATCCAAGACCCCGAGAACAAATATTCGTATTTTTCATTCAAATATCTGCCCCGACACGGGAATCGAACCCGGGACCTCAAGCTTCGTAGTCAGGTTCTCTAACCACCAGATGGCCTGGTGGTTAGAGAACCTGACTAGGAAGCCAACTATTTGTCACAACTCTATCCAATGCGATCTACAATTGTATACACTAATGGACCAAATTGGAGATTTTCCCCCAATTTGCTCTACTTTTACCGATAAATCCAATTCATCTGTTTTTGTCCAATTTTCTCCACTACTTTTAACGATAGAGCTGTTAGAGCTCGTGGTTCTTCGGGCCTAATTAACATAAAACTATACTTACCTTTGTGTCAATTTAATTTGAATAGTGGAACAAATTATGGTATTTGACTATCAGTAAGACATACAGCCAACCTACCTCATGTCCAGCGGAAGTCAGATGCCTGACGTAGCCTTCAGCCAGGATCCTGTGGCTTGGCCCTGGAGACGGAAACAGGACTAGGATTCTAGCACCATCACAGACGTACACGGCCAGGAAAAAAATTGCTAAAATTTGAAGCATTGTAATCGCCTGAAATAAAAAATGCTTTTACTAACTTAAGAAGTGAATAACGTTATTGCGAGTTCACGGTGGATGTAATCCGCTTCCAATAAAGCAACTGAAGGAGGGAGGCTTGTACTTTTTCTATGGTTCATTGAAAAACATTTCAAGACGGTGTACCGCGCCAACCAGCGTTTCCTTCTTATCATACCGTCCCTCTCGCTCTTGTATTAAATAGTATAAGGGTCAGAGGGACCGAAAGACACGAGCTTCGATTTTTGAATTTTGTAGTAGCCCTGCAGCGTAGGCTAGCGTCATAAAATGAGGTACACTCTACACTTCAGTTACACGAACTCACGCTATTTCATACACTACGTTTTTCAAAAATGCTATTTTAATTATTGAAATAACTTACTTTTAAAAATAATAAAAATAACTTATCAGCACTTCAAAATACACGACTCTTTTATTCAGTACACAATAAAAAAATAACAAACCTTGTGTTCTAAAACCATTATGATAATAATAAAAAACTGTCTTATCTTACTTATCCGTCTTCGGAACGATAAACAATTTATTGTCTTGTCATTTTAACCTTATGAATCTTATTCTATTACCATAATACGAGTACACATATTTAACGGGAATGCCAAAGTTGCATTTCGCGGTATGAATACCGTAATTTTTGACCAAATCATCCGATCGATTGTCAGATTTTTTTCGCACTGAAACCTTAAATTTTTCCAAAATTTTTAAATGGTCATTCTATAGAAAACTATAGGTTAGGTTAGATTTAAATCTAATAAGAATTCTAAAAAATCATTGGATTCAGAGAAAAAAGAGTTATTTGACGAACGATCATTGTGACAAACATTACATTCGGACTTCCAATAAGTATGCGAGCTGATATGGACCCATCCGTCGCAGGCGACGCGCGCAGTTAGGGCTGCTTATACTGCACCTGCTCCAAGCAAACTCCATGAGTCAGCGATTATTTTTTATTAGAAGCAAGTGGGGGAGACAGTGGGAAAAAATTGCACTTCTTCAAAAAACATCACTTGGCCATATTGAAAATACAAACTGAAATATAGATGCGCAGAAAAACCAGAAAAATAAGACCAGCGCTGCCGAAAGTTTCTCGATGAGGGTACGGCATAGATGTCGCTAGTGTCACTGCTTAAGTGGCTAAATAAGAAACAAACAAGCTGAGATATGTGATGCATAGGGGAAATTCGTGTCTGTACCTTTGTCCAGCGGTGGTGTAGTGGTATAGTACGCGGCTCGGAATGCCGAGGATCTAAGTTCGATTTCAAGCGCTAGTCTTATTTTTCTGGTTTTTCTGTGCATCTATATTTCAGTTTTTATTTTCAATATAGGTTTTACGGAATGACCGTAAAAGTAGGTAACAAAAAATTATTATTGAAATAAAAACACATAGTTTCAAAAAAATCAATCTTAATCACTTGGCCAATAATTGAGACTTTAATTTGTTTGTGATAAAGATTGTTGTTTCAAAAACCCACACTAGATCCACTGATATGATATACGAGCAGAGGAGCTACTACAAAATTCGAAAATCGAAGTTCGTATCGAACCGTTCCTCTCACTCTCGTATTAAATATAGAGCGAGACGGCAAGATACGAAGTTCGAATTTTGCACTTCGTTAATTTAGCTAGTTTAATGCTTACTTACTTATACTTTTTCACAGGTAGATTTTTTCCGCGATGGCACTTTTAATTAAATTGTGTCCAATGATGTTAATTTTTTGACTATATCAGGAAAATTTGCGAAAAAATAAGCATTGTCATTAGACGTCGATTGACGCAAATAAAATTTTCCATTACTATCATTTAAGAATAGATAATAAATAAAGTATTCAAAAGAAATGGACCATTTTTGTATCATCGTAAGAGTCATTTATTTTTTTAAACAACATTACAACAATTATCAGGGTTATCGTAAAGATACGGCAAGTTGTGAAACCGGAAATTTTTTTCGTATATAGTTTAATCCTCGTCATCAATGCCAGTCATGGTGGCAAAGCAAAATCAACGTCATCCATCATTTATTTATTTACCTTATCATCACTTACAGTATCATTACAGGAGTAAAATCTAATTCGATACAGAAAACCCTTAATAATAAGTAATAAACATATATTATATATTAATCTACATATCATCATCCTACCTTATACACTGTGTTTTTTTGATATTCCTTAACTTCGGCAAACGGCTCGGTTCATTAATATGAACTACCTACCTTTTTTCAAAAATAAACGTTTTTTTTCTTGCATATATCGTTTTTTTTCTTTACATTCATTGTTAATTGTTAAATTCTAAAATAAACAAACTTAACAAGTGACATTGACGTGACACATAAGAGAGGCATCAAAAATCCACATGTTTAACATTCTTTTGCTAAATATGTGTGAATTAAACACGGATTAGTCACGGACTTTGAAAAAAAATCATAATTAAGGGCCCTTACGCTGTTATACTGCTAATAATGAATTAACTGAACTCTTGATTATCTTTTGAGCAGTAAGTTTTAGGCCACTAGTGTCATAAAAAATAACTTCATTTGATCTGTAGAGTGTCCCCTTAAAGTTAACGAATATCAAAAATAACACGAAGTATAAAGCCCACTACTAGGGGGTTGGTTAGATCATTTGGTTTATGTTATAAATTATCTTTTTCTAATCGACATTAACAGAATTATTAAACTAATAAATAAAACAATTACAAAACTAAAACTATATCACATGCTTACTACGAATTATTATTCGTAATTTCACACACACCATTGAATTACTTCACTGGTTTTGGGGGCAATTAACTATTTTATCCACACTTTGGGCGTCTCCTGCGTTACCAAAATTGTCTCTAGCGTCACCGAAAAATCATACTTCCAACAAAGTATTTCACTAGGTAGAACTTACTTAGGATGGCATGTATTCATGTACACCATATATTACATTACAGAAAAAAACATGTTTACTTACAAAAATCCGCAATTGTTTGAAAAATGTCGCGGACATTTTACAAGTTTCCTCAAGATGTTTTTCTTCACCTCAAAGCTAGTGGTATATTTCAAATGCAATTTGGCACACAAATTTCAAAAAAATTCAGAGGCGCAAGCCCGGGTTTGAACCCACTATCCTCCGCTTGAGAGGCCAAGTCAAAGTACAAGACCTCCATCTCCACAGCTTTCTCAGTTTCCACTGAGATAATTAAACGCCTTACCTTTTCCTTTGAGAATATTTTGATGACTGCAATATACCCATGACCATGATTATATACTACTAGATTTTGCCCGCGGCTTCGCCCGCGTCGTTATCGCACGCTGTTCCCTCGGGAACAGTGCATTTTTCTCGGGCCCAGAAACTATCTCTATGCAAAAATCACGTCGATCCGTGGCTCCGTTACGGCGTGAAAGACGGACAAACACACACACTTTCGCATTTATAATATTATGGATGTGCTATCGAACTAACTGTACTGTGTGTGTTTCTATAAAAAGTCACTAAGGGGCTGTTTCACCACCCATGTTTGCTTTGTTCTAATAGATGGAGACGGTATAACATTTAACCGTCAGTTAACACTAATCAGTGGGTGGTGAAACAGCCCCTAAAACTTTGCACATTAATATAATTTTGATGATCGATATTGTTTCCAAGTAATTTTAAGTTAATATTCAGGTAACCGTTTTAATATTATTTGGTGATTCAATTTAGTTGACAGATTTTTAGGTGATAAATCATATACCACGTGCCCTAAATCTGCCTGAAAGTTCAATACTTAGTACTCAGTTTTGACGCATTTTTGAGATATTTATTTTATGCGACGTCATTACGTTACTCCTGGATTGTGTTTGAATCGCTTAACGGTATAGTGCCTGTTCAACTATTGTAATTATACCTTTATAGTTTTTATGGTACTAGTCGTGGCAATGAACTTTTAGGCAAAGTTAGGCGGCGGAAGGTATAATACCCCCATTAGTTAAATTGTCGGGCGTCTTGTTCTTTCAATATAACTGTTGTCGATTCATTCCAAGGAGCATCTAATAAGGTTTAATTCTAAGCTAAGCATTGAGTGTAATCTCGACATCTCCGGCTCTGAAGAACCAAAAATATAAGATTGGTTTTTGGAGTCTGTTTTTTTTTTATTTCAACTCCAAATTTTGTTACTTTTACGGTCATCCCGTAAAATCCATATCGAAAAAATCACAAATTTTCTTTATGGAAGACTCAAAAACCAATATTAATTTCATTGCTTAATAGCGACATCTCTTGTTCGGGTGAGCGGTTAGCTCCAATGGAGTGCTGAAAGTTTCTCGATGAGGACTAAAGCATAGATGTCGCTAGTGTCGCTGTTAAAGTGACTAAATAAGAAACAAACAAGCTGAGATATGTGGTGCATAGAAGAAATTTGTGTCTGTACTCCTGTCCAGTGGTTGTGTAGTGGTATAGCACGCAGCACGGAATGCTGAGTACCTGGGTTCGATTCCCAGTATTTTTATCTGTCTGTCTCTGTGAGTGGTCTCTTTTTCTGGTTTTTCTGTGCATCTATGTTTCAGTTTGTATTTTAGATAACCAAAAATATGTATGAAAAGACCACTAAAAATTTAAATCTACCCACAACAAATATAAACTATTGTCAATCTTTTCGAACGAGCATCTGATAAGGCTTAATGCAATGCTGAAAATTTAAATTTAAATGCAAATATAGTTAGGGAATACAGTAGAAAAAAAAGTAGGCGGGTTATTAGGTATGCTTTATTTAAAATTTTCAAACTAAGAAAATCCACACTGATTAACCATTATCATATAGCACAGCACGCCTCGTCAATATTTAGATTCTAAAATACAAAATTGTAAAAATAATAATCTCTAACGATTTTTATTACAAACTTTATTCAGTTCTAAGATTTTTGCTACTGAGAGTTTGTAGAAAACTAAATGGCAGCCAAGATAATCAGTTAATAAAATCATAAAATCTTATGCAATAGCAAAAGTGACCAGGGACGGGCCATTAATGTTAAAAATACATAGAAAATATATATATATATATGAAAATATTAAGTTAGGTACGAGTAACATTACAATAATAAAAAATCTAGTAGTACTTTTAATATCACAGAAGCATGACTTAGTTTACTTAGTTGGTCTTCACTTTGTTCGATTGCGTCCTTGTGTAAAACAAAGATTTCACTTTATTAAACAACTTTTTTAAAATATATAAAATCAATAGAATCACTGCAGTTAAGTCGACATACATCTTCTGGTACCAGGCCAGCATGAGCGCCGGGGAGCGTAGATGCGGCGCGCCGCCTGTTCTGACCACGTGCTCCACCCAGTGGACCAGCTCCTTGCCAGGAGGCACCAGGCGATCATGGTAAATCTTCAAAAGCTCCTTAACTCTCTCCGTGTATCTAAAACATGATATAATAGCTCTAACTTCATGCTCTTTTGTTTTCTATTCACGCAGGAGAAAGAGCAAGTGGAAGTGCTTAAGTTCCGATTATTATGAGAACCGCTGTCGCCTAACTAAGGGGGCGACAGCCTACGGATCGCAAGCCACATTCGGCGATTTAAATATCCCTAAATTTGCGGCTACTTCCATTGTCAAAACTAGTATAAATCGTGTGATCGATCCATAGACTCATACTCGTAATTAATATCCATAATAGAACTGGTCCACACCAACTCACTTGGGATTGTTCATCATTTCATCAACCGCAACTTTAATTTCTCTTGGCATTTCGTACGACAATTCAACCATAAGAGCATAGCCCTTTTTCACCGCTCTGACAGCATTGAGATGTTGGTCAGCTCCGTATGGTATAACTATAGTTGGTACCCCGAAGAAAATGGTTTCAGTTGTAGAAAGAAGACCTCCATGAGTGATGAAAAGGCGGCAATTTCGATGGGCTAGAAGAGAAAAAGCATAAAATGAATTTGCTTTAGTACAAAGTTCCTCAATACAAAGTCAGGTAAAAAAGGTAATACCAAGAATGCTTTGCTGTGGTGCCCATTGCACAACGTGAATATTCTTTGGCTTGTTCGGCAAGTCTTCTTCAAATTTCCAAATAACCGTTTGTTTAAATTCACCAAGAACCCTAAACAAGTCTTGTTTTAAAGATTGTGGAAAATCTTTGCTTTTAACATTACTTCCCATGCTGAAGTATATAACGCCATGTTCCGATTCATCCATAAGTTTTTGTAGGTCCTGAAATTCAATTCAAATTGTTAACTCTCATTCCCGACATTACTACGATTCTAACAGTAATAATATTCGTTTCGATATTTAGTATATACCAAGCCAATAAGCCGCGGTGGCCTAGTGGTTTGTCCTATCGCCTCTCAAGCAGAGGGTCGTGGGTTCAAACCTCAGCTCGCACCTCTGAGTTTTTCGAAATTCATGTGCGAAATTACATTTCAAATTTACCACGAGCTTTGCGGTGAAGGAAAACATCGTGAGGAAACCTGCACAAACCTGCGAAGCAATTCAATGGTGCGTGTGAAGTTCCCAATCCGCACTAGGCCCGCGTGGGAATTATGGCCCAAGCGCTCTCATTCTGAGAGGAGGCCTGTGCTCAACAGTGGGACGTATACAGGCTGGGATGATGATGATGATGCCGATAATAGCCCAATACTAAGTAACTCCATGGCCTAACTACTATCCATACTAACTCCATTATGTTGCATTATGTTGTATCTTCGAACTGTAAGATCATTTACAATTCTACTTTAATTATCCTCTATGATTAAAGGAATATAGATAAATTTAACATTAACACTTACTGCTGGAAGAGGTTTAACTTCAGGGTTGATATGATATCCTCCAATCTCTTTTACGTTCGGGGTGTAACGGCCCCCTAATTTAAATTATAATTAAAAAATATTATCTAGTTTTTTTATTTAAAACACGTTGGATTAAATCGTATGAATTATCCTATGAAATTATAAATCCGGACAAGTATTAAAATAATTTGAAGGGAAATTTAATGCGGACATTTATTGCGAAAAAATTAAAGGAAAATTTAAGAAGGAAATTTGTTTTGGCCATGTGATCGTCTAGTGTCCTACGTTGTGAATAGTAAACCAAGCTCGTTTAGTAGAAGTAAGGGATGTCTATGAATAAAACCTAATAAAACCTATCCAATAAAGAACAATCCCACTAAACGCAAATGGAACGTAATAACTATAAAATTTGTAATAAAAATGACTGTCACTATATTACCTGAAAATAAACATTTATTAAAATTGCACACAGTAGGTAATTATGAAGGAAAATAATCAATTATGTTTTGTGTCAAGGCTAGGGCCCCACCTCCGCCCTGGAGTTTTCTCCCTGGCTATTTACCAGTAGCTGTGTCTCTCGTTCCATAGACCCTAAGAGACTCCAACACAAGACAGTAGAATTTACTTGTCAATAGTCGGTAAGTTATGTCACAGTTTATCAAAGGGAAAGAGGATGCAAGAAACCAGGTTTCCTAGGTCTCTAATTACCCTATGCTGACCTTTTATATAGGTTCAGAAGGAAAACTACTTTAACAAATATTTGGGTGTTTCTTTGTTTTAATTAATGTAAATATTTAAGTATGTACTTATGGAAACTGTTGTAATCTAATCATTACTGGTTTCAAATGTATATAATGGGATCTAAGAAGTATAAAATATATACACCCATAATACAATTCAAAATACAGCAAAGATTAATAGAGTCATAGAATCTCACAATTAAGTCGAAAGTTTTAGATAATTTCTGTCAGTAATCTGTCATTAACTCAGACTGATATAACTTGATAAAATAATAATCAGTTGTAAACCAATAAATAAATAAAGCACAAGTAGGTAATTAATCTTCCCTTGGTTAGGTAAAGACAACTATGGATCGCTTTTGGTCGTATCCTGCTTTAAGTAAGTCTTGGTAAAATTTATAAGTACTAATTTGCTCGTATTCTATCTCAGCAAATGACAGATTTTAAATTGTAATAACAGTAATCTATTGTAAACAAAAACGATATCACCAAGTAGGAATTCGCCATCACAGAACACAAAATAACAATAATAAGCACTAATAATCAAAACTATGTGAGCCGGTCTCACTTAATTAAATTAAATTAATCTTTTGCTTAAAACACAACTCGACTCTCAACTCTCACTACCATGACTTGACTGCCCTTCCACGACACTCCCTTCGACCCTCAAGCTCCAAAACCAAAGCAAACTAACACAGTAAGAAATAAAAACAGTAGGCCAACTCTAGTAAACGAACGAATGCTGCTGCTTTGTTCAGCTCAGTCAGTATCACGAGTATTTCATTTTTGCTATCGTGATATAATTTTCTTATTGTGTATAGAACCAATATATTATGTAAAGATTATGTGGCCTTTCACTGTGTAAATACAATGATTGATATGTAGGTCACTGATAAAATCAGATGAACTATATAAATTATGATGACCATCATTATAGTATTTTCTAGTAATAGTTTATTCAACTAATAGTTGACAAATGGCGAGACATCTATACAATAATGAATTCCTCTCTACAAGAGATCTCCTCCAGCCAACCTCTGAACGACTGCGAGAATTATTCACTGATCATTCAGTCAGAGAGTGAATATTAAAGTCAGAAGTAAATTAATATGAACATTGGTTTATATTTATAACCAAATGTGATCATTAGTTTAATGATAAGTATTGCGATGGCCTTGTAATATATGTATATCTATTATCTTATATGAAAGGCGTATTCTATATGATATCATATAAGTGTCGCACAGACTCAGGTTCAACGCTCACGTGCAGCGTAGAAGCAAGGCAAAATAGTGTACTGTTTTCTGTTTCCACTATGACATTTTTTTATGCCACTTGTAACCATATCGGCCCTTCAATGTCCCAGCAAAGGAATGTTTTGAAACTCATAAATGTGTTAATTTATTACGTGCCAGTAAACTAGCTTTTTCTCGCGACTTTGTCCGAGCTGAGATTAAATAAATCATTTGAGTTTAATATACTCATAATAATATGATATAATTATTTATATTTGTGAATTTGACCGATGTAAAGGCTGGAATCGGTACAGGGGGCATGCTGATTGGTTGAGTTAGCGACGGGTGAGAATTGGTCAGCATAAATGAGGCATTAAACACAGTCTCGTAGTAATCTGGCAGAACTCGTCCCCTTTTAGCAACTGCTGGTCCAAAATAATCTTCGTATAGCTTTTGCTCAATCCCATCCAAATAGCTGTTGATGTAAAAAAATATATAATCATTAGTGAAACGATGGTGTTAGAGTCAGTGTTAGTAGATTGTACCATACTCACAAATATTTTAGAGCGTTCATGGCAATCTGCCCAAATAAGCTACCAACCCGCTCAACAAATGAAAACGGAGGCGATGTCGTAGTAAAAAGATCTGGGTTGAAGGCTGGGTTGGAAGTCTCGTGAATCAGCCTAAGTACCAGCCAGTGAGGCTCGATAGAAGATGACCAGATTAACGGACAGTCGTACACCGCTGCGAATCTGAAGGTTAAAGAAGTAGGTAACAAATATACTTACTCCAATTCAATAGAATCTGACAACCCTGTAGACACTTCCAACCTACTAATATGAACTACTACTAAAAAATATTATTCTTTTTTGATTCCTTTTAGATGATAATTGCAACAACAGAGACATATATTATAATCAAGCGTGCCCACGTTAGGGTGTGTTAAATGTGCAGAAAATTGTTAGATTCTATTGAATTGTACTTTAGAATACTTTTTTTTTGAGGTTATGCACGCATAAGTATTTAGATTTCCTTATCTATTTCCGCCATGTAGCAGTAAAATGGAGAAAAGTTATATTTACTCAAATTAATGACGATTTAATAGTACCAAGTGACAATAACTCCATATACCTATTTCATAGACTTATAAGCACTTACTATCGGCTTTTAAATATAGGTATATTTAAATCTATAGATCAAAGCTATTGAAAAAGTGAAGAGAGATATGAAATGGGCTCCAAAAAATCCATTGACGGCTTCTAAAAATACTAAAAAAAAAACAAATGAGATTTAAGATAAATTGATTGCTAAGGTACCCATCATGTTGCTTGACAAGAAAATTTAACATGAAACTTCTTATTATATACGAGTAGAAATAAAATAATTGCTTCGATAGTACTTCAAAACTAACTAAAATAGGGACTTGGCTTTACAATAGATCTTATAACCTTTATATTTACTATTGAATTACTATAAAAACTTGTTTTTGTGCATTAATCTAATTAAAACATGTTTTTAATGATATTTACGTTTTAAATATTACACTGAATCATTAATTAATCCAACTTGTATAATTAAGATCTAAAACGTAGTGGTTATATTCTCTTTGATCTTACCCAGCATATGCATCGCTAAAAAGCCATTCAGCAATGACGACATCGAAATTTTGCGATGTGTCGCTAAGAAACTTTTGCAAGTTTTCGGTATTTACTGCCATTGTTATCATTTCAATAACTTTTGGAAGTAAACCAGCGAAATCAAGTGCGGCTTCTTTATCCAATATTTGCTGTAGTGTAAACATAATATCTGAAATACAACAAAATACATATAATCTACTTTTTATTAATAAGTGAGAAAACATAATAAAAAATATATCATGGGACAATACACCTGTTGACCTAGTTCTAAAGTAAGAAAAGCTTGTGTTCAACGAAATGGGATCAACCAAATAAGTGGTATATAATTTTTTTAACAAGTTCCTATCAAATGAATAGTCGCTAAAGTCGAACTTTCAATTTGAAAGTTTCAAGTTGACAAATACGTCTATTAGCATTATTGTTTTATGACACGCAAACGATTATCAACTCTAAGGTGATAGACCACATATTTGGCTGATGGTACTAGGCAACGGACATACTTTCATAGATAAATACATTCTTAAATACATATTATGATATTAAATATCCAACACCCGAGAATAAATATTCATATTATTCATACAAATATTTACCCCGACCGTGGCTCGAACCTGGGACCTCAAGCTTCATGGTCAGGCTCTCTAACCACTGGGCTATCCGGTCGTTAAACTCGTTTTTAATAAAATTCAGTTACCATCAAATTTTGCTATGTTTATACTGAGATCAACTTCGTGATATTTTGCAGTAGTTTTGTTCGTGGGGAAAGGAGTTACGTATGTGACCTGAAACAGTATTATCTTATTTAAAAAAAAATAACTGATAAAGCTTCTTGTGCAATTTTAGAAAAATTAAAAGGATATTTTCAAAACTTTCGGAGCATTTCAGCAGAATATTGCGTCAGTTTGACTGAATACCCCTGTTAAGTTATTTCATCGAAATTTTCGGTTCCAAGTATGGAAATATTAGCCAACCATCCATCAATCTCCACCACATGTCCTACTGGATCTTTTAGAATGACAGGGCTTGCGCCGTAGTTCTCACACGAGCTCAGTGGAGATTGAGAAATTCACACACACCATTGAATTGCTTCACCGGTTTTACTACACCATAAAGCTTATGGTAAATTTCAAATGGAAATTTTGCTCGCGAACTTTGAAAAATTCGGAGGTGCGAGCTTGGGTTTAAATTCACGCTCCTATACTGAAGAGGCCATAGATCAAATCATTAGGTTAGCACAGCTTTTCTTTAAATCAAAATTAAAAAGATCCTGAAAACTATTTACAGGGATAGGTATGCAATCAAAGTAACCCAGCTATTTGTTGAAATAATCCGAAACCTACATGGGTAATTTTGAAAAATCCCTGTAACTCTATAGTAAGTCAGTCTGTCAAGCAGTCAGCCAAGTTACTCTTTTATAGGTATACCTCATGTCCTGCCTCTAATAGATGCCTGACGTATCCTTGTCCAAGAATATTATGACTTCTTCCAATCATAGGGAAAAACACTAAAATTTTGTACGCGTCACACATTTGTGACAGCGCTGCAAACAAAAGTAGATACAGGAATTTGCCCATTTTGGAGTCTGAAATCAGAACAACATTTCGAACTTTAAATCTTGACGTCTTAGATCAGAACTTACTGTAGTTCACCGAGCCACACAAGTTTTTGTTTTACAAAAAACATCGCTAATCTATATCACCAGAAATAATGAAGCAAAATTGACCTTCAATTCACATTATAACACTAAACCAATATTTTTAACCCAAAAATATAAAAGAGCACCAAAATAAAATTGTAACCACGTCGTCGAAGTCGTGTTAGTTACACCATTTATAACTCAAGAGCGGCTGGACCAACTTTTATGATTTTCAGTAGTAGTTTTTTTTTTCTCATAGTAAATCTTTATTTATAAACAAACAAACAATACAATACAATGATTAGCAGAAGTACCTAAATAAAAAAAAGAACTAAAACTAACTTACTCTAAACCTAAAAATCTATATTTACAAATATCACCCAAGCCCAATAATAGTAGTTAATATCGAGCTTTCCGCCCCCCCCCCCCCCCCCGTCTAAAATCTAAACTGTTGGTGGGAAAATATAGGATGGTAGTAAACTTACTATCAAATTTACAAAGAAAATTATAACGGCTAAAAGCATGACAAATTATTAGTAGTTTAAGAGTAAATTGCAGCCTAAGGTATAAAAGTATACCTAAACTCGGAATATTCCGTACAAAATACGAAATCCTTAAAAAAATATTACTTAATTTTTTCCTGGTGGCTATGGAACCCCGTCTCGGGCGTGTCCAACACGCTCTTGGCCGGTTTTTTTTGACAGAAAAATACTCACAAATTAAAGCACTACTTTTTTTTCACTTTTCCCAATGTTCCAAGAAACGGAGTCCTTTTTCTTCTAATTTAGGATTGAAACTGAAACTTGAACCATGCATAATGCTTATTTATATTGTTTTAACAAAGGTTCACCATGACAGTGCAACACACATTCAGCCCGTGGCTAGCCAACTACAAATAATTAATCTTATCTAATAAACTATTTGTAATTAATTACAAAACAAAATATCCTAAACTACAGTGTCATCATCTCAGCCTATATACGTCCCACTGCAGGCTGGGAACAGGCCTCCTCTCGGAATGAGAGGGCTTGGGCCATAGTTCCCACGCGGGCCCAGTGCGGATTGGGAACTTTACACGCACCATTGAATTGTTTCCTCACGATGTTTTCCTTCACCGCAAAGCTCGTGGTAAATTGCGCACATGAACTATGAAAAACTCAGAGGTGCGAGCCGGGATTTGAACCCACGACCCTCTGCTTGAGAGGCGATAGGTCAAACCACTAGGCAACCACGGCTACTAACAGCAAGCACTAACTACAGTGGAAACACTTGTAAATGTCAAAAATCAACCATTGGTTCGGAAAAAACCAAGTGAGAAGAACCTGGCATGAAACTCAACGAGCGAGGTAAAGTCGATATTCTAGTTTCAATAGTAGATTGTACAACAAGAGCATAAAACGAGCCATTTTACCCGAGACGGCCATATTATAGCCACCCGAGCCGGATAGGCGAGGGTGCATAGACACGTCGAGGAGTAAATGGTTTTAATACTCGAGTTTTACACTCTGCATTTTACTCCGATGTCGAGGAAATGGAATAGCAACACTGGAAACGATTGTTCACTTACTATATACATTTTAAAAACTAGCAAACAAAAGTAGCTCAGTTATGCGATTAGAATCAAACCCTGGATTTAAAACTCCATGGTCAGACTCCCTGTAGAATATTTTGGTGTAAAGTCTAGATGATCATACTTACGTCTAGTGCGTGTAGGTATGTGCTTGTAGTTTTCACTCCAAAACGGTCAAACGGATCTTCAAGATGTTTAGCTAGATCTTGGGAATAAAACAAAGGATACTTTTTATCCCGATATTCCCACGGGAAATCCCGAACTCTCCACCACTAAGTTTAGAGATATGACGGTTAGTAAGAGTAGATAGATAGATAGATAGATTTATTTATTACCTTTTGAAAAAATACATTATAAATACATGTCAGTTAATTACAAGAAATTCACAAAAGGATCGTCAAAAGTATACAAAAAATAAATCTTATTACAATCAATTGTCAGCCTAATAAAAATAAAAAATAGAATTTAAAATGTCAAATTAGAGTTCAATTCAATAATAATAATTAAAATCAAAAAAATATACTTAAATCTAAGTCAAATTTATGCAATAGGAATAATGAATAAAATGTACAAGAAAATAATTAAAATGTCAAAATCAATAAAATTAAATATAAAATAAAAATTTACTTCACAAAACTGTGAAAAATGTCAACAAAACAAAAAGTACAAAACAAGGTACATAAAAACAAAAATAAAACATAATATGTCAACATAAAATCTCACTGTACTCTTTTAAAGAATACAATGACTTGTCTAAAAGAAGTTTTTTTAGTTTGCGTCCAAATGTCTCATCCGAACATTCATTTTTTATGTCCGCGGGTAGCCGTTCATAAATAAAGCCGTTCGTAAATATGCTAGAACATATTCAACCTAAATGCCAGCAAAACTGAAAATATCGTAGTGACAGGAATTTATTTAAAAAGACTAGCGGCTGGTATTTTTTCAACATGCTATAATGTATTTCTTAATGTATACACATATTTTGACGACATTATGACGTTATAACCTAACCTAACCAACAAAAAGTTGGAAAACCTCCGACTTTGCCACTTCAAAGTTTAATATCTCAAAAACGACTGAACCGATTTTGATAAAACAAATCTTAGAGCCATCGCTAGAAAACCTGCTTTCAAATAAATCAAATCAGTTCACCCGTTTAAGAGCTACGGTGCCACAGACAGGCACACATAGCGGTCAAACTTATAACACCCCTCTTTTTGCGTCGGGGGTTAAACAGGCGATATGTGACGTTAGTTCCTATTGATTATGTTAATTAGGAAATAAACATTTCTTATTTTCATAGATTTTTAATTAGTATCGGCTAGTTTTATCCCGGACGCGGAAAAGTTATTTGATTAATAATCTTTAGTTGATAAGTCATTGACCAGCTTTTAATCTCTTATTTTATCATCTTTATCAGTTACATTGTGTTTATCTTGCGCTTATCGGCTAATTATAACGTATGTTTTGATTCACGATAGAACGGAAAATACTAATGTAGGTTATAGCATGTGATAATACAAGGACCAAAAATCGTTAGAAAAATTTAATACCTACAAGCTTTTTTTGCTGACTGTAGTTTTGGTTGACTGTACTTGCATTGTCACCCAAACTACATTTGCATACCAAATTTCTGGTCGATGCTATTAACCGTTAAAGAGACGTCGTTACGTCTTGTGGAGACGATCCTGGCTGGACTACCAGGATGTCACTACTAGATTATTATAATGTCACGTGATTTACATAAGTATGCCAAATTTCAACTCAATCCGACTACTGGAAGTTGGTCGAATTTAATTTGCTAGATTTGACTACAGACAGACAGAAGACATCGGTACAGGTGAAACTAAACAAAAGCTTATAATTTTTTTTTCAGTCAAGCGCATAACGGGGCATTCTTCTTGGTGATGGTCTTTCCGATTTTTTTTCTAAAAAGCATATGCTGAAGCGAAGTGCCTTGCCAAACCCCTGCCAGACGTGCCAAAATGTCCAAAATAGAGGCTGCCATATCTGGATAATTTATTTCTGTCCTGCTGCGGGAATTTGCCACGCGAAAGGATAAAAAGGTATTTTGCAATGGGTGTATAATTTGGGTGATTATAATAACCTATCTATTATATATTTTTCTCTTAAACTTAACTGAAACAAAGAAAACACGGTGTATTTGATTTCAATGATTTATGTTCGTCTATTTAGTTATCTTTTTTTTGATGAACATTCATCTTTTTACTAAATAAGGATTTTACTTTACTTAATAACATTTTTAGAACGTATAAAACTATTAAAACCACTGCAGCTAGGTCTAGATACATCTTCTGGTACCAGGGCAGCATTAGCGCTGGGGAGCGCAGACGCGGCGCGCCACCTGTTCTGACCACGTGCTCCACCCAGTGGACCAGCTCCTTGCCAGGTGGTACCAGGCGATCATGGTAAAGCTTCGACAGCGTCTTGACTCTCTCTGTGTACCTAAAGAAAATTAAGCTTTAGAGCCCTTTACATTCGGAATTCCGTTTCAGAATTTCGATTCTAAATTCTATTTTTTTTTTAAGTACGAAAATATGCCACAGAATCGCAGCAGGTCGGATGTGACGAGGATGACGTTTTTATTTTTTGTAGATGTGGTTGGGTACTGACCACTAAGAACGGACTCCGCGGATTCATTTAAAAAAATAATTTTATATCACAAAAGAAAAACTAAAATCGGCAGGAGGCGTGACACTATTTACCAGCCAGGATAATATCGTCATGGAAATACCGACCCGATTATTCGTATACACGCCCCAAACTCGTGTCAAAGTGACATGAGTTTCTATGGACGTGTAGGTACAAGAAAAAGCGGGTCGGTATTTCCATGTCGATATTATCCGGGCCGGTAAACAGTGACACCTTGTATAGCCCAGAGAAGATTATGATAATGATAATGACGATGATGCATTAAGATACCTGTTTATGGTGTTTACTTACTTGGGATTACCAAGCATTTCATCCATAGCGAGTTTCATGTCGCTAGCCATCTCATATGACAAGTCAACCCTCAGTGCGTAACCTTTTTTGACAGCTCTTATGGCGTTTACATGTTGATCAGCGCCATACGGCATGACAATGGTCGGCACGCCAAAGAAAATGGCTTCAGTAGTCGATAGAAGTCCACCATGTGTGATAAATAAGCGGCAATTTGGATGAGCTGAAATGTAAGTGATAATTTAGACTGTTGTTCTCTACAATCATCATCATCATGTCAGCCGAAAGACGTCCACTGCTGGACATAGGCCTCCCCCGAGGCTCTTCACTCAGACCGGTCTTGTGCTTTTCGCATCCACCGCGATCCCGCGATCTTAACCAGGTCGTCGCTCCATCTTGTTGGAGGCCATTCGAGAACCTTTTGACCCCATCGGCCAATGTTCTCTACCGTTTGCCAAAACTTTATACAAAGTCGTTCCATTAATTTTATTCATCATCATCATATTAGTCGTAAGGCGTGAACTATGGACATAGAACTTCATTTGGAGCCGAAGTTCTTAAATGGAGACCACGAATCGACGTTCACCAACTAAGATTGGTTTTTAGAATCTTTTTGTATTTTTTATTTCAACTCCAAATCTGTTACTTTTACGGATCCCATGAAATCCAACAAAAATACAAACTGAAACATAGATGCACAGAAAAGAAAAAAAAAACACAAAAAGATAGATGTCGCTGCTAGAAATGACTAAGGAAAAAAAGCAGGCTGAAATGTGTGGTGTATGGGAGAAATATGTGTCTAGACTCCTGTCCAGTGGTAGTTTAGGGGTATGGTACGCAGCACGGAATGCTGAGGACCTGAGTTCGATTCCCAGCGCTGGTCTCTTTTTCTGTGCATCCATGTTTCACTTGATTCGTGTTCACGTTTCATTAGTCAGTAGATGAATGGATTGACCTGGTTAAAGCCACAGGCGATCCACCGGGATGCAGGCTGCTTCCAACCGAAGCAAATTATAATTGCTAAATAATTATTATTTACTAGCTACTTATTACCCGCGACTCTGTTTGCGTAGGACTGGCTTTTCACTATCCCGTGAGTACTATACATTTTTCCGGGATAAAAAGTAGCTTATGCCTTTCCTCGGGGCTCCACCTATCGCCATATCGATTTTAGTCTGAATCGGTTTAGAGTTTGAAGATTGAAAAGGTAACCGACAGACAGATAGACAGAGTTACTTTCATAATTATAGTATTAAATAAGGATAAGGATTGTTCCATCCACAATTTTCGTTCAGTATAAAATCCATATCAAATATGAAATTTAACTAATAACTTACCTAGAATACTTGTTTGTGGGGCCCACTGCACAATATGAACGTTCTTGGGTCTATTTGGCAAGTCTT
Organism: Choristoneura rosaceana; assembly: GCA_037349165.1. NCBI lineage: Eukaryota > Metazoa > Arthropoda > Insecta > Lepidoptera > Tortricidae > Choristoneura > Choristoneura rosaceana. The sequence goes on along the minus strand of JAZBNJ010000012.1, from coordinate 3,593,269 downwards.
CCTCAAACTTCCATATCACTGTTTGTTTAACACCACCAAAAACTCTTAAGAAATTTTGTTTCAATACATCTGGAAAATCTTTACTTTTGGCATTACTACCCATGCTAAAGTATATGACTCCATGTTCTGCTTCATCCATAAGTTTTTGGAGATCCTTTAAGTAAAAGAGAAAGTAGTTATAGGCATACAATGTTCCAGAAAAACAGTAGAATAGGTACCTGTTAGTGGCCAGAGTCTCAAAAAAGCAATTGCTCTGCCTATCTTCAGAGACGACAGTATAGCAGAGAGAGCACTACTCTCATGCATTATGCTGACTCTGCCTATACTCAGATGTTTGAGGGGACAGTCCTATAAAGGCAATTATGTTCTGCTTATACTCAGATGTTTGAGGGGACAGTCCTATAAAGGCAATTAGGCTCTGCTTATACTCAGATGTTTGAGGGGACAGTCCTATAAAGGCAATTAGGCTCTGCCTAAATATATAAATAAATAAATAAATATCACGGGACAATTCACACCAATTGACTTAGTCCCAAAGTAAGCTTAGCAAAGCTTGTGTTATGGGTACTAAGCAACGGATAAACATACTTATATAGATAAATACATACTTAAATACATATTAAACATCCAAGACCCGAGAACAAACATTCGTATTCATCATACAAATATTTGCCCCGGCCGGGATTCGAACCCGGGACCTCAGGCTTTGAAGTCAGGTTCTCTAACCACTAGGCCATCCGGCCGTCAAATAAAAATATATACGTAGACGTTTCTGGGGAGATCTGTTGATTTGAAAGAAGTAACAACTATCTTCTTTATTGGTGCATTACCTTGAGAGTGGCAATCAAGCTTGAGTGGTATTGCTTGCGAAGCACTGAATTTACACTGAACGGCAAAAAATGTGGCCCTCAAATGTATGCAGTGAAAGTTAATTTTGTATGTAAAATGGGCCATAATTTGTGTCGCTGAGTACATTATAACCATCAAGTAAATTAGTTAAGTGATGATTAGTCATGTGATCGTACCTCAGATGAGATTTAGCTTTGTAGCTCAGTCTTATCTAAGGTTCGAATTACAAATGTCAACTTATTGATAGAACTTACCGCTCGTAATGGTTTAGGATTTGGATCAATGTGATAGCCTCCAATTTCTTTAGTATTGGGGGGCATACTAATAGGTTGACTCACTGCGGGGTAAGAGTTGGTGAACAAAAATGAGCTATTAAATACAACATCTTCGTAAGCTGGCACAGCGCGACCCCTTTTCGCTATTTTGGGTCCAAAAAACTCTTCGTAAAGCTTCTTCTCGAATGAATCAAAGTAGCTGCAAAATTAATATAAGTAAAAAAATGTTTTGTTAACCCACTCGTAGGGGTCGAATTGACTTGAAATTTAGCATAATTATGTATTATGCAGGTGAAGGAAAGGGTGTCGTATCAGGAAGTCAAACAGCTGGCCGAAGACCGTGCGGAGTGGCGATTACTCCACCGACAAGAGCATAGCTCTTAAATTTAAGAAGAAGAAGAAGATGTGAAATTACAAATGTGGTCGTGACATCCTGGTGGTCCGGCCAGGAACGTCTCTGCACGACGGAACTCCTCGACGATTAATGGCATCGACTTAAAATTATTGCGGAAATGTAGTTTGGGTGAAAATGCAAGTGTTGTCAAAAAAGTAAAATCAGCAAAAAAACTATTAACCTCCTGGGGTTCAAAGTGATAATACTAGTACATATTGTTAGCAATAGAATTTATATCTTTTGAAAAACACTATTCACACACGCTGCGACGTGGTGTGGTTGTGGTACGTGTGAAATAACCCTTATACTTACAAAAATTTCACAGCGTTGATGCCGAGCTGTCTCAGTAGACTTATACCTCGTTCGACGAAGGAAAACGGGGGGACTGTAGTGGTCAGGGCGTCAGAATTGAACGCTGGGTTGGACGACTCGTGGACCAACCTCAAGATCAAGCCGTGGGGTTCAATTGAAGAAAGCCAGATTAGAGGGCAGTTGAACACTGCAGCATATCTGGAAAAGATCAGTACTTATATATGTCGGCGGCCGATCGTAAAATCCGCCAGATCACGAAATTCCTAGGCATATCGTGAAATGGCGCCATTTCATGAATTGGCTAAGGGACATCCGCCATATCGTTCAAAACTCACCGTTTGATGATTTGCCTGGTAACGTTTAGGCAGATCATGAAATTCCTAGGCATATCATGAAACGCCGCCATTTCATGATTTGGCTAGTTTAGGCAGATCATGAAATTCCTAGGCATATCATGAAATGCCGGCAAATCGTTTCTGGCACTTCGCCGGCCGCTGCCGCGGCACGCTCGCTTCGCTCGCTTGGCTCGTGCGTAGTGGTCACAATTCAAACTAACCACTCCTCGCTTCGCTCGTCGTACCTATTTTTTTCTTTTTTTCAGCATATCACGATATGCCCGGTATAAAGCTAGGAATATCGTCGAATGCGTTGCTCTAATCGATCTGCCGTATTGTTTCTCAGGCATATCACGATATGCCTGGACAACTTTTAGGCATATCATGAAATGGCGCCATTTCATGATGTGCCTAGGAATTTCGTGATCTGGCTGATTTTACGATCGGCCGCCGACATATATAAGTTGATGTCGCATTCATACACACTTTTTATAAGCTTTTTACAAACTTGCAATGTATAGGTATAGTATGTGCGGGTCAAATCTTGCAGGTTAAATTTGACGTACCTCCAGTGGTCTGATTATATTGGTCATTGATATTTACAGAAAGACATAAAAAATCAAGATTTTTATACTTTTCTAGTTGGCTGTGTTCTAATAGTTACCTTTATACCAAATTTCAAGATTCTGAGTTCACGGGAAGTACCCGTAGGTTTTAATTCCTTGCGAGTTTCGAAAATTTTCGGAAATCAGCAGCATAACCGGTTGCATCTTTTGATTGCGTTGGCTTAGTAGTTTGATTTTTTCATAGCTCTAAGAGATAGTAAATCTCAGTATTTGATATAAATTTCAGCTTGATACCTCCACGCGTTTCGTTCGACAGACAGACGGACAAAAAGTGATCCTATAAGGGTTCCGTTTTTTTTCCTTTCGAGCTACGAAACCCTAAAAACATCTTGAGAAAAAACCTGCCCTAACTTGCATGCCCACTTTTTTTTTATACAATAGGCTTTGGGCACAATCACGCCTGTTGGAAAGCAAGGATGGGGCCTACGATGGAGCACGCTTGCCTAGTAAATGCTCATTCACCCTAGACTTGAAAGCGGCCAAATTGTAGTGTTCGGCAAACAGTCACAGGCAGGGAATTCCACTCCTTTGCTGTGCGGTTGATGAAGGAAGAGCGAAAACGCTTAGTGCGGATTTTGGGAATATTGACAACATAACTTACCCAGCGTAGACATCGCTGAAAAGCCATTCGATAATAACAGCATCGAAATTCTGCGTAGTATCGTTAAGAAACTTTTGAAGGTTATCATTTTCCATGGACATCGTTGTCATTGTCACGAATCTTGTAAAAGCGCCGGCCAAGTCAACAGCAACTTCTTTGTCCAATATTTTTTTAAGCGCAAATTTCTTTTCTGAAATATTTTATTAATTGAAAATTACATTATCATTATCATCATCATGCTGAGTGGAGACCCTTTTTGGTATCCTGTCGTGTTATCAAGTAACATAGTTTTAGTGCTAGTTTTAGTCTTAGTCTTAGGTGGTACTCATGGAGCCAAAATAAATATTTCTTTCTTTCTTTTCTTTCTTTCTTTGGCCTATTCCAGTGTCACTGTTGACCACAGACTTCCTATCAGAGTGACCTTGAGCTATAGTTTCCATGCGAGCACAGCGTGAATTGAGAACTTTACAAACACCATCGAATTACTTACAAATGCCATCATCTTCTTCCGGTGCGCTCTCCTATTGGAGATCTCTAAATCTACTAGGTATAAATAAATAAATGTACTCACCAAAATCAGTAAAATTTTTTAGCATGTCACTGAGATCAACTTCATGGTATTTTGGTGTGGTTTTATTTGTTGGGAACGGTGTGACGTATGTAATCTGAAATGTAACATTTAAAAAATAATTCAGTGAATGGGGACTTTCAAGTATAACCATATAACGTAAGCACCGAAGGCGGGTGGGGGGGGGTGGGGGGGGTCGTGTCTGAATGGTGCTTACGTCAGCAATATTTATTTATTATATCTTGTTCTTTTTACAAAATGTAGTAGGTTTTAATTCAAGCAAATAAGCCACCCTACTTGCAACAAATCCACATGAAAAACAATAAAGAAACCTGAATAGATTTAATATTTATATACCAATGTTAACGTAAGCATAGGGGGGAGGGGTTAGGGTTTTGCTGACTGTCGCTGACAAGGGTGAAGGGGGGAGGGTTAAAATGACTAAAACACTGCTTACTTGAATGACCTCAATGATCATTAGCGTCCCACGTTTATTATAGCACAACGGAAAGACAAGTCACAAGAATTTAAATCACGCTAAATTCAGCATCGGCATTGTGTTAAATTTTCATAAAAAAACAATCCTGAGCATTAGCTCTTTTAAGTTATTACCTGTGAAGACACTAATGACAAAAAAAAACGCTGCAAAAATACTGAATATTCGCCCCTATACTCTTTCCAATCAAGTGAAACATTTTGCTTACCTCGTGCCCTGCCTCTAGCAAGTGTCGGACAATGCCTTGCCCAAGAATATTGTGACTTCGCCCCGGCAAGGGAAATATCACCAATATCTTGTACGCATCACAAACTTGTGACACTGCTACAAGCAAAAGCAGATTTAGACATTTGGCCATTTTTATATCTGAAATGAAAACGCTTCTGTTAGATTTGCTACATTTTTCTCAATAAATTGTTTCGAAATGTATGCAACGCAACGCAGTTAGATAAGTCCTTCCGAGTGTGTTAGTAAATATGAGTGACAATCACTATAATTAAAAAATATATATTTTTATGAATTAAATTCGGGTTTTCTTTCGCGTACCTTGATTTTAGAGCAGTTCGATATCGATATACTCGTAGTATTAGTAGTTTTTTTTTTAGTAATGACCGCGATATTCTAAAATATTGTGTAGACACAGTCACTCCTTAATAAAAGTGCAGCTTCTAAAGTTACTGCGATTACAATTTGAAGAGATCGCGCTTAGTGCTATTGAACCGCCAAGTCATAACTGCAGCTTCTAAAGTTACTGCAAGTTTAGTCGAGAACTTTTTCCTATTAACTGTCAGAGTATGGGACATTAGGATAACTGCAGTATCTACTAAACTGTAATCATAACTGCAGTAACTGTAACAGTTACTGCAGTTATGATTAGAGATTGTGGTATGTATTCCCGACTATAGAATTCCTAAACATAAGCGCATTTTGCGTTAAATGCCGCACATGCCAGTGATTTTTTAATTATAATACAAAATATACATTCTAGGTTAAAATATTTTGGTATATATTTCATATTCGTAGCTAAAATAGGTTACGAGATACAATTAAAATAAAAAATAAATCTTTAGACCTCGTTTTCTCGAAAACTAGTCGTCTCGAGATACTGCACTCTTCGTAACGGGGACAGTATTGGTGTTGGTTACTTACACGAAAATATGTTGCTCACATCAAGTGAATCAAAACTTACTTCTTTCTAATCGGCAGCAAAATAAAAACTGTAAGTAATATCTTAAAAAGCGTAATTTATATTTATAATACCACAATAAATGTCACCATTAACCATGGAGTGCAATGTCTGGTACTTCTTTATCTATCTTATCAGAATACAGTCACCAATGTTGTTATGATAAAAAGAAACAAACATAAAGGCGTGTCATACCAAAATCTAATAATTCAGTTTTTATAGATTTCAGAAGAAAGGCTTTTTTTGGTGTCGTGAAATAATTACCGCTTCTCTTGAATTTCGAGCCTGTTTTACCAATCTTTGATAAAACGAATCACTAAAAAGCGAGAAATAAAGAAAAAAATTTACAAGAAAGTAAAACTGACTCCAAAAAAATTAAAAAATAACAAAACAGCGAACCGACTACAAAACCCTTGAAAATATTTTTCTAAGTAAGCACCTACTAGCTCGAAGTCGGTGACTCAGAACGACCCAGCAGGAGGGATTGAAACCCATGGTGTGTAGGTGAGGTAGACGACTATTGTTCCACTGCTGCTGGCTCGTGCTGAGGCACCGACTTCGAGCTAATAGGTACTTAGAAAAATATTTTCGAGGGTTTTGTAGTCGTTTCCATGATTTGTTAAAAAAAACTAGCATTAAAAAAAGGTAAAAGATCTTGATGTGACTTTTGATTGTAAAACATTTTGTTTAAAATAAAGTTACCACAAATAGGCACATAACTATTGATAGTAAGGACATTATCGTCTTAAACTTTATTTTGGTTACATATATACTCGTACTTAAAAAAAAATAAAAAGCGTTTTCTTACAAAAAAAGAGTCGTCAAGATATTTTTTCAATGTTAAAATAAACAAAGTATAGTCCTACCTTATTCCATTGCCGTAGAGCTATAGACATGAACACACTGAGAATGTCTTTAGTACATTACAATTTACACAGCTGTGTGTGCCTGATAGGGTAATTGACACAGTAAACAATATGTTATTCTGTAACGCAACTTTATTAAAAATAAAAAGAACACTTTCTGACAGATTCATTTTCAATTAACAGTAAAAAGATGCTTTTTAGCTGCTCAAGTTTAAATAAATAAATAAAATAAATAAATAAATAAATATCATGGGACACTTGACACCAATTGCCCTAGTCCCAAACTAAGCAAAGCTTGTACTATGGACACTAGGCAACGGATAAACATACTTATATAGATAAATACATACTTAAATACATAATAAACATCCAAGACCCGAGAACAAACATTTTTATTATTCATACAAATATCTGCCTCGGCCGGGATTCGAACCCGGGACCTCAAGCTTCGTAGTCAGGTTCTCTAACCACTCGGCCATCCGGTCGTCAACATATTACACCAAAAATACTTTCCAGCAAATGTATGTTCAAAGCAAACTCATAAAAAGACATATACCATCAGCCAAATAAGTGGTCTATCAATTTTTAAACAAGTTCTCAAATGAATTATGTCGCTAAAATCGAACTTTAAAGTTGACAGACACGTCTATTGGCATTATTGTTTTATGAAATGCAAACTATTATCATAGACCACATATTTGGCTGATGGTACCTAAGTTAAATAATGTATGTATGTAAATACTTTATTGTACATAAAACACAAAGTAATACAAAAAGAAAACAACAAACCAAAAGAGTACAAAGGCGAACTTATCCCTAAAAGGGATCTTTTCAAGCTAACCTAAATAATTTACTTCGTAAATAAGTAAAGGCACAGCTCACTCTTATTGACAGCTAATTAAAAATAGGTCAGCTAATTACTAGTGTCAAATACCCTGTTACATTATAAATAGGCACCTACCACAGGAGATGGTAATGCACGCTTACCTTTTTTTAAGAGTTACAGGAATAATCTGTCTGCACACCTAATACTTCAAAGGAGCAATTCTTGTATATCAGGGGGTATTTCAGGGATCTGATGAAACGTTGGAAACTTGATCTAGCTTCATTTCATTACTTACCAATATCTATAGGAAAACGCAAGTTCGAGTAGGTATTCTAAAAAAATGTTTTTTAATAGAATTAAATAATAATAAGAATTAAAAGTACATGGTTGACGGTACGAAGATTGGAATCTCCTAGTAAGTATAAATTGGGTACCTACAGTGGCAGGAGACCCCACTCTTCCATCCCTACTAATATTATAAATGCGAAAGTAACTCTGTCTGTCTGTCAGTTACGCTTTCACGTCGAAACCGCTGAACCGATTTTGATGAAATTTGGTATAGAGATAGTTTAAGCCCCAAGAATCAACATAGGATACTTTTTATTTCGGTAGAGGGCGCCACCGCGCGATAACCTAGGTCCGCGCAGACGTAATCGCAGGCATAAGCTAATAACAAATATTTTTTTAACAATGACAAACGAACTGTACTATGTTGTAAGATTTAATATTCATATTGTTTTTTTGTCATGTGCAATCAAATCGCCAGTTTAACTTCCATCAACCAATGAATTACATTAGACAAAAAATGACGTGAATACCTGTGCCTGTAAACACCTCGGCTCTCACGAATAGTGGCAGAAAAAAAAAACATCAGTGGAAAATCAAAGGCAATTCCAGTCACATGTGCTGCATGAATTATTACTATGCAAATTGTTTTAGTAGCATGACAAATACTTGGTATAAGTAGCTGTAATGTATCCAAATGTAAAACTTGAAATTACTTACTTACAATAAAGAGTTTTCGTACATACAGACCATACACACATACATAGGTAATAATACGAGTCCATATTCATTGCCAAAATTATTTACCAATTACGGTGTTGTATACCTACTGCTCAAAAGTTTCCTATCCAATTACCTGTATCACTTGCACCAGGCTAAGCCTGTACGTCCCACTGCTGGGAAGGTCCAAGCCCTCTCAGAATAAGAGGGCTTGGACCATAGTTCCCACGCGGGCCCAGTGCGGATTGGGAACTTCACACGCACCACTGTATTGCTTCGCAGGTTTGTGCAGGTTTCCTCACCATGTTTTCCTTCACCGTAAAGCTCGTGGTAAATTTCAAATTTTAATGTAATTCCGCACATGAATTTCGAAAAACTCAGCGGTGCGAGCCTGGGCTTGAACCCACGACCCTCTCTGCTTGAGAGGCGATAGTTCAAACTAGGCCACCACGGCTTTTTTTTTAATTACCTACCAAAGAATAATTGCGGTATGCGTTAAAGAAAAATATTAACACAAACAAAGAGACAAATATTCAACGTCTCTAATTGTTCTCTCTTCTCCTATTTACGTTTATACTGTGTTTTTGTTGTGATGTAGTGTATTTTTGTTGTCAATAAATGTTGTGAGTTTGAATTTGAGTTTATATTATAATTTACCTATAGCACGGTAAACGTGCCTTTATGTTCGTTTTAAGAATAATTATATGTGAACTCTGATTGTGTTGAGCTATTGTTCCTTTTCTACGCGATATTATATTGATAATGTTGATGTTAGATTAAATTCGTTACTTTTCGGAAGGCGAACATTACACGACGTTCATTGATGGGGAAATAGGGAAACAAAGGAAATACGAGAAAGGTTACCGGTTAACTAAAATTGCAGTAAGTACCTAATTTATTATGCTGACGTGAAACCAAAATAAGCATAAGAATAATAAGAAAAATAAAAGCATAAGCAAAATCAGAAAGGACTAAAATAAGCCAATATACAGCCTGGATTTTGACGAGGGATCTTTACGAAACAGGCAGATAGTTCAACCTTAGCACTATATTTCCCCCATAGAAACTATGGAAATATATGTTACCGTTTTCAAGTTATAGCCTTTTAAACATTCATACCAAAAACTACTTTGTGCCAACCCTAAACAGATGGCTGGGTCAATGTTCTTACTTGTAAACAATCTTTAGACGTCAAGATATTACATTAATATTTTGCCATTTGTCCATTCTTAGAGGTCTGCGTGCAACGCTAAAAAAATCGCTGCAGGATTTGCAGAGGTGATTGTCTCTAGAGTATTTATGTAATTTCTTAGTTAATAATTCTAACCACAACAAATAACTCACATGATATGACATGGCACTGACATTCACTTGAATGTACTCAACCGTCATAAACTATTAAAGAAGATAGTAACCTCTTTCATCATAAATAAAATGTCTCTGTTTACCTACCTAAAATGATAAAAAGGTTTTAGTTCGTTAACTTGCTTCAGCAAATTATTTTCGAATGAATTGAAATTGTTCCCCAGTTGATCAGCAATTCATACAATAGGCTGTCCTTTTTTTTATTTCGGTTATCGTCAAAAAATTTAATACTTAACATTATTTGACGGATATTGCACTAAAGTTGTAGTAATTTTTTACAACTATCGAAACTCTTTGCATGATTGAAAATCGATCATAAACATATCATAAATGTGATGTTTGAAATGAAATTGACATTTAAGTTCATTTTATTTACTTTACATGAAAATGCGTCTGTCAGATGCACGTGGATATTTAAATTTTCTCATGTTATACGCGAGCTGCAATTATAATGCGGCTGAAGCTTTACGACGTTACAGGGAAACATATCCACCACCACACCCAACAGGTCGTAGGGCAATTTTACGTGCTTTTGATCGTGTCGCCAACAATCAGCCCGTTGTACCAAGAACAGCTCAGAACGATCAACGTGGAGGACCCGTTATTCGTCTTGAGGCTAGACTTGAAGAAAGAATACTGAGGTATTTTGAGCGGAATCCAAGAAAAAGTTCGAGATCAGCTGGTCGACATTTCGAAATAAGTCATACCGCAGTACTAAAAGTTCTTAAACGTGCCCGCCTTCACCCTTATAACGGAGGAACATTTGAACACCGTATGTAAAAATTGTAATAAAGTAACTGATAACCGTATTTTTGCATTTTATTTGATTGTGTCATTTTTACATCAGTACGATGACAACAACTCTCGGAAATAAACGTAATATCCCGAGTTTTCCCGACGACGACTCCTTAATCTAGCCATCGTGTCGTTATGTGCGGATGCAATTATAGGGTTATCACCACAGTTAAAAATGAGTGAATTTTGTGTTTTTTTTTTTACTTTGTTTAAGCTTCTAAACATTATAAATCAACTGTGTACCTATCACTTAAACAATGCAATATCTCCGTAAAAGTCTCTCGTCGAAATCCTCCCTGTATACCCGAGGTGGTTAGCCTGTCGTGGCAAGCTTTAGAGGGTTTTTTTTTTTTATACGACTGGAAGGCAAACGAGCACGTGGGTCTCCTGGTGGTAAGAGATTACCACCGCCCATAAACATCTGCAACACCAGGGGTATTGCAGATGCGTTGCCAACCTAGAGGCCTAAGTTGGAATACCTCAAGTGCTAGCAATTTCACCGGCTGTCTTACTCTCCGCGCCGAAACACAACAGTGCAAGCACTGCTGCTTCACGGCAGGATTAGCGAGCAAGATGGTGGTAGCAATCCGGGCGGACCTTGCACAAGGTCCTACCACCTGCAAAACCTGGGTTTATTTATATTGACTTATTACTTATTACTTATTGAAAAATAGTCATTGTCATTTCTGTGAAAGAATTATTGCGTTTCTTATTCCACCAATCCATAAAAATTTCATAGGTTTTTAAATAAATCTTTCTAGATTTCGGCGGCAAAATATTATCATTAATTATTATGTCTTTTACTCTTTGCTTAGCATCATAATTTTCACTATCATTTGACGACATTGTGAGAATAATCAATTTACTTTAATCGTTTATGATTTACGCTTTACAATTTCAAAGTTTTTCTAACTCACTCGAAGTAAATTAAAAAATTAATTACTTTTACTCCTTAGAGACTAAAGTACTCACTTTACTCCCGCCTCGTAAGGCTATAATGACCTACTTTTAGAGCATGAGAAGTGAAAACATTCTTTTTAACTGTATTGTTTATAGCGCATTGCTAAAGGAAACGACTTTCGAACCAAAACCACTCGCTGTTGAAAAATTATAATTTATTATCGTCAAAATACAAACATCGTTTGCACCTTGAATTATAATATAAACATGCACTTAATTATATTATAATAATTGAGCAAAATAATACTTTATCATAATTCTAAGTACATAATTGGGTGCTACTGTAAATACCTTCCTATATATCCTTTTTAGGCTTCCGTACCCAAAGGGTGCCAACGGGACCTTATTACTGAGACTCTGCTGTCTGTCTGTCAGTCTGTATGTCTGTCAGTGTGTCTGTCTGTCTGTCAGTCTGTCTATCTGTCCGTCCGTCCATCTGTCACAGGGCTCTATCTCTTAAGACGTAACTTGAAATGTTCACAGATTATGTATTACTGTAGGTGGCCGCTATAACAACAAATACTAAAAATAAAATAAAGTTACAAATTAAAGGGGGTCGTCATACAAGAAACGTGTTTTTTTTTATTACTCATAGGCTTAATCATCAGTTCAATTTCTTTTTAACATTAACACCTCTGCTTAGCGCTAAGATCTTTTTGACTAAATATCTAAGAAATAGTAGGGAAATAGAAACTAGAAAAACTAAATCGAGATACATCTTCTGGTACCAGGGCAGCATGAGCGCCGGGGAGCGCAGATGCGGCGCGCCGCCTGTTCTGGCCACGTGCTCCACCCAGTGGACCAGCTCCTTGCCTGGTGGTACCAGGCGATCATGGAAAATCTTCGATAGCTCCTTGGCTCTATCCATATATCTAAAACATTTAAGAGTATGATAATCACAATTATATCGCATTAGCTTTTGCCTGCGGCTTTTAGCGGTAGCTATCGTGATGATGATAAATAAACGATAGCACTAAATCTACTTATTTAATAACATACACACACACACACACACACACACCCACACACACACGCGCGCATGCACGCGCGCACGCACACACGCATGCACTCACGCACGCACGCACGCACGCACACACGCACGCACGCACGCACACACGCACACACACACTTTTGAATTATTCAAATGCTATAAAATTTCTTGGAGGTCGAAAGAAAAGGGATTTGCAGCAATGTGACACAAATAAAGACTAAGTAATGCTGGCACTTCACTTGGCATATTCGCAGAAATATTTGCGTGTGTAAAAGAGATGCACTATATCGTTGCTAGCGTGAGTGACGAAGATGTCCTTAACGCAACGCGAATACGCTATGCCAAATGAAGTGCCACCATAATAAAAATAAACATGATTTTGTCAAAATAATGTACATACTTGGGATTGGTAAGCATCTCGTTCATAGCAAGTTTCAGATCGGCTGCCATGGTATAAGACAAGTCAACTTTAAGTGCGTAGCCCTTTTTCATCGCTCTTACGGCGTTCAGATGTTGGTCAGCTCCGTACGGCATAACAATGGTCGGTACTCCGAAGAATATTGTTTCAGTAGTTGAAAGGAGACCTCCGTGGGTGATAAAAATGCGTAAATTTGGATGGGCTGAAATAAAAACAAGTAATTTTATGTGCGTTATAACACAATTAAAACACTTACTATAGTCTTAAAATCTATTACCAGAAAAATGTTCACTCTCACATCAGGTCCCTTAGACACTTACGACCTCATCTTAGCTTCGGATCATCATCGTCATCATATCAACTGTAGGACGTCCACTGTCGGACTTAGGCCTCCCCCATAGACCTCCAGTTGCATCTGTTAGCTTCTTGAATCCACCGTGAACCCACAACTTAACTAAGTCCATCTCGTTGGTGGACGTCCTACGCTCCCCTTCCTGATCCTCGGCCTCCACTCGAGAACCTTTCGGCCCCAACGACCATCTGTTCTCCGTGCTATATGACTTGCCTATTGCCACTTCAACGAGCTAAGTGGGAATAGGGTGGAACTAAAACTGGGTATGGCACGGATTGTCTGAGGATAGGCAGAGTCTAATTGCTTTTGTGGGATTTTCAGGATAGGCAGGTTATCTTTTTGAGACTCTGGCCACTATCAGTATGTAGTTATTATGTAGTAGTATGTATTTTATCTATATAAGTATGTTTATCTGTTGCTTAGTACCCATAACACAAACTTTGCTAAGCTTACTTTGGGGCTAGGTCAATTGGTGTGAATTGTCCCGTGATATTTATTTATTTATTTATCAGTACCTATGATCCCTATTATTTTTCTGGACTAATATATTCTTCTTTCGATCTTACCTAGAATACTTTGTTGCGGTGCCCACTGTACAATATGAACGTTACTGGGTCTATTCGGTAAATCTTCTTCAAACTTCCATATCACCGTTTGTTTTACTTCACCGAGGACCCTTAAGAAGTCTTGTTTTAATTCATCCGGAAAGTCCTTACTTTTCGCATTACTTCCCATACTGAAGTATATTACACCATGCTTCGCTTCATCCATAAGTTTCTTGAGGTCCTTTAATTTAAACAATAATTTAATATGAAAAGCTAGCCTAAAGGTGAAATGAGATTTCATAACGTACAATTTTGTGGAAATTAAAATTTATAACGGTAAAACAATTTCTTATTCTATAGGTATGAAGTGAATAAAGAGTTAGCTAGCAGTTACAGCACACACAGCTATGTACACACAGCTACAAGAAGAACTGATTGCATAAAAGAAGAATGAATGAAATAAATGTCAAAATCCCGCAATCATTACAAGACTGTACTGTGTGCGTAACCACAACTCAGTACCACTACCATGAGTTTACAGTGACCGTACTCGATAGCGATGGCGTAAATTATTTGTATGGAGAAATGTACAGCGCCTCTACAAATAATTTACGCCATCGCTATCGAGTACGGTCACTGTAAACTCATGGTAGTGGTACTGGTGTCACTACTTATACTGATATTTGATTTTGACTTGATGACTCACCGCAGGCAAAGGTTTAACTTCAGGGTTTATATGATATCCACCGATCTCTTTGCTGTTTGGGGGCACGCTGATTGGCTGACCGAGGGACGAATGAGAATTTGTCAGCATGAATGAAGCGCTGTGTAAAGTTTGTTCGAATGGAGGCAGGGCTCGCCCCCTTTTAGCGAGTAATGGTCCAAAATAATTGTCGTAAATTTCTCTCTCGACCTTTTCGATGACGCTGTAAATAATGGTTAACATTAGTGAAATATCAGCCGCAGAAAACAAATAACATTTAAATTTTGATAGATCTTTAACTTTATAGTGACTCCTAGCGCCATCTAGTGAGCAAATGTAAAAACTCCGAACATCCGAACATCGTGCCATTGAAGTTTTCGCAGGGCTACCCCGAAACTCGGAACTCGAAGTTCGTGTCGTGCGGTCCCTCTCGCTCTCGTATTAAATAAATAAATAAATATCACGGGACAATTCACACCAATTGAGCTAGTCCCAAAGTAAGCTTAGCAAAGCTTGTGTTATGGGTACTAAGCAACGGATAAACATAATTATATAGATAGATACATACTTAAATACATATTAAACACCCAAGACCCGAGAACAAATATTCGTATTTTTCATACAAATATCTGCCCCGACACGGGAATCGAACCCGCGACCTCAAGCTTCGTAGTCAGGGTCACTAACCACTAGGCCATCTGGTCGTCTGGTATTAAATAGTAGAACTTCAAGTTTCGGAGTAACGCTGCTGAGCTCGGGCGCAGTCAGTTTACCTACTTACATTATATCTGACATGACAATACCGTAAAGACACACACTCCAAAGTGTTGACCGTTCCTTCAGCAAAGTCAAACAGTCAAACTAAAACTTACAAATATTTTAAAGCCTTCACCAGGAGCTGTGTGAACAAGCTCTTTGCTCGTTCGATGAATGAAAACGGAGGTGTTGTCGAAGAGAGGGCATCAGAGTTAAACGCAGGGTTCGAAGCCTCGTGGATCAACTGGAGGATCATCCAATGAGGCTCTATAGACGACGACCAAATCAAAGGGCAATCGAAAACTGTTGCGATGCTGAAACAAAAGTGAAAAGTTTAATTTGCAATACAAACTTTGTTTGAGCCTATAAAGTGGGATGGAGTCGTTTAATTTGAAATGGAAAGTATTTCGCCATCCACCTAATCTCTGTTGCGTAGAGCAGAAGAAAAAAAAAAGGGAAAATAAGAAAAAAAATCTTTCTGTTAATTGTGGCAGAACAACGCAAATGTATTTTCAAAACAACGCAATATGAATAATTTATTACTGTTCATTTTTATTAATGCAAGAAATTTAAAATTTACTTACGTAGCATATACATCATTGAAAAACCATTCGACGATGACCAAATCAAAATTTTGCGATGGATCATTGAGGAAATTTTTAAAGTTCTCAACTTCTAAAGGCATCTTAATGGATTTTAATAGTATTGGTAGCAACCCAGCGAAGTCCGTAGATGTTTCTTTGCTCATTATTTTCTTCAATGTTGGTATGGCTTCTGCTTGAAATAATAATAAAAAAATCATCTTCATCATCAACCAGAGGGCGTCCATTGTTGAATATTGAATGCTTGAATTAGAAAGCTATAATAAACTAAAACTCGGCACTTGCAATTATTTATCACTAGCGGCTCCGCCCGCGCGGTATTCGGTTATCGCGCGCTGTTCCCGCGGGAACTGTGCATTTTTCCGGGATAAAAAGTAGCCTATGTCACTCTCCGGCCCATCAAAAATCACGTCGATCCGTCGCTCCGTTGTTACGGCGTGAAAGACGGACAAACATACAAACACACAAACACACTTTCGCATTTATAATATTAGTATGGATGTTTTCTGTGGGTGAAATATGAAATACATACAATCAACTAATTAAAAATATTGTTGTGGTCTCCCAGGTTTTCAGTTATTTAATTAACAAAATAAACACCTTATCTGTTGTAGAAATGTTGATATACAAAGTAGACGATATAATACGCACTTATGAATGTTAAAAAAAAAATTCAACTGGTTCGGAAAAATCTGTTGAAAAGAACCTAATATAATTATTCCAGATACCTACCCTACTATTTGCATACCAAATTTCATCCAAATCTGTCCATCCATTTTAGTGTGAAGGGGTAATTAACACACATAATAAAAACTTTCAACCTTATACTATTAATAGCGTAAAGCAATCTCTATTCTTATGGTTCTTCAATGAACAAAAAAAATTAAGAAAGTGACGAATAACTCACCGCGAAATGCGTCTTTGTTTGCACTTATATCAACTTCATGATATTTTGAAGTAGTTTTATTCGTTGGATAGTTTGTAACGTAAGTGACCTGAAAAGAAAATGGCAATAAAATAATTGTAAGATTTAAAAAAAACTGAAATAAATTAACAAAAAATTTGAACACAGGCTTTTTGGCTGATTTTGGGTACTTTTTACCCACCTGCTCGAAAGAGGGTTATATGTAAATAATATGTTTATCGTACTGGTCGTAGAATTATTTGTAAGATGGTTGAGCACTAGATTCAATTTCCGGCATCCGATTTCACCATACAAGTAGTTTTACAATTAGTCCGGACCGTAGTTTTTACGGATGTAAGGGGTTAATGAACAGACAAACTCACTTTCGCATTTATAATATTAAGCAAAGATGAAGAATGTCTAGGTACCTCATGTCCAGCCTCTAGTAAGTGTCTGACGTATCCTTGGCCAAGAATATTGTGACTAGGTGACGCTGCGGTGAATACCACCAAAATTTTGTACGCGTCACATGCTTGTAACAACGAAATAATTAATAAGTGATATGCCAATTTGGCCATTCTTTCCACCTGAAATCGAACAGCATTATTAGGCACCAAGAGATCATACTACCGCCACCGCTACTACTACTATTACTACTACTTTTATTACTACTATTTCTATTACTGTTAAAAATGTGCCAAATAGATGACACACGAAATAATAGTATTTTGGTTTCTGGTTCAAGTTTAGTGGGTGGTAGTGATTGAAAGTGAAGGAGTAGACTATAACAAAAAAATCACGCTCACAATTATACTCACTTGAGTTAATTCTACTGCTAGCAAACTCAAACTAAAAGTAAATTTAACAATGAGTGGTATTTATGTTATATTTATTAATAGATAGTCCAAATATGTGTCGATCACGATGATTGTTTGTCGTTTGCAATTCAGATATGAGATTGGCCGTAATCTGATTCTTCAAGTAAGTAAATGAGTAAGCTTAAATTTAATGTTTTATTTAGGGTACTACAGCCAACGATTTTACGACGACCAGATGGCCTAGTGGTTAGAGAACCTGACTACGAAGCTTGAGGTCCCGAGGGTTCGATTCCCGTGTCGGGGCAGACATTTGTATGAAAAATACGAATGTTTGTTCTCGGGTCTTGGGTGTTTAATATGTATTTAAGTATGTATCTATCTATGTAATTATGTTTGTGCGTTGCTTAGTAACCATAACACAAGCTTTGCTAAGCTTACTTTAGGACTAGGTCAATTGATGCGAATTCATCATCATCATCATCATCAGCCTATGTTCGTCCACTGCTGGACATAAGCCTCTCCCATGGCACGCCACTGAGCATGATCCTCGGCCACTCTCATCCAGCTCTTGCCAGCCACCCTGCGAAGATCATCGCACAACCGAGTCTGAGGACTGTGAATTGTCCCGTGATATTTATTTAATTATTTATTGTTTTAGATTAAGAAACATCTTATACTTACAAAATTACCGGAACACATAATCAGAACGCAGCGCTTTATATCCTTTTTGCTCCCATTCTCAAAAAGGAACGAAATGAAAACTAATTTTCAAACAAATTTGAGCCGTTGTTGCCTAAGGAGCACCGGGCTCCTTCCCCGACACCAACTAATGCCTTGAATAGAAGACAATGAGGGCTATCGTTTTTTCTCTCACTAGATGGCGCCACTGTTGCGTGAGGTTTTTAAAAGTCTGTTATAACGGCCGTGAAAACAAAGTTTAGATTAAAATCATATTTAATACATCGTAAAATAGTACCATAAACATATCGAGCAACCACAGTATTGCATAATCCCGTTTTGTTCGGAAAAAAGGGAGGACAAAAGTTTTCGAAAGACAAAACTGTCTCAAATTACAGACGTTCATTGCCCCTTATCGCATAATTGCCATAATTAATTTCAGATAATGCAAAATATTCACAAAATTATTCTAATTATAAATAAACCCGCGTAGCTCACCCAAAAACTATGAGATTTGACATTTCGTTGACCTCACGCTACACTAGCGCCTCTAGCGGAAAATTCATTCGCGATAGCCCTCATTGTAACAGCCGAGCACTCGGAGGGATTTCAGACGTTGCACCCCATTTTGCCCTATCCTGGTGACCAGAGGGTCCATTGCGTAACGTCAAAAACATTACGGAATTGGCCCTCAGGTGCCAGAAGGGTACCACTAGGGCTCAGATATTAGTCTTTTTGGACTACATGGAACCACCACTTACCTACCTACCCTGCGTATTTTTTTTTATTATAGCGGCCACGGTAAAACATGTTCAAGGAAATTTTTAATTTTTTTTTTTCAAAAAGAAGCCCTGTGATAAACGGAGAGAAAATTCGGACTTGAAACAAACTACGGAATACTAAAAACAAGCCTATACAAATTGGATTAAAAATAATACAAGTAATGTACCTGACTGATGTAAGCCAATGCCTAGTTACTTACAATATAATTGATAATGATAACTCATGATTCAGTCATCAGCATTACGTGCAAAATAAAACTAATGTATATTTATTTACATACTTTTCTATAGGAAAAACCAGTTTTTTTTTCTATGGACATAGAGATAGAGATAGAATGAAATCTTTTGAGGTGTGGTATTGGCTATGAAGAGGACAAGTTGGACAAAAAGAAAAAAAGTTTTGAGATTGGTTTGGGGGAAAAGAGATGTTTGGAAAAAATAAGTGGCATAGGAAGAGGAAAGATGGTAAGGTTATCTAATTTGACACGTTAGTTTATTACAAACATTATTGAGGAAAAAATTGAGTGAAAGAGAGATAATGGAAGACCGAGACCAAATTATTTCAATCAAATATGAGGAAAAAATGTTAGTGCAGGGTCGCCAAAAGTCAGGTAAAAGGAATATAATTCGCGATTACTGACATTAATTTGATTTCCCATACGGATCGCGGACTTACATTGAGATTGTGGTGATATTAGTCAAAAACATATTAATAATATCACCAAATCTTACTAAGTAATTCTTGCTTGTTTTTTTTCCTCGCACAGTCGCGCGAGCAGAGCGGTGGCGCGTAGTGCGCGTGTTGCGGCAGCCGCCGAGTCGCGTGCTCCAGTGATGAAGGGTTTCAAAATAACCCTAAACATGTCAAGCTAAACTCGATTTAAGACGTGAATTATCCGTTACAATATCATTTAATTCTTGCGAGAGCTTTTATTTATAAAACGGCGCGTAAAATTCAACATTTGCACTATTTCAAGTTTATTTCAACTGACTCCACCGCGAAAAGTCTGAAATGCGACTATCAGTGCTTAATAAAAAAGCACCGCCGTATAAATAAACACGTGGCCATCAGCTTTTGTCATTTCATTGGTTTTTAACAGACGTTGAAAACGCTCTCGTGCGAATTCAGTCTAGGCGAGCAATTGAAAGAAAGAAAGAAAGAAAATACATTTATTCACAACACAAGACACAACAATGGCATTAAGTACACCGCCCTGCATAAGTGGATGGACACCTTACGTTCTATAATCGCTTGCACACGAGAGGCGGCGATTTTGTTAGTTGTTCACCACAAATGCACTAGATGGCGCGCTTAATGCACGGTATGAATATGATTGATATTTTGTCCTCATATCGGTATGTGCCGATAGCTCAGTTGATCGGCTGCTTAGAAATATTCTTAAATAAACCCGAGTTCGTATCCTACAGTTCAGAATTATGTTTTCGTTTTTAGTGTTTTTTTTTTATTTATTACTTTATATTTTAATTTTGTAGATAACTAACATGGAAACAAAAAACAATCTGAAAAAGGATAAGGTTGCAACAAAAATAATACACGTTTTGAAGTTTAAAACATAAAAAAAAATTATTCCTAAAACAATATTTCTATTCATTAAATATGGCAGTGCTGTTATTAATGTTATACTAAATATTATTATTAATTAAATAACTGAAAACCAGAAAGTAGTTTACTCAGAATCCAGAGTAGAATCGATTACACGATGTTTTAAATCAGGTTGTGTTTGTGCCCAGTCTAAATATTACGAATGCATACGCCAATTAAAAATGTTTTACGAATGTTTCATACCCCTTAGATAATTTAATACTGGCCGTTTGGCTGTCAGTTTGACTTTCTTCTAAATCTGGTATTACAAATTACAACTGTAAAGTTAGAAATGAAGTAGAACTACTGATACAATTATTATAAGAAATAATGAAGGTTTTCAAAAATAAACGCAAACAACTAACTTAAAATAAAATGCAAAAATATTTTCGGGGTGTCGTGTGAGGTTTTTAGTTATTTAATTAGCACTTGACCAAAACTTGTATTTTAAGATTTTATTGAGGTATTCGCTTAAGTATTCATTTCCGTTCCTGGAAAGAGGATTGAAGCGACCACAATAAAAAAAAATGTATTTGAAAGTATATATATGTGAGACCGGGTTATCATAAGACTCGTAGGCGTTATTATAAATTTTATATAAACAGTGAAGTTTTCCAGTTTTAAACATAACAATAATTGATGGTGTAGATCCACTGTAGTGTGTTACTGACAGTTATAATAAGATTACAGTCGTATTACTTATATTGAACTTTCACACTTATCTCACAAAAAAAAACTATTAAGGCATTGGTAATTAAATGTTTTGTTCATAATAATAAAATAATTACTTTTCGTAACAAAGTGATATTACAGGATCATAAATAAAGATAATTATTTTGATTTCTATAATACTTATATATAACATGATTGTTTGAGTATATAACCCGGTCTACACGTAAACTATCAATTTTATTTTAATAACTAGTTTAACCACCATGATTGTCGATAACTGCTTGCAGACGGGAACAGATAGATGCAACTAGATTTTCACACAGATTAGACTCGCGAATACTGTCCCATATTTTTACACAGTGAGCTTCTAACGTTTCCGGAGTTCGCTCATTTTAGTTATCTCAACGTTGGACAATAAGACCCCATATATTTTCAATGAGATTAAAATCCGGTTATCTGGCAGGACAAGAAACTACTTTAATATTATTTTTGTGTTGATCAAACCAGTCTTGCATAATACGCGACCGGTGTATTGAGCAGTTATCTTGCACGAACGTTATGCACGGCACTTGTTCTTCTGGATAAACAATTCTAACAGTGGGCAACATGGTCTCCTGAAGCAAACTGGCATAATCACCACCGTTCGCTCGACTGGGTATTCTAACAAGTTCTCCCGGATCAGCGGCACTCATCCATCCCCATGGTTGACGGTTATACGACCAGATTCCATGTTGGGCACTACGAGATCACCGTCGTTTCGCGTAGGTATTGTTTCGAATAGTATCTAGGAGTCGTGGTCGAACCGATCTTTGACGATGCAGCAAAAACCGCAGAAAAGGTATTCGTCTTGATATTGTCGTATCCATAATATAACTGTTTTTTTCTGTAACAATATAAATAAACATGAAATAATGTAATGTAAATATAATTGTTGTAAAAAAAAATGGTAGGATAAACGTAAAAAAAACTCACATCAACTCCAGTTTCTCTAGAAATTTCTGAAATATTTTTTACTTCTTTATATAAATTCATTTTATCACACCTTTTAATCATTTCAACATTGCGATGAAAACTAATCATTATAAAGAATAACTACGATAGTAAGCAGATTCAACTTGAAAGAGACAATCGAACGAGAAGTAGGAACAGCTGAACAAGTAGGTAGTAAAGTTTAAAACAAAGTAATAAAAACAGCCTGGTAGTTTGAAGATCTTCAGTCTACCCTCTTTAAGTTTCGTAAAATATGACTTACCGATTAATTTTAAGGCGACCAGAGTTATAGATCCAATTTTCATGACTTCAAATAACAGATCAGTGGCTGAGTGGTTTGAGAGTGCTCCGACAGAATCGTATGTCGCGAGTTCAAATCCTATTAGGCGACGATATTGAGTTTGTGTTTTTGTAAATTTACTGCTTGGAGATTAGTAAAGTCGATGTTTCGATGATAAAAACAAGCAACATATTATGGGTCTACGTAAAGAAATCAATAATATTCTCCCTCTCACACACTTTCGCACAATACGAAAGAGACAGAAATGTCGTTACACGAAGGTAGCATCCCACGGTGTCCCACCCTGGCAGCTGGCAGGGACACCATGTTTAGCTGGCCACGAGAGTTGAAGTGAATGATTATACACACAATTACAACATGTGTAATGGGCAGTAGGATGTTGAAATTTGTCTTTCTAACATGAAGATAAAATAAATATTTTTTGATCCCTTAAAAAATCAACAAACTAGCGCCATCTAGCGGGATTTTGGTAAACTAACAAGTTAGTAAATAAGTGAATTCCGCTAATACACATCGAACACTTAGATGGCGCCGTTTCTCGCGTCAGACGATTATGTTTTGGCATTGTCCATCCACTTTTGCGGCCTATAGTACAAATAGACAACACATACGAAATTATGCTTCAATCGGACACTGGCTCAGCATAATGCTGAAGCGTTAATAATAAACACCTCAGCGCTGATTTTCAGCCAGCACCGTTGGTGACCCTCGGACCGCTACAAATTGCTGCGCATTGCGTTTGTATTGCGCCAGGGTACAGTCACCAGCACCAATATCCGACGCAAAAAGCGTGCAAAAGTATCTGACACGTCCATCCGGCCTTAGAAATAAGAGTCATATCAGATATTTATGCACGCTTGTTGCATCAGATATTAGTGCTGGTGACTGTACAGAGCTGCTTTGAGCTGAGCGTGCACTGCATTGCAAGGTGTTGATATGACTCACTCACATGCTCTCGTGGCGTCCCAGAGTGGGAACGGGGGAACTTGTGTGGTTTCTTGTGGGTATCCCTCACGTGGGCGAGCCTCACATATGTATACCTCCTGCACAGAATAGATAATAGTACAAGTCCTCCTGTTTCCCCGAACAGAAGGGCTACTCCGAAATTCGAAACACGAAGTTCGTGTCGTGCGGTCCCTCTCGCTCTCGTATCAAATAGTATAAGTGTCAGAGGGGCCGCACGACACGAACTTCGAGTTTCGATTTTCGGAGTAGCCTGCCAGGGCACATTTAACCCTCAGCTAACACTAATCAATGGATGGTGAAACAGCCCCTTTGGGATTAGGAAATATTATGTCGTCTCCATCTATTTGAACTAAACAAATAGAGACGGCATCACGTTTAACCGTCAGTTAACACTAATCAATGGATGGTGAAACAGCCCCTAAAAGTAGTGAAATAAAAATGCATTTGTTTATTTTCTTACTTATTTTATTTTATTTAAATATTTATTTACTGATTTTGTACTATTTAGAGTGTGCTCACAATTTATGCTGGTTTTTTATTATGTTCAGATGAATGATCAGTCTGGAATCATTTCTACGAAAGGGTTAGCAAGATACAAAAATGTCCATAGTAACTTAAAAAATATGATAAAGTAATATAAAAAATAATGAATGATACCAAACCATTCATTATTTTTGGCAAAGCAATTTTCTGTTGAATGTAATCTTATCATTCATAATAATATTATCTGTACCAATTTTTTACAAACTTATAATAAATAATAACTTCAAAATAAAACTCTTGATTAAATTTTACTAAGGTGAACAGGCAGGCAGTATGAGTTAAAAATATTAAGTCACGATTTATAAATTCAATAAATAGCATGTACTTTTAAATATATTTATTAAATGAAAATTTTAGTACCCTCATCAATAATAATTATACAGTCCGTGGGGGCGCAGCTCAAAAATTCTCTGGCACTCTCTGGCAGCTTCCTCGCACAAAGTATCAGCATTACTAAATATACCTACCCTTTGGGTCCATGCCGCGGGGAAATACTTTTACACGATTTTTTCCAGTTATAGTTTAGTTTATAGTTTGTTTTACTTTTGGTAATTGTTTTAAATTAGTTTTGCTTTTAGTAACAATTTTTAATTAGTTATTTTTTGTCCAGTTTAATAATAAAAATATTTTTTATTGAATGAATTTCTGTACAAAATATCATAAAATACAATATTTTACTTAAAATCTATGTAACACGTGTGCCTGAACTCTAAATCCCATACTAAACGATCTAACATATACATACTATATTATAAACGCATAAACGTGAATCATAACCAATATCATGACATTTAATTTAGTTTTTCTTCTTTTTATTTGCTGTGACATTTTTCTTAAACAATGATTTAACTAAACTAAATAATTTCTTTATAATAAGTTTCAACGTATATATAACAACTAACACTACTACAAATAGATCGAGATACATCTTCTGGTACCAGGGCAGCATGAGCGCCGGGGAGCGCAGATGCGGCGCGCCGCCTGTTCTGACCACGTGCTCCACCCAGTGGACCAGCTCCTTGCCAGGAGGCACCAGGCGATCATGATAAATCTTCGATAGTTCCTTAACTCTATTCATGTATCTAGAATAAAGATAACGATTAATCACTTAGGTAGTAGTAGGTTTTTTTTTCACGTAGGTAGAGCAATAATAGATTGAAAATATCACAATTATGACAAATAAAATACTGAGCTGACTATCAATCATCCTTCTACTGAAGGAAGTTAAAGGTATTATACGGTAAATATGTGTAGGGCAGCAGATGATTCTGTATTCCGAGAGATGATCCAAAAAAATATTTGGAAAGTGCACATTATTTTCAGGAAAGGGTTGGTTTTCATCAAGCAAATGTTTCAAGAATAACCTGAAGAGTTAGGGTGTTAAGATTGAATGAAGGTATATGATATATGCTCTTACTTGGGATTGCCAATAATTTCGTCGATAGCAAGTTTCATTTCGCCGGCCATTTCATAAGAGAGTTCAACTTTCCTAGCATAGCCCTTTTGGACAGCTCTTATGGCGTTAAGGTGTTGGTCTGCTCCGTACGGCATAACAATGGTCGGTACGCCGAAGTAAATGGCTTCTGTAGTCGACAGAAGACCTCCGTGTGTGATGAAGAGGCGGCAATTAGGATGAGCTATAATAAAAACTCTTATTATTTCATCTACTTAATAAATTTCTTCTAATGCTCTAGGCAACAGGTCTTTTATCTTACCAAGAATACTTTGTTGCGGTGCCCATTGAACGATATGAACGTTTTTGGGTCTATTCGGTAAATCTTCTTCAAATTTCCATATAACTGTTTGTTTGACTCCGCCGAGAACTTTCAAAAAATCTTGTTTTAAAGAGTCTGGAAAATCTTTGCTTTTAGCGTTACTTCCCATGCTGAAATATATGACACCATGCTTGGCTTCATCCATAAGTTTTTGGAGATCCTGCGACCAATATATTTTTTTATATATTTACATGTAATTTGTCATTATTCACTTATTGCTTTACCAAGAACAAGGAGAAGTATACTGAGCTGACTATCTACCTTTATGAGCGCCAATCAAATAATTAGGAGTCTAAGTGGTCGCCATGACCGCAATTCACTGTCGTTAATTAGAGCGACATGCAACCGCTATCTTATAAATACTTAATAGGGAAAGACTACAGAAATCTGATAAAAAAATTCGGGGATTTTTTTTTCATCTGTGTCCTGTGTTGCTTATATTTTAGGTACGCTTAAAACGACCAGTCTCAAAGGTCCTTTCCGACTAGTTCCATTATTAGTTCCATTGATGGAACTAGTTGGACTTTTACCCTCTTCGTTGAATGTAACTACTGAAAAAAAAAAGTCCAACTAGTTCCATCAATGGAACTAATAATGGAACTAGTTGGAATAGACCGTCTCAAAGGTTTTTGGTATTTATCATATGCGCTTAGTAAAAAATTCTCACTATTTCAGAACTTACCGCTGGCAAAGGTTTCACATTAGGGTCGATATGATATCCACCAATCTCTTTACTGTTCGGGGGTACGCTGATTGGCTGACTGAGCGAGGAGTGAGAGTTAGTTAGCATAAATGATCCATTAAATATAGCCTCTCCGTAGGGAGGTAGAACGCGTCCTCTTTTTGCAGCTGCAGGTCCGAATATCTCTTCATAGAGCTCCTTTTCTTTTGCATTAAGGTAGCTATTAAATGAAGTTAAATGTTAAACATTATTTAATAATTTTCAGTTACATATTGCACAACACGGTTTTTGACTATTTTTAATGTATTTTATACCTAAATGAAAGCTTGTTAATACGTGTTATATCGAACGGAAAAAAATGAAGCTACCTTTATATATCACAGAGTTACTTTAGATGTAGTTCAAGAGCTGGCGCTTACTTATCCCAGCGGATCGTACTTGTGGTTCAAAGGGATAATGCGGCCAGCGTCATGGGAACCCTATTATACGCAGAAGATCTGCTGGTAGACTGGGGTTCTTATTATACTTATTTCTGTTTGTTAGAAATATATTTAGTTAAGATATTTTAGGTCACTTTTTTGTTTTCATATGCCTGTAAACTCTTTATCGTACCAAACAAATAGATTAGACAGAAAATGAATTACTGATGCTGAAAGTAACTTACAATATCTTCGCCGCGTTAATAAAGACCTGGCTGAAAAGGCTTTTAAGTCGCTCGACGAAAGAAAACGGGGGTGTTGCAGTGGAGAGTGCGTCTGGGTTGAACGCCGGGTTGGAGGACTCGTGAATCAGCCTGAGGATCAGCCAGTGAGGCTCGAGGGAAGATGACCAAATCAAAGGGCAGTCAAACACCGCTCCGAATCTGAAAGTTACCAGAAGCACTACTTATTAGAAAATAATAGCTATTTTACCAACACCTCGTATATTCCCATATCTGTTTGACTCAAACCTTGTAAGTAACTTTTGTATTTTGTATCTGAAACGCAGCCTTAATGAGCCCTAGGTCGTATCAGATATTTAATTATCTTACCCAGCATAAGCATCGCTGTAAAGCCACTCAACTATGACAGCGTCAAAGTTTTGCGTCGGGTCGTTTAGAACTTTTAGCAGGTTCTCATTCTCCAATGATGTTCTCATCATTTCGACGAGTTTCGGTATAAAGCCAGTAAAATCAAAACTAACTTCCCCGTCCATGAGTTTTTTAAGCGAAAACTTTTCTTCTGTAACACGATAGTAAAAATATGTATGTATAAACTCTTGAAGGCCTCAGCCCACTACACCGTACCATACCATGAACGTATCACAGACGGAATGTAACGCGACATGGAATGCAACATGTCAACGGCCTATCGGCACCGTTTTTGACGCTTTGTGCATGGCAATGGTTGGTTAAGAAACGTGCTAGTGGCCATAATCCCATACTTTTGAATAAAAAGAATATATTTTTGTCTCACATTTTCCTATTAAGGTCATAGGTATGATATGGTCTAGTGGGCAGAGACATTTATTGTACAAAAATTAATAAAAAACAAAATGGACATTCTAACGTTTATATACATGTAGGTACAAAGGCGAATTTATACCTTTAAGGGATCTCTACCAGTATTTGAATGGATGAGAGGAGCATTTAGTTAGGGACAGACACGATAAATACATAGTTGCTTTGAATTTTCTGTTTTGTTTTCATTTACATAATATAAGAAATAAAATATACATACGATCGAATGCTTCTACACTCTTACTGAGGTCAACTTCATGGTATTTTGCAGTGGTCTTATGTGTTGGGAATGGCGTGACGTATGTTACCTGAAAAAAAAAAATTCAGGTACTTGAAATGTATTTAAAGGCTGACCAGAATAATACAAAAACCTCGTCGTATTGCGGAAAACCAATAAAACTCATTTCTTGTACTTCTTCTTCTTCTCTTTTAAAATATGGCTGCTGTCCTAATTAATAGGAAAATTTGGCCAGTGTCTAAGTATTCTCTTTCGAGAGGCAACGTTGTACGGTGATTGTAGTTTTTGTAACTTGATAGTAAAATTCCAGAAACCAGGAAGAAGCAAAAACAGCAAAATTAGATATTGTCTACATCCGCCACAAATCGAATCCCCATTTCTTGTACTGGTAATAATAAATTCAAATGTCATCTGTCTATTGCTGTCAAAGTGTAACGTTTGCTCACGCGTGGTATTTTAAAGTTTTGTGTCTTTGTTCTTTAAAATACCGAAGATTATTCATAGATTTGGAAGGAAAATAATTCATAATGTAATTTTTTTACCACTGGTAAATAAAGGGAATAAAAATTCCCATCTGTTACCACCAAACTGATTGGTGGTGACAACTGGGAATTTAGTTACCACCGCATTCATTTTAAATTTCAGCAGTTTATTGTCAACATATTAAAAAGGTTCTATTCTATTCTCTATTTACCTATGGAGTTATTTTATCTTATCGCGAATATTTTCCCTATCTGTTGCCACTAAAGTAATTGGTGGTAACTACTGAGATTTTTTTCCCAGTAGTTACCACTGGTAACAATTGTTGGTAACTGGTGGGAATAACCCCCTCAGCCCTCTGATAATCTGTTCCATTTTGAGGAGCCTTGTCAAGCAGTAGAAGTCCTTACCCTATAGGCTGAGGTGATGACGGTGATGATGGGATATGGTGACAATACCTACCTCGTGCCCTGCCTCAAGCAGATTCTTGACGTAACCTTGGCCCAGAATGTTGTGACTTTTTCCAGCTAAAGGAAATACTACTAGAATGTGATAAGCACATGCTTGGGACAATGCTAACAGCAAGAGGAGAGCCAATTGGGACATTTTCATCTGAAAACAAAACAATTTTTGATCAAAAATAACTTTCTTGCTAGTGGCACAGTAAAAGTAATCTTAACAGTACTCCGACTCGGCCGTATTCTTGAAATTTATACCTACGGCTGCGCGGAGCGCTAGGGTTGACAACTACAAAAAGTAAAACAGATGTGTGTAGATTTTTATTGTATGTGTGTAGTTTTAGGTGTAGAAATAAAACGTATGTTAATTTTATGATTATTTTTTTATTAATTATAAGTTGGTAATCGAAAAAAACTTACGCCTATTAAGGCAAATTCGAAACGACTTGTTGTTGAATTTTATGACGTAGAAAATTCTCATCCTTATGATAATTGGAATGAACGCATTAGCCCCGTAGGCGAAATAGCCCCGGTTGACCTTATAGAAATAATAATGCATCCACTGCGGTGGGTTAAAAATCCTAATGCTACAGTTTTTCAGTTAAACAGCGGACAGACATATAGACGGACGGATGGGCAGAACAGACAGACGCACAGATAAAATATATCTTATCTTATCTTAAGAACAGCTGGACCGATTTTGATAAAACATGTCTAAGAATCATTGCTAAAAACCTGCTTTCAAATAAAAAAACCGCAATGAAAGCGGTCCAAGCGCTACACACACACACACACACACACACACACACACACACACACACACATACAGACACACACACACACACACACACACACACACACACACACACACACAGACTGACACACACGCAGACAGACACACACAGACAGACAGACACACACGCAGACAGACACACACGCAGACAGACACACACGCAGACAGACACACACGCAGACAGACACACACGCAGACAGACACACACGCAGACAGACAGACACACACACAGACTGACACACACACACACAGACAGACACACACACAGACAGACAGACACACAAACAGACAGACACATACACAGACAGACACACACACAGTCAGACAGACACACACACAGACAGACACACACACAGACAGACACACACAGACAGACACATACACAGACATACACACACACAGACAGACAGAGAATTAATACAAAATACAAAATTTAAATCTACTGTCAAAAAGACATTAATATCTAAGGCTTATTATAAAGTTAACGATTATATCATGGACAGGGATATTTGGAAATAATTCCGATCCGCACTAGCGATCCCTTCAAATAGTGAACCTACTGTGTTAAAAATAAAATTGTGTTAAATACTTGTAATGTATAGTACATAGATGTCATTTATAAATATTGTGAATCTGTTTTTAAAAAAAAAATACCTCGTTGAGTTTCTTGCCGGATTCTTCTCAACAGAGGTTTTTTTCCGAACCGGTGGTAGATTAAAAAAATGACGTGTAAAAGTGCCCATTGCGGCCTATTTGCTGAATAAATGATTTGACTTTGACTTTGACTTTGAGACACACACAGACAGACACACACACAGACAGACACACACGCAGACAGAAACACACAGACAGACACGTTCATTTCCAAGTAAAAATGCAGAACTACAGATGGCCAAAATAAAAAAAATGTAAACAACAAGACTGTTTTAAACTAAACACGTTTTTATTAAAAATGTGAATTAATATTAGTTCAAATTCATAAATTCGTTCGGATTTATATTTTGATAGAAGATGTAATTTGTAAATAGCGATTCGCATATTTTTTCAATGTAATTTTCTATAAATAGACACGTCATTATGGTTTACTTACATTTTGTTGAGTAAGTACCTAGACAAATTTTAATGAACTAATAACAAAGTACCTACCTAATAGGTATTAATCTTACCTTTCAGCATCAGCAGGAACTTGAAAAAATGACAATGTTGGTTTTATAATTGTTGTATTTAGGCACCCGTAAACACTGCAATACGCACAATCTCTTGACGCCGCCATTATTAAATAAAATATTTACTCCGAAGCGTTTTAGCCACGTTACGAAATCGAATCGGAGGCGATTAGAGCGGATGGCGCAGCGCAGCGAACGCGACCGACTTGCGCGACGCGCGGAGTGGCTCTGTGGCACTACGAACTTAACTGAGTTAGCTGCAGTGTAAAACGCGCCGCTGAGTCACGCTGAGTCCGGGCGTCGATTTTGGCCCTCTAGTATGAAGTCGAACTACTGGTTAGATTACTTCTATTGTGCTAGTGGGTCAGGCATTTAAGACCGTTAATACCTGCTGAGCTGGTAACGTTGCATTTTTGTTAGTTTTTCTCGATTATTCCATTAAAATTGAATGAAAATTAAAAATGTAGTGGTGCTAGAAAATGTATGAACATACATATATGTACCTATACATAAATATGTAGTTAAATACATACAAATATCCAAGACTCAAGTATATATAAACATTGGTATTTATCATCGTACAAATATTTGCCATTCACGGGGATCGAACCCGCAAACGCTAGAAGTCAGGGTCATATGTAACAACTTAGGTATGTACCCGTTCGTCATAAATTAAGATATCCCTATCTATAATATCCCTACTTATATATAATATTATAAATGCGAAAGTAACTCTGTTGTCTGTCTGTCTGTTACGCTTTCACTTCGAAACCACTGAACCGATTTTGATGAAATTTGGTATATAGGTTTTTATTCCGGTAGAGGCCGCCACTGCACGATAACCTAGGTCCGCGCAGTCGAAGTCGCGGGCATAAGCTATTAATTAATATTTTTAAATTGCAAAGAAGAAAAAAACTTACCGCCGTGTATGAAATTGTGATTGAAACTAGTTAGAACTCATTAATATCGCTAACGTTGAAAAAAGATTGTCTGCTATCTTTACGTGGTGATAAATCTATCGAAAAAAATCGTAAATGTTGTTATTTACGTAAAAAACATCACGTGCTATATCAAATACCTTGAACTTTGTTATGCTTCCTTGGATTTTTTTCAATTGTATAAGTTTTTTCCGTTTTTAAGTATAATATCATTACTAGCTTTTGCCCGCGGCTCCGCCCGCGTGGTATTCGGTTATCGCGCGCGCATAAAAAGTAGCCTACGTCACTCTCAGGCCCATAAACTATCTCTATGCCAAAAATCACGTCGATCCGTCGCTCCGTTACGGCGTGAAAGACGGACAAACACACAAACGCACAAACACATAAACACACTTTTTCATTTATAATATTAGTATGGATTGTTGTTGTTTTGTCAAGCGGTTTTAAAAACAAGTTTTAAATAAACACTTACGTCAAGTCACTATCGAAACTATGTAGAACTAAAACTCACGATGACTGAGGTTTATATTAATAGCGTTATCTCTGTCTGAAGTTAGCAACGCGTAGAACTGATATGCGATAACACTGTCTGACTAATCTCGGATTCGATTTGTAACATTCGAACATGGCGGATGTAAACAATATCTAATTTTGCTATTTCTGTTTCTTTGGCTAGATGAAGTATAATTTTGATAGTGTTTTATGCGGCGATTAACCTGTGAACAGTGATCACAAAATTCTATATTGCTCTCGTGTCTGACATTTTTAATGCGCAAGTTGTTTCCACGTGGTTTCTGGAATTTTACTATCAAGTTGCAAAAACTATAATCACCGTACAACGTCCCTCTCAAAGAGAGTACTTTGACACTGGCAAAATTGTCGTAGGTATTAATTAGGACAGAAAGCCATATTTTAAAAGAGAACACGATCTCATAGTTATCTGTTGTCGAACTTCTTATCAAACTTTTTTTCATTTTCATTTCATTTTCATTTTCATTTCATTTCACTTCTCAAAAAGTTCTCCCGTCATGAAATTGACAAGAAATTATTAACCCTAAGAAAAGGACGAGATCGTAAAACATAAACTACATAAAACATCCAAAATTTCTTGACGTCAGGAAAACGTCACGAAATCTTGTGAGGAAAAAATCGTAATTTTGTAACCACATCAAAACTTTCTATTGGATCCAACAACAAAGATGATCTGACTTTTTATCACTTTTACCACAAGGTTTTGTATGTATTTAAAAACAGTATTACTTATTTTTGTGGTGGAATAGTGTCAGGATTTGGACAATGGACGACTTTTTGGGAAATAGTCATATACTCGTAGTGCTATTGCGCTCACGCGAATAGCATTTAATATGTTTCCCTTCACCATGAAGCTCGTGGTAAATTTCAAATGTTTACGAAACTTTAATCTGGTATAATTTTTGAGACTGTCAAAGGTCAAAAACTAAATTAAATCAGGGCAGGGCACTCTTTCTTTGTACTTCCCTCGTTTTAGAGTCTAAAATTTAGACGGTAAATTCTTCTGATTTGAAATGTTTTCTGTGTAAATGTACTTTGCTCGAAATCAAAATATGAACATATTATCAGTAAGTGCGTATTCAGATGTTTTTAACCGGCTCTGATTTTTATGATAGTGAATGTGCTCTATCAGTCATTCTATATTTTTTTGTTTATTAAACAAAATCCAAATTTAAAGTTGAAGAAATTAAACCCGTTTTCTTGAATCTATTTTAATAAAAAACATTTTTACAAAATGTAAATACCTACTTATCCACATAATTAATATTCAATGAGCAACAGACTCAATTCAATTATACTATTAACTAAAACTAACAATACTTCACCCTTGTTAATTTTTCTTCTTTTCACTAACTGGTGCGTTTTTATTAATCAGTGAATTCACTTTACTAAATAGCTTTTTCAAAACAAATTTTATTGTCCATAAAACTATAATTACTATTACTGCAAGATCGAGATACATCTTTTGGTACCAGGGCAGCATGAGTGCCGGGGAGCGCAGATGCGGCGCGCCGCCTGTTCTGATCACGTGCTCCACCCAGTGGACCAGCTCTTGGCCTGGTGATACCAGGCGATCATGGTAAATCCTCGAAAGCTCCTTAACTCTCTCCTTGTATCTGCGAAATATAAAGATAATTGACAAAATCTGTGGAAAACATTGTTTCACATCTATCTAATTAAGTATTGGATTCTAATTATGTATGTAACGGAATCCTTGAACTTCATTTTCACCTACTTTCCAGTTTCGTATTGAAAATAACCTTCTCAATTAAAAATAATTCAGATGACAATACAATAATGGGATATCATTGGCTGATCTGATGATGCAAACTGAAGTTGTACACTGACACTCCAAGACACAACATAACATAACAAAACCCGGCAGTGTTTAGGCTTTAATGAATAATGAATAATGAACTTTGAACAAGAACAGAAGGTATCCTCTGTCCGGGTCGGGCAGACAATGGAACTCAAAGACTAAAAGACGTACCTATCGTATTTGGGTTTGATGGAATGATCATGAAGTAAATTTTTGACCAAGATGATTATCATGGTCTAAAGATGGAGCAGATGGCCACTAAAGCGTGGTTTTTAGTTTATCAAACTACTTATAATTAGTCATTAGAGCTACTTACTTAGGATTTCCCAGCATCTCATCTATGGCAATCTTCATTTCTCCCGCCATTTCGTATGAGAGGTCAACTTTCTGGGCATAGCCTTTTTTGACAGCTCTTACAGCGTTAAGGAATTGATCAGCTCCGTACGGCATGACGATGGTAGGTACTCCGAAGAAAATGGTTTCTGTGGTCGACAGGAGGCCGCCATGTGTAATAAAAAGTTTACAATTTGGATGAGCTGGAACAAAAAAATCAAACTGTGATTGTTTCTTATGTTTCCATTAATTTCATCATCATCAGCCAGAAGTCATCCACTACTGAACACAGTCTCCCCTTTAGGACGCCACAATGAACACGAACTCGCCACTTGCATCGACTGGTTGCCATTTTTGCTATTAACTATTTAGATATGTTTTATTGACCAGCAGAAAAGTAAGAGAATTTACCAAGTATACTTGTCTGCGGTGCCCATTGCACAATGTGAACATTCTTGGGTCTATTGGGCAAGTCTTCTTCAAACTTCCAAATTACAGTTTGCTTGATGCTGCCAAGAACTTTCAAAAAGTCTTGTTTTAAGACATCTGGGAAATCTTTACTTTTGGCGTTGCCTCCCATACTGAAATATATAACTCCATGCTCTGCTTCATCTAGAAGCTTCTGCAGATTCTGTAATTAATAAAAACACTCAAAGTTATGGATCAATTATTACTAGACTTCAGCAAAAAAAACTTTTATGCGATATTCAGCAGATTGAACTTAATCTTGTCGTTAATTAGAGCGACATGCAACCGTTATCTTGTATTTAAATACTTAATAGGGAAAGACTACAGAAATCTGATTAAAATTTTTGGGGAATATTGTTTCATCTGTGTCCTGTGTTGCTTATAAATAGGCACATTTTACAAACGACCAGTCTCAAATAGATCTCACTATTTTAGAACTTACCGCTGGCAAAGGTATCACATTAGGGTCTATATGATATCCACCAATCTCTTTACTGTTCGGGGGTACGCTGATTGGCTGACTGAGCGAGGAGTGAGAGTTAGTCAGCATAAATGTCCCATTGAACTTAACATCTTCATAAGGGGGCAGAGCACGTCCCCTTTTGTCGACTGGGGGTCCAAATATTCTTTTGTAAAGCACTTCTTCGGCTGCATCGAGGTAGCTGAAAATAACAATTATAATTTAATCGTTTTACACGAAGAAGAGTATTGGTTTTCTACAATAACTGTTTGACTAATAATATGAAAAAGAACAAAAACTGCATTGAGAAGTATAGATTAGATAGTTATCATCATCATGTCAGCCAAAAGACGTCCACTGCTAGACATAGGCCTCCCCCAAGGCTCTCCACTCAGACCGGTCTTGTGCTTTTCGCATCCACCGTGATCCCGCGATCTAAGCAAGTGGTCGCTTCATCTTGTTGGAGACCTACCAACAGATAGATAGTTACACCAACAAATAAATATATAAATAAATAAATAATATAATTTTTTTTCCTCACCTTATTCGGCTTACCTTAACTAATATTTTATGGACAGTACAGACACATGACATTTTTGCTGCAAATAAGAGATGTAGGTATGCATTAACCAATCACCCTGTAGATAGACAATCAAAACTTACAAATATTTTACAGATTTGATGAGAGTCTGACTGAACAGATTTCCGACTCGTTCAAAAAATGAAAATGGAGGTGTTGCCGTGGAGAGTGCATCAGGATTGAACGCAGGATTGGAGGACTCATGAATCAGCCTGAGGACCAGCCAATGAGGCTCCATCGAAGATGACCAAATCAACGGACAATTGAAGACCGTTGCAAAACTGAAAAAAGAGTACAATGATTTTGTCAGTTATAGCGTCGTTACGGTTTAAATAGATTGGGGTGAAGTCAACATCATCATCATCATCATCATCATGTCAGCCGAAAGACGTCCACTGCTGGACATAGGCCTCCCCCAAGGCTCTCCACTCAGACCGGTCTTGTGCTTTTCGCATCCACCGCGATCCCGCGATCTTAGCCAGGTCGTCGCTCCATCTTGTTGGAGGCCTACCGACAGCTCGTCTCCCGGTCCGCGGACGCCATTCGAGAACCTTCTGACCCCATCGGCCATCAGTCCTGCGTGCAATGTGCCCCGCCCACTGCCACTTCAGTTTCGCAATTCTTCGGGCTATATCAGTAACCTTAGTTCTACTGCGGATATCATCATTTCTAATTCTATCCCGCGGAGAAACCCCGAGCATAGCCCTCTCCATAGCCCTTTGAGTGACTTTAAGCTTCCTTATGAGGCCCATCGTTAGCGCCCACGTCTCGGATCCGTACGTCATCACTGACAACACACACTGGTCAAAGACTTTTGACTTCAAACACTGCGGTAATTTGGATGAAAAAACACTGCGAAGCTTCCCGAACGCTGCCCAGCCGAGTCGGATTCGACGAGTGACCTCTTTCTCGAAGTTGGACCTACCTAACTGGACCGTCTGTCCTAGGTATACATAGTCGTCAACAACTTCGAGCGCAGAGCCTCCGACTATTACGGGAGTTGGCACTACATGAACATTAGACATGACTTTCGTCTTGTCCATGTTCATTCTCAGGCCAACTCGGTCGGAAACTCTGCTGAGGTCAGCGAGCATAGCACTGAGGTCCTCCATGGTCTCAGCCATGACTACAATATCGTCGGCGAATCGAAGGTGAGTGAGGTACTCGCCATTAATGTTGATGCCTCGTCCTTTCCAGTCCAAAACCTTAAAAGCATCCTCCAATGCAGCGGTGAACAGCTTCGGAGAGATGACATCTCCTTGTCTGACTCCCCGCTGCAAAGGAATAGGCTTCGTGCTCTGGTCCTGTATTCGGACGGACATAGTGGCGTTTCCGTACAAACACTTTAACACTTCGATATACCGGTAGTCAACTTGGCACCGCTGGAGAGCCTGCAGCACAGCCCAGGTCTCGATCGAATCGAAGGCTTTCTCGTAGTCCACAAATGCAAGGCAAAGGGGGAGGTTATACTCTTCGGTCTTCTGTATAACCTGCCGCAACGCATGTATGTGGTCTACGGTACTATAACCTTTTCGGAAGCCGGCTTGTTCGGGAGGCTGGAACTCGTCAAGCCTGCGTGCGAGACGATTCGTGATGACCCTGGAAAACAGCTTGTAAACATGGCTCAGAAGTGAGATGGGTCTATAGTTCTTCAACAAGGTTTTGTCACCTTTCTTGAAGAAGAGCACCACCACACTTCTGTTCCATGCTTTCGGCGTTCTCCCTTGGTGGAGGACGGAACTAAACAGCGTCTGAAGGCCCTTAAGAACTGGTTTACCACCCGCCTTCAGGAGTTCGGCTGTAATTCCGTCGTCACCCGGGGCCTTGCCATTCTTGAGCTGTTTGAGGGCCATACTAATCTCGTACAGGCTGACGTCCGGGATGTCTTCGGTATAGTGTCGGGTTAATCTAGCTCTCGGGTCTTTAGCTAGATTTTCGACGGGTGTTCGGGTCGTCGTGTATAGCTGCCCATAAAACTTCTCAACTTCCCCCAACAGCTCAGGTTTGGACGAAATCACTCTGCCGTCCTCGGTCTTCAGCTTCATCAACTGGCTTTGACCAACAGACAGATCCCTATTAAACACCTTTGAGCCCCTGTTACGCTCAATAGCTTATTCAATACTATTAGTATTAAATCGGCGTACATCGCGCTTCAGAGACTTTGAGATCTGCCTGTTGAGCTGCCGATAGCGACAAGCGTCACCAGAGGACTGCAGAGTCATCTCACGCCTCACCTCCATGAGCCTAATGGTGGAGTCCGAAGTCAACATAAATTACTACATTCAACGGCTTCTTATTGTGAAGCTATCGTATGTCAGTAAAATTACTAAGTACTCCTAGAATATAATTGATTATTGATGAAGCACCCCCTGCTTCACCATTAATCAATCGCTCCCGAAAAGCAGATTTCGAAACAGGGAGAAACGAATAAAGGCACCAGTTAGGATACCAAACCCGGACTGTCCTGCAGTAGTCTAAAATTCACAATGCTCTCTTCTTCTCTCTTTTCTTCATAGCCTTTCTACGTGGGAGTCAAAAGGACGTTACTGTCCAGTATTAACATTGAAGAGTGGACATGAAGTATATTAAGCAAATTTGTCCCTTGATATTAGTTTATTTGAACTCAGAAACAGCTTGAATGTTTTTTCAAGCTACTGGCTCTAAAATAACTGGGAATAATATTGATTAACTTTACATAATATAACACTTACCCGGAGTAAATATCGCTGTAAAGCCATTCAGCTATGACGACGTCAAAATGTTGCGTTGTGTCAGCGAGAAAGCTTTTTAGATTATCGTTATCCAACACCTGTTCCATCATTTCAACTAGTTTTGGTATGAAGCCAGTAAAATCGAAAGATACTTCTTTATCCAACAGTTTTTTGAGTGTGAACATGTTCTCTGTAAAGCATACATACATCAGAAATAGGTTAGGTTTCAGTACCGAAACAGTAGAGAGCGATAAGATATTTATTTAATAGTTTCCCAGCTCCAATCTCTTGAAACCGACTCTACTTCTAAATGGTATTCGTCTGTAATTTCAACATTTTGCAAATGTTTCAACCTTTATTAATTTATATTTAACATATATTTAACAAAAGGTTACAACTACAACAGACTCTTTTACCGAGCAATCTTGTAAAAATACCAAGTTGAAAAGTTCCTCTAGTTGTAGGTTTGGTACTCAATGAGGAGTAGTATTTTGTTGAAAGAAACTCACCATCAATATGTTTTAAATTCTCACTTAGATCAACTTCGTGGTATTTATCGGTGGTTTTATTCGTCGGGAATGGTGTGACATATGTGACCTGAAACAAAAAAAATTGAGTTTAGCAATATTTGAATCCTCGTACAATTAGTCTATGTGTGCGTAGCTCGAACGTGTCCGCAGTCGCAAGCGTACCGTCAGTCACGCACACTAAGGCTAAGACAACGAGTAAGTACGAGGTATACTTGTGCATATTGATAATTAATTTAATAATAATAATTAAGGGTAAAATTAAAACATTAAAAAATAGAGCCTTGTTTTCACAAACCGAGTAGTTATAGATTTTTTTGAATATCTTACAATAACTTAACCAACAAAAAGTTGGAAAACCTTCGACTTTATCACTTCAAAGTTCAATATCTCTAAAACGGCTAAACCGATTTTGATAAAACCTGTCTAAGAACCTTCGCTAGAAAACCTCATTTCAAATAAAAAAAACCGCATTCAAATTGGCCCACTCGTTTAAAAACTACGGTGTCACAGACAGACACACAGACACACATAGCAGTCAAACTCATAACACCCCTCTTTTTGCGTCGGAGTTAAAAAAAAGTTAAAATTACAATATCTATGTCATACATGCGTTTACATGTGATACATTATAGTATATGAAACAATACGAACCTCATGTCCAGCACTCAGCAGGTGCCTAACGTACCCTTGGCCAAGAATGTTGTGACTTTTGCCCGATAAAGGAAACACAACTAATATCTTGTACGCATCACTGACTTGCGACAACGCGACCAGGAAGATCAAGTATTCGATTTTCGCCATTTTTTATCTGAAACCAAAATTATTTAAAAATAGTTTGTGACGTAATCTGATAGCAATAATGAAGACATTATCTTTATCGCCAGTAGGAAATGTAGGATTAAATGATCACTTAATTTTCTGTATCTGAGCGGAAATTCTTTTATCCATACCTATTAATATTACAAATGCGAAAGTGTGTTTATATGTTTGTATGTTTGTGTGTTTGTCCGTCTTTCACGCGGTAACGGAGCGATGGACCGACGTGATTTTTGGCGTAGGGATAGTTTATGGGCCCGAGAGTGACAAAGGCTACTTTTTATCCCGGAAAAATGCACAGTTCCCGAGGGAACAGCATATAAAAAGTAGCCTGTGTCACTCTCGGGCCCATAAACTATCTCTATCCCAAAAATCACGTGGATCCGTCGCTCCGCTACAGCGTGAAAGACGCACAAACACACACACAAACATACAAACACACTTTCGCATTTAGAATATTAGTATGGATTTTTTTTGTTAATTAATTTAATTTACTTTGATTTAATTTTAATTTTATAATTTGACATGTATTGCTTAGCTATCTGACGTTAAATAAAATAAATGATGAGTTAGTTACAAGGAAAAAAAAATGTTAGTTGTACAAATAACACTTACATTAAAATATCGCAGAATATTAATTAAATGGTTACTATCTAAACGCCAACGACTTTACAATATTTTAAACTATCGCGGTCATTACTAATTAAGAATTAAATACCAACCAGCTAACGACTTTATAATAAAAAAAAACTTTTAAATACGAGGGCGACACTGAAAGTTTTTAGAACTGGCCACTTGTAAACAATATAATAAAAAAGTAAGTTTAAATTTTGAAAATGGAACTCTTTGCCAATATTATTGAGTATGTATTTCATTCATTTGTCATTTGTTTTATGATTTGGCGGCAAATTGAAAATTGTCTGCGTCACGTCAACATGAATTTAACTCGCGAAAATTTTCGTGCAATGATTTTTTATGACTTTCGATGTCATTTAAGTCAACAAGATAGCTATGATAGACTTCGATTGGCCTTTCATGATGAAGCCCCATCTCGTGCGACCATTTACAACTGGTTTAATGAGTTTAAACGTGGTCGCACTAATCTCACCGACGATCTGCGTGAGGGACGGCCTTCTACGGCGACGACTGAAAATAACATTAGTGTTGTGCAGCGTATGATAGAGACTGACAAAAGAGTGACGTATCAGCAGATTCGGACAAGCTTAGGCATCGGTATGAGTCAAGTGCATAAAATCCTCCATGAACATTTAGCGGTCAGGAAGCTTTGTGCGAGGTGGATACCTCATAATTTGACCGAGGCCCAAAAACTCCGTCGGGTTGATTGGTGCCGTGAAATGATTCAAAGATTTAACGGAGGTGACTCAAATGCTGTTTTCGACATACTTACGGGTGACGAAAGCTGGGTTTACTGTTATGATCCAGAAACCAAGAGACAGTCTGCTCAATGGGTGTTTCCTTTCGAGGAGTTGCCAACTAAAGTGAAGAGAGGTCGAAGCGTGGGAAAAAAGATGGTGGCCTCGTTCTTCGGAAGGACAGGTCACTATGCGTCAATTGTTTTAGAGGATCAAAAAACAGTTACTGCAGAGTGGTACACTAACAATTGTTTGCCACTTGTATTGGAAAAAGTTCGGGAGAAGCGACCTCGAAGTAGGATCCTTCTTCACCACGACAACGCCTCGTCGCACACCGCCAGGCGAACGATCGACTATTTAGTGACGTCAGACGTGGAATTACTGGGTCACCCGCCGTATAGCCCCGACCTCGCACCTTGCGATTTTTATTTATTCCCGAAAACAAAAGAAAAACTTCGAGGAAAACTTTTTATGAACACCGAGGAAGCAGTGGGTGCGTTTCAAAAGGCCGTCGAAGAGACCCCTAAGGACGAGTGCGCTAAGTGCTTTTCTCAGTGGTTCCATCGGATGCAGCGGTGTATTGATGTGAATGGACACTATTTTGAAAAGATATAATAAAACTAATAACTTGCTAGTTTGCTCAGTTTTTGATTTTCTAAGAACTTTCAGTTTGACCCTCGTACCACTGATTTATCAAAGTAAATATCCACAGCCTACTGGTTTGGATAATTGACTGTAACGTATTGCTATGTATCTGTTAA
Organism: Choristoneura rosaceana; assembly: GCA_037349165.1. Classification (NCBI taxonomy): domain Eukaryota; kingdom Metazoa; phylum Arthropoda; class Insecta; order Lepidoptera; family Tortricidae; genus Choristoneura; species Choristoneura rosaceana. The sequence goes on along the minus strand of JAZBNJ010000012.1, from coordinate 3,550,776 downwards.
ATAGACTGCATATATGTCGCGACAGTTATACTACACTTCATTGATTAAACCTTGATTAGGTTCGTGATAAACAATAGACTTATCACGCGGTTTTTTATCAACAAATCAGTTACACTCGTAGAGCTGTTACAGACGAAGCTATAATATTTTAAAGAGGATTTGATTGTTTTTTTGTTTGCATTGATTAGGCTCCGAAAATACTGGAACGGTTTAAAAAAATCCTTCACAGTTAAGAAGCTACACTATCCTACAGAGGCTACTTATAACATATTTAAAAAAAAATAGCGATCTAATGATTTAACCCAAGGTGTAAAAAATGACCTAAAAAAGTCCTTACAACGCGTGCGCTGCGAAAACTATTGATGATAGAACAAAATAATGTAAAGCGCTATAACCTAGACTTGCCAGACGAAGTCACGGGCGTAAGCTAGTTATGTTTATATAAAGCCAAGTGGTGCGAGCTTGGGCTCGCACATCATTACTTTTTCGTAATTTACGTGCGAAATTACATTTTGAAACCCATTATGAGCTTTGCAGTGAAGGAAAACATCGTGCACACGTCTGCAAATAAATTGAATGGTGTGTGTGAAGTAGCCAATCCCCACTGAGCTCGTGCGGGAACTACAGCCCAAGCCCTCTCATTCTGAGACTCTTTCAGTAGGTCATAGGTCGAAATGATGAGACGATGAAAAATGCCAATCTAGCCAAAAAGTTATTTAGCGGAGTTTCTGTCATATCAATATGGATTGAAATACTGCCTGGAAAGAAAATAACCAGAGCTTCATCTCAACATGAAAAGTCATGAGTTCGAAACGCGTCAATGTAATGTGGTGGTAGTGATAGATAGGTTTGTGTTATTTTTGTGTATTTTTACAGCATGAATAGAAATTTCTTGCATAAACGTAGCTGTCATTAGATCGCGGGTGAGCCAAGTAATTGTTTCAGTTCAAAGTGTATAATGCCCTATTTTGTACATAAAACTACCGTGAGACTCACTCATATTTAATTTTAATATATTGACCCGGATAACTTACGTCTTAAATCGAGTTTAGCTGGACTTGTTTCGGGCTAATCCGTAGCCCTTCCTCCTCAGTACGCGAGTTGCAGCAACCGCCGAGTCGCGTTGCTCCGAGGAGGAAGGGCTACGGAGTAGCCCAAAACATGTCGAGCTAAACTCGATTTAAGATGTGAGTTATCCGGGTCAATATACTTAATATGAATGCCCCTATTATACGAATTGGTCCCGAACAATACTTACCTACTTTGTTTAACCTCAATACCGTTCTTACTATTAGCTAAAACAGTTACTGAAAGTAAAATTCATAGCGACTGATATATATAATAATTTACACTATGGAGTAACTCTTATCATGATTGTGAAATCTTTTATCTACGTTTTCTAGAATCGCCACTACTTCAAAAAAGCTTGTATCCCAAATCAATATGTGAACTAAACTGAACCTTAAAGCAAGTTACCTAAAGATCACTTAGTAAGGCTGTCTGTATTCTGATACGAGCTTTAATAGTAACGATAATATTTTCTGTAGGTATACCTTATCGTAGTTTTTGTATAATACGTAAAACCTATCGCATCCGCCTTATTTTAAAGAAAACCATGAGTCGATGACTGTTGATTTTTGTTGTAAAATCTTATTGGGTTCGGTCACAATATATTTCTCACCTCAAATGCAGCAACAAGAAGATTTTGCTATTATAAATCATTGAACAAAATCCTAAAGACGGAAGTTGACGGAACAAACGGTCAAAATCTCGTTTTATCATTTCACTAGACATATTCACTGAACCTGTTCAAAGGTTTGATCAAATCACCTACCCTATATTATATATATTATAGTTGGCGGTTGGTCATCCCAGACGAGGTCCTGGTAGACCTTTTGGATCTCGAGGTCGAAGGCTGGCAAGAGCTGGCTCAAGATCGTAAAGCGTGGCTTAAATAATCTGGTATTGGAGACCAATTTGGGTCACTGCGCCCTGATAGAAAGTAGGTAAGTGGTATGTTACAGTAAAGACTTCATGACTTCCGAATTCAGTATTTTACAAGACAAGGATTCTGGATCAAGGATTAAGGATTCTACTCCGACTGAGCATCAAAATCATAACGTTTATTCCTTAAGTTGGCCAGAAAGGGCTCTTTACACGACACTTTGTTATATTTGTACTTACCGTTTTCGAAAAGACCATCATCGGAAGAAACAAGAAAAAGAAGCATCGAATCGGGAACCTCCCACTTCTGAATGAATTCCTGTAGCCACTGGCCTTTCCAGTCGTTTAAACTATTGTACGAAGCCTTCAGTGAGCGAATCCGACTTAACTAATCTTAGCCGATTATACAATTTTTAAAATTTGCTTCTCGATCTCGAACAAAAAGCTTTTGTCTTTGGCATTTTCCAGCATTTTCAAACTGTTTCATCACATTACTTTGAACGCAGATTAGGATAATTCATTCGATGATGATAAGCAGTAACCAAAATAGTTTATGATAAATTAAATGTGATTGATAAGACAACCACGTTGTGGCCACGACTTGGATGTCGCAGCTATGGACGCAGCGTCCCCAAGCCTCCCACTAGGTGGAAAGACGACATCGCGAGCATTGCAGACAACTGGTGGTCACAGGGAGTGACAAGAACAGCGCTGACTCCACCCCAGGAGTCCGCATTTATGCTGAAGCAGGACCTTTTTTGCACGCAATTGAACATTTAATAATCGAATTTTGATTTTCGAATTTCATAGTAGCCTTGCTGACGTGTTTATCTCTCTCTTCTAGTCTCTTCTTAGTCGGTACACTCTTGCCAGAGTCACGATTAGTGATAATCTTGGTAATACGGCGCCGTTCGTCGCGGACTGCCGCATTTCGGGTACATTCGTAGACCGAGCACTTGCGGCCTCGATCTGGTCTACCTCATTGGTGATTTACCACGTGGCCTGGTGCCTTCAACTTTTCCTTGCATTGCGAGACGCTCTACGGAGTCATCACCACGACGAGATACATGGCCAAAGAAGGTCAGCATGCGTGACTCCACTGTGGTTGTTAGGCGCTTTCTTTTAATTTCGAGTCGTTTGTACGATACTCTTTCCAAGTTACTCCTCCAGGCAGCCAGGGCCAGGGCATCCGTTTCCAGCACCAACACCACATCTCTAACGCGTCAACTGTCGGCGTGCTTATAATGACACGTAAATCCTACATGTACCCTACTAATCGATCGATTTGAATGCGGTTTTTTTTATTTATTTTAAAGCAGGTTTTCTGGCAAAGATTCTTAGACATGTTTCATCAAAATCAATTCAGCAGTTTGAGATATTGAAGCGACAAAGTCGGGGTTTTTTTCAACTTTTTGTTGGTTAGGTTATTATATTAGGTACTTAAATCTTTCTATAAAAATGTTACGATTTTTTTTCTTATTTTTTATTGATTTACGCGGGTTAACACTAGTTCTTATCTTATCTTATATCTGCTCAGACCCAAAATATTTTTTAAATAGCATCACTGCTATCACGGAAGCAAGCATTTTATCATTTTATCGAAAAATGATGCAACTTCACGTAACTAATACTCATACGGACATATTCAACACAAAGCACATCATGAATGACAAAAGTTGACGTAAGCGTATTTTGCCAAAAAAATTTGTTCTTTTTATTATTCTGTTAATTTTTAGGGTTCCGTAGTCAACTAGAAGCCCTTATAATTTAGCCATATCTGTCCGTCTGTCTATCCACGGCTAAGCCCAGAGACCGTAGTACTAGAAAGCTATAATTTGTAATTTGGCATGAATACTTTGCTTACCCGCGACCTTATGTAATAACTACGCTTATACAAGATAAAGTATGCGTGTTCATGCAGTTCCTCTACCTCTCCTCCGCACTGTTAGAACACACATAAATCACACAAACCCATCTATAACCACAACTAGACGGCGTTTCGTTTCGAACTCAACCAGAGCTCATGAGCAGCAGAACTCAACTCAACCAGAGCGCATGCTGTAGGGAGCACCACGACCCTACATTAGCGCGTTAGTAGCGGTGCTACCTGAGATTCCTCGCTTCGCTCGTCATCGTACCAAACGGATTCTTTCCTTTAATCCATCAGTAATACATCAGTTCACACCATAAAAAAATTCCCAAGCAACTGTGCGCCAATAATGCGGATAATAGTATATTTTTTATCGAGAGACTAAAATAAGCCAATACATACCCGAGGCTGTTAGCCACCCGAGCTTTAGCGAGGGTGGCTATTTATCCGAGGGTTTGTATTGACTTTTAGTCTCGTGGTGAAAACTCTATTTTTCACTTCGATTGCGAGAAAAAAATAGTCAGTTTGGTATAAAAAGATTAAATCAAACAATAAAAATAAATCTTTCTAGATTTCGGCAACAAAAAATTATCAATTATGTCTTTTGCTCTTATTATTATATCCCTTGATTGCTCGACATCATAAGATATTATTACTTAACGACATTGTGAGAATAATCAATTTATTTTAATCGTTTACGATTTACGCTCTACAACAATGTCAAAGTTTTCGCGGTAAGTATTTTTTTCCAAGACACAGACATAGCAAAATTGCATCGATGAAATGGTCCATACATAAACGGAAAAATTGAATGGCGCCACTTTCTATGCGGAATAAGCAAGAATTAAGACCACGTAGACTAAGAACGTAACATTTTCGTCATTAAAATGGTCCACACACAAACTTATTTTTTGCAAGTAACTGGCTGTTTGAGTTTATCTAAGTCACTCGAAGTAAATTAAAAAAATTAATTACTTTTACTCCCTAGGGAGTAAAGTGCTCACTTTACTCCCGTCTCGTAAGGCTATATTGACCCACTTTTAGAGCATGAGAAGTGAAAATGACACTTGTGATTAAAAAATTATATGAAAACAAATATTAAATAAACAAAAATACTTCGTTGAGTTTCTTGCCGGATTCTTCTCAACAGAGGTTTTTCCGAACCGGTGGTAGATTTTTTTTACGTTCATAAGTGCTTTAATAGCCTAAATTGAAAAAAGAAATTTTGACTTTGACTTTTTGACTTTGATTAGTTTTAAAAATAAAATAAAATTTAAACTGTTTATTTCTCTGAAAATTATTTCTATTCCACACACATTGCTTAAGTTACTTCTAATCTTAATTTAGGTATTAAAGATTATTGGAGTTAAAGAGCTTTAATACAATACAATATTATTATTATAATCATTGTTAATTATTTATTATGTTAAATCATACGAATCATCCATAAACAACACATTAAACGACGTGATAACATGGGTGCACATGAACAACCTACAATTAAATACACATAAAACTAAATTTGTCCAGTTCTCTACAATTCGAGCAAGACCGTTGAATCTTCACGTCCATTATCAAGACGAAAAAATAAATCAGGTACCAACAGTAAATTTCTTGGGTCTTCAAATTGACCAAAATTTATCTTGGAAAAATCACGTCGATGCCGTATGTGGAAAGTTGCATAAACTTGTATATGCTCTAAAAATAATAAAAAATACAAGTTCCGTTGATACCGCGATAACAGTCTATCATGCGTATGTCTGTTCACTTATCAGATACGGGATTATAATATGGGGAAACTCTTCAGTTGCCAATAAAGTATTTATTGCTCAAAAAAAATGCCTATGAGCAATCTGGGGTCTGAAGAGCTCCGATTCCTGTAGACCACTCTTCTTAAAACACAAACTGTTGTCATTGCCTGCTATTTACATTTACGAGATGGGCAGGTTTGTCAAACAGAACACTTCACTTTTTGAACTAAAAGACAATAAAAATAAAAGACCTGAAACCCATCTGACTCTTAAAATGCCTCTTCCAAAACTAAAATTATACAGGGATAACTGCTATTACATGGCCTCACTGATTTATAATTCTATACCTATACAAATAAGCAGCTTACCCGCTAATCAGTTCTACAAAATATTCAAACTGTGGCTAACCGAACAATGTTTTTATTCAGTAAAAGAATTCCTATCAAAGAGTGCATGTAGATATAATAGATATAGATAGATATTGAATACGAAGTTTTGTAAACCTGACAACTGTAATGCTTATAATTTGAATTATTACTATTATTGTTGTTCAAAATTGTACCTTATTATTATTGTAAAATTGACATGTAATACCTAATTATAATTATGACTGTGCATAATTCATTGTGTACATACATAAATATGTTAAATTCGCACGCCGGATTCCGGTAGGATATGCTAGATACTAAGTACTGTTATATTCCACCTGTTTGTAACCATATTCAGCGAATAAACTATCATTCATTCATTCATTATTAATATCAATACACTATAAAAAAAAAATCGCACAATAGTGTAGACATTTGGTAGTTTTTTATTTAGTTAGGATATATTGCTTGAGGACACGTGCTATCTGATTACATACTGATTACATTAGTAGTATAAAACAACTTCATAAATATTGGCGTTATGAATTATTTAGAATGATTAGGAGTTTCGATCATTGGTATAAGAATATATATGAAAACAAATATTAGTAGGAACGAGGTGTATGATTATTGATTATTATGAATTCTGATGATTATGAATTTTGATCGTTAGTATTAAAAACAATATGAAGAGTGATCATCATAATGTAAAATGGTATAAGAAAAAATTTCGAACTTCCGATAATAGGACTTAAAAAGTTATGTGAAAAAATGCGAACCCGCTTTTTAGGGTTCCGGAGCCAAAATGGCAAAAACGGAACCCTTATAGTTTCGCCATGTCTGTCTGTCTGTCTGTCCGTCTGTCTGTCTGTCTGTCCGTCCGCGGCTTTGCTCAGAGACTATCAATGTTAGAAAGCTGTAATTTTGCACGAATATATAAGTAAACTATGCCGACAAAACAGTACAATTAAAAATTCAAAAACAATTTTTTTTAGGGTACCTAAACCTAAACCCATAGACGTAAAGTGGCGGTGATTTTTTTTTTCTCATCTAACCCTATAGTGTGGGGTATCGTTGGATAGGTATTTTACCATTAGGGGTTTGCTAAATCGATTTTTCGATTCAGTCATTTGTTTGCGAAATATTCAACTTTAAAGTGCAAATTTTCATTAAAATCGAGCGTCCCCCCGCCTCTAAAATCTAAACCGGTGGGTGAAAAAATTTGAAAAAATTCAGGATGGTAGTCAGTATATTAAACTTCCAAGGAAAACTATAGCGGCTAAGTTTGCTTGAGAATTATTAGTAGTTTATGAGTAAATAGCAGTGTAAGGTATAAAATATACCTATACTTCGAAGATTCCGTATAAAGTACGAAATCCTTAGAAAAATATTACTTAATTTTTTCGTAATGGCTCCGGAACCCTATTTTGGGCGTGTCCGACACGCTCTTGGCCGGTTTTTTCTTGGATATTTACGGGTCTCTATTGTATTACATAAAATTTTAACTCCGATTTTAACAATCCATAACGTTATTCATCATAATTTTTGCAAGTCATATTATCTTAAGTCATAATTTTAAACAGTATAAAGTGGAGTTCCGATTTTCGCAGGTCATAATTATTGTTAGTCATAAAATTGGTTAGTCCAAAACTTTCGATGTCCATATAGTATGCCATTCCATAATTTTAAAGGCAATAAACTATTTTAGTATAATTGTTATAAGGTCTATTTTCACAGATCATAATGATTGATAACCACCTGATAAGTTTAGTCATAACATTTAACGTCATAATGCTAAATTCAATAACAACACTTATAATAATTATAAAAAGGTATTCAATTATCTATGAGAAAAAAATACAACATTTTAACTACCGAATGTATAAGGTAATGGCGCCTATTACCGTGGTAGTTAAGGAAGTTTTCAGATGAGTTCCAAAAATTAAGGGTATCAAAGCTCCTTAACAAACGAGAATTTTTTTTTTTTGTTTAAGAGCGTTTATTGAACTTTCGGTGTCGTAACTTTTTGGGCTCGTTTTAGTTATTAGTATTTGATAAAATAATTATTCAAATCAAAATACCCAAATCTTCTATTACCGTGGTAATGGACAGGCTGTGATGCTATTACCGCGAATTGAGCTTTTATTATCGAGGGTATATAAAAACAGCAATTTTCTACCATCGGTAAAAGGAACCCGACTCATGATTTGGAACTTAATACCGAGGAATTAAAAAAGGTAATAGCTTTGGTTCTGTATATTATATTGCACACCAAGTTGTTTTTGGAGAAAACTAAATAAAAAACTAAAATATGATTCGAATAGTGTTTCCACCCCACTGTATTTTCTTAAGCTTATGCCACAATAAATAGTGTGATATACGTATGCCGAGTAAAAGTCACAACATTATTAAAAAAATCTGCGCTTACGGTACCCTAAATGTGAATTATTTTAACGGAAAAATATAATGTCACTCGGTAATAGATTTGGCTTAATTTGGAGTATTGTAAAATCTAATTCCGACCCATAAAAATAATAGGATAGAGTTGTGTTTGCATTACAAATCAAAAATACTTATTACAACCTTGGCATATAACCAAAATTACGTAACTGGTAAGTAAACATAAAATTGTATCGCAATATTAAAACAACTTGGCAAAATAACGGTTTCTATAGAAACTACAAGTTCAGTATTGAAGTTTTTGTTAAAAATTAAGAGTTTGTTAATACTTTTCATACCACGGAAATAGTTCTTTAAAAGCGTCAATATATCAAGATTGGAATAACCGTAACAAATTATATAAACGGTCATTTATACCAAAAATAAAGCATGAGGAACCATAATCACCACTTTAACTATTACCGTGGTATACCACGGCATTACAATCAACAGTTAAAAATGGCGCCTATCGCCGCTGTATTTTATTTTCCATTTTAATCGTATTTCCAGGTCAAAAAATATACAAAAAATATTCAGAACTCATACAAAAAACTATAAAAATCCATTTAAAAACCATAACATTAGTTCAATTGCCATAACTATTATGTAAAACACTAAATAAGATCAGAGTCTGCTTGTATGTGGTGTCACGCGTTAGTATGGCAAATCCTCTTCCTTCGGTGCAGTTTCGGAAAATCACGAATTGCGAGATCTTTGGTTCATTCACATACACTAGCGCTCATAGATCCGTGAGTTGACTAAATAAGCTTTTATCGTGAAATATTAATTTTTCGAAGAAATCGATGGGTTTGATTATAAAATTCGTATTTTAAATTGCCGCGGTGATGGCCGCCGATTTTGATACCCCCGGTAATAGGCGCCTTTTTTACATTGATGTATATGTACTTACTAGATTACGCCATCCGAACACTCATTGTGTTCCACTGCTTTGCACCTTGCACTGTGCAAAGGACTTTAGTATGACTTTGACATTCATGAGCGGCGGACGAACTAGTTTTTGATTGAGACTCCGAATATAGGCGTGAACCTGCACGTAAGTAACAATTCACTACTCAAGTAAGTAAAATTACATCTTGTACAAGTGATTAAGCAACTAATAATATTGTAATACCACAATAAAAACATTTTTTAAAATAAGACGTAACGCATCGAAGGTTATAAAGTCGTTGACATTACGCCATCTTACCATCATAGACTAAAACGTGCAGACGATCCCATTCAGAATTGGTTGTAGGTAAAAAATTGTGACTGAACATGCATGACAATTCGTTTAATTGCTTTATTTATACCTGTCATTCTTTTTCCATGTACTAATTTTTATGAACGTCAATATGTCACGCGATACGCATTTTAGTAACTAATAACATTCAAATCCCCTCCGGCATTCCGAAAATCTTTTTCGCTTTTAAAAAATCTGAAATTTCGTTGAGCAAGCATACATTGCTACTAAAAAACAAAAAAAATAATAATATAATATTACTCAGTACACCATTTTTGACTATTTTGGGGCTCCGGCAAATTTTAAATTTCCAATAAGGGGTTCCATTGCGATAAAGGCTTAAGAACCGTTGAATTACAGGTTTCAATCACATTTTTAGTGCTTCAGCTTTTTTTCAAAACCTCATTCACTATCTGCCTATTTATTAAGATAATTTCTTTCAATTGATTAAAAAAATGCAGTTAAAAAGTTTTTTTTTTTTTCGAAAATATCTATTTTGCCAGATGCAAAATGATTACGTTTCGTAGGTAAAATAGCTGTGTCACGTCTGCGGTGTATAATCTATATAGCGTTGACGTCTTGTGACAGTCCGATATTTGAACATATTGTTGACATGAACGTGCGAATCTAGTAAGTACATATACATCAATGCTTTTTTACCTTACCGCTTTTTTAATTGAAGTGGGTACTCATGCAAAAATATAGTGGGTAGGGAGTAATGTGCTTTAAACGTGTCTGTGCCGTTTACGATTACGCTTTTTAGTGATTGCAAATGTGTCGGACGACGGTGAATGTGATAAAGTATACTGTGATTTGTTTAAAACTAAAAGAGGAGGGCTGAAATTAAACATTGATGGGTTTACTTATGAATTCTTGTGTAAGAGTCGTAGTTCTAAGCTAACTAAACTTATGTTGAGTTTCTTAATCCATAGCGTTTCCGGGCTGCTATAAAAAAAAACCTAACATCGAAGGCTAAGGCGCGAGCTACGCTCCGCTTCGCTCCCGCCTTAGCCTTCTAAACCTAACCTATCCGAGTCGCTTCTGCTCCGAACCGTCTTGCTCGCTCGCTTCGCTCGCTCGCACAATTCATATTTTTCTCAACATAATTTTTAAAGTATTATCTAAATAACATATTATCTAAAGTCGTAGATGAATTAGCACTTTCAAATGTTTTTTTTTTATTCGACTGAATGGCAAGCGAGCAAGTGGGTCTCTTGATGGTACGAGATCACCACCTGCAAAAATAAGACCAGCGCTGGGAATGTATGCCTGGAAATGTTTCTGAGTATTTATCTTTATGCCTAGCAATGTTATGGATTTGGTTTTTTAGATCTAGACACTTTAGGGATTAAAACGATATGAGTAATAACCGTTAGTACTAGAGTAAGATCCCAGGGCCCCCAGACGTTACTTATTTTTGAAGTAACGAATTTTACGGTATAGACACTCTTCAATGTGTTTAAGAGTGTGTGTGTACTAACTAGTTTGACTAGGCGGCCCGTTCACAGGTAGCAGGTAGAAAAGGTAGACAAAAACATAACTTACTTTTGTTAAATTCGAAGTGCTGATTTTTATATATGTCACATAGAATATTATTAAGAATGAATATTTCATATTGACAGACCGTTTCTGTGGGCGGTAATTCCTCCCAGACGCTTGAAACCTCATAAAAAAATTACCGAACTTTTGTTATATTCGAAGTCTTCTGCTTTATATATGATGTTTGGGGGGGCTATTTTAATAACTTTTGTGTACAGCCAGACCAATCCGAAGGGCCAAACATTCTCCCAGACACAATCAAAGTTCCGCTGTAAGTGCGATTGTAGGGGCATTATGCAAGCGCTTGAGCGTGAGCGAGAGCAATATATTATGTTTTCAGAACTACTCTAGTAGTTATGAGGTGTTTAGTTCAGCGTTGCCAGATGGGTACGCAATAGTACGCATGGCATACTATTTCATGGTCTGGCGTACTCGCGTACTCATAGGTCGATTTGCGTACTATTTTTATATTTTAGAACCTAGCCGTTACTCCACATGACAGAAATATATTTTTTAGGTTTCCGATTAATATTATTTATATTGAATATTGAAATCCAGGATTGGTTCGAGGATGAAAGTCGAAACTCATATGAAGCTAACTATGAAGATTAAGACTTAATTAAATAATAATGGAAGAAGAGCATATTTTTACTGCATTTCTATATTTTTGTATTAATATAATAATAATAAATTGTCATTTAACTCAATAATTTGTTGTTGAAAACAAACCCTTTGTAGGAACAAAAAATTAATTGTTTCGGGGAGCTTAATAAAAATTTTAATTGTGTCTGGGAGAATGTTTGGCCCTTCGGATTGGTCTGGCTGTACACAGAAGGTATTAAAATAGCCCCCCAAACATCATATATAAAGCAGAAGACTTCGAATATAACAAAAGTTCGGTATTTTTTTTATGAGGTTTCAAGCGTCTGGGAGGAATTATATACCGCCCACAGAAACGGTCTGTCAATGTGAAATATTTATTCTTAATAATATTCTATGTGACATATATAAAAATCAGCACTTCGAATTTAACAAAAGTAAGTTATGTTTTTGTCTACCTTTTCTACCTGCTACCTGTGAACGGGCCGCCTAGTCAAACTAGTTAGTACACACACACTCTTAAACACATTGAAGAGTGTCTATACCGTAAAATTCGTTACTTCAAAAATAAGTAACGTCTGGGGGCCCTGGGATCTTAGACTATACGGTGAAATATATGGCTTAAACTATTTCTGAATAATTATTGTTATTTCTTTGAACGTTATGGATAAAAATGTATGACTTTTGTGATTATAGAATTTAATATTATGTGCCATTAATATTAGAGCTAATAAGCATTATACTGAACAAAAATTATGACTAGTGATGTTTATGTTTATAAATTATATGGATATAAATTTCTGACCATCGAAATTCGGAACAAAAAATGTATGGAAAACAAAGGGATCCCGATATTTACACATAATTAGGTAGTGACATCAGAGTTGAAATCACGCACACAAGTCTTGTAATGCCAGCGGGATTTTGATATTCACTCATTTATTTCATTCATCTTTTTATGCAATTAGTGTTTCACGTAGCCGTGTGTGTAATCATTCTCTTCAACACTCATGGCACTACCTATACGAGATATTAAGTAGAAGATATACCGTGGTTTAGGCAGGGGTTGGACACTCCGCAGTTTAGGTATGTTCGGCCGGCGACCTAACCATTGGGTTCACGGTAGTGGGTTGCCGCTTTATGTAGGTGGTTTCGGGGGAAATCGGAAGGATTCGTTAGTAAAAAATGACATTCTGTCTTTTTGACTCAGTAGCAATTCATCACGCGTAGAGTGCGCTCGTTTTGTTTTCATTGATTTATATAGAGCAGTTAAAACTACCACTTACATAATATTTATTTAGGTAGTTTGTTATTTTTCGGAAATTGATTTCCATGGCGAGTCAACTTAAACAGGGTATTTCTGTAAACAGCCAATCACTGGAAATTGTTTACAGTGTATTTATAAACATTAAGTATATACCTAAGTGGAAATGTTTAAGAAAAAAGTTGGTCGTAAATATTTTAATAAGGTGAAAGACCGAGTTATAGAAGCAACGGGGATTTCGGAAAATACATAAAAAAATATATAAAACGAAAGCAGACCAAAAAAATTCATTTGACGTACCCAAGAGAAGTATATACATTATAACAGCAGCTCTATATACTTCCAAACAAAAGTAGTGTGTTGAGCATTCCATTGAACATCCCATATGTTCTCAATTTAAATTGACGATGGAAGAATTCGAAAATGCTGATTTTGTTTTATTTGAATCATGACAAAAAGTCATATTGTATTAAAATTAGAAAAAGATAAAGAATGGTTGGTTAAAAAGATGGTTATTCTTCACATAACTTTTTACGGTAACTTTGAAAAGTTTTGCAAGTAGATAACAGAACAGAACCGCATATCACGATCGCGTGTCATCGTCTATACCCGAAGCAAGCTTTCGAAGTTTTTTTAAGAGCTCACGGAGTGTATCTACTTATTTTATTTTGTAACAATGACTTCGAAACGATATAAATAATCCGTCTGAGTTATACTGTTACTGTTTACGGATGTATAATTAAAAAGAAGAAAAAGCAATCGGAATATCATTTTTCAACATTCCGAAAGATGTTGAAAGGTCGTTCTCTTTACTTCTCTAATTTCCTAAGTCCCTGCAGGGCTACTACGAAACTCGAAACTCGAAGTTCGTGTCGTTCCGGCCCTCTGACACTTATACTATTTAATACGAGAGAGAGAGGGACCGCACGACACGAACTTCGAGTTTCGTAGTAGCCCTGCTGCCTAGTAATAATTTCGTATGTTTCTAATTATCTACTGATAAAATTCTGTAATTGGTTGATCACAAATAATATTAAGACATTGTTTCGCCAACTCGGAAATCTGTAGTAGGCGAAGGTGTAGTTAGGTTATCATTGTCATGTTTTGTTGTTATATAGGTGTGTTAAGGAATATTTCCTTGTGTATTAAATGTAGTTTATTGAGTTCATATTAATACCCACTGTTATCTTTATTCATCGACGAGTGGGAACCCTGTGCTCGTCCCGCCAAACCGGTTTCGAGTCAACTGTGTCCAACGGAATATGAACGCTCTCGTAACATGATAAGTTTCAATGTCGCGTGCGAGTCGTAAGAGTTGGTAACGATTTATACCTAAACCTGACTTTTGTTCGAAAGAGTCCCTTCTGTACGGTAGTACTATTACTTATTCTGTGGTTTAGGTACATAAGCATCGTTTTACCACAGTAAAAGTAATCTTAACAGTACTTCGACTCGGCCGTATTCTTGAAATTTATACCTACGGCTGCGCGGAGCGCTAGGGTTGACAACTACAAAAAGTAAAACAGATGTGTGTAGATTTTTTTTGTATGTGTGTAGTTTTAGGTGTAGAAATAAAACGTATGTTAATTTTATGATTATTTTTTTTATTAATTAATTTTAAGTTGGTAATCGAAAAAAACTTACGCCTATTAAGGCAAGTTCGAAACGACTTGTTGTTGAATTTTATGACGTAGAAAATTCTCATCCTTATGATAATTGGAATGGACGCATTAGCCCCGTAGGCGAAATAGCCCCGGTTGACCTTATAGAAATAATAATGCATCCACTGCGGTGGGTTAAAAATCCTAATGCTACAGTTTTTCAGTTAAACAGCGGACAGACATATAGACGGACGGATGGGCAGAACAGACACACACACAGACACACACACAGACACACACACACACACACACACACACACACACACACACACGCTCAGACAGACAGATACACAGACAGACACACACACACACAGACAGACATACACGCAGACAGACACACACGCAGCAGACACACACACACACAGACAGACACAGATACACAGACAGATACACACACACAGACAGACACACACAGACAGACACACACACACACACACACAGAGAGAGAGAGACACACACACACACACACACACACACACACACACACACACACACACACACACAGACACACACACAGACAGACACGTTCATTTCCAAGTCAAAATGCAGAACTACAGATGGCCAAAATAAAAAAAATGTAAACAACAAGATTGTTTTAAACTGTACGTTACATTGGGCAGATATAATTAGTAATATGTGCATTAAAACCTCCTGCACATATCAAAAACATACTGGCTGAATGAACTTTCCGCTTTCTCCCGCACGGCGGCGCCACCAGTCAGTTGCGCAAATTGACAGCTCGAAATGAATGCCGGCCGGCGCGCGCTCTTTTAAATTATTCATAAAAAACTCTGAAAGTGCTGTGATTGTGTCTTAAATGTGTCCCTGGGACTGAGGAATAGAGCCAGAACAAACTGTAAGTGAAACCTATATCTTGCCCAATTCGGTTTTGCTAATTATTTTTAATATTCAAATGTCGTAGTTCAAACATTTTGGTCAATCGAACCGCATCCTCAGTTTGCAAACTAAATACACATTCATACACATAAAACACACATTTCACGCAGTTTTAAGGTAACAGGCTTATTTCTAATCTAAGTTATTTACCTAGAATAATACGTATAAAATAAACGTTTTCAATTTTCGTTCTTTGCAACGCGTCGCGCGCGTCTTTTGTTTTTTAATTCGAAATGGACGAAAAAGATTTCGATGTCGAACAACTTATCAACAAAAAAGAACTGCTTTTTATACGATGTCAAACGTTATTTGAACTATCCAAATCAACTCCACCAGAGCGTTTAACCGAATTTAATTTGCGACTTAAAGAACTTCATTCGACTCGGGAATGTTTCGAACAATGCATATTCGAGTTAAATTCTTATAATAAGAAACAAAACCCGAAATTTAAACCAAATTATCAAGAAATTCAAACCTTTGACGACATGTATTTCCGTATTCTGAGTGTAGCGGAGGCTAATAGCGACACTTGGCAATCGTGTGACGGCAGCGGTAGCGGACCTTCGTCGCGCTCCGCGGGCCGCGGCCCGGGCGCTGCCGGGCCAGACTCGCGGTCGGCTAAGCCGCGGCTGCCTAAACTAGAATTGTTCCATTTCGATAGCAAATTAGAAAACTGGCAAACATTCTATGACACGTTTACGAGTTTAATTCATAACAACAATGATATTACGAACATTGAGAAGTTTTATTACCTGCTCTCCGCAGTCAGCGGTTCGGCATTGACTGTGGTCAAAGGGATGCCAGTGACGGCCGATAATTATCCGATAGTATGGGCTTTGCTAGTCAAAAAATTTGAGAACACTCGTGCCTTAGCTACGAGCTATTTAGATCGGCTGTTTCAATTTAAGCCTTTGTCAACTGAGTCGGCTACTGGTCTAAACACATTTTTACAAACGTATCAAGAGTGTGTTAAAGCATTGAAACTTTTGAAAATCAGTAACCTATCGAGTTTCATACTGTTTTATATGGGATTGCGAAATTTAGACCCCGTCACTAGGCGCGAATTCGAACAATCTGTAGATCAAACCGATATACCTACTTACGAACAGCTGATTAATTTCGTGGAGAAACAGGCGCGTGTTTTGGAAATGTCTGAGGTTAAAATTAGTACATCAAAAATTCAGTTTACGCCTAAGAGTGTTCCTAACACCTCTGCAAAGCCGAATTTTGTTCGAACAAATAATAATAATGCTGCTAATTACAGTAGTGCACCGAAGCAGTTCCAAAAGCCGTGCTTGTCAGCTGTGAGTAAGAATAATAGCGAACGATCAAATAGATGTCTATTTTGCGACAAACCGCATTCAACTTATCGATGTTTCGAGTTTTTTGATTTAACACCGGTGCAGCGTCTTGACAAAGTGAAACAGCTTCAATTATGCGAAAATTGCTTTCGTCAGCATTCGTTGTCCGAGTGTACGTCAAAAGTGCGTTGTGTGCTGTGTAAACAACCGCACCATCACAGTATTCACTTAGATACAGTTCCAACTGTTCAAAATTCATCAATTAATCAAAACGGTTCAAATAGTCAAAACATTTCAAGTATTCAAAACGTTTCAAATGGTCAAAATCAAAGTCAAAGGTCAATGCCAAACGTCGGCTTGACTTGTTCGTCAAATTCAACCGTGCTGTTAGGCACTGCCATGGTGCACGTCGCAGATCGATGGGGAACTTACCACGCCGTACGTGCAGTCATTGACAGCGGTGCCATGTCCGGTTATATGACAAAAGAGTGTGCCCAGCGCCTGGGTTTGTCTCGACGCAAGTGTCAGTTTGAACCCATGGGTCTGGGAGGTGCGCCAGTGCAAGATTTCGGTCTGGTTACATGTTCAATTAAACCACGAAACTCATTTGGTCCGGTGCTTAGCACTGATACTGTTGTCGTAAGTAATATAACTAGCAACTTACCTACAGTAACCTTATCAAACAAAGTTATCAATAATTTCAAAAATCTAGAGTTAGCTGACCCGAACTACTTTTCGGCGGCTCCAGTTGACTTGTTGATCGCAGGTGACTTATTTCCCTACATTTATGACGGTCAAAATATACTACCACGTGACCCGGGTTTGCCCGTCGCGATGCATTCCATATTCGGATATGTCATTAATGGTCAGACAGTACTGAGTGACGATTGTGAGTCAAATACAGCCTCGCTCAACTTGTTCTCTGCTAATAAAACTAGTAGTATCGATAAAATCATGAACTCTTTCTGGGAGACTGAAAACGTGCCGTATGACGTCACTAAAAAACCAGAAGATTTGTATGTCGAACAATTGTTCCAAAACGAACACAGTCGCGATACTACGGGACGTTATACAGTGAAGTACCCGTTCAAACCCAGTTTTGATCTCGGCGATTCGACTCCACAAGCGTTACGTCGTTTCAACAATTTAGAAACAAAGCTGAATCGTCTTCCGGAACTTAAGGAAGAATATAATAAATTCATGTCCGAATATGAAAGCCTTGGTCACATGACTTGCGTAGGTGATTTTGGTACTGTGGATTCTAAGTACATAATTCCTCACTTTTGTATTCTCCGACCGTCAAGTACCACGACAAAACTCCGAGTAGTTTTTGACGCCTCATGCAAAACGACAAATAATAATTCTTTAAATTCAGTCGTTTACGCCGGTCCTAAGCTTCAAGCAGATATTAATGAGATTTTAATAAATTTTCGTATACATGAAATTTGCTTGTCAAGTGACATTTGTAAAATGTTTCGAATGACCTTGATCGAAAAATCTCAACGCAATTACCAACACATCTTGTGGAGGTTTCAACCTGATCAACCTTTAAAGGTGTATGAGTTAAACACGATCACATACGGCGTTGCTAGCAGTCCGTACCTAGCGATCCGAGTCCTGCATCAACTGGCTGACGACGACTGCGAGAAGTATCCTTTAGCGAGCAAGGTTCTAAAAAAGGGTTTCTTCGTCGATGACCTTCTGTGGTCAGTGAGCAGCTATGATGAAGCAGCTAGGCTACAGGATGAACTGTTAGAGTTGCTGAGTGGAGGAGGATTTCTGCTTCGTAAGTGGGCCAGCAACTGTCCCCAGGTACTGGCTCGGGTTCCAGCTGATCACCGCGAAACGCCCATTGCATTCGAGGATGACAAGGACCTATCCATAAAAGTTTTAGGTCTGCAGTGGCGACCCGCCGAAGATGTGTTTTCCTTCGTATTCCATCCACTTCCAGCTTCACAGGCGATCACCAAGCGTAGTGTTTTGTCACAGATTGGTCGTCAGTATGATCCCTTAGGTTTCGTGGCTCCTTGCATATTCTACGCGAAATGCTTCATGCAGAAACTCTGGCTCCAACAGCTGGGTTGGGATGAGCGGCTGCCTCCGGAACTGGAAAAGGAGTGGCTCACCTACATGTCAGAGCTCCCGCTGTTGTCGAATTTTAGCCACGAGCGCCAGGTTACTGTCAAACAGCACAGCTACTACCAGATACTAGGATTCTGCGATGCTTCAGTTCAAGGAATAGCTGCGGTCATCTATTTGCGTAGTTTTAACAATCAAGGTAATTCGAAGGTCAGTCTAGTCATTGCAAAATCCAAGGTTGCACCCTTGAAGACAGTGACCATTCCACGTCTCGAGCTAATGGCTGCGCATTTGTTAGTCAAGTTAGTCAAATATACGAAGTCAATATTGTCTGAACGAATTCCTGTTCATGAAATACTCTTGTTTACCGATTCCTCTGTGGTGCTGAGTTGGTTGAATACACCCAGTTATAATCTCAAAACCTTTGTGGCTTCGCGTGTTTCCAAAATTTTGGAGACCGTGCAAAGCGATTGTTGGTTTCACGTGAGCGGCGCGTCCAACCCCGCTGACGTGTGCTCGCGCGGAGCGCTACCTTCCGTGCTGTTATCGACAGCGGAGTGGCTCGGAGGACCGAGCTGGCTAGACGCACCAAGAGAGAATTGGCCAGTAAAATCAATTGATCAATTTAAATCGGCAAATGTGCCAGAACTCAAAATTCCATGCGCGACTTTGGCTCAAACTAGCGTGCAAAACACAACACGTGACTCAAATCTTGTTTATGATTTAACTGAAAAATATTCGAGTTTTAGCAAACTTCAAAAGGTCTTAGCTCGTTGTTTTCAGTTTATCAACAATTGTAGATCGACGAAGTCTAATAGGAACACGGGTCCTTCGTCTCTATCAGATTTAAAGAACGCACACGATGTGCTCATCAAATCAGTTCAGCGAGAGCATTTTGCAGCTGATCTCGAAGCAATTTCAAACGGTTACAGCTGTAGTTCATCACTCAAAAGGTTAGCACCTTATGTCGACCCCCTCGGTTTTCTCAGGGTGGGGGGTAGGTTGTCTCTCGCCGAACTACCGTATCAAAAGAAGTATCCATTATTGCTTCCCAAAAAGTGCAACTTTACAAATATTCTTATCGACTATTTTCATAAAATTTATTTACATATCGGTCCGCGTACATTGCACAGTGTAATCAGTCAGAAATACTGGATTATTTCCGGAAAATGCGTTGTAAGATCTCGTTTTAGGAAATGTATTAGGTGTTTTAAAGTCAATCCTTCACACATACAGCCTATCATGGGCAACTTACCGAAATTCCGCATTGAAGGTATCCATGCTTTTCACACTGTCGGTGTTGACATAGGCGGTCCCTTCTATACGAAAGAGAGTAACAGACGTAATGCGAAAATATCAAAGTCCTATCTTTTAATTTTCGTCTGCTTTTCAACTCGCGCGGTGCACACTGAGGTTCTCAGTGCACTTTCAACTGAATGTTTTTTCGCAGCTTTCGATCGTTTCACTGCTAGACGTGGTTTATGTCAAACCGTTGTATCCGACAACGGAAAAAACTTCGTGTCCGCTGGTAGGCAACTCGCGGAAATCACTAACTTTTTTAACCAAAGTACTGAAGATGTTTTAACCGGTTTCAATAATCGTAGTGTTAAATGGACTTACAATCCGCCTACTGGAAGCCATTTCGGTGGGATGTATGAAAGTGCCATAAAAGGGGCCAAGCTCCTTCTAAAGCGCGTCGTGGGTACGCGATCGCTGTCGTTCGAAGAGTTAAGCACTCTCTTTGCTCGTGTCGAAGCAGTGCTGAACTCTCGCCCCTTAACAAGTGCGTCGAGCGACCCGTCCGAGTTCGAGGCGCTCACGCCCGGCCATTTCTTAGTCGGTCGTTCTCTATTAGCCGTTCCAGAGTATGATCTCTTAGACGAACCAACTTACGGACTAACTCGCTGGCAGCTAGTACAACAAAGTTCCCAACAATTTTGGAAATTGTGGCGAAATGATTATCTGCACACGCTGCAGCAGCGACAAAAATGGCATAGGAATAGTCGTAATATTCAAGTTGGCGAACTCGTTCTTATTCATGCTGACGCTCCTCCGCTTCAATGGCCTCTCGGTCGCGTGACGGAACTTTATCCAGGAGCTGATGGAGTTGTACGGGTGGTAAAAGTAAAAACCCAGAATGGCGAATACACGCGACCCGTTGTAAAGCTTAGTCCACTTCCCATGGAATTGGATTCAGCATAATTTTTATTTTTCTTTGTTTCTTTGCATGAATTTGACGCAAGAAGGTGTCAAATTTATGACAATTTTAGGTTCGAAATAAGTCATTTATTTTACTCAATTTACAGCTACACGTGTTTAGTTCACTAAGTCAACAAATACTTACACTATACAGTCCACTTACCTTATTCAATACCATCCCTGGTTTGGTTTGTAAACTGGGGAATCTGGGGTAGATTCCCGGTGGGGGGTTTATGTACGTTACATTGGGCAGATATAATTAGTAATATGTGCATTAAAACCTCCTGCACATATCAAAAACATACTGGCTGAATGAACTTTCCGCTTTCTCCCGCACGGCGGCGCCACCAGTCAGTTGCGCAAATTGACAGCTCGAAATGAATGCCGGCCGGCGCGCGCTCTTTTAAATTATTCATAAAAAACTCTGAAAGTGCTGTGATTGTGTCTTAAATGTGTCCCTGGGACTGAGGAATAGAGCCAGAACAAACTGTAAGTGAAACCTATATCTTGCCCAATTCGGTTTTGCTAATTATTTTCAATATTCAAATGTCGTAGTTCAAACATAAACTAAACACGTTTTTATTAAAAATGTGAATTAATATTAGTTCAAATTCATAAATTCGTTCGGATTTATATTTTGATAGAAGATGTAATTTGTAAATAGCGATTCGCACATTTTTTCAATGTAATTTTCTATAAATAGACACGTCATTATGGTTTACATTTTGTTGAGTAAGTACCTAGACAAATTTTAATGAACTAATAACAAAGTACCTACCTAATAGGTATTAATCTTATCTTTCAGCATCAGCAGGAAGTTGAAAAAATGACAATGTTGGTTTTATAATTGTTGTATTTAGGCACCCGTAAACACTGCAATACACACAATCTCTTGACGCCGCCATTATTAAATAAAATATTTACTCCGAAGCGTTTTAGCCACGTTACGAAATCGAATCGGAGACGAATAGAGCGGATGGCGCAGCGCAGCGAAAGCGACCGACTTGCGCGACGCGCGGAGTGGCTCTGTGGCACTACGAAGTTAACTGAGTTAGCTGCAGTGTAAAACGCGCCGCTGAGTCCGTGCGTCGATTTTGGCCCTCTAGTATGAAGTCGGACTACTGTTTGATTACTTCTATTGTGGTTTTACTCTCCAAACTGTTTAACAAAAACGCTCACTATTATAATCTCACACCACTGGTATACATTACAAATATGCATTAGCTCGATTTGTTTCGTATCATAGGTACATTATTTATGTATGATACGAAATATCATATCGTAATGGGGGAGGCCTATGTCCAACAGTGGACGTCCTGCGGTTGAGATGATGATGATGATGATGATGATACATAAATAGTTTATTTAAACCAATATTATTACTGATGCGTGCATAATAATCGTTACTTGTGTAATTGTTTTCACACTGTATTTATCAAGTCCGTTTTTAAGAATTCGCCTCGAGAATTCACTGATTTCTTAAGTTTTTTTCATGGTTTTCTACTAGACCTTCCTGCGACTGTTTACATATTAAATTATTGTTTTGTGTTCACTTATACTATGTCCGTACTCTACGCAGTTGACGACTTGAATTGGTTGTATAGACCGGAAAATGACTCGAACGATGTCATGGCCTTGAGTCAACTAATTTGTTGAGTGCCTAACGTCCTCATCGCACCTTATTATCAAACATTCATCATCATCATCATCATCACGATCCTAGTTTAAGCCTATATACATCCAATTGCTGGGAACAGGCCTCGTCCCAGCATGAGAGGGCCGTAGTCCCCATGCAGGCTCAATGCGAATAGGAAAATTTACACAGACCACAGAATCGCTTCGCAGATTGGTACGGGTTTTCACAGGTGGTTTTCTTTCTTAACAAAGCTCGTGATAAATTTCGAATGTAATTCACACAAGAAATTCGAAAAACTCCCGAGATGTGTACGGGTTTAAACTTTACTTTGCTTTAAAGAAGTTTCTTCGTTCCATTCTCCATACAAACGTAGTGCCGGTCTCATTTGAAAACTAGGCAACAGAAGTAAATGAAATTTTGTAAGTATGGACTAGACGTAATTATCTAGCCCATAACATTATGGTTAAAAAAACTGCACAGCACTATAATAATATTTTTTTATTTATAATTAATTTTAATTAGTCTTCTTTTGAGAACTCCCTTTCTTCTTACTGAATACGTTCTTAATCTTAATAAATACGAATTTCATGGTATATAGAACTACAACGATCACAACAAATAGATCGAGATACATCTTCTGGTACCAGGGCAGCATGAGCGCCGGGGAGCGCAGATGCGGCGCGCCGCCTGTTCTGACCACGTGCTCCACCCAGTGGACCAGCTCCTTGCCAGGAGGCACCAGGCGATCATGGTAAAGCTTCGATAGCTCTTTGACCCTTACAGTATACCTAAAACAACCAAAGTAAAATAAAATGAAACTTAGTTAAGTGGCGTAGCTAGGCGTGGGCAAAGTGGGCCATCACTGGGGTAGACGAGTTCTTGAGTGGAACACGGATCGGCAAACGTAGCGTAGGACGTCCTCAGACTCGGTGGTGCGATGATCTTCGCAGGGTGGCTGACAAGAGCTGGATGAGAGTGGCCGAGGATCGTGCTCAGTGGTGTGCCACGGGAGTGGCCTATGTCCAGCAGGGGACGTACATAGACTGATGATGATGATGATGAAGGGCATATTTATGTAAAAATAAATTAACTACGAGTATCTATTTAAAAAAAAAAGTAGCCTCGTTTTGCTAGTCTGTAAATCTACTTGGTAACTAACTCTTGGTACTAACTCTACACACAAAATTAATACTTTTCTATTGTCCTTCGCCGTTTTAAGAAGAAAATCAAAACTGTAATACTAGGGAGTGGACCGGGTTCAGCAATGCATACATCTGTTCCGGATGGCTCAGAACAAGGACAATTTTTGAGAGCTAACGGTAATTGAGTGGCACTTTAAGAAAAAATCAAAACTTCCCGAGCATCCGCTAAAATAAAATGTAAAGACTAGTGCTTACTTGGGATTGTTAAGAACTTCATCGATAGCTTTTTTCAGTTCACCGGCCATTTCGTAAGACAGTTCAACTTTTATAGCGAAGCCTTTGTTGACAGCTCGGCCGGCGTTGATATATTGGTCACCAGCCATTGGTATGACCACAGTCGGGACTCCATAGTACACAGTCTCAGTAGTTGATAGTAGACCGCCATGAGTGATGAAGAGTTGACAATTTGGATGACCTGGAATTAAACAAAAATATTGAATTAGATTACTCACTGCAACACAGATTTTAAACCAAACATTTTAAAATATCGGTAGGCCTTCAACAAGATGGAGCAACGTCCTGGTAAAGATCGCGGGATCGCGGTGGATGCGGAAAGCACAAGACCGGTCTGAGTGGAGAGCCTTGGGGGAGGCCTATGTCCAGCAGTGGACGTCTTTCGGCTGACATGATGATGTTGATGATTTTAAAACTTTATAAAATTACATTATCTTAATGTAAAATTTAAATTATTTCAATGTAAAACCTGGTAATTCGTGTAATGGGAACAATTTATTAGAATAAGAAAATATTTTTAATCAGTGATCAAGAGTTGAAAAAATATTATAGTTAGTAGAGTTTATGTAGTCTCAATTTCAACATAATTAAAGAGTAGCGCCTGAAATTAATGAAGAGCATTACGTTCTTCCTAAAACATGATGTACCTAGCTAGGACTGATGTAAAGCATTATACAATCCCCTGCATCGGGCTAAATCCTACTCCTACTAATATTATAAATGCGAAAGTTTGTGAGTGAGTATGTTTGTTACTTCTTCACGCTGAAACGGATGGACGGATTTGGTTGAAATTTGGCAAAAAGTTAGCTTATAAAAAAATTGTTAAAAGGAGACGGCATCACATTTAACCGTCAGTTAACACTAATCAACGGATGAAAAAACAGCCCCTAAATATTCGTATAATTACCAAGAATACTAGTTTGTGGTGCCCACTGAACAATGTGAACGTTCTTAGGCTTATTCGGCAAGTCTTCTTCGAACTTCCATATCACAGTTTGTTTGAGATCACCGAGAATTTGAAGGATGTCTCTTTTGACGACGCCTGGAAAATCTTTGCTCTTCGCGATGCTTCCCATACTGAAGTATATGACGCCATGTTTCGCCTCATCCATAATTTTTTGCAGATTCTGTAACAATACTTTTAAATTTGCCTGGCACAAATTGATGAACTAAAACAATTACGACCTTAAAATTTTTGTTTTGCTTTCTTAGTCTAACATCTAGCAGCATGGTGAAAGATTGTGTGTGATGCTACGAAGATTAGCTCGTGTTGAGTTCGAAACGCGCCAAAAAAAGGTCACAGGTGAGCAAAGTAATTTTATTGTTTCAGTTCATTGATATAGACCTCCGCAAAGTAACGCCTGATTCAATAAATTGACACAATTGAAACAGGTTCTAACAGGTGATAATGTTGGATTATGAGTGCTCTTTGGGCTACGCCACTTTCACTCCTCAATTTATTTGAAGAGCCAAAATGTTTAATAGCGAAAGTAACTCCACCTACAGTACCATTATCTCCACTTTGTGAAATCAAGATTTGGTCATGGCCGCGACAACGTGTAATCCGGCTTTGGTTCATATATTAGACAAGGTAAAAATTGATATCAAATAACAAAACAAATAGTAATTTGTCATAATTTGTTTTTAATTTACCTTTACGATTTAAACCGAGACATCCCGAGTATCAAAGTGGAAATAAACGTAGAATCAGAAAACACAGATAGTTCAGAAATTATGCAGCTTCTTATAGCGCTTGTGTGCTAGTTGGGCATTAGACAATAAAGCCTCTGTTTAAAGTCGAAGGTTCACGGTGGATGCAAGCCACTACCAACCGAAGTAACTGCAGGTCATGAAGGAGGCTTCTGTCCAATAGTGGACGTCCTACGGTTGACATGATGATGATGAGGTACATACTATCCCCCTTATTCATAAAACTTAACAAGCCTATGTTAACTAACAAATGCTTTGTCCCTTTCTAACAAATACAAATGTCGAAGTGACAGATAAGGACAAACGAATTTTAGCGGCATTTTAACTAAAATAGGTTTGATTGTCGTTTATGAATAAGGAGGTATGTCTGTAACAGTGTAGCCATTAAATAAGGGTAGAAATGTCAAAAGCAAGGAACTTACCACCGGCAAAGGTTTAACGTCAGTATCGATATGATATCCCCCAATTTCTTTACTGTTCGGAGGCACGCTAAGAGGCTGGCCTAAGGAAGCGTGAGAGTTGGACAGGAGCATTGAGGCGTTATAGATCACATCTTCGTAAGGGGGTAGCTCTCTACCCCTCTTTGCAACAACTGGCCCGAACAATTCCTTATAAAGCTCCGTTTCTTTTGGTAGAATGTAACTGTAAGTAAGCCAATTTTAAATTAGCACAAAAGATACGTTTGTATGAAAATGAAGGAAAGAAAATAAGTGAATTTACAACACAAGACACGACAATATTATTAAGTATAGTCAACCATGAAAGTGCTTTACCGATTTCCAAGACAGTTCCTACTTCAGAAATAAAACTACCTGGTAACATAAAGATCATAATAGACTGCGGCATTTATACCAAATACTTATTTATACCCACATTATGTTTATACCTATAATGTGGGACCGCGGGAGATCGCCTTTGATAGAATAGGAGCAAGAGAGGAGAAGCCTATGCCCAATAGTGGGACACAAACATAGGCTAATAAAAAAAAAATGTTTATACCCGCCCGAGTATCTTCGTATAAACTTGGACGATCACAGATGCCTAGCTTCTGTGTAAGCACATGATGGATGACTATAGTGCACACGTGACGTGTATAGTATTTAATAACGAGACTACAAATTCCTCTCAAGTCTCAAAGGTGAAATCTAAGAGACGAAAACAATTGAACTTACAACTTTTGTAAACCAGTGATGAATAGCTGAAGAACTATTCCTCTGACTCGCTGCAAGAAATTAAAGGGTGGAACTGCTGCTGAAAAGGCGTCAGGGTTGAACGCGGGGTTTGAAGGCTCGTGGATCAACTTGAGGACCATCCAGTGAGGCTCCACGGAAGACGACCATATAAACGGGCAATTGAAAACTACCGGAAAACTGTGGACAAATTCAATATTACTAGTCTTCCACTTGTGTATTTCACAACATTTTCGAGGGTATTCTTAAAAATTACAGGTCTTCATTACGTTGCAAAGAACATCCGTACAAATTTTTACGTCTCCTCTAGTAGCCTCTAGGGTTTTTTTTTCGAGGGAGGTGGAGAATGCTCATAGCAGCATATAATATCATTGGCTTATAGTATACTGCCGAGCCGAACTAAACTCCACCCTCTGTGGAGTGTTGTACTCCAGACGCTCAGTGCTAGCGTTTGAGATTTCGGAATTAGTGTACCTAATTCAAATACTGGCACAGTATCACAATGTAGATATTTTTGATTGAAATTTGCCGATGAGAAAGTGCTTGCGTCATCAATTTCAATATGGGTATAAAACAGACTATAGGAAAAATTTACACGTTACCCGAACGCTTGGTTTTCTTATGATTTTCCGTTTAGTCTTGAGAAAAAAAAGTCTTCTTACCCTGCGTACATCTCGCTCAATATCCACTCTCCAATGACTACGTCGAACGATTGCTTCGGATCATTCAGAATCTTCTGGACGTTTTCGTTCAGAATCGTTGATCGTGATAATGATAATATTTTAGGTAATATGCTGCTCATATCAACGTTATTCTCTTTGTCCAAGATTTGTTTAATTGATAAATCACTAGCTGAAAATAAAGGACTAATAAATACATCATCCGTAGGGTCCACAATGTCCAAATGCCGTTGTAGAACTTAGCGGTTTGGTAAGAGATGATGGCAAGAAGCCAGAAAATATGGCATAGGTTCCTTGTTGGATAGGATGGTCCTTAGTTTGGGACTTCACACACACACATAAAAACATCACGCCTGTATCACAGAATATATAATAGTACTAACCTACACACTTACGTACCCAGTGCGGGTTGGGAACTCCATTGGGAATTACGCTATTAAGTACCTTTAATTACTATTGAATTTATTTTAATTTAATTTATATTCCGAAATGTACAAGTCTTAAACAATAATAATAATAATGAAGAATAATAATAAATCGAATAACACTAGTTTTGTAAGACCAATCCTACTAACAAAAAAAATATAGACTTTCGTTTGGTCTGAAATAAAGTATTTTTATTTTTTTATCTTATTTTTATTTAGGTACGCAACGCAAGTAACGCTCACTTGTGTTACTTGCGTTATGTAGCGCCATGGTCTAAGGCTATACTCCGACATATATACAGCGTGTATTTTTAATACTACCTCAAACTTTAAGGGCAGTTAGTGCAGGCCCTAATAATCACATTTTACTATGTTTTAGTAAAAAAAATTGACTTATTATTTTTCTTAAAAAAATAATTAGCGCGCAATGTATCACTACGCGATACTACTTTGTTTTTATTCAAAACGTCGCACTTGTTGACGTGACAGCTGTCACAGAACGCTTCTCTCTCGTATCAAATTATTGTACGCATTACATTGCTGCTCAAAAATATTTCAAAAATTTATTACGCTCCGTTAGTTAATTCTAAATTAACAATTATTTTTGTAATCGGTTCACATCACTTAAATCTTCGTCTGGTTACAGTTTGAGGTAGTATAAAAAAATACGCTCTGTATACATGTATGGACATTTTTACAGTTGTCAGTTGTCATAAATATACTTACTTGGAAAGGATTCAATGTTTTCACTGACGTCTACTTGGTGCAACTTTGGATTAGAGTTTTTTACGGGGTATGGAGTGATGTATGTAACCTGAAAAAATTAAGTATTTATTTAAACGAAATAACAAATTTAATAGTCGCTGGTGTACTAACGCTTCTAACACTCGCAATTACAATCAAATGACAGAAGTTCCCAATCCGCACTGGGCCCGTGTGGGAACTACGACCCAAGCCCTGTCATTGTGAGAAGAGGCAAGTGCCCAGCAGTGATACGTTTATGGGCTGGGATGATGATGATGATGAAATTTGAATTTGATGAGTAAATTTCATTGTAATTTTTTTCACACGTGAAACATTCAAATTCGTAGAAAGATTCTCGTTTATATGGCAGGTATCTTGTGTTTATTTATGACACGTGCGTACATGATTAGATATT
Organism: Choristoneura rosaceana; assembly: GCA_037349165.1. Lineage (NCBI taxonomy): Eukaryota > Metazoa > Arthropoda > Insecta > Lepidoptera > Tortricidae > Choristoneura > Choristoneura rosaceana. Next base: position 3,521,388 of record JAZBNJ010000012.1, on the reverse strand, counting down.
ATAAGTAGATAACGATTAAGTCTCTGGCAATTAGTCAAGGCACGTAATAAGGAAAAACGTCCCATAACTCAAACCAAAGCCTGTAAAGTCCCCTGTACGTGCGAGATGTTGAGTAAGCTATGACCAATATAGTGTCATACCTCTAGAGCAGCGTTTTTCAAAGTGTGAATCGCGACCCCCGCCCTATTAACACGTTGACTGCGGGACTGATTTACGCGTTTGTGATTTTGGTGCGGTAATAGGTCCAAAGAGCCCCTACCCTACTTAAATTTCAGTGCGGCACTAGGTCCATTGTGCCCCATCACGCAAGAAAAAGAAAATCGAATATTTTACCCTGGAGGTTTATCGTACTGCATATAGATTTATACCTAGGCCATCTACATCTATTTAGCAATATGGTTCTGGCTTCGCCCCGGTCTCGGACTTTTAGAACTATTTTAAAAAAATATTCAAAGTTAGGGGGTCTTTTAGACCTTTTGCCGCACTGAATTGACCGACTGAAGCTCTATTAGGGATGGGACATGCTTACGACATTATAATCATTATCGACTAAGAATTTAATGAATGAATGAATAGTTGTTGAAATAAATAGTTTTAATTAATATGCCCTCCGAGAAAAACCTCTTTCTGTGTTCCGTTGTTCAGTGGACTTCAAAGTTTGTAATCTAAGTGATAGCTGTCGACTAGTGGATGGACTTACGTGAGTAGGGGACCTATTTACGTTTTTAACCGAACTAAATAAATTACGATATGGTGTTTGCAGAGGACGAATTGAAGCATTCTTTAGCATCCAGCTTCCTTCTGGTCCTCTTTGCACTCATTTTCCTTCACAAACTCTTGAAATTCACACAATCAATATGTACGTAAACGAGGACAAGACAACACACTATCGCGGTTCATAAGCGGCTCATCACTACCTGTTGACATTGGTAAACAATAAGTGCTGAAGGGGTGCGCGAGGGGTCGAAGGTCTATTGGACCCCGTCCAGCACAGAAAATAAAAACAAGTCATTCAGTGCTGGTGAGGTCCAATGTGCCCCTCACGTAAACTAAGTATGCTATATTGTTAAAAATTTTAAGTTATACACAAAACAATATTTGTCTCTGTCCTACTCCAATGATTGCCCAAGATACCCTTCCCGCACCGTACGAAAGTACACCATTTTCGCTGCCGCACCGAGTTTCGGCCACGCATGGGGCTCTTTGTGCCTCTTCCCGCAGTGAACGTGTTAAGCCTCTATAAGGGGGCCGCAAATAGGGCTGCCACCTCTCCGGGTTCGACCCGGCTTGCATGGTGCATGTCCGGGCTACGGGTTTAACATCGTTATCTCCGGGTCAGGCCGGATGGTGACGGTGACAGCAAGAAAGACAGCCGATAATCACGGCGCGGGGCGTAAGAAGAGATGCTTAAACAATCCCTTCAGAATTAAAAATATTATTATAGTTTTAAGTGTCAAGCTGGCCTAAGTCAACCTAGCAGTAGCTCTAGGTCATTTTTATTTTTATAAATACAATAAATTAATAGAGATAGAGACAGAGATAGAGCTGATAGAGACCTCAGGAGACCCCAGAGCTGGCGCTTACCTCTCCCAGCGAATTTCTCTGACTGTTAAAATTATAAAATAAATTAAATATCACGGGACAATTCACACCAATTGACCTAGTCCCAAAGTAAGCTTAGCAAAGCTTGTGTTATGGACACTAGGCAACGGATAAACATACTTATATAGATAAATACATACTTAAATACATATTAAATATCCAAGACCCGAGAACAAACATTCGTATTATTCATACAAATATCTGCCCCGGCCGGGATTCGAACCCGGGACCTCAAGCTTCGTAGTCAGGTGCTCTAACCACTGGGCCATCCGGTCGTCAAGTACAGAGAGGTAATGCCGTCAGTGTGTTGGGGTCTATGCCGCAGGAGGGCCTCTTAGATGGTGTTTTCTTTTTATAGTTGGGTATTTTTATATAGTTTTATTTATTTTGTTTCCTATCATATTGTTGTTTCTTGTATCCCATTAAATAAATAAAATTTAAAATAAATAAATTAATAGAATAATTTATTGTTTTATTTAACTAAAAAAAATAATTCTAAAAACTCCGGGTATACTGGTTTTGAAAGGTGGCAGCCCTAGCCGCAAGCCTCAGTAAGAAACACGAGAAAAAGAAAAAAAAAACTAATACATTCAAAACCTTGAAAAGTGAAAAAAAAATGCTGTTAACCGCATTAAAAAAAGTAAGTACAGCGCCCTCAGGGGCTACTACGAAATTCAAAAATCGAAGTCCGTATCGTACCATCCCGCTGATGTTAATATTATTACATTTTTTTAAACTATCGGAATCGATTGTGCTCATGATTCTGAGTAGGAAAAACCAATTTTTTTACAATTTTTTTTAAAAAAAAGGGTAGGTACACTTTTTTTCTAAAACGCCCGATTGCATCTCCACATAGTGTTACTTGTGTGAGATAATAAAGTACCTAGTATTACCGAATCACCAAGAACCATCGATAAGCCAAGATTTGCCCTACCTTTTTGGGGGTACTTTAGACGCAACTCTATAACATTTACTTATCCAATTGTAAACAAAAAACTCGATATAACTAATGAAAACTAGAATAATCGATCTAAAAGCTTAGTCCTATGACAACTGCTCAATAATTACCTAATTATCCGGTTATCAAATCGATTTGGATCAATTCGGGTCGATCTGTCCAATCTTAATCCGTGATAATTCTCACCTGAGCCGATTCACATCCTCAATTTTTGCAATTTGCATTGCACATTGATACCAAGGGCATTATTATTATTATACATATACAATACAGGCAAAGGCCTCCACTTCATTCTGCCGCTTGTCCCTGTCAAAATTATACTCCTGATCATACTCTACGTACATACTATATGGCCAAGCTGTGTTTATTATTATTTGTAATTCTTTCGACGAATGTTTTGACTATTTTAATTTATTATCTCTATTGAGTATGACATGGTTAAGTCAATATTGTTTCCTAATTATTTTTGTGTAGAATAGCATGCCCTGCCTAGTGTAACACTTAACCTCTCTGTTTGCGTGCTAAGTTGGCAAAATGTGTGCGTCTACTTAATATGCTAAGAACTACATTGTACCACATTTTATGCAAATAAAAACTTTGATTTTGAATTTGTCCAAAAAATTTTTGGTTATTCGTGAACTTTACTGGAGAATGCGTTATATAAAGTTAAATATCATCCATCAGATTTTCACTAACTGATGCCAAATTTTAGCTCAACCGAATACCAGGATGTGATCGATAAGACGACTTAGAATAAAATAACCTAACCATAAAAATTGCATTTTTGATACAAGCTTTTTTGCTGACTGCACTTTTTGTTGACTGTACTTGCATTGTCACCCAAACTACATTTGCATACCAAGTTTCAAGTCGATTCCATTAACTGTTGAAGAGTTCCGTCCTGCGGAGACGATCCTGGCTAGACTACCAGGATGTCACTACTAGATTATTGTATTGTCACGTGATTTATATACTTATAAGTATGCCAAATTTCAAGTCAATCCGACTACTAGAAGTTGGTCGAATTTAACTTGCAAGATTTGACTACAGACAGACAGACAACGGGACAGATGAAACTAAAGAAAATCTTGTAAAAACATGCGAATTTAATATCATGAAAAGACAATGAAAACCAGGCTTAGTCTTCTCACCTCGTGCCCAGCCTCCAGTAGATGTCTGACATATCCCTCCCCCAGGATCCCATGACTTCTGGTGGGTAGCGGGAACACCACCAAGATCCTGTATGCTTCACATACTCGTGATACTGCTACTAAGAGAATCAGGTACCTGATCGGACCCATGCCTGCCTGAAACCGGGTAATTAATGAATTACTAGCTTTTACCCGCTGCTTTGAATGATTCATTAGGTCTGACAGCTGCATTGAAATTCCGGGATTTTATAAAATCCCATGGTCTTTCATTGCATTATACTGAACACCTGTATATTGAGATTTGACAATGATCGGAGTAGAAAGTTGCCTACATTATTATGTTGCATTTATAATGTTAGTAGGATATCGATTACGAATCTGAATTCTTCCAATTGATCATTAATCACTGTCCTTTTGTTTATCAATAATCTAAAAATATCGATTACAGGTTTTGGAAAATTCCACCTGTCGGTAAATAAGTACGTATATACATGGAATATTTCTAAGGACATGGTGGGGATCAACCCTAGACAGCTCAGTAAATCTACTTATTTACAAGTGGCTACTAAATTATTATTCACTTCTCATGCTCGTAAAGTTAGTGTTTATGCTGGATCTATTCGTCATGAAATGTTTTATGCTCTAGTGCATAAAGTTCTTATCTTCGTCTAAGACCGACAACAACAACAGCCACAAACAAAAAAGTTTCTACATTTTTTTTAATAATTTTTAATTTATATTAAACTATGATGATGATGATGATTAAACTAAAAATCCATCATATCAATCAAAATAAATCAATAAAACTAAAAAAGTATAATTATATATTGTGAGTGAGCAATTGTTTCTACGGTTGCCATTTCGTTTCTTCGCAACCTAAGTGAAAAACAGAGTCTAAAACTCGAGCATTAAACCCATTTTCCCCTCGATGTCTATTCACCCTCGCCGTATCGGCTCGGGTGGCTATATGAACTATCATCACGGCGGCAAAGAATGAAGTGATATGAAAATGTTTCACATTTTTTTGGTAAATAAGAGAATTATGGAATATCAGGTTGCGGTAAACAAACTTGGGGCATAAGACAAGAACCAGATTAGCTTCTAATTGACCACGGAGTGCCTGAATAGATTAAAATTTTATTCGGTTTCAAAATATATTTTTTAAGTAATTGGATAAATTTTTTTTTATCGCGCATCATTTAAAGTATTTCTAGACGCAGACCCTATAAGAACACAGTAAAATAATAAAAACTAGATAAATACAGGCACAGATTACACGGTAACGTTCAAAAATAACAACGAAATTTGTACAAATAAATTTGAAAACATTAAAGAGTCAACTACAATGTTAAAGGGAAAATGTTAAAAAATTAAATTAAATCAGTTACAGAGATGTGAAAATTACACTTACCAACACCTAGTAAAATTACCATACGATTCTTTATAGATCACCAAACACATACGACGTGAATCACAACTTGTGGTAAATTAACAGAATTTTTGCCGTCAACAGTTAAAGACGTAATGTGATGTACCTCGGTCATTAGCATGATGATAATATAATAACATTTATCTTATCAGCGATTTTCGACTGTAATTTTAGTCACCGGTGCAGTTATTTTGAATGACTATATCTCACAGCTGAAACTAAGGGAAAGTGATAGCTTGAAGATAAAATTTGAGTTCGTTCACGCCTTAGTGATGCTGTGTAAAGGTCTTCCAGCATGCGTAATAAATAAATAGGTAAATAAATATCACGGGACAATTCACACCAATTGAACTAGTCCTTGAGCTTAGCAAAGCAATACCCTAATCATATTATCTGTCCCCAAGAAATATATTAGTCATCTAGTAGTCATCATATTAATCAAAACTGTCTCTAAAATATGAATCATCAGATTAATTTCGTTCAATCATCAAAATAATAGATCTGTCACCTAATAAATACATCAGTTCCTTAATTCAATGAAAAAATGCCTAATAGGAGCGGAGTCAAACTGGCGAAAGGTCTGGTAAGGTAAGACGATGAGCGAAGCGAGGAGGAGTGTTAGAAAGAACTACGACCCTCAGCGCGCAAGCCCAGCGAGCAAAGAGCAGACAGCAAAGAAAGAGCATTTACGAATATGTGGCAAATAATTATATAGCAAATGATTGGCTTAGGCAAATAACATTTGGCCAATTTTTATATTTTAAAGGTTTATTTTAAAATTTGTGCGAACGAGTGAAGTGAGCGAGCAGGCGGTTCGGAGCAAAAGCGACTTGGATAGTTTAGGTTCAAGAGGCTAAGGCAGTAGGGAAGCGGAGCGTAGCTCCAGTCTTAGCCTTCGATGTTAGGCTTTTTAGCCAAGATAACATAACTTTTAGCAGCCAGGATAACTGCCACTAAGAAAGGAGGTTGGATGCCATGCCATTCAATATGTTTACTAAACACTTTGTTCACTCGACATTAAAGTCGCCTATACGTATTTTTGTAACATTGGCCGCATCGGTATCTTAGTACCTAGTTGACTGTACCCTATAACTCCTTAGTCAATTATTTGTCCATTATATGATACACAGCAATAAATAACAAGGCCGGCACTCAAATTACATACTCGTATAGAGCTTCGTCAAGGTCAGGCGTACTATCTTAGGCACAATGACACTCAATATCTACGACTATAGAATCTCACGTTTATGGAAGAATCATCTCGGCTTATATAGGCTCAGGCCTCCTCTCAGAATGAGAGGGCTTGGGTCGTAGTTCCCACGTGAGCCCAATGCGGATTGGGGACTTCACACGCAGTTGAATTTCTTCACAGGTGTGTGCAGGTTTCATCACCTGTAACATGGCAAACCTCCGCGGTGCGCAACTGGCCACTTACAGAAAAAAAAACTCTAAATTTTTTTTCCGGTCTTTGGCTCTACCATTTGACGAGGCGTAAGCCGAAATTTCGTTTTCTTTATGAGAAAATATTAATTATTTACGTGGTGATAGCTATTTCACTCACTACTACTTGTAATATAAGGGCTGCCACTATTGCAGCCCTTCCTTTTTCCTGCTGAATTACAATCTCCATCTCCACTTCCACTCCGCTCCGCTGCCTCGGAGTAGATCGCCGGCGCGACTGGATGCTCCGAGGCGACCTTAACACCCTGCCCTGTTTCCCTACCTGTCCTACAAGTCTCAGGCCAGTGTTATTTTTAATTTATCAAGAAGAGCAGTGCTGACTGAATCAATTGTATATATTTTCCTTTTATATTATATTTTTATTTTGTAACCACACGCCTGTTATTTCTCCGACCGGCTAGCCGGTTACACACCATGTTTTCTTTACTGTAAAGCTCATGGTAAATTTCAAATGTAATTACACAGCTAAATTTCGAAAACTCAGAGGTGCGAGTCCGGGGTCGAATAAACGACCTTTTGCTCGAAAGGCCAGAGGACAGACTACTTATAGGCTTACACGCCTCATGAAAAAATACCTAAGCTACCTACCTACCTAATACTGTATTTTTTCTGTTAGTTAATTTGCGTATTTTAGAAAATAACTAAGTATTGTGCAAGTGCAGTGAACATATCACTGCAACATCAGCACCACGATTTGGGACAAGAAACTGCACAATCACTCTAGCACGGGCAAAGTTTAGCACGATTCGTTAAGTTAACAAAATACATAATTAAAAGACGAGTATATTTACATACTCATGTATCAGCATGATTTAATAAAAAAACGTAAATTTGTTAATAAAGTCTCTTTGAGTTTGGAAGTCGACGCTGTAACATTTACCAGGTTTCCATCACTGTGGCATAAGACCAATGACATTTAAACCAGGACGCACATTGCCGAACAAAATCCCCTTCAAAGAATGTCAGAACTATTGATTTGTTTGCGTGACAAATAAAATCATCTCACACAAAATAATTAAAATAATACTAGACGAAATTTGAACCTAGTCTTTACTCTATTACGGGCGAATTTCGCTAGCGGCAAAACTCCACAACGCTTGACACTTGACAACAACGTACTGAGAAAAAAGAAGGCCACTTTTACCAAAGTGGCAGGCGAGCATTCTACCAACCTATCTACCTACTATCGACCTACCGATCGACCTATCGACCAACCTATCGACCTAACCTATCCCGGTGATCTGAACCAGTGATTTTAGGCCAGTGATTCAAAGTGGCGCTCATTTGGCTCGGACATATTTGGGCGCGCGATTGTGAATCTACAGGTATAATTCATCAAAGCATAAGACAGCTTCAGCCTTGATTAGTTGCATGGGTTATCCCACTACCACCTACCCCTACCCATCTGTGATCCGTAGGTCTCCTGTGCCCTTAGTGTAAGTTTTCGGTTATAAAATACGTCTCGATCGCGTTCGCGTTCGAATCTCAATTTGTATGGAAACGCGAACATCGCAAGCGTTCCGCTAGAGGCGCTGTTCGTGTTTCCATACAAATTGAGATTTTAACGCGAACGCGATCGAGACGTATTTTGTGAGCGGGAAAATACACTAAGCATACTGTACCCCTAGTGTATTTTTTCGCTTACAAAATACGTCTCGATCGCGTTTGCGTTAAAATCTCAATTTGTATGGAAACACGAACAGCGCCGCTAGCGGCACGTTTGCGCAACAACTTTTGCGAGTGTAGGTTTGCTTGTCAAATTAACGAAAACTATATCGTCCGCGTATCGTGACGTTAACGTAAACCCGATCGACTCGACTAAAGAAAACGAATGGGGATGCCAGATAATTCGGGTTTGGCAGGTTTTTCCCGAATTTTAGTATGTCCTCCCGACTCCCAACAAACAAAAAAAAATTCTTGTAAACAACTTCATTTTATAAAACAATAATTATAAGTTTCAAGTGCTTGCACCGAATGACAGCAAATCTCTTTTCTTGACAGCCGCGATGCAAAGAATTTTAAAAAATCACGGCATTTTTTTTTACTTTTTACTTAGTGTTTCCTGGCTATAGTAAATGCTTTGATGAATTAACTACTACTAGCAGTTATAATTCATCAGAGTAAATACAAAAAAATACTTTATTTAAGAATTATTTGATCTATAGCGGATAAATGGCGAAAAGGGACAAAAAAATATAATATATATTGTAGTGTATGTTTAAAGGCACACATACACCGTCTCGTGTGTTCGTGTGTGACCACACAGCGTCAGTGTTGCCTGAGCCATGGGCGAGTGTAGAGACTGTGCAGTGTGCTCATGCGGGCATTGTCAAGCCGTGATACGAATAAAGAACCCTAGCTTCTACATATATATATGTATATATATATATATATATATATATATGAACAGTAACACGAAATTACAGTTACGGTACCAAGAAAACCGTTTTCTGATTTTTTATTTATTTATGTAAGCATTAGCTGTTGTCCGCGACTCCGTCTGCGTAGAATTTGTTTAGCACTATCCCGCGGAAATTATACAATTTTCGACATAAAATGTATCCCATGTTCTTTTCCGGGACTCAAACTATTTTTATTCCGAATTTCATCTTAATCGGTTCACTGGTTTAGACGTGACGAGGTAACAAACAAACCGACTTACAATCTTTCGCATTTATAATATTGGTGGTATTTCTCTCGGCAGCAGACAAAATGTTAAATGGTTTGTTTCTAATATACTTATACGTTTTATTTGAATTTATTATTGTTTCTCCCGTCCAAAGTACCAAAATCCCGATATATCTTAATTTTTATCAATAATAGGGTCATTCGATCTGGCAACTCTACCACAAATGTCAGACTGACACCGCCTATCGCCTACCTAATTTACATTGGCAAAACTTAAATGTAAAGCTTAAATATTATTATGTGAATTATTCTGATCCGATATTTAGCACTGAATATGAAATCAAGTTATGTAAAGCCACCAAAGTAAGGCTGGTGTGAGCACCGATAATCCTCATTTTTCTTTTAGTGTAGCTGGAGGAAGATGCTAATTGTGATATCATGGACATCATTCCGCACCAAAGTGCCCATACTCCAGGAGTTTGGCATCACGCAGCGTCTACCCTATCCGACCATAGTATAGTATACAGTCGCACATACTGCAGTATGTACTTTGAAACACGTCTTCAGGCGGGATGGCGACTCCATAGAACAGCTGGTCGTGCAGAGAAGACTGGAAGGAATCAGGTTGCACGTCAGGTCACCTATGCGCTGGACTGACCAAGCGGAGGCCACTGTAGAAAACCAAAAAGACTGTCTGCCAACAGAGGGATATGGTGGGAGATAGTACAGAGAGCTCTCCGCCTCTACCCAAAACGCGGATGCCTCAATGTGCCTACAAAGAGCGAAACGACAAAGAATAAAGTTTCATATTAATGGATTCATTAAATACAATAATGGTTGACACTTGAGTGGCATGGTTTTTTAATTGAGATCTGATTTTCTCAGATACATGTTTCACTATTGAGACCAGGCACAAACTATGGGCTTGGATTTTATTAGACATATTGTGTCACAACTGTCCAGTGAGAAGTAAGTAAACATTGTTTGGTCGAACAAATTGGATCATGACCCAGGGTGGCACCTTTTAATAATCAATTTCACCATTATTTCCTTGACAAAAGTATGGGATGTCAACAAGACATTAGTAGCACAAAGCACCCTGGGTCATGATTCAATTTGTTCGACTGTACCTAATAATTTCACTGAAATCTGAATAAGGTAAGCCTATTGCTTACCTTGTAATTTTCTCTGTGTACCTGTTTTCTGTATCGTTTACTATTTCTGGTGTACAATAAAGAATATTTGTATTGTATTGTATTGTAAGTATTTGTATATTTGTTAGACAATTCTGGATGATGATTTTAATTATTATTTGGCCACCATGCCTTTGGAAATCTGTAGAATTTGCAATCAGTATTCTTGCTTGTGTTTTTGTAATTCATAAGAACACACCATGTTATGACCATATTTATATGTGTCTGTCTGTGGCACCGTAGCTCTTAAGAGGGTGGACTGATTTGAATGCGGTTTTTTTTATTTGAAAGCTGGTGTAACATGTATTGTTATTCACACAATTTGACTAGGTACCGGGTGTCAGATGTGGTTGACCTTTAAATACCCCATAATAAATTTTTACCCCATGCAATAACAGGAGCAAAAAATAAAATAATTTTTATATAAATAGATTATACAAATTTTCTACTATCATGGAACTCAGAGTAACACAATATGTTAATCAATCAGACATTCCTTCTAGATTAACAAATAAAAGTTGTCAATTTAACAATTTATTTTGTTTCAGTTAATTTTAAATGCTCACCTATTCTCAAGATACTGAAAACCTCAGGACTTGAAGGCATGGAAAATAATTATTAAGAAATGCACTGAGAAACGTTAAAGAGATGCAGCGGCAGCCTTAGGGGGTGACAAACAGGGCAATCGCCCGGGTCCTCGCTCTTGCAGGGGCCTCGTGCAGTTACCCAACCAAATTAAAAAATATATAGATTATTTTTACTATATTTTCGCATCGCACGAAGGACAAAAAGCCTCGGCATAGACCTGCTGCCCGGAGCCTTGCATTGGGTGAGGCCATTGCTGAAGAGATTTTATTGAATAATTCATTTACTTACTGATGATGCTTAGATTAAAATTTGTTTGAAATCCTGCCTTCTTTGTTTTATTTACATTCCATATCTATAAAAAAGATATATTGAACCAGCTTTCTGAGACAGCATTCCCGGAGCGATTCACCTTAGGGATCTTTAAAACACGAGCCTATCAGCATCTATCAGTCTCTAAGGACTGACAACGCACCTGTGTGTGTGCCACCAGAGTTGAGGTCACACACAAGAACATTTTGTCTATGTATTGACATCAGATTTCATTTTATTTTCTGATTTTCCATGTATGAAATGTGAGACTACCTAACTAAAGTACAATTCAATAGAATCTGTCAATTTTCTACACATTTAACACACCCTAACGTGGGCACGCTTGATTATATATCCCTGTTGTTGCAATTATCATCTAAAAGGAATCAAAACAGAATAATAGTCACATCACAAAGCCTTAGGCAGCCTGGGTTCATATTAGTAGGCTGGAAGTGTCTACATGATTGTTAAGATTCTATTGAATTGGAGTATAGTTTTATTGGCCACTTTTTATCCCGATATTCCCTTGGAGAAGGGATTAAGACCCACTTGCAGGTAAAAATAAATCTAGATTTAGTTGTTAAACCTGGCTTAAGCTTGACAGTTCCATACATTTTGACACTACTAAACTAAGCTTACGCTAACTCTAGATTTATGTGTTTCCAGCAAGTGGCCATTAATCTTGAAAACCACTGAACATGAAATTTATTTATATTTGCTTATTTATCTTTAAAAAATAATTTATTTTAGATAAAAATATCCTTAAAAATTAAGACCATAGATATGGCAGCCACTGGCTGGCACAGACCTGTGCTTCACCTTGCTGTTTCACCCTGAGTGAAGCAAGGGGATATAACCTAGCCCTGTGTTTTACCCAGGTGAAGCACGGATATTCACTAGTCATTTGTCAGTTGGAGCACAGGAACTAGTGCATAACCCATGCTTCACTCAGGTGAACAGCGAGGTAAAGTATGAGTCTGTACCCCTGCTGGCTAATAGATTGGTTCTTCTTTCAGAATAATGGTTAACTTGTACCTACTTTATTACAGTAGAAAAAGTTTTATAATTCCCTAAATAGTAACTTTTTCTTTCCCATTACATAGGATATATATATTACGTAGGATATTTTTTTTGTATAGGTAATTTTAATTTTACAGCACATTGGTTTTACTGTAATGCTATACTTAATTCTTTCTTGGCAAATAAATAAATAAATATTATTAAAGTCATATTCATCCTAGAATAGAGTATGCATTTAGGAATAAACAGTGAAACATTTTACTGATGTTTTATTAAGTATAGGTTTACTAATATGTTGCATAAAATCTAATCTCATAATTTTGTTTCTCATAACAACCTTTAGCAGAATCAACATTGAAGGCACAAAATCAGAGTTTTTATTACACTTATCAAATTTAAGTTTTTGTTAGGTATGTAATCCACACTTATATTATAAATGCGAAAGTGTGTGTCTGTTTGATAACTCTTTATACACTTGAACTGCTAAACTTGGTTAGGTGATTAATTCAAGATAGTTCGAGTACCAGGGATGAAGATTTTTATCCTGGAAAATACACATTACCTGTACGAGAGTGATAAACAAATTCTGGTCAGACAAAATCATGGGTGAAAACTAGTTTAAAACGAACTACCTTAACTAATTTCAAACAAATAAAATTAAGAGGTGGGAAAATTAGACTTAAAGATTTTATACACCAAAGATATATTCTTTAATAGGCATTTGTATATTAACAAGGATAATTTATATAATGAGATTAAAGTTGAGCACAGTGCAGACATTTGGTGTAGCTTTGTAAATAGAATATAATACATAATATGAAGGATTTGAAGAACAGATCGCAACCACAAACTTGAAGATACTGCATTTATAAGCAGCCCTCCCACTAGGTAGACCAATGATTTTAGGTAAATTTTGTTGTTTTACAATCTTCATTTAATAGTGGACCTCTTCTGTTTTTGGTAATGATCCAGATCATGCAGTCTCCTCCTAAAAAAATATCAATTGACAATATTAGATTATAGGCAGTTACTGACCGAGTCTGTACAGTGTTGCCACTTTAGCTAATTTTTAGCTAGATCTAGCCACTTTTACGAAATAGTTAGCTACCAAAAAAAATTTTGGTAGCCAAATTTTTTAGCTACACTTTCTAGCTACTTACAACAACTGAGTAACCACTGTTTCAATCAATTTAATTTGTAATGTAAAACGTGCGTCCGTGCGCTTCCTACGAAAATATTGAGAAGATCCTTTAAGAAATAAGTAGGAAAAACTAAGAAACCCGAAAAAAATGAAGAAGCTGGACCTTCAACATCACAAGATTACATAAATTTTGAATATTTTTTTCCGTATTAATAATGTAAGAGAAAGAAATATAAAAGTTTAAGACTTAAAAGTCCCATATTGCCTTTTTTTTTGTTTAGCTACTTTTAGCAACTTCTAATAGAGGGTTTTTTTTTCAAAACTAGCTACTTTTTGCCATATGTTTAGCTACTTTATCTTTGGGTAAGGTGGCAACACTGAGTCTGTAATTTTTGAAGATAACATCATTTAATTGCATTCCTGCATTGCAGTTAGTCTGTCAAAAATAATGGTTACATGAGTGAAGCTATGTGTAAAGGCAAGTTCATAATTCCATACTATTATTTAATTTTAAAATGCGATTCCTTTATGTCTGTTCCTGCTGAACCAATATACTTAAATGAAATTTTGTAACTACAGAGATAAATAGGTACATATGCCTATCAGGGCTATCTGCCGTGTGGGGCCCTGGCCTGGAGCACACAACAACTTGGGGCACTTTTGAAAATTAAATAAAGTTTTTCTTAAAACCACAATTATGGTAGAGACAGAATTTGTGAAGTGAGAAGAGCTAAGGATAGTTTTTATCAAGGAGCGATAAACGAATTGCTGCGACCAAGTCGCAGGCAACGGACAATAAGTATTATGTACATTTATATTACCATCTTTTCAAGAGATAAAGAACCGTTTTTCGAAATCTGTCAACATAGTATGTAGGTAAAATTGAGAAATTATTGAATTCTAGAGAACTATTATTACTAATGCAGTCGCAATATTTAGTTTTAAGCCAGATACGGAACAGGAAAATATGAAAAAAAATGCATCAACAGTACGATTGGTAAATAAACAAAATTCTTACCTACCAGTCAATAAAACTGGGAACATTGGTCCCAGCCTCACCCAACAAACAGTTGCAGGAAACTTCCATTCCTACAATTTTGGTACTTAATAAATAAACATTGATCATCTTCAATTCAATGATTTCGTCCTTTAGGAAAGGTAGTACGCATCATTATTACTCTTTTTCTGCGGCCCGTCGTTGATGTTATGAATTTCACGTTTTTCTACATACAATTAGAAGTAAATTTCACTTTACTTTTATTTATTTTAGTTTTATTAATTAGAGCAGCTGATCTTGTTTACGCACAATATTGCCTCCATCTTGAATTTACGTTACTTTGATCGAATCGAGCACACGCAAACGGAATAGTCTCAAACGAAAGGCGCGAATGTTTAGTTTCAAATTCGTACGACTAACGCAAACGAGCGCTCACCGCGCCAATAGTTGCGTTCAAAAATGATCGACGGAATTATGTACGTCAACTTAGAGCTACCTCTTTGCTTGAAGTTGTTTTGGCCAATGATCACCATTCATTATTCTTTTATAGGATTTTCGCGATTACCAAGTATTTATTTTAGTGTTTGGGGCTTAATGGCCACTTGCTGGAAACACATAAATCTCCAGTTAGCGTTAAGCTTAGTTTAGTAGTGTCAAAATGTATGGAACTGTCAAGCTTAAGCCAGGTTTAACAACTAAATCTAGATTTATTTTTACCTGCAAGTGGGTCTTAATCCCTTCTCCAAGGGAATATCGGGATAAAAAGTAGCGCGTACAGCGCGGGGCCTGTAACAAATTCTGTCAAGAGGCCCTTGGTTTGCTATAGTTTCTCAGTTAAAGGCTCTTAAATAAAACAAAACTATTACAAATGAACTTTTTTTACGCTCAGACAGGTATTAGACCGCGGGGCCCCCCGAGTCGCGGGGCCCGTAGCATTTGCTACTCTTGCTACGTGGCTAATCCGGTACTGGTCTATGCGCGCCTCTGCGCACACGCCTGACGCGCTGCAGTACCGGGGCAGCCCCAGCAGCATCCTCAACCCTTTGTTATATTGGACACGCAGGGCGTTGAGGTTGAGAGCTGCAAGCTCTCTGAGTACACTTGGTCCACAGACTGCACGTATAAAAAGTTTGACAATATACCTTAAAAAGAGTTTTCTTGACATCTTTTGTGCATTATGACTTGTACCTAATATTTTTTGGAATTTCTGTTTACTGAGGTAAGTACTAGGTACCTATACACCAGTGGGGACACGTCCAAATTAATAGGTCGATTCTCATCAGATTGGTTATTTTAAATACTTTATCCTACGCTTTATCCTAAGTTTATATTTAATTTAAAACAATACTAGACGTACAGATTTTTTTTTACATACATTACAGTTGAAAAATTTATAGTTACCGTGGGAAAATTCGACTTCCAATAGCAAGGACACAAAAACACACGGTTTGATTATCCGAACTTTTATTGTCCGATTTGTCCGATCTATTCTCGGTCTCACTCAATTACTTTGGATAAACGAGGTACGTGCTAACTTGGCGCACATTGCTTTCACATGAGAAATTAAATCCTACAGTGTGTACCTGAAGGGCTACTCCAAAACACATCGTTCGAAGTTCGTGTCGTGCGGTCCCTCTCACACTTATACTATTTAATACGAGAGCGAGAGGGATCGCACGACACGAACTTCGAACGTTGTGTTTCGGAGTAGCCCTTCTGTGTGCACTTGTGGTTGTTTGAGCCCGTGTATATGTAGGCACAATAAAAGTTGTGTGTATTGAGATGTAGGTATTATATGTTCAGGAATGGTGATCGTTGTGAATGGAAAGTTAATAAATTATTACACATAATGTTCTGGGGGCACGGCAGTGCCCCCGCCAAGTCGAGCAAAAAAAAACAAAGGCCGTACCATACTTTTCTCGAAGCCATTCAGGCCCTTTTTTTTGTCTGTAAGTAAGTATTTAATTAATTAGGAACTTTGTAAGAAAGCTTATATTTAAAGCTTTATATTTAAAGCTTATTCGATATAAATGCTTGTTTTTTTGTTCCGAAACCTCGCAACTTCCGGTTGCTTTTTTTTTATTACTAGATATAACTGTATTTAAGATTTTGAACTATTCGATCCCTCATAACCATGGATAAAGCATGGAACATCTTTCACGCAAAAAATTTCTTCTTCCTATTCTCCACATCACTTTTTACAATATATGAATTATGACACAGGATACGCATGCCCTCAACTCAACTCACTAGTCGGAAGGCAAGTGACAATTTTACTTTAAAATTCGCGGTCGCAATAGTTTGCGTTAGCGAGCTCCACGCAAACTATTGCGAACGTGAAAGACTGTACTCACACTCGCAATTGTTCGTCTCAAACGTTACGCAGTCGAAGTGAGTTGCTATTCTATTCGAAAAGTGAACCGTACTCACTGTTTTTGTTAGGAAACGTATCGACGATCGAGCGTTACGTATCGACGATCGAAACTTACGTATCGACGATCGAATGCTCGATTTACGTCGTCGTATAGTAAACGACTGTTTTGTGAAAACGCTACACTAGAGGTACTGGTCAGATGTCGGCGGCGGTTCTTATCTCGAAACTTTCCATAGTTCTCGCGAGCGAGCGATAAACAAACTCCTCACAGACAAAGTCGCGGGCTAAAGCTGGTAATAACATTTGTTTTTGTTAAATACTTACTTTCAGTTTAGTATACTTTGTAAACATTGACTAATTTATACGTTTATCAGTTGTGTACCACCTACAAAACAAGTTTTAAAATAAATGAACAGTCGACTAGATGAGGGCACAGTTCACTGTTGCCATAAAAGATGAGAGAATAACGTTTTAGCACTTGGCTGTTCATAAAAAAATAAAAACCGGCCAAGAGCGTGTCGGACACCAAGATAGGGTTCCGTAGCCATTACGAAAAAAATCCAGTCATATTATGTGCGTTATAACACAATTAAAACACTTATTACAGTCTTAAAATCTATTACCAGAAAAAGAGCGTATCTTCACGGCACTTACGTCCTTTTGTTGACAAGCGCAGTTTTTCGGCAATAACTCAAAAACGGTATATCCGATCATGTTGAAACCAATTTTTGTTGAAAGTATTTATTAAGCGTTACCTTTCCATATGTTTTTTCTTGGGTCTTGGATGTTTAATATGTATTTAAGTATGCATATGTTTATTTTAACAAAATATTTATTAATAAAACGTAACATGGTACAAATAAAAAAAAAACGTAACTAAAACATGCATGCATGTTGCATGCATGCATGTGTTTATCCGTTGCCTAGTATTAATAAGTAGTACAAGCTTTGCTTAGTTTGGGAATAGGTCAATTGGTGTCAAGTGTCCCGTAATATTTTTATTATTATTACTTTTATATACCTAATGTATACTGAGCGGCAAAAACTTTGGCCCTCAAATGTATGCACAAATAAGTTATTTTGTATGTAAAGTGGGCCAAATTTTGTGCTGCTGAGTATATTTTATTATTGTATTATTGTATTGTATTGTATTGTAACTCTTTATTGTACATATAAAACATATGATATATTAATTGATAGTAGGTATCAAAAAACCTATTGCGACTAAACTTCATGTAAAACAACTTACAAATTAGTGCAAAAACGAGAGTCATTACAAAAAATTAAGTAGGTACGCCTACCTAGGAATTTTATTTAACTACGGCTGTTAAAACATGTTAGAACATCGTGATGTCTGTATTTGTGTTAGTAATCAGTCAAATTAATGCTTGTCATGGTTTGTCTTATATTTAGATTGCGTAACATTGCTCCCGAATGTGGGACCATGCTCAGTGCAGGGTTCCGTGGCTGTTTCTAAAAATACGATGTAAAAGTTTGGCAGCAAAAGAACGTAACTCCATAGCACTTATGTCCTTTTATTGAGAAGCGCAGTTTTTCTGCTTGAAAATTTTGATTGAAAGTAACATTTATTAAGTTTTATAATCGTGATTTTATTAATAATTTTTGAACTTACAGTTTGAAAGATAAGGCACAATATTTGGAACTTTTGGACAGACTCTTTCCTAAATTTTCATAAAAAAAGAAGGAGCACAAAATATCTTTAAATACCTGCCGAGACATGTGCCGCGCGTTGATTTTAGCTGATTTTTGTTGTCAGTTTCTCTTACAGTGCCCACTAAAAATATGCACACTTTAATTTTTTTTTTAAGTGTACATAAGAATCATTATTCAGCGAACGAAAATTGCGAACGATTTATCTATCGCCGATACCTATTTAATACTCAAACTTCATAGCCGTCATTAGACGTACAGTCGAATTAAAAAAATTTGGGGATAGATAATATGACAACGAAACCCTAAAACATTACGATATATTGCGGGCACGCGGAACTAAGTTGATAAAGGCAATCGATTCAGAGACGCAATGTAATGGTTTGCTGTTACTTCTAATGTTTTTTTCTCGCATGTGTGGTGTCATTAGTCAGATGAAACATAAGTGTCATTAGTTGAGGACGGTCCTTCGGGGTGTTGAGTTGCATTTGTTTCTTATAAATAAATGCGTGTTCAATAAATATAACCAAGTGAGTGATATTTACTGCGAATACAAGGATAAGAAGACTTGTCTGTATCTAGTAGGTACTAAAAATAGTGTTTTGTTTTTACCTTTGCCCATTCAGTGATACTTTTAGTTACATCTTAATGCCATACCCACGTTATTTTAGTTTAATTTTCAAACAAAATCAGTGTTATTGCAATAGCAATTCTAGTTGTGTTTTAATTGCTTTTTATTGTATTTACAGAATGAAAAAGTTGTATTTGACGGTGATTGCGTTAGTGTTGTTGCAAGTTTGTGATGCGTTCAAGATCTTGGTGGTCTTCCCTTTGCCAGGGAAGAGTCATAATATTCTGGGAGAGGGCTATGTGAAGCACCTGTTAAATGCTGGACATGAGGTATTTTAAACTATAAGTGCTTAAACTTGGTAGAATGTAACAGTATGGGTTGAGATCTCTGGGATTTCAAGGATGTATAAAATAAGTAAAGGGATCGCGAAGACTCGTTTTTAGGGTTCCGTAGCCAAAATGGCAAAAATGGAATCCTTACAGTTTCGCCATGTCTGTCTGTCTGTCTGTCTGTATGTCCGTCCTTCCGTAGAAAGCTGTAATTTTGCACGAATGTAAGCTATGCCGACAAAATGGAACAGTAAAAAATTCAAAAAAAAATGTAGAATACCTCCCATGGACGTAAAGTAGGGGTGATTTTTTTTCTCATCCAACCTTGTAGTGTGGGATATGGTTGGATAGGTCTTTTAAAACCATTAGGGGTAGCTAAAATGATTTTTCGATTCGGTGATTTGTTTGCAAAATATTCAACTTTAAAGTGCAAAAAATGTTCATTAAAATCGTAATCGTAAGTAAATATATCAAACTTACAAGGAAAACTATATCGGTTAAGTTTCCTTGAGAACTATAAGTAGGTAGTTGAAGTTAAATCCTTAGAAAAATATTACTTATTTTTTCGTAATTGCTACAGAACCCTACTTCGGGCGTGTTCGACACGCTCTTTGCCGGTTTTTTTTTTTTATCGTGGTAATTTATTTTAAGTTCATTTACACATTCACACGTACCCACAAAAATAAAAGGATATTAATGAGTCAGATTCTAGGATTTGATAATTAGGTACATTTTGATGGTAATATACGTAAATAGGTATAAAGTCAAAAAATATCTCTATTCAATTTAGGCTATAACAAGCACTTATGAACGTCAAATTAATCTACCACCGGTTCGGAAAAAACCTCTGTTGAGAAGAATCCGACAAGAAACTCAACTTATTTTGTACTTATTTTTTATACTTATACTTTATTTATTTATTTTTTTACTTTATACTGACTTATCTTAACCGTAATATTACAAACTGCGGAAGTTACGGGGTTGTAAAATCATTTCATATAACTTAATCCTTAGTCAATCCATCAAATACTTATATTTTGTCATTATTTTACTTTTTGGGTTGCGTGATGAAATTAATGAGGTTGATACCTACTGGCGTAAAGAAATCAATACAGTCAAAAACATTACAAAAATCTATTGGAAAATTAAATTTGTCAAGCCATTCCGCCCTAAATCTAGCACGAAACTAAGTATACCTACTTAATTGAAGCTAGCAGATATTGTGATCAATATTGATCACAAAAATGTTCATTAACTATGTGGCACAGTGGGTAATTCTGGTAACTTAATTCTATGTTAAGGATAAAACATAGAAGGTAATAATTATGTAATGGGTAAGTAGGTACCTAAATGGTTACTAGTGTGAATTAGAACCACACTCAGACCAGTTGCGTAGATATCGTAGTTAGTGTACAAATAAAAATAAAATAAACATAAAATTTAATTAGAGAAGTACAAAAGCGCCTGGTCGACACTATATCCTATCTCTCTCAACGAATTCCCATCGCCATTCAACAAGGGAATTCTGCCAGCCTCTTGGGCACCATGCCACGGGGGCCTTTTTTATTAGATTTAATTTAGTATGTTACTAAGTTTTTAAGTTAGGTAGTTGGTTTATAGTTAAGTTTTATATGGATATTTTTTCTTAAATTCATGTATATTATAAAAATAAAATAAAAATAGTTTATTGAAAAATTATCGCATTACAAATTGCCTTGTCATTGTAGCCAACACTGACGACACAAAAATTTAGGCAACTCAGTAGGAATTGTGTCACACTCGGAAGTAAAATGACAAATTTGTAAATGCCTACGGATTTTTATCTATATACTTGTTATTATTAAGTTTTAACAAACAAATAGACGCAAGTCACGATCAAATTATTTACTGTTGTAATTGTTATGATTTTTGTGTGTTTGCAGATCACTTACATAACTCCGTACCCGAAAAAGAATCCAAATAAAAACTTGACACAAATCGATGTTTCAGATAACATGAAAGGAATGCCAAGTACGTATTATACACTAGTACCTGAGCGACCGAGCTTAGCTCGGGCTAAAACTCGATAATAGCGATATGGCCACAAAACACAGATAGTTCGGTAGTCAATCTCCATACAAGTGCGCTCGAGCAACGCGCACATAGACACTGCTCACGGACACGATATCTCGGCCCGGTTGGGACCAGTGCGAGCGCTTTTTTGTGGAATAATGGAGCAACAAAAAAAAAAGTTAACTGTTCAGTGGACGGTTGTTTAAATTAAATGCTAGCAAAACTACCATAACTACTCAGCTACTATAATGATGTTTCTGTGAATAAATGAATCATTAATTCATTCATCCATTCTTCCACAAAATAATCGCGAAATTCTTTCTTCAATTGAATGAAATACGCAGGAAAGTCTGTAGGTACTTACATTTTGCCTTTGCTAAACCTTTGCGTTATGAAACCATCAGAAGATTACAAATAAAAAAACAGTGACTATCAAACAATGGCATACCAAATTAAAAATATATGGCGATACGATGTTACAAACAACCTAAGAATAGAAACCAACCAAGCAACCTAAAAATAAATACAAATGTTTGTTCTCGAGTCGTGGGTGTTTAAAGTGTACATTTAAATTAGTGTATTTGTATTAAGTATGTTTATTAGTTGCATACCTAGTACTTATATCAGAAGCTGTGCCTACATTATTGATGTCAAGTGTGCCGTGATACTTAATTAATATCCCTATTCTCCTTGGTCATGCGTCACGCGTGAACGGCTGAACCGATTTCGCTAATTCTTTTTTGTTGTGTTTGCTATTGTCAAGAGAAGGTTCTTATAAAAGAAGATTTAGAAAATTTAAAAAAAACTATACCGGGTGTGAAGCCGCGGGCACGAGCCAGTACTAAATAATATCTTGGGACAAATTACTCCAACCGACCTAGATCCCCAAACTAAGGAAAGCTTGTAATATGGGTGTTAAGACAACGGATAGACATACATAATAATACCATTACAGATATATACTTAAACTTGCAGGTGGTAGGACCTTGTACAAGGTCCGCCCGGATTGCTAATTGCTACCACCATCTTGCTCGCTAATCCTGCCGTGAAGCAGCAGTGCTTGCACTATTGTATTTCGGCGTGGAGAGTAAGACAGCCGGTGAAATTACTGGCACTCGAGGGATCCCATCTTATGCCTTTAGGTTGACGACGCATCTTCAATACCAGGTGTTGCAGATGTTTATGGGTGGTGGCGATCTCTTACCACTACTCGTTTGCCAATCAGTCGAATAAAAAAAAAAGAAAACTTATTTATTTATTTAATTAATTACAATAACCATTGCTTTCAGCCGACTTGCTCAGTATACAGTCGATCATGGATAAAAAAGTGGACTTCAGCGATATGGACATGCTGTTCTACTTTTTCACCCACATTGCAGAATTGACCATTAAGAATGAAAATGTGATAAAGCTTATTAATGACCCGAAACAACAGTTTGATGTGGTCATTACCGAGTGGATGTATAGCGAGTTGTATGCTGGGTATGTTGCTTAGCGATAACAAAATAAACAGAGTTTGTACTTATGTACTGTGGGGACTGTAACTTGGTAGAGCTTAGGTATGGGGATCTGTGCTCCGGCATGTATACCGCTGTCAATCCTCTTTTAAATCGAAAACTAGAACTATACAATACAAAATACTATCATTATACATAATACATTAAATCTAGCCTGCCAGGCGGACATTTTTACCACCTGCCAGCGGTATGCAGCCTAATCCCTACAGTACAATCACCAGCACCAATATCTGACACAACAAGCGTGCATAAATATCTGATACGACTCTCATTCTAGGGCCGGAAGGACATGTCAGATATTTTTGCAAGATTAATACGTTTAAGCATACAAATGAATAACTTAATTTCTACCTACTTAAAGCGCTATTAATTCTATTGTAGGAATCCCAATGAAATGCCGGTACAATAGTGCCTAATGTAACCTCGATGTATTTTGTTTTAGGTAAAAAAAATGTAAAAATCTTTATCATACCAATTAGTTTTGTAATACTTCTTCTTCCAGTGCCCTCTGCTATCGGAGGTCGGCGATCATTAGGGCTATCCTAACCTTAGAGACTGCCGCTCGAAAGAAGGATTTGGTACTCATTCCGAACCAGTCTCTAAGGTTTCTTAACCAGGAGGTACGTCTACGGCCAGGTGGTCTGCGTCCTTGTATCTTCCCCTGGATAATAAGCTGGAGCAGACCATACTTGTTATTACGCATTAAATCCCCCAAATGGGCGTTTTAAAAAAAAGTGTACCCTTTCCGTTTTTTTGAAATTTTGGAAAAAATGTAGTTTTTCCTACTCAGAATCAAGAGCACAATCGATTACGATCGTTTAAAAAAATTTCCCCAGTGTTTCATACAAAATTTTATGAGTCGGTTTCGCCCATACTGAATGTAAGTATGAAAAAAACTTCGCAAAAATGACATTATTTTTGGGAACATTTTTTTAAACTATCGCAATAGATTGTGCTCTTGATTCTGAGTGGGAAAAACCATATTTTAAAATTTCAAAAAAAAAGAAAGGAAACACTTTTTTTTGACAACGCCCAAATAGAACAGCTTCCTCAGTTTTATGGTACGTATCACTTCCAAGCTTTTATTCATTCATTTGTAAGGATGCTTTTTATTTTAATTATTCCAGTTTCGCACCCATCTTCAACTGTCCCCTCATCTGGTCGTCCTCGATGGCTCCTCACTGGATGGTGACGAGGCTAATAGATGAGTACCCTAACCCAGCCATCGTCCCGGACTCGCAGACCGCCAACATTCCGCCCTTCACTTTCACGCAGAGGCTCCAGGAGCTGTGGATCCAAGTGTCAAGGACTTTTAAGAAAATCATGTAAGAATCATAATTGATTGAATCGAGCGTTACTTTGCTAAATAATAATAATAATAATTAAAATACTAATTTTGTTGAACCACAATTGTATGGAAACACAAACATCGCAAACGTTCCGCTAGAGGCGCTGTTCGTGTTTCCATACAAATTGAGATTTTAACGCGAAGGCGATCGAGACGTATTTTGTAACCGAAAAGTTACATTAAGGGTACTGATCAAATTACGAGTATTACGTTAAGATTACGATTTGGAGTCTTTTTGTATTTTTTATTTCAACTCCAAATTTTTGTTTCTTTTACGGTCATCCCGTGAAAGTTTATATAAATTTCACACGAAAACACAAGCCGAAACATGAATGCACAGAAAAACCAGAAAAAATAATAAACAAAAAGAAACAAAAATTTGGAGTTGAAATAAAAAATACAAAAAGACTCCAAATCGTAATCTTGATTTGATTGCTTAATAGCGACATCTCTTGTCCCTGGTGAACGGATAGTTTCGATGGGAGTGAAAAATGTTTCTCGTTGAGAACGTAGATCATAGATGGCGTTAGTGTCGCTGCTAAAGTGACTAATAAGAATCCAAGTTAAAATATGGGTGCATAGGAAAAATTCGTGTCTAGTCTCCTGTCCAGTGGTGGTGTAGGGGAATAGCACGCAGCACGGAATGCTGAGGACCTGGGTTCGATTCCCAGCGCTGGTCTATTTTTTCTGGTTTTTCTGTGCATTCATGTTTCGGCTTGTGTTTTCGTGTGAAATTTATATAGTATTACGTTAGTTAGTACCTACTATTATAATGGTATTACGTAGTCAGGATCCTCAGCAGTGAAGAAATGAGAAAGAAAAATACCTGACATATCGCTGTATGATACATACCTACCTATATTGCTTTGTATTATCTCACCAAACGTTTCCATCAAAACAATCCAAAAGGGCATACGAGTAAACAAACAAAAAATTGTGCCAAGATTACAAACACACCTAACGTAAACACTACTCAAATTTTCAATAAAATGTAAAACTGTTCAGTTCTGGTAGGTTTTTCTGACTCATATGTACGAGATATAACTTACCTTGCAATTTTCTCTCTGTACAGTCAACATCATAAATAAGTGATCATTTCTGTACCTTTGTCGCTTTCAGTCGGTACACAATTTCGTGTGGTTTTCAAACATGACGTTAAAGTGACAAGGTACAAAAGTGATGACTTATTTATGACGATGACTGTACCAGTTTGCTGTATTGCTTACTATTGCAGTGTACCATAAAGGGTTTTGTATTGTATGTACCAGAACTAAGAATATTACAACACCTTCCAAATGTAATTTGCAACCAATGACAAGTTGCCGATTATTTAAATTACCCTAGGCGCTTTTTAATTTTGATACCCACGTCTGTTACCTGTTACCATAAAAGATGCGTCAACTTTACATATGATTTTTAGCATTTATGACAAAATGGAAGAAAAAGCATACAACACTCATATAGCACCAGTAATAGCCAAGAAAGGTCGTCCAGTTCCCACCTTCGATGAGGTGAAATTCAATGCATCACTTCTGATTGCTAATACACATGTGTCTCTTGGACAAGCAATGACACTGCCTCAGAATTGTATCAGCATTGGAGGATACCATATTGATGACGTCGTGCAACCACTACCCAAGGTAAATAATTTAATTTCCACCATATCTCCTATAACGTCCTGTAGGATAGGATAAAACGTAAATCTATTATATGTTTGGGGTAAATAAGGTACCTATCTTACAGTTTACAGCGAATAAATGATTGATAGATTGTTTCAAATTGTTATTAAGTATTCTAATGAAATTTTCATTGGTGATATGTGTTAAAATGTCGAACATGAAACTACAGTGAGACGCACTCAAATTAACTCGTATTAGACGTGAGTTATCCGTTACAATATCATGTAATATGTTAAAATGTCATTGTAAACAAGTAATCAGCATATTTAATTTGAAGTACCTGGGCGATCGAGTTTTTCTCGGGCTAAAACTCGATAATAAGCGATATCCCCGTGGTCTTCCCAGAGATTTTTATATATAAAAAATAGGCAACGTTTGGCCTCAGAG
The DNA here is from genome assembly GCA_037349165.1 of Choristoneura rosaceana. NCBI lineage: Eukaryota > Metazoa > Arthropoda > Insecta > Lepidoptera > Tortricidae > Choristoneura > Choristoneura rosaceana. The sequence continues at coordinate 3,494,983 of JAZBNJ010000012.1, read as the reverse complement.
ATAAGACCAAGCTAGATTCATCCCCGTTCATTCATCCCCAAAAACCCCCACATACTAAAATTACCTGTTAACATAAGTACTTATAAATGGTACTTTGTTACTTATTACTGGTATTTTACTGCATTAAAAGTTACTCTAGTATTTTGTTTTTATTTTAAAACCAAACATGCTGCAGGATTTACAAAAACTCATGGACGACTCAAAACACGGCGTCATTTACTTCAGCATGGGATCCAACTTGCAAGGCTCGAAAATTCCAGTAGAATTAAAGAAAGGCTTTCTCAAGATGTTTGGTGAACTCAAACAAACAGTCTTATGGAAATTTGAGGAAGATCTGCCTGGTAGGTACACCAGCTAATGTTCATATTCTGCATTGGGCACCGCAACAAAGTATATTGTGTAAGTTTCTATAAAGATGTAGTCATTCCCTTTAATCTTATTACTACTTTCAATGACATTTGACAGGTATAATTCATCAAAGACTGCTTTACTTAAAACTGATTATTCGGTCAATGTTTTGTTTCAGCACATCCGAATTGTGTCCTATTTATCACTCATGGTGGCTATCTTTCAACAACCGAGACTGTTCACTTCGGAGTTCCCATCATCGGCATCCCGGTCTTCGCCGATCAATTCATCAACGTAGAGAGAGCGGTATCAATGGGCTTCGCGCAAAGAGTTGACCTGGCATATGACATGGTTGATAAACTTAAAGCTGCTATTGACAAAGCAGTCACAAATTCCGGGTAAGATGCTTCTTGTATTATTTGTAGGCATTTTCACTCAATCTATACATTTCTATTTCCATTCAATGGTTCAGCAGCTTACACGATAAAGATAAAATTTCCCAAAACAGATCAAACGTATTCAATGTGGAATTTCGAAGAAACCAGAAGAATGAAATAAAAAAAAAACGTAAACTTACTAATTGTAAATTTCCTAAAATGCAATCTGGCATAATTACAGCTTGAAAAAGTGCACATTTTGAAAAATTGCATCTACTTATTAGGACAAACTTGTTTTGATTCGAAAAAGTAGACATTTTGAGAAAGTGTTTTTTAAAATCCTAAACCGATTAAGTACTTATTATTAATCTGTTGCCATTTCTGATACAGATACAAGCAAAAAGTGGAGGAGTTGTCGCGTATCTACCATGACCGACCTATTGCACCGGGCAAGGAGCTGGTGCACTGGGTGGAGCACGTGGTCAGAACAGGTGGCGCGCCGCATCTGCGCTCCCCGGCGCTCATGCTGCCCTGGTACCAGAAGATGTATCTAGACTTACTAGCTATAATTGTTGTAGGTCTAATTGTATTAGGAGTTATAGTAAAAAGATTGTTTATATCAAGCAAGAAGATTGTTAAGCAAAAAACTAAATAAATTAATAATAAAATTTATACCATTTTAAACTTGGTTTTTATTTCATTTCAAAATTCTTTCATAAATTGGTTCCACTTAATTCTCCATTGTTTGGCCGTGATTGGGAGTAATTAATTCAAATGACTAAGTCGCTATACAGACAGAGTGGTCGGGGTAATCGGTTGCCGATTGGTTTATTATGAGCCTTTATAACTACTTTATTGTTTTATATTATTTTTCAGGCACAACGTGATATATCATGCCTGGCCAACTTTTAGGCATTTTTTTTATATGACTGGAAGGCAAACGAGCAAGTGGGTCTCCTGGTGGTAAGAGATCACCACCGCCCATAAACATCTGCAACACCAGGGGTATTGCAGATGCGTTGCCAACCTGGAGGCCTAAGTTGGAATACCTCAAATGCCAGTAATTTCACCGGCTGTCTTACTCTCCGCGCCGAAACACAACAGTGCAAGCACTGCTGCTTCGCGGCAGGATTAGCGAGCAAGATGGTGGTAGCAATTTGGGAGGACCTTGCACAAGGTCCTACCACCTGCATATCATGATATGACGCCATTTCACGATATGCATAGAAATTTCATTATCTGCCTAAACATTATCTGCCTAAATTTCATTATCTGTTAAACAGTGAGTTTTGAACGATATGGCGGATGTACCTTAGCCAATTCATAAAATGGCGCCATTTCACGATATGCCTAGGAATTTCGTGATGTGGTGAATTTTACGTATTATGGCCGCCGACATAGTGTCATTTTCTACTAATGAAACCTTTCGATTTGCCCCGAAACCCGAAGGTTTTTCTAAGAGCTCACGGATTGTAAGTGTCTATTTTCGTCGTATTTGAACTGCCATATATGAACTGTCACAATGGTTAAAGTGACAAGGTACTAAAGTGTGTATATACATATTTTTGCCCTTGACTGCACCTACTTAACGATTCACTGCAATATTATAATGGCATGTTCGCTGAAAGCACAGAAACGAAAACAAAATAATCCCACGTTTTATCCCTTTTCTATCGACTCCAAACTCTCCAACTGAAGTTGTTATCTGTTAAAGTGGACTGATTGTGTTACGGTGCCTTGCATTTATTATGCACCCATTATAAAGAAAATACCGAGGCAGCTGAGCTAAATAATTAAGTAAAATTTTGTTCAATTGATGGTAATATTAATAATTATAATTTAATAAATAAAATAAAAAACACATCCAAGGTAAAAATTTATATCTTTAATAAAAAAACTACCTATAAACAACACTTAGATATTTAATTAGTCTTCTTTTTATTTGCCGATTTCTTTTGGGTAAATAATGATTTGATTTTAGAGTATATTTTTTTCGTGACAAATTTTAATACGTAGAACACTAATCACTGCAGCTAGGTCTAGATACATCTTCTGGTACCAGGGCAGCATGAGCGCCGGGGAGCGCAGATGCGGCGCGTCGCCTGTTCTGACCACGTGCTCCACCCAGTGCACCAGCTCCTTGCCAGGTGGTACCAAACGATCATGGTAAAGCTTCGAGAGCTCCTTAACTCTAAGTGCATATCTAAAACAAACAAGCAATATAAATTAAACATTTCCCACCTCTCAACGCAACCGAGGACATAAGAGTTGTGAACAACCAGTAGATGTAGGAGGCAAATTGTCGCGATGACAATGATGATAATAAAAAAGATATTTATTGAATAGTTTACAAGTAATAGGTAGGTACATCACATCACAAATAATACAATCATATTGACAATCATACTATTAAAGGAGAAATCGATTCAGATTATGCCTGTGCCTTGCAGAACAAAGTCCACTTGGCTAACAGACGCTGTTTTTTAGTCACCCCAATAAACCATATACATAAGCCATTACCATTAATTCACATGCGCATACACACACGCATAAACCCGCTCGCCAACACATAATTCTCGCTCATCATTGGTGACATTTTACATCCATTTCCAATTATAATGAAATCAAAAAAAAGAGTACTATTGGGGAGAGAGTACTAAATGGGGAGTCATTGTGCACATCAAGTAATCAGGCCTAACAACGTCTTTGAAAATCTGTTATGGACCCACTGCTTCCTGCTGGAGGAGGCAAGTAATTCCAACATTTAAAAGCTGATTGATGATGAATTACGATATGTACGACATGATTACTATGCAATAAATGAATTATGAATTATGAATTGGGTGTTTATTTACGCTACAATAATTGTACTCTCTTACGCAAATACTTACTTGGGATTGCTAAGCATTTCATCCATGGCAACTTTCATGTCGCCAGCCATTTGGTAGGACATTTCAACTTTTAGAGAATATCCCTTATTAACTGCTCTTATGGCGTTCAGGTTCTGATCTAATCCATATGGCATGACTACGGTCGGTACTTTGAAGTAAACGGCTTCCGTAGTCGACAAGAGGCCGCCGTGTGTAATAAAAAGGCGACAATTTGGATGAGCTAGAACGAAATATGAAATATTATTTGTGATCCTTACATAATTTTTAATCGAGTCGTTAAAAGAGATTGAATTTCAAGTTGTGCCTTACCCAGAATACTTTGTTGCGGTGCCCACTGAACTATGTGCACATTCTTAGGCCGATTCGGCAAATCTTCCTCGAATTTCCATATCACTGTTTGCTTCACTTGACCAAAAACTCTTAAAAAGTCTTCTTTCATAGAATCGGGAAAATCTTTACTTTTAGCGTTACTTCCCATACTGAAGTATATCACTCCATGCTCAGCTTCATCCATAAGTTTTTGGAGATTCTGTACCCAGATAATATTATGTAAGTATAATGACATCTTCAAAGTTAAATAAAGAAAAAAATATTTTTATCATCAAAATTAAATATTGAACGTGATACAATATAAGGTCTTGAAAAATTTTATCAGTATTTATGACAGCAAAAGAGAATACTCGTAGACTAATCAGTAACACCAATATATTTAACTTCAGTGCGCTCAATTCATTTACTTACCCGCGACCTAGCCGGAGCACTATTTAATTTTGAATAAATTTTGTAAACTTTAATTTTGGTCTTGAACTCATTTGATACCCACTTTAGTCTACCTAATCTACCTAAAATCAATAAAACGCCACATTGGCATTGGAATACATATTAAACATCCAAGACCCGGGATCAGTAACATATAATCTTAAACTATGAAGACATTCTTAATTCACATTCACAAAGATTCAAAACTTACCGTCGGTAAAGGTTTCACATTAGGATCGATATGATACCCACCGATCTCTCTACTGTTCGGGGGTAGGTACGCTGATTGGCTGACTGAGAGACGAATGAGAGTTGGTCAGCATAAATGATCCACCAAATACAACTTCTTCGTAAGGGGGCAACACGCGTCCCCTTTTTGCAACTAGGGGTCCAAAAAATTCTTCATATATTTTCTTTTCAGCGGGATCTAGGAAGCTATTAAAAATTTCAAAACATTCTGTAAATGATCCCTGGCGACTTCTTCTTCTTTCTTAGATCATAGAATTTTTTCAAATTTAGTTCAAAAACGGACAGTGACAAATAATTAAGTTCTTTTTTGAACATGAAACTACCGTGAGACTCACTCACTATTAAATGATATTGTAACGGATAACTCACGTCTTAAATCGAGTTTAGCTCGGCATGTTTAGTCGCGCGAGCAGAGCGGTGGCGCGTAGTGCGCGTATTACGGCAGCCGCCGAGTCGCGTGCGCCCTTGAAGAAGGGCTACGAAATAGCCCGAAACATGTCGAGATAAACTCGATTTAAGACATTAAGTTTATACTACAGCATAGTATGATGAGTGGGATGAAATCTTTCCAATTTAACAATGCGATACACTTGAAATAAGGCAATAAGTAGATGCAATTTTTCCCCCTTGGGTTCTTAGAATCACAATAGACACGTACAATGCTATTTGATGCTAGTGCAATTATATTCAAACTTACAAATATTTCACAGTCTTAATGACAATCTGGCTCATCAAATTTCCAACTCTTTCGAGAAATGAGAACGGAGGTAGGTACTGCTGTCGAGAGTGCGTCAGGGTTGAACGCCGGGTTGGAAGTATCATGGATCAGCCTGAGGACCATCCAGTGAGGCTCCATCGATGACGACCAGATCAATGGACAGTTAAACACCTTTGCAAATCTGAAAAAAAAGAAAAAGACATCAGTAGAGGTAAACTTTAAAATACCTGATTGTATAAATGTATAACCAAGTATATAAACGAGTAACGTAAGTGATTGACTGACTGACTGACAACGTCCAGCCTGAACACTACTGCTCGAGACTTGAAATTTGGCAGAATTTTTGACCTTCATAAGTACTTATTATAGCCTAAATTGAATGAAGATATTTTGACTTTGACTTGACTTTGACTTTAGAGAAAAATCTTACCCGAAATATGAATCACTGAAGAGCCATTCAACTATTCAAGATTACGATTTGGAGTCTTTTTGTATTTTTTATTTCAACTCTAAATTTTTGTTTCCTTTACGGTCATCCCGTGAAAGTTTATATAAATTTCACACGAAAACACAAGCCGAAACATGAATGTACAGAAAAACCAGAAAAAATAGACCAGCGCTGGGAATCGAACCCAGGTCCTCAGCATTCCGTGCTGCGTGCTATTCCCCTACACCACCACTGGACAGTTTGTTTTTCTGTGCATTCATGTTTCGGCTTGTGTTTTCGTGTGAAATTTACATTCAACTATTGACCACTATGTTTACCTTGGACAAGTTGTCCAATTGGGTAGGTCCAACTTCGAAAAAGAGGCCGCCCAAAGAATCCAACTCGGATGGGCGGCGTTCGGGAAGCTTCGTGATGTCTTCTCGTCCAATATTCCGCAGTGCCTGAAGACTAGAGTCTTCGACCAGTGTGTGTTGCCAGTGATGACTTATGGCGCTGAGACGTGGTCCTTGACTGTTGGCCTCTTAGAGAAGCTCAGAGTCACGCAACGAGCTATGGAGAGAGCTATGCTTGGAGTTTCTTTGCGCGATAGAATCCGGAATACGGAAATTCGTCGAAGAACTAAAGTCACTGACATAGCTGGAAAAATATGCAGGTTGAAGTGGCAATGGGCGGGCCACATCGCTCGAAGAACAGATAACCGTTGGGGGAGAAAAGTTCTCGAGTGGCGACCACGAACCGGAAGACGAAGCGTTGGCAGACCTCCCACCAGGTGGACTGACGATATCGTGAGAGTTGCGGGAAACCGGTGGATGCAAGTGGCGAGTTGTCGTTCATTATGGCGTTCTAAGGGGGAGGCCTTTGTCCAGCAGTGGACGTCTTCCGGCTGATGATGATGATGAATCTTCATTCAACAGACACAGATGGTTGTGAATCTGGGGGCACGGCAGTGCCCCCGTCAAGTCGAGCAAAACATAATCTTTTTCCATCGAATTTTGTCGGAAGAGTTCGTATTTATCTTGCTTTCTCAATTAGCTCCAGTAAACTTCAGTAAGCCAGTTGAGATAGCAAGATAAACACGAAATTTTCGGACAAAACACGATGGAAAAAGATTATTCGATAGATAGGTTAGGTTCGTCTGCGTGAAAAAGTCACGGTCAAAAAACTTAGGGTGGACCGTTTTTTTAGAGTTCCGTAGCCAAAGTGGCAAAAACGGAACCCTTATAGTTTCGCCATGCCTGTCTGTCCGTCCGCGGCTTTGCTCAGTGACATCAATGCTAGAAAGCTGTATATATGTAAACTATGCCGACAAAATGCTACAATAAAATATAAAAAAAAAATTGAGTACCTCCCATAGACGTAAAGTGGGGGTGATTTTTTTTTCTCATCCAACCTTTTAGTGTGGGGTACCTATCGTTGGATAGATCTTTTAAAATCATTAGGGGCCTGCTGAAACAATTTTTTGATTCAATGATTTGTTTTTGACCGGTTTTTGGTAAGTTACATAAGTTGAAAAACGCCCGATATTGTCATTTCAACGATTCGACGTATATAATAACTTTTTTTTTATACGACTGGAAGGCAAACGAGCAAGTGGGTCTCCTGGTGGTAAGAGATCACCACCGCCCATAAACATCTGCAACACTAGGGGTATTGCAGATGCGTTGCCAACCTAGAGGCCTAAGTTGGAATACCTCAAGTGCCAGTAATTTCACCGAACTTAAATTGAAATAATCATATCACAAAAAAACTGCAGCGAGTCGCTGTCCTAACTCTTTGCTAGGATCTTTGTGCCAGGCTCTTTGTTCTGTTCATCATCATGATCACAGGCATAATAATTTTGTCACTTTAAATCTAAGCATCTGTCATCGTGTAATAATTAGCTTTATCCTAGTTTATTTATTTGTTTGTGGCTGTTTATCCTATTGCCTATATTTATTTTAGACGTGTATTATATGTACGATAATATGTATGTATGTGTAGGTGTAGATGTCTATTTGTTGCGTTTTCATTTTCTGATCTACTGTTGATGCATCACCTGCTATAAACTAGTCCGTCCTTCTTTCTGTAAAAAGGTTGCCTGGGAGAGATCGCTGTTAAGCGATAAGGTCGCCTATTGCTTACCTTGTAATTTTCTGTGTACCTGTTTTCTGTATCGCTTATTATTTCTGGTGTACAATAAAGAGTATTTGTATTGTATTATATTGTATTGTATTGTATTGTATAGTAAATTGAATAAAAATATTTTTACTTTGACTGTGAACCTCAAGTTGTATTCGTGGAACATCAAGTCATCAGGTAGCAAAGTCCTTTGAAAGTTTAATAAAAAATAAAATATACCGTTAAGAAATATATGTTTATAAATATATTATAATCCTTCTAGCAGTCGTAGTGAAAACGCATTTCAAAATGCAGAAAATTTTTAATTGTTCTTCTTATTCAGATCTGGTTTTCTTATAAAAATGCTTCTTAAAATGAAACAAACAGTTACAAAACATAATAGAACTAGTGCTGCTAAGTCTAGATACATCTTCTGGTACCAGGCGTGGTAGAATGCAGGAGTTCGTAGGTGCAACGCTCCTCGAGTCTCAACCACGTGCTCTATCCAATGCACCAACTCCTTGCCTGGAGACACTGGCCGGTGATGATAAATGAACGATAGCTCTTTAGCCGTCGTTTTGTATCTGCAGAAAAGATTTGCTAATATTAACTGTCAGGTTTTAAACTTTAGTGATTTTCACTCATAACCATAACTATTACCACACTCGAGACTTATCATTATCACGCTAACAACGAGTAATAATTATACGACGACAACGAGTAATAAGTAGGATCTGTCTACTCGTGACCACGGCTACTGCAATGTAGCTGAAACGTCAAGGTAATTATAATAATTAGTACTCGTTAGCATGATAAGTCCCGGGTGTGGTAATACAGTAACTGTAAGATTATCCCGTTACATCAGGCATGGTAACGCTTCACATATTAGACGGCCAGATGGCCTAGTGGTTAGAGAAACCGACTACGAAGCTTGAGGTCCCGGGTTCCGATTCCCGTGTCGGGCAGATATTTGTATGAAAAATACAAAAGTTTGTTCTCGGGTCTTGGGTGTTTAATATGTATTTAAGTATGTATCTATCTATATAATTATAATTTATCCGTTGCTTAGTACCCATAACTCAAGCTTTGTTTAGCTTACTTTGGAACTAGGTTAATTGGTGTGAATTTTGTCCCGTGAATTTAGACATAAAAGTGTCGAAACTCTTGCTACTAAATACTGAATTATTAAAAAAGCTGCTGTTACATAGGGAACATAATCGTTCACAATTTTACAGATGTGCAAGTTGCGGAAAGTTTCCAAAAAGTTTGAAAGTTCTCGGTAATTTCTGGAAATTTTCACAAGAAATATAGAAAATTTAAATTTAAGAAACGGAAAGTTTCAGTCACCATACAAAATTGTGAGAAATTTCTGAAACTTTCCTAGGTGACAAATTCCGCAATTTTCTAAAGTATCCTTTGGCACATCAGTATTCACAATTGTATGTTGTATGTCGCAGTGATTATGTACAAGAAAATTAAGTGTGGGTAGTTCGAAAAACTCGCTTTGTTTAAATGAACATGATAGGTACACATCAGTCAACTCGTGACCACGGCCCGGCCACTACAATGTGGTCGAAACGTACGGTAGTTTTAGCAAAGAACTGTTCGTAAGTCCCGAGAAACATCAGTTCTGACGCTTACTCACTTGGGATCCGTCAGAATCTCATCAATGGCCACTGCTAAATCTTCGGCTATATTGTACGACAAATCAACTTTCATGGCGAATCCTTTTTTGACCGCCTTCGCAACGTTGGCGTACTGGTCACCGAAGACAGGTATACCGATGATTGGGACGCTGAAGTGAATGGCTTCGGTGGTCGACAAGAGACCGCCGTGGGTGATGAAGAGAATCAGGTTTGGATGTGCTGGAATCCAAATATTAAAATTATTAAAATTAATAAGCCCGGAACAATCCGACTAGTTCCGGTTTGAGAGTTATTTTCGATTCTTGAAAAGATCGAAACTGAATAGTCAAACCATTCCTGGCTTATAATCGTGAGTTATACCGTTTAATTCAGTAATTTTATCAATATGTCTCACGAGAGCTTAAGTAATATTACTTTAATAATATACAATTGTGTGAGTATCTTTCTTTAAGATGCAATCCTTGCAACACTTGCTTAGTCTTGCTAGACTAATGAAATTAAATTTACGATTGCAAACTATCGACAGTTTTAGAGATGTTGTATGGAGAATGGAATTTTTTCAACAGCAATGTTAAGTTTTTTTCAGTCCGACTCATCTTTTCTTCACAGCAAAGTTCAGTGCTTTTCATCATCATCATCAGCCGGAAGACGTCCACTGCTGAACACAGGCCTCCCGCTTAGATTGACAATTCGCCACTTACATCCACTCCGTTTGCCCACAACGTTTAGGTACGATCTCTTTTATTTCTTCTAAATTAACTTTTAAATCCCATAAGTATTTTATTATATGTACAATGACCGCATAGGTCGATGGACAACTTATGTTCTACATATAATCGTTAGCACACGAGAGATGGCGATTTTGTTAGGGATTATATTAAGTCACTTCAAATTGATTAATTTACGCATCATGATCGCGCTCTTGACCGTCATTTTCTAAAAAATAAATGGTCCTGTTCTGATATAGCTGGAAAAATATGCAAATTGTTGTGCCAATGGGCAGACCACATCGCTCGAAGAACACCGTTGGGGGAGAAAAGTCCTCGAGTGGCGACCACGAACCGGAAGACGAAGCGTTGGCAGGCCTCCCACCAGATGGACTCACGACATCGTGAGAGTTGCGGGAAACCGGTGGATGCAAGTGGCGAGTTGTCGTTCATTGTGGCGTTCTAAGGGGTAGGCTTTTGTCCAGCATTGGACGTCTTCCGGTTGATTATGATGATGAAATGGTTCTGTTAGTTAATTTTTAAGACCTGTTGACTACTCGTACTTACCTAAGATGCTTTGCTGTGGCGCCCATTGCAGAACATGAACGTTCTTAGGTAAGTCCTTAATTACTTCTTCAAATTTCCATATGACTGTCTGCTTTAGACCGCCAAACATTTGGAGAAGATTTTGTTTTAATATATTAGGAAACTGCTCGCTTCTCAATGTCGAACCCATGCTGAAAAATATGACGCCATTTTTGGCATCATCCATAATCTTTTGGAGGTCCTGTAGAATACGAAATATAAAAATTCTTAATATTCAAAACTGACCGGGCAGGATGCTTGGAAAGGATATTTTAATGGTTCGATTTGTTTCAGCCTGATCAGGGATGAGTGTGTCCAAGATAGGGGTCCACAGCCGCAGCCATTGTCCCCGCCTTAGGGTATTTTACCCTAAATTTTGGGTATTTTTACTAGTTTAGGGTATTTTCTAGGTAAGGGTAAAATATTTCGAATGAAATGTACGATTTCAACATAGAAGCCAAGGCTATTATGGATGCATTCCAAGAATTTTTTGAAACGGTGTAGTAGTTTAGCTATTAGTTTATAAATTAATTGTATTCTGTGTTAGTGAATAAATGTCTTCTTTCTTTCTTTCTGTATTTATTTGCTTAGTTTTTATTTGAAAAAATAGGGTAAAAATAAATTAAAGTGCCTAATTTAGTGTAATTTCGCGTAGCGTTAGGGTAATAAAAATATTTTGGGGTGGCAACAGCAGTGCAGAGATTGATGGGAGGGCGAGGTGACATTGCGTTTGGTGAAGTTACAGTTATGGATAGAATGCTAAAACGCGTATACCGGACAAGTATTCTGAAGAAGCTGAAAGTAGTTCAAAAATAATTCAAACGACGTCGTACTCTAAATAACGAAATGCTACTTAACTAGAAACAGCTCTTACTTTAGAATTTGCCATGAATGATAAATACTTTAGAAAAATCACGATGTCAGTTTCATTACTGTTAGTTATGTTACTTTACAGCAGCAAAAATGGATGAGCGGTTACGAGGCTCAAAATTCGCACACATGACCCTCTACTGGCAAAGTAATAAGAAACTGTTTAGAACCTTTTAACCATCACAACGGCTCATCTACTTTTGCTGCTGCCTGTACCCACAAACCGGGCTTGGAAGCGCAAAAACAGTAGCAAAATGTTTTAAAACATGACTGTCTGTACTTACTTTTGGCAAAGGTGGCACTTCCTCATCAATATGATACCCTCCAATGCCCTTGTAGCTCTGAGGCACAGTTGTCGCTTGCCCTAAGGAAACGTGGGAGTTTCCCAACACAAGGGAAGCGTTGAACCTCATTTCATAGTATGAGGGAAGCTCTCGGCCTCTTTTTGCGGCGTAGGGACCAAACACGGTATCGTAAACTTCTTTTTCTACTTCGGTGTAGTAGCTGAAATTTTTCATTAGGTTACTCAGTCTTGTATAGCTTTTTGAGAGCTAGCATATATGCAAAATTTCATAAATATGTCTTCCACACCACAGAGCTGGAGTCCAGAATTCTTAGTTGGATATACAGAGCACTGCTGCCCTCTATCAATTAAGTCCCATATTAGGTAGGTTAGGTTAGGTCTTAGGTCATTAGGTGCCTTTTACGACACCCACGGGAAGAAATAGCTCCGCCATATTCTAAAACCAGGCACAGCACGGCTATGCGGCATACCCTAATATGAGTTTCACCATCGATACAAAAAATATACTTACAAGAACCTGACCACTTTCAAAGCGCTATTCAAGAAGAGTGATTGAACTCGTTCAGCGAAGCTATAAGGTGGGGCGCCCGAAGAACGAATGTCGGGTGTGTAAGCTGTATTCACTTCCTCTCCCATTTGCTCCAGGATCATCGAATGAGGTTCAACAGAAGACGACCAGATCAATGGCGCTCCGTAAACAGCGGAAAATCTGAAAACGACCAATTTTATGATTGGATTTTTTCTGACATCGTAAAATCTATACCCTATATAATAAATCTATGTACTTAGTAAAAAAATCAAGCTAGCCAAATTGCCACTCGCTACCATCATTATGATTACCAGTTTCTAAAGGGAATAGTAGCTACCACAACCAAAAGAAGGAATTAAAAGGCTCTTTTTATCTATTTGGCTCCATCACTACCTATGCATTAGTGGTGTCATCGTCAAATCCTTTATTTATGGCAACCACACCCCTAGGGTTATCGTTTAGTCGTGTCGTTATAAGTGAACGGTAGTTTACCCAGCAAGTATGTCCAAGAACATCCACTCAGCAACTACGACGTCAAAGGTCTGGTTCGGATCATCAAGCATATTCTTCACATGTTGATTGTTCAGCGTTATTTTCGTGATGTTCAAGAAAAGATCAAAGAACTTACTCTCGTCAGTCAAGTCTTGTTCCTTATCCAATACTGCATTAATGTTAGTCAAGCTCTCTGAAAAGTCAATTTATATTTGAAACATGTTCCTTTTTTTTATTCGACTGGATGGCAATCGATCAAGTAAGTTTCCTGATGGTAAGAGATTACCACCGCCTATAAACATCTGCAACACCAGGGGTATTACAGATGCGTTGCCAACCTAGAGGCCTAAGATGGGATACCTCAACGGCCAGTAATTTCACCGGCTGTCTTACTCTCCACGCCGGAACACAACAGTGCAAGCACTGCTGCTTGACGGCAGGATTAGCGAGCAAGATGGTGGTAGCAATCCGGGCGAACCTTGCACAAGGTCCTACCACCTGCTAAACCTGTACCACCTGCTGCTTGTGACTGGTATCGATTGCCATTGTTAAATAAAAGGGTATTAGGTATAGTATTAGGATCGTAGGACATACCAAGAGGACTTGCTGACACTTCACTAACATCGATTTGATGGAGATTAGTAGGAACATTCTTTTTTGGATACGGAGTAATATACCACACCTGTAAAACAATACGTGATTGTACAACAAGTGTATAAAACGCGCCATTTTAGGGTAAATAAAATGAGTTTTATGAACTACATTCTGATTTTCACTTCGATTGCAAAGAAATTGGAATTGAACCTCGTGTTGGTTGAAAATTGTGAAAATTAGGGGCCAAAGATACTAAGTCCTTGCTTTTGTTTACTGGTTTTTAGTTTTTCTCATTTTATATGAGGTGCTTTATAGGAGATGGAGACGTGCAGCTGAGAAAAATCCGTTATGGACGACTGGAAGTGGAAAGGAAGAGCCCAGACAGTACCGGGCTCTCGCCGCTAAAAAACTCGCCTTCACGTCTCCAACTCCCTGGAGCTTACTACGGGGAGGAGAGTTGGAGGGGTTTCTTGCTGGAAAGCCGGGAGACATGCATTCTCCCATTAAGCTCTGAAGGGTGCTTGGGTCAGTCTTTTTCTGTTGATCGCCATTGGTTCCTTCCTTGACCCTGAGTGACAAGATTACATAAACATACCTCATGTCCAGCCTTAATCAGATGCCTGACATAGCCATCTCCGAGTATAGAGTGGCTTTTACCAGGCAGTTGAAATATCACGAGGATCTTGTAGGCCTCACAAGCGCACAGCGCGAGAAACGGTAATATCAATACAGATTTAAACATTTCTGAAACAAAAATTTAAAATTTTTAGTCTTCTTTAGGTAACTAAATTCTGTAGCTGGAAAAATATGCAAGTGGAAGTGGCAATGGGCGGGCCACATCTCTCAAGGAACAGATAACCATTGAGGGAGAAAAGTGCTCGAGTGGCGACCACGAACCGGAAGATGAAACTAGATTGTTAAACTTTATTGTAAAAAATAAAGAAACGAACAATTGACAAACGTTGAGATACATGTTCGTTATTTATCGTTTTTTTTTAAATTATTTTGGAGTCAGTTCATTTTTTTTGACATCGGTTTACCTGTGTTAGATCACTAGCACTGTCCTTCCGTCTACACTATCGATCCGACCTTCTTCTACTGACGAGCCAAAGTTATTCGTCATTTGTTTAAATATACCACTGTCTGAAATACAATTTGCTGATAACTCTAATCAGATTAATAACTAATAGTACGAGATCCGACCGCGTGATTTCTTAGCTATCAGTTTATAATCACAAGGACAAGAAACAGTTTTTAATTTTCGAGGCCGCAAAGTTATCGATTTGGAGTCAGTACGAGTAATTAAGGTTTTTATTAAACCCACTATTGGGTCACAGTACCCCGACCTTAAATGATACCATATTATTTTATTAGTTATAGTTTAAACATTTTGAACTGAGTTCATGTATTGACAATGGCATTGTATCTATACAATCCTATTATCCTGCTTTTGTTCCCGAAACCGCTAATCAGTTACTTACGAAAAAAGTTAGAAGTACATCGACATAATTATTTCTTGCCTAAAATGGCCTAAGAGGAAAATAGCGTATTCAACAGTACTTCTTGTTGAGTGTGGGGCGGAACTTTATGCTTGCCATTATTCTGTTAGTGTATTTTATAGTCTATTGAGTAAAGAAATAGAGTTGATAATCTATGTTAACCTTCTAATGCGGTTATAATCCGATTTTACTACGATCTTGTCATCTTAATTAGAGGTTAACAGCTCAATAGCATTTGTAGTCTTAAGTGGATGAGCTCAGTTCAAAATGTTTTAACTATACTTACAAGTGAATACAGTCGTGTTTATACAATATATACTTGAATATATTATGAAATCCATTACTCGAGTATATACATTTATATTCATGACACAAATTATGTCGGTCCCTTCGGTTCTAGTGACCAGGAGTATTTATCTCATAGACTTTTGTTCATTTTGTACCAACTGTAATCTACTATACCTACTTTATCATCATCATCACCACTTTATCCTAGATCAGTACACTGCTATAATATAGCCTAATTATATAGGCCTCTCCCATGGTACATACCATCAGCCAAATATGTGCTCTACCACCCTAAAGTTTATAATCGTTTGCATGTCATAAAACAATAATGACAATAGACGTGTCTGTCAACTTGAAAATTCGACTTTAGCGACGTATTCATTTGATAGGAACTTGATTAAAAATTCATTTAGACCACTTATTTGGTTGATGGTACATCGCTGAGCTCAATCTTCTGCTCTCCTTATCCAATCTCTGCCCGCTTCCTTACCAATATCTACAAGTATCATCGCACCACTTATAATATATGAGTAGCTATAGGACACAATGCCCTACGTTTGTTGTCCCGCGGTCTTCACTCAATGTACCCCAAAAGACATCAGTTTTTAGGCTTAAGTATGTGACTAGTCCACTGCTATTTCAGCTTGCTGATGCAAATAATTATGATGAAATAAAAATTAAATGATTTCATGAGTGTTTTACTTTACATTACAATGTAGGTATATTAAAATTTTCTGTGTTGGGATGACTTGGTGATTTAGTATCGTCTACGTATTTTAGATAAATATTATGTATTCTGGGATTGGAACGATGAAAAGTAAGTTTTTAAGATAAGTTAGTAGGAATAAGTATTTAAATAGTATAGTTACACGAGGTTCAAAAGTCGTATAGTCTAAGAGGCCGCGGACTTCTAACCTACGTCATAATTCATCTAGTTATTTTTAAAATAACTAATTCTGACTGATTTATCATTGCCCAGCTGAACCTAATTATTTAAACCAGAGATTTGATAAGTCAACTTTTAGATTACAAACCAAAGTTACAAACGAATAAGCGTGGTGGCCTCATGGCCTGGTTGATGGCGAAGCGAATCGCATGTTGTTTTGTTTGTTTTTATTTTTGTCTAAGTATTCGTTTTTAGGGTTCCGTACCCAAAGGGTGCCAACGGGACCCTATTACTGAGACTCCGCTGTCTGTCTGTCTGTCTGTCTGTCTGTCTGTCTGTCTGTCTGTCCGTCTGTCACAGGGCTCTATCTCTTGAGCTGTAATAGCTAGGCACTTGAAATTTTCACAGATTATGTATTACAGTGGCCGCTACAACAACAAATACTAAAAATAAAATAAAGTTAAAAATTAAGGGGGGTCTTCATACAAGAAACGTGTTTCATTCAGCGGTTTTTGGTTGCTAGGCTGCTAAGATTCGGCCGTCAGTTGCTAAGGGCAACGCGAGTGACCCTATGTTGTTTTTAATGTTTAACTACTTATTAATTTGTGATTTTATTAGCGCTATTTTATAAAACCTTAGATAGTATAATAATTATCTCTAAGGCCGTGGTTTATTTTTGTGTGCAGCATTAAGACTAAATAACAATTTATGATCCACAAACCTCCGACACACACTACACAAAATCCGACTTCAATAAAGCACTCACAGCCGCTATGTTTAATGTTTTTTACACTAAAAAATGTCCGTTGTAATTTATACTAAGTAACAATATTTATTTACAAGGTCAAAATTTAAAATCAGGTTATGATTAATTCAATTCACTAATAATAATAAGTACGCGCCGTGCGTCGGCCGAAATTACCACGCTATTTTTTTTTAAATTGTAAATTTTTTTCTGGCGCGAGCATGGCATAAGTCTGAAGCGCTATTCAGCCTACTACAGGGCGACAGCCAAAGAGGATGAGAATTTAAAATTATTATTTATTCAAAATACTTGCACCTAGTCCTAGTGCTTACATTTTGGTGACATGTTTTATTTTTATTAACTAGTAATGTAACTAGTTGTTTGTTGGGGTGGAATTAATATTTCAACTTAAATTTGAAGTGGCTATCTTCAACCGATTTAGCTGAAATTTTTGCGTGCATGTTTTTTTTTTATTTGACTGGAAGGCAAACGAGCAAGTGGGTCTCCTGGTGGTAAGAGATCATCACTGCCCATAAACATCTGCAACATCAGGGATATTGCAGATGCGTTGCCAACCTAGAGGCCTAAGTTTTTTTTTTTTAATTTAGTTGGAATACCTCAAGTTCCAGTAATTTCACCGGCTGTCTTACTCTGCCGAAACACAACAGTGCAAGCACTGCTGCTTCACGGCAGGATTAGCGAGCAAGATGGTGGTAGCAATCCGGGCGGACCTTGCACAATGGCAGGATGCAGGATGACATGTGTATAAATCCGATGGCAATGCAATATTATTATGACGTAGAGCTGATCTCATGATGAAATTAGACGTTGGCCATAGGAACTCTGTAATAAAACGACACGACCGCATCGTACGGAACCCTACATGCGCGAGTCGTTCGCACTCGCACTTGACCGATTTTTTCTTTTCTTTTTTGTTCGGAACCGGAAGAGTAAAGGCATCGACATCTATGCCGTAAGGTACACAGATGTCAATGGGTAAGGGAGACTGGCCTATGCCTGTGTCTTTTTTTTGGTAGGTAGCGTTATATTTAGTTTCATTTTTTTTTTATCGATCTCACTGTATTTTACTGTGTAATTTTTAATGTATGATGACCAGATGGTCCCAAAGGAAGACCAGCGCCGTTCGCAAGACCGGCAGATTGCTGATTATGGACCATTTCGTGACATGCATAACTATATTCGTTTTTTTTCTTTATTTTATTTTTATCCATTGTTCTTAATGTTTGTCACGAATAAATGTTTTCTTTCTTTATTTCTTTCTGATACTATATTTCTTAAGGCTGATAGAGGTCCGCTTGGAGAGGATTTTTATAAATTTTCACGGAATAGGTAGGTAGCTGCTAACCGAGAAAACAATTTAAACAATGTCTAAGTCAAGCAAAATCTTTATTCAAAACTTAATTAGTCTTTTGTTTACCCAATGCCTTTTGTTTCCGGAACACTGTATTCAGTTTATTTAACAACTTTTCAAACATATATGATATAGCGTACAAAACTACTATAACTACTACCACCAGGTCCAGATACATCTTCTGGTACCAGGGCAGCATGAGCGCCGGGGAGCGCAGATGCGGCGCGCCGCCTGTTCTGACCACGTGCTCCACCCAGTGCACCATCTCCTTACCAGGTGGTACCAGGCGATCGTGGTAAATAAATGAAAGCTCTTTAACTCTCTTACGTTACCTAAAACATAAATTCAAACCTCAATTTAACATAATATTCACAAAAATGAAAATAAGGCTGATTGAGTCTAAAAATCAAGTATTTTTGTCACAGTATGATTTAGACACTTCTGTCTGTCATCATATTAAAACACCTCACCTTGGATCTCTAAGTATATCATCAATAGCAGCTTTCAAGTGGACTGGGGTATCATAACCCAAGGAGACGACTTTGGCAAAGCCCTTATGAACAGCACGGTTGACATTTATGAACTGGTCACCGAAGACTGGTATGCCAATGATTGGGACGCCGTAGTGAAGAGTTTCAGTAGTCGACAAAAGACCGCCGTGAGTGATGAAAAGTATGCAATTCGGATGTGCTGGAAATCACAGAATAAAATAAGATTAATGTTAAAATTTGAACAGATATCTTCGATTAAAATAAAAGCACAATAAATAAGGACGTCTGTAGTAGATCATATTTTAAAGAGATTTAGACAGCGGTATTATTTCATCATCTTGAAGGATAATCCGTACATAACCGTTCGTAATCGCTCCATCGCTCTTAGAGCGTATTATGAGACACATTGTGATCGACCAGATCCCAGCTCCGTATGTTGTCATTGGCAACACACACTGTTTAAAGACTTTTGTCTAGAGACACTGCGGTATTTTGGACGTGATACTGCGTAGCTTCCCGAACTCTACTCCAACGAGCTGGATTCAACTGGCCTATTTTTCACGGGTATACCATCTTTACAACTTCCAAGGAGGTAGAGTCCGACTAGAGAGTTCGTAATTATATTCGTCTTCTCCTTCATTTCGAGACCCCCTTGTTGCGCGACTCTACTGACCTGACATCGTCGAGCATTTCGCCCGAGTCTTCTAGGGTCTCAGGTAAACTGACTACGATATCATCAACAAAGCGCAGGTTAGTGATTTACTCGCCTTTGACGCTTAGAATTAGTTACTTTGGAATATTTCAGGTAAAGAGCCACTACATTAGGGATAATAGAAAATATAACGCACCTAAAATGCTCTGCTGCGGTGCGAAGCTAACAATATGAACATTTTTCGGTATTTTAGCAGGAATTTCCTCTATTTTCCAAATAACAGTGTGTTGTAATCCACCGAGCATATTCAAAAGCCCAGTCTTCAGCTCGTCTGGCATGGTCTTAGTTTGTAACATTGAACCCATGCTGAAGTAAATGACACCGTTTTTTGCGTTATCCATGATTTTTTGCAAATCCTGGCAACATTCAAGAAAGTTAGTGAAAGTTAGTGTGTGCGTGCGTCTATTTGTTACATTATCTATATATTTAAAAATGAAAGGCCTGATACATCTACACTAAAGCGGGTGGAGGAATTTGGATGAAATAGGGTAGTAAGTAGTAACTATTGCTTCGTATTTTGTCGGATAAATACGGATTTATCTTGCTTTCTCAATTAACTTCAGTAAACTTCAGTGAGCTAGTTGAGACAGCAAGACAAATACCTATGAACTTTTCCGACATTATACGTTGGAAAAACATTAAGTACCTACTCAATAGATCTGTAAATATCTGTACATCTGGACTGATCGCACGAAACCGGATAATTAGAGATAGAAAATTTGGCGCGGAGATTTTTTATGAAAAATTAATGGAATTCATGAAGTCTTTTTCTGGTGAACCCAAAGTAAATTTTAGCACAATCTTGGAATTTAATATCAAGTGCTAGAGGTAATGGTTTACGTGCGAAGCGAAATATTTGGTCTCATAATACAGGGTGAAACCAGAGACGTTCAGGATCAACCTCAAACAATCAACCAACTCAGTCAAGAATAAGTTCTAGCCTACTTATCGTATCAGTGGCGGCTTTAGTTGGCCGCTGTAGCGTGCTAAGACTTACCTCTGGTAAAGGCTTGACTGTTTCCTGGATATGGTAGCCAGCTATAGAGGCATAGTTCTGGGGCAATCTAGTTGCTTGTCCAGCAGATATGTGTGAGTTGCCCAGAACAAAAGATGCGTTATATCGGGTTTCCTGGTATGGAGGTAATTTCCGACCTCTCTTGTCCACCGCTGAGGCAAATGCTAGCTCGTAAATTTGTTCTATTTCAAAACCTATTTCCCTGTCAATAAAGCGTTTTAATAATAAGTTTGTGATTGGAACCGTGCTGTGTGTTCTGTGCTTAATGTTCAATCAAATGTGAAAATATTGCTATTCTATTTCTATCAAAAATATAAACTTAGCCAGCGCTTCAAAAATGTGTATCACAGGCTCTTATTGTGACGCCGTGGTAACATATTTTTGAGAGGTTTGAATAAATACATGTTTATGCACTTGACTCTACATAAAGTGCATAATTTATTGGAAGTCTCAAAGAAGAAGACATTGAAATTGGAATTGAGCGGTGGTTGCGTTACAGTTTAAAAATAAAAAGGAGAATTAAAAAAACAAAAATAAGATGTTTCAACGTGCGTCTGCATCCAAAAACAACAATGAGATGTCTTGAATTTTTCATGCATTTGAATAGCATGCAGGAACATACTGTGTCTCTATCTGTTTCTTTGAAACGCAGTTGACGTAGTTAATATTAATAATTTAAACACAATCTTTACCATATCACATATTTTCCCTTGATCAATTTCCATAGTTCTGTAACTCTCTGGGAAAAAGTAAACGGTGGCAGGATATCGGACATTATGTCGAGTACATAGGCTGGGTTTGGATCTTCGTCGATAAGGGATAGTATCTTGCCATGCGGTTCCATGGAAGATGACCCGATTAGAGGGCAGTTGAACACCGAAGCTAGTCTGAAATTAAAGATCACGATATCAAAAATCTAGTTGCTTCTTTTCTGAACACAGTCTGGTGGATACCTACCTAGATGCATCATCCTATGAGGGTTTTTTCAGAGGCGAAATATCGCTAGGTGGCGTTAGTATCGTCAGGTCCATCTGACGTTTGACGTTTGCTTGCGATTGGCTCATTTAGTTTTTTAACCAATCACGAGCAAACGTCAAACGTCAAACGGACCTCACGATCCTGACGCCATCTAGCTATATTTCGCCTCTGTGAAAACCCTCATTGCACCGAATGATAGCAAATTGGATATTTATTTGGAAGTTATTTTCAGGGGATTCGATTTGTAGCATTCGAACATGGCGCATGTAGACAATATCTAATTTTACTATTTTCTGTTTCTTTGGCTAGTTGAAGTATAATTTTGATAGTGTTTTATGCGACGATTATCCTCAACAGTGAACAGTGATCACAAAATTCTGTATTGCTCTCGTGTCTGACACTTTTTAATGCGCAAGTTGTTTCCACGTGATTTCTGGGGTTTTACTATCAAGTTGCAAAAACTACAATCACCGTACAACGTCCCTCTCAAAGAGAGTACTTTGACACTGGCAAAATTGTCCTATTAATTAGGACAGAAAGCCATATTTTAAAAGAGAAGAAGAAGAAGAACACCATCTAGCGACATTTCGCCTCTGTGAAAACTCTCATTGCACCGAATAACAGTAAATTGGAGATTTATTTGGGAGTTCTTTTCGAGTGCCTACTAATTTTAAACACTTACCCAACATACATTTCGCTAAACAGCCACTCTACAATCACAACGTCAAATTGTTCCTTGGGATCGTGTATCAGTCGTTGCACTTCGTCATTCATCAGGGTACTATTTGCTACGAGTAAACATAATTTCGCCAAGTCTCTGTTGAACGACAATCTGTTTTTCTGAGACAGTAAATGCTTGAAGTCAAAGTGGTGGCCTGTAATTGAAGAAGAGCATCAATAGGAATCACAGGGCGTTTCAACCGCCTCATATATCTGGTCACATTTTTTTAAGAATTGACTTTAAATTTCGATTATTTCTTAGAGTTCCTGTATTTTTGCCAGATAATAACTAAAAAACCGGGCAAGTGTGAGTAGGATTCACGCACCGAGAGGCACCGAAGGTATGTAGGTAAGTAAACAGGAATCATGTCTTGAAGATATTTCTCGCTTTTTCCGAGTGATTTAATATATCCAATGTATACAGAGGCCTACTCTTAAGCAAAATGTGCGCAGTGTGGGGTCAGATTATGTTGGTCATTGATATTTACCGACATAAAAAATCAAAATTGTCAGACTTTTCTAGTTGGTTCTGTTATAATAGCTACCTTCATACCAAATTTCAAGATTCTGAGATCGCGGGAAGTACCCTGTAGGTTTTGATTCCCTTGCGAGTTTCGAAAATTTGCGGAAATTTGCAGCATAAAAGTTGGCTTAAAAGTTTGATTTTTTGACAGGTCCAAGGTATAGTAGAGCTCAGTATTTGACATGAATTTCAGCTTGATACCTCTACGCGTTCCCAAGAAAAAGGAGTCTTGACAGACAGACGTATAAATAGTCATCCTATAAGGGTTCCGTTTTTTCCTTTTGAAGTACGGAACTCTAAAAAACTATCAGAATATTCGGCCATTTTTACAGAAAAGTGTCCAGAAAAATGAGACGCTCGAATAATAGCACCACAAGTACGCAAAGATACGGTCAAGGAGACCAGGGTGGAACCTATGTGCTACATGTCATGTTTATTTATTTATTAAGGCTCACCGACAGATAATTACATCATACAAAAACATAAATATCAGGTAGAAGACATTCCAAGTAGATCTTTATCTAATTATGGGTAGCTACAACTAACTTCTTTGTCATCGAACTTGCAAAGAACATGAAGAATGTTGACATCCAAACATCTGGCAAAGACATCATAGCGTAATTGAATATGAAAAGGTTCCAACCTGGTACGTGATTCTGTTTTTTTTTCTTTGACTGTACAAAAATACAAATACAAATATTCTTTATTGCACACCGTAAATCAGTACAAAAAACTGACTGATTGACTGACTGACTGTATAAACCAGCGACAGGATCATCATCATCGTCCCAGCCTATATACGTCCCACTGCTGGGCCTCCTCTCAGAATGAGAGGGCTTGGGGCGTAGTTCCCACGCAGAGCCAGTCCGGATTGTAAACTTCACACACACCATTGAACTGTTTCGCTGGTTTGTTTTGTTTCCTCATGATGTTTTCCTTGACCGTAAATCTCATGGTAAATTTCAAATGTAATTTCGCACATGAATTTAGAAAAACACAGAGGTGCGAGCCGGGGTTTGAACCCACGATCCTTTGCTTGAGAGGCTATAGGTCAAACCACTAGGTCACCACGGCTTCACGGCGAGAGAATGGAAATACTCTGTACACTTCGAATACATTTTATTTTTCCCTTTTTGTGGCTTAATACTACTTACTACCAGAACTTAAAGCAGCATTAGATGAGACATCTATCTGTCTTAGTCTCGGAGAGCTAACTTTAGTAAGGATTCCAGCAATATACGTCACCTGAAATAAAAATAAGGTTTTGCTATAATTTGCGTCTACTGCTGGGCAACGTGACAACTAGGCCTATGTACTTACAATGTATAAACAGCCACAAGCAAATAAGTTTCTACATTTATTTTTTTATAATTTTTAGTTTATATAAAACTAAAAATCAATCAAATCAATCGAATAAATCAATAAAACTAAATATTTATAATTATATCAGCAATGCATGAAAAATAAAAGGTACTTAGTAAGTGAACAATGTTTCCACTGTTGTTATTTCATCTCCTCGCAATCGAAGTGAAAATCAGAGTGTAAAACTCGAGCATTGATCCCATTTTCCCCCGACGTGTCTATCCACCCTCGCCGTATGGGCTCGTGTGATATGAACGTCTCGGGTAAAATGGCTCGTTTCATTCTCTTATTGTACAATCTAATACTTCTAATACTTTTTAAACTTACTTCATGGCCAGCGTCCAGTAGTCTCGTGACGTGTGCCTCTCCGAGTATGCCGTGACTTTTCCCTGACGCCAGAGGAAATACTATCAGCACTTTATACGCATTAGATACGCAGGATGTTAGAAAGATACTTAGCAACAGCGTCGTCACAAGCTTCATGATTGCTGGAATAATTAAATGAAGGGTAATTTCTTTATTCCAGATTTTCATCATCATCATCATCATCATCATATCAGCCGAAAGCCGTCCACTGCTGGACATAGGCCTCCCCCAAGGCTCTCCACTCAGACCGGTCTTGTGCTTTTCGCATCCACCGCGATCCCGCGATCTTAGCCAGGTCGTCGCTCCATCTTGTTGGAGGCCTACCGACAGCTCGTCTCCCGGTCCGCGGACGCCATTCGAGAACCTTTTAACCCCATTGGCCATCAGTCCTGCGTGCAATGTGCCCCGCCCACTGCCACTTCAGTTTCGCAATTCTTCGGGCTATGTCAGTAACTTTAGTTCTACTGCGGATATCATCATTTCTGATTCTATCCCGCAGAGAAACCCCGAGCATAGCCCTCTCCATTCCAGATTTTATTTATGGTCAACTGGGACTATGTCGTCTACGGGGCTAATGCGTCTACTTATTCATTTTATAACAGTTTAAGTTATAGTGAATAATCTTATGCATATATATTTCAATTATGCGGATTCATCATTACAATACATTACAGTACAAATATTCTTTATTGCACACCATAAAGCAATACAAAAAACTGCTGCTGGGCTGCCTTTGCAAAAGGAAGCCAGTTTTAGTTAATTTACCTATGTTATGTGTTTTATTTTCAAGGAGAACTGATAATCTTTGTATTTTATGATTATGAAAGATAAATAAAGATTTATTACCTTAAAATATAAACACTTACATTCAGGGTAGACAAATATCACCATAAACATAACATACTTATTTATTTATTTATCAAAAAGGTTATCTTGTGAACTTACTTATTTAGCATACGTCATTATGTTAAAATAAGTGTAACGCTTCTTTATAATTACGCAAGTTGGCTGTTATGCACAATTATTTTATGCCAAACTAGCTTATGCCCGCGACTTCATCTGCGCGGATCTGGATTATCGCGCGGTGGCGCCCTCTACCGGAATAAAAGTTATCTTATGTTAAAAAAAGCTCAAACAAATACCGACTTATTAATTATTAAGTGCTTCAATGCTAAGTTTCAAGGTTTTATTTTCGACAGCGACGAACTTCCACCATATAAACTTTCACCCCCTATTTCAACCCCTTAAAGCCTCTTTTTTGCGATAAAAGATAGCCTATGTTCTTTCCCAAGGTCTATTCTATCTCTGTACCAAATTTCATTAAAATCGGTTCAGCGGTTTTGGCGTGAAAGCGTAACAGACAGACAGACAGACAGAGTTACTTTCGTATTTATAATATTAGTAGGGATTAGTCATTCCCGACTTTCAGCTATCTACATACCATCGTCTTCGTTTTCGTCGATGCCTTCGTTTTACTCCAAGTTCTGCACTAGACTAAACTTCACTTTATCATAGGTAGCTATTTAGTTATCGATTTGAGTGCACTTAAATTTGATATTCATCCTGAGGATATGATAATCTGAAGACTTAACTATAAATAACAAAGGAAACTGTCTCAGGGTTACCACGAAATTCAATTATCCAGAAACATAAATACATCTATTTGTATATTTAAAACCTAGTTTAGACTTACAAGAAAAAGCGTGCGAATTCCATAATATTGATCGACTAGATAATCACTTTAAACTTTAACTTTTAACTTTTTATCGTACCGTCCCGCTGACGCTAATATTATTTCATAAGAGAGTAAGAGGGACGGCACGATACGAACTTCGATTTTCGAATTTCTTAGTAGCCCTACAGAAACGTATTGACCTACCTGCAGAGATCGAAGTAACTTAAAAATGTAGTCCGAATATAGTTGTCTGTATCTTCTCCAAAACATTAGTATTAAAACATTTTTAACCGACATCAAAAAAGGAGGTTATTATTAATTTAACTCAACCGACACAACTACAGCGAATGGGATCATTAACACCACTAACTTTTAAATATTTCCGTGCAGTGGAGTATTGTAGTAGAGATGCGCAGAGTACAAGTTTTACCGAGTAACCGAGTACCGAGTATACTCAGTTCAAAGTTTCTCAAACAGAGTACTCTGCCGAGTTATTCAGTTACTCGTAAGTTTCGGGGCGAGAAAACAGTTAGTACTTAGGTATGCTTAGTGTATTTTTCCGTTCACAAAATACGTCTCTATCGCGTTCGCGTTAAAATCTCAATTTGTATGGAAACACGAACATCGCAATCGTTCCGCTAGAGGCGCTGTTCGTGTTTCCATATAAATTGAGATTTTAATGCAAACGCGATCGAGACGTATTTTGTAACCGAAAACTTACACTAAGGGTACAGGTTTAGAGAAGTTCGCGAGGCGTTACCAGTCACCGCGAGCGAATATCGCGGGAAACCCCGTCTTCTCACCTGCAAATTATTTAGTCATTTTAAAGAAAATCGCATTTGGGCCGCGCATTAATTGCTTAAATATTTACAACTGATAATTATACCTACTTTTAATAACATTTGTAAACCAGCCTGTTATATTATAATACATAATATGATTCCTCTTAAATAATAATTTTATTTAGACCGACTATACCCGTCAATGGAACCGAGTTATTCGGCCGAGTACGAGTATCAAAAAAACGCTGAATACATCGAGTACCGAGTAGTAAACGAGTACTCGGCCCATCTCTTTAATGTAGGTACGTAGGCGTAATTTACCGGTCCGAGATCAAGACACAGTATAAAAAAGAGCAGTATTCATCTCGGCAGCGTGCTTGATATAATTACCTACACCGGCTCGGTACATAAACGCGCGATGGGGCTGCCTACTCTACTGACTGTCACTCATCAGTTATGTATTTGATTTGATAATGTCCCATGAAATTTAAAGTAGGGAAAGGATTAGGAGAGATGTATGGCCACTTGCTGGAAACACATAAATCTCGAGTTAGCGTTAAGCTTCGTTTAGTAGTGTCAAAATGTATGGAACTGTCAAGCTTAAGCCAGGCTTAACAACTAAATCTAGATTTATTTTTACCTGCAAGTGGGTCTTAAAGATTAACTAAGTAGTGCTTAACAAAAATGCATTTTACGGTATTTTAATAAACCATCAAAACGTATTATGTTTTAAACGGTTTTATTTGGCTTCATCACTACGTATATTTTGTTACCTACAAATTAAATACGGAGAAGTATTTACGCTTCTTCTGGAATGTACGAGAAGCTTTATCATTAAATTTAAGAGTATAAAAAATTCGCATTCTGATAAATAACTTCAATACGTTTTTAATATAATAAATTAGATGAATTTAAACATCCGTACACCGAACAATATTTTTTATAAGACACGTGAGTCCGTACGTAACCGCGGAGCACTCGCAACTGATGGTTGCCAAGGTATGCTGAGAATTCGTGACGCGTAGGCATAACTCGTGTTCAGGCCGTTTGTATGAAGACGATGTACCTACCTACTGCTCCTTTTTTGTACTGTGATCATTTATTATTTATTATTTATTTATATATTTATTCCAAGAAAAATTACAGCATTACAGACATCACGACACATCATGTCATCATCGAGTCATCATGACAGTCACTATGCATGCGATGTTGAACGATTACTTTGAAGCATAGTTTTGTACCTTTTGCTGACAAGACATAAGAAATACAATAATCCTATAACATTTTATATAATATTTTAGTTTTTTCGGTTCCCGGGTGAGACACGCGATGTTTAGAAGATCTTTAAATACAGTTTTGTTTCCTTTCAGTACAATTAGCTAACTAAAGGATTTGAGGTAGTTGCCCTCCAGGATCCATAGATTTTTCCACCCTGTATAAGTATATTACAATTTTAAATTGCTTAGTTGACAAAAGAATAAATATCCGGTGACATATCACTTCGCTTGTCCTTTTTAGTCATAAAGACCGATTACCCACCCTCTTTTAGACATATCTTTGATGTAAGTACAGGTTGGGTCTCTATCTAATTATTTCGCTCGCAAAGCAGTGTATCGCAATATTACAAAAATAAACGTTTTTATGTGGTTTTCATAATATGGTCCAAAGTACCCTCCAATGGGTCAAAGCACTTTATGGTACTCATTATCTCTAGACAAATTTGATGTTTTGACTCAGTAGTAATAAGCTTAAGTATATTGAAATGTTCAAAGGTGTTTAGGGCTAAAAAAACATCCCTAGACGCTTGTGAAATAAAACTAGAAAACTAATACACCGACTTATACAAATCCCTCGGAAACCCGATGAGCACCACACCGATGGGGACATTAATGAAACTAGGATAACCTAATTTTTCCTAATTTATTAGCTGAACTTCACTTTTGCATCAGTCCTATTAGGAAACAACCACATTACTAATAAAAAACATATACAAATTGCGGTTAATATCACAACTAATAAGTCGAGATACATCTTCTGGTACCAGGGCAGCATGAGCGCCGGGGAGCGCAGATGCGGCGCGCCGCCTGTTCTGACCACGTGCTCCACCCAGTGGACCAGCTCCTTGCCAGGAGGCACTGGCCGATGGTGGAAAACAAAAGAGAGCGCTTTAACTCTTTCACGATACCTGCAAATAAAAAAACGTCACCAGCATGATCGGTCAGAATGTGGCGGACACGTCCAAGTCGGTGGAGTCACTAGTAGAATGACTAGATCGCAAAATGACCACTTCGCTCATAGTCTACATCTCAAAATTACCGACTCGCAAAAAGACTTTATCTCATCTAGTCAACATCTCATACTGTCCGAGTCGCAAAATGACTACATCGCTGCCAGTCAACGTTTTTGGAAAAACTAGTAATTATTCGCTGGTAGGTATACATCAAACGCCTACCGGCTATCTGATCATTAGAATTTTTAATAAAGCATTGCCAATCAAAATTCTCAGGTACAGGTAGATACACAACACACAGACCTACTTTCGTGACTTTAAAGAATGAGAATATATAAAACGCACACACACACACACACACACACGACAACACCCCCTCACAACCCTCCCCCCTCCCAGAAAACACATCAACCCAGCCTCCAAATAAGCTACTGGTTTACTTTGCTGGAATACTAAATTAAATAAGTACCTACCTATAAATATATCTCACCTGGGATTCCCAAGTATCTCAGCAATAGCTACTTTCAGATTTTCGGGGGTATCGTAATCGAGATCAACTCTCTTGGCGTATCCCTTCAGGACTGCTCTGTCTACATTGAGAAACTGGTCTGCAAAGACTGGTATGCCGATGATGGGCACCCCGAAGTGTATGGTCTCTATTGTAGAGAGCAGCCCGCCGTGAGTTATGAAGAGGATACAGCTTGGGTGAGCTGAAAAGATAATATGCATGGTAAGTCTTCTTGCAGGTGGTAGGACATTGTGCAAGGTCTGCCAGCATTGCTACCACCATCTTGCTCGCTAATCCTGCCGTGAAGCAGCAGTGCTTGCACTGTTGTGTTTCGGCGTGGAGAGTAAGGACATCCGATGAAATTACTGGCACTTGAGGTATCCCATCTTAGGCCTCTAGGTTGGCAACGCATCTGCAATACCCCTGGTGTTGCCAATTGTAATGTGTACGAGCGATGGTAATATAAACCGAAAGTGACCTTTAAACTCTGGAGTCTTGTCGCAATGACGTCACTTTGCGCTAGAATAGGAAGTAAATGGAACAGAGAAACCATTTAATACATTAAAATTATCTTTATCAGCTTTAACCTAACAACCCAATTAAGTTTTGACCTAAGATATAAAAAGTCACAGTAATGGTGTCATAATGCGTCAAAAAACTCTCAGTTATTCTGTACCCTTAGTGTAAGTTTTCGGTTACAAAATACGTCTCGATCGCGTTTGCGTTAAAATCTCATTTTTATGGAAACACGAACATTGCAACGTTCCGCTAGAAGCGCTGTTCGTTTCCATACAAATTTAGATTTTAACGCGAACGCGATCGAGAATACACTAAGCATACAGGTGGGAGCTATTTCAATGAGAAAATATTACGAAAACAACTGGCATGTAGCGTGTGCGATTAATAAGCCTCCGCTCTCCGTTATGTCACACATATTATGGGTATACTGTACGGAACCCTCGAGGCACCAATCCGACTCGCACTTGGCTATTTTTTACTGGTATGCCGTGAAACTGATCAACGAAAATTGTGCCGTTAAAACCAAAAGGTTGAAAACGCCTAATCTAGACCATAGTCCAGTTTAGACTTACAAGAAAGAAATAGCGCATGTTGTACTAATTTACATTGCAAGGCCGTAAAACGACTTTAAAGTGGTCAATTGAGTGGTGCAATGTAAAGCAACTTGCACTGTCATCATCATCATCATCAGCCGGAAGACGTCCACTGCTGGACAAAGGCCTCCCCCCTAACTTGCACTGTATTTCTCTGTAAATCTAGGGCTACCACGAAACTCGGGACTCTAAGTTCGTGTCGTGCGGTCCCTCTCACTCTCGTTTTAAGTAGTATAAGCAAATAAGCGTCAGAGGAACCGTGCCCTTAGTGTAAGTTTTCGGTTACAAAATACGTCTCAATCGCGTTCGCGTTAAAATCTCAATTTGTATGGAAACACGAACAGCGCAAACGTTCCGCTAGAGACGCTGTTCGTGTTTCCATACAAATTGAGATTTTAACGCGAACGCGATCGAGACGTACCTATTTTGTAACCGAAAACTTACACTAAGGGTACCGCACGACATGAACTTCGAGTTTCGTAGTAGCCCTGCTGGCTTAATAATCTTATCTTCCTCTTTGTGTTTAATAGGCAATTAATCTTATCATGTCAGGGAAGTAACTTCGAAGCCCTTGTAGGTACGACACACAAAGTGACGCTTTATACTTACATGACGTGACAATCCATTCGTCTAAACATGCCTTAACTCTAGTTCCAACATCTGTGTATCTACACACTGCAATTTTAAACAATCATTATATAATTTACTACGTGTCTATACCCACCTGATTACTTTGTTCGTGTCACAAGTAATTTCCATAATGATTTGAAAAACTATACCTACCTATCATAGAGTGCCATCCACGAAGACGCGTGATTACCCGTCAAAATTAGACATTAATGACATTGCAATAAGAACCAAGACACGGGTCATCGTGAATGACTCTACCTACGAGTATATGACTGTATTTTGTTGTTTGTTTTCCCACACTTACCTAAAATGCTCTGCTGAGGCGCAAAACTGACCACATGGACGTTTTTGTAAATATTATCTGGTATTTCTTCTTCTAACTTCCAAATGATGGTTTGTTTCAACCCTCCAAACAAGTCGAGAAGGCCTTTCTTTAACTGGGGGGGCATAGTACTGCTCTTTAATATTGAGCCCAAACTGAAATAGATTACGCCGGACTTTGTGCTGTCCATGATTTCTTGAAGGTTCTGCAGAATGAAAAGGAATGATATATAAACTCCCGCTAAAGTCTCAAAGGGCTAACACTTTGAACTCATTTAGACTCCAAGTGCCTGCCAAGCACCAGCAGATGTTCCTGCGCTCCGACTTCTGGCCGGAGGGTGTGGTGTTCCATCGTTTTAGGGTAGCGACGAAGGCAACATCCAAAAACCCCTTTGACTTTGTTTCCTTTTCACTTCGTTTTATTTTTGTACGTCTGTTTTATGTTTTTTTTTTGTACAAGTCAAATTTTATAGCGCATTGGTTTTTACTGTAATGCTGTATTTTTAAGTGACAATAAATAAATGAACAATAACAAATTTGTTGCAATTTTAAGCCAATATTTTTAACTACCAAGATGATGAGGAAATTGAAAATTCATCCCGCTTTTGTAGGTACCTAAGGTATGATACTTATATCATAATTATTTTTACACAGTTAAATTTATAAACTTCTTAGTGCTATTTCAAGGTCTGTAAACCAAAAAATATTCTATATTCTCTCTATTTGTCAGTCTATATCAGAAGCCAATCTAAAATTCCTTTCATAGGTACATTTTCCATATGAATAGAGCTCTGCTAACACCGAATATTCATAGTAAATTTCCAATTTGTACGGAACACTTGGTGCACGAGTCCGACTCACATCTTTGACGGTTTATTCCCTACTAATATTATAAATCCGAAAGTAACTCTGTCTGTCTGTCTGTCTGTCTGTTTGTTACGCTTTCACGTCGAAACCACTAAACCGTTTTTATGAAATTTGGTTCAGAGGTACTTTAAACCCTGAGGATCAACATAGGATACCTTTTATTCCGGTAGAGGGCGCCACCGCGCGATAACCTAGATCCGCGCAGACGAAGTCGCGGGCATAAGCTAGTTTTCTATATTATTTATAATTTGTTTGTAGACTAACCTTAGGCAGAGGCGGCACAGTATCCTCTACGTGGTACCCGCCGATGGCGATATAACTCTGCGGTAGACTCATGACGTCCCCAGCGGAGACATGGGAGTTGCCCAGCATGAGGGAAGCGTTGTACTTGGCCAGGGACAAGGGGGGCAAAGAAAGCCCTCTAACTGCCATAGCTGAGGAGTACGCTTGCTCGTATGCTCTAGTATCCATGGCCGTGTATAACCTTGAACATTTTAATACAATAAGTATAAGCTTTTACCCGCGGGTTTTATGAGCATAAATCATTAGGAATAGCAATTGAATTGAAATTCCGGTATTTTCCAATGCTCAATGGTGAGACACTTCTCCAAACTAAACTATAACAATAATAACATAAGTAACTATAAATAATACTAAATATATATGTATATTGATAATAAATCATTCGCTGATCGCTAATAACACAACCCGTATTGTGTAGTAAAGTCATATTAGCTATTGTTTTACATGTTTCATAACTATGATTGGTTTTATGGATTGGGTATCCCGTGAAACCATATCGAAATACAAACTGTGACATGGATGCACAGAAAAACCAGAAAAAGAGACCAGCGCTGGGAATCAAACCCAGGTCTTACTCATTTCTTTAAGCGTGATAAGTCCCGGGTGTTTTAATAGTTAGGAACTTTACCATTTATTGTATTTAACATGTAAATACGTCCAGAGTTCTTTAGCTCGCTGCACGAAAGTCATGGGGGTTGCGATGGTGGGAGTCGACTTCGATGCATACGCTGGGTTGGGAGCTTCGTCCATTAGAGACAGTACTAACGCGTGGGGCTCCATCGACGAAGACCAGATCAGTGGGCAGTTGAAGACTGAGGCTAGCCTGGAAGAGGAAACGATTGAGTACACTCGTACTGACGGTGCTGGCTGAAAATCAGCGCTGGGGTGTTTATTATTAACGCTTCAGCATTATGCTGGGCCAGTGTCCGATTCACAACCGCAATGACGCATAATTTCCTATGTGTTGTCTATTTGTACCTAATGCTATTGTTGTGTCTAATGCTAGTGTTGTGAATAAATGTATTTTCTTTCTTCTTTCTTTCTTTCTTACTGTGAAACAGGGAGGCTACTACGAAATTCGAAAATCGGAGTTCGTGCCGTACTGTCCCTCTCACGCTCGTATAAGTAATATAAGCGTCAACGGGACGGCAACATACGAAGTTCGAATTTGGTACCTCGTAGTGTCGGGCTAGAAAGTTTATCGTATAGGTATTGCATATATATTACACAATGTTTCAAAGTTTGCCTGGTCATTTTCTCCCTATAGTCTATCTACTTATATCTATAGCAGCACTTGTCGCGTCCGTCTTTGAACGTAGGCCTCCTCTTCACGTTTCCACTGCTGTCTGTCCCCTGCCACCTTCAGCCAGTTAGTGCCGGCTTGCTGCCGAATGTCATCCGTCCATCTCTTAGGAGGTCTTCCTCTACCGCGGGTGTTGACACCTGGTCTCCACTCCAGTATTCTTTCACAGTATTCTGGCTATGTTTCCTGCCTATATCCTCTTCCGGCGCTCAAGCTCCTCCACCACATCTATAGCTTTCGTCTTCTGCCTGATTTACGGGCTGATCTCTCTATAATATAAATAAAAAAAATGCCTACCCTGCGTAGAGTTCACTAAACATCCATTCAGCAATGACTACATCAAACCGTTCGTTCTGATTGTGCATCAGCTCCTGAACTTTATCGTGGAGGAGGGTGCCATTGGCAATTATGTACATGAGCTGTAGCACTTTCGTAATATGTGCAGTGTTTAGCTCCTTATTGATCATCTTCGATAAATCAAAGATATCACCTGAAAAGAGGTAAGTATAGATTAGAATCTAGAGCGGCCAAGTCTGTCGTCATCATCGTCATCATCCCAGACTATAATTCCCCACGCGGGCCCAGTCCAGATCTGGAATTTCACATACACCATTGAAATCAAGTCCGTGTGTGCATTACAGAAAGTGTGTGCATTAAAGGTTTATTCTTTATTTGAGAACTTTAAAATGTGTGAAGAAGAATGTGAAGAAATGAAATTTGTCAAATAGTGTGTGTTGTTAAATAGGGTGTAAAGAAAGAAAGAAAGAAAGAAAGAAATCATTTATTCGTGACAAAGTATATACAAAGCATAAAAAAAAAAAAAGATAAGGAAAAGTACGAAATTGTTGTCACGAAATGGTCCCAAATCAGCAAAAATTGCCGGTCTTGCGAGCGGCGCTGTTCTTCCTTTGGGACCATCCGTTTACTTATCACACCTTAAAATAAATATCAAAAACCGGCCAAGAGCGTGTCGGACACGCCCAAAATAGGGTTCCGTAGCCATTTCGAAAAAATTAAGTAATATTTTTCTAAGGATTTTTCTTCCAAGTTTAGGTATATTTTATACCTTACGCTGCTATTTACTCATAAACTACTAATAACTCTCAAGCAAACTTAGCCGTTATAGTTTTCCTTGGAAGTTTGATATACTGACTACCATCCTGAATTTTTTCAAATTTTTCCACCCACCGGTTTAGATTTTAGAGGGGGGGGACGCTCGATTTTAATGAAAATTTGCACTTTAAAGTTGAATATTTCGCAAACAAATGACTGAATCAAAAAATCGTTTTAGTAAACCCCTAATGGTTTTAAAATGCCTATCCAACGATATCCCACACTATAGGGTTAGATGAGAAAAAAAAATCACCGCCAATTTACGTCTATGGGAGGTACCCTAAAAAAAATTGTTTTTGAATTTTTAATTGTACTGTTTTGTCGGCATAGTTTACCTATATATCCGTGCAAAATTACAGCTTTCTAGCATTGATAGCCCCTGAGCAAAGCCGCGGACGAACAGACAGACAGACAGACATGGCGAAACTATAAGGGTTCCGTTTTTGCCATTTTGGCTCCGGAACCCTACAAAACAGTGAAAACCGACACAATATCCCGTTTAAAAGAGAAAAAATAAAACACTAAACATTTATAACAAATATGGCTTTCATGCAAGCATAGGCTATAATCCTTTACCTTTTGTCTACAACCAGAAAAAAACGAATCAAGGAATAAACAACAAAAGTGTAGGGTTGGATCGTCCTGTAAAAGTAACTTACTCGCCGGGAATAAATTAAAGTTTGAAGAAACATCAATTTGACGCAAGTTTTTTGGTGGATTCTTAATATGACTCGGGGCGATGTATGTCACCTGAAATAAATAAATAGCACTGAGTAAAATAAGAGAAAAAATATCCCAATTCCACAACCTAATTTTATGATTTGAATCCGGGTTTCGTTATAGTTTCGTAACACAACCGTACACCATGCTACCAGTTGTTAGACTAACAAACCACAACCACCGTTTTAATTTGTCACTATAATTCCCCCAATAGTTATTTTTCTATACCTCATGTCCAGCTCTCAGCAAATGTCTGACGTATCCTTCGCCTAGATAAATGTGGCTCTTAGATGGAACAGGAAACACTAGCAGGATCTTGTAACCATCACAGGCCGCTAGTAATGCCAGAACTGTCAATTCGAACTTCATTTTCACTGAAACAATGATATTTTAACAAGATTTTATTTCACCTAGTCTTTATTAGTTGGTAAGTACAAACGAAATAAAAAATATCCTAAAAATAATTTAACTAAACTTACCTACATAAGAAAACTTAAGTACATAAAACATAAAATAGAACCTAAAACTAAAACAAATTACTTATCTAACTAAGTACCGACCGTACGTCGAGGTGAAAGATATATTATACTTATTTTATCTAGGTAAGTTTAGTTAAGTTATCATTGCAGTTATTGTTGATGTAAAGTGAGTTTTTAAATAAATAAAGATCTCTATTATACTTTTGTACCTATTTAGTAATGTGTGCGTGCGTTCTGACTATTTTATACGAAAGTTCAAAAACGAAGTGACAGCGACAAAGTACGAAAGATATCTTTGACGTGGACCGTATATATACAATGTACTCTATGGACCGTACAATGTTTATACGTATGTTATATAATTTGGCAAGTCAAATTGCACTCTCTTCTAGTCAGTCGCCGGTGAAATTACTGGCACTATGTATATCACAAAAATCCGATATTTTGATATTTATAATAAATACCTACTGGATTTTTCTAACCCTGATTTCAATATAAGAAACATTGTTATGTGGAATACTTATCGAAGTAGACAACTTGAGTTATCTCCCTTCACCTCTTGATAAAGTCATCAGATTAATCTCTTAACTATCGCGTAAATACTAAGTGATTAATATACAATGTCAATCTATATTATCAGAATGCATTCTGTTAAGGATTCGTTCGAGGCTCAGCACGTGCATGTGCTTCGTTGACCTTCTTTATCGTTAGGTACAGAAACTGAACGCGTGTGTTACGTTACTAATATTAATTGTCAATGCGAAAGTAAGTTTGCAGGTGGTAGGTGGTACAGTCACCAGTACCAATATCTGATACAACAAGCGTGCATAAATACGAGTATCTGATACGACTCTATTTCTAAAGCCGGAAGAACATCTCAGATATTTTTACACGCACCGCTGTCGCAGATACCTATTACGAGGGTCAAACTGAAAGTTCTTAGAAAATCAAAAACTGAGCAAACTAGCAAGTTATTAGTTTTATTATATCTTTTCAAAATAGTGTCCATTCACATCAATACACCGCTGCATCCGATGGAACCACTGAGAAAAGCACTTAGCCCAGTCGTTCTTAGGGGTCTCTTCGACGGCCTTTTGAAACGCACCCACTGCTTCCTCGGTGTTCATAAAAAGTTTTCCTCGAAGTTTTTCTTTTATTTTCGGGAATAAATAAAAATCGCAAGGTGCGAGGTCGGGGCTATACGGCGGGTGACCCAGTAATTCCACGTTTGACGTCACTAAATAGTCGATCGTTC
Organism: Choristoneura rosaceana; assembly: GCA_037349165.1. Lineage (NCBI taxonomy): Eukaryota > Metazoa > Arthropoda > Insecta > Lepidoptera > Tortricidae > Choristoneura > Choristoneura rosaceana. The sequence continues at coordinate 3,457,111 of JAZBNJ010000012.1, read as the reverse complement.
GCCTGGCGGTGTGCGACGAGGCGTTGTCGTGGTGAAGAAGGATCCTACTTCGAGGTCGCTTTTCCCGAACTTTTTCCAATACAAGTGGCAAACAATTGTTAGTGTACCACTCTGCAGTAACTGTTTTTTGATCCTCTAAAGCAATTGTCGCATATTGACCTGTCCTTCCGAAGAAAGAGGCCACCATCTTTTTTCCCACGCTTCGACCTCTCTTCACTTTAGTTGGCAACTCCTCGAAAGGAAACACCCATTGAGCAGACTGTCTCTTGGTTTCTGGATCATAACAGTAAACCCAGCTTTCGTCACCCGTAAGTATGTCGAAAACAGCATTTAGAATAGAATAGAATAGAAAATATTTATTTTTGAACAACTACTACTTTATTTGAGTCACCTCCGTTAAATCTTTCAATCATTTCACGGCACCAATCAACCTGACGGAGTTTTTGGGCCTCGGTCAAATTATGAGGTATCCACCTCGCACAAAGCTTCCTGACCGCTAAATGTTCATGGAGGATTTTATGCACTTGACTCATACCGATGCCTAAGCTTGTCCGAATCTGCTGATACGTCACTCTTTTGTCAGTCTCTATCATACGCTGCACAACACTGATGTTATTTTCAGTCGTCGCCGTAGAAGGCCGTCCCTCACGCAGATCGTCGGTGAGATTAGTGCGACCACGTTTAAACTCATTAAACCAGTTGTAAACGGTCGCACGAGATGGAGCTTTATCATGAAAGGCCAATCGAAGTCTATCATAGCTTTCTTGTTGACTTAAATGACATCGAAAGTCATAAAAAATCATTGCACGAAAATTTTCGCGAGTTAAATTCATGTTGACGTGACACAGACAATTTTCAATTTGCCGCCAAATCGTAAAACTAATGACAAATGAATGAAATACATACTCAATAATATTGGCAAAGAGTTCCATTTTCAAAATTTAAACTTACTTTTTTATTATATTGTTTACAAGTGGCCAGTTCTAAAAACTTTCAGTGTCGCCCTCGTAATACTGGTGACTGTAGGACCTTGTGCAAGGTCCACACGGATTGCTACCACCATCTTGCTCGCAAATCCTGCCGTGAAGCAGCAGTGCTTGCATTGTTGTGTTTCGGCGTGGAGAGTAAGACAGCCGGTGAAATTACTGGCACTTGAGGTATTCCATCTTAGGCCTCTAGGTTGGCAACGCACACGCAATACCCCTGGTTTTGCAGATGTTTATGGGCGGTGGTGATCTCTTACCATAAAGAGACCCACTAGCTCATTTGCCATCCAGTCCAATAAAAAAAAGTTTGGTTGTTCCGCTTTCAGGCTTTAGGTAACTATTGAACTGGCCCTATACTCCGAAGTGCACAATTCTAAATTTGTGTCTTGCCGTCCCGCTAACGCTAATATTATTTAATATGAGAGTGAGAGAGACGGTACGATACGAACTTCGATTTTCGAATTTCGTAGAAGCCCCCAGATTGCCACATTTGGCATACGTCGTATTAGAACGCAAGAAGTCGTATTAGAAGGGTATTTTTATTTCTTAAAAAGCGATAATCCCAGTATCGCTTTTATGAACGAATGAACGCTATCTTTCATCATTAAAAATAAAAAGTAAAGTGAACGACAACTTCGTAGCTCTACATTTTATTTCATTAATTTAAAATTATCTTTCAAGGAAATTTTATTTGAAAAAGCTGCTCTCGAACGTGCTTAGATATCTCCATGCCTATAAATTTGTATATAACAATGTGCAAGTTTTTTCCTATCAAGAGAGTATGTTTGAGAAAATACCTCTCGAAAAAAATAAGTCAAATTATTATCAGCCAGTACGGATCTTATTAAAAAAAAATAAGCTCTGCTCAGTGCAGACCCCTTTTAAACTACTTTAAAGTTATTAAAGATATATTATTCCCATAAATAAGTATTAACCGCTTAAATTCTTCCACTCTTATAAACAAACCTACCTGTCGATTTTAATGGCACTACTGGAAAATTTTCATTCACTCGTCATGCTAGACGTGTCTTATCTGTGGAACTTCAACTATAGAACTGAAGAGGGTAATCAACGTCACATGTACTTAACCAGAGATGGGACATTTTCAAAATACTAGTATTTAAAATACAAAATACAAAATACGTATTTCCATTTTGTATTTAAATACTTTTTTTAGAAAAGCATTTTGTATTTTATTTGAAATACATTTAAGGACATATTTTGTATTTGCAAAATACAAAATACTTTTTAATAAGTTTAATTCTTACTATGGCAACACTGAACTATATCTTGTTTTCGGGCCACTATAATAAAAAATTAGTTTGTATAAATAAATAAGTAATGAATCGTCCCTGACTAATTGTGTGTGTTTGTGTTCTATCTAATTTCCTCGCACATCTCTGATGGAAGCAGCCTAATCCGTTTGGCTGATTTTGGTGAATAGGACATACGCTACTTTTATGCTGGAATTATGAAAATAGTCCGCGTAGAAGTATGACAAATAGTTTACTTACGTCCATTCTCAGACCTACCGAATATATATACTAATCACCAGCACCAATATCTGATGCAACAAGCGTGCAAAAATATCTGACACGTCAATCCGGCCTTACAAATAAGAGTCATATCAGATATTTATGCACGCTTGTTGCATCAGATAATGGTGCTGGTGACTGTACACAAAAAAAAACCGGCCAAGAGCGTGTCGGACACGCCCAAAATAGGGTTCCGTAGCCATTTCGACAAAATTAAGTAATATTTTCTAAGGATTTCGTATTTTATACGGAATCTTCCAAGTTTAGGTATATTTTATACCTTACGCTGCTATTTACTCATAAACTACTAATAATTCTCAAGCAAACTCATAGTTTTCCTTGGAAGTGTGATATACTGACTACCATCCTGATTTTTTCAAATTTTTCCACCCACCGGTTTAGATTGGGGGGGGGGGGGGGGGGACGCTCGATTTTAACGAAAATTTGCACTTTAAAGTTGAATATTTCGCAAACAAATTACTGAATCGAAAAATCGTTTTAGCAAACCCCTAATGGTTTTAAAATACTTACCTATCCAACGATACCCCACACTATAGGGTTGGATGAGAAAAAAGAAATCACCGCCACTTTACGTCTATGGGAGGTACCCTAAAAAAATTTATTTATTTATTTATTGTCAAGTCATGTTCATTACAATAAGATGTCACTTAGTAGTTTTTAGTAGTTTTTTTTAGTATTTTTTTTTTGAATTTTTAATTGTACTGTTTTGTCGGCATAGTTTACTTATATATCCGGGCAAAATTGCAGCTTTCTAGCATTGATAGTCCCTGAGCAAAGCCGCGGACGGACAGACAGACAGACAGACATGGCGAAACTATAAGGGTTCTGTTTTTGCCATTTTGGCTCCGGAACTCTAAAAACAAGCCGTCTTGGACGAGTTTGGTCACAAACACTGTGTCACGAGAATTTCATATAAGTAGGTAGAAGATTGTGTTTCGCGCAAACAAATAGTTCAACGCCGACGAAGTCGCGGACGGAAAGCTAGTAAATAATCAATAAAGAACTTACCCTACTAATATTATATATGCTATTATGAAATTTGGTACGGTTGTTTTTAAATGCAACGTCTATGAAAAACACGATGTTATTTTCGGAAATTCCCACGGAAAATTTTGTTTTATACTTCTTCACGCCAGAATGACTAGACGGATTTGGATGAAATTTGGTATGTAGGTAGCTGCATGTCTGGAATAACACATTGGCTACTTTTTATTCCGATATTCTCACGGGATAAGGATAAAATCTAATAATTTCAACCGCTGGGTAAACCCAAAGATCACTCATTAAATTTTGGATAGGTTGTTCTTGTTACAACGTCAATGAAGATCATGATAAAAATTTTGGGAATAGGGAATATTACTGCAATTTTCTGCCGTCAGAGTGCAGCACTAGCACAAAACCGTAAACAGTTTTTCGAGTATTTTGTACGAAGGATGCCATAAGCCATAATATCATAATTATTTCAATTAAATTTTTGGACATATAGCTCTATCGTGACAAACGATGTAAATTTCATGTTATTTTGCTACTAATAAATGGATGAAGACCAAAGAATTGCACGCCGTTAAAGCTGCGTCAGCAGGTATTTATAATTACAACTATTTTTTTCCATTGTGACACGAAAATTAATCATACATTTGAAAAAGTTAATGGAAATTTAAACTACCTGCTAACGCAGCTTTAACAGTGTGCAACTTTTGGGTTTTCACCTAAGTACCTATGTCATAATTTCTACAGGTATTAATACTCTTTTGTCTGTCGCAGAGCTTTGCCTTATATGCCCTATTCCCAGAGAAATTTTGTAAAATCCCGGAATTCCAATTGCAACACTAACTAACAGATCGAATAGTTTACGCGTGCTAAGTCGCGCGCAAAATCTTGTTTCATATAAAAGTATTTTATTTGAATAAAGTATTTTGAAAATACCTATTTTGTATTTTGTATTTAAAATACTTAAAGCAAAAATATTTTGTATTTTGCATTTCAAATACCAAAATTAGAAAAGTATTTGCATTTTGTATTTAAATACTTTTTTAAAAGTATTTTGCACATCTCTGTACTTAACTGCCAATTGAAGTTTGCAATCTTACTAATTATGCAATACTAGCTCACGAAGTAAATAAGTACCCATCACAGGAGGTAGTAAGAAGATGGTTAGAGGCAAATCCGGACATGATTACTTGAAATGATATTGTAATGGATAACTCAGGTCTTAAATCGAGTTTAGCTCGACCTGTTTCGAGCTATTTCGTAGCCCTTTTTCATAGGAGCACGCGTCTCGGTGGCTGCTTGCAACATGTGCACTACGCGCCGCCGCACTGTTCGCGCGTTTAATATGATTGAGTCTCATGGTAGTTTCATGTTCAAAATGATTGCTTGAAATTTACCACGACCTTTACGGTGAAGGATAACATCGTGAGGAAACCTACATAAACCTGCGCAACAATTCAATGGTGTGTGTGATGTTCCCAATCCGCACTGGGTCCGCGCGGAAACTACGGCCCAAGCCCTCTCATTCTGAGAGGAGGTCTGTGCCCAGCAGTGAGACATATACATATAGGCTGGGATGAATGAACTGTGGGTAAAAATCACGAAAGTTTAAAACATTATAAAAATACTAGCTTTTGCCCGCAGAGCTTCGCCTGCGTAGTATTCTGTTATCGCGCTCTGTTCCCTCGGCAACTGTGCATTTTTTCGGGATAAAAAGTAGCCTATGTCACTCTCTGGCCCATAAACTACCTCTATGCCAAAAATCACGTCGATCCGTAGCTCCGTTTCGACGGACGAAAGATGGACAAACATGCATACAAACACTCACACTTTCGCATTTATAATACCTATTATATTACATAGATAATAGGACAAGTTATACCTAGTGCAATGAGATCATCTTTAATTACAATAATAATAATAACAGGTTAACTATTTTTCTTTATTCTTCTAAATATTCATTTATTACCTACTGTAGTAACAGTTCTGAGTTAAAATAATCTTTAACATTTTTGTATAGGTATAGCTCATTTTACTAAAATAAATGTAAATAACTATTAAATAAAGAGACGTCAATAAACAAGTAGCTACTTAAAAAATAATCTTTTAGTAGTCGTATAATTTTTTTATCTTTTGTTTCTGATTTTATTTGGGTAGGTAATTTATTGTATACTTTTACAGATATGGCGTAAGTACCACGTGAATGAATTTTGAGATAGGATAGGATCGAGGCAATTTTAATTTATTTCTGTGGCGTAGTGAGTAGTAATCAGGGTATTTGTGAACAAACTTGCATATTTCTAGTATGTAAATGGAAGGTACTGTCAGTATTTTACCTATGTGCTTGGAAATGGGGCTTGCAGGTTTCAGTTTTGGAAATATTTACTAAGATCCGGATCAAAAGGGTTTAAAGGTTTCTTCTTTCTCCTCCATGCGTGGGCATAGGTATAATAGGTTACAAGAGCAGCGTGTAAGTTAGTGGATTTCTTAATCTCTCGTAGAGCGTACGCAAAGCTAGACAGTTTACCTTCTTTTTAATATGTGACTTCCAATTTAGATGGGTATAAACTACCTACTAGTCCAAGCAGAGGAAACTCGTCAACCACCTGCAATTCAAAATGTTTGTAGGAATAATTTATGTCTAATGGGGGTTTTGATGCGGATAGTAAGTCATTATTTCAGTTTTTCATAATCAATTTTTAGGTTGTGGTCATTCATCCAGTTACTAGTTTTTTCTAATATAGAGTCAGTGGCGGACTAACAGCGGGGCGGAAGGGGCGGCCCGCCCCGGGCCTCCGGTCTTGGAGGCCCCCCCAAATGCCTCCGCGTTCCCCTGATCAAATCCTACAAGACTAAAAATGTGCTTAGTACCTAAATTTTTTTAAACTGCATTTTTTTAAAGCTTGGGTCCTCATTCAGCTTTGCCGCCCCGGGCCTCTGACGGGCTTAGTCCGCCACTGTATAGAGTTAACTAGAATTGTTTTGACATATTGTGAGAAGAGAGATAGGTATCGTCAGCAATTAAGATACACGACTCGTTCCTAACTTTTGGTAGGTCATTTATGTAAATTAAAAATAAAGGACACCCGATGACACTACCTGAGAGGGGAGGGATACTTTCTATTACACCTGTTTCATAATCAAAATATTCTATTTCAGTAAACTGCTCTCGGTTTTTAAAATAGGAGGCGAACCATTTATGAGCCATGTATTGTCTGCTTCAATCATTTACCTCCCAACTTCCCACGAAACCACAAATTTGATTCGTTTTTGTTTCGTTATTCGTGTATTATTTACTATCACGGGCAATTTTAGAACTCAAAATAATACGGCACGCACGTATTACGGCGTCAGCATGACTACAATATTAGATGATATTAGTTTTTTTTTAATAGCCTATAGTGACGACCGGATGGCCAAGTGGTCCAAGAGCCCGGACCGGCCAGACATACCTTTTATCATAAAAGCTGAAAGTTTGTCTATGTGTGCCTCTAGTACAGGTAAGAATGATCCCCACCCATGATACCTGGGTAGTGGTTCCTTTGGGAGGTATCAGGTAGCAAAGGTGTATAAAATTCCATCTTACTTTCGTTATTTTATAAAACTCAATTTTTTTATATTTCATTCGTAACAACATCAAAATTCACTTTACTCATTGCCAGACACTTAGTATGGTTCCAACCCCCTGCCAGACACCCCTAAACTATAATATCGCAACTTCTGCTCAATTCAATGTGTCTGGCAGGATGATAGAACCCTCGAAAATGTCTGGCTGCTAAGGAAACATCGTTTAATAGTTCCCCAAAAAACATATATTAAATTTAGCTGTTATAATATAACGTAAATTGAATTACAAAATATTATAGTTTAGGGGTGTCTGGCAGGGGGTTGGAACCATACTAAGTGTCTGGCAATGAGTAAAGTGAATTTTGATGTTGTTACGAATGAAATATAAAAAAATTGAGTTTTATAAAATAACGAAAGTAAGATGGAATTTTGTACACCTTTGCTACCTGATACCTCCCAAAGGAACCACTACCCAGGTATCATGGGTGGGGATCATTCTTACCTGTACTAGAGGCACACATAGACAAACTTTCAGCTTTTATGATAAAAGGTATGTCTGGCCGGCCCGGGTTCTTGCTCTATTAGGGGTGTCTGGCAGGGGGTTGGAACCATACTAAGTGTCTGGCAATGAGTAAAGTGAATTTTGATGTTGTTACGAATGAAATATAAAAAAATTGAGTTTTATAAAATAACGTAAGTAAGATGGAATTTTATACACCTTTGCTACCTGATACCTCCCAAAGGAACCACTACCCAGGTATCATGGGTGGGGATCATTCTTACCTGTACTAGAGGCACACATAGACAAACTTTCAGCTTTTATGATAAAAGGTATGTCTGGCCGGCCCGGGTTCTTGCTCTATTAGGGGTGTCTGGCAGGGGGTTGGAACCATACTAAGTGTCTGGCAATGAGTAAAGTGAATTTTGATGTTGTTACGAATGAAATATAAAAAAATTGAGTTTTATAAAATAACGTAAGTAAGATGGAATTTTATACACCTTTGCTACCTGATACCTCCCAAAGGAACCACTACCCAGGTATCATGGGTGGGGATCATTATTACCTGTACTAGAGGCACACATAGACAAACTTTCAGCTTTTATGATAAAAGGTATGTCTGGCCGGCCCGGGCTCTTGCTCTAAAGTGATTAGAGAACCAGGCTACGAAGCTTGAGGTTCCGGTTTCGCTCCGTTTTGACGTGAAGGACAAACACACATGCAAACACACGCACTTACGCATTTATAATGTTCAGTGATCGTCACAGGTAGTGCCATTTCTCGGGACTTTGGTACTCAATCTTAGTATGGATATAAGCTTGTAACCCCGGCATTTCAGCTTGTGTTTGGTTCAGTAATGTTATAAATTTATAATTGCAAACTGTAGAACCATAAAATAAAACAACTGTATGGCGTGCGCGCGGGCTCGAATACTTTCCCGCTCGCACAGCAACTACCTATCTCGCTCGGCGGCCCGATACACCCGAGCGCCTACTAAGGCTGCGCTCGGAACGAATAAAATGCGCTGCGCGGACGAGAGTGGATCATTCAGCTAGTGGTCTAGCTTGAGAGACGGCCTCTGCTATCCTCAAGTAAAACCAACAAGTGGGTACGGGGTGAGACGGCCTATGCGGTCCATCCCATAAGCTCACAGTTATATGCCTATGCTTTACCTAGGTTATTTTGTCTAAAGTAAGCCCTAAACCTGTTTCGTAAGTTTTCTGAATAAACCATCTGAATTATCTTCCTGGCGCTTCATTCCCCCTACAATCTGGCGCCCAACGTAAATAACGTAAACGACGAGACGTAAATCAAAAGATCTCAAACAAGAAGATAGTCAAGAAGAAACACATCTGATGGCGATTCAATATACTCCAGAACAGTTTGAGGAGCTACTAAGTCGATTTCCCTTAAATTCGACAACAAACAAAATGGATGCCAGCAGTTACGCCATTGGAGCAGCTTTAGTGCAGGGGGAGGGAGACAGAGAACATCCTATTGAATATGCTAGTAGGCTACTTACACCAGCTGAACGCAATTGCACAGTGACGGAAAAAAGTGGATTTTCTGCCAAACTCGCACCCCGTGAAGATGGTCCATACGTAATCATAAATAAAATGGGAAGGTCAATCTACAAAATTGCTAATGTAAACGAACCTAAGAAACCCATTGGAAAATATCACACATCTGCTATAACTCGATTTACAAAACGAGATGATAAGAATCCAGAGCCTGTCCTACCCGTTAGACGACGAGGACGGCCGAAGAAACAGCAACCCCTTCCGATTCCTGGTGCTGGTACTCTTACGGGACGTCAACGAGTACCAGAGGGGGAGAATGTAGAACCATAAAATAAAACAACTGTATGGCGTGCGCGCGGGCTCGAATACTTTCCCGCTCGCACAGCAACTACCTATCTCGCTCGGCGGCCCGATACACCCGAGCGCCTACGAAGGCTGCGCTCGGAACGAATAAAATGCGCTGCGCGGACGAGAGTGCATCATTCAGCTAGTGGTCTAGCTTGAGAGACGGCCTCTGCTATCCTCAAGTAAAACCAACAAGTGGGTACGGGGTGAGACGGCCTATGCGGTCCATCCCATAAGCTCACAGTTATATGCCTATGCTTTACCTAGGTTATTTTGTCTAAAGTAAGCCCTAAACCTGTTTCGTAAGTTTTCTGAATAAACCATCTGAATTATCTTCCTGGCGCTTCATTCCCCCTACAAAACTAATTAATTGGTCAGCTATTTTAAAACTTGGTTGATAATTGAAAGCCATCAAATGCACGCCTAATAATGACCAGCCCAAAAATGTACAGGAAAGTATAGTAGAAAATAAATGAGGTTGCATTATTTCCAAAAGGCATGTGACCATTCTTAATAGATTGGACGTCAAAAGAAACAGATTGACAGTAGAAAATATTGAAAAATTCATGGTTTGCTATTATAATTTCATACATAAATAACTAATTTAATACAATGTTGTTGTTTCATGTTTTATTTTTGGATGGTATTACTGTTACTTGTAACTGATACGATAATGTTCAATGAACGATATATTAACAATGACTAAATCTGTATTTTTAGCATTTTCTCATATTACTTCAATTTATGACACGCCAAGAATTTTATTTGTAAAAAAATACGAGTCCCGGAATCCCGTGTCTTATCCATGTTAAGTATAATGTTTAAGGTCATTCACCCGAAATGGCACTACCTGTGACGATCACTGAAATGTTAGTATGGATTGAAGAAATGAGAAACCGCGTAAGCAAGGGTAAAATTAAGTTTGGATCATCCAGTCTTTAAGTGCTTTGATGTTGCAAAAACGGCATGCTAGCCCTTCTAATAATAACTCACGTCATAAAAATATTGACCAAATCCAATTATATGAATCAATGTTTAATCCTAATCAGCTTAACTGTGATTATTTTACTCGCCTGCCTAATTTTATTAACCCATATCCAGATTATTTTCAAGAGCTTGCTTATAAAGATAAGTCTAATTAATATATCCTGGCATATAAAAGCATGGGATTGTCTGAATAATATTATTCCATAGCTTTCAATAGTCTTGTTTGAACCGAATACTTCTAAAATCGCAATGAAAACCATTTTGGTGCTCCTCAGTGTTGTTTGTCTGGTCTATGGAAGAAATTTGGGGAATCAACTAGCCCTGAAAAACCACCATAGATGTAAGTATCTGTACTATGGACTTCCCCAAAGTAACGCTTGATTCAATAAATGATATTATTTTCTAATTAGATGGATTTGGACTGAAACGCTGCGTCAACATGTGGGACGACGGCTGTACCAACGGACAACTTGGCGGAGCAGGTAACTCATTAATAATCCGGTAGTCCCCTTCTTAACTCATTTTCAATCCTCTGAACCCACCACCACCAACCTCAAATACTGAAAACCAGCGCTGGCAGCTTCCGCGTAAGCGCAGCATTAGCTGAGTCTGCTCCTTTTGCCGCAGGACAGACTACTTACTTGCAATTTTACTTACTTCTGTCACAGAGAACATAATCTTCTGTGCTGTATTGTACCTACTATTTTGTCTTGTATTGTTTATATTGTTGTCTGGTATTGTTTGTACTGTTGGCAATTAAATATTTTCTATTTCTATTTTTTTTTCGATTGGTGTCTGTAGTACAATCGAGTTCATAAACTTGTGAACAAAAATTTGATCAAAAATTTCTGAACACGACTCTATCGTTAACGGCGTCATCATCAGCCTATGTTCGTCTACTGCTGGACATGGCCTCTCCCATGGCACGCCACTGAGCACTATCCTCGGCCACTCTCATCCAGCTCTTGCCATCCGCCTTGCGAAGATCATTGCACCACCGAGTCTGAGGACGTCCTACGCTACGTTTGCCGATCCGTGGTCTCCACACAAGAACTCGTCTACCCCAACGGTTATCGGTTCTTTGGGTTATATGACCGGCCCATTGGCACTTCAGCGTGCTAATGCGGTGGGCTTTGTCGATAACTTTAGTAACGGCGTAGTGTTCAGATATTTTTGATCAAATTTTTGCTCACAAGTTTATGAACTCGACTGTACCTAAACTTTTTCTTGAGTGTATAAGTAGTTCCACTTGAGTTGGAGTGAATGATGATGATGGTGGTGAATGGTGATGTGATGATGATGTTGGAGTGAGTTGATGTGAAATTATAGCAGGATTTTGACATTTAGGTACTCATTCATTTTCCTTTTGTGCAAACACTAAATAGTTATTTTTGTAGCTGTGTGTAATCATTCACTTCCTCGTGGCATTATCTATCCGTCAGTAGGTACCTACTGTTTGGAGACACTTATAATTGTAATGTATGTAACTTAACTTCTGTTTTAGGCAGCGACGACTATTACCTTGGGGGCAGTTTCAACCCTGGCAAGCGGTGCGTCAACATGTGGGATGACGGCTGCACCAACGGCCAGCTGGGAGGGTCAGGCGAGTCATGATTATTACTAGTTTGAGATGATTGACGTCGGCGGACAGCGGAGCAGGAAGGCTACTCCGAAACACAAAATTCGAAGTTCGTGTCGTGCGGTCCCTCTGACACTTATAATTTAATACGAGAGCGAGAGGGATCGCACGACACGAACTTCGAATTTTGTGTTTCGGAGTAGCCCTTCACGCAACAGAGCAGCGAGCGTGCTCTCTGTTAATTAAAAAAAATAACAAAAAATAGAACTGACTACAAAAAACCATGAAAATATTTTTCTACCAGTCTGAAGTCGGTGCCTCAGCACGAACCAGCAGGAGTGGAACTATAATCGTCTACCTGACCTACAACTATACGAGTATTGGGCTTCATTCACTCCTGCTAGCTCGTGCTGATAGGCACCGACTTCAGACTGGTAGAAAATTATTTTTATGGTTTTTTGGAGTCAGTTCTATTTGTCGTTAAAAAAATTTTTTCACGCTTTTTAGCCTAATGATCTAAGATACAATAGTTGAATGTCAACTGCTTGTCTTTACAAAAAATAGCTTTTTCCGATGCAGAGACGTTCATTACTGAGGAGTCCTGGTCCTGGTGCTTCATCACCCGTTCCATTTCACCATATGAATTACGACGAGCTTAACTTTATTAGCAACTGTGTTAAAGTAATTGAAATTCAACCCGTGAAGTACTTGGTTATTGAGTAGTCGCTCCGTCGGTCAAATTTGGTCTTCATCTGATGATGATCCACTTCACGAAATGATGATTTTTAAGAGCAAATTCACGAGTTACTCCTAAATATATCGAAATTACCATAGGTATTCCTACAATATTTGAAGAGTTCCCTCGAGTTCCCTAGGATCCAATCATCAGATCCTGATTTGGTGCTTATGGGGCCTAATTGAAAGTATTCCTAGATGAACTAGTTCACAAATGACGGAGTTCTGAGGTAACAAACATAAAAAATATAAACAACCGAATTGTTAACCTCCTCCTTTTTTGACGTAGGTTAAAAATGCAGTGTCTCGATCCTTTGTGAACTGACTCTTATGGCTACAAATCCTGACGACTTCTATAGCTTACCACCTCCGCAAACATTTAGCTCCATCCATAAGTCGCTGGTTTATATCCGGCTCGAAGGACCATATTCGATTTGTCGGTATAAGTTAAGGCTTGGCTGGTGTCGAATTTACTGAATAAATTTGTAATTAAAAGCACCATTGAATCTCACTTGCGTATATTCGCCGCCATTACAAAAAGCAAGAGGGGAAAAAATCGCAGTAGAGCCAACTTAGCTATTTTGTTGGCGCTGCCAATACATTGTTTAAAATGTCTTTTAATTTCAGGTGGTGATGATTATTACCTAAACGGGGGCTTCACCCCGGGGAAGCGTTGCGTCAACATGTGGGATGACGGTTGCACCAACGGACAACTCGGCGGTTCAGGTAAACAAAATAGGGAAAGTATTTTTTTTCACCATCACCATTTTATCATCATCACCATATACAAGTATGTTAGGTCTACTTGGAATTGTTGCAACAAAATACCCAACTACAAACGCTGAGACTTCGTCTGCGGAAAATTCGTTCATCGCTCCCACGAGAACTGAAATTTTTCGGGATAAAAAGTAGCCAGGTTTAAAAGTATAACATTTTATATTAAAAGTAAGTGAGGTGAGGTTTACATTATAAGTGTTTAAAAATAGGTACTACCAAAAATTACTACTTTTTGATCGAAGGTTGAATGTTTCTTTCGCTTCTTTTTCATTCGCTAACAACAGATTTTGTTTCCAGGAGGGGACGACTACTACCTTAATGGAGGATTTAATCCCGGTCGCCTTTAACCAGCCCACTAACATTGCTTCCTTCATTCATTGCTTTTTAAAATGTCTTAAAAAAATTAAGTTTTTTTTTTATTACAATTAGAAAAGTGTTACGTACATTCGTCTGATTAAATTTTTATTTGCAACTACGCTTTATTTATTAACCAAGCGAAAAAATACAAGGGAGATAGACCAAAAAATAAAAACAAGATATTCGATTAAAATTTATTAGATACACATCCGTGCCTTGAGCACAATGTACTTACAATAAACAACATATAAAAATATCTAATTTTTCATGTCCCATAGCACATTTGCAATCTCATTGCTACAATATCCAATTAAATATAAAACTACATCTAAGATACTCTAAACAGTAATTCTAAAATGTCGTTTTGTACGGACAGAAAAGTTAAAATGCTTGGCAAGTTTCAAACAGGCTGATTCACAGTGTACATTGAGTCGTGAAAAGAAAGAGATATTTTAGATTTTGAAAGATTAAACAGATTACAATTTAAAGCAATCAAGGCGAAGGGTACACTGGAATTAAAACAATCACAATTCGACAGCAAGATGATAATGTTATTAATTTTATCGCTATCACAAGTTAAGGCAATTTTAAAGTCTATTCGCCGAGAGTTGACAAGTATTATGAAAACGTATTGGAATAGCGACCGTCGCTAAAGTATGCCAAACTGTATAGCGGGCGTCGCTTATCACCGCGCGCGGTGAGTTTCGAGGTAGCAGGTGTGCAATAGGTATTATCAAACGCGCGGGCGGGTCAGCGAGCGGACGCGGGGGTCCCTATACCATTCCGTTCTGGCATAAATACACTTAGAGTGTATTATTGTTTAATCTTATTGCTTTTATCGTTAAAAATCATAAGCGGGCCACATTTTCAATGAGTTAACCCCTAATCTTTATCTTTCACCAACTCTTGGCTAACAGGCTATAGTTATTCACTGTCAATATTATGCGTAAGCGGTGGGCTTCGGCATTGCACTTAAAATTAGGATATGACCTTACATAATTGTGAAGTAATAAATTATTTTATTACGATATGAATCCATAATCTAATCAAATTTATTGTCATTGATCAACAATTTACATATAAAATTCAGTCTGTGTTCCAATATCAATAGACTGATAAAAATGCAAATCTTTTGTACACAATGTGTTCAGTCTCATTGACGTGATAAGAACAATGATATATGTATCATCACAAGGCTTTATCAGCATTTCTCATATACAACCTGTTAAAAATTAATCCAGAATATTTAATTAAATCCATGAATCTGCTTAAATAATATTAGTTTAAAATCTTATACTCCTTTCATCCACTTTTCAAGGTTTCGGAATAAATTCTGAAACTATAAGTTTACCTTTCTACATATACTTCTAGGTCTGTTAAGCGTTTTGGTTTCTTTATTTTTGAATTGCCTACTCTTGAGTATACATGCATAAATTTACCCCATTAAGTGTTTTTCAGATTCTTCAAACACATAACTACATTTATTTAATGAAACATTTTGAATAAAAACCTTTTAAAAGTCAAACTAACCCAACTGCCTGCCAAAATATTCTAGATTAATTTTCAAACACCCTGTGTAACCTGAGGTTTACAAGAGAGCAGGCTGCCTGATATTATTTCAAATCTGACATACATGCTTATCAAAAAAATGTTGGATTTTATCTGACAATATTTAATTTTTTGACGCTTTTTCTTTCATTGACAAAAAAATATGTGTAATATTTTCGGATAATCAAACTGACCCTAATCCGAAAGACGAAAATCGAAGTTCGTGTCGTTCCGTCTCTCTGACACTTGACGAGAGTGAAAGGGACCCTCAGAAACCTACTCATTTGTTTTTCCATTTGATAATACGCATTTTGTCAAACTTTGATTTATAATATTAATAAAAAGTAGTCAAAAACCATGTTACATTGAGCAAGTTGTAGTACTGTCCACTGGTCCACAAGTTTCAGACTGGATAATAAAGTATGGCATCAACTATTTTACTAACTCAATGAAAAACCGTGTGCTGTCTCAAGTTGCATAGACTATGCCTAAAAATATAGGCAATTTATAAAGATCTGGATTCCTTACCTGACTGGCAATATCTTTACATCTATCATAAGTACAAAGAACTAAAACTATATCCCATTGAGTGAACACATTTCCATTATTTGTCAAAATTCAAGACCTTAAAATAATGACAAGATTATTCCATCTAGATTGCCAATTAATCATTAAAATAAATAAGATTAGTAAGCTGCTGATTACATTTAAGATCAATTTAAATATAGATACATACTATTTTCTGCCATACTGCAGAGTATTACAGATTGCTTAATGAGAGGGCTTTTATAAAAATTACATATTATGAAAATTGGATGGGACTTTTTAAGGACATCAGATACTTCTGGCTTTTAAAAAATCATCTTTTGAGAAAATTCTGCCATTAAAAGGTAACAAGAATGGCATCAAATCTATCTAATTCAGTTTTGTATTTATTAGTTGCTCTGTCCTTGCCAATGCTCCTGAGCATAGTGTGGTAATTCCATTGGCAATTTATTGTAACCAGCATGCATTGGAGCCGGCTGCGTTTTCGGAGGCCCCCCTTGTCTAAACTTAGTAGAGTATTTATAAAAATCAGACATTTCAAAGGGCTTAGTTTCCTCTCTATACGGTATACACTTACCCTGTTCAATAACCGTTAAATTTTTGGGAGATTCCACATTTGAAGATGTCGGTGACAACACAGAGGGACTGTGAGATTGATTAGGACTTTGCATAGCAGAATGGCGGCCTGAAGAAATCATGATCTCATAAGTCTGCGCATTGCCTATACTTGAAGTCCTTTTCAAACTTGAACTCTTCTTCAATAATGGTGCTTCTGCTCTGGTTGGTGAATCTAATGAAGTTTCATACCACTGCTTCTCTCGAACTTTAGAATCCTGAGATAGGGGTGAGAATTTATTCATGCTTACAGAATCAAAATTGCTTTGGGAATATCCTGACAACTGGCTGACAGGGCTCAAAGCATCAGGATATCCCCTTCTATCGTGTACATAATCATCTGTTGATACTTGCAGAGGCATGTTCATAGGTCTTCCATTGTTACGTTCCCGCAGTGGTAGAGTATTTGGTACCGTTGCAACTCGTTCCATTGGTACATGTACTCGGTCTATTTGCTGTTCTTGAATATCAGGTTGAGATCTATGTTGGTACGCAGGTAATGGTGGTCTATGATCTGTGATATTTTCTAAATGTTGATTGTAATCACTGTGCGAGGTTAAGTGGTAAGTTTGAGTCCTTTGCAAAGTATTTCTTCGTGTGCTTTCGGGTCTTCTCTTGGATTGAAGTTGCATTTGATGGTGATGCGACATTGCACCTAGATGCTGACTTTGTGCTTTTAGATGTGAAGCGTACTGGTACAAAAGAGCATTATTCCGCATCCCATTTTGTGGGTGCATTTGTTGTGGAGTTATTGTGCTGTGAGTATAATGGGTGGTAATATCAGGATGGCTCGAACTGAAATGGGTCTCCCGCAGACGGGTCACATTATGGGCCTCTGGAGCATTATTGTAATAAATTTTATTCATATACTCAGTTGTCATTGTGTGATGTCTGTAGACAGGTTGATTGATATCACCATGCATATTTTCACTAACTGGCTCATGACGACCTGCTAAAGCAGGATAAGTGTGAGATGTGTGAATGGAAAAAGTTTCTGGATTTCTCTCTTGCGGTGGGGATGGGAAGAAGTTTGAACAACTGGTCTCGGGACGCCTTATGTGTCTTGGATGAGCACTTTTCGTGGACATGCCTGAGATCGAAGGCGTTGACAGTCTGTGTGTCAGGTTTTTACGTAAATTTTGCTCTGACTCATGTAGACGCTCGCCTGGACCCATCTTGAGGCGCCTCGAACCGTTATCAGAACCGTCTTGAACGTCATTGCCATCAGTTGACCTGTCGACGCTTCTTATGCTATTTAACCTTTCCCTCGGTACTTCAGGACTTAGAGGCGCCTCGGGCGGCATGATACCCGTCAACTGAACTTCTTGAACACATAATTTATACAATTCCTCGTTCTTTGTGGCTAGAAGTTGCTCCAATTCCTTCTTCCTGGCTTGCAGTTTCAACAACTTGTCCTGCTTATCAGAGTGTAGGTCGCTACCCATCGTGCTCGTACCCATATTCAAAATGATAACTCAAACACAAAACACATCAGTGAACTGATATTTCAACATAGAAATAAACAAAAATCACTGATTAAAGTAAAATAAACAAAGAAAAACGTAAATTCTACGGCAATGACACAACACGCGCGGCCATGTTTACCACAGATAAAGAAAAACGACCCTACCCTACCTCTCTCTCTCTGTAAAAAAAGTAAAGAAAAGGAAGAAAATAAAACGAAGAAAGAAGGAAAGATGTTATGTTCTAGTTCTAACAAATAAATCGAATTTAGTAAAATTAAAATTATTACTTAAGTTAGTCTAAAAAGTTGAGAATAATATTTCATTTCAACAAAGTTAAGTATAATTTACATGATAGCCGTAAAGATAGCCGTCATTTTTATCTACAAAAAACATGCAAAAAAATATAAAGGCGCGGCCTCATGCAGTCGCTCGACGCTCGTTTCCAGCGATAAATCTGGTCACGTGACCCCATTTTGATTTCCTGCGACTCAAATCAGTAATCGCTAGTCGCTCGTTTGCAATTTTGCTCTTCACTTGTTTGCAGCGATCAATCTGGTCACGTGATCCTATTTTGAATTTCCCGCGACTCAAAAAAGTAGCGTCAAGTTGCCGCGTCGAACAGCATCGTCAACATGGCGGCTGCTTGAAAAAAAAATGACAGTGTTTGTTTGGAAATTGACGAAATGTCGTTTGTTTACAAATACCATAGTACCCACTATCAGTTTCAACATTTTGCTGCTTCCCATTTGGAAACTCAACATTTTGAGCTTTATCGCTATATACCACATGACTAGATTTGTAGCGACGAGCGATTGCATACAGCAGTAGCTCAACATTTTCAGCTTTATCGCTATATGTCACGTGACAATAAGAAATGAGCGTCGAGCGACTTGCATGAGGCCGCGCCTTAAGGCTAACTTTTTCTGTGAAACTCTAAACTAAACGCAGTCAACTGACAATGACAGCGATCCGATCAGAAAAAAAAATCGAAACGTCACCAACGTCATATGCTTATCAATTTCAATTTCAAGGTTGCTCCACGACCGATTGGAGTGATCATGTAAATTTCCTCCCAGTACAAAATAGAACGTAATTTCCCGACCCCGTACCCTCCACTCGTACCTCAACCTAACATAAATTCAAAAATTTTAAATATATAATCAGAAAACATGTCTAAGTTGTACAAAACAGTTATTACTGCGTGCGATAGATTCGTCCCAACATCGCTACGTCCGCTATGGAACCACGATGCTGGTAAGTTGTAAATTAATATATTCCAACGAGAATTAGTATTGAATTCATACAGGAGACGATTTAGCATGTTTTCTTATTATTTAAGGACCGAAAACTATATTCTTCTGGGCCCCTGCCTTCAAATGGGTAAGTAAATGCGGATATAATGAAGGTTGATCTATTATTATGCCGTAACCTTGCACAGGGGCAGCAATACGTAAATCCACCATATCAATAAGACTACTTTGTTTATCATTAAACTACCAAATTATTTAATTAAACTAGCAAATTTTACAAATTTTCAAGGAATATTTAATTTATAAATAGGTACAAAATGCAACATGATATGTATGTTATTTTTGAAGTATATATGTAATATACTTATTATGTAACATTTCTCTTATTTGTCATTGAAAACTTATTGGAATCTTTTAATGAATCATTATAATTAATTTCTTAGTTGGGTACCTCTTTCATTTATCTTTTTATTACATTATCCTGTTTCGTTTGACCTTTAATTACTGGCCTTATTTTTTTTACCTTTATTGTTTTTATATTTTTATACAAATAGCATCTTGTCAAATATGCCTGATAAGGGGAATTTTTGCATGAGATACCTAATAAATCATCTAATTTTAAAAATATATTTGCATTCAGTGTTGCTACAATTTCAATTAATAAATCATAAAAAATAATCTCTAACTTAAAACTTGCAAGGTTACAAAATAAATTTAAATTATGCTCAAATCTTTCATTATCTACTTACTAACATACAACAAAACTACGTTAACATTTTAATTGTTTTTCATATTATTAATTTTAAAAGTTCTATTTAAAAAACTGTCTATTGTGTCAATTATCCACTTTTTATATTTTTAAATATAAGTATGAGACTTTATTACATGAATTCCTTGCTTGCTAGAAACACAAAAAAAACCTGTATTCAGGTCTCCTCTGTCAGACAATTGTGTGACAGATAATAAAAAGATAACTTTAAATTTTGCATATATCAGTGCCTAAGCATATGAAAGGATAAAATTTGTTTGATTTAACAGTGCAAATTAGAAGTCTCTTCACTTTTCACTAGCCCAGCTGTTTCAGTATAATTTGATACTTTTGAATAACTTTTTATGTATGTTTGTCCCCTATATGTTGTATGTTTGTCCCCTTAAGTTCTAGCACACTTTATAAAGAACAAATCAATGGTGAGAAATGCCAAACGCTGAAGCACAATTAACTGCCCTCATAAGGCAAAAAGTGGTATCACCAAAAAATCACATTTGAGTTATTTATACCACTATGTACAGTGGTGGAATGAAAAGGTTGACCAGTTTTCAAATAAATTCGTTTACACATTGCAAGCACATGTTACCTTTCTGAATGACATTATGACAGAATATATCATAGTCAGTCGATAAAGCAGTTATACCATAGTAAAAGTGTATAGTTCTGTTACAGAGCAATCAAAACAGACTTTAAGGTGGTCAACCTTTTCATGCCATGACTGTATCTTAAGACCTTCTGGTGATAACTGGTGATTTTCTGGAGATACTGCCTTTTGCCTTTCGAGAGCAGTATATATTTGTTCTTAAAAGTTAGGAATTATGAGGTTATTGTACCACACCATATACCATAACAAATTCACATGTGTCACAACTAACTCGTCATCAGTCATGTCACAGCCTTGTCTCATGTCTAATCATCCTTTCAGGGCTTGGTGCTGGCTGGTTTGGGTGACCTCAATCGGCCCGTGGAGACCCTTTCCCTCCCCCAATCCGTTTCCTTAGCTGCTACCGGTATAATATGGTCCCGGTATTCCCTCGTTATCATCCCTAAGAACTACAGTTTGTTTGCTGTGAATGTCTTCGTAGCATGTACGAGCTTGTACCAAATCAGTAGGGCCGTTAAATACGCTCAGGCGCAGAAAGAGAAAGCTGATAAATAATGATTATGGATATTCGGCATAGTTATGGCACTGGTTATTCCTGGCACAGCCCTGTAACAAGTAAATAGTAGTACAACTTCTGTTACAATTGTACGTGAAGATGAGACTTGAGGTGTTATTACAGTCAGTACTATAATATTCAAAAGTAGAGCTAGCTTCTTAATTAGAAACCTGTTATGCCAAAAGTCTTTGTAAAACGATAAGACTTTAAAGATATTGTCTCATTAAAGGCTCATGAAGGCATAATCTATCACTGTTTCAACAAAGAATGATGGAGCATAAAATGTTGCTTTATGTGTTTTAAGATATGCATAACACCTTAGAATCTGTATCACATTATCTTTATGCTTTAAAGCAAATAAGATAGACAGCGTAACTTATATAGAATAGTCAGGAGTTACTGGTGTTTCTAGTGAATTTATATACTTAACAAATCTCAGTGGGTTAAAATTTATGATAAGCTATTTATTTATTTTACTTATTAATCGTGAAACGTGAACATGCTCTCGAGTTTAGTATTGCTAATTGTGAAACTTAGAGAACCATTGTGACCTTATTTACTGGGTGCTTTTGCCTACAAAAATGTTAAAAATATAATTATAATGAAAATACCTCATCAGGGTTTTACTTGAGATTCCATCAGTCTTGAGATTTTAAAATACCTATTGCCAACATTGAGAAATAGTTGACCTGTTGTTATGTCTACATAGATTAGTGTTATCATAACATTATGCTGTGATTCTGTGGATGTGCGTTATGAATTAACTTTAGAAGTACCTAAGTAGTTCAATTTTAATCATATTTAATTGATTATAGTAGCAACTTATAAAAAAAATGATGAAAAGTAAAAAAATCGTAGACAAAACGTACGTCCTTAAACTTTAATTCAAAGTAAACTCTCGTTAAAAACTTTTAGAATTATTTTACGTGAAATGGGTACTGGGGTAGCCAGTTAAAATAAATATCAGCCTGTGATATATCCTGTGTTTAGGGTTACCAACATACGAAATTTCAGGACAAAACCGGGATTTACAACTTAAGAAAATTTCCGGTTGCACTCACAATGACTCGCAAGCATTGGGGAACCCGTACATAGAATTTCCGTTCTGCTAATTAAAACAAAATAAATATGACCACCGGGATTTAATCTTCTTATTTCTAAATAAATTCGGGACTAAGTGCTATAATAGCTCTGTTTTGTTTTGACTGAACTCGGTTATTTGATCGGTCCGGTAAGTGGTAACCCTGCCCGTATGTTATACAATGTTGCGATACATATCATTACATGTGTAAAATTACTGTGAATCATTAAATCGATGTTTTTTGTAAAATGTTGTGTATTTTTGTAATGCCTTTACTGAACAATATATTGTTTTGTTTCAACTGTTATGTTCTTATTTCTTTGCCTTATTCTATTACTAACAATGCAATTCATACCTTCTTTCTTTTTAGCGTAAGTCTCTTCTCCGAGCCTTCATCTAATTAGTTCAAATAAGTAGGTAATACGATAGTGTTCATAGTAGGTAGTTTTTTTTTTGCATAATTCATTGTGGTAAGTTAAAGATTTATAAAGGATTATAATATAATTATAAATTCCATTAATTTGGGCTCATTCTATCTAAAATGTGTACCTACTGGTAGTCGACATCATCCTTCAAAATACTTAGGTAACTAACTACCTATCGTAGAAGACAGAAAAGTAAAAATATTGCAGTTCTTGGATCTCAGCAATGTAACGCCATTAGATAAAGATTATGTTTAGAAAACAATGTATTACTATGAGATGTATCCATCCCGTACAGACTTTATTCTAATAACTGTATACAGCTATTATAACTAGGCAGGTTTTAAAATAGGTACCTATGAGAAAGAAGAATACGGGAGATACGAAGAAATAGTAAGTAAACCATAATTTTTAGCATGATTACATCTCATATATATTACTTTACTCTTTGATTACATCTTTGCATGACAGGCATTACGGGTTTTGCATGCAGTTAACTAAGGACGGGTATAGGTATATATTACTTATAATCGATATAAAATATCGTCAATACTTTGAAAAAATCGCTTATCAAAAAACAATGTCAACTAAATTGAACCTTGACGTAATTTTCATAAAGTTCACTTAGAAAAAAAATCTATTTTGATGTAGGTAAGAGTTTTTTAAAGTAGTGACGATATGCATAATTATGTATTATAATACTATATATTTATTTACAAATATATGTACCTAGATAGAATATTACTTATATGGTTTTAGTTACAAGGCAACACCAAACGAAATTGGTACATACATCCGCCAGACAGAGCTATACTTGCACTCCATTTATTTTAACATTTGAAACTTAACGGTGAAATTTGCACACGTTTTCAAATGAAACTATTTAAAATTGTGTTAACTTCTATACTAAAAATATAATAAATACCGCTAATAAATGTACCTACATGTAGGTGTTTTTAGTCAATTCGTGTTCGGAATACCGAGAAACGTGTTACAATTTGACCGTTAATTCAAATCTTAAATTAAATGGAGTAGGGGTTGGATTATGTACAAACGTGATCCAGCCCATTTTCATTGCTCTTGTCAAAGTCGCAAAGCGCTTTTGTTTTGGCTTTGTGAGGTTTAGACGCTTAGTAGAAGTAGTAAAGTAATTAGAATTCTGTTTGTTACTAATGTATATCAGTAGTGATGTAGTTTAACCACTGTAATCAGAAACGTGTGCACTTGAATTGTTTTTCGTTGTGATCGTACTAATTAGCGTTTCTGAGTACCTAAGGGCCGCTGCAGACCTACCGTTTCTTTTTTTTGCATAAAACTCACCATGACTCTTATTTCACCTGATGTTAAGTGCAGATGAGGCTAAAAGTGTATCTCACTGGATTGTGCTATTTTAGAATAAATCTGTAAGCGTCTGTGGCCGGCTTTAACTGAAGTGGTGGTGTCTTTAGGCGTGCTGGGCCCATAACATAAGAGTAAAACGACGCTGGGCGGTAAGCACAGACTAAATATCTAAGTAAGTTATGCCAAAGACACGCGACCAAAATTCCGCAGGTTGATTTCATGTAACGTATTCGGCTGAAATTGGATTCGAGAGAAATTTGGCGTTATTATATTATCGTACGGCCTTTCGAATATAAGTCCGTTGTTCGTAATCGTTCCGCAATTTGGTTACGTATCGATCTTCGGTATAGTGTGCAGAAAATAAGTATGTTGAAAATAGCCAGTACAGTCTAAAAAGCATAGCAAAAAACTTGAATTAAAATTTAGTTTTTCCGAACGTAATTTCATAAATTTTACCTATCTCAAAAATGACAAAAAGTGGCAACTTCATCCAATTTTCAGACAATTTTTTATATGTTTTTCACTACCTACGAAAAAAAACTATTTCTTACTTGCGTAGCGTAGTTACTATCAATTGTGTAAATGAGCTTATCAGTCCCCAAAAACAATGATTATGTCATTGAAACTATTCAATAATATGGTGTAATCGAAACTACATCTCCCACACAGGAGATAATGACGCGATGTTTTGAAATAATTACCAAAATACAACTTTATTAGTGGCACCTATCAATTTAACCAATTTTTTGTTTTATTTCTTTTCTGCTTTTAATTGGGAGCTGTTATTATGCGTTCCTGTATTGTCCCAGAATGTAATTTATTACTTAGTACAGTATGGTTTAATTTTCGTGTCACAACTGCTTTTTCCAATCGTTTTGTATAGGTAGTTAATTAACAATGGTACAACTTTTTGAACTTTATCCATGTAATTTGATTTTAATTTGATTTAATAAAGATATCTTGACTTCAAGTTAGCAGAGCGTGTACGTATGTACATTATTAAGTCGTAAATTCGGTGTCCTTAGTGTAAGTAAGTTTTCGGTAGCAAAATACGTCTCGATCGTGTTCGCGTTAAAATCTCAATTTATATAGAAACACGAACAGCGCCTCCAGCGGAACGTTTGCGATGTACGTGTTTCGATACAAATTGAGATTTTTAACGCGAACGCGATCGAGACGTATGTTGTAACCGAAAACTTACACTAAGGGCACACAGGTAAGAGACGTATATAGTTACCTACATATAACGTTTTAAGCTTTCGGTGATTCTCACTCATAGTCAAAGTACCACAAACGGGACTTATCACGCTAGCACACACAAGTAATTGCCGAAACGTCGAGGTAAATATTACTTGTGTGTTAGCATGATAAGTCCCGTTTGTGGTATTTTGAATACGTACCTACATTACCGGATCAGCTATTAACCAGAACTTAAAATGTTTCAGGCTTTAGTATTGACATCTATCGACGAGTTCCGTCGCCCCATCGAGACGGTATCACCCTCGCAGTCAGCGTCGCTCGCAGCCACTGGCTTCATATGGACCCGATACTGTTTCGTAATAACGCCTGTTAACCACGCTTTGTCCTTATGCAACTTCTCCTTGGGCGTGGCTAATGGAATACAGTGTTTCAGAGCTTACAGTTACCATAAAAATAAACCGGTTGAAGAAACTGTGGAAGTTAACGAAGCGGTTGAAACACAAAAAGTAGTACCTGATGATACCACAGATAAAACGAATAAATTAGAGTAATAGAAATGTTACGCGGTTTTCGTCTGCAGGGCTACTTCGAAATTCGAAAAATGAACGTGTCGTTCTGTCCCTTTGACACTTATTATACGAGAGCGAGAGGGACGGTACGATACGAACTTAATTTTTTTTACTTCGGAGTAGGCCCTCTGAAAACCAGGCTGGTCTAAGAAGCAACTGGTCCAAGTAGTAAGTTGTCTAAAAAGTTCAGCGAATGTATAGTCTATCTCCATTCGTGAATTTTAATTTTATGTATGACCCAAAGTCGACCGCGGAGCTCCTATTCCGCGTGGCCACAAAATAGATAATAGTAAAAGTAGCGTGGCTGAGGCGCTTCGCGCCTTGACGCAACTCTAACCTAACCTATAACTTATGTTTTTAAGTTACCATCACAAACTGGTTAGGAGATGTTACTTTTTAAACCACTTCCTACTTAGACCAGTTGCTTCTTAGACCACTTGTTAATTAGACCAATTGCTTCTTAGACCTTGTACTACTTAGACCAGCTGCATTTTAAACGGAATTATACTAACACGACCTTATACCTTAACTCATAGATGAGCGGCTCTTAATGTAACGATACCGTTATAATTAAACCCATAGCAAAGCCGTCCCTTTACGTAAAGAAACTGGCTCATTTAACGTATCGTCAAAATATACAGGTCCCTAATGTAATGAGCGAGACTCCTAGCGGGGCACGCACTCTCGGTGCGATTTTGAGCCCTTTGTACAATAAAATCCTTATGGGTTTGCCTCTCGAGCTGGCTTAGGCGAGTTGCTAATAGCCATCAAGATCCACTTCGTATCAATTTACAAGGAGAGTGGAATGTGACGTGAACCGCAACTATATATTTCTCAGATTCTGCACCTCTCCTCCAGTCCGCTGTTCAAAGCGTACCCTAACTTTAAAGGATACGCTTCGATTTAAAGTTTAAAGGTTATTTTTCATTTTTGGTGCACAGATAATACGGTATTTTACAACTCCTGAATTTGCCATATCTTAATATTATTATGAAAATATAGATATACAGGTAGTGTTTAGCGAAGAGAAACTTCAATCGGTTGAAAATTGGATTTATAGTGATTTTTTTAAAAATCGATATTTGTCTCTTTCTCAAACGCTTTTCTCCACGGCTTTTCTCTATGCAGCAATGGCGCTACTCGCGTGTGACGTCACAGGCCAGTATGTCTTTCTCTGTCTAATCTTGAATTTTAAATCTTTCTAACTTTGTTATTTGTAAAGGTAGCTTAAAAATTGTTTCTCTATTCGATAACAGGCACTGTGTACCTTCAATTTATAAAACGTGTACAAAACAAAATAGTCAAATACAGTATTATTCATTTAATTTGAAGGTGGCCTTTAATTGTATCAATGCGAAAGCGATATTAGAAACGATGAAAATGGACCTAATGAGTTTTTTTAGCAGTTCTATATTAATATAGGTAAATTCACTGTAGATGTAACATACAAAATGAAGTCTAGAATATCAGGCATATTATCTAAAATTGTATGTATAAATTGCCGCATAAAAATAATATACATAGAAACATAAGCAAGAGATAAGACCCACCGTATCAACACTAAAGAAGCTTTCTATAACCAAGGACGATTAATACCCGTCCTTGCTATAACTATGATTTGACGCTAAAAAAAGAACAAAACAAAATATACTTAATTAGTTATTTAGATACTAATACTTATTTTGCACAAAAATATAGACTTGAGTGAATGCGCTAAACCGACCTTTTGGAAAATGTACTCCACTAAAATCGAATTTATTTTTATAAATATTTTTTGTCTTATATTATTGACGTATTTAGTTATTATACGTTAAAACCTGTTAGGTTAATTGTTTAAATAAAAAAAATATCGAATTTATTACTTAATTTATCATAAACTTGCCAAAATTCGTGCCTTGGGAAAATATATTTAATAACGATGGAAGGGTTGAATATTATACCTACTTACTGAATTTTTTTTATTTATCGCATATACTATATTCGTGGTCACTTCGTTTCTCTAGAGGCTGATATCTTCTTACAGGTAGCATAAATAATTAATTATTTAATATAATTTATAGTTTTGCTATTATACCTATACATTTTTTGCAATTACAAAACATTAACGTTTCTCAAGGCAAGTCAAACTTATATAACGCCATTCTAAACGAATTTACTTTTGTTAATTCGTCGAATAATTTAACATAATACTTAAACAATCGAATGTTACTTAATTAGTTAGTATATGATTCTAAGTGTACTTATGTTGTTTTACTTTAATTTCAGATGTTTGTTTATCATTAAATATATTGTTGCAAAAACTTGTTTACTTAATCATACATAACTCGTTTCATTTTACTTATCCGTTTTACTAAGTCGTGCAAATTGCATTACATTGCGTCGTTCGATTGACTACTTCACACTAGTTCGCTTTACGGCGTCTCAATGTACAATTAGCACGATTTTTTTTGCAGATCTGAAGCAATAACCTAGTGCCAATCAACTTTTTTACCGACACTAATCTGTCCGCGAAATTTTTCAAACAATTGCAGATTTTTGTTAGTAATCATGTTTTTTCTGTAATTTAATAGATGGTGTGCATGAATACATGCCATCCTACGTAAGTTCAACCTATTAAACCGTGAAATATCTTGTTGGAAGTACGATTTTTTAGTAACGCCAGAGACAATTTTGGTAACGCAGGAGACGCCCAAAGTGTCGGTAAAATAGTTGATTGGCCCCCTAACGTTTTTGACACTCGCGATCGCAATCAAATGACAGATTTTGTATGAGAAATCTGTCATTTGATTGCGATCGCAAGCGTCAGAAATATTAGGCAATACGGCCTCTGAACTGTGATTTAGGTTAACTCCTTCTCCAAACCAAATATACAAGCTCTCAATCAAATAACCTGAATGTAGTTTGTTCAGTATCGAGAGCAGAACCGAATACGCTATGATTTAAAACATGTTGAGCGTGTCTTTACATCCCTTTTTTACCCAGCCCATAACTCCAGTCCGGAACTAAAACCAGTCAGTAATGGCCACTCTAAAAGTTATATAGTACTACTAGCTTTTGCCCGCGGCTCCGCCCGCGTGGTATTCGGTTATCGCGCGCTGTTCCCTCTGGAACTGTGCATTTTTCCGGGATAAAAAGTAGCCTGTGTCACTCTCGGGCCCATAAATTATCTCTATGCCAAAAATCACGTCGATCCGTCGCTCCGTTACGGCGTGAAAGACGGACAAATATACAAACACACAAACATACAAACACACTTTCGCATTTATAATATTGAGTATGGATATGGATTTGATATAAACGAAATATCAACTTAGAATAAAAAAATGGGGTATCTGAGGTTTACTGTACGGCGGAGGCATATCAGATCTGACAGTGGACGGTGATGTGATGATGATGATACAAACTAGATTAGGAAATCAATAAAACATTTTAATCTTCATCACATATTTATTCATTAACCTAAAATCATCACTTAATATAAGTTGTATTTACGATTTGACTTGAGATGTTAGAAATTCGTCAGGCGTTTTTTTGTCTCCCCGACATAGAGCAACCCTAAACTGTGATTCCAATAGATAATTTTACAAGTCACTTCAAAAATCTTACTCCTCCGCCAACCCTAAAAGCCTGTCCAACCCAACAGGCTCAAAAGTCCTACCACTATCCTGGGAATACATAATGACATTCCTTATAACATAGCACTGCATATCCGCCCCAATTTTATACAACGGCCTTCCTTCCCTCGTCTTACCGGCTATGGGAACGAAAGTAATCCCTCTTTCAATACACCGGGACTCCAGAAGTTCTGAGAATGATTTTTGCTGTGTCACTGAGGCAAGAACGTCTGCGATCTTGGAGGTTTCCTTCTTTTCCACGGGGATGGTGAAGCGGGGTGGGGGCGGTGGTTCGACTGAGTCGATGTCTGCACTTCGGTTCATCATGTCGAGGGCTTTTCTGAAGGCGTCCCGGACGCCAGGCTCTTTTAAGAGGTCTTCGGAGAACATTTTCTGTGGAAAGGAGTTTTTGATTAGAAATCTGTGCCTATGAACAACCTTTTAGTATTTAGTTGATCGTTTGGAGTGTTTCTGTTACTTCTTGTCAAATCCATTAAATTAATTAAATTAATTCTATGGCACGTCACCCAAACACCTTGCAGCGGCATCGCGCTGTGACAACTTGATTCTCAACAAGTTGTACAAATTTTTATTATCACATAATATTAGGTATGGTATAGCTAGTGTACACTTATTTGTTGTTACATCCGAAAACTATTAAACTCATGCGTCTAAATTAAGATTGGTTTTTTGGAATCTTTTTGTATTTTTTATTTCAAATCCAAATTTTTACTTTTACGGTCATCTCGTAAAATCTAAATTGAAAATACAAACTGAAATACAAAAAGATTCCAAAAACCAATCTTAATTTGATTGCTTAATAGCGATATCTCTTGTCCGGGTGAGCGGTTAGTTCCAATGGAATGCCGAAAGCTTCTCGATGAGAGCTACGGTATAGATGTCGCTAGCGTCACTGCTTAAGTGGCTAAATAAGAAACAAACAAGTTGAGATATGTGGTGCATAGGGGAAATTCGTGTCTGTACCGTTGTCCAGTAGTGGTGTAGCGGTATAGCACGCGGCACGGAATGCCGAGGACCTGGGTTCGATTCCCAGTGCTGGTCTTATTTTTCTGGTTTGTCTGTGCATATTTCAGTTTGTATTTTCATGCGTCTAGTTCGTTAGTTTGCGCCATGGCGCCGCTGTTACCGCATGTTAACGCAGTGTTGCCGCAGTGTTGCCGCAGTGTTACCGCATGTTACCGCAGTGTTACCGCATGTTACGTAAGTGTTACCACACGCACCTTGAACTGCGTGTAGCTGTTCAGCACGGCGCGGTGCTGCGGCTGCGTGTTGAGCCAGGCGGCCAGCGCGGCCAGCCAGCGCGGCAGCAGCGCGCGCGCCGCTATGGCCGCGAGCGTCGGAGCCCCCAGGAGCTCCTCCCACTCCGCGCACCAGCCCCATGCCGCTGTTAACATAAAAATAGCTTTGATGACTTCTACTAACACTTTCGCAACAGTCACTAGTGGTTAAACGCGGTCGCTGGTAGTTAGGCGCGGTCGCTAGTAGTAAAATGCGATCGCTAGAAGAAAAATGTAGTCGCTAGTGGTTAGACGCGGTCGCTAGTAGTAAAAAGCTATCGTTAGTTATAAAACAGTCACTAGTGTTTTGAGGTAGCCGCTAATGTCTGGACGCAAGACAGCCACTCACTTTTATCCCTGCTCACGAGGTGAACGTTACTAGATGCGGTCGCTAGTAGTTACACGCGATCGCTATTTGACAAAAGCGATCGCTAGTGGTCAAACGCGATCGCTAGTAGTTACACGCGATCGCTATTTGACAAAAGCGATCGCTAGTGGTCAAACGCGGTCGCTAGTAGTTACATGCGGTCGCTATTTGATAAAAGCGGTCGCCAGTGTCTAAAAGCGGTCGCTAGTGGCCAAACGCGGTCGCTAGCACTATCACCACTCACTGTTCTCCCTGCCCACGAGGTGGACGGGCGCGGTCTGCAGACAGTGCTCCAGCTTGGGCACGATATGATGGTGCAGCATCATACTTTAGTCTCGTTGCTATTTTTGTATTTGATTTGTTTGTGTGACTTTAGTGGTCAAAAGCGGTCGCTAGGGGTCAAAAGCGGTCGCTAGTGGTTAAACACGGTCGCTAGTAGTCAAAAGCGGTCGCTAGTTGTCAAACGCGGTCGCTAGTAGTTACACGCGGTCTCTATTTGATAAAAGCGGTCGCCATTGTCTAAAAGCGGTCGCTAGTGGTCAAAAGCGGTCGCTAGTGGTCAAAAGCGGCCGCTAGTGGTCTAACGCGGTCGCTAGTAGTTACATGCGGTCGCTATTTGATAAAAGCGGTCGCCAGTGTCTAAAAGCGGTCGCTAGTGGCCAAACGCGGTCGCTAGCACTAATCACCACTCACTGTTCTCCCTGCCCACGAGGTGGACGGGCGCGGTCTGCAGACAGTGCTCCAGCTTGGGCACGACGTGCTGGTGCAGCATCATACTTTAGTCTCGTTGCTATTTTTGTATTTGATTTGTTTGTGTGACTTTAGTGGTCAAAAGCGGTCGCTAGTGGTCAAACGCGGTCGCTAGTAGTTACACGCGGTCGCTATTTAATAAAAGCTGTCACCAGTTTCTAAAAGCGGTCGCTAGGGGTCAAAAGCGGTCGCTAGTGGTTAAACACGGTCGCTAGTAGTCAAAAGCGGTCGCTAGTTGTCAAACGCGGTCGCTAGTAGTTACACGCGGTCTCTATTTGATAAAAGCGGTCGCCATTGTCTAAAAGCGGTCGCTAGTGGTCAAAAGCGGTCGCTAGTGGTCAAAAGCGGCCGCTAGTGGTCTAACGCGGTCGCTAGTAGTTACATGCGGTCGCTATTTGATAAAAGCGGTCGCCAGTGTCTAAAAGCGGTCGCTAGTGGCCAAACGCGGTCGCTAGCACTAATCACCACTCACTGTTCTCCCTGCCCACGAGGTGGACGGGCGCGGTCTGCAGACAGTGCTCCAGCTTGGGCACGACGTGCTGGTGCAGCATCATACTTTAGTCTCGTTGCTATTTTTGTATTTGATTTGTTTGTGTGACTTTAGTGGTCAAAAGCGGTCGCTAGTGGTCAAACGCGGTCGCTAGTAGTTACACGCGGTCGCTATTTAATAAAAGCTGTCACCAGTTTCTAAAAGCGGTCGCTAGGGGTCAAAAGCGGTCGCTAGTGGTTAAACACGGTCGCTAGTAGTCAAAAGCGGTCGCTAGTTGTCAAACGCGGTCGCTAGTAGTTACACGCGGTCTCTATTTGATAAAAGCGGTCGCCATTGTCTAAAAGCGGTCGCTAGTGGTCAAAAGCGGTCGCTAGTGGTCAAAAGCGGCCGCTAGTGGTCTAACGCGGTCGCTAGTAGTTACATGCGGTCGCTATTTGATAAAAGCGGTCGCCAGTGTCTAAAAGCGGTCGCTAGTGGCCAAACGCGGTCGCTAGCACTAATCACCACTCACTGTTCTCCCTGCCCACGAGGTGGACGGGCGCGGTCTGCAGACAGTGCTCCAGCTTGGGCACGACGTGCTGGTGCAGCATCATACTTTAGTCTCGTTGCTATTTTTGTATTTGATTTGTTTGTGTGACTTTAGTGGTCAAAAGCGGTCGCTAGTGGTCAAACGCGGTCGCTAGTAGTTACACGCGGTCGCTATTTAATAAAAGCTGTCACCAGTTTCTAAAAGCGGTCGCTAGGGGTCAAAAGCGGTCGCTAGTGGTTAAACACGGTCGCTAGTAGTCAAAAGCGGTCGCTAGTTGTCAAACGCGGTCGCTAGTAGTTACACGCGGTCTCTATTTGATAAAAGCGGTCGCCATTGTCTAAAAGCGGTCGCTAGTGGTCAAAAGCGGTCGCTAGTGGTCAAAAGCGGCCGCTAGTGGTCTAACGCGGTCGCTAGTAGTTACATGCGGTCGCTATTTGATAAAAGCGGTCGCCAGTGTCTAAAAGCGGTCGCTAGTGGTCAAAAGCGGTCGCTAGGGGTCAAAAGCGGTCGCTAGTGGTCAAACGCGGTCGCTAGTAGTGACACGCAGTCGCTATTTGATAAAAGCCGTCGCCATTGTCTAAATGCGGTCGCTAGTGGTCAAAAGCGGCCGCTAGTGGTCAGAAGCGGTCGCTAGTGGTCAAAAGCGGTCGCTAGTGGTCTAAAGCGGTCGCTAGTGGTCAAAAGCGGTCGCTAGTAGTTACACGCGGTCGCTATTTGATAAAAGCGGTCGCCAGTTTCTAAAAGCGGTCGCTAGTGGTCAGAAGCGGTCGCTAGTAGTTACACGCGGTCGCTATTTGATAAAAGCGGTCGCCAGTTTCTAAAAGCGGTCGCTAGTGGTCACAAGCGGTCGCTAGTGGTCACAAGCGGTCGCTAGTGGTCACAAGCGGTCGCTAGTGGCCAAACGCGGTCGCTAGCACTATCACCACTCACTGTTCTCCCTGCCCACGAGGTGCACGGGCGCGGTCTGCAGACAGTGCTCCAGCTTGGGCACGATATGATGGTGCAGCATCATACTTTAATCTCGTAGCTATTTTTGTATTTGATTTGTTTGTGTGACTTTAGTGGTCAAAAGCGGTCGCTTGTGGTCAAAAGCGGTCGCTAGTGGTCAAAAGCGGTCGCTAGTAGTTACACGCGGTCGCTATTTGATAAAAGCGGTCGCCAGTTTCTAAAAGCGGTCGGTAGTGGTCAAAAGCAGTCGCTAGTGGTCAAACGCGGTCGCTAGTAGTGACACGCGGTCGCTATTTGATAAAAGCCGTCGCCATTGTCTAAATGCGGTCGCTAGTGGTCAAAAGCGGTCGTTAGTAGTTACACGCGGTCGCTATTTGATAAAAGCGGTCGCCAGTTTCTAAAAGCGGTCGCTAGTGGTCAAAAGCGGTCGCTAGTAGTTACACGCGGTCGCTATTTGATAAAAGCGGTCGCCAGTTTCTAAAAGCGGTCGCTAGTGGTCAGAAGCGGTCGCTAATGGTCAAACGCGGTCGCTAGTGTCTAAAAGCGGTCGCTAGTGGTCAAAAGCGGCCGCTAGTGGCCAAACGCGGTCGTTAGTAGTAACACGCAGTCGCTATTTGATAAAAGCGGTCGCCAGTTTCTAAAAGCGGTCGCTAGTGGTCAGAAGCGGTCGCTAGTGGTCAAACGCGGTCGCTAGTGTCTAAAAGCGGTCGCTAGTGGTCAAAAGCGGCCGCTAGTGGCCAAACGCGGTCGCTAGTAGTAACACGCAGTCGCTATTTGATAAAAGCGGTCGCCATTGTCTAAAAGCGGTCGCTAGTGGTCAAAAGCGGTCGCCAGTGGCCAAACGCGGTCGCTAGCACTAATCACCACTCACTGTTCTCCCTGCCCACGAGGTGCACGGGCGCGGTCTGCAGACAGTGCTCCAGCTTGGGCACGATGTGCTGGTGCAGCATGGCGGGCAGGGCGGCGCCCCACGCGCCGCGCCACGCGCCCAGCAGCGGCCGCGCCGAGCCGTCCGCCGGGTGCCACGCCGACAGCGCCGCCGCCAGCCGCGACCGGATCAAAGGGTACACTGACGTTGATAGGGCTTCGCCTGGAACACGAAATGGTCACTGCTTACATCCAAAAGACTGTACATCATCATCATCAGCCTATGTTCGTCCACTGCTGGACATGGGCCGCTCCCATGGCACGCCACTGAGCACGATCCTCGGCCACTCTCATCCAGCTCTTGCCAACCACTCTGTGAAGATCATCGCTCCACCGAGTCTGAGGACGTCCTACGCTACGTTTGGAGATCCGTGGTCTCCACTCAAGAACTTGTGTACCCCAACGCCCATTGCCACTACAGCGTGCTAAAGACTGTACGTTATTACGTAACGTTGGGAGCAGCGCCGCAGACTGTACCTGCCAGCGGGTGCCAGGGCAGCACCCAGTGGTGCAGCGGCTGCGTGTCCCCGGTGGGGTCCCACCCGCGCACGGCGTCCAGCAGACGGGGGCCCACCACGTTGGC
Organism: Choristoneura rosaceana; assembly: GCA_037349165.1. Lineage (NCBI taxonomy): Eukaryota > Metazoa > Arthropoda > Insecta > Lepidoptera > Tortricidae > Choristoneura > Choristoneura rosaceana. Next base: position 3,421,740 of record JAZBNJ010000012.1, on the reverse strand, counting down.
GAGCAGCGCCGCAGACTGTACCTGCCAGCGGGTGCCAGGGCAGCACCCAGTGGTGCAGCGGCTGCGTGTCCCCGGTGGGGTCCCACCCGCGCACGGCGTCCAGCAGACGGGGGCCCACCACGTTGGCGAGCAGCGCCGCAGACTGTACCTGCCAGCGGGTGCCAGGGCAGCACCCAGTGGTGCAGCGGCTGCGTGTCCCCGGTGGGGTCCCACCCGCGCACGGCGTCCAGCAGCCGGGGCCCCACGACGTTGGCGAGCAGCGCGGCCGCCAGCCAGCCCGGCCAGGCCGCCGCCCACGCCGACACCACGGCCAGCATCGGCTCTGGGATACGAGGGTTCCACACTCTGAAACAAACATGGTGTTTGAGGATCCATAGGTCACTGGTTCAGATCCGGTTCGAAGGACCAATGTTTTGGGAGTGGCGCTTGTTAGGATTGTTGTTGAGTGAAACTCTTCGAATTCGTGCGAATAAACTTCACTTTAATATTTACTTGTAGCTAAGGTCTGATGTTAAAATGCACCCGGTCGCGGTAAAACCGTAAAAAGCACTAAATTACTTCAAAGCGGGCGCGCCGTCAGTGATTGACGTCATTAAGGTGTTCGGTTACACCGAACACATGGACTTACAACGGGAACAAACACCAGTTATTCTCCTACAGCTAGGCGTACATTGCGCCAATGGGGAATAAATGAAAAATTTAGAAACGCTTGAAACTTTTTATATCAATAGAAATAACCTTTCTAATTTACAGAAAAAAGAAACAGATTTTTAAGTAGCATCAATTAATTTTAAAAAATTAAAGTGTTTTCTTTACCGCCAAATCACGACAGTCCGGTCGGTTACGGGTTGTTCCATAGTCCAGAATAAAAAACATTAAAAAAGAATTTGTGTCTGAGAAACTTGAACACCATTTTCCCCTCGACGTGTCTATCCATCCTCGCCGTACAGCCTCAGACGCCTCGGGTAAAATGGGCCATTTTATGCTTTTGTTGTACAATCTACTATTAATTTCGTTTTTTTTTTTCATAATTTCCGATTCAAATTAGAGCTTGTCTAATTTAAAATGACGCGTCCCTCACTTAACTAAACCAGAGGCCGTATTGCCTAACGTTTCTGACGCTCGCGATCGCAATCAAATGACAGTTTTTTTATGCGAAATCTGTCATTTGATTGTGATCGCGAACGTCAGAAACGTTAGACAATACGGCCTCAGTTCATTATGACTAGTTAGACAGCAAATCTTACAATAAACCGCCTGAGTAACTGGGATTTAGCTCCCTTAGTTGGGTGAGGTACGCGTCATTTTAAATTAGACAAGCTCTACTTTTTAGTAGTCAAAATGGCAAAAACGGAACCCTTGTAGTTTCGCCATGTCTGTCTGTCCATCCGTCCGCGGCTTTGCTCAGACTATCAATGCTAGAAAGCTGTAATTTTGCACGAATATAATATGTAAACTATGCCGGCAAAACAGTACAATAAAAAATGCAAAAAAAAAATTTTTAGAGTATCTCCCATAGTCGTAAAGTGAGGGTTATTTTTTTATTCTCATCCAACCTTGTAGTGGGGGTATCAGTTGGTATTTTGAAATCATTAGGGGGTTGCTAAAAAGATTTTTGGATTCAGTCATTTGTTTGCCAAATATTCAACTTTAAAGTGCAAATTTTCATTAAATTCGAGCGTCCCCCCCCCCCCCCTCTGAAATCTAAACCGGTAGGTGGAAAAATTTGAAAAAAATCAGGAAAACTATAGCGGTTCAGTTTTCTTGAGAATTATTTAGTAGTTTAAGAGCAAATAGCAGCTTAAGGTATAAAATATACCTAAATTTGAAATATTCTGCAGAAAATACGAAATCCTTAGAAAAATATGACTTAATTTTTCGTAATAGCTACGAAACCCTCGGGCGTGTCCGACACGCTCTTGGCCGGTTTTTTTAAAGAGAACCGATATTCGATATTGGCCAAATAATTGGTACTCACGCAGCAGCAGCCTTCAGTTTGGGCGCGACATGCTGCCACAGCAGACTGTTGTAGGACTCTTCTGTGAGCAGCGGCCGCCACTTCAGGAACGCGGGCACGGGCTCCGCGGGCGCCGCCAGGGGCTCCCACGCCGCCATCATGGCGCTGAACAGGGGACTCACTATGTTGCCGGCGATCGCGCCGATGCCGAACATCTCGTATTCTTGAGGGTGGGCGTCCTGTAAACAGGATTCAAATTGGACCTAGCAATTGAACATACATACATACATTTTGCAGGTGGTAGGACCTTGTGCAAGGTCTGCCCGGATTGCTACCACCATCTTACTCGCTAATCCTGCCGTGAAGCAGCAGTGCTTGCACTGTTGTGTTTCGGCGCGGAGAGTAAGACAACCGGTGAAATTACTGACACTTGAGGTATTCCAACTTAGGCCTCTAGGTTGGCAACGCATCTGCAATACCCCTGGTGTTGCAGATGTTTATGGGCAGTGGTGATCTACCACCAGGAGACTCACTTGCTCGTTTGCCTTCCAGTCGAATAACAAAAAAATACATACATAAAATCACGCCTCTTTCCCAACGGGGTAGGCAGAGACTACATCCTTCCACTTGCTACGATTCTGGCATACAACCATGCCATGATGGTTGGAAGAGGAAGGCCAAATCGGTGACATTCTGAATATTTCTGAAGAAAGGTCGGGTCAGGAGTACTCTAAACCGACGTGCATGCATGAAAAGATTGATGAATGTAGAGGAAGCGAGAGTTGTATGCCAGAATCGTAGCAATTGAAATTTGGAAATTTTAATTAACTATAGGTAAATTGGTAGGTATAGGTAGGTAGATAGGTATAGGTATACCGTAGGCGACAGGGACCTCATCATCATCATCCTAGCCTATATACGTCCCACTGCTGGGCACAGGCCTCCTCTCAGAATGAGAGGGCTTGCGCCATAATTCCAACGCGGGCCCAGTGCGGTTTGGGAACTTCACACGCACCATTGAATTGCTTCGCAGGTTTGTGCAGGTTTCCTCACGACAAACACCTATAATTGCTAAAAAATCTGCAATTGTTTGAAAAATGTCGCGGACAGATTAGTGTCGGTAGAAAAGTTGACTGAAGTCAAAAGTCTTTGACCAGTGTGTGTTGCCAGTGATGACATACGGATCTGAGACGTGGGCGCTAACGATGGGCGTCATGAGGAAGCTCAAAGTCACTCAAAGGGCTATGGAGAGGGCTATGCTCGGGGTATCTCTGCGGGATTGAATCAGAAATGATAATATCCGCAGTAGAACTAAGGTTACTGACATAGCCCGAAGAATTGCGAAACTGAAGTGGCAGTGGGCGGGGCACATTGCACGCAGGACTGATGGCCGATGGGGTCAAAACGTTCTCGAATGGCGTCCGCGGACCGGGAGACGAGCTGTCGGTAGGCCTCCAACAAGATGGAGCGACGACCTGGCTAAGATCGCGGGATCTGAGTGGATAGCCTTGGGGGAGGCTATGTCCAGCAGTGGACGTCTTTCGGCTGACATGATGATGATGATGAAAAAAGTTGATTGGCCCATTTAGACTCACCTTCAAGTCCGCCACGACCTCATACGCAGCTTCCAACGAGATCTCCGGCTGGCTCAGCCGAGCGACCCGCGCTTTGATGTCCCTCACTTTGTCTATCACGACCTCTTGCTCGGCGAGCTTGTCGTCGCATTCGCGGATGTCTCGTTCCAACACTACAATCTCGTCTTCTGCGTGTTGGAGTTCGCGGGCGTTTTGGATTATGTCCTGGAAATTATAGTAGTTTAGTTTAGTTTATTTATTCACTCAACTCAGATTATACAGGGTGGCCCATTTATATCGGTCAGTATGGGAAAGTCTGAAACTATACGACATACGAAAATTTCTTCTTAGGAACCATGACATCGATTTTACCAGCAAAGAGGTACAAACAAAAATAGAGACAATTTTACATGCCAGAATTTGTTGAATATTGTAACGGTGGACACTTCGAACACCTACTAAAATAAATTAAAGTATGTGAAAACAATGCATTTTATTCATTTTAGATACAATGTTTCATGGAGACATTTACTGCTTAAGACGTACACAATCGATATCTAAATAGAAATAGTGTAAGTTTTTTTTTTTAAAAACAATCGGGTTCGATTCCCGAGCTGAGTACAGGTTTTTTTTAATGCATGAATGCAGTTTTTCTTGTTGTTAAAATCGATGTCATGGTTCCTAAGAAGAAATTTTCGTATGTCGTATAGTTTCAGACTTTCCCATACTGACCGATATAAATGGGCCACCCTGTATAAGAATTTATGCTGAGGTTGTCAAAACTTATAAAAATAAACAAAGATAAAAAAAAATCAATAAAATACAATGTCAAAATAAATAAATTAAATGTGTTCCCAAGGGGGAGTTGTCAAAAAATCAAATTATTAATTATGTCAATGAAAAGTACAAAAAAAAAACTAAATAAGTAGTATCACAAATAGGGATCGTCATAACAAAATAAATTTACTTAATTAAAATATATAGTATGTTGTGTCTTAAGGGCCGTAGATAAGGAATTATGACCGAGAGTATATTAGAATATTGGAGTCGAAGACCGAGGGCTTTAATGAATCGATGGTCTGAATTAAACTACCGCTTATGTTACATGCATTAATGTTTTTTTTCATCATATTATACGTATAAAATTATATACGAGAGTCGACAAATAAGTGCAGGTGGTAGAACCTTGTGCAATGTCCGCCAGGATTGCTACCACCATCTGTGTGTTTCGGCGTGGAGAGTAAGACAGCTGGTGAAATTACTGGCATTTGAGGTTTGAGGTATCCCATCTTAGGCCTAGAGGCCCTAGAGGCAACCTAGAGGTTGGCAACGCATCTGCAATACCCTAGATGTTGCAGATGTTTATGGGCGGAGGTGATCTCTTACCACCAGGAGACCCACTTGCTCGTTTGCCTTCCAGTCGAAGAAATAAAAAACATGCATGCAAAAATTTCAGCTCAATCGGTTGAAGATAGCCACTTCAAATTTAAGTTGAAACTATCTCTATGCCAAAAATCACGTCGATCCGTCGCTCCGTTACAGCGTAAAAGACGAACAAACACACAAACACACTTTCGCATTTATAATATTTGTATGGATTGCTCGGCCAAAAGAAAATTCTGCCAATAGTTGAGTCTGCGAAACGAGAATCTGCGAAACGAGAGGTCACCATTAGTAGGATTACCTGTTCGCAGCATTCGACCATGACCTCCAAATTGTGCAACAGTTGAGGGGCTTCAAAGTTGGTGCAGCGTCGCCGCGGCTCGTGCTCGAAGCGCGGCGCGGCGGCCCGCAGCGCGTGGTAGCCGCTCAGCACGCGCTTCTCTTTGCCAGTCATGTCGATCACCGGCACGCGAGACAACTCCGAACTGTAATCGCACCGTTCGAATCTATCCTAATATTTGTGGCCCACATATAGTTAGATTGTACAACAAGAGCATAAAAGGAGCCATTTTACCCAAGACGTGCATATAGCCATCCGAGCCGATATGGCGAGGGTGGATAGACATGTCGAGGGGAAAATGGGTTTAATGCTCGAGTTTTACACTCGATGGCGAGGAAACGAAATAGAAACATTGGAAACAATTGTTCACTTACTATGTACATTTTATTTTTAATGCATTACTATATAATCATATTTTTTTTTACTTTTATTGATTTATTTTGATTGATTTGATTGATTTTTAATTTTATACAAATTAAAAATTATGAAAAAAAGATGCATAAACTTCTTATTTTGTGGCTGTTGACACCTGATTACCTTGGTCTTAGACGAAGATTTTATTTTATGCACTAGTGCATAAAAAGTCATTTTATGTCGCCTAGATACAGCATAAACACGAACTTTACGAGCATGAGAAGTTAAAAATATTTTTTCTAAAATTTGTTGAAGCTATTTGAATCAGATTGTGTCGGGAATAATGTAAAATTGCCGTAGTGTAATACAACAGAGGAAATATTGTACTCTGTTCCATTGTCATTCTACTAATATTAAAAAAGCGAAAGTAGTAAGTCTATTTGTTACCGCTTAACCGATTTAGATGAAATATGCTATATGGCTTGAGTCCTATAGTTTTTATCCCGGAAAATTACATAGTTTCCGCTGGATATTGATAAATGGTTTGAATGCGGGCGAAGTGATTCTATGACTCGTTTGAACTCATTGTATAAATTCTATTGCATCTTTAGGCGGCACGAGATTAAAATAAAGTTTCATCTCATCTAACCTATACTGCGTCCCACTGCTGAGCACAGGCCTCCTCTCAGAATGAGAGGGCTTAGGCTGTAGTTCCCACGCTAGCCTGCCGAGGATTGGGAACATCACATACACTAAAGAATATTCTGACGATGTTTTTCTTCACGATAAAGTTCATGGTAAATTTCCATTGTAATCGCACATAATTTTTTTCTTATTCAATTTGACAAAAATAAGTCGTTTGTCATATCAAACAGTTGGCAAATTAATAATTTGAGAAAAATATTTTCAGTTTACGGCCTACTACGGTTTATAAGATACACAGCCACAGCCCTATAACAAACACACTAGGAGTCACAAGCCCGGTTTTTATTGTATACAGAAAACCCGGTTTTTGGTTTTACTCCATACATCAAAAACTGGTTTTGTGACTCCTAAAACAGACAGACAGATAACGGAGCCTTATTACAAAAGCTATCATTATTCAGTTACAACCGAATCCAACCTAATTTTCAAGTACAAGGTATCACTGTGTTGTATTTTTTTATATGGTAAGGATCTATCTTAAATACCTGGTGATAGAGTGCATGGAAGGTTTACCCTCTTGTATGACGTCGGCGGAGTCGCGGTAGAAGTAGCGACCCTTGTGCGATTTCTTCCAGTGGTAAGACTTTTCTGGCCCTTTCTCTTCATCTTGTTTCTCTTTCAGACGCCTCTCCTCCTCCTTTTTCGCTTTTATCTGTAATTATACAATAATAGTAATAATTTAATATGTAAGTGTGTGTTGGCACATAACTAACAGTTAAATTTTTTGCAAATGCTTCAGGGTTCTGTAGCCAAAATTGTAAAAATACCCTTATAGTTTGGTATTATCTGTCTGTCCGTCCGCGTCTTAGCTTAGAGACTGTCAGTAAGCTGTAATTTTGCATGGATATTATGTAGCAATTATGCCATCATTTTATTTTTACTTCGTCACTAAGAAAAAAATAAAATAATTTTTATGGTACCTCACATAGAAGTAAAGTAAGGGTGATTATTTCTCGGCCTTATAGTGTAAGGAATCGTTAGATAGGACTTTTCGTTAGAAACTATCCAATTACGTGAGCGACAGAGAAGCACTATTTCGTCTCTAATCCAAGCGACAAAGATGCCAATAGCGCGATTAGAACGTTTAGTGACACGCAAAACTTACATAGCCTCCTGGGACCTAACTTTTTTTACTTACGACCTATATGTGGTTCACCAACTTTATTATTTTGGATATTATTTCAAAATTCTTAAGATTCTTTTTTGTAATAATTAATTAATTTGTATTTTATAAAGTACATTCAGCAGTTATTCTCAGTGTTAATTGGTCCTTTATAAAGTGCGCGAGGGCCCACGAGGATGTTCCAGCCTCAACTAGTGGCTTCTTAAAACCAAATTTTAAAGCTACATAGTTCCTTTTGGGTTGAAATTGAAGTTGGGCGTACTCACCGCTGCCTTTTCGGGACCATAGGCGCCTATAGCACCCCTCCCTTTCCTAATAGTCGCCTCGACCGGTGCTGATATACCTTGAAGGTCTTTTCCCAACCCTCTACCTGGTTGGTAACCCATCTGAAATAAAATATTTTTTTGTTAATTTTGTACTTTATGTTGATAAATTGCCGAAGGGGAATTATGATAGGACACTTGATACGACACGACAATTTCTTTCTTAACCTGCTGGAAGGCAAAATAGAAGGTAAACGAGGTAGAGGAAGACCAAGATTGACCTATTTTAACCAGGTGAAGGAAAGGGTGGGTGTCGTGTCGTATCAGGAAGTCAAACAGCTAGCCAAAGACCGTGCGGAGTGGCGATTACTCCACCGACAAGAGCATAGTAACTATGACACGATGAGCAATTGAGCATGTCCACAACCCTAATAGACAGGAAAAGGGTTCCTGGGAATTTGGGTTCCAAGCACAAAGGCCAGGTCAATTGTTGGCTCTCAGAGCCATGACTGACAAAGCCATTTGCATTTACCACTTTTTTAATATGTCCCTTGTGTAGGGAAAATGAGCGAGCACCCATGAGGCTGACATGATCACCTTGAGTAAAATCACCTTATTGTTTACGTCCAAAATCACCTTGAGTGTTGAAAGCCTCAACAAAAAGAAAAAAAAGACCTAATAGACTTGTGACGACACACTTTCATGGTCTATTGAGATAGATAGGCCAATGTCTGAATGTGCAGAAAAAAGGAAAAATCAAATCCAATAGTTTTTCGAAATTGTTTATGAGGGAATAGGGATGTTGACACCACCAATCAACTGACATACTTTTTATGAGCTGTCAAAACACAACTCTCCCATAGAGTTTCAATGGGAATAGCGAGTTATGACGTCATAAGTCGCTATTTGTTCGCCAACTCAATCAAGTAACTATTTATTTGTTTTAAAGCAACAAAAAATCTAATTTTACAGTAAATCGAAAATTAATCTGGTTTTCAGGGCTAAAATAAAGCGTTTTTTACTGGAATCGTGCCTTCGAATTATTTTTGAATGGCGTCAACATCCCTATTCGTATTCCGACTCGCAATTGGCCGATTTTCGGGTGGCTCTGATCACAATCTTTATTGAGGGTTGCATCAGCGCCTGCCTACATTTTGTATATGTATATACCTTTCAATCAAAAATACCTTATAAGATCTAACAAATATATAAGGTAAAGTTAAATAAAAGCTTATTATAAAAATGTTGCTGTTTATTTCAAAAAATTTTTGAGTCTTCCAAAAAATTAATTACCACATAGTGTCAATCAAAGAACTAAGCCTCAGGAAAAAATAATGGAAATTAAGAAAAACACAATATCCATACCACTTTGAACAAAAAGATTAAATATACCTGTAAAAGTAACTTCGCTCCTATACCCTTGGTATGTTTCTCCCAGTTGCCCAAATTGCCTCCGAGGTTAGCCGGCCGCATGCCTTGCCCTTGCCGTCTGATGCCCGCCGTCTCTGACTCATCCGGGACTGTTGTTGGCTCCTCATCAGAGCTGTCTGCTATGGTCACCCGGGATGATGATTCAGCTGGTTCCAATTCTGAATGAGAACAAAAAGAAATTTCGTAACATATATATATATATGTCACCAGAATACTGTTATTATTACGAGTATCTAGCCTAGGTCGGTGCCTTCTGCTGGGAAAAGGTGTCTCCCCATGTCATCTATTCCTCACAATCTAAAGCAGCAATGTCTCACCAAGAAACAACCTGAAAATGTGATCATTGGAAAATACATCCAGGTTGTCAGAATACTGTTACTACTTTGAAAAAATTTGTATTAGAAATCAAGTAAACTGAATGGTATGGATCTGTTGAATGGAAGTGTAAATGTGATTCTGAGACATCCACTTTCAGAGGAAGCGATGCAGGTTTACAGGTTCATCAGATGGACCTTTGCATCCAGAGACTAGGTTTCGGCATGAGAGAGTGTAACATGTATCTGAGGCCCCCCATGAGGCTGGCATAGTCACATTTAGTGTACTAAAGCCTCATTAAAAAAAAAAGTAAACTGAACCATAAACATCTCATTCTCTAGGGAATGGGGTGCAATATCCGAATTCCACACATTCCACTTTCAAATCTAATGTGTTGTCTAATGGATCTTTAGTTTTTATCTTTTCATTTGTACATCTTTTTTGTTTGTATAACTGAATTGTACAGCACATTGATTTTTAAATAAATAATCATAGAAGGATGCTTTAAGTATTGGTACATGGATACTCCCAACACCAGAGAACAGCAGATGTAAAATCACTTACCTTGTTTGGGCTCTTTCTTCTTCCCTGCCTGCTGAACCCCACCTGCCACAAACCCAATGGGTGCTGCATAGTCCTTCTGTTTACGAGTCCTCTGCCGCACATTGTCTTCATTGTCATCTTCATCACTGTCCTTAGCCCATACACCTAAAAAATGGTGAAGTAAAACATTATGTTAAATTACATTACAGATGTTACAACATGGACTCTTAAAACTATTTTAATTTTATCAGGCACATGACTGGGGACTGCTAGTTTTTAAGCATGCTCTTAGATAACTCCCTATTCGGCGGGAATTCCGCACGTTCAGTTTTTAATCCAATTTGCATCATAAAAGTATTGTCTGAGCAAAATTTCAACTGTCTTGCCAAATATGCCCATCAATCACTAAACTTTTTTTATTACTTGGTTTTCGTATCTAGTACAGTATTAGATTGATAGTATTATTTGTTTTAGGGACAGTTATGTACATTTATCATTACAGTTCAATGTGAAATGTACTTAAACTAATTTTACTTACCATAAATTTGTTGCTCTTTCTTGGCTCTCCCTCGTCTGTTTGGGTTAAACTCGTTGTCCAAATCATAATCAGTTATCTCGAAACGTATTACTTCGTCGTCCGACATTGTTAGGTTTTGTTATTAAGAAAATATGATTAAAATTGTGCTTCACACAGCGAAACTGATTAAGAACATTCGACGAGACTGTGCGTTTTCAATCATTAACAGATTCCCATGTTTCATAGGTACCGCTTTAAATGTGCTACTGAAGTTAAGTTTGATATTTACTATTAATTATATTTTTCATTTAATAAAAGAAAAATAAACACCGAACCAACGCTACATACAACGAATTTCATTTCACGTCGTGTCACTGGTGGTGTCAGTGTCACGTAGATTTTGACAGCTAATTTTTTTTTTCTTTTCGTAATGTTTATTTGGGTAATGGCTACACTGATGTTAGAGAAGCTACATAAAACCGGAACGAAGAATCGATTATTTCAAAAATCTGTGTGCAATCGATTTCAAATCAAATGACATTTCCCGAAATCTATCTTGTCAATGTTCGTAATTGTCCTGCCTGATTTTGCCAATTTTTACAATTTTCAGGGATTTTCAGTGTTTACAATGGATTTTTATCGGAATCTAAAAGAATTGGCCGCTTATAATTGAAAAGTGAACGTGTATTTGTGTCGAGTGCGCAATGGTGTAATTGTACTTCGGTGTGATAATTCTGAAAGATGTTAAGCAGATTTTCAGATGTCCTACAATCAGCAGCGGACGTTGTAAGTATAAAAGTCGGCTTTTATTTTCTTCTGAAGGCCAGTGCCATTTATATTTTAAGTAAAAAAGCTTGTGACCTGTTTACAGTATTGTATTTAAATTACAATTTGCATAATTAGCTGTAATTCGTCGCGGTACCGCATTTGCGTAGTGCTACGTTCACGTGCATTATTACAGTTTTTTAAATTTTAGTTCAGGCACTAACGCCGTACTCAGTGCTAGAAATTATTAATTTAATGTTTTTCCAAAAAATTCAACAGCTACCTATAAAAAATAATAAGTGAGCTAATTAAAAATTGAGCATTTGTTTATGATATTAGACAAATCAGATTATAACAACAATATTTCAAAACCATAGTCTTTAAAAAATTAATGTTCTTTTTTTATTTGTAGTTGGCTCCTCCAGCTACAAGACTGGAGGATTTCGAATATCACTGGAAGATGATCATAAACTTCTATCAGAACTACGATGACAACAGTAAAGTGCACATAGAAGACACGAGAATTCCACACCATTTACACCAGATGTTGCAGGTATGTAGAATTTCTTTTTTCCTGATGCAATGACTTTTTTAGTCTCTACTAGCAAGCAACTTATAGAGTTATTTAATAATTTGCAGAACAACAGAATTATAAATTTTAACACATACTAAACTATTATAGAGCCTGTGGCATGAAATATTTAATGGTAACGGTTAATGCGTAACAGTACAAAACAAAAAATCACAGGGAGTAATGCACGGGTCTAGTGAGACAAGCTTAACACTTTCAGTGCCAAGAAAACACTAGGCACGTTCACTGTTTATAGGCAATTGTCGCTGCAAAGCGGAAAAATGCTGCTACGAGTGTAGCCACGTAGCGATTGCAGCAGTGAATGTTTTAAGTGCCGATTGGTGTTCTAGTTCGATGACAGTTCTATTACAATGACTATCAGCTTTAGTTTAAAAGAAATCAATGATGACTCCTGATGACTCCTAGACCATTGTGCTGCAGGCTGTAAATTTGTTAATATTAACAATGTAGATTTAAACACAAATAACAACCTTGTAAATATAAACCATAACAAATTAGCATATTAATCAGGTTAGCTTGAATTAATCAACTTTGCCAAATATAGATTTGATTTAAGCAGTTAAACACTGTACATTTAATTTTCAACTTTAACTGCATGTAATAAGATTCATTTTTCATTCTCATTTATCAGTAAATATTTCACCTTGAATAACTTCATATTTGTGCAGTTAACTGAGAATGCCTTATCATTATGAAAAAGATAAGAAATGTTTGTGGTTTGAATTGAAATTATAATGTTTATTTAATGTCAAGTTTATATAATATTCGCAGATATTGTCAGTAGTAAATAAATATTGAATTATCATCCCAGCCTATATACGTCCCACTGCTGGGCACAGGCCTCCTCTCAGAATGAGAGGGCTTGGGCCATAGTTCTCACGCGGGCCCATGGTGGATTGGGAACTTCACACGCACCATTAAAGTGCTTCACAGTTGTGCAGGTTTCCTCATGATGTTTTCCTTCACCGCAAAGCTCGTGGTAAATTTCAAATGTAATTCCGCACATGAATTGTGAAAAACTCAGAGGTGGGAGCCGGGGTTTAAACCCACGACCCTGTGCTTGAGAGGTGATAGGTCAAACCATTAGGCCACCACTGCTTTTTTCAATATTTATAATAAACTAGCTGTTGCCCGCGGCTTCGCCCCCGTTGTATTTTTTCTGTATTTTCTTCCATAAGAACCTTCTCCTGTCAGTAACAAAGACAATAAAAAAAGAATTGGCCAAATTGGTCCAGGCGTTGTTGAGTTATGCGCTTACCAACACATTTTGCGATTCATTTTTATATTATAGAAGATAGATAATAAATAAAATTTAAAATTTTTGAAGTATTGGACTATTAAACTCAAAACTATTTAATGTGTTAAATGTGTTACCTTGTTAGGGCACAGCAGATCAATATACAATTACACATACTAGTACTTAAAACAATACATTTTTTTAAAATTAAATCTTATCTCTCATAACAATGACATTAATGTGGCACTCCTTTGAACGAAAAGAAAACCAAAATAATCATGTATTAGATAATTTAACAGAGGCTAACAACTACCATTTAAAAGTAAGGGTGTTTACCATTCATCTACTATTATATTTCTTTAAATATCTCTTCTTATTTTGTATACAGAAACTCTATCTTTGGACAAAGCAGTTTTCTGTCCATTCCCATGAAGCTAACATACTCTCATTCGATGTACTTAAAAATATCTTTATTACAAATACTATATATCTAATACATCATCTATAATTTGATACAGTTAATAGTAGACGAAGAGAAAGAACAGCAAGGCGGTACCGTCGGTCCCTGCCTCGAGGCCGTCGTACAGCGCTCCATCTGTCTCCTGGACGCTCTGACGGCGCTGGCAGCGGCCGACCGGCCTCCGGGGGCGCGGGCGCTCGCGCTCGGGACCGGGACTGCGCTGCTGCGCCGCACGAGGCAGCCCCCGGTCAATAGCGCACATGTGTACAGGCCTCTACAGGTCAGTACTAATCGATACACTGTGTTTCTGTCTGTGTGTACTTTCCCTTTCTTTTTACTGTATTGTTTTATTTTCTTAATTAGTGTTTATTTGTATTTTACCACTAGCTTTTGCCTGTGGCTACGTCCGCGTAGGATTCGGCTATCGCGCGCTGTTATAAAAAGTAGCCTTTGTCATTTTCTGGCCCATCAAACTATCCCAAAATCACGTCGATCCGTCGCTCCGTCTCAACGTGATAGATGGACAAACATAGAAACACACTGTCGCATTTATAATATTAGTATGTATGGATATAATAATAATAATATGGTGTAATCATTACTGAAAACTTAAAATGGGAAGAACATATATTAGGTGTTACTAAGAGAGCCAACTCCCTGTTATACTTAATTCGGAAGGCCTTCCATTACATTGACAAGAACCTCTTCCTTAAACTCTACAAGACTTATGTGAGACCGTTATTGGAGTATGCCTTCCAGATCTGGAACCCATACTTCAAAAAGGACATTACCCTTTTAGAAAGAGTGCAAAGGAGAGCCACAAAAATGGTACCATGTCTGCGTAACAGGGAGTATGATGACAGGTTGAGAGAGTTGGGACTCACTACTTTGGAGAGGCGGAGGCAGCGTGGCGATCTGATCGAAACCTACAAAATATTAACCGGACACTATAATGTACCTGAACTGAGTGACATATTTACACGGAGCATGAATGAGAGACTGCGAGGTCACTCTCTGAAACTGATACGCACCCTAAGTAAAAGCAACCCCAGGCGCCATTTCCTGGGCAACCGCATCGTGAAACAGTGGAACAGTTTGCCCGAGACAGTGATCAGTGCACCCTTAGTGAATTCTTTTAAAAACAGACTTAAGTACTTTGAAGACAATAACACAAACACAAGTGAACAATGATATGCACGCATCAGCTATAAGCTGCCTGTGCATTATAAATAATAATAATAATAATATACTTCAGCCTCTAAACAGGGTAATCATGCAGTGAGGCGCTGTGCAAGAAGCTACTACGAAATTCGAACATTGAAGTTTGTATTGTACAGTCCCTCTCACTCTCGCATTAAATAATATAAGCGTCAGCTGGACGACAAGATACGAAGTTCGAATTTTGCATTTTTTTATATCCAGGATAACCAGCCATAAAATTAAATGTAATACAAGGAACATAAGACATGGTTAAATTACAAAAGGCCAATAACAGCTATTCATTAAATTCTATGTGGAAATCATCATAGTGGAAATGTTCACACGAGATACGCTAGCTTATGAACATACCCCGCAACAGAGGTAGCAGAACCGTAGCATATGACAGTTTTATGTTAGGGTTGGCGATTATGATGAATGATGTTGAGGTGAATGAGATAGGTATCATCATCATGATCATCAGCCGGAAGACGTCCACTGCTGGACAAAGGCCTCCCCCTTAGAACGCCATAATGAACGACAACTTGCCACTTGCATCCACCGCTTTCCCGCAACTCTCACGATGTCGTCAGTCCAACTGGTGGGAGGCCTGCCAAATGAGATAGGTATATTTGTATGATTAAAATGTAAATGGCATTGTATTTTTCTTTGTTCGTAGTACTTAGTGACAACCCTGACATACAGCTGCTACAGATTTGCTAGTTCGATTGTGGGGTATGCTTATAAATATTTCTAAAGAAATTCTATGTTATATCCGTTTCCTGCCAGAAAGACTAAAAAAGAAAAAAATAATCTAAGTAAGTTACGTAACTTCTTAGTATCTCCTCTGACGCTATATCGCATATCCCGGTCTGTCTAACCTTCAGTTCGCCATTGTAAAAGCTAAAGCCGAACCAAGACACATAGTGGTGGAATAATGGATCCCTAGACTAATTTTCCTGTAGATTTTATTTTCTCACAACAAATTGATTAAAATTTCCCTTCCAGCGTATGCTGATCCAATGCAACGAGAACCCCGCCTCGCCAACAGAAAAAGAAGAAGTCGAATTACTCCTAACACTATGCGGCCTAGTGCGCAAGGAGCCTGGTCTCGCCAACATCTTCACCACACCCTTCGTAGAAGACAAAACAACATTACTAAGCATTCCTGAAGACATACAAAATCTAATACCCATCAAAAGTAAGATACAAACACCAAAGAAGAATCCTTTGTTCGAAGTGGAACTACCACCAAATCCTTTGAGGAATGTATCAATAATAAGGACCAATGGGGATTGCAACAGCAGCTGTTCCGCTGATGACAATGCTTCGTCTAAAAGCCAGAAGACGGTGTATGATGACAACGACAAGTTTCTGCTGATTGATCTGTTGCTGTCTTACTTGAATAGTGCTGTGAGTATACTATTTGTATATGTTTTTTTAATTTTATTTTAATTTATATGTGGTTAGTATTCACTACTACACAGATTTTCTTATTAATAATTTAATGTGATACCATCCAATAAAACAAATGATTTATGACCTGTTTCACACACTACTTAAATTTCATGTGACTTTTTAGGGTTCCATAGTCAACTAGGAACCCTTATAGTTTCGCCATGTCTGTCCGCTCCGAGACCGCTAGTACTAAAATTTGACATGAATATACTCGTACATATTATAAGTCACGCCGACAGTGGTACAATAAAAAGAATAAAAAATAAATTTTTAGTGTACCTCCTGTAGACGTAAAGTGGGGGTGTTTTTTTTTTCTTGACTAATCCTATATTGTGGTTATATTGCTGGAGAATTATTAGTAGTTTAAAAGTAAATAGTAGCCTAAGGTATAAAATATACCGAAACTTAAAAGATTCCGTACACAATACGAAATCGAATCCTTAGAAAAATATTATGTACTGGTTTTTTCGTAATGGCTACGGAACCCTATCTTGGGCGTGTTCGCGCGACTTGAGCGACACGCTCTTAGCCGATTTTTTTACATACCGCTATTTTTCCAAATTAAACATTATCAATATTTTTTTTATTGTCAGGATAATCAAGTAGTACTCCGGGCGTGTGAGGGCATCATGATAGTATCGTCATTGCCTGATGACGACATCGCGAGCCTCGTCACCACCTGTAGCCCTGCCTGCGAGCTCATAGTGGACAAACTGGCTGACAAATATAAAGCTATACCGGCTAACGTGGACCCTAATGATATAGACCACTTGAATATTACTTGGGCGTGAGTATTTCTTGTGATATCAAGTTATATGATAGTTTTAGACTGTAGTGTCGTGGTGGTAATATCGCCAGCCTCGTCACCACCTGTAGCCCTGCCTGCGAGCTCATAGTGGACAAACTAGCTGACAAATATAAAGCTATACCGACTAACGTGGACCCTAATGATATAGACCACTTGAATATTACTTGGGCGTGAGTATTTCTTGTGATATCAAGTTATATGATAGTTTTAGACTGTAGTGTCGTGGTGGTAATATCGCCAGCCTCGTCACCACCTGTAGCCCTGCCTGCGAGCTCATAGTGGACAAACTAGCTGACAAATATAAAGCTATACCGGCTAACGTGGACCCCAATAATATAGACCACTTGAATATTACTTGGGCGTGAGTATTTCTTGTGATATCAAGTTATATGATAGTTTTAGACTGTAGTGTCGTGGTGGTAATATCGCCAGCCTCGTCACCACCTGTAGCCCTGCCTGCGAGCTCATAGTGGACAAACTAGCTGACAAATATAAAGCTATACCGGCTAACGTGGACCCCAATGATATAGACCACTTGAATATTACTTGGGCGTGAGTATTTCTTGTGATATCAAGTTATATGATAGTTTTAGACTGTAGTGTCGTGGTGGTAATATCGCCAGCCTCGTCACCACCTGTAGCCCTGCCTGCGAGCTCATAGTGGACAAACTAGCTGACAAATATAAAGCTATACCGGCTAACGTGGACCCCAATGATATAGACCACTTGAATATTACTTGGGCGTGAGTATTTCTTGTGATATCAAGTTATATGATAGTTTTAGACTGTAGTGTCGTGGTGGTAATATCGCCAGCCTCGTCACCACCTGTAGCCCTGCCTGCGAGCTCATAGTGGACAAACTAGCTGACAAATATAAAGCTATACCGGCTAACGTGGACCCCAATGATATAGACCACTTGAATATTACTTGGGCGTATTTCTTGTGATATCAAGTTATATGATAGTTTTAGACTGTAGTGTCGTGGTGGTAATATCGCCAGCCTCGTCACCACCTGTAGCCCTGCCTGCGAGCTCATAGTGGACAAACTAGCTGACAAATATAAAGCTATACCGGCTAACGTGGATCCCAATGATATCGACCACTTGAATATAACTTGGGCGTGAGTATTTCTTATAGTGCAGTAAATAAAGGTAGTGGACCCAGCAGTAATTCCTCAGCCCGAAAAAACTTGACAGTATGATAAAGTATCAATAAATAAAGAGTATTGTATAAATATCCAAAAAAAATAAAAAAATGCTCCGTTCAAACTTTCTTCAACATACTATGTATACGTATACTCATGTAACGTATTGGAACAATATATGAAATATAAAAAAAAAATATCCCAGCAGAAATTAAATTAAATTACTAATATAAACAGATTTGTGTTTCGTCACTACTTTGAAAAAATCTCGTATCTCAAATCAATACGTGAACGAAATTGAACCTTGACATAATGGTCATAAAGTGCACTCGGAAAAATTATCCATTTCGAGATACGAGTTTTTTAAAAGTAGTGACGATTTTTAGCTTATAAATACCTAACGTAGGCGTTTTTTTTTTGGATTTTTTATATTTTAGTTACGGCTCATACTATACAAACCAAGCAAAATTTCATCAACTGAGGAATTAATGCTTGGGTCTCCATACAACAACTTCCTTCATTTACTGTACCATCATGATATCAAGTGATAGTGAGTGAGTAAGTGTGATAGTTCAGACTGTAATGTCGTGGTGATGACATCTCCAACGTTGGTGCCACCAACAAACGTGGACCCTAATGATGTTGACCAATTAAAATCATTTTTTTTTATTAAAATAACATTGATTTTATAACTATACTTTTTTTTCAGATATGTGGCACAAGATTTTGGTGACAAAGATTACAACAAATTCCACGGGTACAGAGAGCTGACCAGTTTCTTTTCTTGGCTTGACTATTGCGATACTCTAATGAAGGTATGGAAACTTGTGGCAAATTATAATTTGTGTGAATCGATTAGAGAAAAGAACAGATTGTTAAAAGAAAAGTTGCAAAAATAAGAGTATTTTAGTTTTATTCTAAGTACTTCTTATGGGCATTTTTACTAAAACATGTACCTAGCAACGTCATTGTTAAGGAAAAGTTAAATATTGCCAATATTGCCAGCAGTTAAAGGCCGGCAACGCACTTGTGACTTCTGGTATTGCAGGTGTCCATGGGCGACGGTAATCGCTCACCATCAGGCGATCCGTCTGCTCATTTGCCCCCTATACCATAAAAAAAAAAGTTTTGTGACGTTTTATTCCATATTAACTGCAGGGGAAAATCGTCACAAAACTGACAACTTTACGCCGTTGTTGTTGGTTATGTCTGTTAACACTTTAACTGTCTGTGTGTTACATCAAACTAGCTCTGCCCCGTCCTCGTGACGTTAGAAATGGATGATTCTGTATTATCTGTGCATTACCTGTATTAACACGGACGTATGGACCCATGACAGTGTTTAAAACGAGGGGCAGTGAAAGTGTTAATGGGACAGACTTACAATCGGCAGTGTGCTTGTTTTTTACGTTAAGAATAAGAAATCTTTATTTCGCATAAGTAAGTGTTAGGTACAAACATGTTCATGCTAAGATGAAAAGAAAAACAAATGAAAAATAAAATACAAATGCTATTTTATTTTTCACACTACACTGCCGATTTTAAGTCTGTGCCATTAACACTTTCACTGCAAAAAGGAGTCCACTCAGCACTTGTCGGGTACCTAAAGGTAGCTCGACACTGATATTACGTAGATCCAGGTTGGCATCCGATACAGAACGACGCTAATAAATTAGAAACGACATTATCTTAACCTACTATGTAACCATCTTCCTCAGGAATGCCACCCCACAATCTCCACGCATCTTTCCCGAACGTTCCGCCAGAACTTTCTAGAAGGCGCGGCGGAAGCGGGATTGGGCGACGCACACCACGCCTTACGTGTCACTGCTGTCCTCAGCAAGTGTTTGAAGCTCGTCGACTCCACTGATCTTGCTTTAGGTAGGTTTGTCGAAACAGTTTGTTTATTTTGACACTAGATGGCGTTAGTAGTGTCGCTACAAGGCTAGAACTTTCTGGAAGGCGCGACGGAGGCGGGACTAGTTAAGCGACGCGCACCACGCGCTACGCGTCACTGCTGTCCTCAGCAAGTGTTTGAAGCTCGTCGACTCCACTGATCTTGCTTTAGGTAGGTTTGTCGAAGCAGTTTGTCTATTTTGACACTAGATGGCGTTAGCAGGGTCGCTACAAGGTTAGAACTTTCTGGAAGGCGCGACGGAAAGGGAACCTTTGGTACGTTAGAAGGTTAAGTAGTTTTATCGTAGCAGTTCATCCATTTTGACACTAGATGGCGCTACTACGGTCGCCTCTAGGTCATTACGTCCTGGAACTTTTGTTACAAATAATTTCATTGTCCGTGTGTGTGTGTGTGTGTCTGTAACACCTTTTCCCGGGAACGATTGGAGGTATCAAATTGAATTATTTTTATACTCTTATTTTTAATCTGTGCGATATTGTATTTTTTTGTTTTTTTATTGTTACTGTCCGCAAATATATATTTTTTTTCTTTTTTCTTTCATTTCAAATTAGTGTTTCACTTGCGGCAGCTCTCTTGCAACACAAAGACAAAAGTCCTAAAATCGATAAACTAAATCCCGTCTCTATTTGTTTTGTTCGAATACAACTTTCACACTTAACCGTCAGTTAACACTAATCAATGGATGGTGAAACAGTCCCTTAGTCTGCTTTTTTTTAGGGTTCCGGAGCCAAAATTGCAAAAACGGAACCCTTATAGTTTCGCCATGTCTGTCTGTCTGTCCGTCTGTTTGTCCGTCCGCGGCTTTGCTCAGGGACTATCAATGCTAGAAAGCTGTAATTTTGCACAGATATATTATATAGGTAAACTATGCCGACAAAACAGTACGATTAAAAATTCAAAAACAATTTTTTTAGGATACCTCCCATAGACGTAAAGTGGCGGTGATTTTTTTTTCTCATCCAACCCTATAGTGTGGGGTATCGTTGGATAGGTATTTTAAAAACATTAGGGGTTTGCTATAACGATTTTTCGATTCAGTAATGTGTTTGCGAAATATTCAACTTTAAAGTGCAAATTTTCATTAAAATCGAGCGACCCCCCCCCCCCCCCTCTAAAATCTAAACCGGTGGGTGGAAAATTTGAAAAAATTCAGGATGGTAGTCAGTATATCAAACTTTCAAGGAAAACTATAACGGCTAAGTTTGCTTGAGAATTATTAGTAGTTTATAAGTAAATAGCAGCGTAAGGTATAAAATATACCTAAACTTGGAAGATGCCGTATAAAATACGAAATCCTTAGAAAAATATTACTAAATTTTTTCGTAATGGCTACGGAACCCTATTTTGGGCGTGTCCGACACGCTTTTGGCCGGTTTTTTATTTTTTTATTTTTGTTATTGTTACAGAATTTTCAAACTGGTTAGTAGGCGACGGAGAAATATCAGAATGGCCGCTGCTCCACACTCTCATCACCAACTGCCTCACAGACAACCACGATCTCACGCTGGAGACGCTGAGATTTTTTGAGGTACGCTTTAAAAAAATATTTAAGAGTTTAGTCACAGTATATATATATATAAACTATAGCAGTATGGAAGCTACGAACAAATCGATCGAAACGAACACACTCACACAGACGCGCGCTCTACACGGCCTCTAAGGGGGTCTCACTGTACTGCAGTAGTATATATGCTGTGGCTTAGTCTTAAGCCGAGTTTAGGAAAATCCTGCAAGTAAGCCCAATCAAATACCCCTGGTGTTGCAAATGTTTATGGGCGGTGGTGATCTCTTACCATCAGGAGACCCATTTGCTCGTTTACCATAGAGTCAAAAAAAAAGTTGCCTAAATCTTTTTGTCAACAGACGATAGTAGAGAAGGGCACAGAACACAGCATCCACCGACTAGTTTTGTCCCGTGTGTGCGCTCGCGGGTACGTCGCGCCGCCGGTTCGTGACGACGACGAGCGAGACAGGCTCAATGACGTGTCGCTCTGGCAAGAACGGGAGAGGAACAGGTCGGTGCAATAAATATAGTTAACTAGCCCCCGCCCGCGTAGAATTCGGTTTTCACTATCCCGCTGGAACTATGAAATTTTCTGGGATAAAAACTATCCTATGTCCTCCGGGACTCAAACTATCTGTATACCGAATTTCATCTCAATTGGTTCATCGGCTTAGACGTGATGAAGTAACAAACAAACAGACAGTCGCATTTATTATATCATTATCATCCCAGCCTATATGGGCCAATCAACTTTTTTACCGACACTAATCTGTCCGCGACATTTTTCAAACAATTGCAGATTTTTGTAAGTAAACATGTTTTTTCTGTAATTTAATAGATGGTGTACATGAATACATGCCATTCTACGTAAGTTCAACCTATTAAACCGTGAAATATCTTGTTGGAAGTACGATTTTTTGGTAACGCCAGAGACAGTTTTGGTAACGGAGGAGATGCCCGAAGTGTCGGTAAAATAGTTGATTGACCCATATACGCCCCACTGCCACTATCTAACCTATCAGTAAAACTTGGCTAGGATACTAGGTTGACTAAGCTTAGCTCTTCTTAAGTAAATTTTTTTATTCTCTACTAGCGTTTACCCGCGGCTTCGCACGCGTTAGTCCAAGATTTTATCCCTATCCCGTGGGAACATCGGGATAAAAAATTGCCTATGTGTTATTACAGACGACCTACCTACATACCAAATTTCATGACTCTATGCTCAGCGGTTGTTATTTAGAGATGTTATCCCTATCCCGTGGGAATATCGGGAGAAAAAGTATCCTATGTTTTAATCCAGGTTGTAAACTAACTTTTCGCCAAATTTCATCCAAATCCGTCCAGCCGTTTCAGCGTGAAGAAGTAACGAATATACTCACTCACTCCCACACAAACTTTCACATTTATAATTAGTAGGATTGTTTTCTTGACATTAATAAATTAAGGGAGTGTAAATATGTAAATGTATAAGTCTTTGTATAAGTCCATTAATCAACTTAGTATTTGCTAGGGAGGCGATGAAACAGCTGCAGCACGAGGATCACGTAAACGAGCAGATCAACGACATACTCTCGCACGAGGGGCTCGAGCCAGCGAGGGAGCGAGACAACATACACAGGGTCATTAACAGGTACGTTGGGGTCTCTAGGGGTTAAAGTACAAAGCAAGTCCTGGGGCAGGAGAGTGGCGGCGACAAAAAAGTTTGCAATAATTTTTACTGAAAAATATGATCAGCCTTCCTGTTCACTGCAAAACGATCTGTTGTGTGTAAGTAGTAGCAGAGGCGGCCTTAAGGGGTGGCGAGCAGGGCAATCGCTTTTCCGGGGGCCTCGCGCAACAAGCCAAGCAAATTTTAAAAAAATATAGATTTTTTTAACCATATTTTCGCATGACATTTTTCACGAAGGACAAAAGGCCTCGCAAAGACCTGCCGCCCGGAGCCTCGCTAAGGCCTCGCTAAGGCCGCCGCTGAGTAGTAGTAACGTGTCCATATAATCTAGTTATGGGCAAAGTACGGCCCTATAACATCTTACGGACATTTAAAAGAAATTTAAGACATTAAAAAAACAATTTACAGTTTTGTGCTAGCGTTGCATTCTGACGGCTGAACATTGCAGTAATATTCCCTATTGACAAAAGAAAAAGGTATGGCCAAACGTCCTAAATTTAGGACATACGACAAAGCTAATGTCAACCTTCAGTTATTGACATTAAGTTTCAAATTCGAATGGTCAGGGAGCGAAACTTTGATGCCGATGACAGCCGTATAACATCAAGCTTCATACGGTGTTTTTATCTAGATTATAGATAATCTGTAATAACTTATTGACCTCTTTAGTTTACGGATATTTTATTGACACTTGAGACGGCCAGTACTTATAAATGTCACTGTTTTAATATGTTGTGTATATTTCATAAAAACACCCTATATAAGGGTCATACTGAAAACTAGCGCTGCGGCTTGCTGTAGCAATACGCTGAGTACGGCCCTTTTTACTTCTTTCGGCACGATGTTTATTTAGTTTTCTTTCTTGGTGCCTAATATATAAGACTAGCTTTTGCCCGCGGCTCCGCCTGCGTGGTATTTGGTAATCGCGCGCTGTTCCCTCGGGAACTCTGCATTTTTCCGGGATAAAAAGTAGCCTATGTCACTCTCGGGCCCATAAACTATGTCTATGCCAAAAATCTCGTCGATCCGTCGCTCCGTTACGGCGTGAAAGACGGACAAACACACTTTCGCATTTATAATATTAATATGAATTGTACAAGATGGTCTGTTTTTTAGCTATAATTTTATTTATTATTATTGTTGTGCCGAATTTAGGTAAATAAATTTATTTTTTCCTTCTTTCTTTCTATATGTCAATTTGCGTCATAATGACGTCACCGGCATCAAAGTTTCACTCCCTGCTAATGATCAATATATGACGTGGGCCTTACGAGGAAGAATAATCTAACAGACATACTTACTAGATTCTAGAAACTAGGCTATTTTCAAGCATGCTTCAGCAATAATATTAACCGCTTAAAAACGTTTTAGGCGGCTTGAGCAACTGAAAGCGCAAGTTGAGGAGGTGATGGCGACCGAAAACATTCCGATACCTGAGACCGCACGCGATAGCTTAAGCCAATAGCCCGCCGGTGTCAGGGGTTCCCAAACTGTGCGCCTGGGGTGTCGCGATTCACCATTTAAGTTGCCTAAATGCGTGTCAGTCTATAGCAGGGTTCCTTAGGCTTTTTGCAGCCATGGACCACTTTTGCAATTTAAACAATTCCACGGACCCCTGTCAAAAGATATTTTTGGAAATTTCCTAATAAATAAATATCACGGGACAATTCACACCAATTAACCTAGCCCCAAAGTAAGCTTAGCAAAGCTTGTGTTATGGGTACTAAGCAACGGATAAACATACTTATATAGATAAATGCATACTTAAATACATATTAAACATCCAAGACCCGAGAACAAACATTTGTATTCATCATACAAATATTTGCCCCGGCCGGGATTCGAACCCGGGACCTCAGGCTTCGTAGTCAGGTTCTCTAACCACTTGGCCATCCGGTCGTCAAAAATATGTTAAGAGACTGACCTACTGCGGACCTATGATACACATGCTATGGACCCCTAAGGAGTACGTGGACCCCACTTCAAGAAACCCTGGTCTATAGGGTAAACGTCCGAGTGATTGACACGCTAATGCCTTTAATGTACAGTCAATCAATCAATCAATCAATGTAATTTATTTGTGAACATAGGTCAGTACAGTCGGAGTAAAAAAAGGTTCGTCACCCTAAGATCTATTTTCCTTTGCTCAGTATGAGCGATAATCTGCTTTACCGATTGAGTAGGACATACTGCGTCAACCTGTCAACTTACTACACATAATCAGGTAACCATACCAACCCTACCACTACACCTTGGCACTGACACACACACACACACACACATACATAACAATAAACAATAATCTTTCAAATGTAGACTTTCATATAATTCAATTACATGATCGGATTTATTTAAAAACGAACTCAAGTTTAATCACAAAATTTGTAATTAAAAAAAAACGAATAGTCTACCTGTGCACGTTCTCGCTGGTAATTTCTTTTACAAAAGCATCGCGTGTAAATGACTAAACATAACCCCACTTCGGGCAGTCGGGTAAAAAGAGTAGTATACGAAAGATTGGGAACCCCTGCTTTATATCACTATTTTTCTCAGTTTGAGAAATTTTAACTATGTGTAAATAAAAGTTTTAATGTGAACTTTGTACATTATATTTTGTAAATAAGTGTTGTTGTAAATATGGGTTGGAAATGGGTTATCTTTTATTTTTAATTATTTTATTTAAGCCATAGTGTGCCAGATTTGTTTTGACATTTTAGCTCCATATTGTCCCACTGATATAGCCATTTTGTTGTACCTTATACAAATACAAATATGTTTATTTTGCATCAAATGTATAAGTTCCTATAGTTGATACAAGAATTAAATTTTATTTTTATTTGACGTCATTTATATTATAATATA
The DNA here is from genome assembly GCA_037349165.1 of Choristoneura rosaceana. Taxonomy (NCBI): domain Eukaryota; kingdom Metazoa; phylum Arthropoda; class Insecta; order Lepidoptera; family Tortricidae; genus Choristoneura; species Choristoneura rosaceana. Next base: position 3,395,620 of record JAZBNJ010000012.1, on the reverse strand, counting down.
GTTGTTTCGGCTAAAGATCTGTGATGGACATTTGATTTGCATACGTATCTCAAATAATTTATATTTTTGAAATTTTTGTACAAATTTTTGTATTTATGTATTCGGTCTGATAAAAACACTCACAAAAATAACAAAAATGCTCTTTCATTGCTCAAGTTAGTAATATATTAACCTTTTCAAAATCAACTACAAATTAAAGCTATTTAGACGGTGCGAAAAATATAGTGCAAGTTTCTTTAGGGGCCATCCGCAAGGTCCGTCTCACCAATTTTGACCATTTCTCCCTCATAAGAGCTAATTTAAACTTACACCGTTGCGTAAATATCACTACGCTATACTCTGGCGGATAAATCCATTGAAAAGGTTAATATTTCCGCCATTAGAAGAACAAAAGGCACAACTGGAAACCTTTATAAGGGTACATTTCAACGGGTGTCTGACTTAGACTCGTATACTCATCCTAACCTCTTAACGCCCAAGTGAAAATTTTGCTTTATGGACTTTACGTTCCTTCTGAGAGAGAGTTTAATGTCAAATTACTGACAAGTCCTTTGTAAAGGACTTTGAGCGTTAGGAGGCTCAAAGTCAAAGTCAAAATCTCTTTATTCAATTTAGGCTATAACAAGCACTTATGAACGTCTAAAGAATCTACCACCGGTTTAAAAAAACCTCTGTTGAGAAGAATCCGACAAGAAATTCAACGAGGTTTTTTTTTTTTTTGAAAACAGATTCACAATATTTTAGAGGCTAAAGTGGATACCCCAATTTTATAACATTTTAAATACTAGATTGAGCCAGAGGCCCGTCGACTTGTTCTTATATACACAATACACTTGTTTGAAATAGAGCAGGTTCACAATTCTGTCTTTTATTCTAATGGTGACAGAAATTTAAAAATAACATAAGTTAAGTAGTAAATATTTTTTGTGGGTGTTGATTCAAAATCAGCCATGCTCTGTGATTAATTTAGGTCATATTTTGTTATGCCTTGTGTGATTAAACGTATTAGTTCTGGAGTGGTTGTTTTATTCGGTCCCGTTTTGCAGTTTCTTGCTGCTGCTGCCGCGCGCCATACTGTCGGATCCGGTGGGTGCGGACTATGAGCATTACATACACGACGCGCATAGGCATTATCAGGTAAATATAGGACAAAAATGTAAAGTGTCTCGCGTACTTTATATAGAACAACACACACACACACACACACAAACGGGCCAATCAACTATTTTACCGACACTGTGGGCGTAATAATAAATGATATCTATACATCACAAGTATTTAACACAACTTTATTTTTAACACAGTAGGTTCGCTATTTGAAGGATCGCTAATGCGGATCGGAATTATTTCCAAATATCCCTTTGATGTTTAAAGACTTTTTTTTTTCAAATGTGGCAATTTTCTTCAATTTTTGAATATATAGACACATAGATGATGTCTTGTATAGTGGAAAGAATTACGCGTAGAGATTATAATAGCTTCCAAAACCAAAATCCTTAACACTATTAAAGATTTTCTATGTTGGTTAGTCAGTACCCGAATAAGCCTTAAACCAGTGCTGGTTTTCAACCAGCTATATGCTGAGCCGGGACATTTTTATAGCAGCAAAGCTTTTTATAGTAGCCAAAATGACAAAAACGGAACCCTTATAGTTTCGCGATGTATGTCTGTCCTTCCGCGGGTTTGCTCAGAGACTATCGATGCTAGAAAGCTGTAATTTTACACGAATATATATGTAAACTATGACGATAAAACAGTACAATAACAAAATCAAAAAATATATATTTTTTAAAGTACCTCCTATAGACGTAAAGTGGGCGTGATTTCTTTTTCCTCATCCAACCTTATAGTGTGGGGTATTGTTAGATAGGGTTGCTAAAACAATTTTTCGATTCAGTGATTTGTTTGCAAAATATTCAACTTTAATTATTGAAGTGAGCTAACTTTGGGGGCGGCAGACGTGAGCTTGCCTTCGGAATCCAAAAGCTTAACGGTTACTTGACCTGAAATGTATATTTCAGAATTAAATTACTTTTTTTTTTATTTTGACTGTGGAAGCATTCTACGCTTCCGCTGAACGTAGATATAGTTAGTGTTTAGTCTTGTAACTAAGGGACCCCATACCTCCATGTATTATTATTATTTTGTATTTTTTTTCTTTAATTGTATACTGTAGTTTTTAAGTATTTTATTTGTAATTATTTTATTATGAAAAAATGACCTTCTGCCAAGTTTCTTGCGGCGCATGCTTCTTGGCAATGATGGTCTTTCCGAAAGCGCTGGTAGTTTAAAAAATGACGTGTAAAAGTGCCCATTGCGGCCTATTTACTGAATAAATTATTTGAATTTGAATTTGATGAACTTTAAAGTGCAAATTCTCAATAAAATCGAGCCAAACCCCCCCCCCCCCCCCCCCCCCGTTTAAAATCTAAACCGGTGAGTTTAAAAATTGAAAAAAACAGGACGGTAGTAAATATATCAAACTTACAAGGAAAATTATAACGTTTAAGTTTTCTTGAGAATTGATAGTAGTTTAAGAGTAAATAGCAGCATAAGGTATAAAATAAAATATATCTAAACTTAGAATATTCCGTACAAAATATGAAATCCTTAGAAAAATATGACTTAATTATTTCGTAATGGCTATGGAAGCCTATTTTGGGCGTTTGGGCGTGTCCGACACGCTCTTGGCCGGTTTTTTTATTTTTCCTAACCTGTGTAATGTGTCACTGCTGTTAAAAATAAATTATTTTCATTCTTTCTTTCCTTATTAATGTGATATGGTTATTGGTTAGCGTCTATGGGGCAAGTCGACACGGTATCACAGTATACAGGCTGGCCCATTTATATCGGTCAGTATGGGGAAGTCTGAAACTATACGACATACGAAAATTTCTTCTTAGGAACCATGACATCGATTTTAATAACCAGAAAAACTGCATTCATGCATTTAAAAAAAACCTGTACTCAGCTCGGGAATCGAACCCGGTTGTTTTGAAAAAAAAACTTACACTATTTCTATTTAGATATCGATTGTGTACATCTTAAGCAGTAAATGTCTCCATGAAACATTATGTCTAAAATGAATAAAATGCATTGTTTTCACATACTTTAATTTATTTTAGTAGGTGTTCGAAGTGTCCACCGTTACAATATTCAACAAATTCTGGCATGTAAAATTGTCTCTATGGTTGTTTGTACCTCTTTGCTAGTAAAATCGATGTCATGGTTCCTAAGAAGAAAATTTCGTATGTCGTATAGTTTCAGACTTTCCCATACTGACCGATATAAATGGGCCACCCTGTATATTATATAAACTAAAGCAGTATGGAAGCTACGAACAGATCGATCGAAACGAACACACTCACACAGACGCGCGATCTACACGGTCTCTAAGGGGGTCTCGCGGTACTGCAATCGCGTACGTGTCAAATTTAATGACTTAGCCGAGCGATTGTTATTTAAAGATTTTATCCCTATCCCGTGGGCATATTTTAATCCAGGTTATAAACTAACTTCACACACTTTCATATTTATAATATTAAAATAGAATTCGTAGGATTTGCACGAAATGCATCGGTGTGACAAAACCACTTGCCAATTTCCAGTACTGGCTGGACATAACGTCGACGTTCAACTGGCCTACGGAAACGTACGTCGAGACGACCGCTAGTTCGACACACAGCTACGACAGCCGTCCCGAGGCCGACCTACATCTCGACGACGCTTTTGACGACAAAAAAACCTGCCACACCTGCCAAGAAGTCGAGAAAGAATGCAAACCGGAATGCTTCACGCAAAGATTGATTCTCAGAAGTCAAGATTTGACTATAAACGAGGAGGAAGAATTCGATGAAGGACCGTTTCTAAGAATGCTTTTTAAGTTATTAGCTAATATGCATAGTCAGCCGTATCAAGTTAATTTACACTTGACGTCTATATTGTCTAAGTTAGCGTTGTTGCCACATCCGAATTTGCATGAGTACTTGTTGAATCCTATGTTGACGACGGCGAAGAAGACGGTGACGTTGTTTAAGACGTTGCAAGAGCTAGCGAGGCGGTTGACTATGGAGATACCGAGGCTAAGGAATTATAAGAAAGTGATTGAGAACACGAGACAGCATTTGATGAGCGAGGATCCGATTTATGATGAAAGGTGAGATTTTGTTAATTATATTTTGTTATTTTCCTTTCCCATCGTATTTTTAAGAAAACGTCATGAACTTTCTATGTCTTGCCCGACTCCCGATTTAACCTCCTAAGTCTTGACATTTTTAACAAATTATTAGCATTTAAAACCTAGACATGGTTGACATGCTTTGTTATTTTGGATTTTATTTCAAAATTCTTAGAATTCTTTGTTCAATTAACATTTTGTACTTTATAAAGTACATTCGGCCGTTATTCCTAGTGTTAATTAGTCCTTTATAAAGTACGCGAGGACTCAGGAGGTTAATGTGAAAATTTAATTGGTTTATTCTAGGCACCCTAAGGGCGGTTTCAGACTAGCCTTTTTATCGGGCGTATTACTTTTAAATATCATTGTATGTATGTTACTCTGTAAGGTATTTATTATATGGGCCAAGTTGCCCGAAATAAATGGATTTAATATTTATTATAAGCTCGTTTTTGTTGAAAGTGCGTGTACACGCGTACATGTGCTGTTTGATTTTCTTCGAGCGTTGTGTATGCAGGAATGAGCGCTTACACGCGTGGTCGGCTTAATCTAACGCGCTGAATGCCAAAAACCACCGTCTACGCGAAGAAAGAAACGCTAATCTGAAACCGCCCTAATTTTGTCCTCTTTTGACTATACTTTAATTTATAAATACTTTTTTATGTTCCAGCTGCGACCACAATCAACTAGTAGAGAGCTTGATAGTGCTTGAGGAATTCTGCAAAGAGCTCGCCGCCATTGCGTTCGTCAAATACCAACACTCGGTGCATCTGAACAGATAAAACTGTTACTATAATTTGGGATACTAAGTAAACTAAAGAAGCATGGTGACTGTCTATCCACGTGAGTCCTCGCGTACTTTATAAAGAACAGATTAACACTAATAATAACGGCTGAGTGTACTTTATAAAGCACAAATTGTTCGTTGAAAAAAAAAAGAATGTTTAAATATCCTGTCGCCCAAGTAAATTTTTGTTTTATGAACATGACATTTTATCACTTAAGGAAGAGTTCAGTGACACATTACTGTAAGTCCTATATATAGGACACTGGGCGGCAGGTGGATAATATCCAAAGCGGCATGTCAGTTCCACAGTTAATAAACAAATTAAGAAATTTTAAGTGAATGTGTAGGAGAAACTCCAAAAGCCAATGGATTTTAATTTACTTAGTATTTGCTAAATAGTTTATTTATGTTAAATCGAATCACATAAGTAGTTAATGCATTCACTGCCACCGACGCACATATGCGTTTTCGGAACTTCGCCCAGTGCCGCTGTCATAATTATTCATACATTTTGAACGCACACGCGCGTCGGTGGCACCTGTGGAAGTCAGGTGGCAGTGAATGCGTCAAGTTTGGGTTTGTTTCAATACGCTTATCGAATTTAGTTTTCACGTATTTGGCAGATCAATTTATTTAAGTAATTGCTAGTCCGCATATTGCATTTAACCGTCAAAGGACACTCAATTTCATTTTAATAACTATAAAATTATGTATATAAAAGTAACCAGCTATGCTCAGAGTTTATTTGTACGGTAGAATCCAGGATACAGAAAGTCGCTGAGAACTGCTGTCACAGACTTTATTTCTTGTATGTGAACCCCCCTTAAATATTTATTTTAATTATTTATTTTTAAAGTGATTATACAACTAAAGTTTCTGTGAGTGTTTCAAGCGTTTCAAGCGGCAAAACAATCACGTTTGTTGCATGGAAGCCCCCCTTAAATATTTATTTTGTTCTGTTTTTAATATTTGTTGTTTTCAATTATAAATATATATTACGAATCAAGAGATAGAGCCCTATGACAGACGGGTGGACAGACAGATACACAGCTAATAAGGTTCCTTTGGCACCCTTTGGGTACGGAACCCTAAAAAAAGGTGATATTGAGAATTAAAGCCCTTTTGAGTAGCATGTTTGTAAGACATTCTAAAAAATTGAGTATTATTTGATGCAAAAAAAATAGTAGCTTGTATTATTAATTCACATTGTTGAAATAGAAACAATGATTTGATTTGCACGTTTTTATTGGATAGTGTGACACGTGATTTTTTTGGTATTAAAAGAGGTGCTCTGTATAACCTAAAGTTGGAAGGTATTTATTAAACACTAGAAATAAGTGTTCGGAAAGGGATTCAGTCAAAAAAAGCCTAATACTAAGCCGAGTTTAGACTTGCAAGAAAAATCGTGCAAGTTCCATTACATTGCGGCGCACGATTGACCACTACAAACTCGTTGGCTTTACAGCCTCGCAATGTGATGCAATTTGCACATTTCCTGCAAGCCTAAACTAAGCTTAAGGCGAAAATCTTGTAAGTCTAAACTGAGTCAAATATCCAGTTTAGAGTTTCAAGATTTTCGTGTAAGTTGCATTACATTGCAGCGCTCGATAAACTCGTTCGTTTTACGGCCTCGGTATGTTAATACAACTTGGACGACATTTCTTGCAAGTCTAATCCAGGCTTTAACTTTGATACTCATTGAAATAGACGAAAATAAAATAAAATGTGCAATAGAATAACTTTAAGAATGTTAGCAGTAATCAGGAGTTTGTAATTTGTATTTGAACGATATTTAACGTTTTCGCCGCCACGTCATACAAAAGACATCACCCATACGTGAGGCTTCTTATTGCAATGCCTAAAATTGAACCTTATCGCAATTGAACGAAGGCTGCTTTTGCATTGAAGTAATGGACTTTTATATAGGTCGTTGGCTTGGAACCTGCAGTGCGTATCGTCAATGCTTAAAAAAACTCGTACCTTAAAATAGGTAATTTTTCAGTGAACTTTATGAACATTACCAAGGTTCAATTTCGTTGACATTTTGATTTTAGATACGAGATTTTTTCAAAGTAGTGACGGTATATACGAGTCGTTGGCGTCGAATAGGTTAAAGGATAGCTTCATGTTTTACCTAACGTTGAGGCAGTGTATTAACCTATTCGTTGCGATGTTTATATCTGGCTATACGTACTAAAACTTATTTATTACATTCCTTGTCTACGTCATTATGTATAGTCGCAATATAATTAAGTTATTCGCACTACTGCTATGCGTTTATGCACAATATTGTTGCCCGTTTCACCTGTTGAATAAAATGTAAGAATAAAATGCAGTTTTATTTTCATCATGTCGGCCGTAGGACGTCCACTGTTGGACATAGGCCACCCCATATACTTTCAGTGGCTTCGGTTAGAAACGGCCTACATCCACCGTGACTGGCTTTAACCAGGTAGAAAATCTAACAGCTGAATGCGGTTTTATTTTAATTTCTCGAAATATTTTTTTAATATTGTACATTATTAAAGCCGATATCCATCAAAAACGTTGTAAAACTTATTAGTTAACACATTCAGTGCTAGGAACACGCTAGGCGCGTTCTCTGTTCGTAGGCAGTTTTCGCTGCAAAGCGGAAAAACGCTGCTACGCGCTACGTAGCGAATGTGTTAATAAGGTGCTATGGTTACAATTCCATTTGTATTATTTCATCATCATCATGTCTGCCGAAAGACGTCCACTGCTGGACATAGGTCTCCCCCAAGGCTCTCCACTCAGACCGGTCTTGTGCTTGTTTGTATTATTTGAAATTATTTTAATTGGACCTGAGAACTCTATAATGGTGTCGTAGTCCAACTGCAAAGATAGTTGGACCGCGGCCCCTAGTAAAGGCCCGTAATCCTAATTGGAACGTAAACTAATTGGGAAGATGACGCCATTGAAAAATAATTCGAAGGCACAACTCCATTAAAAAAAAACGCTTTATGTTAGCCCTGAAAACCAGATTAATTTTCGATTTACTGTAAAATTAGATTTTTTATTGCTTTAAAACAAATAAATAGTTAGTTGATTGAGTTGCCAGATAATGACGTCATAAGTAGCTATTGCCATTGAAACTATAGGAGAATTGTGTTCTGACAGCTCATAAAAAGTACGTCAGTTGATTGGTGGTGTCAACATCCCTATTGGACAGAGCAGTTGGACCTTACCCCGAAAGGGCCATTCGTCTATCTCATAATTTTTCTCCGACGCACAACCAATGGCTACGTGAAATAAAACAACAAAGTAAAATGCAATGGTGATTATATTTTTTTTCTCCAAAATTAAATAATGCATATAAACATGAAATAACCATGAACAAAAACTTTTAAAACTATTTACAAGTGTTATTTGTAAGTTAAGCTTTATACGAGAAGAAAATTATATTTATCAACACACAGAGGACCTGCCTCAATAGTGCCCCCCCCCCTTTCCACCTTCTTTAATGAAACTAGCAACGGTAGCAATTAAATCGACCCATTAACACAATAAAAAAGTAAACAAATATAATTTTCTTCCCACAAGCATAAAGTCCAAACTGTTTATTTAGTAAAATTTTTAGACCTTGACAGCTTTTAAGATAACTAAATTCAATGGCCCCTATCCATCAAAAGGCACTTTAAATTTCTGTGATAAGTAAAAGATCAATGGGCTATTGATTAAATTCAAAGTGCCAATTATTGGGTCACATGCCAGATATGTCATAAGGACTGGTCACACTGGATGCGTCTTGCGGTCCACTCATCTCATGGATTAGTTAACCGGACCGCAGGATGTATCTAGCGTGACAATAAATAAAACGTAGCCAGACCTAAAAACGAACTAAATCACAATATGCTGATACACGCATCATTCACACAACCGTTACATATAACATATTTATTCAGTTTTCATCTAACTAATCGATTATTTATAACTAAGCCCGTGCGCTATGGCAGGAATAATTTAAGCTAGAAACACTGACGCCGGAGGCGGCGCCGGTTGTAATATTAGAGCTAACGTGAAAGAGGGCACACAGAATACCGCACCGTATTATATGTGCCCTCTTTCATATTAGCTCGAATATTACAACCGGAACCGCCACCGCTGTGTTTCAAGCTTTTACAGTTCCCATGGCATACTAAAAAAGTCGTATCGAAGTGTATTCTATACTGATATATGGATGATTTTATCTCTTATTTTTTATGCCATAAGAACTGCAAATAACCTCCAAAACATGGCGCTACCGCGGTCTATTTATATTATAAATTGTTTGTATGAACTTTACTAACTAGAGCTTAACGGTGTCAACGCACTTCCCTTGTACAAAAATGTCTACAGAATTAAATGACAGCCAAAACAGACGTGTGGCAAATTCAATCGATATTAAATTATATTAACCCTTTCGTTCCGGATGACGAGTTAACTCGTCTTGTGCGATGTGCTCTCAGATCCGGTAGACGAGTAAACTCGTCTTAAAAAAATTTACATTACATATATGAATATGGAAAACTGGCTAGATTTTGTGTATGGCTTTGCCGGAACGAAAAGGTTAAAAAGACTTACTTCAAAAAGACGTGAAAGTAGTTCTTTATTCGAGCTACAAGAACGGTTTATTATAAAGAACTCAATCCAATTTTCGATTGAAAATGAAGCGAAATATTTCTATTTTTTAAATAGTGAATAATACGAACCTAGAAGTGATACAAAGTTTATACTTATTTCGCCACACGCCTGTTCAAGCTTATTAAAAGTTGTACTATAATTAGAATTTGTAACAAACTTGGATTCAATGCGAGAGGCACTTGATCGCTTTAATAATGAACTACGTAAAGTTGAAATAGATACAGTATTGGAGTTTTAGCTAGAATTATTACATATCGTCACTACTTTGAAAAAAGCTGGTATCTCAAATTCGATGATCTTTCCGGGTGAACTTAATGAACATTGTTTTAAGGTTCAAATTTGTTGACGTATTGATTTGAGATACGATTTTTTCAAAGTAGTGACGCTATAATTGTTGCAATGCACGAGATTTTGTGTAGTGTATGGATGGAGCTTGTAGCTGGCCCTATACTAAGAAGTTCAAAATTCGAACTTCGTATCTTGCCGTCCCGCTGACACTAATATTATTTAATACCAGAGTGAGAGGGACAGTACGATACGAACTTCGAATTTCGTAGTAGCCAAATCGTGTACTGAATTTCATCTAAATCAGTTCAGCAGTTATGACGTGACGAAGTAACAGACTTACAAACTTTCGCATTTATAATATAATTGGGATATCTTAAGGCAAGTGGGTAAACAAACTCAATATTGTCACTAGCAGAAGAATGCAATATTGAAATAAATAGAATAAATGATATTCATTATTTTAGAAAGTAGCAATGATTGGATTTTTACGCTACATTGTCTTTTGTATAAAATCATAACTCAGCCTAATCCAAGACAAGCTTATATAAGGCATAATTGCAAAATCACTTTCCTGTATAACCATAGTTCGGGAAAGTATTGGGTAAATCTATTTAACAAGTTATAATTATCGTGACAAGTAAGTAATATTAGGTCCAAAACATTCTTTGATACACCCGTACTTCTGACAAAATGAACTCAAGCGCTGTAACAGTGAATGTCAGTCGACAACAATGTTTTTTGTATGTATTAGATTATTTCTCATAAAGTATTCCATTTTTGAAATTTTCAGCTGTCCAATTATTATAAAACAAAATCCTGACGCTATTTCACCACAAAAAATAAGTACTTAATATTGTTTTTTAAATATATACAAAACCTGATGGTAAAAGTGATAAAAAGTTAGAAAATCTTTGCTGCTGGATCCAATAGAAAGTTTAGATGTAGTTACAAAATTACGATTTTTTCCTCACAAGATTACGTGACGTTTTTCTGACGTCAAGACATTTTGGATGTTTCATGCAGTTTATGCTTTATGATCTCGTCCTTAGTGTTAATAATTTCTTGACAAAAGTGATTTCTTGTCAATTTCATGACGGGGCAACTTTTTGAGAAACACTCATAATATAACCAGCGACCAATAAATCCGGTGTTTGAACACTACAAATAAATCACAAAATATTAACATGCTGACATGTATAGATTGATATACATCAACATTGCCTGCATCCATGGCGCGCTTATACATATTTTTTGATATACCTATACTATTATGTTTAAAACAGGGTCTCTCAAAGTGGGGTACGCGAACCCTGAGGAGTTCGCGACAAGATTCACGTAATGGTATTGTATGGTAATGGTAAGACACTTCTTACTTGTATTTGGGTGGATCAACTATTTCTTGTTATTCTGTCCCGTCAGCGAGGGGACAAAAGTAGTACAGTTTGTTAGAAGAAATGTTGTCACATTATATTAACATGCTTATTAGATGACCAACCATAAAAAGGGCTTAAAACTGTTACAAAAATGTATATTTGGCATATTTTAATCCCATAAATTTACGGTTTAAAGAGTAACTCAGGAGACCGTAACTATAGCAACGAGTGACAAGAAAAAGTTGATTGACCCATTTGTTACCTGTTATTGAAATAAATATTATATTATAATGATGATTGAAATAAAAAAAGTTTAAGGTCAAGTTCAGTTTCTCCAACAGGCAATTTTATTATTTCCTTATGGTAGGGGTTCGCTGTCATCTAGAAACTTTAAAAGGGGTATGTGGAGCCATAAGTTTGAGAAACCCTGGTATATAGTAACAAAAATGTACAACTAATTTCGACGTCGAGTGTCGTTATGACGTGAAATTTAAATATATAGGCAAGTTACAGACAAACGTTAACAAATCCTTACACTAATTCGGAATCTCAATATCCTATCATATAATACAAGCTATCATTTGATATATTATCTATATCACGGAAACATTATAATTGGCCCATGCTACCAGTTACATTCGTATTATAACCATGTGCCATACCGGGTGTGGCCTGTAATACGAGCAAATAATGAAAAACTAGATCGTACTCGTCAAACTAAACAACATTAGTTCAGCGACTTTTAAAAATAATGGAGTGTTTAGATTTTCCTTTTTCCATACAAATTAAATACTGCAGTCAATGTACGCCATACTAGAACACAACTGACGTCGCCTGTCACGCTACAAAACACCAACCATTTTGCTTTACATTGCTTCTTCGAATAAACTTTAAAGTGTAAAAAAAAAATAAAAAACTAATTATTTTTAAAAGTAGCTGAACTAATGTTGTTCATTTTGTCGAGTATGATCTCTATGTTTTGATTATTTGCTCAAATTTCAGGCCACACCCGATATTATGGTACAATTATGTCTGAATAGTGTTCCATACGTGGTAGGTACATACATAGAACTAAAGTTTTTAGTAAGAATTTAAATAGACAAGAAATTGAAAACTCGATCGAATATTTTATTTATTTATCTCGAGACCAGTTTTGAAAATTGCGGAAACTTAACAGCGCACATTATATCATAGGATTAATTTGATTCAATAACAAAAAATTCTTCAATCGACGCTGTAAGACTGCTAGTTTTTCTCATAAATGAAGTCAAAAATATTAAATTAAAAACTAGAATTACAGAAAATAATCTAGATCTCAAGTTTAACTTTAGATATGTCCGTCGCAATCATTAGAATCCCAATGAACTAATAATTAATCAAGCTTTGTTGAGTATCCAGCGCAATGACAACAAAATTGTATAAATTCCTTTTTTTTTGCCTGTTAAAGTGTCCCACTGCTGGGCAAATTGAAAAAAATATATAAATCGACACTACTTTGAAAAAATCTCGTATCTAAAATCAGTATGTCAACAAAATTGAACCTTGATAAAATGTTCATAGATAAATCTGAATAAATAAATTTTATTATTATCTATCTATATGTATAAAAATCAATTGCTGTTCGTTAGTCTCGCTAAAACTCGAGAACGGGTGGACAGATTTGGCTAATTTATGTTTTGAATTATTTGTGGAAGTCCAGGGAAGGTTTAAAAGGTGATTAAATATGAAAAAAAGAGGCGGTACGAAGTTTGCCGGGTCAGCTAGTTATTATTAAAAAGTTCACTAAGAAAAATCGACTATTTTTGAGATACGAGTTTTTTTTTAAGTGTGACGATATATATGTTAGAAAAACTTTCAACTAGTTAGTCTAAACATGACCACCAATTATTATTGTATTAATAATAAAATATGAGTAGGTTTAGCTAGTGTCAAGTACTCGATTGGAATAAATTGTTTTTTTTGCCATAAGGCTAAGTTCATTCTTTGATTTGTTTAACTAATATAATACAGTAGCTGCCTCATCTGACACATAGCTTTATACAATAATAGACGTTATCGTCATCACTGAATACAAAACAATCCAGCAACGGAACCACAAATTAAAAACAACATATTGTTCACAAGACTTAAGTTTAAAATTGTCGTACAGTAAAAAACATGAGATTTTTACAATAAGAAAAAACAACTATGTGATGATTATACTATTTTTATTTTAAATTGGTAAAAAAGAAGACGAAAAACATATTGATTAGCTTTAAAAATTAAGTAGGTAATAAAATTAAAGCATTCAAATATTACATTGTATCCAGGAGTACCTAATTAGTTTAAAATGCGCTAATGTACATTAAAACATACATAAATATACATACAATTGGTTTTACTATTACACGAACCGCCTCACCGCGTACTATCACCATTTATTTAGGTCTGAAATACAAAAAAAAAAGTTACAACATTAACCCCCTGAAACTAGCGTGAGACTCACTCATATTAAATGATATGGTAACGGATAACTCACGTCTTAAATCTAGTTTAGATCGACATGTAAAATGTGGGTAGTTGTGCGCCTGTGTTAGTTTCGTGCGCGTGTTGCAGCAGCCGCCGAGTCGCGTGCTCCTAAGAAGGGTTTCGAAATAACCCGAAACATGTCGAGCTAAACTCGATTTAAGACGTGACTTATCCGATACCATATCATTTAATATTAACCCCCTGTTTCACCATCCAATGATTCAATTTATTTGATGGATAAATGTGGTACCGTCCCTGTTCATTTTCTTCGAATAGACGGAGACGGCATCACAATTTATCCGTAACATAAAATTAATCAAGGATAGTGAAACAGCCCCTAAACCTAGTAATATTTTAAATGCAAAAGTTTGTATGTGCGTATTTGTGCTATTCGCGTAAAATGGCTTGCCGGATATCGATGAAATTTGGCACGCTGACAGTTGGACCTCAGAAATAGCAAGCAGACTACTTTTCATGTCGACATTCACATTGTATTAAAGAGGACTAGCTAACTGGATCATTCGGCCTTACACGGTATGTAATAAAGTCAATTTTCCTGTGGTGTCCTATACTTTTGGATACTTTGGCTGCCACGGTACTAATGTCGGCTTGAATGTTATAAAGTATTTGGCGGCGTGCGTGCTCCGGTATATTTGTACACGATGGATGTCTCGAACAATTTGACCGCTTTGACTGAGTCACTGGTAATGACTATCTTGACTGCTACGTACTATATGACGCTGACTGTTCACGATTCTAAGTGTCTATGTATCATTTCGAGCTCAATAACCACTGTCCTACTTTTCCTGCCGACTAAGGGACAACAATAAATGAAAATAGAGTTTTCACCTCGTGTTCACCACCAGGAGAAGAACGGCGACTTATGCTGGAAGCGCTGCTGGAACGAGTCGAAGAAACGCGACGACGTCGAGCCGCTCTTGGATCTGCATTCAGATAACCAAATAAAAATATTTTTTCACTTCTCATGCTCGTAAAGTTCGTGTTTATGCTGGATTTAGGCGACATAAAATTACTTTTTATGCTTTAGTGCATAAAATAAAATCTTCGTCTAATACCTACTCAAGACCAAGGTAATCAGGTGCCAACAGCCATGAACAAAAAAGTTTCTATATATTTTTAAAATAATTTCTAATTTATATAAAATTAAAAATCAATCAAATCAATCATGATAAATCAGTAAAATTGAAATAATGGAATTATTGTAATAATAATGCATAAAAAATAAAAGGTACATAGAAAGTGAATCATTGTTCCACTGCAGCTATTTCATTTCCTCGCCATCGAAGTGAAAAGCAGAGTGTAAAACTCGAGCATTAAACCTATTCTCCCCTCGACGTGTCTATCCACCTTCGCCATACCGGCTCGGGTGGCTATATGAACGTCTTGGGTAAAATGGCTCGTTTTATGCTCTTGTTGTACAATCTACTATTATTTCAACCAACATAGGATCATTGAACATGAAGCAGGAACAGGAATTTTGCCTATGGCTGAGCACGCATTGCGATTAAAAGCGAGCGATTTAAGCGCGCCGTCTCTTTCTGAAACTATACACTGGAGAAGGAAGGCGCGCTAAATCCGCTCGTGTTTAATCGCAGTACGTGCTTAATCTAAAGTAGACAGGAAACCTTTTATTAATTCATTTCTCGTTTGCCATCTAGTCGAATAAAAAAAATTCTCCAAGGGCCGGCAACTCATCCGTAACTCAGCTTCTGTTATGGACGTCCAGTCAAGGGCATAAATATAATAATATGTACGTTACCAAGACATCAAAAATCGTCATCGATGTGTACATATTTGACCACAGATATAGATTACACTAGATAACGCAAATGCATCTACTTCGCGTGTCCGAACCCCGACCGAACGTCGGAATTGGCCCCATACAGAGACTGACCGCTGACTGACTAATTATGACTAGAGACTGACTCTAGCCCCACGGCGCGAGCGGGCGGCGCATTTGAATCGATTTTGCGCGGACATCGGAGAATTCACATCGCTAATTCGCTCTTGAGACGTCACAGTAGATATAAAAAAGTGACACGGTTGGTTTTCATACAAATTGAGGTCTTTGCGTTATCTAGTGTAATCTATATCTGTGTATTTGACGCTGTTTGTATAGATATTTATGCCCCTAGCTGTCCATGGGCGGCGGCGATTGCTTTCCATCAGGTGATCCGCCCGCACGTTTTCCCCCTATAATATAAAAAAAAAAAACGAAATCCGCCTGACCGACTGACCTTTCGACGATGACAGCGGGCATCTGTACTAGCTGCACGGGACTCTTGTTGTCTTTGAGTGCCTGCGTCAGGTTGAGTACTTGTCCGCGCATCACCGACATTTGCCGCTCGAATAGGCTCTTGTCGAACCCTTTATCTTGCTGGAAAATTAAATAAGTTTTTTGTTAAAAAATTTTTTTGCTATCTGTACTTTTTTTTCATCATCATCATCATGTCAGCCGAAAGACGTCCACTGCTGGACATAGGCCTCCCCCAAGGCTCTCCACTCAGACCGGTCTTGTGCTTTTCGCATCCAGCGCGATCCCGCGATCTTAGCCAGGTCGTCGCTCCATCTTGTTGGAGGCCTACCGCTTACTTACTTACTAACTTTTTTGGGTACTTTTTTTTACTGTACTTGTAAGTATATATTCGTACCAAATTTCAAGTCAATCTGACTACGTCGAATTAAAATTAGTTTTTGGAATATTTTTGTATTTTTTATTTCAACTCCAAATTTTTGTTACTGGGTCATCCCGTAAAACCCATATCAAAGATACAAATTGAAATATAGATGCACAGAAAAACCAGAAAAATAAGACCAGTGCTGGGAATCGAACCCAGGTCCTCGGCATTCCGTGCCGCGTGCTATACCGCTACACCACCACTGGACCGCTATGCCACCACTTCTTATAAAACATCTTGTATATTTTGTCACTTTCAAAAAAAAAAAATGTGGCTAGATAAGATATTTGGAATAAAACATTGGGTACTTTTTAATCGATAATGGTGAATGAAGGTAGACTTTCTATGAATCCTGTATTATTAGTGTTACTAACCTTGAATAATAAATGTAGTTCATCACATAACTCCTGCACGAAGTTCATGTCTGACAACAGCGGAAGTACTAGTTCTCTGGAAACAACGAAAATAATCTTTTAAAATAATATCACTGTAATATTTTCACAGAGCATACATTTTGTCGTAATTGACAATATTTCATTTTTTCAACACCTGTAAATTACTACAGGAATCGAAAGAGTTTTGCCTCCTGAACATGGCAAAATATATATTATAATTTATTTCTCCATATTTAAAAAAATACAAAATAATTAAAAAATGTATCTGAATTTGCCAATACTACGACAGAATAGATATGTTTCCTTTGCCTTTTGCACCAGAAAAAGGAGCTGTCATAATTTTGACAACGTCTACTTCAGATTTACGTGATCTTTTTTTTAATAGAGACTAGACAAAAGTAATGGATCATTATATCGTAGTTTTGGAGTTAAGCCCTTTTCGAATAAACACATCTTAAATTTTTTTTAATAAATTAATTAATAATCGTAGCGAAATTTTAAAAATATCAGCGTCTTTCTATTTCCAAGCAGAATACAGAGAACGAATCAAATAATAGTCTTAAAAATATGAAATGTTGTCAATTGGGCATTTCTATCTACCATTGTATCCTGAGTTTATCTCTCCGATTTCAACAAAATTTGGAAGGTAGATTCAGTCCATGATTGCGAGCTGGAAAAACGGGGTCTCCAGATGTGTCCCCAAAATATTGTATGGATGTGTCCATGTTGTTACGGAAATTATTAAGACAAATCCGGCTATGTGAACGTCTCGGATTAATTGTTTCTTTTTATGCTCTTGTTGTACATTCTACTATTAGTTCATTAATATGGACCCTACGCAAAGTCACGCCTGATTCAATAAATTATGTAACTCCTAAGAGAAAGTTGATTAAACCATTTATCACACTCACTTTTGCGGAGACACAAAATCGTGTATTAATTTTGATATTTCCTTTGTGCTTTTTGTCAATTTTTTTTTTGTATTTGTGTGTCTTTGACAATGTGAATAACCCCCTGTTTCACCATCTATTGATAAATTTATTTGACGGATAAATGTGATGCCGTCTCTGTTTGTTTTGTTCCAATAGACGGAGATGGCATCATATTTATCCGTCAAATAAAATTTATCAATAGATGGTGAAACAGGGGGTTAATATCTTTATTTATTTCTTTCTTTCTTTCTTTTCTTTTTTACCCACGACGGAACGGAGAAGGTATATGCGTTTAGGGTGAGAGGTTGTTTGTTTGTTTGTGCGCAAACGAATGTTCACGTTTATCTCCAGAACGGTTTGACTGATTTAGATGCGGTTTTCTGTAATGGCTTTGTAATTTATCGACGGTGGTTCTTAGATAGGTGTTATAGCATTTGTCCGCTAGGGGGCGCTACGGTAATCATTTTTCACTCGAAAAAAGATCATCGAATGTTCCCAATTATCTTCAGAATGGATTGACTGTTTTTGATGTGGTTTTCCGTAATAGATTTGATGCTTATCTAAGATGGTTCTTAGATAGGTGTTGTAGTATTAACCCGCAAGGGGGCGCTACAGTAAACATTTTCCATTTAGCTCTAGAAAGATTTGACTGTCTTTGATATGGGTCTCTTTAATGGGTTTGATGACTGTCTGTAGGTAATAGTTTTAGAAAGGCGTTCATATGTATATCAAGGAGGGCGCACGGCAGTGCCCCCGCCAAGATAAACAAAAAAGAAGACGGGGCACTAACTAACTATTTTCACACCGTTTCGTCTTAACACTAGCTTTTATTTGACCTGCAATGTATGTAGGTACCTATGTAAATAATATACATAATGTATGTTTGTATGCATGTTAAATTTGCCACACTTTTAGCTATCGTATTGTCTTGAATTTTGGCACACTAATGTAAATCTTGTAATAATACAATAATCTGGTAGTGACATCCTGGTTATGCAGCCAGGATCGTCTCCACAGAAAGAAACTCTTCAATAGTTTACGGCACAGGCGCGGAACCTAACCGAATTACCTATTAAATTTTATTGGCAGTGTGTTTGTACGATAGAATAGACACAACTTGATATTGCAGCTAGGATCGTCCTCCCGCAAAGGAACTCCTCGATGGTTAAAAGCACAAATACATAAAACTTTGCACGATTATTCAATTACAATGACAATACATTATATGCCTATACAACACCTGATGCTGTAGCTAGGGTTGTCTCCTCTTCTCTAGAGTTTCAAGAAAACTAAAATTTTCTATGACTTGGCCGTTCCATATTTAAATTTGGTCGTATGACATGTCAATTAAGACCCATGAAGTAATTTCCTACCGTAAGTAGGTCTATCAGAAAGTCTGACCAATACGAGTATGGTAAAAAATTGAGTGTTAGACAATGTCATGGAATAGATCTATGAACGGCAAAGCTGTACTTTTTAAATCAAGATGTAAGGCTAATAAAGTCAGGGCTCAGGCTCCATTTCCACCAGGGATGTGCGAGGATTCGTTGCGAGGAATGTGTTTTTTATGAACCAATAGAAACATAACATTTACCTCGCTTCACTCCGCTCAGCTTCCACCAGAGATGAGTGCAAGGATAGGGAAATGAAGCGTTTCTACTGGTTCATGAAAAACACATTCCTCGCAACACAACCTCGCACATATATCTCTGGTGGAAATGCAGCCTCATGCAGCCACTTGGCTTTTCCTAGCGTTTGAAAACCCTTTTTAAAATTAAAGCGTTATTTTTGAGGTTGTTAGTAAGCGTTGTGAATATTAGCCTCTGATTTTACGTAAAATGTTTTGGTGAGATGAATTATTTCTTTAAAAATTTTAAAATAAAAAGCAAAATTAAAAATTTTGAAAAAATCCACGACGGTTCCTAATAGAAAAAGGGTTAAATAATTTTTATGAACATCCCCCGACTAAAAGCGATTTTAAACGCAAAAACATCAGTCGGGGGCTGCCATTACTATCTCTCTGTTATATTTAAATTAAAATGTTTAAAAAATTTGGATGATATTTTTATTTTGTAATATTAGTTTAGTTTATATATAGTTTTAGTTAGTTGATTAGATGTTATTTTTATTCTTTCCATTTAATGTATATTATGAAATAAAAGCTTCTATAAGTAGCAAAAAAAAAAAAAACAAAAAAAAGCACTACAAACATAACTATCCAATTTTAATTAATCACAAATTCATACAACTACACAATATTAGTAATCCAATGTTATTTCAGTTATAATGTTAAGAAAACTACCATGAATATCTTTCCCTCATAAAGTAGTATTCCCCACACAATTATAATTCATCACAAATTCATACAACTGAAAAATATAAGTTCATTTCGGTGCAGGTAATGGCAGCCCCCGATGGATGTTTTTAACGACGGGCGTTTATAATCACTTTTAGTCGGGGGATGTTCATAAAAATTATATAACCCTTTTTCTATTAGGAACCGTCGTGGGTTTTTTCAAAATTTTTAATTTTGCTTTTTTTTAAAGTACTGACTTGGTCTCCTGTGTAAAGGGCAGCTTGGCTTGCGGCAGCCACGCCCAGTGGTAGGGGTACGCGCGCCACGAGTCCGGGTGCTTGAAGGGGAACGCCAGCCCGTTGTCTATGGCCGCGATCTGGATCTCCGGCGAATCGTTCCATTCCTGGCAACAACAAGTACAATACCCGGCGATAAAGATTGTAATCGGTCTTCGGAGAAAGTCAATTGGCTGTTCACGACGATTTCCGAACACATGACCGTCCATCAATCATTGTATTTATTAAGTAACATTTTATATCAAATAAATACTGCAAAAAAAAAGAAAAAAGATTGATGAATGTAGAGGAAGCGAGAGTTGTATGCCAGAATCGTAGCAAGTGGAAGGATGTAGTCTCTGCCTACCGCGTAGGGAAAGAGGCGTGATTTTATGTATGTATGTAAATACTGCACCTTTATTGACTTAATTAGTTTACGTCAAATTTATGACATATAAACTTCGGATATCATATCTATAGAGAGCTGTTACAACTACTAGAAAAAGGATAGTTCCCTCTTTTTCCTAAATATGCTTTCGTAGAATTTAAAGTTTTGGGGGGGTTTCAACAACTCTTTATTATAAACTAGCTTTTGCCCGCGGCACACACTTTCGCATTTACAATATCCATACTAATATTATAAATGCGAAAATGTGTTTGTGTGTTTGTATGTTTGACCGTCTTTCACGCTGTAACGGAGCGCCGGATCGAAGCGATTTTTGGCATAGAGATAGTTAATGAGCCCGAGAGCGACATAGACTCATTTTTATCCCGGAAAAATGCACAGTTCTTGAGGGAACAGCGCGCGATAAACGAATACCACGCGGCATTTTCATCTAAATGCGTCCGTACTCTATGCACCTGTACAACGTCTGACAAACGTCATATAAGTAGTAGTGTGTGACAGACATCGCTCTACGAAGCCGAAATTAGCCGAGTCTCTTTCCAAAGACCGATGTGCAATGATTATGGCCGGGTACTGTATTTTCTTCTTGTGACGTCTTTCCGTTGTACTATATAAACGTGGGACGATGACGTTTGACCGCGCGGTCATAACGCTCGAATATTTGCCCATCTACTCCAATAATTATTCGTGATACTTTTATATTCTTTAATAGGTTTGTAAAGGTAGTACTCACGGTGGGGTCAGTCATGTCGAGCGGCTGTCCCGCGGCGCGCGCGTGCGGCCCGTCGTACTTTATGAGCCAGTTGTCGTTGCCGCGGTCCGTGTTGCGGATTATATAGTCCAACACCACCAGCCGTTCGAACTGCAGCTGGAATCTGACGACAAACGCGTTAGAAAGAGACAGGGCGTTGGGCA
Organism: Choristoneura rosaceana; assembly: GCA_037349165.1. Taxonomy (NCBI): domain Eukaryota; kingdom Metazoa; phylum Arthropoda; class Insecta; order Lepidoptera; family Tortricidae; genus Choristoneura; species Choristoneura rosaceana. The sequence goes on along the minus strand of JAZBNJ010000012.1, from coordinate 3,373,928 downwards.
ACACGCCTCTGGAATCTGACAACTAACACGTTACAAAAAGACAGGGCATTGGCACAGTGTGTATATATATAGCAGTATGGAAGCTACGAGCAAATCGATCGAAACGAACACACACAGACGCGCGCTCTACACGGCCTCTGAGGGGACTCGCGGTACTGCGCAGTACCGCGCTACTGCGTAGTTAGAGGCCGTATAGAGCGCGCGCCTAGGTGTGTGTTCGTTTCGATCGTAGCTTCGTACCTTCCATACTGCTTGAGCTACTGTGGCATTGGGCAAGACGCCTATATATGTTATGCTATTTAAAATCTGACAGCTGTGCGTATGTAATAAATAACAAATCATTTTAAAGAGCTCCATTGACGTTTTTGGGCGTTTTCAAAAAAGTGTACCCTTTTTTTAAAATTTTGAGAAAAATATGGTTTTTTCCTACTCAGAATATAGAGCACAATCGATTCCGATAGTTTAAAAAAAAATGTCATAAACACCCTTTTATGGGGTGTGCAGTAGCCAGACAAACATACACATAAAATATTTATAAGAATTTTTCATATGGGTATTTTGAAATCTGTCCGGCTAAATCCACCCGCAAATTGTGTTTTCGCATGTTGTGTGAAATAGATATATCTTTGGTCTCTGTCTTGTGTTAAGCCTAGAAATGTATAAAAACAGATCGAATTTAAAATAAATATTCATTGCATCTTGAGAGCTCTTTCTGTCCTTTGGAAACCAACCAAACATCCTCCTCAACAGTGGTGACCCCAGACAACGCAAGAGCAACGCAAATGGAACAGCCTAAGAAAATTAACGACGAAGAGGCGAATAATTCCGGCGGATCTCAAGAGCCACCGATAACCGCTGCAGCGCAGAGTCATGGCGAGGTTCTAGGATTGTCAGTAGGACTACGCATTCCACCTATATGGCGAGACAAATTACGAGCCTGGTTTGTGCACTTCGAAGCAATTGTATCGTCACAGAAAAAAGGCGACCAGGCTATGTACGAATTAGTATTGGGGCAGTTGGAACGCCAGGATGTCGACGAGATTTACGACATGTTATTACGGCCGCCGGAGACCAACAAATATCAAGCCATTAAACAAAGACTACTCGAGGTATACGAAGAATCCGAACAACAAAACGTGCAACGCGTGCTAGCCGGCATGGAAATCGGTGACCTTAAACCATCTCAACTTTTTAGAAGAATGCAAAACTTAGCAGGAAACCATCTGTCAGAAGTAACACTCCGCGGAATGTGGTTAAAACAATTACCCAGCAACGTAAGCTCCGTGTTAGCCCTCAGCGAGTCAGCAAGCATACGCGACATCACTCAAATGGCCGATAAGATGATGGAGCAGCAAGCGCAGCATCAAATATCAGCTGTTTACCACAAACCACACTCAGAAACCGCATCTACTTCGCAACCGGAACTGTACGCCGTCGCTAGAACGTTCTCACCATCATCTGCAAAACATCGCATCGTAGAAGATAAAATTGATCGGTTAACCGAAGCGATAACACAACTAGTCATCGCGCAAACACACAACCGACGCGGCCGCTCGCCGCAACGCAACTGGCGCGGGCGCAGCAGACAATGGAATCGATCCCGCTCCCAATCAATGAAGCGCGGCCGCAGCTCACACCGTAGTACACCACCGAATAATGCGTCATTCTGTTACTATCATCAAAGATTTGGACCAAGAGCATACAATTGTGAGGAGCCCTGCACCTTCCATCAAAAACCACACACGCCGCCCACGGGAAACTAAGACCAGCGCTGGACGCGACGGAACCCAGCGCCACAGAAAACGCAAACCGTCTATTTATCACCGATAAAATCTCTAAGCTAACATTTCTCATCGACACCGGCGCAAATATATCAGTCATCCCAAAATCAAGATATATGCAAGCAAAACCATCAACATTTCAACTATACGCAGCGAATAATACAATTATACCTACATACGGCGAAAAAACCATGAAACTCGACCTCAATTTACGAAGATCGTATTCCTGGAAATTCGTTATCGCCGCAGTAAGCAAACCAATCATAGGTGCCGATTTTTTGAATTACCACAAAATCCTAGTAGATGTCGCCGGACGAAGACTTATAGATAAACAAACGAACATAGCGGTAAAAACTCGAGTCTGCAATTTCTCCGACCCCACTATCAGAACAATCGATATGCAGCAGAAATATCATCACATCCTGGCCGATTATCCTGACATAACTCGACCTTCAGCTATGAAAGAGACACCCAAACATTCGGTTGAACATTACATAGAGACGAGCGGAGCGCCACTACATTGTAAAGCACGGCCAATACCACCGCACCGCTATGCAGCTGTAAAAAAAGAATTCGAGGTAATGATGGAACAGGGCATTTGCCGCCCAAGTAAAAGTCCATGGGCGAGCCCACTACATGTTGTCCATAAAAAAAACGGCGATTTAAGAGTATGCGGCGATTACAGAAGATTGAACAACGTCACGAAACCCGATCGATATCCTGTGCCAAGCCTGAAAGACTTCACCTATCAGCTAAATAAAAACAAAATTTTCACTACGCTTGACTTAAACAGAGCCTATCAACAGTTACCAGTATTCGGCGAACATATCGAAAAAACGGCCATCATCACACCATTCGGCCTATTCGAATTCCCAAGAATGTGCCCAGGTTTAAGAAATGCAGGCCAGACCTTCCAGCGCTTTATTCATCAAGTGTTGCAAGGACTTAACTTCTGTTACCCTTTCATCGATGACGTCATAATAGGCTCTCAGGACGAAGAAACGCATGTTACCCACCTCCGTACGGTACTACAGAGATTAAACGACTATGGAGTCACAATTAATCCTTCAAAATGCGTATTTGGTGCAAAAGAAGTAACTTTTTTGGGTTACACCGTATCAGAACATGGCATCAAACCACCTGCAGAAAAGGTAGCAGCTATAAATTCCTTCACGCTGCCTGAAACAATCGACGAATTAAGAAGATTCCTCGGAATAATAAATTTCTACAGAGACGCCATACCACGAGCCGCATTCATACAAGCACCTCTAAATGCTTATTTACATAGATGCAAGAAGAAGGATAAAACTAAAATTTCATGGACAAATGAAGCAAAAGAGGCATTCGAAAAGTGCAAAGTTAGCCTTCAAAATGCAGCCTTACTAGCACACCCAGCACACGACGCACCGATCGCTCTCATGTGTGACGCATCTAACTCCTGCGCAGGCGCTGTACTACAACAAAATATAAAAAACAAATGGCAGCCGCTGGGATATTTTTCCAAAAAATTCACCAGTGCGCAACAAAACTACAGCGCGTTCGACAGAGAGCTACTTTCCATTTACATGGCTGTAAAATATTTTAGAAAAATATTCGAAGGAAGGCCATTAATTATTTACACCGACCACAAACCAATAACATTTGCTATAAACAAGACGGCACCAAACAACGACACGCCTCGACGCACCCGCCAGCTATTATTTATTAGTGAATTTACAAACGACATACGCCATATTAGCGGCGCAGAGAACACTGTCGCCGATTCACTCTCTCGCGTCGAAGCGATATCGTGCCCCACCACGATCGACCTCACGCAACTCGCAGCCGCGCAAGAAAAGGACGCCAATATGCACAAACTTTTACAACAAGACAACCTAAAATTAAAGGCAATAACGGTACCAAACACTGACTGCAAAATATATTGCGAGATCTCGACTAAAAACATAAGACCGTATTTACCAAGCCAGTTTCGACGAATAGCTTTCGACACCATTCATAACCTAAGCCATGCAGGTGTTAGAACAACACGGAAGATAATCACGCAAAAATATTTTTGGCCAGCGATGAACAAAGACGTCGGAACTTGGGCCAGAACGTGTTTACCATGCCAGCAGTCTAAAATCCATCGGCACACAAGTAGCGACTATGAATCATTTGCACAAGCAGAGCGTTTCCAGCATTTGCATATTGACATAGTCGGCCCACTCCCACCATCGCACCTTGAACACAGATACCTACTTACAATGATCGACAGAAGAACGCGCTGGCCGGAAGCCGTGCCACTGGAGAATATTATAGCAGAAACGGTGGCAAAACAGGTATACGAAGCATGGATAGTAAGATTTGGGTGCCCAACCACCCTTACTACTGACCAAGGACGCCAGTTTGAGAGTCAATTGTTTTTATCACTCACAAAACTACTAGGAATTGAAAAGTCAAGAACCAGTTCCTACCATCCCCAAAGCAACGGGATATCCTTGAAAGATGGCATAGATCCTTAAAAACGGCCATTACGGCTAGTCTAACAAATCAAAACACAAAGTGGCTCGACGCGTTACCTACTGTTTTATTGGGACTTCGGGCTGCTACAAGGAACGATACCGGCGTTAGCGCAGCTCAACTAACATACGGATGTACGCTCAAACTACCTGGAGACTTTTTCGACACAACTCGCATCGAAACGAAAAATGACTACGACTTCGTCGATAAGTTACGTCAGATAATTAGCAGCTTCAAAGCAGTACAGCGCGCATCGAAAAATACGAATACTTTTGTACACAAAGATTTGTTTACATGCAACAATGTGTTCCTACGTATAGACTCTGGGCATAAATCACTAAAACCGCCATACGAGGGTCCGTATCCCGTTTTACGCCGAGATAGAAAAGTGTTTAAATTGCAGCTACCTGGGCGAGAAGCAAATGTGTCAATAGATCGATTGAAGCCTGCCTACGAGCTTAACGAAGAAGCCTCAAATGAACCCAGTACACAGGGACCGAAAATTTCACGCTACGGAAGAATAATTAAACCCGTAGTACGTTTTACTTGAGGGGGAGCACTGTGCAGTAGCCAGACAAACATACACATAAAATATTTATAAGAATTTTTCATATGGGTATTTTGAAATCTGTCCGGCTAAATCCACCCGCAAATTGTGTTTTCGCATGTTGTGTGAAATAGATATATCTTTGGTCTCTGTCTTGTGTTAAGCCTAGAAATGTATAAAAACAGATCGAATTTAAAATAAATATTCATTGCATCTTGAGAGCTCTTTCTGTCCTTTGGAAACCAACCAAACATCCTCCTCAACATGGGGTTTACTAATGTTTCGTAACTAACGTTTGGCAACCTTATTAATTTCGCAACTGTATTTTTTTTGGATTTTTATAAAACTAACCTAACAAAAGGGTTCTATTCTAAATCCTGAAATATTCACACTTTTAGAGTTTGCGAAATGAAAAGTTGCACATTGAATCAGGTTGCCAAACTTTAGTCGCGAAATAAACGGATATCATTACTGCGATATATTGTTCCGACTCACTTCCTCATGACGTGCGCGGGCGGCGGGTCTTGTTCGAACCGCCGCAGCCAATAGTCGGCGTCTTTGTAGCCCTCCACGAATAACTGGAAGGAGCCCGCCTGAAAATACGATACATTTATTGTTAGTTACCTTATATTTATTGTCAGTTACCCTACATTTATTGTTAGTTACCTTACATTCATTGTTAGTTACCCTACATTTATTGTTAGTTACCTTACATTTATTGTTAATTACCCTACATTTATTGTTAGTTACCTTACATTTATTGTTAATTACCCTACATTTATTGTTAGTTACCTTACATTTATTGTTAATTACCCTACATTTATTGTTAGTTACCTTACATTTATTGTTAATTACCCTACATTTATTGTTAGTTACCTTACATTTATTGTTAGTTACCCTACATTTAATGTTAGTTACCCTACATTTATTATTTAAAAAAATTTATACAGTTGTGGTCATATAATTAAGAACGATTTTTTATAGAGAAGATTTTTTCAAACTGACAAGTGTAACTAATTGCATGTATATTTTTGTATTTCTCTCGATATTGCAAAACATTTCCGTACTAGCGGTAAATTCGTTTATACACATAATTGGCTAAAAAATAAATAGATAAACTTTGACCACCACTGTATATAATAAAAATAAAATAAAATGTTCTTAATCTCAGACAACTGGTCTCTGTCTGTCTGGTCTCTGTTTTGATATATTTTTATTTTTATGTGCAATAAAGAGTTTACATACATACATACATACAACTTTTTGGTCCAACGCTTTGGTTATTAGTTAACCTTATTTTATTGTTAGTTACCCTACATTTATTATTAGTTACCCTACATTTATTGTTAGTTACCTTGGGAGGCAGGCCCATTCTGTTGAACCTCAGGTTGGGGAACTGTTCCGTGATGGCACGCTTCAGCCGTGACCGCTCGCGGTCTATGCGTAAGTAGTTGAACGTCTCCGATACCAGCTTCACCACCTGAAGGTAAAAGGAATCTATCACTGCTATGTTAAGGGCCCGGTCATTCTCACTTTATCGTGCACCTGTCTAATTACTGTATCATTTTTTTCGTGCAAAAGCGACACGGCACTGAGTGCACATCTAGAAAAAAGATGGCTGCCATACACTTATCTGTGCACTGTTATGGATGACCCTTTAGGGGCGATCCACATATAAATTAAGGGCCTGTTTCATCAAACATTGATAATGTGACAGATACCTATGATGCTGTCTTCGTTTGTCAATGAGTGATGAGGCAGGTCATAAGTCACGTCAATTTTAGAGCACAAAGTGTGAAAATCGGAAAGGAGATCTATGCTAGTGTCGTCAATGTTAGTAAGGACATATACAGGATGTCTTCAAAGTCTTCGAAATATTCCAGCAGGTTTAGTGTCAGTTAACAGCCTTGTTTTGTAATTATTTTGTACTTAATTATCGGTAATTCCTTTAGGAAGCATTCGCCAACTACAGTAAAAAATATCATATCACAACATTTACAGCAGCGTTCAGATAATCTAACTAATCTATAACTCTGGGAACTAGATAATAAAATTACTCCGATCCAATTCTGGAACTATAAAGTAAAATGACTCAATGCAGACTCAGGCTAGTCAAATCAAAAACATTGTTCGCTGAATGTTTGTAATCCATTGATTTCTGCTATCGAGGCGCGCTAACCGATAAGCGATGTAAACATTGCCCTCGTGCGGGCAGCACGACATATCAGTGTAACTGGTTTGGTTCTACTGCATGCTATGTGACGCTAGTGGCGCTATGAGTCAGCAAGACAAGTATCCATACTAATATTATAAATGCGAAAGTGTGATTGTATGATTTTTTTTATTCGACTGGAAGGCAAACGAGCAAGTGGGTCTCCTGGTGGTAAGAGATCACCACCGCCCATAAACATCTGCAACACCAGGGGTATTGCAGATGCGTTGCCGACCTAGAGGCCTAAGTTGGAATACCTCAAGTGCCAGTAATTTCACCGGATGTCTTACTCTCCGCGCCGAAACACAACAGTCCAAGCACTGCTGCTTCATGGCAGGATTAGCGAGCAAGATGGTGGTAGCAATCCGGGCGGACCTTGCACAAGGTCCTACCACCTGCGTTTGTGTTCGTCCGTCTTTCACGCCGTAACGGAGCGACGGTTCGACGTGATTTTTGGCATAGAGATAGTTTATGGGCCCGAGAGTGACATAGGCTACTTTATATCCCGGAAAAATGCAGTTCTCGAGGGAACAGCGCGCGATAATCGAATACCACGCGGGCGGAGCCGCGGGCAAAAGCTAGTGTATACATATATAATAGGTCCATATCGGCTCGCATACTCCTTGAAAATCAGAATATAATGTTTGTCAGAATGTATTGTGTCATAACTTTTTTTTCTCTAAATCAATAATTATTCGGAATTGTTATAAAACAAACTTAACCTAACCTTACAATTTTCTATAGGATGACCATTTAAAAATTTCAGAAAAATGTACAGTGAGGAGATGAAATTACAGTGACTTGCGAAAAATATGCGAACTTTGGTGCGTACATACATAATATACAAGGTGTTAGTTAAATAACTGAAAATATGTAACTACTTCTAAGCATTCATTCTTTTCATTGTGCCCAGTCTAAATGATACACATAAAAAATACTCAAATAAAATGTCTAAAGAATTTGCATATTATTCAAATAATTTATATTTTAAAAATGTATATTAAAAATGGCGAAGATAGAAATGAAGTCCAATACGGACTGAGCAAAACGTAGATTCCTACGTTTATTTTATGATATAGTTAAAGTGACAGTGTTCCCTAAATAAAGACTTAAAGAGAGATAGAGACTTTTATTTTTTTGAAGTGCCTTGTAGGCATAAGTAAATAAATGTATTTTTCCTATTTTATGTGGAAAATTTGATACTAATTTTAAAATCAAACGTCTCAACCAACGAATACAAGACAGGAACAGTCCTACAGTTTCGGTATTTTCCAAATACTTCATAAGACGAAAACATCAGTCCTGACTAATCGTGAGTAATAAAATAAATAAATAAAAAGATTCGTTTTAAATGTCTCAGAGATACAATACTAACAGCAATGCACTTAAATCCAATACACTTTGTATCACACCAACATGGACCATTTCAATGCATGTTAACGACTAGAAAGTCCATAACTAACTTCATAAACGAACTCCGTTCAATAAACACATACCGCAAGCGGCCCACAGCTCTATAACTAACAAACAATTCACTACCCACAAACCACGCACTTCGAGTTTAACGGAAGTTAGGTTAATCATACTAAGTAACGCGGCTGGAAGGGTAGTTAGTCTGTGATGGTAATTTAATCAGGTCAAGTAGATTTCGTATCAGTGTTGCGTGAGTGATATCAAGTTGCCGCGGTGGGCATAATACTAATGAAGCTTTATAATAACTTGGTTTAATTTAAAAGTTGAATTAATTAGTTTTGCATCTATAAGTAGGTACTTTATAATTATAACATACCTATCCGCCAGTGGGACTAAAAGCAATTAAGATTGGTTTGGTTTGGTTTACCTGCATACTCATTAATGTATGACTGTTTGTGTTCTTAAATAAATAAATAAAAGATTGGTTTGTGGCTTTGATAATATAGACGTTTGTGGTCTTTTTGTATTTTTTATTTCAGCTCCAAATTTACGGTCATGAAATCCAACAGAAACTGATTTTATAAAATTAAGTAGGACTAGCTGTTACCCGCGACTCCGTCCGTGTAGAATTCGTTTAACGCTATCCCGTGGAAACTGTGTAATTTTCCGGGATGAAAACTATCATATGTCCTTCTGAAACTGTGTATCTGTATACCGAATTTCCTCTAAATCGGTTCAGCTGTTTAGATGTGAAGAAGTCACATACAAACAACCATTCAGCCATTCAGCGGGGTAACGCTGCTGGTATTATGGGGACGTTTGAGCCGTTTTATGACGAAGCATACTTTAGTACACGTAACTAATATAGTATAGCTTAGTTTAAAGTTTAGATGATTAATGGCCACTTGCTGGAAACACATAAATCTCGAGTTAGCGTTAAGCTTAGTTTACTAGTGTCAAAATGTATGGAACTGTCAAGCTTAAGCCAGGCTTAACAACTAAATCTAGATTTATTTTTACCTGCAAGTGAGTCTAAGGCCGACTTGCAGGAAAAATAAATCTAGATTTAGCAGTTAAACCTGGCTTAAGCTTGACAATTCCATACATTTTGACATTACTAAACTAAGCTTAACGCTAACTCGAGATTTATGTGTTTCGAGCAAGTACCCATTAGTCTTAGTTTGTAGGCATAGGTTTAAGTTGTGTAAAAGTCTAGTAAAAGTCTGAGAACAAAGAACAGACTTACATACTTTCCCATTTATAAGTGGGATAAGAAACGTTTATACCCGTATTTATAGAGAAGTAACGGCCATTACTTGAATAAAAGTAATTACTCAAATAACGATTTTTATTCTATAGTTGAGATTTTGCTTGAAAATTGTCCTGTCAAATGTTAGATTTCTTAGCCAAGTCATAGTCACCATTTTCTTTACTTAGTTATTTTCTTTACTTAGCAACAAGTTGACTCGTTTATAAATACGGGTGTTAATGTTTAAAATCGTGTCTGCACTCACCCTTGTCTTAGGCACGACTTTGAGCCCGATCTTGGAGTCGACGAGGCTGGCCCCCGCCTCCGACAGGTACCCCTGGTTGGGGATGAGACAGGAACGCCCGAAGCAGCACGGGCAGCACAGCTTGTGCATCCATTTCGTCCACTTGGGGTTCAGCCGGCCATAAGGCTCTTCATCCTTCGGTTTGAAGACTCCTATTATTTTCTGTGGAATAAATAAATAAAAATAAATAAAAAGACATTTATTGCACCATTAAAAAATACAATGAACATAACTGACAGAAACACAACAAATAAAACGTAAAAAAAGACATATAAAAATAAAAACAACAAATACGTTACAAATATAGTAGTAGACGTTGCTTTATTGTCACGGCTGTCAGTCAGAGCAAGGACGCCAGGTGTTTTAAGGGTCAACTTTTTAGTGCAGCTTGTTGCCATGGTAACGTGTCCCCAGTTACTTTTAGTATGATATTATGCAGTACAAATCCACTAAAAGTTGTGACAGCTTTGAGGCAGTTCCTTCAATGCTCATCTCCTCGTCATCTCATAAGCATGCTAATACTGATGTCTCCTGAGTTACAGGACAGAATATTAGTGTGCTTAAGAGATGAGAAGATGAGCATTGAAGGAATTGCCTCAAAACTGTCACAACTTTTAGTGAATTTGTACCTACCGCATAATATCATACTAAAAGTAACTGGGGAGACGTTACCATGGCAACATGCCAGAATATGTCCTGTAACTCAGGAGGCATCAGTATTAGACATATTCTGTCCTGTAACTTAGGAGACAGAAGAGATTTTTTTTAATTGATTGACCCATAAATTTCACACGAAAACACAAGCTGAAACCTGGATGCACAGAAAAACCAGTATGGCCGTAAAAGTAATAAAAAATACAAAAATACTCCAAAAAGTAATCTCGACCCACAAACTTATCTTAATGAGGCATGATTTTGTTCCACACAGGGCTCAAAATGGCACCGAAAATGGCTGCCGCACGAGGCAACTCGCTCAGTGGAAACCCAACTCTACGACGCACACTAATGTCAAAACGTTACCTCCAAAAACATATTAAGAAAAAGGTAGGACTCGGCACGAAATTGAGGGTTATGGCAGCTAATAAAACTAGGACATCATAAAAAGATCATCCGTTATTTACTAATGTTTCCGACGCACCAAATAAAAGGACTAATCTTCAAGTCCCCTTAACCCCGCGTAGGAAAAGATAATGTATGCTCTATTTCAGTATCAAATATATAATAATACAGTTCGACGAAAGAAAAAGAGCACGTTCATCTACTTTTGCTGTTCACTGTCCTTATCAAGATACTTGTATAAGCGCCAGCCATATAAATCTGCCTAAAAGTTCATTACTTAATACTCAGTTTTGACGCATTTTTGAGAAACATTTTTTATGTAACGTCTTTACGTTACTCCAGGATTGTGTTCGAATCGCTTAACGGTATAGTGCCTATTCCTTTGTAGTTTTTGTGGTACTAGTCGTAGCAATGAACTTTTAGGCAAAATTAGGCAGCGGAAGGTCTAGTCATTATTTATTAGATAAAACCGTAATTATGTCGTAGATTAAAATTAATATAAAACGAGAATCGGTTTGAGAATCGAAATACAGTCCGCCTCGTTACTCAACAATAGTGCTATTTCAAAATGCCATTTTTTGTTTGTTTCTTGTCAATGCTACTTGGATTGACTAATTGAGCCAATCGACGGGTATCATGATCGCTAGTTTGGATGCGAAAAGATACGCGATCATGAAACACGCCTTTTAATTTAATGATACGCGACTGAGAAACGATACGTCAAAATGACACAAATGTGGACACACTTAGAAGCGATCATGATACGCGTCGGTGCTACGCGGCAGAGAAACGATACGCTAAAATGACACAAATGTGGACACACTTTTAGAAGCGATCATGATACGCGTTGGTGGTACGCGGCAAAGAAACGATACGCTAAAATGACACAAATGTGGACACACTTTTAGAAGCGATCATGATACGCGTTGGTGGTACGCGGCAAAGAAACGATACGCTAAAATGACACAAATGTGGACACACTTTTAGAAGCGATCATATACGCGTGTGTGCTACGCGGCAGAGAAACGATACGCTAAAATGACACAAATGTGGACACACTTTTAGAAGCGATCATATACGCGTCGATGCTACGCGGCAGAGAAACGATACGCTAAAATGACACAAACGTGGACACACTTTTAGAAGCGATCATATACGTGTGTGTGCTACGCGGCAGAGAAACGATACGCTAAAATGACACAAATGTGGACACACTTAGAAGCGATCATATACGCGTGTGTGCTACGCGGCAGAGAAACGATACGCTAAAATGACACAAATGTGGACACACTTTTAGAAGCGATCATGATACGCGTTGGTGGTACGCGGCAAAGAAACGATACGCTAAAATGACACAAATGTGGACACACTTTTAGAAGGCATCATGATACGCGTCGATGCTACGCGGCAGAGAAACGATACGCTAAAATGACACAAACGTGGACACACTTGTACTTGTGACGATATTGGTAGAAGATATAACCTAACCTACTTAGAAGCAGTATTAGCCTAGGGCCCCACAAATTCAAGATCCGCCCCTGGGTATGTTTAAAAAGTCAATGTATCAATAAACAGACCAATTTAACTATCATTTGAAGAACACTCTTGTCTCAAATAACACACTCATAACTTTACTGTCCCTCGCATTACTAACCAGATCAATCAAATAATCAAAGTGGGACAATGCAATATCCACAACACAGAAGCGCTATTGTGTTCCAAAACATATCCAATTGATTAAAGCTGAATCACCGGCAAATTATAAGTAACCTCATATACTTGTCATTATAACATGAGCTCTAAACGTATGAAATTAGATTTAAATTGGTTCTTAATAAATGCTAACGATGCCGCGACGGTCGAACAGATTCTACCGAACCACAGTAATGAAGTAGTAAGTAATCTACCGTACCTAAAGCACTAGTAGAGCCGTGCTAGCCTAGTGGTTTGATTGATCTATGCAGCGCCGGCCCTGAGGTATGCAAGAGGGGCAGTCGCTCTAGGCGCCAGATGCTAAGGGTGCCATTTTCGAATTTCCAGTGCAAAATAAAATTATGATGGCACCTTTTAAGAGGCGCGGAAGCGGTATAGACAATTTCGCTCTACCTTGATCACGGGCTAAAGCCGGCGCTGGACCGCTGGCCTCTCAAGGTGAGGGTCGTGGGTTCGAGTCTGTGCTCGCTCACACCTGATCTCTTAGAAAATGTGCGAAAGTATATGGGACGCTATTTGCAATAGTGTGTTAAACCTGATTAATTCTGCAATACAATGTCAAACTTTAGAAAAGAATTTTAAGTTGATATTGTATTCCAAAATGACAGTGAATTGACTCAGTAGGTACCTATTGCAAAACAGCGTCCATTTGAATTTTACCAAAAGAGCTTTACGATGAAGGAAAGATCCTCCTGCCACGTGCGAAGAAACTCAATAATGTGTGCGAAATTCCCAAATCCGCACTCGGCCTCTGTGGGAATAATGTACTGACTGACCTAGTGCCGTCATCCTGAGCGACAGCCTGTAACCCTGCAGTGGAACGTTACACTAAGATGTTGATAAATTTACACTCACACAAGCGCGTCCTGTCCGTATTTGTCTCTACGCAATCGCTATAAATTAACGTAGAGCGGGCAAGGCAAATTCTGTGCGCTTGTAGATAACATACTGGTTTAGTACTGTGACAACCGATAGTTCGACCTTGGTCGCGTTGATTTGTTAATTAATCAGTGTCGAGAGCGCATTGATGAACTGCGCCAAGCAAAAAATGAAGACACCGGACGATCTATCTAAAAGTATAATGAGGAAATCATGGCGAGGTTGTTCTAAGGAGAGAAAGGATTATCACAGTTCTCTTGTTTTCCGATGTGGCTGGAATTCCCGTTCTTTACAGACAGTTAAAGGATTTATCTGGTCGTCTGGTTTTGGCCTCAGGCGACCCCAGGGCTGACACTTACCTCTCGCAAAGATTAGCAATAACAGTTCAGAGAGGTAATGCTGCCAGTGTCTTGTGGTCAATGCCTGAGACAGAAAATTTGGATGATATTTTTATTTTGTAATATTAGTTAGTTTGAGTTGGTTAGTTGGTTGGTTTAGTTGGTTGGTTTTAGTTGGTTAGTTGGTTGAGTCGTTTCACTTTTGCGGAGGGAGACACACAAAATCGTATATTTTTATTTTGGTATTTCCTTTATGTTTTGTTTGTGTTTGCTGTCTATTGTTTTTTTTGTTGTTGTTGTTGTATTTGTGTGTCTTTGTGAATGTGAATAAATGTCTTTCTTTCTTTGATTATAATTATAACTTACTTTTTGACAGTTGTATTATAGAATTTCTCTTAAGGGCCCCATTACGGTACGATTCGTCTGTACGATCCGTCGCTTCAGAGCGATCGAAATGACGAATCGATAATGTATGTCAAGATCGTTAACGATTTACTTCGTCGAAGACGATGTCGGAGATCGCAACAAAATCCCATGCCATCATGAATATCGTAACGATTAATCGACAGTGTGATGATTCTTTACGATCAATAGTCATGATTTTCATCAGATCGATCGTACAGACGAATCGTACCGTGTACGGGGACTTATACCCATGAAATTGCCACAGATTCGTTCACGAAAATCCAATGTAATACAGTTGGATTATTTGACGACCGGATGACCAGTGCTTAAAGAAACTATATAAAGCTCGAGATCCAGGTTCAATCCAACTAGTAAAAAGTTTTTTTTGTCCCTATGTATTTCCTTCTGGAATCAAGGACTTTGCTTTTCCCCCCAAAAAAATTGCAAAATGATCAAGCCATACTTACTCCACCAGGGTTCTTGACGAAGTAAGAGCCGCTGGAGCCCTGGTATATCCTCTCTGGGAAGATATTGTTGTCGATGGCCACCTCCGCCTGCCATACCAGTTCACTGAACTGCGGGTCATCTGCCAAGAAAGCATATATAAAAAATACAAAATACAAACACAATATATCAAAAATACAAATTGAGACATGGATGCACAGAAAAACCAGAAAAAGAGACCAGCACTGGGAATCGAACCCAGGTCCTCAGCATTCCGTGCTGCATGCTATTACCTCCACACCACCACTGGACAGGAGTCTAGACACAAATCTCAAGTTGCTGTTTTCCTAGTACGTTACTTAAGCAGGAGCACTAGCGACATCTATGTTAAGCTCTCATTGAGAGACGTCAACACTCTTTCGGAACTAACCATTCACCCAGACAAGAGATGTCGCTACTAAGCAATTAAATGATGATTGTTTTTTTTTGTTTTCAGTGAATGACCGTAAAAGTAACATTGAAATAAAAGTGCAAAAAGACTCACAAAAAACAATCATAATATATAAATATCATGGGACACTTGACACCAATTGAATTGACCTAATCCCAAAGAAAGCAAAGCTTGTGTTATGGGTACTACACAACGCAAAAAAATGACCTAAAAATGCTGAATATTTACACTCCTATAATGCTAATCACTTCCTGAAGATCCTATATTGTCATTATCAAGATAAGAACACTGGTAGTTAAAGAATGGTATGAAACATTCCATTATGCCACAGGCAAGTAAACATACAATTGTATTGTATGGTTAATGTTATAAACTTCAACCATTATACAAACATCAGTGAATAATTATAAACCTTCACAAGACTGGTAGAATAATTAGTCAAAAGCTTTTTGTGCCAATAACAATTTCTAGCATGACTAAGATCCTAAATTTTCCATGCCAAAACTTTGTTGTTTATGAGACAGACAGTGTTCTTCTTTATCCATACTTAATATTATAAATGCGAAAGTGTGTTTGTGTGTTTGTATGTTTGTCCGTCTTTCACGCCGTAACGAAGCGACGGATCGACGTGATTTTTGGCATAGAAGTCGTTTATGGGCCCGAGAGTGACATAGGCTACTTTTTATCCCGAAAAAATGCAGTTCCCGAGGGAACAGCGCGTGATAACCAAATACCACGCGGGCGGAGCCGCGGGCCAAAGCTAGTAGGTTATATATTTTTTTATTTGCTTTACACAACTTTTAAAACTAGAAAGCATAAAACATGAGCAAAGGAAAATTATTCCACAATACCCTTGTCAACTAAAAGGAAAAAATATGTCTACTTAACTATTAATTTTATATTTTATTACCATGGATGGTTGAAGGCAAATAACTAAAATCAATCAGCAACCTTGTTATAAGTACGTAATTATAATAAGTGTTACAACTGAGCTATTTTAACATCATTTACATATGCACCATACTAGAACTTGTTTATCAAACAAGTTAAATTTGCATTTTTATCTGTCTTTCAAACACATTTAGAAGGTGTTACACTATTTTACTACAAGAGTGGTTGCAACAATATCCAAAACCAGCCAAAAAACGAAGAATTAAAATATAAATAGCTATTCTGTTATTCGAAGTATGTAATCACTAGCTTTTGCCCATGTGGAATTCGGTTATTGCGCGCTGTTCCCTTGGGAGCTGCATTTATCCGGGATAAAAAGTAGCCTATATCATTCTCTGGCCCATAAACTATGTTTATGCTAAAAATCATGTTGATCTGTCGCTTCATTTCCACATGAAAGATTGACAAACATATGAACACACACTTTTCACATTTATAATATTAGTATGGATACTAGGGGTACAATTGCATAAAATTGGAGTATAGTAGTAGGTAGTCGTAGGAAATACAAGTGTTATTTTAGTAAGTTTTGACCACAGGTATTACAATAATACAATATACCCACTGTAAGTTCTCATTTAAAATTAAATGGTCATTTTCTTTTCTTGTAAAACATTGTCTTATAATTAAATTAATGAGACAAGATGATGTTGTACATATTTTTGACACAACTTACAAAAATAAAAACAAAACTTAAAAAATATAAGAACACAAATGTAAAATAATATAAATAACTAGCATAAAGAAAGTCTGCATTTGAATATATCATGACACAGTTAAGCCAATAATGTTCGCTAGCATATGGACTGCTATTAACAGTTTTAAAACCTACAAAAAAACAATTTAAATGTTTACATTACAGAATACCTCAACCTAGGGTCTAAATCAAACACTCACCACAGTGAAAAGGTCGATCCATATTAACAAATGAAAAATTATATTGCCGAAAACAATCTACAGTTTTTACAGTTGGCTGAAACTTGACATTGTTCTCTTTCTGCAGCTATGTTCACTCAAGTTACCTGAGTAAACACTTTTTCTAATGAATTACCATCAGCATGAAGTTGAAGTTATTATTATTATGCATAGTCAGTGCAAAACAATGCCAAATTATAATCACCTTGTATTCTGGGATGTACATATAGAAAACCAAGGTCAATTTTACTATCTATATACCAATGTAATGACATTTAAAAAAAAACAGTGCCTGTCTGGAAGCCTTAGAAGTTAGTAACAGTAGGAAGTCAAACAAGTTTCTTCCAGAAGCAAACCTACCGTGTTCAGCCTCTTGAGAACCATTGAGAAGTAATCTTGCACATATGTTTTGAGTACGTAAATTGACGACTTTAGCTCTAAAATAGGCGTATACATGACTCAGTGATAATAGCACGTATTTACCTGGAAAATGATTGTAGGATACTTCGAAGTCGCCACGGCCGCCCAGGAGCGGCTGCGACTCCCTGTTCACCCCTGGGGAATCCACGTTGCCCTCGAAACCTACGTCTGGCACTAAACAAATTTCCTCAGCACTACTCGATAGAGATACCACGCCGTCATCCGGCAGCGTAATTGTCGTGTGCGGCTTGTCGAAATCGAGGTTCAACAGAGTCTCTTCCGTACTCATGAGTAATGTTAAACAGCGGTACTCTGCCGAGCCACATTTAATTCGTCTTGTTAATTCTTTGTTCCACAATCATTTACACAAACACGGCCACTTCATTCATTGTAGCCAACCAGAGACTATAGAGCAATGACAAATTCGCCACTGACAGACAGATGACGAAATTTCCATAGACTTTTTATTTTATTTTGTAGTGAGGTGAAACGAATCGGTATTGAAAAACATATCAATTTTCTAGCGTTTTACCCGCACGTGTGAATAAGCTTAAAATGAAAAGGAAGTAACAGGTGATTCCCCGTCTGATGATAATAAATAGTAAAACTTCTACTTTATCTTTCTAGAAATACAAAAATCACCAAGTATGTACATTCATGCGTGGCAATGGTATTATTGGTAGCGTTTCCTTTGCATTTCCAGGAAATACAAGTATACAATGCGACAAAATCGTGAAACATTGCGAACTACAGATACCCCAGAGGGTAATCTGTGTGACGAACTAACGCGGCTATTTTGAATTTCACGTTTTACTGTTCGCTGTGAAGGTCGTTCTTTGTAAATTTTTTCGTGGCCTTTAGTTTAGACATACATAAGCCCTTTGGTTAAAGGCGCAATTGGGAAAAATTTCTTCGAATAAATTATTTAATTCATTCATTGGGTGGACGCTTAGTCATTGGTCAGGGAGTTGGGCCGGAGATTGCTGGACAGTGGCGCTGACCCGAGTTCGGGTCGTACCTACTTGTTTCAGCAAATTTCGTTGGTCATACAACGGCGAAATGCCTCTGTGATGGTGGGACTGGGTAGGTGGGCGTTTTCAAAAAAAGTTGTTGAAATGACTTTTTTTTAGATGTGGATGAAATTTGGTATTCCTACTCAGAATCAGGAGCACTTTCAATTATAAGTAATAGAGAAAAAAAGTGTCTCAATATTTTTTTATTCCATTACGTTACTTACCGTTTTCATACGCGTGTCTGTGGCGGTAGTGTAATGGGTAGCACAAAATTATATGAAAAACCTGGGACACTTTTTTTTCCTATTGCAATCGAAAGTGCTCCTGATTCTGATTAGGAATACCAAATTTCATCCACATCTAAAAAAAAAACATTTCAACAACTTTTTTTGAAAACGCCCTGGTACGTTTGGCCCAAATACGATGCTAATGTTGAATATTTTGTAAGATTGATGCATAGTGCCGTTGTAAATTTCATATGTACGAAGAAATAAATTAAAATGATTATAATAATATACTTATGTATTTATGTAGTTTTTATTTATTTTGTTTCCTCTTATTGTTGTATCTTGGGTTGTGAATAAAAACTTTAATTGTATTTGAAGCTGATGCAGTTCAGGAAACTAAATCACATGCCATGGTGGATCCTTTATGATATTAATGTCATGGTGACATACCGTACATTGGTGACATCCCATACATTGGTGACATCCCGTACATTGTCAAAGAAATTGAAGTTGATTATGAAAAGGTTCCACCTTGAAACGTAATCCAGTTTCCGGATAAGAATTTATAAGAATACTTTGTAGCCACGGTTTGAATTTTTTTGCACCAATTTTCAGTTATAATAGTTAGGGTTGTTGTAATCAATCACAAATTCTGTATTTTTTCTTCTCGACTGGAACTCCCACGGGCAAACTTGGCCTAAAATTGCTCGGAAATCTGAAATAAACAAAAGTGAGCATAATTAATTAACTATGTGATTGCGGGGATGCTATTTTGAAATCGATATTTTTACGAACGTTTTATTTAATACCTGGCCCTATACAACGAAATGCAAAACTTGAACTTCGTATGTTGCCGTCCCGCTGATTCAATGCGCGAGTGAAAAAGACGGCACGATACGAACGACGATTCGATTTGCGAGTTTCGTAGTATAAAGCAAATTCCATCGAAATGTTTAGTACCGTTTCCACAAAACATCGAAAACAAGGTGATTCGGGAGACGTGAGCAGACCCTTTACTACGAAGTGCTAAATTCGAACTTCGTATTCACTTCCGCTTACGCTAATATTATTTAATACGAGAGTGAAAGGGACGGTACGATACGAACTTCTATTTTCGAAATTCGTGGTAGGCCCCAGTACCAAACCTATACCCTCAGTAATTTATAAAAGATCGTTATGAAATCCGGTAGTGTTGGTGCCAACGATGATGTTCATGTCTCCCAAATCACCCTGTATACCTACATATACTGCTCATGTAAAATCAAGTATTAGGTAATATTATCAAGGTACAGTCGAGTTCACAAACTTGTGAGCAAAAATTTGATCACCAATATCTGAACACGACTCTATTGTTAACGGCGTGGATGCGTGTTCAGATATTTTAGATCAAACTTTTGGTCACATATTTATGAACTCGACAGTAATGTTACAAAGGCTCTTGTCTAGCTGAACTTCGACGAATAAAAGTAAAATTATTTACAGTACAACTAAGAATGTTAATATCGTTCGGAGTCGTCGGTTTTTTTCGTTTTCCTGGCGATTCAAATGAAAAAGAACAAGAAAACCTTTGATAAGAAAACCAATCTTTTGTTTCTAGTTCCGAAAGGCATCAGCAAACAGTTTAAGTGATCGCTAACTGCTTACCAGTTAAAAACCTGCAGTTATGCTTTTTCAAATCGCATCCATTTTTAAAGGTCACAACTTTGCCAGTGTTAAAATTACAGGCGCACAAAACATCTTCATGTTCTCTATCATCACAAGGTAGTGTTGCGCAGTCATAAGCTCGCTGTGCTTCTACTGGTGAAGGATGAAAATCTGGCTGCTTGAACATGGTCGCAGGTCTCTGCCCGCCTGGCAATGGCTTTGTGAAAACTGGATATACTTCACCTTTGGCGATGTTTGAATTCATTACTGTAAAGAGGAAATAAAGTACCTAATAACATGAAAATAGAATGCAGGATACCCTAGGATTTAGGGCCAAAGGGGAGCGCCGTGGTTGAATGTGCGCGTTCCCACGACGCTCTTATAACGGCAGTGTGGACAAACGGCTATAATTTAGTGGTTATGTTCCCTAAATTGAAATTCCCACAACTTTCCACGGAAAGTATGTATAAAGCATTTTCACATCGAAAAAAGGTATTAATTTAACGCGGGGTAATTGTAGCCATAATTGTCTCATTTAAGTCCCTCGTGTAACAATATAATAATATAATTATGAGTCAACATTGCGAAGACGCGTTTAAGCGGCGATAATTCTCAAAAAGTTAATGCCAGAGTTTGAAGCGCGTAACGTGCATCATTTGCGCCTAAAAACGTCGTCTGTAAATAATTGTCAAAAATCTGGTGCTGGGCATTAAGCAAATATGGCCAAAGCCCTATTGAGTAATTAATGTTGATCTTACCAATCCCGAAAAAAACAAACGCGGTTTGGACTATCATACTGGCTGGGTGTAGCTTACGATGCGACGGCTTAAACTCCATGTACAGATTTGATGTTCAATACTCCGAATGCGATTTAACCTTTCAAAATATACCTATTTACCTCAAATCCACACAATTTGTGTTTACCACGCCTCTCAGTTTGACTGATTACTTACTTGATTACAAAGTGACAGTCCAAGATTATTTACGTCCACTTTACCTTATCACCGCGCCTAATAAAATTTCCGTGAAACACTTAAAATAATAAATTAGGTATCAAATTAATTACCTACCCAAATAATCTTTTCCACTGTTTTACCTGCGAGAAAACTAGTTAAGTTTTAAATTAGACAAAGCTTTGTATGTAGTTACAGGAATACTTGAATTTAGTAAATTGAATGTACGAGTATAGTTATATTTATATACCACTTACGAGTACCTAAGTACATTTCACAAAAATTGTAGCTCATGATTTTGAGTGCATAATGACGCAAAGAAAACAAAATATTTTTTTTTGTTTTTATTTACTTTAAGAACTGGTATCTACGATAAAAACAGAATCTAAAAAACACACCCACACATCAACTTTCACCAGAGAATTTTGCATCAAATCCTTCTGAATCTCCATAGCCTTCATATTCCTTCTCAAAAGTTCCTTTGTCGGAATACCCTTGCTTTCCGTACACTCCTTTCTTCCTATCATGGTGAATATGTCCCTTATTGAATCCTGCTCCACCGCTTACGCTATAACCGTGACCTTTGGCACCCACTTTATTAATAGATCCTTTGGTTTCATCGTCTTCGTAAAACAATTTATCTTTCTTATACTCATCTTTATGATGTACACGATGGAAACCTCTCGTCTTGGTCCCTTTTCTGTACGTTCTGTCTTCTTTACCCTTTATGCCAACCGCTTCTGCTGCAGCTGCTTCGGATAATGCATATTTAGCATCGTCATCGAAGTTAGCATCATCACGAACTCCAAGAGCTTTAAAAAACTTCTTCAAGTCATTTACATCTTGTTTAGCTTTCAAGCCCTTTTTAGCTGCATTCTTCTTTTGAAATCCTGTCGCTTTCACATTAGTCTTAGTATTATCTTTGGTAATTGCGTCTTCGGCATCGAGAAGCTTCGAGAAGTCATCTAAATCTTCCTCCTCAACTTCGTAGGACAGATCAGAGAGGTCAGTGTCAAGGTTGTCAAATTCTAAACTGCCCAGACTGACCGCTGACGATTCGGCGAAGTAAAAAACTAATATCAATGGCAGAAATTGCATTGTCACGTTTTTGTCTTGCGCAATCGAACTAGGTTGCGACACTGACATACATGGATCGTGGTGCGGTTATATAGTTTCGGAGCCAAGGATGGTTTTTTCGTTGAGATGATCACTTCTGGTTGCGGATGGTTGGGCTCATAATCGATATAGCTAATGGATGCAGCCGCTTGGATCGGTCAAGGCTTGATGTTTATTTCTGTATGGTTCAGCACACGACCAGGCCTAATTTGTCGACTTCTCCGTTTCAGTCGGAAGTCGCCTCGAAATGGTTCCGTAGAAATTGTGGAAGTACTTTTTTTATGGACTTTAATTCCGAATTAAAGAATGTCAGCTGCAGAGTAGCTTCTTTTCAAATTCGATTTGGAATTATTTAAATACCTACTTAGTCATTAGCATTTTGGGGTGGAGCTTGCATGTCGTAGATTGGGAGACAATGCAAAATACCCTATAGTTTACAGAAAGCCGTCAGTAAAAAAAGCTTATATGCGTAATTATTTTCTCTACTATATAATTTATTTGGTATTATTTTTCGATTCGAGTTCCGGCTCTTTTAACTTATCATAACGACGCTTTTGCTTCTTTTATCCTGTTAACCGGTCAGTGGTTGACTGGGACAGATCTTTCTATGAGATAAATTCATCTTTGTACATCTGTATCAAATAAATAAAAACAAAAAAAATATGTGCTCTATGCACGTACAATAAGGAGGCGTGTAGAAAATAATACAATACATTCTACCATTTTCAGTAAACTAATACAATGTACAGTAAAATACAAATGAAACTCTGGAAATCAAGAAACGCCGGACGAAAGGCAAAAATTCCAGAAAAATATGGGAATATGTAGTTATCACCTGACATTATCTGTAATCTGTATGAACTTGTATTTAAGATACTTTTACTCGTAACTACTACGAGTAAAACAATTTTTTCCTGAAATCATCCTTAGACGGAAAAGCATTTCTAACGAAAAACCCTCAATTTAATTTAATTTCAAGTTCATAGTTGATCAATTAGCTATCGTTGATAAGGACAAAGTTAAGTTTAACCACTTCGAAGTTCCTCGTTTTGTTTAGTACATTTATTTGGCTCGTGCAAGCGGTTACACTTCCGTGGAAGAATTAAGTATTGCCTAAGGATTGGTAACTCAATAAAATAAAATTAAGAGATAACTATTTGAGTTGAAGTTCAAAAAGTTGGGCCACGTTAACCAGTAATTAACTATACAAAACTATCAAATGATTTTTTTAAATAAGCATCGTTTTGTGTTTTACATTAATAGTATCTCGTAACCTTGCGGTCATTTATACATGATATTTCGAGTTAAATATCCACCATACTAATATTATAAATGCGAAAGTGTGTGTATGTTTGTGCGTTTGTCCCATCGACTTTATAAAGTCGATGGTCTGTCCGTCTTTCACGCCGTAATGGAGTGACGGATCGACATGGTTTTTGGCATAGAGATAGTTTATTGGCCCGAGAGTGACATAGGCTACTTTTCATCCCGGAAGAAGGCTCCGCCCGCGTGGTATTCGGTGGTAGTCGCACGATAGCGCGCGGATAAAAAGTAGCCTGTGTCACTCTCGGGCCCATAAACTATCTCTATGCCAAAAATCACGTCGATCCGTCGCTCCGTTACGGCGTGAAAGACGGACAAACACACAAACATACAAACACACTTTCGCATTTATAATATTAGTATGGATGTATGTATATATACAAGAATTGCTCGTCTAAAGGTATTACATAGATTTGCGACACATTTTAGACCCTGATTTTGGCGTAGGTATAAAGCTTAATTGCAACACATTTTAGGGTCAAATTTTAGCGTATTTACCGGCTCATTTTGGTGCCTAAGTTTTCGTCTTTTAAAACTTATAACGGCACATTTTATGGGGTCTATCAAACTTTGGTTAGGTAGTTAGTATATAAGGATCTCTGTAATAATATAAATTCACTCGTGGTTTTGGTTGAACAGTTAAAACTCCTTTAAATTCCCAAAAATTACATCATAGTTTCAGTTATGTTGTAAAAAGAATACTCGTGCTAAAAAAACCCCCCTTGCAAAAAAAACGGGCACCTATGGTTTTTCAGATTTTTAGAAAGTAAGCTTTCATGTACATAAAATACAAGAACCATAGGTGTCCGTTTTTTTTTGCAAAGGGGTATATACTTAATGTCCTTAGACTTAGGTAGCGGTTAAAATTTCGGGTAGGTTACTCATGCCCCGATTCTGTAAAGATATAGAAATAAACAGCTATCCTATATAAAAGACTCGTTTATACATAATTATATACGGTACGGACTACGGACTAACATGACTACTACTAAGTTTGTGGTTAGTCTTACTAACCTATGTACGAGTAGGTGGTGGAATATTATGACCATAATTTCACTCTAATTTTCACGAGATGGACGAAGGTGTTCTCTTAAAATTTTATAAAGTAATTTTTTATCAATAGGCAGATGTGAGTTTTTCATTTTTCTCCTAATAACATTTCAATCATTCAATGGCAAAGTCAGATTAAGTAACTAAACTAATTGCTTTTGAGAATGAGCACAAGGAGGTAAGTACAAACCACTCTGCGGCTATATTATATGCCTAGTTTCTTATGTACTTACCATTTCTTTTTTAGTAATTTTATTTTCATTGTGACTCGCTACGATACCCTTAATTTATAAGCCCCTTTTGAATGTACCGGGCGTTGTGTTAATGTTGTGTAGAATCCAATAAAAACAACAGACTTTCATTTACGACAATTTATTATACATGAGCGTTATAAAAATATTTACATGATCCTTCGTATCAAACATAACAATTAAAACGGACAATTAGTTAACAAGTTGAGCATAATCGGGTTATTCGTGGTCGTCTTCATCGTCGTCGTCATCAAAGCCGTACTCCTTCTCATGTCCACCGCCACCTTTCTTGCCATATTCCTCGCTGTGCTGGTATTCACTATCATTTCCTTCTTCAGCAGAATGGCTGTCGTCGTCTTCTTCGTGATGTCCTTTAGCTTGAAAACCAGCCTTTCCAAACTCTCCCTTATCAAATCCAGCATCAGCATGTCCACCTTCCTTGTGACCGCCCTCTTCAGAGCTATGGTGACCCTTCTCATTACCATACTTATTAAAATGGCCACTGTTATCGGCAACGTCGTAAAAATCGTGATCCTTCTTGAACTCGTCCTTGTGGAAGACTTTGTGGTATCCAGTGATATCCTCGCCTTTGCTGAAGTGCTTTTTATGACCTGCATCGCCTCCTTTGTAACTGGATCCTGCTTCGTGATGCTTTCCATGAGCGTCGGCCTCGTCGTGATGAGCACCTTTTTCGCCTTCGGCTTCGCTATGGTAGCCTTCCTTATGCTCCTTTCCATAATGTCCAGATTCACCAGCAGCGTGGTGATCTTTAGAGCTGTATCCTTTACTGCCTTTCTCGCCGTGCGCTGCGTGATGTTCTTCACCGTAGTCACTACCCGCTCCCTTTTCGTAGGCGTGTCCATGTCCGTGATTGAGGCCTTCTAAGTGTCCACCATCGAGGTATTCCTCCTCACCGTCATCGTCGTCGTCTTCTTCAATGATAGGCTTGGCCGCAATGTATGGTAACGGCGCCGGGGCTAGATCGTAAGCTTCAAGTGCTAAAGGTTGTGCTAACGGCAGAGGCGGAGCGAATGCTAATGGTTGCTCGTAATGTTGTGCTCCAAGCTGGATCAGGTTCGCTGGGCCGCCATTGTCGCTCCTGTAGATGTACCCGCTGGCTACAGGCGCTACGTATGAAGACACCTGGACCGCCGCCGCCGCTGTCACCGCTACCAACAGACATAAAACTCTAGCCATGTTGAGATCTCGACTTGTTCACGCTGCCGTGACCTGTGCTGTAATAATTTGATAAGCCTGTTGCCCAATATTTATATCTAGCCTAGAGACAAAGGAAGGACTACCTTTCTAGTAGCCATGTAACAATTTGCTTATCACATCGAGGTTGTGTGACAAAGACATTGGCAATGAAAAAATCTTGTGCAACGATTTGCGGTCGATGGCAAGACAAATTGGCGTGAAATGCTTTTTTTTTGGGAGCCTACGACCGCGGGCAAAAACTGTTTCATTCACCGATTTGCCATCGGCCGGCGCGTGACAATAAGGGCGCTACTTGATGATGTTACGAATTACATCACTATACTCCGGTTAATTTAAGGTTTGAATTAACGGTCAAATTGTAACACACGTTTCTCGATATTTCGAACACAAAAGGATTAAAAATACCTACATGTACATTTATTAGCGTTATTTACTATGTTTTTATTATAAAAGTGCACACAATTTTAAATAGTTCCGTTTCAAAAAGTGTGCAAATTTTACCGTTAAGTTTCAAACGTTAAAATAAATGGAGTACCTATACATAAGTTGGGGTGAGTATTTAGTAGCAATTGCAGGTGACATAATCAGCGTCCTAGCAATAATTTGCAGATAGGCTGATAAACCTCGTTGAGTTTCTTGCTGAAATCTTCTCAACAGAGGTTTTTCCGAATTGGTAAAAGGCTTTTTTTACCATTCATAAGTGCTTTTTAGTCTGAATTGAATAAAGATGTTTTGAGCTTGAGGTACCGGGTTCGAATCCCGGCCGGGGCAGATATTTGTATGAATAATACGAATGTTTGTTCTCGGGTCTTGGACGTTTAATATGTATTTAAGTATTTATTTATCTGTATTTAAGTATGTTTATCCGTTGCCTAGTGTCCATAGTACAAGCTTTGCTTAGTTTGGGACTAGGTCAATTGGTGTCAAATGTCCCATGATATTTATTTATTTTTATTTACTTTGACTTTGAGGCTCGATTGCCTTTACATGGGACATTGTAGATTGTTCATGTGAGCAGAAATCCTTTTGGCGTGAGCAAGATAAATTTTGCTAGGCCTTATGATGGCACACCACACATTAGATGAAAAAAATCTTCACGTCACCTATGCCCAGCGCAGCTCCTGTCTAATTTCTATAATGTATGTGATCAATATGAAATTTATTTTTTATTTCCAATTGTATAGGTAATTGAACCATTTTTTAGGGTTCCGGAGCCAAAATAGCAAAAACGGAACCCTTATAGTTTCGCCATGTTTGTCTGTCTGTCTGTGTGTCTGTCTGTCTGTCCGTCCGCGGCTTTGCTCAGGGACTATCAATGCTAGAAAGCTGTAATTTTGCAGGGATATATATATATATATATATATATATATGTAAATAATGCCGAAATAATGAAACAAAAAAAAATATGTTTTAAGGTGCCTCCCATAGACGTAAAGTGGGCGTGATTTTTTTTGTGATTCAGTGATCTGTTTGCGAAATATTCAACTTTAAGGTGCAAATTTTCATTAAAATCGAGCGTCCCCCCGCCCTCTAAAATCTAAAACGGAGGGTGGAAAAATGTTAAAAAATTCAGGATGGTAGTAAGCATATCTAACTTTCAAGGAAAAGTATAGCGGCTAAGTTTGCTTGAGAATTTTAGTAGTTTATGAGTAAATAGCAGCCTAAGGTATAAAGTATACCTAAACTTGGAAGATTCCGTATAAAATACGAAATCATTAGAAAAATATTACTTAATTTTTTTCGTAATGGCTACGGTACCCTATTTTGGGCGTGTCCCACACGCTCTTGGCCGGTTTTTATTGCCTACGTGCCAAATTTGAAGACTAATAATTATATTTACAGAAATAGGGCCATTTCCAAGTGAAAATATAGATCACATTTATTCCCTATCCAGTGGGAATTTCGAAAAATCCGTTAAACTGTTTTTAGCTCTTAGTACGTCTCTAATTTTTCTCTTTTCTTCTATTTACGTGTTTACTGTGTTTTTGTTGTGATGTAGTGTGTTTTCTATGACAATAAATGTTGTGTTTGAGTTTAATCTACTTACATGCCAAGATTAGTACTTGAAGTCATTAATAATTATTACGGAAATAGGGCCATTTTAAAGTGAAACTACAATCTGACAATTGACGACTATGCAATTGATGACGATGGCCTAGTGGTTAGAGACCCTGACTACGAAGCTTGAGGTCCCGGGTTCGATTCCCGTGTCGGGGCAGATATTTGTATGAAAAATACGAATGTTTGTTCTCGGGTCTTGGGTGTTTAATATGTATTTAAGTTTGTATCTATCTATATAATTATGTTTATCCGTTGCTTAGTACTCATAACACAAGCTTTGCTAAGCTTACTTTGGGACTAGGTCAATTGGTGTGAATTGTCCCGTGATATTTATTTTTTATTTATTTTTTAATCGTAGATTGATGAACAAGGGTTGTAAGTAGGGTTGCCACCTTTTTTTTGAAGAAAAATAGTATTTTTGTTTTAAATCAAAAAAATATAGTACTTTTAGGAATCTCGGGGAAAAAAAATAGTACACATCTATTTTTAATCATTATTTTTCCATGAGTATTTATTATTACTTTTTGCTTTGGCCATCAATAAGTTGACAATGACAGTGTTACCAACTAACTAAGCGCCGTACGTACAGGAATGAGTTTCATTCACAGTTAACTCAAAAAAAGCGCGATAATTGAATTAGCGATAAAAATATAGTATTTTTCGTTCTATATTGTTTTTCTATAATATATAGTACAATTGACTAAAATATAGTACGATACTATATAAAATAGTACGGGTGGCAACCCTAGTTGTAAGTGGTCAATTACACAAAGCGAGCGAGGGTGCTTATAGTTCGCGGGTGTAATTTGATCATTTACGCTGGAGTTTAACACTCTACTTTTCATCACTAATGCGAGGAAATAAAGAAAAACCGTTATAAATGTATTCGCAATTTATTATTTAGTAGTATAACAAAAAAATTATCGTGCCAAACCGTCTTTTGCTTTTTTTTAAGTTTGGCACATTCAGCCAGCACTGGCCAGCAGCATTATGCCAACATAGAGGTTTGGAGGTAGGTATTACGCGTTGCAATCTCCTTGTTTACCAGTTCGTGAATACAAAGGAGCACCATTCGATTTTCAAATTTACATACATCCCTAAAGATGTAAATGGAATTTACAACACCGATTTCTAGTTAAATGCCTAAAACCTACTTTCAGAGTTTAAGTAGTTAAGTGATGAAAATTCCATTTATTCTCTATCCTGTCCCTTCTTAGTACCTTTTAATTTAAGGTATATGTGTGCCAAATTTCAAGCCTTTGGCTTCAGCGGTTGGGCTGTGCTTTACCTATAGGTATAGAAGATTTTTATTGATTTAGTTGTAGTTTAAGTATAAACTGGCAGCTTATCTTGGGTATGAAAACATGTTACTTATTCGAAAATATATCGAATTGAGATAATATTTACGCTTTGCACGCATATAAAAAGCGCCTGTTTTTCTTAATTTCCTTTCGTGCGCCTGGGGAATTTGGCGACGTCTTTACAAGCTTTCATTTGTTTCTTGTTTCACCTGTTGATAGGTCAACAGAAGTTCGCTTCTAGTGGTTGGATTGACTTGAAATTTGATGTAACATACACATAATAGTTTTGAATGACAATGCAAGTATACATGTACCGTCAAGAAAAAGTAGAGCCAGCACAAAATCTTATTTAATCTTTTTTTTATCAAAATTTCATCGCCAAAATCACCATGATGTTGTCCAACCTCATAGGAGAGGAATGGGAAAAAAAAGATATAAACATTTATAACAGAGTATGTTTTTATACACTCTAATAGGTAAGAGTAAGTAGGTGCCTACCCTATTTACGATGATGAGTATGAAATATCGGGATAATATAAAACCGCTATACATTTTATTATTTTTTTTTCGTGCTCGGTGGCGTGCCATGGGAGAGGCCTATGTCCAGCAGTGGACGACCGTAGGCTGATGATGATGATGATGATGATGATACATTTTATCCTATACTAGCCTGCGACGCTGTCCATGTGGAATTAGTTGGAACTGAACTAGTTATGCAATTCCAGGACAAAAACCTCCAGGGAACTCTGCTGGATTGTCTTTCCTTGGGACTTAAACTATTTGCTTACCAAATTTAATCTAAATGGATTCGGACGTTATTGCATAATTAAGTAGCAAATATCTTCACAAACTTTGTCATTTGTAGTATTAAGTATTATACTAGGTAGTAGTTTTTTTTTCGCAGACTATTGGCTAATAAAACAAATATATTCGTCTAGAAATACTTATGGCTTATCTTTATCTACAAAATATACATATTTACAAAAATTAACAACGTAACAACAATATTTAACAATATCTCAGTGTTTGACTTCATAGCTGTAGACCTTGCCACCATCTTCTTCCGCTTTAGCTCCTCCTTCCCCTGAATGGTGGTGATAGGAGTCGTCTCCTTCCTCTGAGGAATGGGAAGCTCCGTGCTCGTCACCAGACTGCTTCTGTTGGAAACCACCTTTTCCAAAGTCACCTTCATCATGCCTTGACTCATGTGAACCTCCTTTCTTGAATTCTCCGGCGTCTGACCCGTAATATCCGTGTCCGTTTCCGTATTTATTGAATCCACCTTTAAGACCTCCTGCGTCATAGAAGTCGTGATCTTTTTTGTACTCATCCTTGTTGAAAAGCTTGTGGAAACCGTCGACGGCTCCTTCTTTGTTATGCGAGGCTTTATGTCCGTGATCTCCTCCGGAGTACCCCTTTCCTTGATCATAATGCTTTCCGTAGGCGTCTGCGTCTCCATAATGGTTCTTGTGGCTTCCTCCTTTTGATATTGAATAGCTCTCATATTTCTCCGTATGGTAATCTCCTTCGCCCCCTTTCCCGTATTCGTGGGCCGCGGCGTACCCTTTTCGGTCTTTTTCCCCGTTCTCATGGTGGCCTTTAAAACCGTAATCACTCCCTCCCCCATCACCATGGTAGATCCCAAGATCATAATGACCTAGACTGTGTAAGTAATCAGCGAAATCGTTGTTGTAGTTGCCGAATTCAGCAGCATAGTCCTTGAAGATTTTGCTGTAGTCCTCATCCGCTATTCCATCAATATGATCATCGCCTTTGTCATCTTCTTCTTCAGATTTTTCTACGACGGGGATGACGTAGGCTTCGCTGGCATGTGATGCTGCTTTGTTTTCATCTTCTTTAGCGTCAAACGGTCCAGCCGCGGCTGGTATGGGAGCAGCGAAAGCCTTAGGTTGTTCATAAACCTTCGCAAGATGCTCCATAACATCGCTTTCATCCATTTTGATAACGCTGACCGGTCCATCGTTGTCTTTCTTGTAGATGAAGCCAGTGGCCGCTGGTTGGAGGTCGGAGCCCGTTCTTCTGACCATCACCATCCTTTCCACGGTCTCCCGCATCTCCATACACGAGCCGCACGCGACTAGTAACAACAAACCGACTCTCCGCACCATCATTTCGACGTTTACAATAGCAATGACGACTAAGGTCACTGCTAATACTTATATAGGGACGTTATGCTGGAGCATTGACATTCATAACTGGCCCGATTCGAGCTAGATTGGCCAATGCACTTCTGTGTCAATGGTAGAAAAACTACGTTTAATTTATTCGGTGCATAGTTGCGCGTTCGGCCAATAAAAGACATGCTCTCGTGTCGAGGGAAGGACGTCTGACCGGCCAAGAAACGCCTCGTGCCTATTTCAATTAGTTTTAAAATTAAACAAAATATATTGCATTTATAAGTGCGTTACTAAAAAGGTTTGTAGACCATTCAGTTTTCGGAGAGTTTCAACGATTTCACATTGCAGTATTTACTGAATACATCCTACTTTCCTAGTCCTATACTAGTATTTGTATGTGTGCGTATGTTTGTTATTCCTTCACACTAAAACGGCTGGACAGATTTGAATAAAATTTGGTATGAAGATAGCTGGATGGATATCTGGAATAACACATAGGCTACTTTTTATCCCGATATTCCCACGGCCAGCATTATGCTGAGTCAGCGGCCGTTTCACTTTTGCGGGGACACACAAAATCGTATATTTTTATTTTGGTATTTCCTTTACGTTTTGTTTGTGTTTGCTGTCTATTGTTTTTTTTGTTGTTGTTGTATTTGTGTGTCTTTGTGAATGTGAATAAATGTCTTTCTTTCTTTCTTTCTTTGTTTCACGGGATTGGGATGAAATCTCGAAATGCCTTCCCTCGGGTAATATTCATGAAATTAGTCACTGTTGCCAATCAACTATTTTACCGACACTTTGGGAGTCTCCTGCGTTACCAAAATCTCCGGCGTTACCAAAAAATCGTACTCCCGACAAGATATTTCACGGTTTGATAGGTTGAACTTACGTAGGCTGGCAAGTATTGATTTACACAGATGAGGCCAAAGGTTAATCTCGGTGTATATATAACTAGCTTTCTGCCCGCGACTTCGTCTGCGCGGATCTAGGTTATCGCGTGGTGGCGCCCTCTACCGGAATAAAAGGTAGAGGTATCCTATGTTGATCCTTGGGGTTCAAACCACCTATATACCAAATTTTATCAAAATCGGTTCAGTGGTTTAGACGTGAAGAAGAAGAAGAAGAAGAAAGAAGAAAGACATTTATTCACATTCACAAAGACACACAAATACATAATAAAAAAATTGACAATAAACAAAACAAAAAGGAAATATCAAATAAAAATACCATATAATAATAATTTGGCTTACGTGAAAGCGTAACAGACAGACAGACAGAGTTACTTTCGCATTTATAATATTAGTAGGGATAGGGATTAAGTGCTCGTAACGACGGTAAGATGCAGGAAGGCTACTACGAAATTCGAAGTTCGTATCGTACTGTCCCTCTCACTCTCGTTCTAAATAATATAAGCGTCAGAGGGACGGCAAGATACGAAGTTCGAATTTTGCCCTTCGTAGTTAGCTTCTCGTAATAAAGCTACTGAAGCGCCCAAGCGCCTAACTAAAAAAAACGTAAGACTATTGCATTGAGGTGCATGATCATTGTGTAGGCGTTAGATGTTAGAAGATACATGTTTGTTGTTCTTTAACGTCTAAGCTACTGAGCTATCAGACTTTATTCTTTGTACAAAATCCGTAATTTTAGGTGTTTTGGAAGCGTTGACGGCCCCCCATAGCGAATCCATACTTACTAATATTATAAATGCGAAAGTGTTTTTGTGTGTTTGTCCGTCTTTCACGCCGTAACGCAGCAACGGATCGACGTGATTTTTAGCCTAGAGATAGTTTATGGGCCCGAGAGTGACATAGGCTACTTTTTATCCCGGAAAAATGCACCATTCCCGAGGGAACAGTGCGCGATAACCGAATACCACGCGGGCGGAGCCGCGGGCAAAAGCTAGTGCCTAAATAAACAAGGTTTTATAATTACCTACAATCTTAGAAAAAATAATACGCAATTGGATATAACAATGAAACGTAACAACCGTGTATGCCACAAAATCTTTACAGTTGGTTAGAGCTTAAATAGTAGATTGTATCACAAATCGCGGGCGGAGCCGCGGGCAAAAGCTAGTATCTGTATAAAGCCGAGTTTAGACTTGCAAGAAAAATCTTGCAAGTTGCATTACACTGTGCAAGGCCGTAAAGCCAACGAATTTATAGTGCTCGAATGAGCGCCGCCATGTACTTAATACACTTTGCACGATTTTTCTTTAAAGTCTAAACTCGCTTAACGTTGCACTTTGCACATCTACCTCTCTAGGGCCCTGGGCCCAGCAACACGTTTCCAATTTGCGAATCTCGTTATCATCCGAATTTTACCTTTAACCTGCAGTTGGTAGGACCTTGTGCAAGGTTAAGAAAATAATTTTCCTTCTTAGGTACGGAACCCCAAAAATAAGATATGGTCATTATGTATAAGGTAACTTTACTCGCGAAAAGATAAGTATACAATTCATTTTATTGTTAGGTCGATAGATTTCTCTTCAATTTCATAGCCAAATACCTAAATTTCAACAAATTTACAAACAACTTTTTGCTACTTTCTCAAGGAACACTTATGATTTATTATGGATAGGAACTATAAATACTACTTTAGAACATCTCTCTGAGAGTTTAGAAACTTCATCTAATGTAAGTAATGATTTATTATAACAACCTGCATTGAAAACACAACGAATAAATAATAAATCTAATGCTAATATTTCTTAAAGCTTGCATAATTCTTGATTGTTTTGTGAATTTTCACACTGCCATGATGCATATTGTCTCGGTGATGAGACACATCATTTTCAGCGTTTGTGTTAGCTGCTTCTTTATTCACGGGCGGATTCACATCCATGGTATTCATTGCGATTTCCTCCGGCCCCGCCAAAGCTACAGGGTTCATTCTATAAAACACAGCGTACGGTTTATCATTTGTTACCACGTTGACCTCAGCACCGCTAAAGTTGTTAGTGTCAGCGCTCTTTACACGCTCATTGGCCATTTCTTTGGACGAATATTTTAAAACTTCATCCTTGATGACCTGATTCGGTACCACGTACAGTTGAATTGCATTGCCAGAAGTGTCCCGTTTTCTGAAGTCATAGGTCTTCGGCTTACGTGCTGGTAGATTGTTGCTCATGTTCTCTAACATCTTGTGAAGAAGAGGCGCGTTAGCGTTAGTCTCACTATACTTTTCGGACTTGTGTCCAGGCATGCCCATGTTTGCAGCTGATTGGAGCCGACGATAATAATTTGGAAAGCTATTAATGGACAGGGATCCTGAGAAACGATTTCTATTAACTTTCGACACTTTTGGACTCTTATTAACATTAACTTCCAAGGTCTTGTACATTTCATACGAAGTTTCCAGGGGCTTTTCTTTCACTTGGGGTTGGTAATCGTTATGCATATTTTTACTATTTGGGTTTACTTGAACCCTGTTGACGTTTGAATTAGGAAGTGGATCTTTTTTGGGTAAACTTTCTTCTCTGCTGTCACGTTGAGCGGGTTTAATCACTTTAACTTCATGTTTAGGCCTTTCGAGAATCGTAGGGGATTCCGTAATAAGTTGTATGCTACGTTCGTTCCCATTCCAAGATTGAGCAGCAAAGCTATGGGTCGGAGTCTTCACAACGTTGAACTTATAGTCACTGTCGTGCGCCGATTCGCCTCTCATCAATTTCGAGCCA
The DNA here is from genome assembly GCA_037349165.1 of Choristoneura rosaceana. NCBI lineage: Eukaryota > Metazoa > Arthropoda > Insecta > Lepidoptera > Tortricidae > Choristoneura > Choristoneura rosaceana. Next base: position 3,338,371 of record JAZBNJ010000012.1, on the reverse strand, counting down.
GTGTTTCCAGAATACCGTTTCATGTGCAAGCTTCCATAGTTCGCGTAAGGCACACCGTTCATTGGAGAGATGTATCCATTATCAGAGGGTTTGTCTTGAAATAAATAGTACGTAGAAACTACAGACAAGAAGTTTAAATATAACAAGGCACTGAATAATTTTAATATGATCTTCATCTTCGCTCGTTGCACACTAACAAACGAAATCTTCGGTTTGCTCTTATAATATTCCAGATTGTTTACTTGTGCACATTTATTGACAGATTTGTTTTGTAAACAAAATGCACCTACTTGTTACAATGTTTTGTTAGTTGTTTGTATTTGTTTCAATAAAAAACAAGCAAGACAATAGGTAATCTGGAATGTGATCGCAGTGTATCTACTAACAGTTAGGATAAATGTATGTCCGATTAAGCACTTTCCTGTTCTTATTGATTGTACTTTTTAAGCATTGGATCCTCATCTCGCAAGTACCCTAATTATCATTCAAACAAAATATACATGATCATTCATCTTATTGAGATCATCTAGAGAGGTTACATCACCTAAAATCTTTCTCTTCAAAACAATAGGAACCGTCACCCGGTGTGTTTTGAAACATTTTAGTCAATACAGTGTTCATTGTTTAATTTTTCCTTAGACAATAAAGAATAACATTCAAGTTTACGTTATCAATTGAATGATTGTGTATCCGCTAGTCGGCAGTTCGACACGCACAGACATGGAAGTAAAGAAGCTTCTCATATTACAGTTCACTATAATCGGTAGTTACCTTTTATTTTCGGAAGGTCGGTTACTAGAGAAGAGCCCGGATAAGGTCAAAACAACCCCTGAACCCGACCTTGTACAATCAACGATATTCAAACGTGTTGCAAGGAAAGTTTTATATAAATTAAAGGATTTTTCCAGGGAAGATGAAGCGAACAACGAAATCAGTAAAGGAAACATAAAGAAAATCAGGCATGAAACTAAAATCAACGAATCCACTAGGATACGGACCCAGCGTTCACGAATCGCCAGAGAGTCCAATGACCATCACTACCTAGCATACGATACAAGAATATCAGTGCCTGATAACAGTAAACCCAAAACAGTATTTATTAAAAAACCTATACCTAAGTTTTATGAACTAAATGACGAGAGTGATTTTCAAAATAACATTGATAAATTTCCGGCAAAACTTATGGACTCAGCAGCTGAACATGAAGACGAAGACTTCAATGTAGATGATTACGATTTCGATGTCAACCATGACGAATACGTAGGAAGAGGTAAACCATTGGAGCCGAGGTTAAAGAAAATTGAAGATAAAGTGCTAGCTGAATTTCAGAAGCAAGAAGAAAAACCTAAAGACAAACCTTCGACAGTTCCATCCGTAACCGTCGTACCTAGTACAAAAATTGTGATAACTCCGCAGGTTAAACAAAAAAGAGAATATCCAGCAATCGTACCTTATAAACCCAACTTGAAGAAAGAAGACGACTACAGTAATGAATTTCCAAGTAGTAGCACTACTGATAAGCCTCCTAATAATAGAGCATATGACGACGATGATGATGACGACGATGACGATGATGACGCAGATGATGCCGATGAGAATTTAGACAAAGAAATTTCTCATAAGGTACGGGCCACACGGACTGTAAGCAATAAAAACTTTTCGAATAAGCCAGTCGAGAAAAATCATTCGGTGACAGCTGCAGTGAATGTTCCAGTTATTCCTCATTTGACTAATGCCTTGAGTGACCCCAACGACTACTCTCTGGAAGACTACCATACATGGAATGCAAATTCACCTAATTCGGACTCAATGGGTTATTTTTAGACAGACACTAGACAGTCGTTTTGTAAAATTGACGAATGATCCGACTAATCAAGGAACAACGATATATTAAAAATAAAGAATAAGTTAAGCATACCCAAGTTTTTATTTCAACCATTTAGTTTAGGTATATATAAAAAGCGTAAGTTTATAAAAAAGAAGTAATCCATTCCTTAATTTATCTTATACATAACTTCAATTTTTGTTTAATTTGATGTGTCTTTAGAAAAAGGAAATAAAATAACAGAAATATATTCACAATTTTATTTGTCATGCAATACAAAAACCTTAATATTAATTTCGTATAAAATTAAAATTATTCTTAAGCTACATACGTTAATCCTTATTCCTAATATGAACTTTGCAACGTCTTAGTTTATAAGTACCTGAGTTACGAAAAAAGTAGGTAAACTTCATCAATTATCTTAGTCCTTTCAATTCCATTCGAATTGAATGTTTGTAAAACTTAAGTTCGAATTGTTATTTACACTTAATTTGAATTCGATGTTCAATAGGTTACTTTTTCTAAACTATAGTTTACACTACAAATTTATCATAATAGTCGGCAATGTTACTATGCGCAGTCTCTTTTGCGACATCTATGTACTTATTAAAGTCGCGATCTAGTCCTTGCTTATTATCATGCCCCATATGACTGCTTTCGAATTTGTTATGTTCAGAGTTTCCTGCTTTATTAAAGCTGTTTGCTGTAGTTCCTTCGGTCACAGCAGCATGAGATTGAACAGCAGCCTCAGAACCTCCTAAATGAGTTGTCGAACTGCCACTGTCTTCAGCTCTAACACTGTTGCCAGTATTATCGAAAAATTCATTATCTTCTTGGTATTCATCTTTGTGATATACTCTGCGGAATCCTTTCCTTTTTTCAGCATTATCTTTATTTGTTTTTAACGCAAAATTTGAATGCCTTTTATGGTCTTCTCCTCCAAACTTATTGGCAAACTGATCCACAAAATCTTTAAAGTGTGTCCTTTTGTCTTCGGAATCCCTGTGGTCAGCTTTACTATTTTCTTTCCGCGTATCACCTTTTTCATAATTATCGAACTCATGTTTCTTCTTATAACCCTTTTCAGTGGCCGACTCTGCTAAACTTTTACTCACTGCGTTAAAATTTTGGGCACCAATATGATCTTCATTATCTACGTAATTATTCGGATCGTTGTAACTACTATCTCTTTTTCCAAAGTTGTGTTCTCTGTGCTTGCTCATATCAAAATCAGTTCCCCATTCTAAGCCCTTAAATACTAAAGGATCATCATCTGCATTTTTATCGAAATAATCATTTAAAACAAAAGAAAGGAAAGGCTCATCTCCGGCTATAGGATTATCAGCTTTCATTGCTCTGTGATATCTAGGAGCGGAATGTACTGATGTACTGTAACCATCATTATAGTCTTCATGCGATTCATGAACTGGAATAACTCTCTCTGCCGATTCAACAGCGTACCTTTTCTCTTTAGCTTTCTGTATATCTGAATCTATTTTCATATGTTCATATTCGTAAGGATGATGTAAAAAATACGGCCACCATTCATATTCATTCCTTGAAGAACTTTTGACATCATCGGCGTCTATATGGAACTCTCTATTATAGTCATATCGAGGTGTCTTATCTTCAAGAGTTCTCGAAGGTCGGCTATAGTGCATCAGAGACTTCATTCTGTTCTGCATTATATCACTCTTCGTCTTAATCGCCATTAAAGGGTCGACACTGAACTTCGACTTTGCTTTTGCGATTTCATAGTTTATAGAGTGCTCAGTCCAAGATTTTGTCGTGAATGGCATAGTACTTTCGGTAACTCCGTTGAATAAAGAATTTCCAAGACTATGACTATCATGCATATCGAAAGAAGGCAAAGGTAAATGCTTGTGCATCGCTGTCATACCCGGATATTGTTCCACCAACGATTCACTATGTCCAGATCCATTTGACCCTATTTCAACACGAGGGGCATTGTTCATGGATATAGCACTGTATCTGGTAGGAGTCCCATCACCATCACCTACTTGCACATTAGGACGATTACCAAAAGTCTCAAAAGTAGCTGGATTATTATTCTTCTGACTATAAACGTACCCTGTTTGCACGGGTTGGGAATTATCCCGAGATTGTTTGGCAACGTAAAATTCATGTTGATAAGACTGGGGTTGTAGGTTCACTCGCGTAGCAAAAAACAGTACTAATACTACTCGAGACATTTTTGATGTATTTTATTATTTACGGTTAACCAGTAACCAGTGCCGGCGGAGACTGGAAGTGGCCGTCTCTAATCTTGTTTATATGAAATGTTTATTATTTCTTTGTGCAACACTGCATTGTTTTGTCGACAATGAGCGAGCTCCATCGAGAATGTCGACATATCCTAACATTGTATCGCCTGGTGACAAATCCAAACTGAGTAAATATTTATTGTTTTTATATGTAAAGATCAACAATCGAAAAAAAAGTATTTGATTACACTTTGTAACAAATGTTTCACGTGGAGTTGACGCGTCGATGCAACTGCAGTTTTAAGATGAGTATATTTTGTTGAAACCTTCAAGAGTAAAATGATGTTTGGTTTTGTTTTATGTTGTTACAGTAAACGAGGTTCAAGGTGTTATAAAAATTCTTTCACATTAACGAGGATATAATTTGAAATATTTCGCAATAGTTTGAAGAAATCATGTATCCTACTTCATTTTTAGCAACAGAAATAAGATAAATACTTAATCTTGACCTGATTTTTATCGATAAATACTTTTCTAAAATAAGTAGCAGTAAGTAATCCTATCAATCCATACTTACTAATATTATAAATGCGAAAGTGCGTTTGTGTGTTTGTCCGTCTTTCACGCCGTAACGGAACGACGGATCGATGTGATTTTTCGCATAGAGATAGTTTATGGGCCCGAGAGTGACATAGGCTACTTTTTATCCCGGAAAAATTCACAGTTACCGAGGGAACAGCGCGCGATAGCGGAATACCACGTGGGTGGAGCCGCGGGCAAAAGCTAGTAGTATATATATACTATGTAATTGTATATGATTGAGACATATACTACGTGATTTTTATTATATATAGTTTACGTAGTGAGACATATGTCTTTTTCAGTACCTATTATTTTTGTATACTTAAGTATTTTGAATTTTACATACAGCGCATTGATATTTTGACTGTAACGCTGTAATTTTTAGTTTACAAATAAATAAATATCTCGATTGAGTAAATGAAGTAAACAGTTAGGTAATTTATAAAGGTAGGTACTACTTCACTGCTAAAGATAGTCTAAAAAAATAAGGACATGCCGTAAAAACTGTTTTCCAAAGTAGCTCCTGCATTCAAAAGTAACCTCGTTTTACGGTACCTATTTACCATCGATATATATGTACTAACGTAGAATAACGTAACGTAACGTAGAATAACGTAGAGTTACGTAGAATTGACCTATATATTCTACGTAACTCTATATTTGATATTTCGCATTGATATTTTGACTGTAACGCTGTAATTTTTAGTTTACAAATAAATAAATATCTGGATTGAGTAAATGAAGTAAACAGTTAGGTAATTTATAAAGGTAGGTACTACTTCACTGCTAAAGATAGTCTAAAAAAATAAGGACATGCCGTAAAAACTGTTTTCCAAAGTAGCTCCTGCATTCAAAAGTAACCTCGTTTTACGGTACCTATTTACCATCGATATATATGTACTAACGTAGAATAACGTAACGTAACGTAGAATAACGTAGAGTTACGTAGAATATATAGGTCAATGGTATTTACTTAAATTTAATTTAATTTCCAGAACATTCTACCCTCCATGCAGCGTGGGGTCTCTGCCACATAACTATGTCACCTTGGATCCGTCGCGGTCACTGTCATATTTCGCAACCCTTTGTGCGTCGATAGACACAGGACAGGCGATAGATTTTTATTCCATTCTTAACCATTGTGTACAGTTAATTTGCAATTTGCTTTGTTGTCTGCCAAATATCGAGTTTCTCAATTGACGGCTTGGCATAATTACGTTTTTTTTATTGTTTTTCAGATAGAAACTAGCGGTTGCCCACGAATCCCGTGGGAACTGTGCAATTTTCCAGGATAAAAACTATCCCATGTCCTTCCCCGGGGCTCAAACTATCTGTATATAGAATTTCATCTAAATCGGTTCAGCGGTTTAGACGTGATGCGGTTTAAACAAACAAACTTAGACACTTTCGCATTTATAATATTAATGGGATCGGGTGTCGTTTTTTTTCTGTTTTCTTCTGTAACCTCGTGTACACAAATGGTTGTCTGGAAGAGATCTTTTAAATGATAAGACCGTCTATTCATCATCATGTCAGCCGAAAGACGTCAACTGCTGGACATAGGCCTCCCCCAAGGCTCTCCACTCAGACCCGTTTTGTGCTTTCCGCATCCACCGCGAATTCAATTCTTGAAAGTATAGCTCCATCGATACCTACTATCGATGATTCCGCCAATGTCAAGGTTGGAAAAGACACTATCAGTTTAGCCAGGTATTGTTCATCAGAGTTTAGCAGTATATATATATAAGCTAAAGCAGTATGGAAGCTACGAAGCTACGATCGAAACGAAAACACTCACACAGACGCGCGCTCTACACGGCCTCTAAGGGGTCTCGCGGTACTGCAGTACTCAGAGGCCGTGTAGAGCGCGCGTCTGTTTGAGTGTGTTCGTTTCGATCAATTTGTTCGTTTCTTCCATACTGCTTTAGCTTATATATATACTGTGGTTTAGCCGTTGTTCGGTAGATTCAGTGTGTTCATTAGGATTACCTACTTAAACTCAACCAATGCTAATTTTATGTTACCTTGCATAGCTGGCCCTCAAAGTGCAAAATTCGCACTTCGTATCTTTATCTTGCCGTCCCGCTTGACGCTTATATTTGTATTATTTAATAAGAGACTGAGAAAGACGGTACAAACTTCTATTTTATAATTTCGTAGTAGCCGCCATATACTACGAAGTTCGAAATTCGTTTCGTGGCGTTCCTATCACGCATTACATACGTATTTATTAGGCGAGTAAGAAAGACGTTATGATACGAACTTCTAGTTTCGAATTTTAGTATCCTCTCCGAGTTAGTCATATGGTATTAGAAATAAAATCACATTTTGGTCAATCAGAAAATATTTATTGGACATAATAATAATAATATCATTTCAGAATAACTTTTAATCCTTACAAAAATACTCTGTTTTTGTACAAATCAAGCCTCGGCCAATGACTCTACAATATATTGTTCAATAAAACAGGGGTTCAAAATCTTTTTAATACTTTGACTCCCTTTACAGGTTATAATTGTTTTGCTACTAGTTGTCGCGATGCACAGTTCGAGAAGTTCTGCACTAAAGCTTACTTCTATCCCGGAGACTACATCGAATCGTCGATTATTGTTACATCTGCATTTGAATCACCATGCTGACAACTTCTTCGGTACTATATCAATAAGACGAGACGAAATTCTGAATTGATGTCCTAGCCTAGAATTCCTAGACAGCCTACAATTCAACTCGATCAATATTACCGATGATTTTGCGATTTTTCCAATGGGAGGCCACCAGTTAGTTAATGAAGACACTAGGTACTTTTTATGAAGCAGTTTCTTACATCGGTTTCACATAATAAGCCATTTTAGTTTCCGGGATAGAATCAACTTTGTTTGTATTAATACACGCGCAGAAAACATTGATGGTCGTTTCGTGCCAAATAGCACGCACTGCGATCAAAGTCGAGCGGTTTTAGCGCACCGTCTCTTTCTCAACCGATACTCTGAAGAGGGACGGCGCGCTCAAAACGCTCTCGATTCCTAGTGCGCGTTTAATATGGTTCCTTTTGCAAGTATATTAGATTGCATTAAAAGGCGTGTCAACGCTAATATTGCATTTGCAGTTCGAGTCCAGGATAAATAGTTTAATGATGATGAGTACACATTGAATCTGATATTTTATAACTTTGCTAAAAAAAATGCTAATTTCCTTGAACACAAATTGTGATAGGTTTGTGTATATATAATTAGATAAGAAAACTGTTGTTGCCGTCAGTTAAAATAGAATATTATTATATTACACATTAATTATACTGAGCATAATATCATAATTGGCGTATTTATAGTACAGTAAGTGTAATGATATCGACACAGCAAGCAACAAACCAGCAAAGTTACAAAAATATGTATTAACGACCTTAATGTGAAGTGCATAAAGTCGTGTATACATATTTTTCTAACTTTGGCCGTGTCGATATCTTTGCACTTGAATGTACAAAATCGCTTGCAATTCGTCAGTGCTTTTTTCTGTCAAAAGGTAAGGTAAAGATTTACATAAACGGGATCATAAATTTCAAAATCTCATGCACAAATTTAACTTTATTACATTAAGCGCACACAATTACATTTTGCGGTACATGCGCATACAATGAAGACCAGTCTAGCCTTTCTAAACCTAATTTAGAAGACTACTGAGCTAAATCAAAACAATTTATCGAATATTACTTTTCATTTCATTATATTATCAGATCTTTGGCTAAAGAACGCTGGTAACCATTATTAATTTCCCAAAAAAATAATGTTGTGGTATGTACTAAACCGAAAGAATACCAAAAACTAGGAGATCAAAATTTTCACAACATTTTAAGTTTAAAAATGGCCTTCACCCTTGCCTTTACCTAATTTTAGAAAGTAATGTCGGGTTTAAGTGAAATTTGGAACGAAAAATAAAAGGTATTGATAGCCATTTTCATTTCAACACAATGCGATATTTTTTTTACATCAGGGCTATTTCTTTATTTTGTAAAACAGCTTGTCCGTTCCAGCAAAATATGGTCTTTTCGGATTTTGCCATTCTTTTAATTATAATGCGTCTCTTTTAACTAACTCTTGCCTGAACCCATTAATAATACATGCCCTCTAAACATTTAGAGAGTAAACTATTACGATGAATCATATACAGAAACGTGTCACAGATCTCAAGATAAAAATTAATTGTGCACCAATCTTTCATGTTGTCAACTTGTATAATATGGCCAATAAAATTACAATCAATCACTTGTTTTGTTCATTTATTTTGTATTCAATTGAACCAATATTAAATGAGAACTCACTATGGGGCGATTTGGTTAAAAAACCCAGTACCAACAAAGTGTAGCAGCCTTGTTACTATATGTAGGGTGACGGCACCAATCATGGACATGTGATTGTGAAGCACCCAGTAATGGACAACAAAGGATTCAATGTTTTATATTTTATAGCTCACCTTTTATGAACTTTACAAGTTATGATCATGAGTTATCTGAACAAGTATTATTAGTTTAAAAAAAATAGAGTCAGTTTCTTAAATATTTTTGTTAACGGAAAAATCTATTACGGGTTCTTGTCTATGACTGATGCCATTATCCTACTGACAGCATGACAATACAGAACATTGACATGTAAAATTGGCATAAAAAAAATCAAAATTTCATTTGCTATTTACAAACATTTCATAGCACATTCTACTGACGTTGGTAATGAATAAGACGAAATGTACATACAAAAATATATACATTCTCAACGAATCAGTATACTAGCTCTAATATCTTTAAATACGAAACACTGATCTTAGAATTCCTAGTACTTTAAGAACTACGATATGACAATGTAATTCCGTTCTCACCTCGTGGTGTTATTTCAAAATTTTTATTCAAGTCTAAGATTGCTTTAAAGAGAACTCGTTGAGCCGAGACGTCTTATAAATTATAATCCAAATGCGAGATTTTATATTTAAATATCTGAGTGTACGTCGACTGTGAGAATGCTCACAATGCGAGCGAAAAAACTCGATAAAAACATTTATAATTAGTCTTAGAGATCACATAGAAAAAGACCGCAGAAAAGGCAAGGGAGCATATTTAGCAAACAGTTAACTTATTCGGCCCCAGTGACACAACGTCTGTGACTTCTTAGTTCTTACTTAGTTCACCTAATGCGGTCACCGAATTTGTTTCAAACTACTTCGGCGAACGAATAGTAAAAGAGAACAAGTAGGTTCACTATGAACAAAAGCACATCGCGCGGCTTAAATGTGTGCGCGCCGGTTGGCACTGGTACGCACGCACCCGCCGCACGCACACACTGATAATTAAAGGAGGATTAAGTTTTCTTTAGTCAAGGCTGCGCTGCCGTCGGTGCCGAGCGTTTCGATTTTAGCTCACTCGTCTTGCGCTCGCTTCGCATGATCATGATCACCTTTTACGTTCGCGTACTCGTACTTACGTATTTTTTGTATTAGGTATAGTTGTAAATTAGTAGTACCTATATAAGTGTGTGTGATAGTTTCATGCAAGGACACATTAAAAATAATAGATACCTATAAACAATATAGTTATGGCATTATGTGTAGGAAACATAAGTACTATGTACACAGTCGCCATCACCACTTCGGCGAATTTATAAATAATATTTTAAAATTCGATTTTTTTTTAAATTTGGTATAATAATAATAATAATAGAGCGGCAAGGAATATTGTTTCTCTGGACACAGATATTAGACAATTTAAAAATAACTTTCATATTAAAGATTATTATTTATTATTTGTTTATTTTTTTGTCACCTGTATTTTACTTATTTTGTTACATACATACATACAAAACTATTTACCGGTAGGTAATTAATTAATCTAAACTAAACTAGACATCGACAACCCTAAGCGTCCGCGCCGGAGTAGGCAAGTCTCCTAAAGGGTCGGAGTGTGCATACTTTTTCTCTTTTACTATGGCGTAAGAACTTAGTGGATCGTTACCGAGGCCGAACGTGTAATTTTTGGAATCGTACTCCATTGACTGCGTCACTGTATTTAATTTGTGTAAAATATTGCCTGTGGTAGTGTACGTGACCATGCACATTATGTAAGTGTGCGTCAGTCGCGAGTGAGCGAGATAGTCACGTATACACAGACAGAAACGTCGATACAATTAAGAGCGACGCGAATTTCATGAATTACATCACCAACCTGGTTAAACGCTGAACGGGTGAAAAGAGCCCCATAACTTTCATTTACCGTTGACATGCAAACTTGTTATTCTAATATAGTTAATATTCATATTAATATAATTATTTACTAATATTTCTATTTATTTTAACGCCAAGAGGTTTTGGGGTCCTTCGTTACACACGAACAGACTAGATACGAAAGGCACGGAACTCACAACGAAATAATAAGGTTCAGGGACCACGAAAGACCAAAACCACAGAAATCATACTCATTTTAACTCATTTATTCAAGTTTTTTTTAGCACTATTAGGCCGCGGCCACACCGCTGCTTAAAAAACGGTGACGGTACCGATTCCGAATTTAGTTTTTTAAGCAGTGGTGTGGTCACTCCTTAGCTTCTGGGTAGTCAAAATTTTGATTATTTGAGCTGTTGGAATCACAAAGCAGTTATTCTATTGGCAGAAAGTTAAAGTTCAATCTCAATATAAGTAAGGTTTTGCTTCAAATGTCCACTGAACCAATAAAACGAGTCTTAATTAAAAATTTACTCTAAAACAGTAATTATGCTAATAAACTTAATAGATACTAATATTTGGTTTTAACAATACTATAAAAAATATAAAGTAGAACATGTCTGTATTGCATTAGCGACTGCTGCGAAGGTATATCAATATATTCAATTAAAAGTACATATTATTATAATTATTCTGTTTTTCTGTCAATAATTATTCTATTCCGTTAGTAAAAGTAAGGTTAAAAATTATTAATGCGACCATCGCACTAATATGTTCGCCCAGCTTGTTTCAAACTACTTCGACCAACCAACGAACGTCGTTCACATTCGTCTGTTCACCTACTGCGTCTGTCATATTACAGCCATAGTGGGTGACAGCTTTCCCGGCCCGGATAACACCGACATGGAAATACCGGCCCTGTTTTTTGTGTACACGCCCATAGAAACTGACAGGAGCTTTTATGGGCGTGTACATGAAAAACAGGGTCGGTATTATCCGGGCCGGGAAAAAGTATCACCCCGCCGAATCCACTGCACGACTACACTGTTGCTATCACTGCATATTGCAACCAATCTCGATAAGCACAGTATAGTAAAGCTTCTCGGTAAATTTCTACCTTTTTATATCATGAAAAATATTAATGCATTCAAGTCAGTTAAAGAGAAGAGACTAGGGATAAACTATAATCAATCATAAATACATATTACCTCATGCAAAATTACATTGAAGATAAAACATTCATATTGTTATACCGTCGCAATCACACGCTATAATTACGATATTAGTTAAAGCTGAAAATTCATTCAGTCAGCAGCACAACAATGAAATACATAAAAAAACAGCGTGCAAATTTATATAGAAAACAGATACCTGTATATAAGTCTTACAAAGGAAGCTCACGACATCAAGAAAGAATTAAAATTACGAACCTTATGACACATAGATAGGACGAAAACCTCTTGCGCGTAGCTTCTAACACGTCTAACATAGTTTTAAAAAAATATCTATATCTATGAACTAGTAACGGTACATTGAATTTAAACTATTTGAGAGCAAGTCAGCTACGCTTTAGGAAGTGTATTGGATTTTCCGGACGATCCAGTGGCGCCATCTGTAATGAGAAATCACAGCTCGATATATAGTCTTGGGACTTTTGTTAAGTAAGAATTTTCGATCAACAATTAAAACAACTTGGTAACTGACAGAGCTTTGAAATTAGCAAATAACTCTTGATGTTCTCCAATTTAGATTTAACCTCGTCACCGCCACAAAACAAAAGAAGTGGCGTGCTCTGTACGCCACAGAGAAACCAGCGACAAATCAACTTGATTTTTATTCCCATTGCAGAAGAATTAATTATTTTTTGAGACTTACCTAGTTGTATTGTCGATCGAAAAGACATAAAAGGGATTAGTAAAGCAATTAATGATAAAAGGCAATGCATATAGATTAATAAATATAATTTTAACCTTAAACAGCAAAGATTTTCTTCAAGATAAGTGTCGCGCATCAGATAATATATTCTTCAGCTATTGCACTAGGCCACGGACATTAAATAGCTTGAATAGAAACACGATTGTTTCAAGAAGTATTAAAGGGTATTAAATTAGTAAACTAAAGGCAATAACGATGAATAATGAAATCTAGCGCGATCATAGAAAAGGGGCCTTGCTGATACGACTTCGCCTACGTCTACAATAGTCCACGTTACGAAATGAGCAAATACTGGTACCATGCTACCAGTTACATTGTACGGTTGTGTTGCTCTGAAGATGAGCTCCGGTTAAGTACGAAACGCGTCAGTGCAGTGTTGTAGTGGTGATAGATGGGTTTGTGTGATTTGTGTGTGTTCTTAAAGTGTGGAGGTGGAGGAACTGCATGAACACGCATATCTTGTAAAAACTTAGCTATCACAAGGTCGCGTCGCAGGTGAGCAAAGAAACTCTTTTAGTTCATTAACTACTTAGTCAAAATCAAGTGATTTAGTTGAGCGACGCGTCTTCTAGCTTAGACAAGCTCTAATGACGTTTACCCAACCGGTCAAAATGCTCGAATATTCATCCTCACACTCAATGCCAGTACCCAAACCTATCGACGCAGAATCAGCTTTAGTCGATCAAAAAACGAAAGAGCTAAGACGTCGATCGGCTCAGGCGATGCGAAACGACGTTTACCGACGTAAAGACGTCTTTTCCGCTCTTATTGCGTGGACATAAAGCTTGTTTTTTGGTCGGCTTGAGCATATCGTCACTACTTTGAAAAAAGGTGGTATCTCAAAATCGAAGATCTTTCCGAGTGAACTTTACGAACATTGTTTTAAGGGTCAAATTTGTTGATGTATTGATTTGGGATACGAGATTTTTTCAAAGTAGTGACGATATTCCGCGTCGCTAGACGTGGTGGGCCCTAAACCACTACATCGTAAGGAGCGACGGACTGGGCACGCTCGCAAGTGCACTATTACCTCAAGTGTCAGCGACGGACTGGTTGGCGAGCGAGCCGTCCCACGCTGCCTCCTTGTGCAGAGCCGCTTGTCGCTTTTTTTCTGCAAGTTGAAAAGGAAGATCGTTAATTTAGCAGTGAGTTCGTAACAAAACTTAGGATGCATTTCCACCAGAGATATGCGAGGATGCATGCAGCATAACGACGCTTGAAAGGAAAAATTGACTAAGCGACATTTTTTTAAGATAGTGAGTTATATACATGTTTGAAATCAGTAAAATTTACTTATTCCAAATCCATACTAATATTATAAATGCGAAAGTGTGTTTGTATGTTTGTGTGTTTGTCCGTCTTTCACGCCGTAACGGAGCGACGGATCAACGTGATTTTTGGCATAGCTAGAGATAATTTATGGGCCCGAGAGTGACATGGTTACTTTTATCCCGGAAAAACGCACAGTTCCCGAGGAACAGTATGTATCTAAACGCCGTGAAATTGCAGATACTATATACATGTTAAAAATTACTAATGGCAACATCGATTGCCCTGAGCTGCTCGCTAATATATCTTTCAGCACTCCATCCAGACCGAAAAGACATGTGCCACCTGTTGCCTGTGCCTGACCTGTGCCTGTTGGATCTTCTAACTATAGGCGGAACAGTTTTCGTATACGTGCAAGTAGACAATTAAACAACCTTACTAAGGCGCTTGAAATTGACGTGTTCAATGTTAACAGTAAATAGATAAACCAAAAAATACATGTCCTATATTTTTCCATAATCCAACTGTCGGACTAAATAGAATGATATATTTTTAAACCAGTCATCATCCCTATTCCAGCTCTGCTGATCATCTTCAGGCTCGTACCTCTCGCCAGGGTGATGAGTCGTCTCTCCTCGGCGCGCTCTTGCCGCGCCGTGCTGAGCCGGACTCCGAGCGCGCCCGACACGAGCCGCCGCGCCAGCGCCGTGCACGTCTCAGGGCGTTGTCTGGAAATACAATACAAAATCGTGACCCAGTGTTGCCACCTCAGATATTTTCCTTACCCTAATGCTACGCGAAATGACCCTAAATTGGGCACTTTTATTTATTTTTTACCTTAAACTTTTATTTAATAAAAACGAAGCAAATAAATGCGATTTATTGATAAACTAATAGTTAAACTACTAGACCGTTTTGAAACGTTCTTGGAATGCATCCATAATAGTCTGGGCTTCTATGTCATTTGCAGTTATTTTTTTCTTGAAACCTTCCTTTTTATTCGAAAATGTTTACCCCATAAAATACCCTAAAGGCGTAAAAATACCTTAAATTTAGGGTAAACTACCCTAAGGTGTGGACACTGTCGTGACCAGCTCTAATAGCTGGTTCGAGAACCTGACTACGAAGCTTGAGGTTCCGGGTTCGATTCCCAGCCGGTGCAGATATTTGTATGAATAATACGGATGTTTGTTTTGAATGCAAGTTAAAATGTTGGTGCATAGGAGAAATTTGTGTCTAGTCGGTGTAAGGGAATAGCACGCAGCACCGATTGCTGAGGACCTGGGTTCGATTCCCAGCGCTGGTCTATTTTTCTGATTTTTCTGTGCATCCTTATTTCAACTTGTGTTTTCGTGTGAAATATATATTACCGACCTGTAAGGCTGGAGGAACTCTGCACACTTCTTGGCCTTGTTCCTGGACTCCAGGGTGGCTTCTTGCAGCGGACGACATCGGACCAGCTGCCTTTGCGACCTTAGCACCTCTGCAGCTGGAATTGAAATGATTTTGGTGTCAATAAAACATTCATTGTTCCGTTCTACTGTATACGAATGTACGAAGGTAAACGCTATGTAATCCATACTAATATTATAAATGCGAAAGTGTGTTTATGTGTTTGTCTGTCTTCGACGCCGTAACGGAGCGACGGATTGACGGGATTTTTGGCATAGAGATAGTTTATGGTCACGAGAGTGACATAGGCTACTTTTTATCCCGGAAAAATGCAGTTCCCGAGGGAACAGCGCGCGATAACCGAATACCACGCGGGCGGAGCCGCGGGCAAAAGCTAGTTCATTATAACTTTAATTAATAATGGTATTATTACTAGCTGTTGTCTACGAAGAGTTCGTCTATCACGAGCCTCCAGGTACAACTATTTTTTTCGGGATATTTGATGATTATTTATTCTGGTCTTCCAGTATTATATTTGGAAAATGTCATGGCCATCGCTTCAGATGTTTAGACGTGACAGTGGAAAAAACAAACAAACTCACTTTCGCATTAAAATTGATAAATATTGGTGAGGTTTTCTAGATGTGATTTTTTTTTTTTTTATAATAAAGGTCATATATTCATCTCTTTCCACTTTAGGCACCAAAATTACGGTCACTTGTTTCTTCAACTGTCAACATAGATACTACTAACTTTCTGTAGTACGCGTCTTTATAGATTGCTCAGCATCAGTAGGTACCAATTTAATAAAAAAATATTTATCATGGTGTCTATAAGACAATAATTAGTGGCGTCAAATATCAGCTTTATTTACTGAAACGAGAACACAACTCAAACAACAGAAACATTTAAAGCTGGGTATGGATTCGATTTGTGGCATTCGAACATGGCGGACGCGGACGTAGTCAATGTATAATTTTGCTATTTCTGTTTCTTTGGCTAGTTGAAGTATAATGTTGATAGTGTTTTATGCGGCGATTAACCTTAACAGTGAACAGTGATCACAAAATTCTATATTGCTCTCGTGTCTGACATTTTTTAATGCGCAAGTTGTCTCTACGTGGTTTCTGGAATTTTACTATCAAGTTGCAAAAACTACAACTACCGAACAACGTCCCTCTCAAAGAGAAGTACCTTGACACTGGCGAAATTGTCCTAATAAGGACAGAAAGCCATATTTTAAAAGAGAAGAAGAAAGCTGGGTATGAGAAATAAAAAAAACCACGTGAAAAACATCAAATACTAACAAATAACAGCAAACCACACAAAGTGACACACATCACAATTTAGGCTATAACGGTACACAATGTTCCAGAACATTACACATATTTATGAGAGTACGGCATGCGATCAGAAGATAGGAATAAATAACTAAGACCGGTCGACAGGGCATTGAACCGTTATTAAAAAAACGTTACTTGCGGTAAACTACGTAAATGTAGTGTAATTCTGCTTTTTAAATGAACTTTATGAATCCCGAGTTTAAGCTAATAAAATCCCATGTTTTAGCTTATATTATATATAAAAAGTCGGCAATGTAAATACTATTTACTAAATAAATAGGGCGAAAAGCACAAGACCGGTCTGAGTGGAGAGCCTTATTGTATTTTTCACCTAAGATGAGTTCTGTGACATTTGAAAATTTTCCGAATTACGCATACTATGTTCGCAAAATGTATTTGAAAAATAATTTCTATTTTGTAACAAAATAATCAAAATAATTTAAAACTGTTATTTTAAAAAATATATAGCAATATCAGTGTCTGTTAAATACCCTCCATTGAATACGATAGAAAAATATTTATTTTTTTAAATAACGCAATGTGTGAAACGGAACAGAGTAGTGACGTGACACAACATTATCGGCAATTGCAGCGGTTCATTATTCGATAACAGTGAAGTAAGATATTTTACATTTTTAAACAAAACTTGCAAGATTTTGTAAACGCGGCTATTTGCGACGCGGCCGCAACCATCTTGTGCCTCTTGTGGCCAGTACTTGTCAGTATCATTGTCAGTAGGTAGGTACGAGTACGTCTGCCGTGTATACGAGTTGAGTTTTCGTTGCATTTTCTTTGGCATTGTATTTGTTATTGTTCATTTCTATTATTATTGTTGTTGACTTTTGTTACTGTTTCTCGTTATTTTTTGTCGTTATCGTTTGTTGTTATTTTTTGGCAAAATGCTGAAACGGTCCAAAAAAGAGTGTTTTGAACTCCCAGAGTCGGGAGTTTGTAATTCGTTTGAGAGATTATTTCGAGCGAGAACGAGAGTGGCCCGGTGGGCGGAAAACTGGAAAATAAATATATATTTTTTAATATAATGCAACTTTTCCAAAAATAAGTACTAACAACTCTTAGAAAAATCTATGGTTCACTCGATCAATGATGCATCACTAAAATTGTCAAACTCGAAACGTCACAGAACTCATCATAGGTGAAAAATAATATAGGGAAGGCGTGGATATAGGTCCAGCAGTGAACGTCTTTCGGCTGACATGATGATGATGATGATGAAGTAAATAGGCAACTACGGATATTTGACAAACATCTGGCCGCGCACCAAAGACGCTACGAAATTAAAATTGCACTATTCATTAAAATAACATCAATATTGCGTCAATCAAAGAAAAGGCATAAATTACAGCTAATTGACGTTTAAATATATACTTAACACTATCGAACATAAAGTCTAAATCTCTATTGTCAATGGAATGGGAAAATAAAAGATGAGCGTACAGATCGACATTGGCACGAGTCCACGATACATTGGTATTAAACACCTAATGATTTGAATACGTGATTATTTTGTGTCAGTCAAAAATTTCTTACTGTTTTTTGCGTGGTTCCAAATGGTAACTTATAAAATGAGGTGTTACTTTGCCGCAGCCTTTGTCAATAAACAGAATACGTTGCTAAACTATTGTTGTAACTAGAATGTATACTTAATGAGTTTTATAATCTTTTTTTTTTCGCTGAATTGTTTTTCTTTATTACCTATTATTATTACAAGTCATATATTTTCTTAATAATACAAGGTTGCATAATTATATAACTAACTAATGAATTTAATGTAAACGTGACGTGAATGGAGACCATAAATTGATACATAATACAGTCATAAACATAACAAACAAAATTTTTAACTATTGTTTGTCCGTCTTTCACGTCGAAACGGAGGGACGGATCGACGTGATTTTTAGCACAGAGTTAGTTTATGGGCCAGAGAGTATAACATAGGCTACTTTCTATCCCGGAAAAATGCACAGTTCCCGAGGGAACAGCGCGCGATAACCGAATACCACGCGGGCGGAGCCGCGGGCAAAAGCTAGTTTCTTCAATATATGCGATAGGACTGATAGCGGTGGAAACGCTTAGTACCTAACGTTGCACTTGTAACTGGAACGCAGTTGGCTCGTAACGGCCTTTCAATGCCCCCATACCCTTCCCACTTAGTAAAACTACGCCCTATTAAAATTATACAGTAGCAATAGCAATACTTTATCAACAGCCTACTTTTCGCAGCGCAACAAGGCAAGGTGGTTCAACGACCCGGTGACGTAACGACAAATGGTACGGCGCCGGCGCCGATGCCGCGAGGACCGGTCAAGCGTGACTTCAGGTGTTCCACTTAGGTCATCGTTTGATACTAGTTAGCAGACGTGCACGGAGTTCAATGAAGTTATGCTTTAGTTTGTTTTTTGACAGACGGACGGACGGACAGACAGACAGACACAGACAGACAGACACAGACACAGACACAGACAGACAGACAGACAGACAGACATGGCGAAACAGCAGTGCTTGCACTGTTGTGTTTCGGCGCGGAGAGTAAGACAGCCGGTGAAATTACTGGCACTTGAGGTATTCCAAGGCCTCTAGGTTGGCAACGCATCTGCAATACTCCTGGTGTTGCAGATCTTTATGGGCGGTGGTGATCTCTTAACACCAGGAGACACTTGCTCGTTTGCCTTCCAGTCGAATAAAAAAAAAAAAAACTATAAGGGTTCCGTTTTTGCTATTTTGGCTCCGGAATCCTAAAAATGGAACTGAATCGTTGTATTTGTTTAATTTATTCCCACTATCAACCTGATATCAGATTCAAATTTAACAAGTCCAATACTTATTTTATCAGTGAGCGAAGGCATGATTTTCGTAGTCTCTAAATAGATAGTTGGATGATATTTGCAACTCACTCATTTTAAGTGTCGCAAGCAAAATTGTAACTACACTATTTTTATCTAATCTCCATAACATTATACCACGGTGTAAAATTTATTTTTCACTTCTCATGCCCGTAAAGTTCGTGTTTATGCTGGATCTAGGCGACATAAAATGACATTTTATACATGCATGATATAAAATCTTCGTCTACGACCAAGGTTATCAGGTGTCAACAGCCACGAGCAAACAAGTTTATTTTTTTTCAGTTTTTAATTTATGCTATATTAAAAATCAACCAAATCAATCAAAATCAATAAAAAAAAAAAATTATATAGTAATGCATGAAAAATAAAATGTACATAGTAAGTGAACAGTTGTTTCCACTGTAGCTATTTCGTTTCCTCGCCATCGAAGTGAAAAGCAGAGTGTTAAACTTGAGCATTAAACCCATTTTCCCCTCGACGTGTCTATCCACCCTCGCCATATCGGATAGTCTTGGTCGTAAGTAATCGTATAACGTCTTGGGTAAAATGGCTCGTTTTATGCTCTTGTTATACAATCTACTATTATTGAAAAGTATTCAAGACGCTTGATAGAGTTAGGGCTGGGATTTGCCTCATACAATTACATTGACGACTCATTAATTTCTTCATACATTTCCGACTAGGAAATAATGTAAGTAATTCAATTGTCTCGGATTAACAAGCAATCGCAAGTTTTGTTCGTTTAAAAGTTAACTACGTAATAACTCAGGAAATAAAGTGGATGCTGACAAAACGCGTAAGTACCAAGTGCTATTGTCTAAAAAAACTTCCCACGTCTAATGTGCTCGCCGTAATAAATTATCGGATACCTTGCAAAATTACGGCATAGTAATTTTTTGCACTCCGTGCTTTAATTGTAAAAATCGGCAAGTGTGTGTCGCGCCATGTGCAGTGTAGGGTTCCGCACTAAGATGCGACCTACGAACAAGAAATTATTTGTTCGTAGGATGCGGCAAATATTTACTATTAAGTTTTGCTCCACTATTAGTTTGATGTTTTAAATTATACTCAAAACTTGTCACAATGATAATGCATGTAATTAAATGATAAGTCCGTTAACGGACTATATTTTCGGTCCTTTTATCATTCCATTGTAGTGTCTACTCTTGTTTCTGTTGTCCTTTCAATCGTTCAAAGGTTAACTGGAAGAGATCCCTTTAAGGGATAAGTTCGCCTTTGTACATGTCTTTCTCTTATAAATTGTAAATTTCATATGTTTTATATGTACAATAAAGAGTTACAATACAATACAAATACAATATTTTAAAATATGCATGGAAAGAAACGGTACAACGCAGAATAACGTGCTACATTTAACGAATATGGTGTAATGCTAGCGGTTGATAGTTACTGCGTAAATTTATTCACCCAGAGACAAGCCTCATATAGTATAACATGGCCACCTGTCGCTATTATAGAGATTCCAACTTGTATTAATGAATTTCTTCAAGATACTTACCAGTTTACAAGATTTTATTAGCTATAGTACAAAGGAACCCAAGTTCAAGGCGGCAGCAGTCCGTGCGCGGAATAAAGATGTTTTGTTAAAAATATAGGACGCAGACGAAACCGAAAGTGGCGAGCGGTGCAAGCCAAGTGTGGTCGCGTTTTTGATTTACCAACCACAATCATTTATCAAAAGCACAAGAATAAGTAAGTTATTTGATATCAAGATTGTAATTACATCTTGTACGGAGAACATTTTTGACAAAAAAAGAGCCTTTGCCCACCGCGTTTTTAGACGCGCCGCAGACGCGCGTTACCAGAATGTTTTTTCTT
Source organism: Choristoneura rosaceana (assembly GCA_037349165.1). Lineage (NCBI taxonomy): Eukaryota > Metazoa > Arthropoda > Insecta > Lepidoptera > Tortricidae > Choristoneura > Choristoneura rosaceana. Next base: position 3,316,899 of record JAZBNJ010000012.1, on the reverse strand, counting down.
TCCATAGAGCAGCCTTACAACTCGTGTGCATATTGTGTTTGTATCGATACAAACGCGCGTCGTAAAAACATAGTGTGGAACGGCCCTAAGAGTAATTATAAAATAAAGAACAAAAAACAAGCGCATGTCAGGTCACACAAAGTTGGTTTCAGTATCAATATGCAGCAAATACATAATTATTTAATATCAAATTTTCATCGAGTATTACTCGTTAACTTGTAAAGCCTACTAAGCTGTGATAGTCTTTTTTACTCCTTATACAGATTGAAATTTTGTATATTATTATTATACAAAATTAGTGTTTCAAGCTTTATCAAATTAATAAGTTTTTTTTGCCCAGTATTGACTGAGCTTGAAAAGACTAATTTGATAACACGTTAAAAATTTCTCCCTCTTGTTTGCTATCATTGCGGCTTTTTTTCCAGATTTTTCAAGCCACTGGTTTGCTTGCAGAGAGAGGGGACATTAGACTGTAATGGAAATTAACACGTATTTTGCACACGATCGAAATCGAAAAACAGCCTCATTATTAATGCTTGTGATTCCGCCATCTCCCATCACTCGCGTACCCGGCGCGTGCGCTCCGTGACTTGCAACAAAACCAATAGTAAACTAGATCAGCGATATTTCCTTTTATCCATTACGTCAGCCAGCACAATCGCAGTTGAGATGCGGCTGGTGCAACCAGTTGCCAAACCAGTCTGCTTTTCACAACTTTACCGCTTAAGCAACGACTAACTCGTTTTAGCGTACTTAGCGTTCCGCGGAGTGAATAAGTGCCGCATGCATAAATCACGATTTTTGTGCTTTTTAAACTTAATGCATTGGTTAAAAGAAAATTGAGGTAGCTAAGTTTTTCACATTTATTTTCGCTGCATGCCGCACTGCACACTGTCAGTTTCCGGCATGGAGAGTATGACAACCGGAATATAATGTATACCGGCACGAAAGGCATTCTATACTGCCCAAAAGAAAATAGGGGCCACGTAAGTTTCATTAGTAAAACGAAAATACTAATAAATATAAATAACTATTTATAACGCTCCTTGACTTGTCCTTTAAGTTCATAGCTCGCTTGTACCTATATATAGGTTACAATAGAGCATGTTTTAGAAAAACGCAACCCTCTCCTTTATATTTTCAAAATGCATCTTTCGTTCTACTGAGAATTATATGACTTGTTTATTTACTTCAGTAGTTTAACAGATCCATCTACTAATCCTACTCCATATTACATAGGGTTTAAGGTATCAGTCTTACGAGTTTTACTTATTTATGATGAATTCAGTCAATCTTATCATTGAATTAAGATCAAAGGGAAAAAAATGTTTTCAACCGATGCGTTACGACTTTTTCTATTTAAAATGAAAGCATCGCATCGTTCTCAAAGTGAGTAAGTACATAAACGACGGGATTCAAGAACCGATCTACTGAAGTATTGGAATTATTCCGATACCGATTCCGAACCGATTTAGTGAAGTATTAATTATTCAATGAAATATTATGAATTTGAACTAAACATTTGAACGATATGTCTATTTCATAACTAAAAGAAGTTATCCTAGCAAGTACAGTAAATGTGTGCTTTTTTGGCGTATAAGTAACAAGTAGTTCAGTACAATTAGATCAAAATTTGGCAAAATTAAAGCAAGAGGTTTATCTATCAGGATATGTAGGTTATAGAGAAAAAATAAATTTTACCCACTCTCCCCCCCCCCCCCCCCCTCCGGGAGGAGCGTCACCCCCCCGCGCCCTCGAATATGTCCCGGATCGCGGTATTTTCCATTATAAAAGAAAACCGTACACGATACATAAAAAGTGTGTAGGAACGAAATAATCCTTGATAAATTTACTATAAACCTTTCATACATTTAAAAGCGATATCACTTATAGTTCCAGCGCAATATGATACCAAATACTAACTTTTTTTAAAATTAATCTATTTTTTCGGCTAAAAGGTTAGTTTTCTCAAATACTTCACATTTTACCGCCAAGATATGTATGACAGAAGTAAAGAATAGAATATATTCTTTATAAAAAGGTATAATTAATTTCTAAAATCTTTCATTTACCATTGCTATGCTATTTTTTTAATTTAGTTCATTTGGCCATTCAGCGAAATATAAATGTTCATACTGGTTAAATGGTGTTACTTTAAATACCATTAGATTCTCATATGTTTTCCTATAAGCTATAGGTATGGACCTATTTTCTGTATTTAAAAAAAAAATGTAGGCCCTGCTGGGCTTTTAGGAGATAGGGGCGGGGAAATGGTTAATTTTCACCTATTTTCTTAAATAACTTCAAAACGGATTAATTTAAAATAATGAAAAATATATATTTGAAATTTTCATAATGTACCCTTTCATTTGATATGTCATATGATATAGTTTCTACATTTTTTTTCTAATTTACCCCCCCCCCCCCCATCCCCCCAAACTGGCCCCCGTGTTTAAAATTAATTAATTTACTTTACACGTCCGTGTTTGGGTCATCAATTTACATAGGTGAACTAAATTTGAATTCAATCGGTCTAGTAGTTTCGGATCAAATTGGCTATGACAGACGGACGGTTTAGGTATATTTATACCTTAGGCTGCAATTTATTCTTAAACTACTAATAATTCTCAAGAAAACTTAACCGTTATAGTTTTCCTTGCAAGTTTGATATACTTACTATCGTCCTGAATTTTTTTAATTTTTTCTACCCACCGGTTTAGATTTTAGAGGGGGGGACGCCCGATTTTAATGAAAATTTGCGCTTTAAAGTTTAATATTTTGCAAATGAATCACTGAATGGAAAAATTGTTTTAGCAACCCCCTAATGATTTTAAAAAACGTATCCAACGATACCCCACACTACAAGGTTGGATGAGAAAAAAAAAAACACCCCCACTTTACGTCTATGGGAGGTACTAAAAAAATTTTTTTTTTTAATTTTTTATTACACTGTTTTGTCGGCATAGTTTACATATATATTCGTGCAAAATTACAGCTTTCTAGCATTGATAGTCTCTGAGCAAAGCCGCGAACGGACAGACAGACACTGACAGACATGGCGCAACTATGAGGGTTCCGCTTTTGCCATTTTGGCTACGGGACCTTAAAAAATGTGTAATATTTTATTATAATCTTACTTACGGACTAAATAGTTTTTTTTTTGGTACTTTTTCCTAAGTTAATGTCGCAGTAGCTGATTATGGTGAATTTTCAAAATAGCATAGCAGCGTCAAATGAATGAGTTTAGAAATGAATTATACCTTTTTATAAAGAAGATATCCTGTTCTTTACTTTAGTCATACATATCTTGGCGGTAAAGTGTGAAATAATTGAAAAAACTAAACAATTAACAAAAAAAACTGGATAAATTATTAAAAATGTTCGTATTTGGTGCCAGATTGCGCTGAAACTGTAAGTGGTATCGCTTTTGTATGTATGAAAGGTTTATAGTAAATTTATCTAGGATTATTTCGTTCCTACGCACTTTTTATGTATCGTGTACGGTTTTCTTTTATAATGGAAAATACCGCGATCCGGGACATATTCGAGGGCGCGGGGGGGTGACGCTCCCCCCGGAGGGGGGGGGGGGGAGAGTGGGTAAAATTTATTTTTTCTCCATAACCTACATATCCTGATAGATAAACCTCTTGCTTTAATTTTGCCAATTTTTCCATACATTGCAATCTAATTTTCTTCAACTAAAGTGCCCGTAATGTGTTTACACTATTACACGCTGCTGTTTCAATTGTTATATGATTAGGTACTTGTTAGGCGTATATTAGCGGGTGTTACGTTATGTAATATTATTCGGGTTTTAGTGTCAGGGCTAATGTGTTATAGGTGTTAGTTAGCATACATCCTAAGAAAAATAGGATAATGCTGCGTTTTCACCAGAGATACAAAATACAAATACAAATACTCTTTATTGTACACCAGAAATAATAAGTGATACAGAAAAACAGGTACACAGATAAAATTACAAGGTAAGCAATAGAGATGTGCGAGGAATGTGTTTATCATGTCATGAATCAATAAAAAATAATAATTAATAATAATAATATTACACTACTGCTGCTTAAACAGCGTAGTAGAAAAAAGCAAACTGAGATATGTGTGTATAGGAAAAAATCGTGTCTAGATTCCTGTCCAGCGGTGGTGTAGGGGTTATAGCACGCAGCACGGATTGCTGAGGACCAGGGTTCGATTCCCAGCGCTGGTCTCTTTTTCTGGCTTTTCTGTGCACATATGTCTCAGTTTGTATTTTCGACTAAGTAAATAGATTGTTGACGAAGCGAAAGATGTATGTCAGGATCGTAGCAGGTGGAAATAGTCTCTGCTTACCCCTTCGTTGGGAAAGCGGTGTGGTTGTATGTATGTTGCTTTTGTTTGGTTTAAATTAGAGGTCGGTAATTCGTCCTCACCAAAATCTACGTCTACTTGATAAAACCTTGACCTTTTGCCATATATGTAGCTGAGCATATATGTACCTCTCACAAACATGTTTTTTTATATGGGCAATAAATGTTTTTATTATTATTATAATTATTATTATTAAAATATACTAAGAGAAAGCTCAGCCTTTAGCAGCGAGACTATGGATAAGTACTGTCGCGTTTTACTTCCTAGAGCTTCTAGAACGTAAGTAACCGCTTGGTATCGTGACCGTAAGTAGGTGTTGGCTTCGGTAACCGACATATCTACAAACCAGTAATAGGTTACGCTACGCCGTTGTAAAACAGATTTACAGCTTGTTGTTTTATTACAGTAATTAGATACTTAGGTTTACTAAAATATAATGTAAATAGTTTAAGATTCTGGGAAGGACATAGGACAGTTTTTACTTATCTCGGAAATTGATTGCAAAGTTGCAGTTAAAATTGCAAAATCTTGTTATTAATTTGTAACGGTTTAAAAACAAACCATTAGGCTTTGTAATTTGTAATAATTAGCTAACCCAAATGAAACGCCGGTTGTTAATCTGTATATCTGCGTAATTCTTGCATAAACTGCATGACTGGCTTGAATTTACTTCTTATTCAGTCTAGATAGGTAATTTGTAAAATGTAACAATAAAAGGTTTTACACTGAATAACCATCTAAGTGGTACAGTCAACAGTATCAATATCTACCACAGCGGAGCGTACAAAAATATCCGACACAACCTACCGGCCTTAGAAATACTGTTATCAGATATTTATGCACATCTTGTCAGATATTGGTGCTGGTGGCTGTACCAAATTACTCATATGTCATTCCATTCCCTAGATTAAGATTATAAGAATTGGAAGGCAGATAGTTTTTTATTATGATGTAAATAGCTTCTGTAGTTAGGCCAGGGTCTATTTTGTACAAAGATCAATACACATCCCTTATCACACTTGCGATTTGCGTGCGAGTTGAAAGCAAAGCGAGCGCGCAGCGAATCCGCTACGAGCGCGTAACGATTTCGCCGCGAGCACGCAGCGAGTAGGTATGCTGTGTATAACATAGCGTCGAAGACGCCCTAATATTTTTTTTTCGACGTTTTCGACGCTATACGCAGCAACCTTGTTTTTTTCTAATTAAGTTTTATATGTCGATTTTATTTATTTTATTTGATAAATTTTTGGTCGTCATCCGTGAAGTCGCCAAACTGTCGCAGCGGAAGACCAGCGTTGGCCTACATGGCCAACACTATGCTGAGCTGCGAACGTTTCGTGCTTTCGCATATTGTTTTTATGTATTTTTATTGTTTTTATTTTAAGGTGTGAATGGCATGAATAAATATATTTCTATTTCTATTTTAACCTCGCTGCGCGCTCGCCTCGCTTTTATCTCGCCCGCAAATCACAAGTGTGATAAAGCGCTCAATATAAACAGTTATATTTGGTTAGAATAGGTATTTAACTAAGTGTAAACAAAACAACGTCAATTGGTGGCTTAAATACTGAAATACCCCCATTTATATTTCTGTACTGAAATACACTAGTCTTGCTTGTATTATAATGATAGATAAGTAAAATGTTTCGAATCCTTGAATGTAGCAAATCTGGCAGCTGAAATTTGTTTACATTTACTTAAATACCTATCCAAACCAAGTATAGCTAGGGACTGACAACGTTTGAGGCGCAGACCCTTATAAGACACAGTATTTAACAAAATCAAAATCAAACATGGAGCGGATATTTCAATAACAATATGTTTAAAATATCTCCATTACTTCTGGTACTATTCCACATACTACATGTAAATCATCTCACGCTGTGTCGGTAAAATGTAAATCAATATTATACATACATAAATATTTGACTACCCGACGCCAGTTTACCCAACAAACGCCGAAGACAAACAAGACGAACGTGTGGTATTATGTGTGAAAATAGAGCTAACGATTTACACACGAAGTTTATATTTAAGTTTCAATCCACAAAATCTTAAAGTTTATAGAAAATCAAGCCTATGGCTGTGACTTTTTCTGCATGGTTCTAGGTTATCGCGCGGTGGGGCCCTCTACCGGAATAAAAGGTATCCTATGTTGGTCCTTGGGGTTAAAATTACCTCTATACCAAATTTCATCAAAATCGACTTGAAAGCGTAACAGACAGACAGACATTTTGCAGGTGGTAGGACCTCGTGCAAGGTCCGCCCGGATTGCTACCACCATCTTGCTCGCTAATCCTGCCGTGAAGCAGCAGTGCTTGCTCTGTTGTGTTTCGGCGTGGAGAGTAAGACAGCCGGTGAAATTACTGGCACTTGAGGTATCCCATCTTAGGCCTCACTAGATTGGCAACGCATCTGCAATACCCTATAGTGTTGCAAATATTTATGAGCGGTAGTGATCTCTTACCAACAGGAGACCCACTTGCTCGCTTGCCATCCAGTCGAATAAAAAAAGACAGTTACTTTCGCATTTATAATATTGAAGTAGTGATTGTATCTCTTACGCTAGTGTGGTTAGAATCACCCGCCAAACCTCACGTACCTATATATCACGTTATCGACATGCGACGCTTATGTGACTCAGTCCTAGCCCTTCCTATATCTTCAGTACAGGTTTATCAACAAGTTGCGCTATCTTACGCAACGGTTTATGAAACTCTGCGTGCTTCTGAGCGTTATTAAACATATTTGAGGGGTTTCCCGATATTTCTACGTTATGTAATAAGTGTGGTTAGCTCGTCGTTAGATGCACTGTTGCAGATTTGCGTTATGCAGCTGATTACATATTGACGGATAAGAAATTAGAGGGTCCGACGGTTTCGTAAGGCCAATTGATGGTTAGTACTTGAAGGTGTCTATTGTTTTGTAGGTTCTATATAATTTTGAGGTTCTCATTCACATGATGCGGTAATTTTTGGGATCATAAGCTGAGAGAGCTTGTGCCGAGTGGGTGGGTGTGGGCATGATGGTTAGGTAATATTATGACAAGTTGTGCTTTTAGTCAGTCCTTCATTAAAGTGTATTATAGGCGAGACAATTTTTTTGCAAGTTTTTGATATCGAAATAAATATTACGTGGTATATTTCCAATTTAAATTACCTAACTTATTCCAAATTAAGTTTTTGTGAACTTTTTGTTTTTTGACGTATTCAGTATGGAAGTGACACGTGTCAGGATTAACGACTTAACAGCGGACTACTGAATTAATACCATTCCTTTCGTTGGTTTAATTTTTTTTAATTTAACTCCTCACTGGAGGACAACTTGCTTGCGATAAAATATTATAGTCAAAATACCTTATACGGGACTTATCACGCTATTTTTACACAAGCAATATTTACCTCGACGTTTCGGCAACGTTACTGTTGCCGTGGTCGCGAGAATATTACTTGTGTAAAAATAGCGTGATAAGTCCTGTATATGGTATTTTGACTATGAGTGAGAATCACGAAAGTTTAAAACGTGATAAAATATTATATCTGAAACAAAAATCAAGGTTGTGTAATGTAATGTGCCGCTTACCAATTTTAGCGCTGCTGAAGACAATCAACGCATGCGTGTCGTCCACCCACTTTATCTCGAACCCGGTGTCCTTGTATTCACTGAACACTGAGAACAGATCGTTTGTCTTAAACTCACTGGGAAAATCGTACACTTCCACCACATGTCCGAATGTTTCGTCATAAGGCCCATTGAACAAAGCCTGACCTCTGGTCTGGTATTGCTCGTAACTGTTCTTAGCCTTACTTATATGCACTTTACCAACGGTAGACGTGAGCTCCTCTAACAAAGAAGGATCCAAACACTCTCCACTGTCGTCGAACACTGCGTCCCAATCGTTTTCTTCGCGTTTTAACGAAACCTTAGCTTCTAATTGTGGCTTCAATTTCTTAGGTTCAGGTTCTTTCTTTTCTTCTTCTACGACTGGCTCTTTTTCTTCGGTCTTTTCGACGGGATCCGATATGACCAGCACATCAGATACGAAGCTCTGTTTTATAATTCTCTTATTACTCCTATTTATTTCTTGGGAGGCTCTAATCAGCTCCTTCTCATCGACGTCTTCGTCTTTACTGTATAAATAACCGTTGTCTATAATATTGCTCTGATTCGCTTCAGGTACTGCCATGGTCACGTCAGATTCATGGGTCCCCCACTCGTTGTCGGTCGGATAAACTCTCACGTATTCGTTATAGTACTCTGGGGCGTACAGTCCTAGCTGTCCGTTGGCGAAATAATCTCCTATATAAAAACTACTATCGTCTTCATTATAACTATTATCACTGTATGATATTGCACTATCACTATTTGGCACTTGGCAGCCTGAAGGCACAGATTCGTTTGTGGGCGCGGGGTCTATGCTGGGGGCCGGGGGTCGACTGTTCCGTAGATGCGGGGGGGTGTAGACGTTGCAGTAAGTCTTGTCTATGGAGCGACGCGGGGTGGTTGGTTGTGACTTGTCTTTGGGCGGCGGTGACTTAGGGGCCTTCGCGGGGGCGGGGGTTTGCACTCGCTTGGGGTCTGGGGGTTTCTCGTCGGGTCCACTGTCGGCGTGGCGTAACGCGCGGGGCACGTATACAGCGCGGTCAGGTCGACGGGGCTTCGTTGAACCAGATCTGTGGATTGAAGGTGCTGTTATAAATTTGGAAGACAAAAGCACTGGACAAGCACATCAAATGTTAGACCCTTCTACATCTCAGATTCTGGAGGAAAGTAACAATGGAAATTTATGGAAATAGATGCATTAATTAACCAACTATTGTTGTACCGAAGTAACAAAACTGACAAGAGCTTCTAGCTACTTTTGCAGCTGATCGTCAACAAGCCGAAAACAACAAATAGTACATTAACAACAAAATCCAATCCACATTCTTCTACAGTCACATCGGGCATATGAAACATTAAATCCAAAATCCCTATCAAACTCCACGCATCCATTCATAGCACTCAATCTTTAATCAAACTACAAACCAATCACTAACGCAATCCGTCCTAAAAAAACAATCAACAAACTTCCACAACGGCGCGCTAACAGCCGCGTAGCTGTTACATTGGTGAAACGCTCACGTAACGCGCAAGGAGGGCAAGGTCGGAATATTTCGACTGAGCCCCACTTACCGCTTGCGGCAACGATTCGCTCCGCTCGTTTGTTTTGCTCGAAAGGGGTGAATGGATTATGGTGATTCGAGCAGTTCAGGCCAATGGTTATGATGATTTGACTAGCTCCGTGGAAGAACGTGAGGGTAATAACGGCGGTGGCAATGAAGTTTTGGGAGAGCCTACACGTACAAAAGCGATACTTTTAATGTATAATCGTATGACAAGGCCAGCCTTGGCGTATGTAGCAATATTTGGGTGTTTTCGGTCACGATATGATTGTTCTTTATAGGTGTTCCATGTATTGAGTTGAGTATCTTTATAGAGAGCTGTTAACGGCAGATTTATATTAAACTATATTGACCCCGATAAGTTTAGCTCTTCCTCTTAGTAGCAGCAGCAGCAGATTTTTTATTTTCTCCGTCGGATTTTAGGGAAAACATGACTTTGTTCTATCTATGTCAATCTGGTCTAGTACTTTTATTAGAGAGAACCGTGCAAAACGAAGTTACAAAAGAATACCGACTTAATAAGGTCTGTCAATCCGTCATCGAGAGAATATAGAGCAGCCTGTTCAATGCCAATCGTTCAAACTATTACTTTAGTGGCTACTTTTGTCTACAATCCAAACTACTGTTTAGCAGGAGCATATAGTATTTTTTCAGGACAAAAGGCATTGTCTCATCAATCATCCTATCTTACTCGTTTGACGAGTTATTCATTATGCAATACAAATATATGCATAATGCTGCAAGCGGTGACCTATCGCCGGCACTGCAATTTGCCATTATGCCGCATGACTGGCTCTATCTTTGATCATGACATTTAATGTGATTGAGAGCGATCTACTCGTTATCTGATTTAACCAATAACCTAATTGGTTATTATTAGCTATGATCCCATTCAAATAGTTATATTTAATAAGGTTCTTCGGGATTTTAACAGTCGAATAAAAAAAAGCGACAATGATTTTCGGTTGGTTGGTCGGATTCCCCGGTATTCGGTAGGACACAACTTATGCGCGTAAAGCGACAAGTGTGGGTTAGAATTCCGTCCAGGCGATACGATATTTACACTGGGATGCTATAATAGGATTTTAAGACTGCGGAGGATATAACTGACAAAACACATTATAATTTCAGACATCTAAATTAGCATGGAAATTGCAATACCATCCTACATGTATTTCGGGTGTTGAAAGTGTTTATAAAGAAAGCATTCCTTAGCATAGCAATGAATCGTACCTTTTCATACTATACAAATTACTTTTATAGCAACATTCGTAATGTAATCATGACAATAAAATTTGGAAACAATAATTTCACTAGTAAAATGCCTACTATTAAAGTTAGAACAATAAAATTTGTTTTTCACATAGACATCTAAGCAATTATCGCACTTGCGTCAACTAGTGGATTTTCGCAAGAAGCCGTCAGCTTAGAACAACAAAGTTCAATGTTTCCTTCCCCGTGTATTCAAATTAAGCCTTATACGTCTATCATTAAGTCTCGTTTTAGCATACTTTGACTACGATAATGCTAAACTATACCTCGATTAATATTGTATTACTTTTTTCGAACATATTTGACAATGCCGATTATTTTAAAGTTATTTTTATTAATATTAGGCATTAGTGGACAGAAATCAGCATGTTTCAAAAATAGTTTTCAAATTCAAATTCAAAATCTTTATTGCTTTTTTGCTTTTTTTTTTAGATAGGTATGCCATTCTCGTAGTGAGAGCTATACAAATTTATCAAATTTAAATGCTAGTGTTTAGTCGCAGCTTCGCACGTGTAACCGTCAGAACCAGCATCAGTAGGAATTCCCTAAAATTAAATCACAGGTTTCATTAAAGTTAAATAAAAAACAGTCTCTAATCCTAGCGGTTGAAATTTAGATATTTTATCTCAATCCTGTGGGAATATCGGAATAAAAGCGGGTTAGTATTACACCTCTCCATTTCTTCCGTGGGTGTCGTAAGAGGCAACTGCAGCAGGCGTAAGGTATACCGTAGGCGACAGGCTAGCAACCTGTACCTGTCTATTGTACCGTTTTCGTCAAACTTAAAACCTAAAATTGCTAAAAGTGGCTCCGAAGCGGTAACGTTTCGTGTGCTCTGCCTGCCCCATTTGGGAATACAGGGCGTAATGTTTGTGTTTTTGTGTGTGTTCAACCGTCTATACGTAAATATCAAATTTCATTCAAATTCATTCAGTAGTTTAAGTGTGAAGGAGTACAAACATACATGCAAAATATGTATAAGTAATGTCAAATTTGTAGTAGGTAACGATAGCTAAATCAAGTCTGCAAACAGGGGTCAGGTATTCGGCAATCTCTCGGCATTTTGCAAACACAATGCAGCTGTCGTTCTAGCTGGCCGAGGTTAGATTGAGGTCAGGCAATGACTGTCATTATGTCATTGATGATGACATTGATGACAACCGTTTAATCATTGATTTAAAATGTTAATCTTTTAGATGAACATTGCAAATGCAGGCACAGTTTGCGCCAGCGGCGCTGCCTCCATCGCACAACTTCCTTGCTTTTCTATGTAATAAAAGGAGCCTCGATGCAAAGCGTCAGCTTTCTAGTTCCAAGGGTTTAAGCTGGGTGCTGATGAGTCAGGGCTTTTCTTTTTTTTTTCAGGGACAAATATCTTTATTTACACATTCTATACTTTTCTTTTAGATTTAAATACTAAGGGGCTGTTTCACCATCCATTGATTAGTGTTAACTGACGTTTAAATGTGATGCCGTCTCCGTCTATATGAACAAAACAAATAGAGACTGCATCACATTTAACTGTCAGTTAACACTAATCAATGGACGGTGAAACAGCCCCTAAATAAATTACGAAGTATCAGACCTTTTGCAAATCCATTCACCAACATCATCTTCATCTTGTTTTTATTAGTATAAATGTAAATGGACAATGCGCGACGGGTTGATTTGGACCTAGGAAGCTGAAATTGATCGATTAATTTGCACGGAGCCTCCTTTACAATGTAGAAAAGGAATAAGGATGCATTTCAGGAGTTGTGTCTGCAGGATCATTTATAGATTGACAAGAGCATACCTTCGACAGGATTGATCGACTCTTTGTCGAACAGTAAGACACTATTTTAGGCTACGATACGAAAACAAATTAGTTTTCACTAGACAAATAAATTTTACGAATTGTAATTTGTCACACGAGTTGAACGCTGAAGCAAATGTCAACCGAAATATATAATATTGTACGCCTAAGAAGCAAATTATAGCAGTTTCAATGTTTTCCAAATTCACATGTACCTACCTATAATTAACAATAAATTATTTGACCGAAATGGGTTTTCCTCGAGTTTGCTCGAAGCGTGACGCATAAGCGCTTAACATACATTAAAAAACACTCATGAAATATCCTCGGAAGAGATTCTTTCTGTACAAAGAACTTCGTTTTGTACATCTATTTCTCTTGTTATCTGTTAATGCCATGTGTTTTATGTACAGTAAAGAATTATAGGTGCATACGCATCGTAAACAGCTAGCGTTATTTATTGATAAAAATACAACATTCCCTTGATGTCATTTGTTTTCAATTAGGTATTCAATCTAGTCTCACACTTGTATCAACAGCTGTTGTTTGAATAAGTTAATGGGTATCGATGGGTCACTGATCATACAATTTGCTTCATCAAAAGGGTCACGACTTACGAAGGTTTATCACACGTTCAAAGGCGAGTTACCCACTATGAGCCGTTCTCAAAGCGTGTCGCAATAATTTTCCTTGTAAGACATGACGATTGCAAAACGTTACACAGGTCAATAAAGTAAATTCAATCAGTCATATGCGTACCAAACATAGGGTGACAGTTTTCAAATCTTTGTCAATCTGCAGTGACCATCAAAAGTACCTAATAACCAACCAACCAAGTAAAAAATCACGAATATGCGCCTCATTATTCACGGCACGAACGAATTGGCTTGCTTTGCTACCTTTGTCAGCAGTGAGGGCAAAGGTTGATTACGCGGTTTTGCCGCAATCAAGAAATGGGTACATCGGTTCGTAACTAGCAGACGTAAAAGCAAATCGATATTTAATTACTCAGCCAAATATTTGAGGTAGGTATTTAGTTAACTACTTCCTATTTTTTCCATGAAACTGAGATATTTTTCACTAGCTTGAACCTATTTAACACTTCCAAAGCACTTTGAAACGAATAGGAAGTACCCGCACTACTTGTTTACGAAAGCCATCGCTTACTCAAAATAACATCTACAATTCCACACCAGCCAAACATTCAACACTTCAATCAAAATCACTATCATCCGTGTCACAAAAACGAAATCCACAACTCACTGTTCACAATCAGCGCTCAAGGTCGTCATGCAAGCTTATCGCTTTACGCGGATAAGGCACGTCAGTCCGCGACCGCGGTCGGAATACAATTGAAGTAGGAAGTACCTGATCACGCCCTGAGGCTGCGCGCGCGCCGGCTTGCACCCCACCGCCGCATCTGTAACACGACGGTACATAAAGACACCATAGTTTGATAAGGCTGGGGACTGTCTTTCGAAAAGATTGGCTTTTGGAGGTTTGTGATGGAATCGGGGATTGCGGACCAACTGCACGCAAAAAATAACTCTAGAAACTAATAATTAAGGTACGGGTTTTTTACAACAAAGTGAATAGAATAGCTAAAAAAAAATTCTAAATTTTTAAAATTTATACTGTTTATTTCAAAAAGTAACAAAAAAATCTTCCGCTTAGACTCTAATCTTAATATTTAAAGATTTTATCGAATCTAATTATGATAAGCTACTGCAGGGCTACTACGAAACTCGAAGTTCGTGTCGTACGGTCCCTCTGACACATATACAATTTAATACGAGAGCGAGAGGGACGGTACGATACGAACTTCAATTTTCGAATTTCGGAGTAGGCCCTCTGAACCAGTGAACTACATCAGAATCTTCGACCTCATCTGCACTCGACTGTCAGGTCAGGTAAAATAGAGATGCTTCCCTGACTTACAATTAAAAAAAAAACTTAACACGATTAATTAATAGTTGTATTTGATTTTTTGTTGCCACCATAGCTATAGCTACGTTACTATGTATGACTGTTTACTAGCTTTATCCAGCGGATTCGTTCCCGAGGAGGAGCGAAAAATCCCTTCCCTTGTTCAAGAAATATATGTGCTAAATTCCAAGCCTCTAGCTACAGTAGTTTAGGCTGTGCGTTATCTGTCAATCAGTCAATCGGTCACGTGTCACGTACTCTTCGTAAAACTATGATTATTGTTCGATGTAAATTGGTTAGGCACCTTCAGCAATTAAGGTTCACCATCTGACTAGGGGCTGTTACGCCTCGCTTCGTTTACATTTATTCTCGTTGGCAAACTGCCGAAATCAATTAATTAGTGATAAATGTTTTATTCTATTGTAAAGAGGTAGCCTCCTTTTCACTAGGACACCAGATCAGATGTATGTGTGTTTATTTAAGATATGACTGTATATTTACATAAATAAATAATGAGCGCCTATAGAAAAATCGGTTGACGCCCAAGAGGGACGAGAACGGAGAAATTTAGTAGAAAATTTTCGCATAACTCACTTTTATTACATTCTTAAGTAAGCGTTGCTTCAATTTATTTATTTAATTACCAATAAATTAACTTCAACGCTTACTGCTTACTCTGAAAGTTTAATGTCAATTTTCCTATTGCTAAAAGCATTAAAAGATACTTAACTAAGAAGTCAATATAACAACCCGCCATGTTTTTATCTGATGTAGGAGAGCTGGTTAAAATATTATGTCACACCATCTTAAAATTAATCCCGTACATTTCAGCACATGTTTTCTGTTTTTTTTAATTGTTGTCGACAAATGTTTCCAACTATGTTTACAGTACTCGTACTCGGCGATAAAGATTGCACTTCGGTCTTCGGAAAAAGATAATTGGCTGTTCACGAAGATTTCCGAACACTGGCCACCGTCCATCAATCATCGTATTTATTAAGTGACGTTTTATAATCAAATAAATATTGCACATTTATGGTCTTAATTAGTTTAAGTCAAATTGATGACATGTAAAGTTCGGATATCTATAGAGAGCTGTTGCAACTACTAAAAAAAAGGATAGTTTCCTCTTTTTCCTGAAGATGTCATCGTACAATTTAAAGGTTTGGGGTGTTTCGCAACTCTTTATTATATTATTTTTATCTAAATGTGTCCGTACTCTATTGCACCTGTACAACGACTGATAAACGTCACGTAAGTAGTGTGTAACAATGCTCTACGAAGCCGAAATTAGCCGAATCTCTTTCCAAAGACCGATGTGCAATCTTTATAAACCCACTTGCAAAAAAAAACCGAGCACCTATGGTTTTTGTATTTTATGCGCTTGAAAGCTTACTTTTTAAGCTTCAATGCCTAAAAATCTGAAAACCATAGGTGCCCGGTTTTTTTTTGCAAGGGGGTTTATATGGCTGGGTAGGTACTAGACATTGGTCGATGTTCAAAGCGATGCGACAAAGGGGCGACTTTGTCTTGAATCAAAAATTCAGATAAATAAACACGATAATTAAAAAAAAACACTTTAAATAAAAACTAATAAAGGAAAAAACATGTCTAGTAGTCTACAACCCCGTAAAGCAACTTAAAACTTCAACAGTAGGGACGGAGCCCATTCAAAATCGTGACAACTCAAAAATTTCCAGTAATGGATAATGTGTGTACCTATACTACACATACATACATAGCAGGATAAGTATTCAATGAAATTTAAGTTTCACATCACTATCATACACTCATTGAAAGTGCCTTGGAATATTTTTTATCCATAGACAGTTTTGAACATTTCAATATACCTAAGCATATTACTAACTACTTAATCAAAACATGATTTATTATAGGTTTATGTATATCGCTATTGCTAAGTAAAATAGTCATATCACTAATAGTTGTAATTTACTAATTATTACGAACCTAATTGTTTTTAATTCTGCATTGTGAGTAATTAAGATAAACATTTTGATCTATTTTGCCTGAAACACAGGGAATCCTAGTTCAGGCACACGTTTATAAGTCCTATTATATCCTATTGTATATATTAAATAATAATTACCGTGTACAATGTTATATGAATAAAATATTTAAATAAAATAAAGAAATAAATATCATGGGACACTTGACACCAATTGACCTAGTCCCAAACTAAGCAAAGCTTGTACTATGGGTACTAGGCAACGGATAAACATACTTATATAGATAAATAAATACTTAAATACATATTAAACATCCAAGACCTGAGAACAAACATTCGTATTATTCATACAAATATCTGCCCCGGCCGGGATTCGAACCCGGGACCTCAAACTTCGTAGTCAGGTTCTCTAACCACTTAGCCATCCAGTCGTCAAATTTGAACTTGAAATTTGAAATTTGAATCAAGTTAGTAGGTATAATGAGTATCCCAAGAATTTTTGGATGTGTGTATTATGAGTAAGTGATTTCAAGTATTAATGTTGAAGTCATAATGTCCTATAACTGTATTTGGAAAGTTGATAACCCTAAGATAGCACAGATGCAGAGTTTATCCAAGTGTTTATTCCGTTAAATTGGCCGTAGATAGAGTTGTTTAAGTAACCTTGAACACTTTCATGTTTTCAATGTCAAGAGAATGTTCGGAGAGTGTTACTACAGAAATATACGCGTTACATTGTGAATGTGCGTAGGTAATTTACACCTAACCAATTTTACTTTTAAAAACAGTCTTCTTTCTCTTAATTTTAAGCTCAGCAGCAGAGGCGGCCTTAGGGGATGGCGAACAGGGCAAGCGCCCGGGGCGTCGCTCTTGCAGGGGCCTCGCGCAACAACCCAAGCAAATTTAAAAAAATACAGATTTTTTTAACTATATTTCCGCATCACATACTTTTCACGAAGGACAAAGGACCTCGCAGACCTGCCGCCCTGAGCCTCGCAATGGGTAAGGCCACCGCTGCTCAGCAGGGCTATTCCGAAACTCGAAGTTCGTGTCGTACGGTCCCTCTGACATTATACTATTTGATACGAGAGCGAGAGGGACCGCACGACACGAACTTCCGAGTTTCGAGTTTCGGAGTAGCTCTATATTGTTTAGACAACAATCATGCAAATTGTATTACCTACATAGGAAGGCCATAAAGCGAACAAACTGCAAAACAAACAAAACAAACTGAAGACTGAAGCGAACTGTAAAACAGACGCTGAGCTGGACCCTACCCAACCTAAGGTTCAATATAGGCCCGGTAAATGTGGTTCCCATGGGACGCAGAAGTTTGGTTCGGAGCAACAACTAAGTACCTGCTAGTTAATAATATGAAATAGCAAAGCGTGCGCTCTAGCATTACATGAATGCAGTGAATGTTCCGAGGCAGCAATCGCTAGCTCTTGCATTAGATCGTCGGGCTTACGGCTAGGTGTTGTAACGTGTATGTAGGTTACAAAACTTACAATTACCCACGGAGCGTTCATACACAACCGATTGGGTGGCATAGCTACTGAGGAGTGCCTTCAAAACTGCTCATTGTTCACCTACTTCTCAACTTACACTTTAACCGACATTTTATCTGGTTGGATTTTATATGACTATGCTGGTTATTTCATCCTTCCACTATTACTCAGTCCTGCTAGGCTTAGACTAGAGAAATAGGTAGGTACTAGGGACAATAAGTCATGATGCGTTAAAAAAAAGACAGTAAATGTAGTTTTCTTCGCACAATTTTGCCTTGAAATACCTTAAAGGTTGGATAGTGTAGGTCGTTCATCGATATGGACCTCCGCCAAAGTTTGCTCTCTATTTGGCGGAGACACTGATGTAGGTAAATATTATTAAAGAATATTAAAGATATAATGAAAGCAACGTTTAATTGAGGCTTAAAACTAAAACATATTATTCCAGAAGGAGGTAATGAATTTTAAAACGGTTTTGTGTAAAATTTACGTACCTACCTACAACTTGTTTAACGATACATAACTTCTGACGAAAGGTCACTCGGCTTCGCAAGGAAACTCAGACGCAGTGACCTACGACACGAGCCTAGTTATGCAATAAGTTACTTTTGTTCTTTGGCAAGGAATGGCTTACTACAAAATAAAAAGCAAAATTAAAAATTTTGAAAAAACCCACGACGGTTCCTAATAGAAAAAGGGTTAAATAATTTTTATGAACATCCCCCGACTAAAAGTGATTACAAACGCAAAAACATCCGTCGGGGGCTGCCATTACATGCACCGAAATGAACTTATATTTTGCAGTAGTATCAATTTGTGATGAATTATAATTGTGTGGGGAATGTACTACTTTATGAGGGAAAGATATTCATGGTAGTTTTCTTAACATTATAACTGAAATAACATTGGATGTAGTTGTATGAATTTGTGATTAATTAAAATTGGATAGTTATGTTTGTAGTAGCTTTTCTTAACATTTTAATTTAAATATAACAGAGAGATGGTAATGGCAGCCCCCGACGGATGTTTTTGCGTTTGTAATCACTTTTAGTCGGGGGATGTTCATAAAAATTATTTAACCCTTTTTCTATTAGGAACCGTCGTGGGTTTTTTCAAAATTTTTAATTTTGCTTTTTATTTTAAAATTTTTAAAGAAATAATTCATCTCACCAAAACATTTTATGTAAAATCAGAGGCTTATATTCACAACACTTACTAACAAGGCTCATAAATAACGCTTAAATTTTAAAAAGGTTTTTAAACGCTAGGAAAAGCCAAGTGGCTGCATGAGGCTGCGTTTCCACCAGAGATGTGCGAGGTTATGTTGCGAGGAATGTGTTTTTCATGAACCAGTAGAAACGCTTCATTTCCCTATTCTTGCACTCATCTCTGGTGGAAGCTGAGCGGAGTGAAGCGAGG
The DNA here is from genome assembly GCA_037349165.1 of Choristoneura rosaceana. NCBI lineage: Eukaryota > Metazoa > Arthropoda > Insecta > Lepidoptera > Tortricidae > Choristoneura > Choristoneura rosaceana. The sequence goes on along the minus strand of JAZBNJ010000012.1, from coordinate 3,297,489 downwards.
TAGGTAAATGTTATGTTTCTATTGGTTCATAAAAAACACATTCCTGGCAACAAATCCTTGCACATCCCTGGTGGAAACGGAGCCTGAGCCCTGACTTTATTAGCCTTACATCTTGATTTAAAAAGTACAGCTTGGCCGTTCATAGATCTATTCCATGGCATTATCTAGCCCTCAATTTTTTACCATACTCGTATCGGTCAGACTTTCTGATAGACCTACTTACGGTAGGAAATTACTTCACGGGTCTTAATTGACATGTCATACGAACAGATTTAAATATGAAACGGCCAAGTCATACAAAACTTTAGCTTTCTTGAAACTCTAGGGAAGAGGAGACTACCCTAGCTACAGCATCAGGTGTTGTATAGGCATATAATGTATTGTCATTGCAATTGAATAATCGTGCAAAGTTTTATCTATTTGTGCTATTAACCATCAAGGAGTTCCTTTGTGGGAAGACGACCCTAGCTGCAATATCAAGTTGTGTCTATTCTATCGTACAAACACAGTGCCAATACAATTTAATAGGTAATTCTGTTAAGTTCCGCGCCTGTGCCGTAAACTATTGAAGAGTTTCTTTCTGTGGAGACGATCCTGGCTACATAACCAGGATGTCACTACCAGATTATTGTATTATTACAAGATTTACATTAGTGTGCCAAAATTCAAGACAATACGATAACTAAAAGTGTGGCAAATTTAACTTGCAAGACCCAAACATGCATACAAACACACATATGTATATTATTTACATAGGTTCCTACATACATTTCAGGTCAAATAAAAGCTAGTGTTAAGACGAAACGGTGTGAAAATAGTTAGTTAGTGCTCCGTCTTCTTTTTTGTTTATCTTGGCGGGGGCACTGCCGTGCACCCTCCTTGATATACATATGAACGCCTTTCTAAAACTATTACAGACAGTCATCAAACCCCTTAAAGAGACCCATATCAAAGACAGTCAAATCTTTCTAGAGCTAAGTGGAAAATGTTTACTGTAGCGCCCCCTTGCGGGTTAATACTACAACACCTATCTAAGAACCATCTTAGATAAACATCAAATCCATTACGGAAAACCACATCAAAAACAGTCAATCCATTCTGAAGATAATTGGGAACATTCGATGGTCTTTTTTCGAGTGAAAAATGATTACTGTAGCGCCCCCTAGCGGACAAACGCTATAACACCTATCTAAGAACCACCGTCGATAAATTACGGAGCCATTACAGAAAACCGCATCTAAATCAGTCAAACCGTTCTGGAGATAAACGTGAACATTCGTTTGCGCACAAACAAACAAACAAACAAACAAACAACCTCTCACCCTAAACGCATATACCTTCTCCGTTCCGTCGTGGGTAAAAACGTGATTGTACCTAAGTTAAAGGGCGTCTATTATATCATGGTGATGTTCGAAAGGGTCTCGAAAGATCGAGAAACGGGTAAGGCTCTGAAATGTTTTGGCCGCCCCGTATCTTACGTGTTACGAATTTCAACAAATGTCATGCTCATGAACTAAAACCATTTATATATGTGGTTGCTGTCCCAAAACCGATGAAAGAGGAATTCCCATATTGAAGCATCTTACAGCAAAAATCGTCGTTTTTGGTGACGCACAAGGAAGATACGGCGACAGTGGTTGTAACACTTTGAAGTCTACCCAATACCATATAGAAGGAAGCAAGATATTTCAGGAGGCAAATAGTTACCCAATACCATACAGAAGGAGGCAAGATATTTCAGGAGGTAGATTTAAGGAGGCAAGTTATTGTCAGGGACTTAAGAATCCCATGAAATATCACCAGAAGGAAACGGAGAGGAAAGCTTTCATTTAAAGTAGGTAACGTTTTTAGGAGAAAGAATTTTAAAAATCGGTTCAGTACAAACAAACGTAAAAAAATTATCTCTTTACATTAGTATAATCATCAGCCAACGGCCAGCCAACGGTTGCGTGGCTGGAACCGTATTCAAGTTCCTATAGGTACCTAGTGAAATAATTCTATATTATATTTCCGAAGACATATTTGAAAGACAGGATACAGGTTAAAGAAATATCCGCTTGTCTTTTTCAGTGTACCGGAAATTACAGCTCATGTAAGTGAAATCGACGCAAAATATAAAGGTCATTCATTACATACCTACCTAATTGAAACTTCTTAACGGCTTCATTACTACCTGCTTAAATGAAATGTTCAATTAGAATTCTTGCAATATGCACATCCTGTTATTCTGACGACCTTGCCAATAAACCGATACAAATAATAGTAAAACCAGTTTGAAGATTAACTTGGAACCTGTTACTTAAACAACGAAATTAGGATACCTAGTAGTTCAAAATACAAAACGACAATTTACAGTTGAATGAATTGACGTAAAGCTAACTGATATTTAGATCATCGAGGACTTTAATTCATACCAGATGACACACGTCTTGAATGATACAGAACAAACAAATGATAAGTATACAGTTTGAGACATTCTTAAGTGAGAGTAAGTCCCGGGAGAGTTATACTAAAAAAAGTGTCAATTTAAAAATCCATGGATTAAATTACCATAACAACGCAGCTCTCGAACTGAACTAAGAAACTATACTTTTAGAACATACACCGTGGGCCCGAAAAACCCGAGGGATTTTAACAGGGTATTTCTGACGATAATACGAGTAAAAAATGTTATATGAACATAGGTTCAATTATGTACTTTAATTAAAATTATTTTTTAGAACAAAATAATTCAATTAAGCTTAGCACGGCCTTGTGAACAAGTCTTTAGTTAAGAGAGTGAGTAAGAGGAACCAATCTTTAGTAGAGAAACAGAGTAAGCGAACATGACACTTCACGAGTCGCTCCGATATCATACGATGCCCGAGTCAATGAGTGCAGTGTGGTTCATGTCATGTGACATGTTATTGTTTACTAGTTTGTGACAACAAATGTCATAACATGCTTGTATTGAACTGAATGAAATGAAAATATCTCAATTTGTTCATTCATAACCCACAAATTTAAAAAAAACTTTATTTTTGGTGTTTCTAGAAAAATACATTTCATTCTCTTCACCATAACCGGTAGAATAACCGTCTATGTGTATCCACGAAGGTGGAATGGTGCGGTACGCGACGAGTGGGAAATCTTCTCCGGTATTCAGCAACTGCTCTTTGCGAGTTGCCGTTACAAAACCCATAAATGAAATGGATGTCCGCTAAGTGAGCAGGAGGATAATTCGGCATAGCTATTTATTATTTATTACACTTTATTTGCAATACCGACTGTTCTAGCAAAAATAGGATTTAACACCGACCGTGATTTGATCTGACGTGACAATCAGTAATCATTTTTAACGTTGACATTTAGTAACATCTATTTCATGATATCGGCCAGTTATTATAGCATAGGTAAATACAAATAGTTTGCACTCTCGCAACTCGCGATTCCTATCGCGATACAAACAATCTTAAGTTTTAGCGATAAGTGAGGAGTACTAATTGTGATTAAGTCAAGAAAAAGATATTATAATTACACGGCTATGCAGCAGTCTGTTACTCAACTCAGTTTTAAGTCGCATCTTCAATATCGGTAGAAATAACCATGATAATGAAACCTACTTGTAGTTGGATATCAAACTTAAATACTGCCAACTGGCCAGAAAGCATGCCATTAGTATGTCTGCGTTTAAAAATATTAAGTGGTTAAACATACTACGTCACATACTTAGGGTGTATTACACTTGAGATTTTTCTACTTATGATTTTTCTTAAATAACGATTATCTCAAAAACGGGTTGTTATAGGACTATATGTTATACTACTTTATATACTCCAATTAGGCTCTAAAATCGATGGTTAAAATCCCTCGGGTTTTTCGGGCCCACGGTGTATATCCAAAGATTTCAATGCAATGTTACATTATGCTATATATATTAAGCAACGTTCGTAGTCGAAGTCTCGTAAACCGGGTTAAAGTAATAAGGTAATGAACGAACAGTTATAATAATGATATAATGTTATATTATAATAGATGCAATTGAACAAGTAAACCAGGCGGTTCACGATTTACTACCGCTGTTACAAATTGTGAGTTCAGCAATGACATGCGAGAACAGTAGTTAGGTCTGTGATATAATGTTTAGTAAGGTCAATTTTGAGTGCCAATTAACATTTTATTAGTGAATAAAGCATTGAGTCGGGCCAGATATGAAGATTGGATGAACGAATGAACAATAGTAGCAGTGATTTCAATGTAATGCAAATGTATTTTTAAAGAAACACTTTTTAGGGTTCCGTAGCCAAAATGGCAAAAACGGAATCCTTATATTTTGGCCATGTCTGTCTGTCTGTCCGTCCGCGGCTTTGCTTAGGGACTATCAATGCTAGAAAACTAATTTTGCACGACTATATATGTAAACTATGACGACAGAATGGTACAATAAAAAATAAAAATTTATACTAAGTACCTCCCATAGACGTAAAGTGGGGGTGATATTTTTTTATCGTCCAACCTTACAAGGAAAACTATAATGGTTAAGTTTTCTTGAGAATTATTAGTAGTATAAGACGTTAGTACTATTATAATATTCTGTGGTAGTAAATATAGTAGCCTAAGGTAGGAATAAAATATATACCTAAACTTGGAATATTCCGTACAAAATACGAAATCCATAGAAAAATATTACTAATTTTTTTCATAATGGTTACAGAACCCCATTTCAGGTGTCCGACACGCTCTTGGCCAGTTTTTTCTGACAACTGCTGTGCATGATCTTGGCATTTTCCTAGACAGTCCCGCCATTTCCGATTCGATTTGCCTCTATTTCGTTATCCATTGCTGCAGGATCCGTGGTTACTTTTAGTCGCGCCGAATTCCTTCGACGTGATAATATCCAGCTACATTCCGCTTAAACTTGACAGACACACTTACAACGAGTTTTGGAACACAGCTTAATATTTTTCGGACACTAAATACGAATCAATTCTCCACTAGAAGTTGACAAACCTTCAGTTTGGACATTTTAGTAAATATTTCAAGGTTCAATTACCTATATAAATTGGCGAGTGTAAAAAATTATCAAATGGAACTTTCTTTCGCATTAAAAGTTAATTCTTCTTTCCGCGTTGACATAATGTTCAATCACATATACATATAGTCTTCTCTGCGCCTTATGCGGTGTCTCGTTTAATAATAGTCAAAACAACCTAGAAAGTTCTTCAGCCTCGAGCACGACATCAGGAAAACGTAACGTAAATGCATAGAAAAACCGGCCCAAGCCAGCGTGGGCATAGTGACATTACTTACACTCTACTTTAGTTCTAACACCGCTCTGAATATGGCTTATATTCGATTTTAACAAGGACTTACATGATACATATGTTTGTACGGAAACGTTAAGGAATCGAGTGGAAATTGAATCAAGTTTTTGTTGCGTATGCTATACTAATATGTGATATCTTTAAACGAGCAATCCTTGAATATTTATTTATATATTAGGAACCTCTGAAACGGCTCAAAAGATTTCGCCGAAAATTGCCGAGTGAAAACTTTCAGGGGCAAACGATCTATTTAGTTGGTCCTTTCCTTTCTTATCTCTGGAAAACCGCGTGTTTTCGATTATAATTAATTTCGATTATGTCATTTCGATCGATCTTTCCTGAACGTGGAAGTTCAACGGTACAGCGTTGGTTGTAAGCTAGAGGTTTAGATTACAAAATCTAGGTCGAACAAGATTACTTTTTAATATTTCTATTCATTATTTTTTTATCTTTTTTAAACATTGCCGCATTGCCTCTATCAAAACCGTAAGCGGTCCGTGCATCCCAACAAACAATATAATACAATGACTCTTTATTTAACACCAACAAATAGATGAGTAGTGGGTACTACAGAAAACACAGACACACCCGTGCAAACTAAGATTTTAGGCCTTTCATATCACCACCACCAGTAGAATTAAGTGATTTTCGTTAGGCCCGAAGCCCGAAGAGTGCATACTGCAGCAGAGTGTAAATAGGTACACAAGCTGCGTATAGGCACTAGGCATCACTGACTCACCTATATTGTATCATATTCTCAGAAATAAAGAAATGATTATGATTATGATTATGATTAAAAAAACAGGCAAGCCGGTGGGAATCCAGTTGTTGCCGCATAGAAAGCTGGAAGGGAGGTTGTCCTAATATTTAATTAGACCAGGAAATAAGCGGCACTCGTAAATTACGCTCAAAATGGGTGTGACTGTGGACACTGATTGTTAGCGAAATGAAATGGCAATCTAGTCCATTCAACTGTCACTCAGTCTTTCAGGAACTGATTTATCCGGTTTGATTTTGTAAGAGACTGTCCATAGTTCTTTAAAAGGTGAACCGAACCTTTCTGAAATGCCGGTCTTTCACAAACTTAACGCGAATGAGACAAAATATCAATTACACAGATGTGATTGCTTCATAACACGTTCTCACTTTTTTTTTATCACAAACATCACATAATGTATGTAGGCAATCCGGTTAGAACCGAGTAGCTCTACTAATAAATATTCTGAGTAGCTATAACAGCACCCCACTGGGAGGACACTTTGAGCTCCACCAGCGCTTCTAAAGAACAGTTTAGGCCTACAAAAAAACATGCAAGTTGCATTACATTTCGCTGTTCCAATTACTACTTCAATATCGTGCGCTTTACGGCCTTGCAATATACTGCAACTTGCACGATTTTTATAGCAGATCTAAACCGGGCAGAAGTTCAACACCGGTAGTTAAAATTTGAAGTTACGTATAGTGTTCGTGTTGTTTTAGTCTCTTGTGCAGCTTTTCCCAGTTAGCCGATATATGGTTCTACTATTAACAATATATCGAGGTTAGCTTCGACATTTACGGTAAGGGCTCCGTAGTATCTTACACAACAACTGTTACAAGCGACAGGAAGGCTATTAAATCGGTATACAATTGAGTCGGAGCCATTTAAGGCCCCATACTTGAGAGCGAGAGATCTGATGTAGGTTGGCTACTTCCGCCATTGTGAGCTTTAGGATCACTTTAAGATAATACTACTTGAAGCGAACTAGACTTCGGTATTAGAAAGAAAGAAAACATATATTCGTGACAACATGGAAAAAATTGAAATGCGCGCATGGCACGAAATGGTCCTAAAATATGTCCTAAAATCCTACTCCCCTATAAAAGATGAATAAAGAAAGAAAGAAAAGAAGGGCGATTAATTCCAATTAGACAGTCAAAGCCCTTCAGCCACAATTCGGCGCCGCGGCGTTATCCCAATCAATCCACGTTATACCCAACAATGTTGTCATCAATATAGCTGGTAGTCGCCAGTATCTCGAATCTAGTCGGCCGCACTACTTTCACTTTCGGCGTCCCACATTGCCGGCGATCATTCCACTTAGGCGACCTCGCTTGCATCACGCTTATGTCATTGGAATTTAGCATGGACCCGGCGGTTTGTGCCGATTTACGATGCGTTCTGAAGGACGAGCTGTTGCAATTGTATTGAGCTTCGCGGAGATGATAGGATTTTTTAATTCAAGTCACAAATGTGTAAGGCTGCGTTTCCGCCAGAGATGTGCGGTGCGAGCATGTGTTGCGACTTGTGAGGAATTTGTTTGTCATGAAACAATAAAGGCAGGACTTGTACGTTTTATATTCCAACATTATTTACACTTAGTATGGCCTCTACCTATCAGTCATATTGACAACGGTGTCGGTGAAGTTATTTAAAGGAATATTTTCTAATCCCTCAGACTTTTTCTATGACAAATACTTTAGACATTGTGAGTTGGTTTCCTTTCAAAACTTTGGTTAATCTTTAACATTTTAACGCACAAAAACACAAAATAACACTTTAAAATAGGACGCGTAAACAACGTTAAACTTTGACAGCAATAGACAGATGACATTAGAATTCGAATTACCAGTGCAAGAAATTAGTTCCATTGGTTTTCCGCAATATGGCGGGGTTTTTTATAATTCTGATCAGCCTTTACAAACGCTTAATTTACCTATCCTCTCACAGCACTGCACAGGCAGAAACAGCTGAGCGGAACGAGAATATAGGTACCTAAATAAAGCGTTCCTATTGGTTCATGAATAACACATTCCTCGCATCACGTCCGCGCACATCATTGGTGGAATCGCAACCTAAAAGGCAGCAACGGAGCAGTGACTCTCCCGAGTTATTGGCGGTGGTGATCATTTTCCGTCAGATGATCCGCATTCTCGTTTTTCTCCCTTTCATAATAATAAAAAAAAAAACCTTCCAAACCGGTGCATAAAATGCGCTTAGTGTGAGCCGGCGTATTTTGAGCAGCGGTGTGGTTGAACCTTAAATTAAAGCTGTCATCATCATCATCCATCATCATCATGTCAGCCGGAAGACGTCCACTGCTGGACATAGGCCTCCCCCAAGGCTCTCCACTCAGACCGATCTTGTGCTTTTCGCATCCACCGCGATCCCGGGATCCCGCGATCTTAACCAGGTCGTTGCTCCATCTTGTTGGAATTAAAGCTGTACCTTTATTCTAAATATGGTGTACTGAACTGAACGGGTCAATGATGCGTTCTCTGACTGAAGGACGATCATGAGTGTTGCAACGTTTGAAAGCCGTCTGGCGAACTTGATTGCGACAGGCGCTCTTTGAGCTAACTAGGAAGTTAGGCTTCAAGTTAAAAGTTATTTGCAATTACGGAAAATTACAACTCGCAGCACGTAACTTTGAGTCTGTAAGGTTAGCTTTTGCTACTATTTAATTAACTACATAACAATATTTATTCTTATGTTAATATTTCGTTGGATGATGGTTTGTTATATTTTTTCTTTAAATTAAAAGGTTGCCTGGAAGAGATCGCTCTTAAGCGATAAGACCGCCTATTACTTACGTAGTAATTTTCTCTCTGTATATCTGTTTTCTGTATCGCTTAATATTTCTGGTGTACAATAAAGTCTTTGTATAATATTGTATTGTAAACTGAAATTATTATTGAAAACAAGGTAAAATAAAAAAAAAAGTAGTTTGAATGTTCAATGAAAAGTAATAATTAAATTATTGTATAAAAAAGAAAATTGTTGTTAGCTGTTCTTCGTAATTTCGCGTGAGTCCACGTAAGCCATGTATAAGCCTTCTAAAAGTGAAAGAATTAAAAATCATTTAGGTAAACAGTTTTTGAGTTAACTAAGTACAGACAAATAAACACACAACCAAATTTTTTCTATTTCTATCTTTACGTTAGTTTTGACTAACAAAGAGTATTTTTGTGATTGCACGCATCAATTTATAAAACGAATTAGTATTAACCCAAAAGCATTATTTCTGTTTAGACTACAGCCAAAAACAATTACAAGCCCCAAGATTTCTCCAAGCAAATGATGCACAAAAACGCGAATAATAACGTAATATTAAGATGATATCTGACGTTTCTCACGGTTGCGCAACCGCAACGGCTTCCTTTGCGTATATTTCTAGATCGGTCATGGTCATTTTACGCGTTTGCATTCATGATTTCAGTTACATCTCAAATTTTTAACACTTCTACATAATCATCAACAGCTATTCAACAGAAAAGAACGCTGATTTTGGTTATTTGGGAGCAACACAATTGTTCCTTTTTTAAATTTGAAGTATAATAGACCAAGCTAAAGTGGAACTGGGACCGATGGGCACGAATCGTAACCGAATGGGAGGGATGGGGATAGGAGCACAGGCAGACCCAAGAGATGGCGGGACGACCTGAGCGCTTTTCAGCTCGATTGGCAGGTGCATGCTCATGATAGGGACGGGTGGCGAAAAAAAGGGGAGGCCTATGCCCAGCAGTGGAACATATACAGTCTACATAAATAACAATAAAATAATAGACACTACCAGGCATGATATCCGCCTGGAGAGAGATTTTTCTTATATACAAGGGTGTTTTGAAATGCATTAATTTTCAACCAAATATCCAGAAAATACGATAGTTTCTCAATGAATACAGTATCGAAGAATCCTACAAAACATTTGGGAAGAGGAATAACCCCGCTTCATGGTGATCTATTGTCAAGAGGGAAATGAAAGCGCAGGACCCGTAACAACTCTGGGAAAAGCTTTTTTTTTTTTTTTTTCGGACGGACTGTTGCTGTTGGCCTCAGACGGCCTTTACAGCTTACCGGAGAGAGGGCGAGCTGCCAGATGGGCTGCTCAGCAAGTGGGTTATTTACTTAGCATGCCAAAGGGTGTATTGAGAGTGGGAAAAGCGTTCTGGCTCTGCTGTACAAGAAGACCCAATCTCAGACAGAATGGGATTATATGACTAATGGAATGTCTAAGGCAAATAAATCATTTTAGATTGTCCACAGAACTAATAAGCCACAGAGTAAAACTTACTATACCTTAACAACAACCCCGTCGTAGTCGTAGGGAACCTCTGCTGCCTTTATCAAGTTTATTATTAACCCCATTTTTAAAGTTTATTTTTATAAGTTTGACCGCTATGTGTCTGTGTGTGTGTCTGTCTGTCTGTGTAGCTCTTAAACGGGTGATGGACCGATTTGAATGCGGTTTTTTTTTTATTTGAGGACAGGTTTTCTAACGATAGTTTTTAGACATGTTTTATCAAAATCAGTTCAGCCATTTTTGAAATATTGAACTTTGAAATGATAAAGTCGGGGGCTTTCCAACTTTTTGTTGGTTGGGTTATCTTTGATAAGTGCTGACTGTAACAGGGTTCTACCAAGAGTCACATACGAACTCGTCAAGGTATAGTACTTACTCGTATTTATTTAAAAATGCAAGTAGGTAGAGCTCACTGCGCCCTTATTCGTCCTTCGGGATCTTTCTTACCCAAAAGTTTCATTCAGTCTTTATACTATAACGAAGGTCTGGCTCTCTTAGGCTCTTGGTCTATTTACACGTTAAGAAAGCGATGCACTGAACAACGAGTGAGATAACGGTGCAGAAATCGAACAGAACGCAAAAACTATGTTTTTACTATCTCAAAATCTGCCTAAAAAACAATGAACCGATTACGCAATTAGACCAACTTTGGCTGGCATTTGTTTATCGCAAGACTGCAGAGATTAATGATACCTAAGAAAGAAGGAAACGTATACAAAGTAAATAACTATTTAGCAATGTGCATTACGAAACAAGTTCTCAGCCTCGCCCCATATTAGCCTCCAAGTTTTAGGGGGAAAACTAGCTATCAATAGGCTAGATTTCTAAACATATCATTTCATTAGTGTTTACCCGCGGCTTCGCACGCGTAAAATATTCGATCCGTTACGTTTGAAAACCTGCGATTTTACAAAATTCCCGTGGAAATTGTGGAAATTAAAAAGAAAATAAGTAATAATTATTTTCGAATAATAATAGTTTTTTCCGAACCGGTGGTAGATTTTTTTTGACGTTCTTATGATAGATCTTAGTGCTTGTTATAACCTGAATTGAATAAAGATATTTTGACTTTGACTTTGAACCATACCAAATTTCATGCGGCTTATTTGGAGATTTTATCCCTATCCCGCGGGAATATCGAGATAAAAAGTAGTCTATGTGTCATTTCAGATGTCCAGCTATCTAGATACCGATTTTCATCCAAATCCGTCCAGCCGTTTTAGCGTGAAGGAGTAACAAACATACACACACACGCACGCACACACACAAACTTTCGCTTTTATAATATTAGTAGGATTAGTCACTCAGATATAAAAAAATATATCGGATAAGTATGTATTGTTTTTGTCAATTAAACAAAAAGTCAACGAAGACATAGCCGGTTAAAGTTCCGCGTGACGTCATGTCTTAGTACATTTTTTACTAAGGATTGACGATACGGCCTCCCACTCCTGGACTTCAACGCGCTTCATCTTTGTCTTTCTTTGTTTGACTGACAATAGAACAAATACATTGCAGTGACGGATTAGCCACATAGCAAGAGTAGCAAATGCTACGGGTCCCGCGCGTCTAGGGGCCCCGCGGATCAAAGCTTTCTGATCGTAAAAAACATCAATTTGGATAGAAGCTTGTTTTTTTTCCAAATCTATGTAAATAAAGTACAACACTATCACAAAACTAACACAAAACGCCGCCAAAGAAAGAGATGGTATCAAAATGATCGACTATAATATTTTACTTATACTATAAACTTGAAGCAAATCAAGGGCCCCATGATAAAATTTTCTACAGGCCCCGCACTGGCTTAATCCGGCTCTGATACATGTCCTATATTTTCTGATAATGTAACAGATGGACTCTATGGTATATTATTGTTCACTTCTCATGCTCATACATAATTCATAAAGTTGATATTTCTACAATTTTGGTAACATAAAATGACTTTTATACTCTAGTAGTAGAATCTTTGTCTAAAACTATCAGGTGTCAAGAGCCACAAACAAAAAAGTTTCCACATATATATTTTTTTAATATTTTTTTAGTTTATGAAAAAAAAAGATACCTAGCAAATCAACAATGTTTCCACTATTAATTTCCTCTCAATCGAAGTGAAAAGTAGAATGTAAAACTCGAGCATTAAGTCCATTTTCCCCTCGACGTGTCTATCCACCCTCGCCGTACCGGCTCGAGTGGCTATATGAACGCCTTCTTTTATGGTCTTGTTGTACAATCTACCCAATTTTTCCCGTGTAACTTGCACGCCGTCAATGTGTATGAGCAATCACGTCATCAACATGACAAATTTTCATACAACTGACACCACAGACATACGACTGTTCCCATGGGTAATCTCTAAACAAAGACGAGATCATTCAAGTCACCATAATGGAGGTAATTCGTAATACCGAAACAAATGACACGCGCACTTATAATAACAAAAGATACACGTACATGATGCAAAGAAAAATAAAGCATTTACATAATAACAAATTGCACCGTTAGTGTAACACTGGAGATTGATTCAGAACGGATATTTAGAAAAGGATTTGTCCTAATCTAGGTTTACTATTACTTTCCAGATTACAGTTGGCTTCTAATTTTACGCTCTTTTTATCTTTTCATTAGAATAATAATATCGTTCTGTTTATCATTAGCGAAAAATTTACATTTGCAGGAATATAAGTAAAAGCAAACGAGACCTGTCAGTCTGTAAAATGCACATTTTAGACTGAACTGTGCCAACAATGTTTACAAAAATCGACGCATCTTATTGATCGTCATCATTATCACATCATCAAGTCCATAAACTTCCTTCATCCACCATGAACCTCATCCATTCATCTCATGGGTTGACGTGCCACGCTGCTCTTGCCGATCCGCGGTCTCCATTCTGAACTTTTCGATGCCAAAACGGCCATCAGTTCTCAAAGTGTAATGAGACAGTAAATGCTTGTCATAGCCTAAAATTTAGGCCCTAAATTGAATAAAGATATTTTGACTGAGATAATGATGAGGCGGTAACGAGTTCAGGCAGAGGTTAAAGAAATTATGGCTTGACACTGAGACCTGAGGCGAAATGTGTCCACTTTTTGTTTTTGTTTTTTGTTGTGTTGGCAATTAAATATTTTCTATTTCTATTTCTATTTTCTATTTCTATATTTATGTTGTATTTAATTAATGCCAATAATTTTGATTTATTTTCTTTCTCTTTTGAGTTTTTTTTTTTCTCTTTGCCGCACGTAATATCAACGTCTGCTTATCCTCTATATAATAAATACACCTAGATATTTTCCTAGCACGAACGAAATAATGCAAGAGTTTGGCCAAATAAAAACATCGACAGTTCTGTTATCGAATAAACTAGCGTTTGCCCGCAGCTTTGCCCGCGTGATATCCGGTTATCTGCTGTACCCTCGGGAACTGTGGATTTTTCCGGGATAAAAGTACTGTTCCCTCGGGAACTGTGCATTTTTCGGGATAAAAAATAGCCGATGTGACTCACTGGCCCATTAATATGCCAAAAATCACGTCGATCCGTCGCTCCGTTTCCACATAAAAGACGTACAAACATACAAACGCACAAACCTACAAACACACACTTTATGCGTAAGTATGGATTGTCTTCTCTTAACTAGGTAAGCTGGAGGAGATCCGTTTTTAGGGATAATCTCGCCTTAGTTCTCCTCTCTGTGTATTTTTATTTTTATGTGCAATAAAGAGTTTACAAACATACATGATGTTAATTATGAGGGAGAATCGAGAAAGTTTAGAGCATATTAATTGGTATTAAAACACACGAACATCGAACGAGTCGGAGAGATTGCCGCCGTATAACACCGTTTTTGCGAGTCTAATTCTGGACACTGTTGTAAAGATATTTCGGAATCACTGACTAATAACGCTCGCGTGTGGGTTTGCTCCATAAAAAGAGTTTCGCAGATGTCTACGCTTTGTGACAAACAAACCGCGAGCACGTGGAATTAAAATATATACACCGTGTTTTTATAATGTTAACTTTGGCAGACGGCTGAGTTCATTGATAGAAACTACCTGGTAATTAACTTATTGGGCAAATAAAATGAAAAATCGACAGATTAGCCCATAAATAGGCAAATTAAGTAAAAAGTATTTGCTAGCAAATGAAACGCGAAGCACGATATGTAATAATATTTTTTTTTTTTTCAAACAAGTTCTGTAGTAGTTAGTAACATTTTCGCCTTACAAACTAATGTTAAGTACTCGTATTATGCAAGATTCAAAAGACCAAAGCACAGACGTGGATTACCTGCGAAAAATATCCCTTCCCATTAATACCCCTTCCAGTGTCAAGGTTTCTTATAGGCAGATCATATTTCTGACACTTTTGGGTAATAATAAAAAATAATTGTACTTAGGCTAAATACTTGTAAACTATTTGAATTAAATCTAAATATTGTCAACCGCTTTTCACCCATAAATCCAAGTACATGTCCGAATACCCAATAGGAACTGTTAAAATATGCAAGTGATCTTCAGCATTGAGGACATGAGGAAAAAGAATAAAATAATGTCTTACCGGAGTGCGAGATGGCTGCATCCTCTCGTTCTGTCTGTGTCAACCCCATGGTTGGTAGAGCGCAAGCTTCATCACTGGGAACAGAACTCTATATTAGAATAAATGAAGGCCGCCTTACACATGCAAGTTACTAGCAGGTTAATAAACAAGGGTCGGAAAAACGCCTGCAATTTTGAAAACATAACCCTGTTCCGTGCAGTAGAGACAAATAAATTTTGGTAAGTATAATGAATTTATAAAAATAATGATATTTTTTATTAATATAAGGAAGTCTCTATTGTACGGGACAGGGTTATGTTTTCAAAATGACGGGCGTTTTTTCCGACCCTTGCTAATAAAGCGTGCTAGTACCTGAAGTACCAGTATGCCACTAAATAAGCATGCTTAATCACGTGTCCTTTACCTCCTAACGTACAGTACTGAGTCCTTTATAAAGGACTTGTTGTCATTTTAAATCAAACTCTATCATAAATGACAAAGTTTGATGTTCTTTAATCAAAAATTTTACTTGGGTGTTAGGAAGATACACACATTTGCATTTACGCAATAGTAACATGCTTTCGTGCTAGTAACTAGCATATGTTACAGTAGCTTGAGGTTTTTTTTTAGGAGTAACAATATCAAGCACTGGTTTGATGGTTTTTTTTCCGTTTTTGTTGAGGCTTTGAACACTCCAGGTGATCATGTCAGCCTCATGGGTGCTCGCTCATTTTCCATACGCAAGGGACATATTAAAAAAGTGGTATATGCAAATGGCTTTGTCAGATGCTGGCTCTGAGAGCCAACAATTGACCTGGCCGCTGTGCATGGGGCCCAAACCCCCAAGAACACTTCTCTAGTTTTTTAAAAGGTTCAAAAGGCGCTAAATCGGATTTAACATCTCTTTATTGGTAAAAGTAAATGGGCACAGTTACCCCCACTATATCGCTCAATAGCCAAAAACCTAACTTGAGCAAGTACACTCTATGACGGGTTATTATAACAGCCTCCCACACTGTCTGCTGATAGAACATTCAGCAACACCAACTGGGCATATCCTAATTGTTATATATTAGGATGTGGGTAGATCTGCAGAGTACCCTCAGTCTTGAACTGAACCCAAGTGAGTACTGAACATTACATGTGGCGACGGGAATAAAATACGGAAAAAAAATACGTTAAACATAGTGTTTGAATGTTTAAAAGTGTTAATTAGGCTGATTAATCAACATGGCAGTGAAATTTAGTGAATTTAATCCGGATAAAGACAGTTGGAAAAATTATATTGATAGGTTTAATTACTGTTTGCTAGCGAACAAAATCGAGAGTGACGAGTTAAAAAAAGCTAATTTTCTATCTGTTTGCGGGCATTCTTTGTACGATTTAATACTTTCATTAATATCTCCAAAGCAAATAGAGGCTATAACCTATGATGATATAAAGTCTTTGTTGGATGAACATTATAATCCGAAACAGAATGAAATAGTGCAATCTTATAAATTTCACATGAGAAATCAGCTGGATGGTGAAAAGGTTAAAGATTATGTTGCCAATTTACGGAAGTTGGCAATAGATTGTAACTTTTCAGACCTAGATAGGACTTTGCGAGATCGTTTAGTTTGTGGCATTAGGATCAAAGAAATACAAAAACTATTGTTACAACAAGCAACATTATCTTTTGACCAGGCGGTCAAGTTATTGTTGACGGCAGAGATGGCAGATGCTGGTGTTCTAGTTATATCAACGCCGGAACAGGTGACTGGTCAAAATGGTCCTGGACGGAGCAGCGGGGAAGAGCCAATGGAGATTAACAAAATCAGAGCTAAGTCCATACAACAGGGTAATGATTGCTGGCGGTGTGGCAGGGTTCATGGCAAATTTTGTAAATTTCGATGGAGTAAGTGTTATATTTGTAAAAAAACGGGCCATATCGCTGAGGTTTGTTCAAGTACTCGAGAGAAAGGTAAGCCGAAGGAAGAAAGTAAGTTTAATGGCTTGTATGAAGATGCTCCATGCTACTATGTATCGAATAAGGTTGCGCCCTATAATTTAAATGTTATGATTAATAATCGACTTGTAAATTTGGAAGTTGATTCTGGGGCCGCTTATACGATGATCAGGGAGAGTACAGCGAAGGAGATCTGGAACGGGGAGATACCAAATTTAAGCGAGCCTAAAGTAAGGCTAACAACATGGACTAATAGTAAAGTAGCTTTACTTGGAGAAGCTTTGGTTGACGTGAGGTTTAAAGGGGTCAGTAAAAGGCTAAATGTTTTGATTGCTAGAGGAGAAGGCCCAAACCTATTAGGTCGTGATTGGTTTCCTGAGTTGAAAATAGAGCTTTATGGGATTTTAAATGTTAAAGTAGATAGTGGGCAAGTGGACAGCATATTAGATAAATATCGCAATGTTTTTCAGCCTAGACTGGGGAAGTATACTGGTCCTGTGGTAACAATACCATTGAAACCTGGTGCAAAACCAACATTCTTGAAGTGTAGACCGATTGCTTTTGCTGTGAAAGACAGAGTTTTAAGTGAAATTGATAGGTTAGTCGCAGATGATGTATTAGAGCCGGTTAGTCATTCCGAATTTGCTAGTCCTATTGTGCCTATAATTAAAAAGAATGGCAAAGTAAGACTTTGTGGTGATTATAGGTCCACTGTTAATAAGGTCACCGAGACTGACACTTACCCATTGCCAACATTGAATGAAGCATTTGCTGCGTTAGAGGGAGGCACCACATTCAGTAAAATTGACCTTGAGCAAGCTTACACTCAGGTAGTGGTCGATGAGCCTACGTCTAATTTGCTAACTATAAATACTCCGAAAGGGTTGTTTAAAGTTAAGAGGTTGGCATTCGGAGTTAAAGCGTGTCCTGGTATTTTTCAAAGAATGATGTCAAATTTATTAGCAGGGATACCGGGCACAGCAGTACTATTAGACGATATTGTGGTCAGTGGACGCACCGCGCAAGAACATAATGGCAGGCTAGAGTCCGTGTTGGGAGTTTTAAGCAATGCTGGATTGCGGGTCAATAAGGATAAATGCAAATTCGGGACAAGATGTGTTGAGTTCTTGGGCCATGTTATCGACGCTGCGGGAGTACATCCATGCCAGGATAAGATTAAGGCTATATTGGACACACCAGCGCCGAAAGATGTCAAACATTTGCAGGCTTTCCTAGGTCTGTTAAATTTCTATGACAGGTTCCTACCGAAAAAGGCTACTGTGGCTGAACCCCTATATAAGTTGCTGTTGAAGGGAGCCAAGTGGGCGTGGACAAAAGATTGCCAGCAGGCGTTCGAAATTTTGAAAACAATGCTGACAGCAGGAGATACTTTAGTCCACTACGACCTTAAAAAGCCTTTGTTTATGACATGCGATGCTTCACAGTATGGGTTGGGAGCTGTATTAGAACATAGGATGGAAGACGGTACCTTGAGACCAATTATGTTTGCGTCTAGGACTATGTCCAAGCATGAAAGAAATTATTCGCAAATTGATAAAGAGGCAGCTGCTATAGTTTTCGGTTTGCAAAAGTTTTACCAATACGTGTTTGGACGCAAGGTAACCATTCGTACAGACCACAAGCCGCTTTTGGGTATTTTTGATCCATGTAAGCCAATACCAAATGTCATATCGCCAAGGATGCTGCGATGGACGTTGTTGCTGAATTCGTATGATTACGAAATCAAGTATATAGAAGGAACAAAAATAGGTAACGCAGATGCATTAAGCCGCTGGCCCTCTCCAGGAGGCAAAATCGATGAGGTAGAAAACGAAGAAATCAATGTGCTATTGATAAATGAAACTCCAGTGGAGCTACAGATGACAGCTCGAGATGTAGCTAAGCTGAGTAGTAAGGATGAAATTTTATCAAAAATATTATTCTGGGTAAGAAATGGATGGCCATGTAAGGTTGAAGATAAATTTAAGGATTACTTTGTTAGAAGAGATGAATTGTCAGAGTATAACGGATGCATTTTGTGGGGAAATAGAGTTGTCTTACCTAAAAGAATGCACCAAAGAGTGTTGGAAGAACTGCATGATAACCATGATGGTATAGTCATAACAAAAGCAATAGCTAGAAGCTACTTTTGGTGGCCGGGATTAGATCGTGAAATAGAAAGAGTGGTGCAGGAGTGCCAAATATGCAGAGAAGTAAGAAACATGCCCCCAAAAGTGACACATAGATGGATAACACCTCCTAAGCCGTGGTCTCGGCTGCACATTGATTTTGCAGGGCCATTCATGGGTAAAGTTTTCTTGATTTTGATAGATGCCTACTCCAAATGGCCTGAAGTAAAAATAGTAAACGAACAGAGCTCAAGTATGGTCATTCAGAAACTGGAAGAAATATTCACGGAGCAAGGTTTGCCAGACACAATAGTTAGTGACAATGGGAAAGCTTTTGTGTCGGAGGAGTTACAGCGTTATTTGAAAAGAAAGGGCATAAAGCAGATTTTAGTGCCACCATATCATCCAGCATCTAATGGGCAAGCTGAAAGAACTGTCCAAACAGTGAAGCAAAAATTAAAAAAGATGTCTAATCAGCCCTGGCCAACGCGTCTGAATCAAATATTATATGGTATTCGGACTACACCTAGTTCTGTTACTGGAAAAACTCCAGCTGAGTTGCTAAACAACCGAAAATTCAAGACCAAATTCGACCGGCTTCACCCCCTTTCACAAGAAGCAAAGGAGACTGAAGAGATAATAGAAAATGAATCAAAGAAAACAAGAGAATTTAATGCTGGTGAAAACGTATATTTTAGGAATTATAGAGCTGGGCCACGTTGGTTAATGGGTACCATAACCAAAAGAATTGGTATAGTGAGGTATAAAATTAAACAGGGAGACAAAATATTCATTAGACATCTAAATCAAATGCTGGGGTTTGCAAAAAAAGATGGCAACATACTAGATAATTCTTGGAATGGAGGGAAGGAACGATCTCAAGAGGACAGACGGAAGAAACAAACAGGAGGCGAAGAAGGACAGAAAGAGGATAATGAAGCATATGGCACTATAAGAATTCCATCTCCAAGCCAATGGGCTAAAGTCATCGGGGTAGACGGCCCAAAAGATTGTCATGTTGATACGCCAACCGGTTCAGCAGTGAAGGTTAATAAGAGAACGAGGTCTTCTGAAAGCCCACCGTCAGTCACACCTGTTTGTAAGCGTATGGCACTGCAAGAAGAGGATGATAGTGGGGAAAGCATTGTAAGTGGGGATGACATCAGTGATGCCTCAGACAATTGACTTTAAATGTTAAATTAGAATAGCAATAGTTAACTGTGTACGTCAATAAAACAAAAAGTGAAAAGTGTTAAAAGTGAATGTATGTGTAAAGACTAAAAAATAATCTAGAGATTAAAAGACTAACAGTGTTCCTCTCGTCCCGGGGGAAAGGCATGTTATATATTAGGATGTGGGTAGATCTGCAGAGTACCCTCAGTCTTGAACTGAACCCAAGTGAGTACTGAACATTACACTAATTAAACCTAATAAAGTCATGTGTGCCATCCGCGAGACACTAAATTCGTATATTTATACTATATTTATGTACTAGCTTTTGCCCGCGGCTTCGCCCGCGTAGTTTTCGGTTATCGCACGCTGTTCCCTTGTTAACTGTGCATTTTTTGGGATAAAAAATAGCCTATGTCGCTATCTGTGCCATAAACTATCTCTATGCCAAAAATCACCCCGATCCGTCGCTTCGTTTCGACGTGAAAGACGGACAAATATACACACAAACACACTTTTGCATTTATAATATTACTATGGATTTTTACAAGCTTTCATTTATCTTCACCTGGTATATTTGTTTGTTTGCTTCAAATGTTAAGTTCATTTTAATCTACTTTCAGTGGCCAGAATCTGAATTTTTCCTGCAATCTGGAGTCAGAATTCGAAAATTTAGTATAGGTTGGAATCCAACGTTGCATAACCATCCAAGTGTAGTCAGCAAAAAAAAGCTTGCATAAAAAAATAGTTTTGAATTTCGTTCCCATAGAGCAAAAAGTCAGTTTTGCAAAACATTTTGCTGTTTTGGGATATGAAGGTTTAAAGTTATGAACATAAAGTTATAAAGTCAAAACACCAAAATACGATTTAGTGACTTTTCACTCTACATGGACGATTTATGCCTTTAATCTAACGGCAGCAGGATTGACAAGATTTCATTTTTTCAACACATGTAAATTACTACAGGAATCTAAAGAGTTTTGCCTCCTGAACATGGCAAAATATTTATTATAATTTATTTCTCTTTATTGCTATAATGATTTCCTTTTACTTGTCTTCCTCTTTAATTTGTAAAATGTCACGAATAAATGTTTTTCTTTCTTTCTTTCTTTCTATTTCTCCATATTTAAAAAAATATAAAATAATTAAAAAATGTATCTGAATTTGCCAATACTACGACAGAATAGATATGTTTCCTTTGCCTTTTGCACCAGAAAAAGGAGCTGTCATAATTATGACAATGTCTACTTCAGATTTACGCATGATTTACGTGATCTTTTTTTAATAGAGACTAGACAAAAGTAATGGATCTATTATATCGTAGTTTCGGAGTTAAGCCCTTTTCGAATAAGCACATCTTAAAAAATTTGTAATAAATTAATTAATAATCGTAGCGAAATTTTAAAAATATCAGTGTCTTTCTATTTCCAAGCAGAATACAGAGAACGAATCAAATTATAGTCTTAGAAATATGAAATGTTGTCAATTATAGTATAGCACAGTTCTCACCTAAGCAACCTGTCTCTGTAGCACAGCACCGTCCTGCGCTCGTCGCTGAGCCCGATGGAGAATGTGGCGAGCTCTGGTCGACCGAGTTCCTCCACGCAGCGGTGAATCAGGAAACGCCTGTAGTTGCTCACCGGCGGGAATACTAGCACACTGCATCAATAAGTTAAAGTCAATAAGTTACTTAGGGTTTAAGAAAGAAAGAAAGAAAAACATTTATTCGTGACATTTTACAAATTAAAGAGAAAGAAAAGAAAAAGGAAAGGTAAAGGTTTAAAAGTAAAGGTTTATTTTTAGTTATTTATCATGATCTATAGTATATAACAGACATTTTCAATGTGTATACTGCATTGTTATTGTTGTAATTTACTATTTGTAAACAATTCTAAAAGTGGAATTCACTCTACTTGTGTTGTGCATTATTAAAATTTGTGATAAAATTAAAATATGAGGATTACTTGAAATAATAATATAGGTATGATTATGATACCCACTCAAGTCTAATTACATTTAAACGACTTATTGATACCACAAGGGACAGAAGAGCTGGCAGTTTCCTCGCACAATGTTTCAGCATAGCTATACAGCGAGGAAATGCTGTCAGCATCTTTGGGCCTGTGCCGCGGGGGGTTCCATTTAAAAATTTTGTTTAGGTTATAGTTTAATTAATAGTTACTTTTATGTTACTTTTATAATATGTATTTGTTTGTTTATATGTAAATAAGTTTTTTATTACATGTATAAATACATATCAACATTTGAAAGGATAAATTGACTAAGCAAGATTTTTAAAAAGTTGAAGTTGGAGTTCACATTTTTTTAAGATAGTAAGTTATATACATAATGTTTTAAACTTTCGTGATTCTCACTCATAGTCAAAATACCACCAAACACTAATGCAGGCGTGAGAGGCACTGCAATGTTGCTGAAACGTCGAGGTAAATATTACTTGTGTGTGTTACCATGATAAGTCCCATTGGTGGTATTTTGACTATGAGTTATATACATGTTTGAAATCGGTAAAATTTACTTATTCCAAACATATAATATATAACTCACTATCTTAAAAAAAATGTTGCTTAGTCATTTCTTCTTTTAAGTGTTGTAAGAGTATGTAGTTTAATTGGTTGGTTTGCCAATTTGCTTGAAAACTCATTTTGCATTGCTATTAGTTGTAATGTATGCTCGCTCGAGCAACAAAAAAAAATTCTTTATAAGTGGAAACTGCTTTGGCTTATGTGTTAGGTAAGTTATATTTATATTCAACTGTGTTATGTTATATATATGCTGTTTGTTTTCCAATTAAATAAATAGATAAACATGGTACAGGATTCTTTTTTTTAAATGGACACCCGAACATTATAGATCTTTAGATCGGATCTTATGTGCCAGATGTTTGCTGTTTTTTTCAAAGTATTGATTTAAAAACTAATTGTCTTTTAGACTGTAAAAGAGTTTAATAAATTAAGCAGCAGGTGCTAGCACAGATCAGATTAAACTAATTAGAAGTTCCCCAATTGATCCCGTCCATGACCCCAATCCAGAGTATTCTTGTTGTTAATTGGAGCATGGCGGATATTTTTAGAAATAACAAACAGAAAACTAAACTCAAGAATTAGCACCTAGTGATAACATTTTTAAAATAACTTAAACATCCAAGAAAAATATTAAATTAATGATGGAAAATATTTTTATGTCCAGTAAAATGCATTGTGAGCTACAGGAGGCAATTTCATAGTATAATAATAATTAAAGTTCGCGTGCTTGCATGGAAACCTGTGGATGATGATCCGAGCAATTTTATCGACCATTTATGAATATTTATAACGTCCGCCCGCCGGTTGCGCTCCATATAATCCGCGACCTACGTACATCTTCTTTGACTCACTTTAACCTTGAAAATAATAACTGAAGAACGAAACGTACACACAGAACAGATTTAAAACAAACATCTCAATTTAACCACACTAACAGACACCTTATAGTCATTAAATACAAGTGCGATATAGAAAACAGCTCGCGGAATGTGCAGAAAATAACAATAAAGTTAAAATTGTTTACCTGTCAACTCTTTTTTCGGCTATAAAACATTTTAGATCGTCTTTTACATCGTCGACAAAATTATCGTCTGCTAGGCTCAGGAACCTGTCCACTGTTTTGGCACCCAGTTTGACGGTGGCTTGTTTGTTCTAACGAAAATAAAATTAAATGATCTAATTCACGTGCCAAACGGGAAAAATCAGCGGACCATTTTCAATTTTTTTGTTTGTTTGCTAACTTTTTAAATTGCCTACCGCTGATGCGAAGCAATAGAATAGGCCATTCAGCCTTGTCAGTTCGCGCTAGTGATGTGCTTAGTTACGGTTTTCATGCAATCGATTAGAAAGACGATGAAATCGATTAAAAATTGGAATTGACCGAGGCATTTCGATTGATTGAATTAATTTATAACAAACCAGCCAAACGTTCATTGCCAGTTTAGATTTAAAACTGCAAATTAATTAATTAAATGAATTCTCACGTGGGGCTAGTATTTTATTATTTTTAACTAAAGAAAAGAAGATTTTAGTCTTTATCAAGAGATATTTCGTGAAGTTAAACTACAATATTTTTTTCTTGCTCATCCGACACTAACCGTGCACTAAAATTACATCCATGCAACACATACATGTTATCAAGCAAAATCCGCCCTCTTCTCCTCTTCCATTAGTCCACTTGCTTAGTTAACAAAGGTGTTAGATAGTGAACTCATGCTGTGTATCAAAACGCGTTAGCATTTTTTTGTGCGGTCTCTGTAATTTATTTATTTATTCGCTAACAAAAAATTACAGCATTACAGTTGAAACACCAATGCGCTGTAAAATTCTAATAGATTATACAAAAAAAAAAAATAGGTAAACAAAAGAAATTTATAAAATCAACAAAAATTACATACAAAAAAAAATAGTTGGACTTGTGCTTTATGTGGAAAAGGAGAATAGGAGGATGGGTTCTGCATGTTAAAATCACATTGTATGTGTCCACACCACACACACACACACATAGCTGTGGGGCAAGGTTTAAATATTGTAGTTTATTGATATGGAGGCCTTTTCCCAGCAGTGGGACACCTCTACAGGCTTTTAAATTTAATATAATAAATATTGATAAGGACTTGACTATGACCATCATCATGTCAAACTGCTTGAGCGGACCCTTGAATAAAAGTAAAATAAATGCAGTGAAGGCCAGTACTTATTATTATACACAGGATTATTTCATAAATGAAACTTCTTTGAACTTTATGAAACTAAATATATTTCAATTAATCCCTTAAAATTAATAAATCATTTACTTAATTAAATCAAATTATATAAGAACAAAGAATCAAATTAATCTAATCAATTTCAAATCGAGAGTGAAACCAAACCAATAATAAGAGGCTAAGCTGAATAAAATCAAATCTAAGACATGCGCAAACTGTACGCATTAGTAAAAGAAAAATGAAACTCAATATAACAGTCAACAACTTAAAATAAAAACAATATACAGCTTTGTCTATTACATAAAATTAAATTCATTCTAAATTACCATAAAGTTTGTAAGAACAATAATCTTTTTTTAAATAACTACATACAATTTTGCCCTACTGTACAGTTACTTACTCGTAAATCTGTATGTATGCGGGGTAACACAATTGAGGCTTTGACACATTTCTCAGGTATTCTTCAAAAGTCTTCGGCAAATTAACGCTAACCATAGATATGTCAATAATCTAAAATTATCTTCATTCATTTTAATTTCATCTTGCAAAAAGTAAGATACTTTAAATTGCAAATTAATTATAATTGTACCCAATATAATAATTTTACTTTTGTTTCTAATAGTACAAATTTTATTTCTAGTTTTTTTTTTGAAAGATAGTAGCATGATTCCTGACCAAATGCTATTCTTCAGTATATTATGACAACTAAAGTCCAGCTGCGATGCGATATTGACAGTAGTCTTATTTTTTTCTGGCAAAGACGTTTTACGTCAAATCTGGAATCAGGCTGCAACCCTTCTTTGGACAACAATAACATTAAACTAACTAGACCCGTAGTAACAGACTATACTCGATTGATACCACATTCATTACTCGAAAATTTCATTAACCCAAGGCACCCCCTAGCTTTTGTTAAGAAAAAAAAAAAACAAATTGGAAACCACAAAATATTAACTATTTAGCACTTCGCGAGGAGGACAGTGTAACCTGCGTCTAATAGTCTCCATAGGTAGACTCTGGCCAGCGAAAACTGTCCACGCATTTTTTACGAAACTTTAATCTGGTATCGTTATTGAGACTGTCAACATTGACATATTGTCATTCTAACCTTAGATACTTAATTTTGATATTTCTGCTTTAAGAAATAGTTAGATTATTTTTTTTTTTTAATTGAACCTACCACCATCCTCAAAATGACAAAAATTTCCAAAAATCCAAAAATTTATACGTCTGGACTGTACGTAAATGGGTAATGACAAAGGTTATAAAATTTACCAAGAGACTACTAAAGTGCAACTCATCACTTTCACACATTACTATAATGAATGTCGATGCAGCTTGAAGTCACGAATATAATTTATTATCTGGAAAATTTAAATAAATATCTAAGTATCAACATCGTTTAATCAGTGTACAGCAAGTGTTGTCAGCCTCATTTATTTTAATTTGCCGCGGTTTTCTGGGACAACTTTTGTTGGCCAGAGTCTACTGTACTTTCCCCTAAGAACTGTGAAATCACATAACTGCTCTCACATTTTTTCGCTATAACTGGTCCAAATATTTTTATAATTAGAGAGTTGCATGACAAATGTTTAAAAAAAAACTGTCTTTAAAAGCCAACATCAAGTTTTTTGGACAAACGTGCAAACGCACTTTTAGCGGCAACACTATGGCGCAAAAAGCTATTAGTTAGTGATGTGTCAAATCGATTTACTAACTCGATTACTCGAGTTGTTTCGAGTTGAATTCACCCTAACAGGAGTTCATCCTGGGATTACGATAATCAACCGTGTAAGCGAAAGAGCAATAAATAAGCCCGACCAAAAGCCGTATTTCGCTGCTTGAGATAAATAAAAATAAGACATCTGTGATAATGTAGAATTCTATTATCTGTGGTCGTCAAGATATCTTGAGTTTCTTGAGTTCAATTCTTTACGTGTGTCTCCACAAAGTCTAAAGTATGTGCGCAGTTTACCAGAAACACCAACAATATATCGACCTTTACTCATCTAGCTTTTTATCTATTAAAAAAGTGTTTAGTAAATAGAACATTAATTTATTTTTTATTTAATTATTTTTTAATGATGTTTTTATTTTAGAGAGAATTAAGTTTTTTTTTTCTCTCTTTTCTTTTCTGATTTGTTGTTATTATCAAAAAACTTGTTGTTATCAAATGGTTTAAAATAGTGCATGCGGTGTTCTTCTGTAACTGATGAGGCACTTAGTGTTAGATTGTACATGTATCTTGTAAACATATGAAAAAGTGTACTTGTTGTTGAAGGTCCTAATAAATAAATAAAGTCTTGCCATGTCATAGTCAACCCTGACATTGGCAGAAATCATTAAAAAGCTGATGGAGCCAGTTGCCTAGCGGTTGTGCCCGTGTCTAGTCTACCCATGTGGTCTCAATCTAAGTATAGCGTTACTCCGGGTCTCAGAGATCTATCTTAGGCCGGTATTGCAGCCGCAGCGGGGGGTCACGGAAACGCCAGCGCGTCACGTAAACGAATTTAAGGGTGTGATCCTTGCCTAAGAGCTCGTCGTTACATAGAATGTCAATCTGGAAATAATAATTAATCTTTATTACATACTATAAAATGTAGTCACTTCTCACTGTTTCTATAGATATTTTAACTAAGCGAAGAATTTAACCATCAGTTAAATGGGCGTTTTTAAAAAAAAAGCGTACCCTTTTTTAATTTTTGAAAAATAGTTTTTTCCTACTCAGAATCAAGAGCACAATCGATTCCGATAGTTTGAATAAATGTCCCAAAAAATATAAGTTTTGCGACATTTTTTTCATACACACGGTATGGGCGAGGCAAAAACTGGACTCATAAAATTTTGTATGGAAAAATGGGGACATTGTTTTAAACGATCGGAATCGATTGTGCTCTTGATTTTGAGTAGGACAAACCATATTTTTTCCAAAATTAAAAAAAAAGAATGGGTACTCTTTTTTGATAACGCCCAAATACATTTTTATGGAGGGTTTATATTAGGTATACATATAAGTGATACATTCGATGGTGGAAGTCTCAATTGGCGTAAGGGACAGTTGGTATATTGTCCCTTACGCCAATTGAGACTTCCACCATCGAGTATACAATCTAATCTGTGATCTAAAAATTATGAAAATTGGTGAGACGTAATTTATGCATGGGCATTATGACCATCTCATTCCCCCCTCACCCTATATGCGAGCGCTCACTCTTGCGGCCGGCAAAGAGACTTCATACAAATTTTCCGGCCGCTACCCGGCAATGCGACCATCTTTTATTTCTAGAAAAGCAAAACAGTCCCGCCAGCTTGATTTCTTGTTTCTTTATTTTATTTCATGTTATGTTTGAGAAAAGCACTATACAAGCCTCGGCCGGAACGTGAGGTTGCCAGCCTCGCATCCCTATCCCTACTAATATTATAAATGCGAAAGTAACTCTCTCTCTGTCTGTCTGTTGTTACGCTTTCACGTCAAAACCACTGAACCGATTTTGATGAAATTTGGTATATAGGTAGTTTGAACCCCAAGGATCAGCATAGGATACCTTTTATTCCGGGGCGCCACCGCGCGATAACCTAGATCGGCGCAGACGCAGTCGCGGGCATAAGCTAGTAATCTATATCTGCTTGACTGGCAACCCCCTATTTCTCAACCTTTTCAGTAATGTACTATAGTATAGTGTACTCACTTCTCTATATTTCTCCATGCCGTTAAGCACTTTCTTGGCGACGAATTTCTTGAGGTGCGTGATGGTCGCCTGCGCCGAGCAGCGAATGAAACTCCTCTTGAGCGTGCGCAGCGACGTCGATATGCACTCCAGGCACACATTCACCTGGAATTTAGAAATAATTTCATCATATTTGCTCGTCAGCAATGTTGTAACGTGCAGGCTAACTTCGTTGCTACCCCCTGAATGATATCTAAGGGCTTTTTTTGCGTATTACGCCTAAGGGCCTATAAAGCCTAATTACGTCGAAGACAATTGAGTCACGTCAGTGACATTTCAATTTATTATTATTCTCGTTTTTTTGTAATATTTTACTTTCCTCAAAGTCTAAATGAAAAGTAGAGTTTCTAACTTGGGTGAAATTACCCATTTCCCCTCGAACTATTCTCAGATAAAATCGGTCAGTTTAGGTCGCTTTCCACCCTTGGTTATCAATCTACTTGTTGTATTTGAGATGTAGCTTAGCTTAGCTTTTGCATATTTGCTCACCATCTTTATTTTCTGCTTCCACAGACCCTCTCACAGATAAGCAAAACATAACAGATACAACACTACTATTTACTTATTTTATCTTCACTACTAGTTTGCTTATATGTATGATTACGACAATGCCAACAATGATACAGTACCCGGCCATAAAGATTGCACATCAGTCTTTGCAAAAGAGACTCGGCTAATTTCAACTTTGTAGAGCATTGTCACACAGTATTTATGTGACGTTTGTCAGTCCTTGTATAGGTGCAATAGAGTATGGGCACATTTAGATGAAAATATATAATAAAGAGTTGTTAAAACCCCCCAAAACTTTAAATTGTACGATGGCATCTTTAGGAAAAAGAGGGAACAACCCTTTTTTAGTAGTTCAGCTCAACAGCTCTCTATAGATACCCGAAGTTTACATGTATGTATGTGCAATCTTTATCGCCAAGTACTGTATTAGATAACGTACTATCTTTTGCCCGTGACGTGACTTTCTCTGCCAAGAATCCGTTTATCGCTATGACGTGGCACATGTATTCCCGAGAACTCTTAAACCTACATATCTGCATACCAAGTTTAACTAAATCGGTCCAGGGGTTTTAGCGTATTGGGTAACAGACAGACAGATATACTATCGCATTTATAATATTAGTGAGGATTTGAACCAACATACCTACTTAGTTCAATTTATTAATGGGTTACTCTATGATGGTTCCACATGTATGTTATAGTTATAAAAATTATCATCATTGTTAATGTTAAGGGTTTAACAGGACAAATGAAGTTAATTTCTCTGAGACACCAGTCGCCTGACTTTTACTATTTAAAACATTTCAATTAACGGATATTTAATTACAATGACAATTAATTACATATTAAACCAGCAGTTCTTAACCTCTTTGGCTGGCAACCCAAAGTATAAATAAATATGTTTGAAGTTTGAAGCCGTGTGACCCTAACATATTATTTAAGTTGACATCATTCATATTAAAATACTAGCTTTTGCCCGCGGCTCCGCTCGCGTGGTATTCGGTTATCGCGCACTGTTCCCTCGGGAACTGCATTTTTCCAGGATAAATCAAACAAGCACACAAACACTTTCGCATTTATAATATTAGTATGGATTGAAAAATAACTACTTTTTAGGGTTCCGGAGCCAAAATGGCAAAAACGGAACCCTTATAGTTTCGCCATGTCTGTCTGTCTGTCCGTCTGTCTGTCTGTCTGTCTGTCTGTCTGTCCGTCCGCGGCTTTGCTCAGGGACTATCAATGCTAGAAAGCTGTAATTTTGCACGGATATATAGGTAAACTCTGCCGACAAAACAGTACAATTAAAAATTCAAAAACAAATTTTTTTAGGGTACCTCCCATAGACGTAAAGGGGCGGTGATTTTTTTTTTCTCATCCAACCTTATAGTGTGGGGTATCGTTGGATAGCTATTTTAAAACCATTAGGGGTTTGCTAAAACGATTTTTTGATTCAGTCATTTGTTTGCGAAATATTCAACTTTAAAGTGCAAATTTTCATTAAAATCGAGCGTCCCCCCCCCTCTAAAATCTAAACCGGTGGGTGGAAAAATTTGAAAAAATTCAGGATGGTAGGCAGTATATCAAACTTCCAAGGAAAACTATAACGGCTAAGTTTGCTTGAGAATTATTAGTAGTTTATGAGTAAATAGCAGCGTAAGGTATGAAATATACCTAAACTTGGAAGATTCCGTTTATAATACGAAATCCTTAGAAAAATATTACTTAATTTTTTCGCAATGGCTACGGAACCCTATTTTGGGCGTGTTCGACACGCTCTTGGCCGGTTTTTTTTATGACATGTTTTATTCAGAGAATTCTCGCGACCCATTCCAATGCCGCCCGCTAGCCGATTTCGGTCGCGACCCGAGGTTAAGAAACGCTGTACCTATTAAACAGTACCCTGAACAACTTACTAACAGACAAACACCATTAGGGCCTACACTAGCTGGCGCGGATGCACTGCGCTTGTGCAGGTACAATCCTATGCACGCGACGCGCGCAGTTAGCGCTACTCATACTATGTTTGAATAGGCTTTCACCCGTTCATCAAGAGATTTGAAATTTCGCAGACACACATGCATACCACAAATAAACCAATAAAAACCAGGAAACCAACAAAGGTTAATCAAAGTTTCCAACGTGTAAGAAAGTAGCCTACTTATTGGTCTTCCACAGGGCCATGGTAGCAGAAGCGATCCGAAAGTGGGGAGCAGAGGACGTCCAATGCCCCCCTTTAAAAATAGGAGGGGCTGTGAACTTTCCAATTTCACTTCAAAACCAATTTCTCTATTGTTAGATTTAGATAGAGCAGAGCAGAACACCTATTATGAAAAGCTGTGTCCGTAATTCCATTGCGGAGTACTTTTATGCTCCATAAATCGTGGGGCATAACCTTTTAAAAGCATAACTGACGTTTCCCTCCGAAAAATACTTACCTGTTCATCTTTCCGATGGCTGTCAGTATTATCGGGCTGCTCGGGCTCCTCTCCGGTCCCAGACTTGTCCGTGGCGAGCGCCGCGTCCTTGGGACAGGGCAGGCCTCGCACGCGGTAGAAGTCACGTTCGCGTTTGAGCTCATCTGGAATCACATGAAATGTTACATTAATTAAACCTTAATACGCTGGCACGTTGCCTCACTCTCATAAAAAAAACTTGAGTTTTTGTTTCTGGTGCCCTGTCAATTGTTAAAAGGTCAACTGAAAGAGATCTCTTTAAGGCAGCAATTCACCTTTGTACATCTAATTCTCTTGAATGAACTAAAATAATTACTATTATCACCCCCAACCTTATGATAGTCAAGGTTATGCAAGAAATGTGTTCATGGAGTTCCATCTCCACCTCCACACTGTAAGAACACACACAAATCACACAAACACATCTATCACCACCACCAGACTTTAGAGCAATACAACTGCTCACCATGCTAACAGATGTTAGACCCATGTCTGGCATCTGGTAGCATTGTGAATGGTTGTATTGCTCTGAAGATGAGCTTTGGTTGAGTTTGGTGGTGATGGATGGATTTGTGTGTGTTATTACAATGTGGAGGTGGAGGAACTGCATGAACACACCTTTCTTGCATAAGTTTAGCTATTACAAGGTCATGGGTGAGCAAAGTAATTGTTATAGTTCATTGACATGGACCTCCGCAAAGTAACGCCTTATTCAATAAATTATTTGTCTCTCATTCTCTTATTATCAGTAGAGACCGGATAATATGCATTTGCATATTTGCATATGCATTTGCATATTTGCATATGCATTTGCATATTTGCATATGCATTTGCATATTTAAGCCATTTTCAGCGCTAATAGCATATTTTTCTAAGATCTAGTTATGATGCATATTATCGCTATAATTTACAGTATTTTAAATGATTTTGAATGATCGAAGACATAGTCTTACCACTGAACATTTAGAACAATACTTTGATTGTTAATGTTTACAAAAATATTAAATAATGTAACATGTTACTGTATCGATTATCGTCTATCAATGAATAGTTTACTAAATATATGCTGATTTTGTAGTAAAAAATCTAAATCTTAATATTTTATACTATTTTATTAAAAAACAATAAATTATAAAGATTCACTTAATAAAGTAAAACTTAAAACAAGTATTTACTAACAATAAACTTAAATCTAAAGGAATAATATTTAAAAACAAAAAAAAATGGTCATTTAATGTTGCATATTCTGTCAGTTTTCGTGCATATTTCAAGCATTTTTCATGCATATTTGCATGCATATTTCAAGCTTTTTATGTTGCATATAATCCGGTCTCTGATTATCAGGTTATAATATGACTAGCTTTTGCCCGCCCGCGTGGTATTCGGTTATCGCGCGCTGTTCCCTCGGGAACTGTGCATTTTTCCAGGACAAAATGTAGCCTATGTCATTCTCGGGTCCGTAAACTACCTCTATGCCAAAAATCATGTTGATCCATCGCTCTGTTACGACTTGAAAGACGGAAAAACACACTTTCACATTTATAATATTAGTCTGGATGTGTTTTATGTACAAAAATAGGTATCTCAAGTGCCTCTAATTTCATCAATTATCTTACTCTCATTCAATCCTGGAACAAACCAGCACAATGGCAACTAAGTAGCACCAATTTCTAATTCTAGTACCATAGCTAGCAGCTGAGTTTATGTT
The DNA here is from genome assembly GCA_037349165.1 of Choristoneura rosaceana. Classification (NCBI taxonomy): domain Eukaryota; kingdom Metazoa; phylum Arthropoda; class Insecta; order Lepidoptera; family Tortricidae; genus Choristoneura; species Choristoneura rosaceana. The sequence continues at coordinate 3,264,193 of JAZBNJ010000012.1, read as the reverse complement.
CCACAAAGGATGCACAAAAAGGCCATGTAATATTGTGCAAGATTTTTTAAAAATTTATTAGTACTACAGAAAGTTGTTTGGCAGTGATTTAACCAATTATTAATTAAATAATCCATTATCATGTGATGCAATGCTAATGACCAATTCACTAGAAAAAATTTAATGGCCCAAACAGGTTATTAATGGGGTTTTAACAGTTTATTAATGGGGTTTTAACAGGTTATTAATGGGGTTTTAACAGGTTATCAATGGGTTTTTAACAGATTATTAATGGGTTTTTAAAAGGTTATTAAAAGGTTATAAACGAATTTGTATTTCCCCAAACTGTGTTTATTTTAACATTTTCCGTAATTATATTAAACAGCAAATAGTCATTATCAATTAATCTTGTTTCATTCCACGTTTAGTTTATTTTTTTCTCATGTCATCCCACTAATAGATGCAAGTTTGTAAATCTCTTTGTTTGGTACCATTTCACGTTTAAACTGCTGAACTGATTTCGATAAAATGTGGTATACAGCTAATTAGTTCCCGAGGAAGAACATAGGGAGAGTGGTAAACGAATCCTATGTGCGGGCAATAACTAGACATGAATAAATGTTTTTTGTCTTTCTTTAATTCCACAATGGTTAAAATATGCCCGCACTGTTAGAAATAAAGAATACTTACTGTCTTGTAGGTCCGGTACCAATTTGTATACTATGTCTTGCATTGTGCGGTCGAAACTGATGTACTGTAGTGGATGTGACTGATGGATCACAATGTCGCATGTTGGACATGTGTTGTTTTCTTCTAAATGCTTTACCAGACAGCTTTTACAAACTGAAATATCACAAATCAAATCACAATATATTGTTTTGACCAGTTTATCGAACAGTTTCAAGACAATCTGATGCATAAAACAGTGCACTACAAAATCACTTTTCTGTGTGTTACGAATAATACTTCAATAAGCAGAATAAACGCTTCAAATGCTTGATTTTGTCTTATTTTAAAGTGCATTTTAACCTTTAAATTTTTAGCATTATGAGTATCACGAAAACCATGAATCACTCTGAATAGGTCAAAGAAACTCTACATCGGCTCTATAGTCACTTTTATACACTCAAAACAGTAATCGTTTAGCGTTAATTTGTAAAATAACTTACACGTATGTAAGCACTCGGTAACAGTAGTAGCATCGATGAAATATCCACGGCAAATCTTGCAAGTTATATGGCTGTTTAAGGTTTTTAACTTTATCCTCCTTTCCATTGTCATCCTAAACCTACTCCTGTGCTAATTACATTTATTAAACTAACATAAAACTAAGTGAAAATAAAAAAATTAGAACACAAACGCTATTATCAAGATCAGTCAACTCAACACCACAGATTACAAGAATAGTAGCTAGCTACTCAACACTTCAACTGCGTTTTGTTTTACCATCGCAACACCACAGTATATATAGATTTAGATATTATGATGTGCCACAAAGAGTGTGAATGATGATGATGTGCCATGACGTTCGGAGTGAACGAGCATTGTGAACAGGGTTGCCAACCGTAAAAAAACCCTTGTACCATGGAGCGAGGCATGCAGCTAAAAATCTCGTATTTTGGCTTTCAAACCTCGTACATTTGTTAAGTATATGCATCTAAAAAGTGCTAAAACCAAAATTAAAGCATATTAAAGGATTAAACTAATTGATTTAGGTCTTTTTACTCAATGAAATAAACTATTGCAAGTTTCCTACTAAATAAAACATTACTTTGTACCTCAAAAAATCTTTTCTCAAGACCCAAAACTTAAGTAAAATCACAAAAAACTAAATTTGTCTATATATCACGAAACTTTTACTACGCTCGTACGGAGGGCCACAAATCTCGTATTTGTACGAGGAACCTCGTACGGTTGGTAACCCTGATTGTGAACTGCAGGTAGATGCATTAGCCCTGCAAATATAACGGTTGTCACGTTTTCACCATGAAAAAAAGTACATACTTCCAAAAGTTTAGGAATCAATAATTATCACTGCAGTTGCTCCGAAATCATGAATAAAAATATAGTGCGAGTTCGATCTAACAAAACGCAGTGACGCTTCTAGTGATGCGAAATCCTTTTTTTTTTTCGATTTGAGTTCAAATAATCGATTGACGATACCTTCCCTTAAGTATCGATTTGTATAATACTTTTTTATTTTTTTATTAATTATATGGTTGAACCGGGAATCGAACCTGCTACACGAGAATAAAAATTGCCCTGTAGCTTTATGATACATATTATATGATATTACTTGATTTTTTTTCGTAATAGCTACGGAACCCTATTTTGAGAGTGTCCGACACGCTCGTGGCCGGTTTTTTTTTTCTATCAGTAGGTATAGCAGATCAAACTAATAATGTCACCAAATAAATAAATATACATAATTATAAATATAAATAATTGCTTTGAAATAAAAATACAAAAAAACACCAAATTTGTGCTATGCGCATTTTATTTTTTCCATGTTGTCAGGACTAAATGTTTTCTTTCTCTCTAATAAAGTCAGTCTTTGAAGTTAGCTACTCTTTACATAGCAAGAGTTAAGGCGTCAATCCGTTTTCTCTTTCTCTTTGGTTACTACAACCCTATAATCGTCCAAAGAGGGCAAAGGCATGTTTGGTTTGGCGTGCTTTTTTGAAATGTCGATTCAAATGGGTGGTTTGTGTGAATTTCCTCTCGCATATTTTACACTGGTATTTCTTTTCGCCTGTGTGGACGACCTTATGCCGTTTTAAAGATGATAGTCTTTCTGGCCTTTATGCTGCTTTAGATGTACTTGTATTATTATTTATTCTATGAAAAAAGTGAGTCATAAAATAAGAACAAAACCTGTATATAAATCAAAATACGAAGTTCAGAAGTTTATAATTTTATTCGATTTTCATAACAATAAGGGTTAATTGATTGAAAAGTTATTCTAAGTACGTGTAAAATATACTGAAGGATAAATAACTGTTTCAAATTTCATATTTTAAAGCAGCAGTCGCTAAACTATAAATAAATTGAAGGTACGGTGCGAATAGGGAATGTGCCAGCATAAGTTGTGAAAGATTTTTTGAAACATCTTTAAAAAATACAAAAATATTGATGACCATAGAAAATATGTGCTAAAATTTATTTTTCTAGAAATATTGAACGCTAACTTAATTCGTTTTATGTTCCAGTTTGTTTTATTATCTACAATAAAAATTGTGTTCTATGCATATTCCCCATTGCAAAAGTAACAACGTACATAGTTTGGTTTTCTAACTATACAGTATAGTTAAACAATAATCACATCAAATAAATATTTCATTTCACCAAAAAACCAATTTTTTCAAACAAATTTATGATACATAACTAGAAAGCGGATTTGGAGTAGCGATTTCAAGTTTAATATGGATATGACTAGTGCGATTAGGTAGATAGATATATTTATTTATTAGATATCATGTGCTTAATTGGCACTATATATGGGCTGATCGCATGATTTTATAAAAAAAAAGTTTTATCTATATTAAACTTGTAAAAAATTGCTACTTCAAATCCGCTCTCTATACATGACTGCCAATTAAATCTAAATACACCGAATTACCACAGAATTCATAAAAAGCAGAGTAAAAATGTCAAGTAAGTTAAAATCGTGAGGCGCACATATAGCTAAAACACCATATAGCACGTGACAAAATATATTGCTCACATTTTGGGTTCTTATTTATTGTACAGATTTCGTTTCACATGACACTTCATTGGCAAGTACGGTAATTTACTAAAACCAGTGAAAACACATAAAACTTGTGCACAATAATCTCAAAAGGACCCATAAGTAGCAACATCAATGATACATGGAAATAAACATTATAACATTTTTATTCCTTAGGAGGAATACAAAATGTGTTATTAGTTTATTGTAAGCTATTGATAGCATCAAATTATTATAGGTTTCAACAGACGCAATCGCTCAGAATCCTACGTCGAACACAAACACATTAATAGTTGATCATATAAAGAAAACAGACTTGGCTCTAGTTAAATTATGACTTGGTAACTGATATATAACACAAGTGCACCTATTAGAAAAACATACAACCTTATACGGTCTGGTAAGAATGGACATATAAAAAAATATATTAAAAATAACAAGAAGAAACTCTTAACCAATATTACAAAGTATTATTCTTATTATTTTGTAGGTATCGAGGTAGTTTTCAATAAATTATTACTATACCAAATTATGCTGAAAAGTACATTTCGTCCGCATGTCGATATGTGCAGATATTGAAAAGAGAAAGATAGTTATTTCGATTCTGTTTGACAGTTGCTTCACCGAATAATTTTTAAGTAAAATATGTACAAAAGATTTTATTTGACAATTTTCAATTTCTTAAAAAGCATTAATCGGACGGACTTTAAGATGGTCTCTGACACCGATATGACACATGACATGACACAACACTAAAACCGGTTTTACGCATCACTATGACCGTTCACATTTGACGCCCTGGTTCACTGAGTGGACATCGAACAATCCAAAAACTGCCTTGTTTTCTTCTTGAGTCACAACCACTTTATAATGGTCCGAAGAAGGCAAAGGCATGTTTGGTTTGGCGTGATCTCTTTTGAAATGTCGACTCAGATGGCTGGTTTGTGAGAATTTCCTCTCGCATATTTTACACTGGTATTTCTTTTCGCCTGTATGGACGACTTTATGTTGTTTTAAAGCTGATGATGTATAAAATGTTTTACCGCACTCGCAGTGGTAGTCCCTTTGACCTTTATGCCGCTTTAGATGAACGTTATATGCGCTGCATGTGACGAAACCGCGTTGACATTCCTTACAGTGATATCTGAAAATAAAGTCAGAAAAAAATGTCGTTAAAATTACAAGCATTTTTAAAAGGTCGCAGTTTATATCCAATTACTTTGCGAATTCCTGTTGCAGTATATAAAATAAAGTTTTTTTTGAGCACTTAGCTTGTATACCAACAAAATAAACATTGTGACGTTTTAGGCAATAAAATTTCTTTTCCTCATATTATTAAGTTCTGTGGTTGGACCAACCAGCCAATGTCGAACCATCTAACCAAGGTCACATGGAGGTTGCCCCAACCAAAAGTCGATTCATAACTCACCGGACTTCTTTATTGTGTATCCTGACGTGTATGGAGAGGTTGCCAGAAGTAGCAAATGTCTTCGAGCACAGATGGCAAGAATAAGGCTTTTCTCCGTTATGGATCCTTTGGTGCACTTTTAGATCAGCTTTGATTGGGAACCCTAGAAGTTTAAGAGTACATTATTAGGATCTTTCGTATTATTGTTTCAATCTTTCGCAATTTTCACCCAAAAAGAGCGCTTCTGTGACAGGCTAGTTGGTGCTAGTACGGTGAGATCCGTTTGACTACTGGGTGGATCTCTTCAAACTATTATTCTTGTTGAAAAAAATAAGTTTCATAAAATCACCGTGCAAAAGCTATTATTTCCTACTAGATTTAAAGATGTTCTAAATTCATTTTATTTTGTCATAAAGGCACGCTAAGTTACCTGATATTTCAGGAAATATCTTAAATTGAAAAAAAGTTGTTGTTGCCCATAATGACGATCGTTGAGAAAATGATGTAAATTGCAGAATATAATGACGCAGTGTTGCCGACAATGACGATTATTTGATAAAACCTTAAATAATATGCAAATTACTCTTAAACATAAGTGTCACGTTTGGGGTAAGGTTAAAGTAAACGAGCCAGTCGTAAGCAAGACTGTCATTTCAAACGGGCCTCACGATACTAATGTCATCTAGCGATATTCCACCTGTCAAGGAACTCTCATGGGTGCGAGCGAATCCGCAAGTAAACGCTAATAACATATAATTGATTGACTCAGGTTTTGATTGGCAATTTAGCAGCGAAATAACAGGGTAAAAGGGTTATGCTGTTAGTATGGAAAAGCGGATTCTTTGTTAGGGAACCGACTGTACATTGATAATAGACAGGTAGAGTAGTCGTCTTCTACATGAGTTAGAATTATATAATAGCGCCTATTTTCTACGTAACTGTCATATTTTTAACGCAAATTGCTTGAGTTTAGCAACAAATTTCATAGGTAGGAACAAATTACCTTTCCCGCAATCTTGGCACAGGTAAGTCTTATCCCCTTTATGCCTTTTCATGTGAATAGAGAGTTGCGCACTCTGTACGAAGTTCTTGAAGCACACCTCGCAACTATACAGCTTCTCGCCTGGAAGAAACAATAAGACTGTAGTTAAAACATGTCCGTACACATTAGGGGCCAAATTAATCACTCTCTAATAAGTTCCCTGCATTTTAAGCAGCAGATATCTGTGATGCCCTCTCTGTAGGCTGTTCTACAAACAGCACAGCCCACAGAACCAGAACTACATATTATAGTAGGTATACAACTGCCCCATAGGGCAGTACAATACTGTTTATAGTGACAGAGCACTGGCGCTGACCTGTGTGCATCTTATGTTTGGCGAGGCTGAGGCGGCCGCTGCGATGTTTGGGGCAGTATTATAGTGTATGGCGTGACAGAGCACTGGCGCTGACCTGTGTGCATCCGTTTGTGTTTGGTGAGACCGGTGCGGCGGCTAAACTGTTTGGGGCAGTATTATACTGTATGCAGTGGCAGAGCACTGGCGCTGACCAGTGTGCATCCGTTTGTGTTTGGCGAGGTTGGGTCAGTGGCTGTGCTGTTTGGTTGAGGTAATACTATACTATACTGTATGGAGTGACAGAGCACTGGCACTGACCTGTGTGCATCCGTATGTGGTTCACGAGACCGGTGCGGCGGCTAAACTGTTTGGGGCAATATTCGCAGTGGTACGGTGTCTCGCGTGTATGCACTTTCTTGTGTTGGAAGAGGGCGCTGTAACCTCTGCAATTAGATAAGTTTGTTGAAACCTTTGTACTATTTTAACCAACAGAATCCGGGACATCCGGGTAGTAGAATCATTTCACAGAAAATGTCGTAATGATAAGCATTATCTGACAAGATTAACGAGAATGACACTTATTGTAGGAATGATGGATACAAATGTAAATTGTCTCTGTGTGTCAACTACAGATTCATTATTAAATAGTTTATTTTCATTCAAATATCAGGTTATAGGTCCAGAATAGCCCAGGAACTGTTACTAAAGTATTTTCTATAAAATATGATTTGGAGATTAAAACAGTGAACTCAAAAAATGACATTCAATAATTTTCGTTGCCATTTTTCGGCTTTCTAGCGTGAAGGAGTAACAAGCATACACGCACATACATACTTAAAAACTCTCGCATTTACAATATTAGTGAGATTCAGTGCCCTACTCACTTAAAAGTAGCAGAGTAGTCGGCACAGTTGTAGGGCGCGCTCATCGCACTGGTGTGGCAGCTTGCTTACTTTTATAGATATAGATAATGTGAACCCAAAAGTCTCACCTAAAAGTAGCAGGGCAGTCGGCACACTTGTAGGGCCGGAGGTCAGTGTGGCAGATCTTGTGCGCCTTCAAATTGCTTTTGGTGCTAAGGAACTTGCCGCACACGTCGCACTGATGCGGCAGCTTGCTTTCCGGCAGCGCAGGCTCGGTTACTAGTTTTGCTGAATTTTAAGACAATGTTAAAATTATCGTATAGTCGCTGAGTTGCGGAAAAATACTTTCGGGGGGAGGCGGCGGCCGAAAAACTTTATTCTCAGCTTTGAGTAACCATATAAGACATTTAATCAGTGGCGTAGCTAGGTAACCAAAGACCCTGGGACAAAAAATAAAGCAGGGCCCCAACTAAACTATTTAAAATCATTTGTTCCGTATGCGTCGTGTTTCCAATTCGACGCACTCTAGATTTGTCATTTATAGTTTGTAAGTCGGAGTCCGAGAGGCCCCCTGAGCCTGGGGGCCCCGGGGCACTGCCCCGTCTAGCCCTTGGGTAGCTACACCACATTTCTTCGACAACATTTCTACCTGGCTAAAAGACTGTAGAATCAGAGTCAACGAAACCATGCCAACACAAGTAACATTTAAAACATACTGACCTGAAGCTTAACGCGAAAATGGTACAATCTACTTATAATGATAGCGCAATGTTAAGATCAAGTCATGATCAAAGAATAATATGATCAGAGTAATTGTCACAACTTACATTTCTTTCGTCCCCTTTTCTTTTTTGGTTTATCCACTGCTGAAAACAAAAACATCATGTTTAATACATTTAGAGCAAATGGCAGATTTTATAATAAATTAATGAGTAAACTTCATACTTTTACTCTTTTGCTTGAGCTGTATTTCACCGAGGAAAATATTATCATCATCTGCATCCCAACCACTGTCATTCCCATTGTCATAATCATCATAACCTGGTTCTGCAATAGAAATATATTTGTTAAAATGATAAGGCGAATAATAGAATGCAATAAAACTGCTGTGCCTAACATGTATACAATTTACAGTCAGTAACAAAGATATGAATATAGCCAAAGTGCAAAACAATATGTATACACAATCCTAATGTTCAGGCAATAGTCCTGAAAGTATACATATTTTTGGTACTTTAATCATATGTATATTTCTGTCGCTTTTGTAATGGAATGAAGATTGATCAGTTTGCAAATAAATTAGTTCATTTGGAACATGTTACCTTTTTGAATGACATTATAGTGGAATAGGTCATACTCACTCGATAAATAAAACAGTTATACTGGGCAAGCAAAACCAGACCTTAAAGTGGTCAACCTTTACATTCTGCAACTGTACATGTTAAAAAAAATTACTGTCTAATTCCTACCACTTACCAAGTTTTACATCATCCTTAATCTCATTCTCAATATTATCTTTGACATTATCGTCCCCATTAACAATTTGGTCTTCATCTTCATCCAAGACTTCTTCATATTTCACCTCTTCTACTTCTGTTTTAACATCTAAACTATCTTTATTATCATTAATTTTAACAAAGTCATTTTTACTTAGTGTATCATTAGTGTTTTCTAAGAATTTTCGGAGCTTTCTGTCACTCTCTTCACATTTGAGGTTGAAAGAGTATGAACGTTTCAGCTGGCGACTGCACTCTTTGCAAATTGAGCTGGGTAGTCCATCATCTTTACTAGGCTGAAAATATTTTTTAAATATAATATTAAATAAAATAAGTGACAACAAGAACCTAGTGATTAAATTACCATGAGCCATCATCATTTAAATTGTTATTGTTTTATATACCTACCAGCAAATAATTAAAAAAGTCCTTTTTGTCGTCACTTTAAAAAGCTGTTAAACCGGTTAGGATTGTTCACATCATGTCAGCTGCTAAAAAATTAAGTTTGAAAAATTCTGATGCAAAAACATGGTTGTAAATTAGCAGCCGACTGTAACATGACAGAATTTTTAAGATAACCCAGTTTTTTTCTTATATTAACAAAATATATATAAACAAAAATGAATTTCCGAAATATATGTCCGCACATATCTTTCAAACGAAGGTACCAAATTAGATAATTATTTTTTTGTTGTGTTCGTTTTTGTTAGGAAAAGGCTTGTGCATAACAAAATTAAAAAAAAAAAACGTATGGGGGCGATACAGCGGGCAACAGCTAGTAAGTATGGTATAAAAATGTCTAACATTGAAATTGAGGTAAAATTGAATAAGTATGTAGATGTTGACAAATATTTGTGTTGCTTGCAGGCAGAGCATTGGTTGTTGTCGATTAGCCTGGTAGTTTTCCAATTACGTATGTGGATTTAACAGTGTCTAAAGTACAATATATAAGTTTGAACTCTTATAATATTACACAAGTATTACCTTAAGTTTTGTACAATTTGACAGCATTTCACTGTACAGAGTGGATCGTTTAGCGTAAAAACTTGTATAAATATCGTATGTTATTTTGTGTGCTTCAAGGCATATACGACACATTTCCTTTAAGTCCATGGTCGTTCATTCAATTTCAGTATATTGAGAAGAATCAGAAGCTCCGAAGATACTGTCGATTTTCGTGCATACAGTAATTTATGGTATTCATATGTAAAAATGCATTTAAATACGATCCCGTGCACTAAATAACAAACGCTGGGGGTCGACCGAACCGACGTAAATTTATTTACGTTTTGACAGTTCTATTTTTGACTTTAGTTGCTTTAGTGTAGTAAAGTACAAGTTGTAGTGTCGATTTTGTCTCATCGTCTCGTGAGTTGTTATGAAATCGATGTGTGCTTGCCTAGAATCGTAGTCGTAAGTGTCGTCCGAATCGGTAATACGTTCCTTGAATTTAAGAAGTACATCACTAGTTTTGACAAATGAAACTAAAAAAAAAAAGTCAAAATTGTTTGTTGCTGAATTTGTTATTATTTGGTTTTCATTTAAAATAAATAAAACATTTTTTAACTTGAAATTTACTGCAACGAAAGGATTTAAAATAAAATATAAATATGTCAGCGTTACAGAAAAGTATCATGAAGAATAAATTACCCCCCAGATGCCCAAAATCAGGAAGTGGAAAGTAATTTTAAATTATAATATATCTCACTATAATTTTTTATTGTTATATTATTATAATATATACTATCTGATGAAGATATAAATTTACAATTTCCGGCTGACCTGGCCTTGCATTATTGCGTGCGACTGGACTTCCCATTTGTGCTAATTGTTGTAGTAAATTGGTAATACGTCGGGCCCGGTTTATGCAATGCAAATAACTATTAATAATACTCATATTAAAGTAATGTACTGTATTTATTCCATATTTGTTACTACGTCCCCCAACAATAACCTTCTCTGAATATAAAATTATCAAACGTCTGTTTTAAAGATTTTATAATTTGTCAATAGAATACCCAAATTCTATGACATACGGATAGGCAGTGTTAGTGTTGCCTACACTGCTGTGGGGAGTGAGGCGCTTTTGCAGACGCAAACTATACTTGGTTTGGTAGGTATTTAACTAAATGTAAACAAAACAAAATTCGAAATTCAAATTGGTGTCCTAAATGTTCAAATTCCTCCATTCAACAATCTAAACATTTACATTCCTGTATTGAAGTACACTAGTCTAGTTTGTATTACAGTGATAGATAAGTTAAATGTATAAAATCCTTGAACATACCAAATCTGATAGCCTAAGTTTGTTTACATTTAGTTAAATACATATTTAAACCAAGTATAGTCAGTGTCTACCCCGGAATTGACCCATTCAATGCATGCCAATGCTTAAATCTGATACATATACCGTACTGGTGTTTGCCCACATGCACAAAATAACATGTTACATTACCCTAGGACAGCGGTTAGCAACGCGCAGCCCACAGGCTGCATGCAGCCCGAGACCTACTACCGAGACTTACTTTTTCCCTATGTGGCCCATGTCTGCCAAATGTTTAGTGACCCCTGCCTTAGGAGGTGTGATTTTATTATTATATTTGACATTCCTCCCTTTGTAACTTTTGAAACTATTCCAGAATGGCTCCATTTGGCATGGCTCGTCGCAAAGACTACAGCCCTGTCTCGTGGGATCACTACTTTGAAAAATATGTAGACGTGGATACAGAGAGTGGCATCTTCAGAGTGTACATGTCTCCGGAGCCTGACCACTCACACCGGCCCAGGCTCGTCACGCTGCATGGGGGAGGATATTCCGGATTGAGCTGGTCTCTTTTTACAGTGAGTTATTATTTAATTATTGGCTGTTGTAAAATGTCCATTTTAGCTTTCACAAAACTTTGTGTCAAATAAAACTGTTTAAATTTGAACCTGGGAATTAATTTTGAACATGAAACTACCATGAAATTCACTCATATTAAATGATATTGTAACAAATAACACACATCTTAAATCGAAGCGTACTGCGCGTGTTGCGGCAGCCGCCGAGTTGCATGCTCCTTTGAAGAAGGGCTACGAAATAGCCCGAAACAAGTCGAGCTAAACTCGATTCAAGACGTGAGTTATCTGTTACAATATCATTTAATCTGAGAATTAATTTACAAAACACTTGATTATTTTTTTAGGAAGAAATAACAAATATGATACACTGTCAAGTAATCTCTATGGACATCAGAGGGCATGGTGAAACTCAAGCTATTAATCCTGATGACTTAAGTGCAGATACTTTAGTGAAGTAAGTATGAATATTACTGGGCTTAAAACAAAAGAATTATGCTCTTGGGTGTGGCCCTGATAGCAGAGCTCTTATAATTTCTTTGTTCACCTGCGACCACCCACCTATCACCACCACCACAATACACTTGTTGTTCTAAGTAGTTTGAACAATATAGCTGGGTACTCAGGGAGTAACAGTGACAAATTAAAACGTTTGTTGTGGTTTATTACTCTAACATCTATAGTCTGGTCTGGTGTATGGTTGTGTTGCTCTGAAGATGAGCTCTGGTTGAGTTCAAAAAGCGTCAGTGTATTGTCGTGGTGTTGATTGATGAGTTTGTGTTCTTACGGAGGTGGAGGAAGTACATGAACACGCATATCTTGTATAAACTTAGCTATCATAAGGTTGCGGGTGAGCAAAGAAATTATTTTAGTTCCTCAGATATAAGTTACATTCTCCCTTTTACTGACAGCTACTCTCTCGCTGGATAGGCCTGCCTTATGAACTTTTTTTTTTAATGGCGCTCACTCTTGCTGTTTTTAGCAAGACGTATTTTGCCAATGTCGATGTTGCGACATTACGCACATGAGGAGAATGTTCGGTTTATGAAATTTTGATCTTGGGGAAGGAGCAGATAGGAGACCTAAAACAAATAACAAAATAAATAAATAAATATCACGGGACAATTCACACCAATTGACCTAGTCCCAAAGTAAGCTTAGCAAAGCTTGTGTTATGGATACTAAGCAACGGATAAACATAATTATATAGATAGATACATACTCAAATACACCATACATACTTAATAACACCCAAGACCCGAGAACAAACATTCGTATTTTTCATACAAATATCTGCCCCGACACGGGAATCGAACCCGGGACCTCAAGCTTCGTTGTCAGGGTCTCTAACCACTAGGCCATCTGGTCATCTAAATATATACACATAACATAACTTGTAAATCAGCATCACTCATTCTGAAAGTGATTGACTCAGGCCATTTTATCCAAACTTACAGAGATGTTGAACAAGTGCTACAGAAGTTGTTTGGGGCTGAGCTTCCCCCCCTCATCCTGGTGGGGCACTCCATGGGAGGCGCAGTCGCCGTGCGCGCGGCGCACCAGCCCGCCCTGGAGCATTACGTGCACGGCATCGCTGTCATTGACGTTGTTGAAGGTAAGACAGTTGCAGGTGGTAGGACCTTGTGCAAGGTCCGTCCGGATTACTACCACCATCTTGCTCGCTAATCCTGCCGTGAAGCAGCAGTGCTTGCACTGTTGTGTTTCGGCGTGGAGGGTAAGACAGCCGGTGAAATTACTGGCACCTGAGGTATCCCATCTTAGGCCTCTAGGTTGGCAACGCATCTGCAATACCAGGTGTTGCAAATGTTTATGGGCGGTGGCGATCTCTTACCATCAGGAGACCCACTTGCTCGTTTGCCAATCAGTCGAATAAAAAAAAAAAGACATCTTGTCTCCTCTTTTATCCGTCCAGCGGTTCAGGGGTGGGTGAAGTAGACCTAATCCATACTAATATTATAAATGCGGAAGTGTGTTTGTGTGTTTGTATGTTTGTCTTTCACGCCGTAACAGAGCGACGGATCGACGTGATTTTTGACATAGAGATAGTTTATGGGCCCGAGAGTGACATAGGCTAGTTTTTGTCCTGGAAAAGTGCGCAGTTCCTGAGGGAGCGCGCAGTAACCGAATACCACGCGGGCGGAAACACGGGCAAAAGCTAGTTTAATTTATATTTTCCAATATAATCTTTATTGTTTGACAAACTGGGTTGTGGAATTTTTTTATAAATATCTTTATGGATATGTGGATATTTAAAACTGTCGATTGGACAGAGAAATTCACTATGATGCCGCCGTGACATGACGACCATAGAAAGTCTATGCTGAATTTCATTTTTATAGAAAGAGATGGACTTCATTCGCTCGCAACTTCCTTATTTTTGAACAGATATTGATGATTTTTATGTCATAAGTTTTATTTTCCAGTTTTTTATCGCGTTATTTATGCGAAAATTTGTGTTAATTTTAGCAGTTATTGTCATTATTTTTCACTCACTTCACAGCGAGTTCCCATATCCCACCTTAATGAGGCCTAAGTTGAGTGATTTGAAGTATCAGTCCGTAAACAAAACATGAAGTGGGCTATTTGGTAATAAACAATGTGGCGTTGAAGCCGTACACATATTTATCTGACTTAATGCGACTTATGTCGTAGCTATCCGTTTGATTAGCTTGCCATGTGGTACTCCACACTGTAACTTAAAAATCTGTAAGTGAGCAGTTATTACTTATCCAAACAAATAAATCGTGTCACTGCCAATTATCAGTTGAAATATTTACACACGAAACTACTTTATATAGAAATCAAAGTAATAAAAAGCATACATAAACCGATAAAAAGAAGCATTACTATTTATGGCATTGGTTTAAAATCAATGTTAAAAATACTATTGTAATATCCTATTTGTTACGCTCTCGAGCACGATCTCCTTGTCTGATCATTCCGAAATTTGGCACACTCATTGTTCAGAACAACACTAGCTGATCGTTAATGACAAGCATGATATGTTTTTATGAACTTTTATATAGTTTCACCTATCCAAGCTTCTGAGTGTCTGTCGGTAATCAAGTCATGAAGGTCTCATGTGAATTTTTTACTAATTTCTCTGTTTCAGACAACAAAGTGATGTTATGAAAAAAATAACAGTTTTATAGGTGGTTGTTCGTAGTAGGTGGTTAAGATATTTACTAACTAACATCAAAAATATACAGCTGAAGGAAAACTATCAAAATTTTGAGCTCTAAAGTATGGCAGCGATTTCTGCCTTAGTTTTCTGTGCTCTGGTTCTCATTCGGTTTGGTGTATTTAGGAACCGCAATGGACGCTTTGGCCAGCATGCAGAGCTTCCTTCGGGGTCGTCCCACGCATTTTCGCAGCATCGAACACGCCATAGAGTGGTGGTAAGTGTAGTAAACAAACCAAAACAGCTATAGGTACATATACAATACAGCTCTTTATACATAAAGAATTACTGATCGAAACAGTGGACACAATTTTTTTTTATTATTTCTTTA
This sequence comes from Choristoneura rosaceana, assembly GCA_037349165.1. Lineage (NCBI taxonomy): Eukaryota > Metazoa > Arthropoda > Insecta > Lepidoptera > Tortricidae > Choristoneura > Choristoneura rosaceana. Next base: position 3,249,012 of record JAZBNJ010000012.1, on the reverse strand, counting down.
CTTTTTCTACAGTGTAAGAAGCGGTCAAGTAAGGAACGTAGATTCAGCCAGAGTTTCGATGCCGAGTCAAATTGTCAAGTAAGTGGTTTCATTAGTAAAATTATTTCTATTCAATGAGTTGTCTTTTCACATCTGAATAATATAAATAACGTACCTTATATCGCTATGGTACGGTGAAATTTGAAAAAAACGTTTTTTTGCTGGCGCAACAGAGGTTGTATTGTATTGTACTGAAAAATTATTAAAATACATACGAACGTTGCTAGTTAGATTGTAATTTTTTTCTAGTATAAAAGCATTTTTTTCGTGACATGATTTTTTAAATGAATATTCTATTACATCTGTTTATCCTGATAAAATACTTTAACCTTGTAGAGGTGCACGTACCTATATATCAACGTTGTCCTGGGGCATTGTTGTTGTTTTTTTTTTTTGTAATGTCTCTGTACTATATTTGGTAATCAAACCCTACTAATATTATAAATGCGAAAGTAACTCTGTCTGTCTGTCTGTCTGTTACGCTTTCACGTCGAAACCACTGAACCGATTTGGATGAAATTTGGTTTATAGGTAGTTTGAGCCCCAAGGATCAACATAGGATACCTTTTATTCCGCTAGAGGGCGCCACCGCGCGATAACCTAGATCCGCGCCGACGGAGTCGCGGGCATAAGCTAGTAAAGAATATTTGTATTGTTTGTTTGTTTATACTGTTTATTGTATTGTCATGTATCTTAATCTTAATACAAGTTGTTCCTCTGCTTCTGCTGACTTTAATATACCTCATTCCAGCTGTAAAACCAACCAGCTGGCAATAAACGAGCTGTCGAACCGCACGCCGTCTATGGACGAGGCGGGTCCCGTGGGGCCTCAGCCCCGGGCGGACAGGATCGCCGAGGAGCCCGAGGACGGGGAGGAGAGCTTCGTCAAGCCTGGTGTCGTCGGGGACGGGGACACTGCCATGAGGTTTGTGGGGGAATGAGCGACATAATCGACCAATAGGATTGCGTAAAAACTCCGCACTTCAGTGGGCAGGGAGTTGATGAGTACCTATCTTAAAAATTTACAAAACCGGGAAGCAGAGCGGAGAAATGGGCGCGAGTGGGATAGTGCGGAAGGAGCGACATAAAAATCTACCAATAGGATTGCGTAAAAACTCCGCTCCTCTTCAGTGACAGGGAGTTGATAAGTATCTATCTTAAAAATACACAAAACCGGGAAGCGGAGCGGTGAAACGGAGCGGTGAAGCGGAGCGGTGAAGCGGAGCGGAGAAATGGGCGCGAGTGGGATAGTGCGGAAGCTCTGCGGATGGAAAAACAGTTCGTAACTCCGCTCCGCATTACTTGTTTTAATCAAATTTAGCATTTTATTACATTCATTTATTAATTTGACCTTTTGTAAAAAGAAAAACTAAATTAGGAAGAAACCTAACTAAAAAAAACATGACTAAGTAGTTCCCTATTCGCCAGATTCTTGTTTCGTCGGAATTTTTCAGTTAAACAAAACTATGGAAATGTCGTGGCTTTAATCATATTATTGAGGAGTGATGGGGATTTTTTTCTTCAAAAATTATGCTATTTCTTCAAAAATATGAATGTAATCGAGCAGTCATGTCCTGTTGTGCAGCAAAAAAATAAGAAAAAAACCGAAGAAACAAGAATCCGTCGTATCGGGAACTAATCAAACATTTTTTTTAATCTGAAAAAAAAACAATTTACATCACAAACCGGGTGTTGGTAGGTACGCGTGGCGCATCAACTTAGCGGCGACGGAGCGCTACTGGTCGGGCTGGTTCAGCGGGCTGTCGGGCCGTTTCCTGGCCGCGCGTGCGCCGCGGCTCTTACTGTTAGCGAGCGTCGACGGACTCGACCGCGAGCTCACCGTCGGGCAGATGCAAGGTGCGTACTGACCACAGGTACGCGTGGCGTATCAACTTAGCGGCGACGGAGCGCTACTGGTCGGGCTGGTTCAGCGGGCTGTCGGGCCGTTTCCTGGCCGCGCGGGCGCCGCGACTCTTACTGTTAGCGAGCGTCGACGGACTCGACCGCGAGCTCACCGTCGGACAGATGCAAGGTGCGTACTGACCACAGGTACGCGTGGCGTATCAACTTAGCGGCGACGGAGCGCTACTGGTCGGGCTGGTTCAGCGGGCTGTCGGGCCGTTTCCTGGCCGCGCGGGCGCCGCGACTCTTACTGTTAGCGAGCGTCGACGGACTCGACCGCGAGCTCACCGTCGGTGCATCAATGTAGCAGCGACGGAGCACTACTTATTGGTCGGACTGGAGGGCTACTACGAAATTCGAAAGTCGAAGTATATATCGTACAGGGGCGGTCGTTACACTTTCGTGTTAAATAATATACTCAGCGGTATAAAATTTGGCTCTCTACATACAAAATTACCTATTTCTGCATACATACGAGGGCCAGATTTTTTGCTGCTCAGTGTCAGCAATACGGTAAAATACGAAGTTCGAATTTTGCACTTCATAGCCATAGGGCCTGGTTCAGCGGGCTGTTCAGGGTGCGTGCTGGGGCATAGCCGAGCGAATACGTTATTTGACTATTTTTTGTTTAGTTTATAGTTAACTATTTCTGTATACCGACTTTCATCTAAATAGGTCCTGTGGTTTACACGTGATGAAGTAACAAACAAACAGACTTACAAAGTTTCGCATTTAGTACATTTGGTACGGATCCGGAACATGGCATAACAAAGGTAAATCTTTTTTTTTTCAGGCAAGTTCCAGATGCAAGTTTTAACGCGATGCGGACATGCCGTGCATGAAGACTCCCCGGGAGAGGTATGACGCATTCACAAAATACTTTTTTCCATTTTTAGGTTGCTATAAGTAGAGTCATTCACGATGACGCGTGCCGTGGTTCTTATTACAATGTCATTAAATTAAGCACTAGCTTTAACCTGCGGCTCCGCTCGCGTGGTATTCGGTTATCGCGCGCTGTTCCCTCGGGAACTGTGCATTTTTCCGGGATAAAAACTAGCCTATGTCACTCGGGCTCATAAAGTATCTCTATGCCAAAAATCACGTCAATCCATCGCTCCGTTACAGCGTAAAAGACGGTCAAACACAAACACACTTTCGAATTTTTAATACTGGATACGGTCTGTGTACAGCAGTGGCACGTTTATAGGCTCGTATGATGATAATGATGGTTTCAAACAGCGTTCTCTTGTACCAGGTGGCACGTGTAATTGCAGCCTTCGCCCTGCGGCATCGGTTGACGGAACCCACGGAGAACGGCGAACACATGAGCCTCGTCAACGCCCCTGGCTGTTAATTGACGCAAGAACATCTCGCTAAGTTACGACGTGTTGTGACAAAGATTATAGGAATAAATACTGTTAGAAGCGACACTCTGTTTAAAGTACAATTCAATAAAATCCGACAATTTTCTACTCATTTAACGCACCCTAACGTGGGCATGCTTGATTATATATGCCCCTGTTGTTGCAATTATCATCTAAAAGGAATCAATAAAGAATAATAGTCACATCACAAAGTCTTAGGCAGCCAGGTGTTCATATTAGTAGGCTGGAAGCGTCTACAGGATTGACAGATTCTATTGAATTGGAGTATACATGGAAGCATGGAGCTATCTTGTTTTCTATGGCTTTATTGTCTAATTAATGTTACCTGTGACTTTAGGCCGAATTAGTTTATCACCCCGCAGGAATTTTCTCATTTTCCCGGATAGAAAGTAAACTATTACTCAATTTACAATTTTTATTCTCTTTAAATGTTGTCGAAATTGGTTTAGTTGTTTTACTATAAAGATGTCTGATATCTCTTGCTAGAAAAGACGGTCAAAACTACTTTAATACATTAACAATATATTTATGGAAATATGAATGCTCGCAATTCTTAACTTCGCATCACTAATATGTGTTTATAAATATCCTATTTCGTTTTATTAAAAAAAGATTGCACAAAAATGCGACTTTGTTTAGTTCATTTTTAAACTAGGATGCAAGAGTTTATTCTAACAATATTTATTTTTATGATAACATTTTAACTATCCCATAATTCTTTGACGTTTCAAACGCGTGTGTTTTATTTCTATTTTTAATGTTGATTTTTTTTCGCACTGAATCGTGCGTTGACTTTCACGCAAGAATTTCCTCATTTAAAATGCGGTTGAAATTGCGAAGAAGAACTTCCCGTTGTTGTACTAGATTTGTTTAAGATTCGCTCACTTGTGTGTTAGGCTAAAAAATGCGTAATAGTAACGACTAAACTAATCACCATGTAATCGGCCCGATTTGACAGCTGTCATCTCAGTACAATAAATCCATTGCGGGTTATTCTAATTCTTCTTTAAAATATGGCTTCTGTCCTAAATGATAAGACAATTTCGCCAGTGTCTATGTATTCTCTTTCGAGAGGCAACGTTGTACGGTGATTGTAGTTTCTGCAACTTGATAGTAAAATTCCAGAAACCACGTGGAAACAACTTGCGCATTAAAAAATGTCAGACACGAGAGCAGTATAGAATTTTGTGATCACTGTTCACTGTTAAGGTTAATCGCCGCATAAAACACTATCAAAATTATACTTCAACCAGCCAAAGAAACAGAAATAGCAGAATTGTACACAGCCCACATCCGCCATGTTCGAATGCCACAAATCGAATCCATTGCGGGTTATAAATTGTACTGAAATGACAGCTGTCAAAACGAGCCTATTATTACATCGTGATTAGTTTAGTGAGGTAACTCGGTCGTCTATACAGAGCAACGATGCGGCACGGGCTGGGCAAGACCCCGTCTTCCCCAACGCTAATTTATATTAAGTCCTTCCTAATCTATTAATGGTAATACAAAGAAGTGTGTAGATTATTAAAAAATCTTACGCTATTGGGACCGTTCAAAGCGGGTAGCGGGGGGAGCCCAACGATCAGAGCGCTCGCTACGGCTAAAAATGAAACCAATGGTACTGGCATGAGCTGTCAGGTTGTAAGGTTTTGAAGTAAATATTGATTGATTTTAAGATAAATACGACCTTAACAATATGTGTTGCTATGTAAAAACACTAACAAGAATTGACTGCAAATTCAAATTTGCATTTCTACAGATTTCCAAAACAGTGGTGGATACAAGAACAACAAAATAAGTGGATAATTATCGTAAGAAGAATTTCTTGGTTCCGTGAGAAGCTAGTTAATTTTTAACTAAAAACAACAATGTTAATGTAATTGCCGACACTACCATCGTCCAGAATCGTCTAATGGGTGAATCAACTAGTTTACCGACACTTTGGGCGTCTCCTGCGTTAGCAAAATTGTCTCTGGCGTTACCGAAAAATCGTACTTCCAACAAGATATTTCACGGTTTAATAGGTTGAACTTACGTAGGATGGCATGGATTCATTTATACCATCAATTAAATTACAGAAAAAACATGTTTACTTACAAAAATCTGCAATTGTTTGAAAAATGTCACGGACAGATTAGTGTCGGTAAAAAAGTTGATTGGCCCTAATATTAGATTTCATTGAAATTATTTATTACGATGTTTACTACTTCTTACTTCTTGACAGTTGTGACGACATATGCCAAATAATGCCCATAGTTGCCGATATCTGACGCTATCATGCACGGTTCCAATAGCCAGGCGTCTCCACTCCCCAGTGTGTTCCAGTAAGGCGGTTTGCTGCCGGCAATTATTCTTTAACACTTTGAACGGAATTTTGAGACTCGAGGCGAATTTAACGTTTTTAAAAGTCTGATTCAAGACTACCTTGCATTCTGATGAAAATATTGTATTTTCCTATAACCTATACCAGTTTTAACTTTATTAAACTAGTGTCCACTATTGAGATATGAATGGTTCTAGACAGTTGAGCTAAAGGTAAGGCTGCGATTCCACCAGACATGAGCGAGAATGTGTTTTCATGAACCAATAAAAACACTTCATGTATATTCTCGCTCCGCTCAGCTGTTTCCACTATGGCTGTGCTGTGCGAGGGTAGGTAAATCGGAGCGTTTCTATTGGTTTTTGAAATATACATTCCTCGTAAATCTCTAGTGGAAACGCAGCCTAAAGCTGTTCGCGTTGTGGTTTACCGAATGACGGGCATGAGTCACTGTGGTATTTTTTAAGAGGTCTAGAGTTCAAATCTAGGCCCGACGGGACTCTGTTGTTATATTTTTCTTTTTTTTATATATTTACTAGCTTTTGCCCGCGGCTCCGCCCGCGTGGTATTCGGTTATCGCGCGCTGTTCCCTCGGGAACTGTGCATTTTTCCGGGATAAAAAGTAGCCTATGTCACTCTCCGGCCCATAAACTATCTCTGTGCCAAAAATCATGTCGATCCATCGCTCCGTTACGACGTGAAAGACGGACAAACACAAACATACAAACACACTTTCGCATTTATAATATTAGTATGGATTATTGGTAGTAACGAAATTACGGTGTACTTAAATATATATTTTTACATGATATTTATTCGGTTTTTATAGTCCAGTTTAGCTATATGTAAAGAGATTGTACACTTGCAACTGAATTACCGTTGTTGTAAATAATTAGTACAAATAGTGAAAACAGGGGAATGTTAAGCCTAGTAGGGTAAATCGACAATTTCTGGCCACCGTTCAATAACTGGCCAACTTACACTAAAAAATTATTTCTAGATGTAAACAAAGTTAATTTTTAGGGTTTCTCCATGTCTGTCTGTCCGTCCGCGGCTAAGCTCAGATACCGTTAATACTAGAAAGCTATAATTTGACATGAATATACATATCAGTCACGCCGACAAAGTGGTAAAATAAAATATATGTTTTTTAGTGTATAGTCGGGGTAAGAAAAGGTTTGTCACTTTTGGACCTTAATGTAATTGAAATAGAGTTGAAAAGTGACTAACCTTTTCTTACCCAGACTGTACCTCCCACAGACGTAGTGGGGGGTGTGCCAGTAATGGACGATTTACCCTATTGTTTATTTAGTCTAAAGTCTAAACATCTTGCTTGATCCATACTTGTAGACTAGATATTTTCATCTGAACCTAAGTGAGGCAGTGACGTTTGATTGACCACATGGTTACTGTATTAGAGAATCTTATCTGTGTTACCAGACTTCTACTGTGTTACGTCGTACTCTATTGTAATCGAAAAGAAAATATCGAAAATTATTTATTTATGTTTGAGATTGTAATAATTTAAACTTTGTTAGAATACGTGGAATTATCTGTATAAATGAATAAAACGTGTAAATAAATATGACTCTTATTAAAAAAAAAAAACCATTATTTTCCAATAATTTATTTCAATTTTTTCAATAGCGATTTGAAATACAAAAAAAGCTATATACAAATCTTAACACGGCAAAAGTTTCAAGACCGCCCACTCACATTTTCAAAGAAAATGGGCCAAATTTTCGAACACAAAAAGCGTCATTGGATATTTCTAAAATATTACGGTAACAAACAAGAAATATCTAAAACAATTTGTACGCTTACCTTAAATTGACTAGCAAACTGTCGTTAGTTTAAACGAGTTTGTATTTACATAAAATGCAAGTAGTATCTATTCAACAAAGTAATTCTTACGAAATTTCGAAGAATGAAACTTCGGTCAACACGTCAGTCCAATTCAACACTGGGTGACGTGACCTTTGTTTATTCAAAGGCAAAGTACCATCCTAACTGGGGTAATTGGCTAAGAATTCTTTATAACTAAAGAAAGCGTATAGTTTTCCTCCAATAGCAACACCGCTACTGGAGTAACCTTAGCTTAAGACTGCGTTTCTATCAGACTGCGAGGTTGCATTGCGAGGAACGTGAATTGTCATGAACCAATAGAAACGAACGCTTCATTTATCTATTTATTTACCGAGCTCTTTCCATTAGGTACAAAATGCAAGTTTATCCTCGCACAACTGGTGAAAACGCAGCCTAAGAGATAAATTGTTTGTTGATATCATTTCTCTATCTAAATATAATTAACAATAGTTAGTAAATACTCGACTCGTGCTAGATCAAAGTTAGACAACGTATATTGGCACTTCAATGACACTGGTGAAGCATGCTTTTATTGATTCATACAATAGTACAAGCTTTCACTGAATTACCAATACATTTTGTACATAAATATGGAGTTACACTCCGTGGTTGTTAGTTAAATATAAATTACATAAAAACTCGAATAAATTATCACTAAAACAAATCTCACTGTTAATAACAACCACTTATTACACTAATTTCAGTAAAGTAAACATTGAAGCTAAAACTGACGCCTGTGTCGGAGCGGTGCGGCGCGCCGGTTGTAATATTAGAGCTACGGTGAAAGAGGGCACACAGAATACCACGCCACGCTTATTTCCCGCGCGGTTTTCTGTTGTCTTTCATGTTAGCTCTAATATTACAACCGCTCTGTTTCAATTCAAGCTTCAATGCTTTATTAAACCATGATTAAGGATCAAACTTAGAAACCGGTGATTTCTATTTTACTTTTACAAGCTTTTCTTTTTGCTTCTATTTCACTTTTACATGCTTTTGCGTAAAATGTTATTTCGTAAGTATAGTGAAGATAAGATGATTTGGTGTCGTATTTTGTCGTATAAGTCGGTATTTATCTTGTTCTCTCGTTTAGTTTCAGTTGGTTTGAGGTGAAAACTGATACATGTTCAGAACTTCAACGGTGGTCAATATACATGAAGCACCTTGAGAAATATTACCTACCTCTATATTATGGCATTCCACAGCCAAACATTTCGCAGTAAGTAACATAAATAAAAAAAATATTACATAGTTATTTTATAAGCAGTTTTTCATAATTTTTACTCCTCGAATGGCAAGAATATTCTTTTATATGTATTACGTATGCCACTCAAAAGAATTCGGGCCGAATTCGAAAACAATGTTTTTTTACAGAATATCAATAGAAAGCTATTTAAGTACATCCTTATCGTTGTTGAATACTTGCATTGTTTAGTACCTAATATAATAATCGAGATAAACTACTTCGAATATAATAATGTCTACGAGACTTCAATAAATATGGCATTAATTTATCTACTTAGTAAGGTACCGATATATTTAAACAGAACTCTTCATTTCTTGTTTCACGCACGACTTGAACGCCTCCCAGCCTTCGTTTTTGGCATAAGACTGGAAAATAATAAAAAAATAAATTACGCATGAAAAATGTATTGTACATACCTAGAATGCATGTAGGTATCTGGGTATGGCTCACGAGCGTTTTGCCCGCCCGTTCCAGTGTATTTTGTATTGATGCATACAAACGATGGCCCGTTTCTACTAACAAAAGGATAAATACTTCACTTAAAAGAGAAAGTACTTGTATCAGAAGTTGACGCAAATAGTTATCGTATGCATCAATATTTATAACACACTGGAACGGGTGGGCAAAACGCTCGGAAGCCATACCCATCTAACTTTTTATTGTAGGTACAAAAGTAAATAGGTTTGCAGTTAGGATCCAGTAGGGTAGGGTTGCAGGAGGAATTGTGTAGGATAGGTTTGCTGTTGGAGCCACGAGGATAGCTGTGCAGTCGGGATCCAGGAGGATAGCTTTGCAGTGGGGATTCAGGAGGATAGGTTTGCAGTTGGATCCACAAGGATAGCTTTGCAGTTGGGATTTAAAAGAACAGCTTTGTAGTTGCGATCCAGGAGGGTAGGTTTACAGTGGGGATTTAGGAGGATAGGTTTGCAGTTGGATTCACGAGGATAGGTTTGCAGTTGGATCCACGAGGATAGCTTTGCAGTTGGGATTTAAAAGAACAGCTTTGCAGTTGTGATCCAGGAGGGTAGGTTTGCAGTGGGGATTCAGGAGGATAGGTTTGCAGTTGGATTCACGAGGATAGGTTTGCAGTTGGATCCACGAGGATAGCTTTGCAGTTGGGATTTAAAAAAAACAGCTTTGCAGTTGTGATCCTAGAGGGTAGGTTTGCAGTGGGCATTCAGGAGGATAGGTTTGCAGTTGGATCCACGAGGATAGCTTTGCAGTTGGGATTTAAAAGAACAGCTTTGCAGTTGTGATCCCGGAGGGTAACTTTGCAGTGGGGATCCAGGAGGATAAGTTTGCAGTTTGGATCCAAGAGTATATCTTTACAATGGGAATCTAGGAGGTTAAGTTTGCAGTTAGGATCCAGGTGGATAGTTTTGCAGTTGACGTTTAGGAGGACAGCTTTGCAGTTGAAGTTCAGGAGGACAGCTTTGAAAACAGGAGGAAGCTGGATGAGAGTGGCCGAGGATCGTGCTCAGTGGCGTGCCATGGGAGAGGCTTATATCCAGCAGTAGACGAACATAGGCTGATGATGGTGGTGATGGAGGACAGCTTTGCAAATAGAATCCAGGAGGATAGGCTTGCAGTTGGGATCCAGGGTAGGTTTGCAGGTTCCATGCCCGCCCTCTAAATCTGGCCAGCACGTACCTTGAACCCGCGGTGCAGGCGATCCTTCATGATGGCTATGAACTCCTTATAGCTGAGCAGGCCGTCCCCGTCGGCGTCGAAGATAGCGAACACCGTGCTGACGAGATGCTCCGACTGTGCGATGCCCGTGCAGATCTTCACTGCGCGGTGGAACTCGTCTGAAGACAACGGAATGCCTTGGTTATCGTCAATTTTTATATCAAAACAATAGACGCAATAATTTTACAACTATATCACAGAGAACATAATATACAGAGACACCACCTAGTACTAGCAAACGGTATCACCCTAATACTGGCTATACGACTGGCTATTTTTCTTTTCTTTATTTTACAATAGAAGGCACGACTGAGAACACAAATAACACGATACCTATATGCCATCTAGCGAGACACTAATGATACGGGTGTCGCTTGTTAGCCCAATATATAGCTTGACTAGGACATGACAGGGTTGGTAGATGGCGCTACGTTATATAACCTACTCACGGCCGCTGGTCAGTGCGTAAGCAATCGAGGTTTCGTAGATCCAAACCTTTTCGTAATCTGCTGAAAACGCTGTCAGCCATATTAGTTTATAGATTATCTACAGCTTAGGGCTATACCATAGTAAAAGTGTATAAAGTACGCGCACTCCATTTTGTTGACATATTGATTTTAGGTATTTTAGGTACGAGATTTTTTTCAAAGTAGTGACGATCATCATCATCATCATCATGTCAGCCGAAAGATGTCCGCTGCTGGACATAGCCATAGCATTGGTTGGGCATAGTAGTGACGATATGTAGTTTTTTTTTTTTTTTTTATTCGACTGGAAGCCAAACGAGCAAGTGGGTCTCCTGGTGGTAAGAGATCACCGACGCCCGTAAACATCTGCAACATCAGGGGTATTGCAGATGCGTTACCAACCAGGCCTAAGTTGGAATACCTCAAGTGCCAGTAATTTCACCGGCTGTCTTACTCTCCGCGCCGAAACACAACAGTGCAAGCACTGCTGCTTCACGGCAGGATTAGCGAGCAAGATGGTGGTAGCAATCCGGGCGGACCTTGCACAAGGTCCTACCACCTGCTATTATTCGATTATGCAATTATAGTATATAAGTGTTGTGTAGTGTATATACTTGGTTTGGTGTTTTTCAAAATCCTCTAATATCTCAGAAACGGTGCGTCCTAGCTCAAAAATAGCCAAATTTTCAACCCCCCTCCTAAGCCCACCCCTCTACGAGCAACGACACTACCCCGGACCCAACCCCAAAATTTCATCCCCCCCCCCCACTTTCAGCTCATTGACCAGCCTAACCAGACCCCTGATCCAAGGGTAGCAAAAACTTCCAGGGGTGGTTAGGCTGGTCAATGTGCTAAAAGTGGGGGGGGGGGGGATGAAATTTTGGGGTTGGGTCCGGGGTAGTCCCGTAGAGGAGTGGGCTTGGGAGGGGGGTTGAAAATTTGGCTATTTTTGAGCTAGGACGCACCGTTTCTGAGATATTAGAGGATTTTGAAAAACACCAAACCAAGTATATACACTACACAACACTTATATACTATAATTGCATAATCGCATAATAGCAGGTGGTAGGACCTTTTGCAAGGTCCGCCCGGATTGCTACCACCATCTTGCTCGCTAATCCTGCCGTGAAGCAGCAGTGCTTGCACTGTTGTGTTTCGGCGCGGAGAGTAAGACAGCCGGTGAAATTACTGGCACTTGAGGTATTCCAAATTCCAACTTAGGCCTGGTTGGCAACGCATCTGCAACACCCCTGATGTTGCAGATGTTTACGGGCGTCGGTGATCTCTTACCACCAGGAGACCCACTTGCTCGTTTGCCTTCCAGTCTAATAAAAAAAAAATTAAAACTACAGTATCGTCACTACTATGCCCAACCAATGCTATGGCCTATGTCCAGCAGCGGACATCTTTCGGCTGACATGATGATGATGATGATGATCGTCACTACTTTGAAAAAAAATCTCGTACCTAAAATACCTAAAATCAATATGTCAACAAAATTGAACCTTGATTACTGTCTATAAAATTCACTCAGAAAAATTATCTATTTCGAGCTACGAGTTTTTTTTAAAGTAGTGACGATATTTATTTATTTACCTAACACAAAAATAAAACGACTACGACTACGCGAACGTGAAGAGAGCGCGAGACGAGCAGAACGACGTGCGGCGTGCAGTCTTCATTACGAAGTAGAATTATCTACTGTCTATCTATATTATCTGATGTCTTCAAGAATCCAACATTATGGATTATGTTAAGATATTTGTTTATAACCTCAAAAGTCCACGTATCAAATCCATTGCGTCATACATAAATGTCAAGTCAAGTCAAGTCACAGCCAGCACAGCAGGCATTCGAAAATCGAAACTCGAAGTTCGTGTCGTGCGGTTCCTCTGATACTTATACTATTTATTACGAGAGCGAAAGAGACCGCACGACACGAACTTCGTGTTTCGAATTTCATAGTAGCCCGCTGCAAGAGCATACCGGTTTTATGCCATCTAGCGTTACCTTTGCAAACTACTACGAAAACCTCATAGCTGAAACGTAGTCACATGTAGCCTATACTTTCGTATTCTCAATTTATCATTTATGATGTTTCTTATCTTCAAATTAAGGAGTTGAAATAAAGTTGATGTGAAGTTGTGTTTATAAAATATGCTATTCTTTATTTTAATATCAATATTTCTACTTAATTCGGCTTATTTACATTTTATAATTTACAGATGTTAATGGTAGTGCCATCTATTGCGGTTTTTTAGTACTAAATATATCTTGTATGAGTTGGTAGCCCATGACTATATCAATATTATTTATGTAAATAAACTTACGCATATGTATGTTGTTTTTTGGATACGTATTCAACGACTACTTAAAGTGATAATGTCTTTATTTTTTTTTCTTTATACAACAAATACTTATAATATACTTACTTAAAGGTATAAAAATAATAAACTAAACTAACACAATATATACAACATAACTAAACTGACAAAATAATAGCAACTAAAAATTTAACACAATAAATTAAAAATATTAACAAAAAGGTAAGACAATAAAACTATAATTTAAAAATACAAGCTGTCACAGTTGACCCGCGGCAAGGATCCCAGGATACTTGCAGCATTGCCACGCTGGATCGCGAGACTTAGCCGTTGGGCAAAGTAGGAGCCAGCCCTGAGATCACCACTGGCAAGGACCAACCTTGTGGACAACTCCTTACACAGTTTTTTTGTTTGAGACGACCACGGGCCCAAAGTCTCTACAGCCAGCGCAACAAACTCGTAATTAGCGCATAGCTGTGAGTACTTTCTGGCCTTCAATGTTTGCGCTTGTTCGGCTGCAGCTCCAGCTCTCCGAGCGGTGCTTGTGACGTGGGAAGGTGCCAACGTATCCACGCAAGTGGCGTCCCAAACTAGAGCACGTCCAAGACTCCAGGGCACAAGTGTGGCTCCATCTGGTCTCTTGCCATCATCCCGCAGCATTCCACTCGGCTCGAGAACCGCCGGCACGGCAACCGAGGTCAGCGCTCGCTTGACTATGTCGTTGAGACTCCAATGCCGGTAAAAACGGCCGGCGCTCTTCAAGCATGCAAGACCGTGATGCCCCAGATGATCTACAGGATGACCACACGGACAACGGTGAGGCTCGCATATTTTTGCGCCCAAACGCAGCCCTACTGCTATACGTAGACAATTGGGATCCAAAACCGTACCTAAATTGTCAGAAGGAAGAGCACGGAGCCAGTGGCCCGATTCTCCTTGCGCCACGGCAAGAAGTCTCGCCCTGTCCGTGTCATCCGGGCTCTGTTCTAAAATACTTGCGTAGGTCAACTCTGATAGAGGTAGGTCCCACTTTTTCTGTTTCTCTGTCTCGGAAGGTAAACTGACATCAGGACATAAAGCCCTCCAAGCCAACACTGCTTCAGCCAGGCCTTCAACCCGAACATCGGCTATAGGTTTATTGAGGATCATGCCGATGAGGGATAGCGAGCCGTGACCAGAAGACAGAAAGGCCGGTAGAGCCAAACTAGAGGTAAGGCGAATGCCTAAACCTCCAAGAGAAATGGGGAGGGAAGCCTGCGTCCAAGAACGATCATCAAAATGAATATTTAAAATTTTCGTCAATGTGTTTTTCAAAGTTAAATCCACTAAATCAGTTACGGCATGAAAATTCCATAAAGGGCAACTACGTAGAAGGTACATAAATTTAGGAGCAAAAAGGCAAAGCCGAAGTATATAAATTGCCATATGAGGTTTAATTTCGAAGAGGTGAGACGAGTTAGACAGAAAATGTTCTATTTTGGATTTTATTAGAGGAGGTATAGCCTCGTTGAAAACTGGTGCACCTAAAAGCGACAAGTAAAAGTTTAAAGTTTTAAGTTTTTAAGTTAGTTTACTTAAAGTTAACAAGCAATTATGAATGAAAGATAATACAGAAAATACTACCATTTTATACTATTTGCCCTTATACCTGTTAAATTTAAACAGAAACACCTACCCTTCGATATAGGATGATCAGCGATATAGGTTGTTCAGGAACTTTCAAAAAGGTTTAGATCTCGTCGAAGGTGACGCTTCTCTAATCTAACTTTTACATTCGAAATGGTTTGAATATGTTAAGTTTGAACAGAAATTCACCCTTTGATATAGGATGATCAGCGAGCGTGTAAGTGGTGAAGGCTTCGAGATTGTTCAGGTCAGGAACTGGCATAAGGTCTTGAACTCGTCGGAGATGATGCCGCGCTCGTGGCGCACGCGGTTTAGGAGTATCTAACTTTTATATCCGACGTGTATTAAATCTGTTAACTCACCCTTCGATATAGGATGATCAGCGAGCGTGTACATCCTCATCGCTATGGTGAAGTCCTCGAGGTTGTTCAGGAACTGGCAGAAGGTCTTGATGTCGTCGGAGTGACGCCGCACTCTGGTGTATGTATCTAACTTTTACATCCGACGTGCATTAAATCTGTTAACTCACCCTTCGATATAGGATGATCAGCGAGCGTGTACATCCTCATCACTATGGTGAAGTCCTCGAGGTTGTTCAGACACTGGCAGGTTTTGAACTCGTCGCAGGTGACGCCGGACTCTGGTGTATGTATCTAACTTTTACATCCGACGTGTATTAAATCTGTTAACTCACCCTTCGATATAGGATGATCAGCGAGCGTGTACATCCTCATCGCTATGGTGAAGTACTCGAGGTTGTTCAGAAACTGGCAAAAGGTCTTGAACTCGTCGAAAGTGACACCGTACTCTGGTGTACGTATCTAACTTTTACATCCGACGTGTATCAAATCTGTTAACTCACCCTTCGATATAGGATGATCAGCGAGCGTGTACATCCTCATCGCTATGGTGAAGTCCTTGAGGTTGTTCAGAAACTGGCAAAAGGTCTTGATCTCGTCGAAGGTGACACCGCACTCTGTTGTATGTATCTAACTTTTACATCCGACGTGTATCAAATCTGTTAACTCACCCTTCGATATAGGATGATCAGCGAGCGTGTACATCCTCATCGCTATGGTGAAGTCTTCGAGGTTGTTCAGAAACTGGCAGGTTCTGAACTCGTCGCAGGTGACGCCGGACTCTGGTGTATGTATCTACCTTTTACATCCGACGTGTATTAAATCTGTTAACTCACCCTTCGATATAGGATGATCAGCGAGCGTGTACATCCTCATCGCTATGGTGAAGTCTTCGAGGTTGTTCAGAAACTGGCAGGTTTTGAACTCGTCGCAGGTGACGCCGGACTCTGGTGTACGTATCTAACTTTTACATCCGACGTGCATTAAATCTGTTAACTCACCCTTCGATATAGGATGATCAGCGAGCGTGTACATCCTCATCGCTATGGTGAAGTCCTCGAGGTTGTTCAGAAACTGGCAAAAGGTCTTGATCTCGTCGAAGGTGACACCGCACTCTGGTGTATGTATCTACCTTTTACATCCCACGTGTATTAAATCTGTTAACTCACCCTTCGATATAGGATGATCAGCGAGCGTGTACATCCTCATCGCTATGGTGAAGTCCTCGAGGTTGTTCAGGAACTGGCAGAAGGTCTTGAACTCGTCGAAGGTGACGCCGCGCTCGTGGCGCACGCGGTCCAGCAGCCGGTCGAGGTACATGTCGTACTCGTCCGTGTCCAGGTAAGTGTAGCGGAGGAGGATCTTTGCGAAGTCCACTTCTGATATCGTCTCGTGACCTGGCGGGGAATAGGCAAGTGTGCTTAGAAAAATCTTATTATTCCGTTAATTAGAGCGCCCGCAGACTGCAGACTTTCTACTAATAGTAGGTAGTTATAGTTTATACCGATTAATAAGCCCAACTAAACTATCGGCCTATGTCTACGGTCTGCGGGGGTCTCAGTGTTAAAGATTGAACCTCTTTTTGTTTTGCTTTCGTTTGTGTTTCTACTTTATTCAAATGATTAAAAGAACGATAATTTTGTCATGTCAATCCAAGGACGGTCTACTGATTTTCCTGTTTAGAAAAGTTAATTATTTAAAACCATTATTTATTACTTTATTCAGATTATTATTTTATTCATTTGGTCCTTCGAACCGGATATGAACAGCTCATCCATTTCTGCTGCTGGTCTGGACGCGTATTTTTTCTTATGTCAATTAAATAAAAAATTATGATATAGCCAATTAAAGTTCCGCGTGACATCACGCCGTGCAACATTTTTTAGAACGATGACATCACGGGCCCCCCACTCCCGAATTTTCGCTTCATCTTTGTATTTTTTTTGTTTGATTAACAGAAGAAAAAATAGGTGACCGATATATTCAAATATAAATAGAATAACATTTTTTTAATTATGAGAGCTAAAAGATTCCGCATAAAACCGTTAAACATGCCGTAACAAATTCAAGTATACGATACGAGTCGAGTCGATTAACTGTTAGGATTAAATAGTTAATACCAAAGGTTGTAAGGTACGGAACCCTCAAAGTACACCTCAAAGAACAGCTAGATATATTCTGCTACCTTTGGCGAACTCCTGGAACTCCAGCTCCAACACTTCAGTCTGCAGGTTTTCCATAAACTGCTTGAACCCGTCAAACTTCAGGTCACTCGTGCCCTTCTTGCCAAAGAAATGGACCTGTGGAAATGTTTATTCGGTAAGTAGGCCGTAAAGATCTATTTTACAGATCACTTTTTAGGGTTCCGTAGCCAAAATGGCAAAAAACGAACCCCCCCTTATAGTTTCGCCATGTCTGTCTGTCTGTCAGACTGTCCGTCAGAGAAGAGATAGCCACTCACATCCTACTGGAATGCTCTGGTGTGGCAAACTACAGGGCACTACACCTCGGATCACCGGGGTCACTCCAGAAAGTCGTTGGCAACGTGAAGCGTCTGCTAGGCTTCCTTCAGGAGTTAGGCTGGCATGAATAGTGCCTACAGCCTATTCACGCTAAATAGGCCCTAGGCGTCGAGTTGTGGAAAACAGCCTACCTATTTGCTGGCGAGCGCGGCACCTTGTAGTACCTGGTGTCCTGAGCAGCCTGGTGTTCTAAAGCCCGCACTGGTACCGACCAGCGCTGGTTTCAGGGGAGGGGGAGACCTGGGCAGCTGTACGGGTAGGTCGGTTAGGATATTATCTAACCTGAAGCAAGGTATCGACGTTATGCCTCCTCTGCAGCCCCTGCTCGTCATTGACGTAAGAGTCGTGAGGTTTATTGTCCACCTCTTTCCCTTCCTCGTTGCTGTCGAGACCCCTTTTGCCTCTCCACGCGAAACTGAAGATTTTCTCCATCTACGAACATATACACTGTCACGTGGTGTTTTGGGTGAGTTTTGCAAGATCTGGCAAAATTGGGTGAAAATTAAATCCACAACTCCACACTTAAATGTAACTGATTGGCAGACTTTTATAATTAAAACGATTTGCTACAGTTCGTCAAAATTGATAAATTTCTGTCAGTATTCAAATTGTTACAATTCTGTCGAAAGCACTTGTGTGGTTCAGGGCAGGGCAACATTTTACCGGATCAAGAATTTACGTACATACCAATAGGGCCCTGATTCTCAAACGTTTACAAGTAGGTAGATAATTTGATCTTTTGGAAAGAAAAACTAATTTAAAAAAAACGAATTACGAAAAAACATGGGTCTCATATTTTTTTTTATGTGTAAAAAATAGGTTAAAGGCTAGGCTACCACAGTTTTTTATTTTTCTCTTACTAGCTGACCCGGCAAACTTCGTACCGCCTCATTTTTTTTCATATTTACTCACTTTTTAAACCTTCCCTGGACTTCCACAAATAATTCAAAACATAAATTAGCCAAATCGGTCCACCCGTTCTCGAGTTTTAGCGAGACTAACGAACAGCAATTGATTTTTATATATATAGATTGCTAATCTTGTGCTTTCCGCATCCACCGCGATCCCGCGATCTTAACCAGTTCGCCGCTCCATCTTGTTGGAGGCCTACCGACAGCTCGTTTCCCGGTCCGCGGACGCCATTCGAGAACCTTCTGACCCCATCGGCCATCAGTCCTGCGAGCAATGTGCCCCGCCCACTGCTACTTCAGTTTCGCAATTCTTCGGCTATGTCAACCTTAGTTCTACTGCGGATATCATCATTTCTAATTCTACCCTGCCATCCTCTCACATTTTCTTAAATATTTCATATCAATTTCAATTTAATTTTTAATGATAACTAATGACGAATGATAAATACCTGACTTGTGTGGTTGTGTAATTGTATAAAAATAAAAGTTTACTAAGAAAGTTAAAATCACGCTTAATGATACTTATTAAATGCTAGTTAAAAAGCAATTTGTTAACGTTGACGATTAGATCCCGTTAAAAATAGTTTAAGCGAAAGTTTACTCATTATTTAAAAAATAAAGAGACCCGCTTTCAAAAACATTTTGAACAGAAATAGTCTTACCTTGTTTTTATAATGCTTAAATTGTTAGTAAACAACATCAGTACATTTTGTTAAAACATGAACAAGCTTAACGTACAAACCTCATTTTAGACAAACACAAAACACATTACACACAAGCATGTTCGGTAAAATTTTGCTTTCAATCGTGCCTAGGGACGTAACAAAATTATTTCTTAACTTATAAAGTTTTAGTTGGATAATGTTGACACTAGTTATAAAGGGTAGGGTGTCCCAGGGTACAGCGTTCCAAAAGTCCAGAAGTAGAGCGTTTTAAAGCGCATTCGAATAAACCTCATGTATGCTGCATGATTTTTTGTATAGTTACAGGTTTTCCAGGATAAGACATTTTTGAAAATTGTTTAAAAAAAAGAGTTTCTTGGTGATGGGGATGATCATATCATAGACCTCGATGTTAAAGATAAAGCTGATATACTTTTGGACTTTTGCATCTCCTGTGACAAATTGTTCCTATATAAAGGGGAGAATATAAAACTAAGTATGTATTTATTAAAGACTAGATTACTTGGATGAATAATATTACTAATTATATAAGAGTAAAGAGTTAGTGCATTTAGTATTTTATGATATCGACAGAACCTACACAGGATTTGGATTGATCTGGGTCACTGGGTTATTTAAGTACATTACATATACATACAGTAATATCAAGTCTAATTATTATCGCTAGACTTATGGCCTGTTTTACCACTAATTGATAAATTTTATGCGACAAATGTCAGTGATGCTGTCTCTGTTGTTTTGTCCGAATAAACAGAAATAGCATAACATAATATATTTATCTGTCATGTAAATGTTATCAATGTGTGGTGAAACAGGCCTTATATCAGACCTGGAGAAGCTCAGACGAGAACAAATATTTAAGCTCTCTCTGCATTAAAAAAAAAGAGTTTAATTAATTTTACTAACAAGTATCATTTCATTACCTACATACTTATAGCGTGCAAGGAAAATGATCTCGTCTATCTAACTTGTTCTAACATACGCGTATTGAATATGTCGGTCTTTCTTTTGCCAATGCATCTATAACTATATCATAAAACTAATAGTTGGTACAAAAATCACAAGCCAATTCAAAAACTACGAGAAATTTAGAGACTCCAATGAAAAAGACGTCACAAAAAACCAATTTATCAGTCATCTCTCCAATGCATTTCGGACTTACTGTCGAAGGTTTTGGGGTCGCTTTTTCTTCCAATTTGTTCTTGATCGTACTGATGCCCGATACTAACGTAAGCAGCTAACATAGTTATACATAAAAATACATATTAATAAACATAAAGTAATAAGCATAACAAATAATTTTATTTATTTTAATATATTTAAGAAAAAGAAATGTTATAATAAAATTAAGAAATCTCTGTGCCGCTCTGTGTGTTATTCACAATTGACATTGCTTTTTAGAAAAAGTCTAAACTGTAATTATATTTAACTCATCTGTTTTTAAAGTAGTAGATAGTAAAAAAGTTACTGCACTCTATTTCCACCAATAAGCCAAAAGATTAGTTGAATATGTACACAAACGAGTATTTAATTTTAATTCCCATTTCAATAGAACGAACACAAACACGAAGTATTTTAGCACTTTAACTGGTCATAAAATATTGATTGGATCGGCCTTTGCTTTGTGGAGGATTTCGATGATCTAAAACTAAATCATGGCCACGAATAGCCATACAAAATCGGAGCTTTGGAGAATCTCCACAATAACCAAAATGTAAACGAATAGGTATATCATCATATAAAATCGTTTAAAGCTGCGTGTTTAGATTAAAAAAATAATAAATAAATAAAAAAAAATCCCTGGACTGCTAGACCACTAAAAACCAGTCAAACCAATTTTTATGAAAGTCCAATCCCTTGAGTTTCCTGAAGGTTGGATTCTCATTATCCCGATTCATCATCATCATCATCAGCCGGACGAAGTCCACTGCTGGACAAAGGCCTCCTAGAACGCCACAATGAACGACAACTCGTCACTTGCATCTAACGGTTTCCCGCAACTCTCACGATGTCGTCAGTCCACCTGGTGGGAGGCCTGCCAACGCTTCGTCTTCCGGTTCGTGGTCGCCACTCGAGGACTTTTCTCCCCCAACTGTTATCTGTTCTTCGAGCGATGTGGCCTGCCCGTTGACACGATTCTCATAACCGAAAACTAAAAGTACAGTACCTACCTACATAATTTTTTTTAACTAGCTAACCAAAACATCCAGTTAAAATGCTAAAACGAGAGCGGCACAGTCCCCACCCCAAAGGCCCCAGCACGTTAGCGTTTGTCGAGGATATTAAACTACCATCCCTTTCACACTCTTATTGTTAGAAAGGGACTTACGCTTTATATCGGCGACAAAAGCTAGCAGACTTCCCCGATTCTTTGTGGCATTGAGATCAATTTGTAATGTGAGATCATTTTTTAAAACGAACGTTTTTTAAAAGCGAAATGTTTTTCAGGTGTGTATTTAAGTATGTATTTATCTATCTAAGTATGTTTATCCATTGCCTAGTATCAATAGTACAAGCTTTGCTTAGTTTGGGACTATGTCAAGTGTCCCATGTTTTTTTTATATTTTGACGCTATATGTAATATGCTTGCATTGCATTAGAATGTACCTACAGATGTAGAGAATATCGGTTTTTCCAAAGGGAAACGTCGGATCTCAATCGGAATACGATAGTGAGAGAGTGAGATTTTATTACCATTAATATGGAACTGAAAATATAGAGCTGTCAAAATGAAAATATAGAGCTGTACGAAAGGCACTGGATTTAATCGAGAGAGCATGACAAATAATAACCGAAACGTGAGATGTCATGCATAAATTGCGTTACACCGATTTTGATCATGTTTAATTAAATCCCTCCTCCCACAGTGAGGGCTAATTGACGTGAGAAATATCGGTAGATAGCGTTAGTGTCACGAGGTCACGCGAATTAACGTCAAACGGACCTCACGATACTAACGCCATCTACCGATATTTCACCTGTCAATTAGCCCTCGTTCACAAATCACCAGACCACCCAGCAAAATCTGTGACGTTATTTATTTTATGAATACCCCTCCTTCTCCTATACTTGGTTTGGATAGGTATTTAACTAAATGTAAACAAAACAACGTCAATTGGTGTCTTAAATATTGCAATTCCCCCATTAAACTATCTAAACATTTACATTTCTGTATTGCAATACACTAGTCTAGTTTGTATTACAATGATAGATAAGTAAAATGTATTAAAACCGTAAATGTATTAAAAAATGTATGTGCCAAATCTGACAGCTGAAGTTTGTTAACATTTAGTCAAACACCTATCCAAACCAAGTATAGGCACACCTGAAAAACTGTCCTTTGTAATAATCTCAATGCAACTGAGAATCAGGATCTCGGGCATAGAAGCACGCAACAAAACTCACAGCCTCCTTGCTTTTCGCGTCCAAATCTTTGCGCTCCTTCATCGACCCACCCAGCAACCGTTGGATCTAGTTCATTTTGCAACAAAACATGCTAAGAAACAAAATAAATACAATACCAATACTATACTATATTCGCAATCACACCTTAAAAGAACCAGAGCTGGAAGTAAAGTGGAAGATAAATGAACGTGCAGTCCAGTCGATTAGCCGGTTAGCAACTTCTTCCAAGAGTGAACCGAAAAGAAAAACCAAGAAACGGTGGGGAGGCTCCCTTTAGTTTTAGATTAGAGCGCTTTAGCTTTGCAGTACTCTTTCAGTCAAACTAAGGCATACTGGCCTGATATTTCACCCTGCTCCAGGAACATATATATAGTCCTCCTCATCGGTTTCGATGACGGCGACCCCACAACTATCCTCTATGAATTAAGACGCCTATTATGGGCTCTGATATGGCTAGCTAGGCCGAATTTACTTTTAAATACTCTCCTATACTCACCAGCACTGGAAGGGGCCAGATTATTTCCTAACTAAACTAAGTTTTGGGAACGAGGAGATACGAGTATTTCTCGCAACAAATAGATGTATATAGTAGAAGATATAAGCCTGCATCAGTCTTCACTGGTCTGATAATAGAATGAAATGTATTTAAAAATAAATCTAGTATATTAGAACTTTTTAAATAAATAAAAATAGCCTGCCCAGGATTTTTTTAGCAAATCCATTTCTAATATGTTTTCTAATATACTACATTTATTGTAAAACAGGTTTCATTCTGTTATCAGACTGGTGAAGATCTTATCAAATTCGAATCTTAGACCAATATTAAAGTGTTAAATACGAGAAAATGAGCTTAGCGTTGTCAAATTGCCCAATCAAATAGAGATTATTTATGCGAAAGCGTTCGAGATCGCGACTATGCCTGGTCATAGAGCCTCCCGCCTTTTTCTGGTTAAGTGGAAAAAGAAAGGGATAAACATAATAATGATTTCTTGTCCTTTGAAGATTGTCTGCTATTAAAAGAAACAGGCAGGTATTTGGAAAGGGTCTAAATGTGTTGGAAACCCATACATATTTCATAAGGCAAAGAAAAAAAATTGTAGCTGATTTGATGAATTATTCTATGGTCACACAACTTAAGAATAACATAATTATTTTTGTGTATGTATTTTTTTCTTTTATCTGGCTATAAATAAACGTAAATATGTATTAATAAATTGTTGGCCAATGCAGTTTATGTAAATTTTCATTGCCTTCACAAAAAATCGACAAATTTGTGTGTAGGTATATAAGTATCACAAAATTCACAGATAAAGCAAGATCGGACCTACAGGTCTCACTCAACATGCCGTGTGTTGGTTCTAATTTCTGTATTAATCTAAACTGCTAAGTGCTGATCACTAAGGATAACGACTAAGAACTACCATTCAGTGATGAATTCTGATTACAATTCTAGTGGATACATAATGGATGTTTCAAATGATACTTACGACTAGAAATTCATTCTTATCTACTCTTTGGTTGCCGTCCGTGTCGAACATGTTGAATGCTATCTGGAAGCCTGACGCTGGCTCTGAAAAAAAAAACATCATCGTCATTAATAAAAAAAATCGCGCTAAGGTCATGATATGACCCCCCTTGGTCCTGGGCCGGGTCTATCACAACACTACTGTTTGTTGTGGGCGAATATTCGAGCGTTTTGACCGCGCGGTGAAACGTCATTAGCGTCCCACGATTATATAGCACAACGGATAAAGTCACAAGAATTTTAATCACGCTAAATTCAGCATCGGCATTGTCTTGAATTTTCATAAAAAAACAACCCTGAGCATTAGCTCTTTTAATAACACCTGTGAAGACACTAATGACGAAAAAAAAAACGCTGTAAAAACGCTGAATATTCGCCCAGGTAGGTATTTTTCTAAACTCAGTGCCTTCTCAGTGCTAATAAAACTCATATATTTCTGCGACAAAAGAGGAGAATTGTTTAAGTTATTTGATTAATAATAATAATATGTTATTTTACAATAAATAAGTTTCAATGTTGGGATCCATGCGACAGGCACCGGAGTAGAGGCAGACCTAGGAGGAGATGGCGGGACGACGTGGACTGGTTCCAGTCAGATTAGCAAGAGCTGGCCAAGAGTAGGGACGAGTGGAATAAGAAAGGGGAGGCTTTTGCCTTGCACATTATAAGCTAGTTAAAAAAAAAAATTAAATGTTCTATTTTGCGAAAAAAATAACTAGAATTTGACCATGTGACCTCTCATCAGGCCAGTCTTCTGGGGACACACATGCTTCCTCTTGAAATGAGAGAGCTTAGACCGCCGACGATTGGATATATTAAGGGGCTGTTTCACCATCCATTGATTAGTGTGAACTGACGGTTCAATGTGATGCCGTCTCTATTTCTTTTGTTCGAATAGACGGAGAAGCATCACATTTAACCGTCAGTTAACACTAACCAATGGATGGTGAAATAGCTCCTAAACATTAAAATGTACAAATCTTTCTTACTCACTTGTTAATATAGATAGAAGAAACAGGTACTCTGTGTATGAGATGATACCTGAAAATAAATGGAATCTCGATTTAAAAACACTATCAGTTTATAAAAAGTACCATTTATGTAAGTTATAATGTCTGATACAAAGCTACAGCTAAGATCTTTTTAAATAAGTGAAAACGAGAACGCGGATCACCTAATGGGAAGCAATCACTGCCGCCCATGGACACCCGCAACACGAGGGTCATAGGTGCGTTGCCGTTTTAAGAACCCTGAGTCACAGTAAAAGTAATCTTAACAGTACTCCGACTCGGCCGTATTCTTGTTTATACCTACGGCTGCGCGGAGCGCTAGGGTTGACAACTACAAAAAGTAAAACAGATGTGTGTAGATTTTTATTGTATGTGTGTAGTTTTAGGTGTAGAAATAAAACGTATGTTAATTTTATGATTATTTTTTTATTAATTAATTATAAGTTGGTAATCGAAAAAAATTTACGCCTATTACGGCAAGTTCGAAACGACTTGTTGTTGAATTTTATGACGTAGAAAATTCTCATCCTTATGATAATTGGAATGGACGCATTAGCCCCGTAGGCGAAATAGCCCCGGTTGACCTTATAGAAATAATAATGCATCCACTGCGGTGGGTTAAAAATCCTAATGCTACAGTTTTTCAGTTAAACAGCGGACAAACATATAGACGGATGGATGGACAGAACAGACAAAAGCACAGATAAAATATATCTTATCTTATCTTAAGAACAGCTGGACCGATTTTGATAAAACATGTCTAAGAATCATTGCTAAAAACCTGCTTTCAAATAAAAAACCGCAATGCACACACACACACAGAGAGAAAGAGATATAGAGACAGACAGACACACACACACATACAGACACACACACACACACACACATACACGCAGACAGACACACACGCAGACAGACACACAAACAGACAGACAGACACACACACAGACAGACACAAACACAGACAGACACACACACAGACAGACAGACACACACACAGACATACACATACACAGACAGACACACCCACAGACAGACAGACACACAGACAGACACACAGACAGACACACAAACAGACAGACAGACACACACACACAGACAGACACAAACACAGACAGACACACACACAGACAGATAGACACACACACAGACATACACATACACAGACAGACACACCCACAGACAGACAGACACACAGACAGACACACAGACAGACACACACGCAGACAGACACACACACAGACAGACACACACGCAGATAGACACACACACAGACAGACACACACGCAGACAGACACACACACAGACAGACACACACGCAGACAGACACACACGCAGATAGACACACACACAGACAGACACACACGCAGACAGACACACACGCAGATAGACACACACACAGACAGACACACACGCAGACAGACACACACGCAGACAGACAGACACGCAAACAGACAGACACACAGACAGACACACACGCAGACAGACACACACACAGACAGACACACACACAGACAGACACACACGCAGACAGACACACACACAGACAGACAGACACACACACAGACACACAGACAGACACAAACACAGACAGACACACACACAGACAGACAGACACACACACAGACAGACACATACACAGACAGACACACAGACAGACACACAGACAGACACACGCAGACAGACACACACACAGACAGACACACACACAGACAGACACACACACAGACAGACACACACACAGACAGACAGACACACACACAGACAGACACACACACAGACAGACACACACACAGACAGACACACACACAGACAGACACACACACACAGACAGACAGACACACACACAGACAGACACACACACAGACAGACACATACACAGACAGACACACACACAGACAGACAGACACACACACAGACAGACACATACACAGACAGACAGACACACAGACAGACAGACACACAGACAGACACACACGCAGACAGACACACACACAGACAGACACACACACACACACACAGACACACACGCAGACAGAAACACACAGACAGACACGTTCATTTCCAAGTCAAAATGCAGAACAACAGATGGCCAAAATAAAATAAAATGTAAACAACAAGACTGTTTTAAACTGAACACGTTTTTATTAAAAATGTGAATTAATATTAGTTCAAATTCAAAAAATTCGTTCGGATTTATATTTTGATAGAAGATGTAATTTGTAAATAGCGATTCGCATATTTTTTCAATGTAATTTTCTATAAATAGACACGTCATTATGGTTTACATTTTGTTGAGTAAGTACCTAGACAAATTTTAATGAACTAATAGCAAAGTACCTACCTAATAGGTATTAATCTTACCTTTCAGCATCAGCAGGAAGTTGAAAAAATGACAATGTTGGTTTTATAATTGTCGTATTTAGGCACCCGTAAACACTGCAATACGCACAATCTCTTGACGCCGCCATTATTTTTAGCCACGTTACGAGGCGAATAGAGCGGATGGCGCAGCGCAGCGAACGCGACCGACTTGCGCGACGCGCGGAGTGGCTCTGTGGCACTACGAAGTTAACTGACTTAGCTGCAGTGTAAAACGTGCCGCTGAGTCACGCTGAGTCCGGGCGTCGATTTTGGCCCTCTAGTATGAAGTCGAACTACTGGTTAGATTACTTCTATTGTGCCTGAGTTGTACCGCTCCGGGAATGCTTTTTTTATATGAGAGGGAGGCAAACGAGTGAGCAGGTCATCTTATGGGAAATGATCACCACTCGCCAGGAGTGCCAATTACCCACTGAATGTCCCAGGAAGCTTTTGTCTTGTGTGTCTGTCTCTGGTACCGTAACTTTTAAACGGGTGGATAGATTTCAATGCGGTTTTTTTTATTTGAAAGCAGGTTTTTTCAATCCGCTCCCTGAAAATCGCGTCAGCTGGCGTCACTCACCCCTGTCCCGCAGGTTGCGGAACATTTGCGGCGAGCCCTTCTTCAGAGCGGGCGTGTTGTCACGGAGCTGTTCGATCTCCTTTGTCGTGAGCACGCGCCGCTTCAGTCGCGCTGGAAACAATACATTTAGGAGATTAATTGGACGTAGTTATGCAAACAGGAACCAACCCACAATTACTAAAATGCACTCTATTGAGTTGGTAGAAGGTGCATTTTAGTAACTTGTTGCATTGTGGGTTGGTTCCTGTTTGCATAACTACATCCAATTTTGGTAATCAGGCTAAGCCGATGGTAAGGCTGCGTTTCGACTAGAGACGCGCGAGGATGTTTTTTTTAATTCGATTGGATGGCAAACGAGCTATATAGTGGGTCTCCTGATGGTAAGAGACCACCACCGCCCATAAGCATCTGCAAAACCAGGGGTAGGTATTGCATATGTGTTGCCAACCTAGAGGCCTAAGATGGGATACCTCAAGTGCCAGTAATTTCACCGGCTGTCTTACTCTTCACGCCGAAACACAACAGTGCAAGCACTGCTGCTTCACGGCAGGATTAGCGAGCAAGATGGTGGTAGCAATCCGGGCGGACCTTGCACAAGGTCCTACCACCTGCAAAATGCGAGCAATGAGTTTTCCTTTAACCAATAAAAACTATAAGCACAGCTTTAGAGGAAACAATTGAGCGCGATAAGATTTTTGTATAACTATACTAAACAGGAGAAAGATATGTGTGCAAGGAATGAGTTGCGAGGGATGTGTTGCGAGGAATCACAGACACAGAAATAAAGTCATCGACATAGCTCAGAGAATTAGCAAGTTGAAGCGCCAGTGGGCTGGTCACATCTGTTGAAGCGAAACCGCTGGAGTAAGCGAGTTCCTGAGTGGAGACCGCGTCTCGGCAAACGTAGTAGCCGGAGGGCCAGGTGGAGTGACGATCTGCGAAAGGCTGCTGGTAGAAGCTGGATGCAAGCCAAGAACAGGGCGCAATGACGTCCAACGGGGGAGGCCTATGTCCAGCAGTGGACTGTTATAGCATGCTACAGGCTGATGATTAATTATAAGGCACTCACGTCTCGGCTCCTGTTCCACCACGGACTCCAGAAAATCCTGCGGAGTCATGTACAGCTGGCCGCCGTACTCCACCGACGCGAACTTGATGAAGCGACGCTCCCGGGATGTCAGTTTCACCGATTTCGCCAGCTCGTCGGGCTGTTGAAGATAATACAACGTCAAGACTTTTTCTAATAACTTATGGGTTCACCATCTTGGACTAGTAAGAGGGAAAGTGGCTTAGGTAACCCAGGAACGTGATCTAAATAAAAGAAATTGCCTGTCTTCTTGAATTTTGGCAATAAAACTGTCGCGTTAAGTCCCGAGTGTACAAGTTAAAATTACGAAAGTTAAAAATAATATAGTCGTAGTTCAAGACTGTAACCTCTCAAAAACAGAATACTTATAAAATCCTAAGGAATAGTTGCCCAACAAAGCTCATTCGTATTTCACCCATTCAGACAAAAAAATATAGTTGACCCCGACACCGTTCAAGCCTTCCCCATTGCTCCTATTTGTAAAGATTTATAACTTCTTTAACACATCATTTACACTCTTGCCGTGAGCCTCACTTCATTCTCGCCTTTAGAGCGTGAATGTTAAGTTATTACCACCGGCGAAGTTTTCATGAATCGTTTTTTAAATTAAAATGCCGCATTTACATTCAAACGAAGTTAGCAGGGAAATGGGTAGGACGAGTGTGTAAATACGATACTTCTCATGCCACTGTCATTGCTACGTGTGCTAGGCTCCCCTAAAAAGCGGTTTTTGTGCGGAAGTCAAAGGACCGGCAGCGCGAGTGGAAGTGAGTGACAATGATAACATTCTACTCCGTCTGGTACGAAAATTCAACTAACGGTCGACAAATATATCATCTACCATTTTCTATGCCAAACTTTCTTTTTTTTCCTTCATTTGTACAAATCAATCATAATTATGTGTCGCAAAAGACAGCACGGACGCTGAAATAATTTCGACGTCTGCCATTGCCGAAGCTCGTTGAGTGGGCAGTATGTAAACACATACTCGAGCACGATCCTGCTGCAGCAGTATTTAGGGAATTATTACCGGCAGCGCGAAGGGCAGCGGCAGGGGCTGAAGGTTTTAGTACCTAATCGCGCTCGAAGTGAGCGTAGCGAGTCGCGAGTCGAGACGAGAGTAAGCGAGCGTTTGTGGCTCGCCTCGCCGCTCGCACGCGAGTGTTAATGGGCTTTAAGGGGTGACACTCACCGGTAATTTATCGGCATATTTGTAACAAAACGGCTATTAGCCAGAGGACAATGCGGTTCCGACGCGATTTTATTACAACCCACCCTGATTTACGAGCGTGATAAAAGACTTATTTCTTTTAATTTTAAAGTTAGGGTTGTACTTTGTGGGCCGCCGTCTGCACCCCTATTTTGACAGTTAATAGCTCTCTCTTATAGAAGATAAATTATAAATAAAATAGAAACAAGGAAAGAAAACAATGATGAATTGATCACCTAAGCGTATATGCACAATGTCAAAAAAACCGTTAAATAAATAATAATAATAAAAAAATGTTTATTTAGCAACGGACACTTGTTACAGTACATGCAATTTATCTATCAGACTCCAAACTAGGCTGAGCCTGTATCTTGGTAGCCTGCGAGTGTGTTTAAAAAATTAGCTGAAGTGTGACAGAATTTATTATATTTATTACAAACTAAATATTAAAAAACAACGAATTTGCGATTGCAGTGTGTTTATGTTTGTGTACGTGTCGCGTGTTTGTGTGATCAGTCAGAGACAAGAAAATAAAATACCTAACTGGGATACGACAATGTATAAACATTTACAGATTGCCGAAAAACAGAGCGCCGCAGCGATTCTTTATAAAGATTTAAATGCCACATATATTAAATAAAGATTCGAAAATGCGCTACATAACATACTATATTTTTTTATTTATCAACAGAAGTGGTACGAAAATCCATACTTAATATTATAAATGTGAAAGTGTGTGTGTTTGTCCGTCTTTCACAGGGCTGCCAGTAGATATTTTACAATTATTCGGCCGAGTTTCTAAAATTATACAAAATTGACTATCAGGATACAAACAATTCGAAAATCGAAATTTGTGTCATTCGATCCCTCTGACACTTACTTATGCTATTTAATACGAGAGCGAGAGGGATGGTACGATACGAACTTCGATTTTCGAAATTCGGAGTAGGGCCTCAGAGCCATTGAGGCACAGATACATAGAAAAAAAAATCTATTTGGGTGTGAGTTTCAAGTTGATAATATAACCAATATAACTGAGGCTTTCTGTATCCAATTATACATGAGAGTGCAGGATACAAAGAGGATACATTCAGCCACCTAATTATACAGGTTTTGTATCCAATTATACAATCTGGCAGCCCTGGTCTTTCACGCCGTAACGGAGCGACGGATCGACATGATTTTTGGCATAGGTATAGTTTATGGGCCCGAGAGTGACATACACTAAAGAAAAAAAAAACCGTACTGCGTCCCTGCTTTAAGTACCTAATTGTTTTATTCCACGCAACTTGATAACTACAGACGTTAAACGGTCAAAAATCAGTCCCAAGCCACTGCTCTCTGATTGTTACAGAAATCTCGGCGGACAGATGGACAGACGAGACAGTAAAGCTGAAGTTGGTCACCATTAGAAACGCGATACCCGTAGTGGTTTCCGCGTTCCCGAAATAACGGTTCGTCAGGAAAGTGCCCATTGGCGTTGATAACTTTTTTACAATGTGGTCTAATTCCAAAACCATTTCGAGGAGTAGGTTTATTCACTAGCTTTTGCCCGCGGCTTCGCCCGCGTGGAATTCGGTTATCGTGAGCTGTTTTTTCCGGGATAAAAGTAGCCTATGTCATTCTCGGGCCCATAAACTATCTCTATATGCCAAAAATCACGTCGATCAAGTGAAAGACGGACAAACATACACATTTTACACACACTTTCGCATTAGTATGGACATTATAACATTTTGGTAAAAAAATACTACATGATCGTTGTATATTTGCAAAATAAGGTTTAACCTTCATCATAAATTATGTGATTGAACCACCTAATCCTAACACTGACAGGTGTCAGATGAAGATGACACTATATTCATTTAAATTATTGTAACGGGCAAAGATAAACGTGGTTTTTAACGCCATGGCAACTATGGTTTAGCACATCTGATGGTGTAGTATCAAAGAGAAGTAACAGCGGAGGAAGCCCGCAAAATCAGGCAGATTATTTCAGACCGTTCGTATTTTTACGCGCCTGCCAAAGAAAAAGAGTGCATTGTTTTTGTTATGTCTGGTCCAATGGTCTTAATGACTGCCGCAACACGCGCACTACGCGCCACCGCTCTGCTCGCGCGACTGTCCGACATTTCATAATTCATAATTCATAATTGTGTTTCATAATTATTTAAATGAATATAACAAGACTACTTTAGTAGTTATTTTATTAGTACTAAACGCTTTATTTTAACAGCATCTGGGGATCGAGCTTAGCTCGGACCAAAACTCAAAGACACACATTTCCCAGAGACAAGACCAAGCTGGATCGATTGTTTCCTTGAAAACACCTACATACCAAATTTCATCGAAATCGTTAGAGAAAATAAGATATAGTGTATCTCAATGCTAAAACTAAGAGGAATGATAGAGGAGCTCAGTTCGACGTCGAAATTGGCAAAGTAAATTGTAATGTAACTTAACAAATATTTCGAGGACAAATTTCTGTATAATTTGGAAATATTCTGTACAATTTCTAACTTCTTTAAATTCTAACGGAAAATCTAAACAGAAATATAAAAATCAAAAAAGGTTTTATCATGATCGAACTAAAGGGTTATTACTACATTATAATACTATGAATATCATCGAAGACATCGCGTACACGATCAATTAATTAGTAGCCATTGATTTAATTACATATCGGTGAGAGGAAAGAGATAGAGATGATATAACCCGTTAGTTAACGCATTCATATGGTGTTTTAAATCACACATAGCAATGATGATGGGAACGGGTGATCACGGAAATATTTATCAATAAAAACCAAATGATTGTAAACTTGTAAAGAGAAGCCGATAACATTTTTAAACTGAATTTTTAGAATTACGTAACAGACGATTTGATTCTTTCTCACCATTAAATTAACTCGCAGTTAGGTCAATATTAATTGAGATATCGACACTTACTGTAACTTTAACATAGCTTTTTTATAAATATCTAAATGCTTAAACTAAAGATCAGTATAGGTATAGGACCGCCTTAGCAGTTCTCTCATCACCAAGTTGTTCTGAAAGATGTTAATTACGAATTAGTTGCCAAAGAAGAGGTTATGTTCGAGCAGAAACTATGATATGATAAAAAAAAATTGCAAATTTGCTGAAGACAAATTTCTTACTTAACTTTACTTGTATTGCCGTCTAAACTATGAGTGTCGATGTCTTTACCCCTTTATCTTCTTTCATTAATTGTAATAACTTAATTATTGCATTGATACCAACGCTAATAAATTTCGAGAAAATAGGACCATTGAAAGTAGGTAAAAACCTACTTACAAGATTTATTCAAAAGTAAAAGTACTCTTTGAAATGAACACAGATAAAAATAGAACCTCTTCCATTATTGAAGTTAATTAAAAAGATCAGTTCAACTACTGTTCTTACCAATCACCCACAAAGCTAGTTTGTTTCTTGGCACAGGAAACATAGTTCTGCAAGATACGTGAGTCATGATAAGTCAATACCACCAACTGTGCGATGTGTAGTGCGGCCCGGGTCGCTCGATGTACTGCGTCTGGTTCCCGATACGAGAAGCCCTGGCCTAGGGTGTAACGATACATAGCAATATGATAAAGGATTGTATTATAATATTTAATAAATTGTTTTGGCCGCAAATAATTTAGACAAAATGTCTATGATACTTAGAACTGAAATGCTAAATCCGTGTAAGATATTTCAAAACAGATACCTTTATAATTTATAATTGTTGACCAGTAAGTAATTGAACATTTTATCCACGCAAAGTAAACTAAAGGCATTGCAGTGATTATTATTGCTAAGTTAACTAACTCAGCTATCTGATGTAATAGATAGAGTCTAATCCAAAAACTTTTATAAAAGCTTTTTGATAATCAAGCTCTGAAAGTGGCTAGACATAAACATAGATCAGTACTTGATTTAACCAGCATACACAGGATACTGTGATGAAAAAGTTAAAAGCAACTTGGGGTCAGCCAGAAGCAATTATGTATTAATCCATTTTGATAAGAAATAATCTACTAGATTTAAATGACATACTACTTTCAACGGGTTGACACTGTAGACAGCTATGATGGAGTATTATGTTGCCAAGAGGGAGTCCTTCAGACAGATCAGATAACAACCAAGGGCTAGGCTACTAGGTATTCAGTGGACTAAGACATTTTATATATATATAAGTACTGTCATATCCAACGGAAAAACGCTAGAACACACTGCAGCAAAAAGTTTTTTTTTTTCAACTTCGATCAATATTTTAGCAACTTTAATGTTTTATGCCAGTTCGAACACGGCTTTACGCATCAAACAGTTACGATTTAGAACACAACCCTTCACAGTTAACACGAGATTATGCGTCCAACATTAGCGTTTACCGAGATAGTGCAGGTTTGGAGCATAACTTATCTTTTTATTACCTCTGAACGAGTGTTTATTTATCGTGTTAGAATATAAATAATGTTAATTAAAATGGTTAATGCCCATTTCCCAACTTCCTGGAAACAAGAAGCTGGTTTTGTATGATTTAATAGTTTGACGCATCTTCGTTTTACGATTTCATTTTAGCCTTCCATTTGTTTACTCGTATCGCGTTAAGTGGTGCATAAATAAAAAAAAATATCATGAAAATAGAATTTAAGTTCCTGGTTATTTTTGTTCTTTTCCAATTTGATAGATTCTGGCTGTACTTTTTGAAGACCCATTTCAACGTTCTGGCTGCGGAGTAGTAAGGTAAGGATGGTTGTTGTCTTCTTCGATTTTCTAAATTTTCTTGCCATCACGCTTATTACTAAAAACCATTTCTATTAAAAAAATATCTGTCTATTCTAAAATACTGCTCGTTACGATTTAAAAGGTGTTTGATATCAGTGGCCACTTGTTGAAAAAAAAAATTAAATCTCAAAAGCCGTGGTGGCCGAGTGGTTTGACCTATGGGCTAGGGGACAGGGGAGGGCAGCTTCCCCCCTCTGGAAATTGTATGTTCTACAGTATATTATGCTCCGTGTTTGCCCTACACACTACATATACCTTGTGTTTCGTGTAGATGTCTTTGTGTAGTGTGTAGGTATGACAAAACAAGCGCGGGCGATCTGACCTGAAAAATCAGACTTGCCCTTCCCTAGGCCAGAAGCTGGGTACGCTCGTGCATAAATATCTGACAGATCTCTATTTCTACGGACGTGTCGGATATTTTTGGATGGCAGATAAATGCAGGCCCTATACCTCGAAGTGCAAAACTCGAACTTCGTATGTTGCCGTTCCGCTGACGCTTGTCATTTAATACGCGAGTGAAAGGAACGGTGCGATACGAACTTCGATTTGAGAGTTTCATAGTACCTAGCCCCTTAGGTGACTGTATCCACTGGAAAATAATGTATTTACAACAAAATAACGGTCTTCTCGAGAGCAAACTTTAAATCAATCAAAAATACGAATGTACACCCAAATATGGTTCGGTACTCTACCTATTTCAATACACCGAACAATTAGAAACATAAAGGCAGCATGCCAAGTGAAATTACAATATACCCAAGCATTATGTAAACGCACTCACAAACATGTCAAAGGTAGCACGTGCGCATTTGCACTGAACACTATTGAACACCGAAAGGTCTGAAGTACGTTGATTTTTAATACATTGTTGCCCCTTTAGTTTACGAAGTCAAGCAATTCAGCAAAAGGTCGTAACTTCTCAGGATTTTATTGTCTTTTGTGATATTTTGGATTGTCTAGGCAGAACATTAATAGACTGTGTTGTTAATAACGCAGTGCGACAGTTCATGCGATACGAATATTTGTACAATGGTAGTGTTTCGATGTCGAGTAGGGATTTATTTGACGTAGGAAGCTCAGGGATGGGCTTGGGTTTTATTTTTATTAGCCTATTTTTGTGTCCCACTGTAGGGCAAAGGCCTCTCCTCTCTCCTTACTTGGTAGGCAGGGAAATGATTTATTTAACTATTTTTTTTTTCACTAGTAGTATTTGATTAGAGCTGTAGTAATAGTTTTGGTGATTTTAGAAGCCGTGATGACCAAATGGTTTCACCTATGTTCTCTCAAGCAGAGGGCCGCCTTTAAGATATGACATTTGAAATTTAACATACGTTGAAACTTTTGTGAGGAAACCTGGATAAATCTAAGACGATTTTTTTTATTAAGATTTCCATTGTAAACATTGTAAGTTTGAATTAAAAATACAAACTGAAATATAGATGCACAGAAAAACCAGAAAAATAAGACCAGCACTGGAAATCGAACCATCTATATTTCAGTTTGTATTTTCAATTTAGGTTTTACGGGATGACGGTAAAAGTAAAAATTTGGAATTGAAATAAAAAATACAAAAAGATTCCAAAAAACCAATCTTAATTGTAAGTTTGTTTAAAAAAAATACACCTCGTTGAGTTTCTTGCTGGATTCTTTTCAACAGAGGCTTTTCCGAACCTGTGGTAGATTTTTGACATTGACACTAATTGATAGCCAAAACTGAATAAAATGTTTTGACGTGACTTGATTTAATCTTGTAGAGCTCTAAATCCGCCCCTGTCCGCAGCGCCTCACACAAATCAATCAGGAGCGTCACTGGCCGGCGCCGGCGCCGCTTAGCATGCCGCGTGTTTATGCAAATACCTCTAATCTCATATTGCACCTACGGTTAACTCCCATGGAACAATTAACTTTAAAATGAATACGCCGGGGGTTCAAATCGTTCGAGATGGGTAATGCAGTTAAGTGATAAGAACCGGTATATTTTTTTCATTAAGTATTTTATGTAACTCATACTGAGACAAACTATTGTTTTACATGTTGTGATGAAGATCTTAAAAGGTACCATCAGTCAAATATGTGGTCTGCCACCCTAAAGTTGATAATCGTTTGCATGCCATAAAACAATAATGCCAATAGACGTGTCTGTCAACTCGAAAGTTCGACTTTAGCAACATATTCATTTGATAGGAACTTGTTTAAAAATGATAGACCACTTACTTGGCCGATGGTACGTACGCAAATCAAAATTAACCTGTTAAGGCACAGTAATATAAAAAATAACAATAAAAATTGGTAACAGGGAACTACTAACTTATCAAAAAAGATGGCCCTTTTATAAATTGACATTAAGCCCACAACTTTGGTTTAGTCAGATTTAAACTCAAAACGAGTCCGATTCGCAATGGCTCAAAAGAAAAATAAGTTTTT
This sequence comes from Choristoneura rosaceana, assembly GCA_037349165.1. Classification (NCBI taxonomy): domain Eukaryota; kingdom Metazoa; phylum Arthropoda; class Insecta; order Lepidoptera; family Tortricidae; genus Choristoneura; species Choristoneura rosaceana. The sequence continues at coordinate 3,211,281 of JAZBNJ010000012.1, read as the reverse complement.
ATTATTATCAATTATCCATGCTGTATTTTGGTTCCTCCCTTAATTTACTACCTTTCTTAAAATAATACATGGCGTAATTAAGATTTCTGCAGACTTAGCACAAACATTAAGCTGACTACAGACAAAATGATGATAAAGCTGTATCGGATGGACAGCCGTTACATGGGAGCCGGGTTTATTGCTGCCGCGAGCAATAGTTATTCATGACGTCCACACACCACTGAAAAGTGTGGAGAAAACGTCTACCTTTTGGACGGTAAGCACGCTTAGTGTCCCTTGTCACTTCGTTTACTCGAAAGCGAGTTGCAAAAACGTATACCAGCTCTCGGACTGTAATTGTATTTGCATATGCGAAATTTTTTTCAGGCAGACACCTACCGGTATTATTATTAGTGTTAGTGATCTTGAATGCATGTATAAGTAGTTCAAGAAATATGATTTGGTAACTGGCTATTCGCTTCGAAAGTTGACTCCGCTTTTGTTTGATAATGACAAAAAACATAACTCTCCTTTGAGCAGTCGGATAAAAATATCATAGTGAAGATGGTAAATTCATTTTTCCTGGACTATAAGTACTACATTATCATACTTAAATTATAGTTCTGTGTCTATCTGCATAGTAATTATTACGTAATATTTGTCATTTTTAATGGAATAACTTTTTCCAATATGCATGCGGTCGACCAAGATTTTCTTTTATTATAAGCCCCTGATATGACAATACATACATATTGACAAAAAAAAAATATATTTGTCAGACAAAAAAGCCACTCCGCTGTTATCAGCAGCTCGATCATACAAATTAACCCCTAGACCAAATTATGAATCAAGTCATAAAGACATCAGAGAAAGGTGCCGGCCGACCAAGTCGCGTAAAGCACACCGTTTGACAGTTTTACTGTAACGCACGTTCGTAACAAAAGGTCAGACAAACATTGTAGTGGGATTATTCGTAGGTACAATTTGATTTTTAAACCGATTTGATTGTAAATTACATCTACATCTTATTTATATCCGTACTAATATTATAAATGCGAAAGTGTGTGTGTTTGTATGTTTGTCCGTCTTTCACGTCGAAACGGATCGACGTGATTTTTGGCATAGAGATAGTTTATGAGCCAGAGAGTGACATAGGCTAAGTTTTATTCCGGAAAACTTAACAGTTCCCGAGGGAACAGCCAGATCATAATTTGTGAGAGCGAGCGAAGTGAGCGAGCAAGACGGTTCGGAGCAGAAGCGCCTCGGATAGGTTAGGTTAGGTTAGTGTGACTGTTTGAGATTTTTTTAGTCAAAATATTCCCAACGAGTCACAGTGTGACAGTAAAGGGTGTGACTCATTGGGAACAAACGTTAAAAACTGTCCCATCTAGTAACAGTGTGACTTGTTGGAATTTTTTTAGCAAAAATTTTCCCAACGAATCACAATATGAGAGTTAAGGGTGATTTGTTGGGAACAAACGCTATTATGGCATCCTACGGATATTTATTTTGAGACATTCAAAAAACTGTATACGGTTTGTGCTAGTGCTGCAGTCTGGTGGCAGAACATTGCAGTAACTTTCCCCATTCTACGGGTACGACTGCTCTATGAACAGAAAAACGCGGTGTGCAAAGACTTTAAAGTAGCTCGGCAACACATTGAACACAAAACGGCGGAAAGCATTAACACAGGTACTCGGACGTTAGCAAATGTAACCCGCTACGAGCCTAAATTACACCGGCCCAGTGTGTCAAGGAGCTCGTTACAGGCAACCTGACAGTCATAAGTGATACGTCCATATGTTACGGGCTAGTTAGACCACTGCTGGTACAACTGGCGACTAAGGTTTCCTCATGATACTGGTATAGTTATACCTACCTAAATATATCCTCCTGAGGAGTCCACATAGGCTCGATATTTACTAAAAGTCCGAATGTAATTTTTGTCAGAATGATCGTTTATCATAACTCTTTTTTCTCTGAATCTAATGATTGTTTAGAATTCTTATAAAATAAACCTAACCTAACCTATAGTTTTCTACAGGATGACCATTTAACATTTTAAGAAAAATCAGTGGTTTCAGTGTGAAAAAATTCGGACAAACGATGATTCGGACAAAAATTACGGTATGACTAGCGAAGAGTAAGCGAACTTTGGCTCTCCCCCTCCTGAGTTCTGACATTTTTAACAAATTTAGCGTTTAAGACCTAGAGGTGGTTGATCTGCTTTATTATTTTGGATTTTATTTCAAAATTCTTAGAATTCTTTATTCAATGAACAATTTGTACTTTATAAAGTACATTCCGCCGTTATTCTTAGTGTATTAGTCTTTTATAAAGTACGCGAAGACTTAGAAGGCTATAATATTGGCTATAATGTTTTAGGGTTCCGTAGACAAAGTAAAATTCAAAATCTTTATTCCATTTACTTAAATTTAGGCTAAAATAAGCACGAATGTCAAAAAAAATCTAACACCGTTTCGGAAAAACCTTTGTCGAAAAGTACTACCCGACAACGCAATTTAATGACTTAGGAACATTACAAGTATTTAACACAGTAGATTCGCTATTTGAAGTGAGGGATTGCCAGTGCGGATCGGAATTGTTTCCAAACATCCTTGATCCAAAAGTCCTATAAGAAAGCCATATAGTTTTGCCATATCTGGAAGCTTGACTGAGAGACTACTTATAAAGCTGTCAAAGTGATAAAATATAAATTTACAAAAAAAACATTTTAGGCTACCTCCGATCCGATACACTTTAAGTAGGAATGATTTGGTCCTAAGGTATCTTTCTTAATTCCATCATATTTGAACAATTTGAAAAATTTATGAAATACTAGCTTTTGCCCGCGGCTCCGCCCGCGTGGCTTTCGGTTATCGCATAAAAAGTAGGCTATGTAACTATCGGGCCCATAAACTATCTCTATGCCAAAAATCACGTCGATCCGTCGCTCCGTTACGACGTGAAAGACGGACAACACACAAACACACTTTCGCATTTATAATATTGGTATGGATTTTGGTCAACTTAGGTACGGAGCCCTAAAAAACGTAGTGGTTCATATGCGCAAGCGCCGTGGCTAGCTGTACAAGCAAGCTCTAACGATAACTGTTGGCTAAATGATGATTATGCTTGTCCGTACCTTGATAGCTCTGAAACGGTACGTTATTAATTTTATTAAACGCCACCTATCGCTTTTAAAGGCGTTAAACAGATGTGAAATGTGTGTATGGCTTTCCCATGAACATCTAATATGCAGTTAACGTTTAGAAGCGAGAGAGGATGATAATTCACTGTGTGTTTAGCACCACTCGTATTACACGTTTACTTTAATGTTCTGCTTCAGTTAAAATAAATCCAAGTGACATCGCATATTGAAAATGGAGAAATATCTATCAAAAACCTTGCGGCACATTGTTTTCGGATTAATGGTTTTTCTGAAAACGCTGGTAGTATAAAAAGAGACATGTAAATGAGCCTCTTACAGCCTAAATTCAGAATAAACGTTTTGATTTTGTAAAGTAAAATCCTAATGAGTTAAAACGTGCGAAAAAATGATAATTCTTTTTTATTTTATTTGAATATAACATCATCAACATAACTTCACCAACAATTGTAAACATACTTACAGCCTTTCTCGTTTAAGACAACGAACTTTCAATATGTCGAAGTTATAACAATGCGGAAGATTACTGTGGGGTTTATGACTTCGACTTTGAAAAGATGCAACTACGGGGTAGTTCCCGTCTCTTTCGTCCCCTGGGACCAGTGGGAGCTACCGTATATAAATACGGTACTAATGGGACAACTAAACTTATCGTAAGGCCGAGTACGCACTATGCGGCGAACCGCGCGGTTTTAGCGCACCGTCTCTTTCTCAAGCAATATTTTGAAGAGGGACGGCACGCTAAAACCGCGTACTTAAAATGTACGCACATAAAACACAAGGAAGAGTTTGTTCAATTGTTGAAACTAGAGTGGTTTTGGCAGAATAACAGTTAAGGCTTACGTACTAATTGTATAAAGAAACGCCGTACACTAGTAGACTTCAGGTTAAGTTAATTTTTATAACTCCGGACAAAAATAGAGGGGTGTTATAAGTTTGACCGCTGTGTCTGTCTGTGGCATCGTAGTTCTTAAACGGGTGGACCGATTTGAATGCGGTTTTTTTATTTGTAATCAGGTTTTTTGGTGATGGTTCTTTGACAGGTTTCATCAAAATCGATTTAGCCGTTTTTGAGATACTGAAGTTTGAAGTGACAAAGTCGGGGGTTTCCAACTTTTTGTTGGTTAGGAACTTATGAGTAAAGTAATTATCGTCTTCATTATATCAGCCACAGATCATCCACTGACAGGGGGAGGCTCTATAAATTTCCAGTTGAAACCGGTGACCGGTGTGCCCGGTTGAAAACGTGTGTTCTAACGTAAAGGTAGCGTAAGGTAGTTAGTGTTGGCGACTGTACGAGTACAATCGATGACTCAATATGTTTGTGATCCTTTTAAGCCCAATTAGCGCCAGACTAGCACATCGTTAACCAAACAGGATTGGCTTTTTACAAGACAAAAGGGTATTGTTAGGAAGTCGTACAAGGACTACGAAATCAGTCGAAAATTATCCAATACAGAATTGTCAATATATGTTTTATATCGGCATTGGCTTCTGCATCGCACCGTGATATAAACACAGCTACAGTCAATCAGGTTGATTCCTGGGCCACCTTGAACCTATCAATTTTATTTTTATAAGTACGGAATACACTCCAATTGAATACACATTTCAAATAACATTAGTTTTGGATTTGCTGACAATTTCACTCGTTCCTTGTCAATTTTAGAGTTGCCAGTTATCCTCCTGAGTCCTGACTTTTTTAACAAACTTCGTGCTTAAGACCTAGACGTATCTAGTTGACCTGCTTTGTTATTTTGGATATTATTTCAATACTCTTAGGGGCTGCTTCACCATCCATTGATTAGTGTTAACTGACGGTTAAAGGCGATGCCGTCTCTATTTGTTTTGCTCGAATAGACGGAGACGGCATCACATTTAACCGTCAGTTAACACTAAATCAAAGAATGGTGAAGCAGCCCCTAAGAGTTTTGAAATAATATCCAAAATAAAAAAGCAGGTCAACTAGATACGTCTAGGTCTTACGCCCCTTAGAATTCTTTATTCAATGAATCATATATGTACTTTATAAAGTACATTCGGCCGTTATTCTTAGTGTTAATTGGTGCTTTATAAAGTACGCGAGGACTCAGGAGCATTATGCTTATAAATTTGGAATTTTATTACTAAATAAATTGTCAATACTAACAAAATAGTAATACACACATTTTTTGCATTTTTATTAAACAGTTAGAGTTCAATACAACAAAAGAATGTCTGTATTGTGTTCTACAGTGCAAAGAATTTAAATACACTTATGTATGTTTAAAATTTAATGCAAAAGCTATGCGTTCGCGCTGCCGGAGTCGGCTGTCATCCCTCCGCCAATCACGAGCCGCCTCGCGACTGATTTATGGAATTATAAATACATAATTTATATTTGTCTACTAGCTTGCTTTACAGGATGCAGCATGGCAACAGATATTGTACGAGATATTTTTGGAGTAAAATGACAACGCCATAGCAAGTTTTCAGTAAACATGAATAGGATGTCAGGTCCAAAAAGAAGAATTTGTTTTATTTTTCATTTTTGTTAATTGACTTCCCTATTGATTTGTGGCGTTTAATAAAGAATAGTTTTATTATATTGTTTTATTATATTGTTTTATTATCGCATCTGCAATACCCCTGGTGTTGCAGATTATGGGCGGTGGAGATTTCTTACCACCAGGAGACCCACTTGCTCGTTTGCCATCCAGTCAAATAAAAAAAAAATGTACTGCATGATCTGATCCTATTTTCAGGGTGCTTTCCCCTATAAATGAAGTGAAACAGGGTGGTGCAGCATCCCGCCAAGAATTAAAATCTTTGTCCATTTATAAATTGTCTTCTTTGTTGCGTTTCTATGGAAGCACATCTTAATACTTGGGATATTGAAACATTTAAACACAACAGCGAGAAAATCATACAAAATGCGACGGCGAACCACACTAATAGTCTTTGAGCGGTTGGCAATCAGCTGCAGAGAACAACCTCCCTACGATAAAAATATAATTATCTATGTGGGGACACATTTTTTTGCAGCTGACTGTACCTTTGATATACCTACAACAAATACAAGTAAACAAAAGTTTGTTATTAATATTAAATTAGTCCGGCGCCAGTTGGTAAGGCAGGATCGTAATTCAGTTGAGCTGTTTACGTTGAGACAAGACGTGAAGTGAGCGAGTATAGTGCTGTTACGCATGGAGCACACTGAGGTGTTCAAGACAATATACTATTAACTGAAATTAAATTAATTTTTGTTAAATATTACATTTTGATTACAAGCTTTTTTGCTGCATGTAGGTACAGTCGCCATCAGATATATCTAAGCGGCCAAGGTGTCCAAATATTTCTGAGCAAGACCAAATTTCAATAAATTCTGCACACTATAAATACCATTTATATCATAGCTATTGCAATTCCAAAAATATGTAAGCACTCTGTTTTCAATAATTTCTATACATACGACCAGCCAAAAATATCTGATCACACAAAACATCAAATTAATCTAAGCAACAAAGGCGTCCATAAATATCTGCACATTTAAGCAAAATATACCTTTAGTCTTTGCGTTAAGGTTGAATGTTTCAATGCATGTCTGTCTTTATACCGAGTGGCAGCGTCAGGTATAAATGGAACCCTGAAGTCAGACAACTATCTATGACTTTGGATGTCAAGCTTACTGGTTAGTAATACGGAATATTACTGCAATTTTAGCACAAAACCGTAAACAGTTTTTTGAGTATCAAATGGCATAATATCATATTATTTCAATTCTTTTTTTGGAAATATCCTCCTAAGTCCTTGCATACCTTATAAAGGACCAATTAACACTAAGAATAACAACAGTTTATAAAGTAGGTACAAATTGTTCATTCAATAAAGAATTCTAAGAATTTGGAAATAATATCCAAAACAGTAAAGCAGGTCAACCACGTCAGGTCTTAAGCACTAAGTTTGTTAAAAAATGTCAGGACTCAGAAGGAGCTCTATCGTTAAGCAGCGTTTGCACCAGTAATGTGCGAGGGATGTGTTTTTTATTAACCAATAGAAACGCTTTATTTACACATCCTCGCACAGCACACCTCTGATGGAAACAGCTAAGCGGAGCGAAGCAAGGTAAATGAAGTGTTTCTATTGGTTAATGGAAAACATATTCCTCGCAACACATCCTCACACATCTCTGGTGGAAACGCTGCTTAACTATCGATGTAAATATCAAGTTATTTTGTTACTAATACTAATAAGTAATAAAATGTTATCATGATTTTTAAAGGTACTAATACTCTTTGGTCATGATCTGTCATGGCGACAAAATAATAAAGAGAACTGACGTAATCATGGGTTTTCTAGTGTCGCCCCCAAAGAGAATATAACCACTACGTTTTAAGAGGCGGGACTCCCATACTAGCGAATGGAATCGAGTTTGTATTGAGTCTGCATGGCAAACCATTACCAAAATGTACGCCTACGCGTGTATGTATGTGTGTGTCAAAGGGAAATTTTGCCATAAAAATCCTTTTTTCGTGATTATGTCGACTTGTTCGATTTCCACAAATTTCATACGTTATAAATCGTCTTTCCGGTGCCAATTTCACAAAATATGTTTACGTCAGTCACGTGTCACTACTTTAGAAAACAATTAAGACGAACTTAAATAGAAATCTAAAGAAATTAACGAATAAAGTATGCGAGTCACAATCACAAGCTAAGCAACATGCCTGACTTAAGGCCGCCATCAAGGGGAATAATAATAATAATAACATGCCTGACATGACACTCATGACAGTTGACCTGACAGCTAAACCATAGTAACTGTACTGAGGTTTTAGTTTATATTATATTATGGTAATGGTTTGCCATGCAGATTCCATACAAAAGTTTTTTTGTTCTAAGTTGCGCGAGACTGGTCGCCCCCTGCACAGAGCTTTGCCTAATATCTGGGGGAACGGCAGTGCCCCCGCCAAGTCGAGCAAAACAAAGGCACGGCAAAGATTTTACATGAAGAAGTTTCATGTTATTTGAAAAAAATCAAAAAAATACATTACGAAACGTTTTCCGCAAAATAACTCAACTATACACCGTGTTTTTAGGGTTCTGTAGCCAACATGGCAAAAGCGGAACCCTTAGTTTTTTTTATTCGACTGGAAGGCAAACGAGCAAGTGGGTCTTCTGGTGTTAAGAGATCACCACCGCCCATAAACATCTGCAACACCAGGGGTATTGCAGATGCGTTGCCAACCTAGAGGCCTAAGTTGGAATACCTCAAGTGCCAGTAATTTCACAGGCTTTCGCTATGTCTGTCTGTCTGTTCGTTCGCGGCTTTGCTCAGAGACTATCAATGCTAGAAAACTGTAATTTTGCACGAATATAATGTAAACTATGCCGACAAAACAGTACAATAAAAAAATCTAAAATAATTTTTTAGAGTACCTCCCATAGACGTAAAATGGGGGTGATTTGTACTGTTTTCGATGATTGTCAAATCGATATCGCTTACCTGAAATGAACATATTTAAACTATTAGCTAATCTATTATGATCCATTATGACAATGGCACAAGGTATATTTTGCTTAAATGTGCAGATATTTATGGACGCCTTTGTTGCTTAGATTAATTTGATGTTTTGTGTGATCAGATATTTTTGGCTGGTCGTATGTATAGAAATTATTGAAAACAGAGTGCTTACATATTTTTGGAATTGCAATAGCTATGATATAAATGGTATTTATAGTGTGCAGAATTTATTGAAATTTGGTCTTGCTCAGAAATATTTGGACACCTTGGCCGCTTAGATATATCTGATGGCGACTGTACTTTTATTTGACTGTACTCGCATTGTCATCCATACTACATTTCCGTACCAAATTTCAAGTTGATGCCATCAAACGTTGAGTTCCGTTCTGAGATGATCCTGGCCGAACTACCAGGATTTCACTACTAGATTATTGTACTGTCACCTAATTTATATAAGTATGTCAAATTTCAAGTCAATCCGACCACTGGAAGTGGGTTTTAGCTTTCAAGATTTGACCCAAAGAAACAAACAAATAAATAAATATATAAACAAACAGGGTAAGCTAAAGAAAAACTTGTAAAAATACATTCATTCATTCAAGAAATAAACAAAACATGGCAATATGTAAAAAAATCGTATGTCGCGAATGGTCCCTACTCAGCAAACTGTCGGTCTTGCGAACGGAGTTAATTTTCTTTAGGGACCATTACAACGGTTTCTCTTCATTACTCGGAGGAACAGGGTGAGCCTACCGAGACGGTCTCTTGTATGGGCTGCCACCGATCAACAGAATTGGGAGAATCTCGAAAGGCAACCGGAAGGAAGCGTACTGTCTTCGTCAGTCAGTGATATGAGAGAAACTTTAAGCCGTTGCTGTGCCGTTGCAACATGTTTTAATGAAAATGCCCAAGTACGACCAAGGAAGCATTTCTAAAAGGCCACATCGCCTTGGTTGCAGTTGGTTGCCTTATTATTTTATCCTTTTAATGCTGTGAACGACCAACGTATACGACATATAAAGGAATACAGATTTATTTTGTTTCTGCGCTTGGTGAACCCGTACCTATTCCCTTTGAGTTTTCATACACGCAAATTATACCGTCACATGCCACCAGTAGTCACAACCCGCCGTCCGGGCTTCCAACATGTTTTGTAATTAAAACACTGACTACTTGATATTAATTTGTGCATACGCGTTCCAGAGTAACATCTAAATTTAAATAAAGCAGTAGGAAGAATGCGCTATTAATTGAACAGTAAGACTTCTTGCCAGATTATTGTCACTGGAGGTTTTTCTGAAACGGAGGCAGATTTTTTGACATTCTAAGTACTTGTTAAGTATAGCCTAATTAAACTGAACAAAGATATTTTGACTTGACTTGACTTCAGCAGCGGTTAAAGGACCGTGTGACGTCACACCTACGTACACTTTTTAGTAAGAAGTGACTTCACGGGCCTCTTCTCTCTAACTTTGACGACTTCACCTGTGTCTTTCTTTAACCCCTGACGCGAAAAGAGGGGTGTTATCAGTTTGACCGCTATGTGTGTCTGTCTGTGGCACCGTAGCTCTTAAACAGGTTTACCGATTTGGATGCGGTTTTTTTATTTGAAAGCAGGTTTTCTTGCGATAGTTCTTAGACATGTTCTATTACTATCGGTTCAGCCGTTTTTGAGATATTAAACTTTGAAGTGACAAAGTCGGGTTTCTTCCAACTTTTTTTTGGTTAGGTTATTGTTTGATTGATACGAGAGCAAATAAAAATTGTATTATAAAATGTCCTATATTTTGTGATAAGTAACCTAACTGATGAACCAAATATACTTTTACTTTTGTTACGAAATTTACAAAATTTTAATGAACAAGTTAATTGAATTAGTAAAATTTTTATCACACATTCGCGAACCACGCGTCTATATTACGGGCAGTGACCTTATAAAATTGACGTCGCAGTGACAGTTATATTTATTAGTATTATTAGTTAATATCAACAACAAACTGCCAGATCAAAGGGCCCGCCTGCATTGAAACTGACACTGGCGTATCGACGGAGGTGACAGAAGTGGAACTGATTTTTCCGTATGATTGGAGTTTAGGTATTTGTTCAAGAATTTTAAGCTAGGTAAGGTTATTCAAGCTTTATGTTCCAATAATTTTGCATAGATAAATAAACGTCTAATTTCAAATTCAAATAATTTATTCAGTAAATAGGCCGCATTGGGAACTTTTACACGTCATTTTTTAAACTACCAGTGCTTTCGGAAAGACCATCATTGCCAAGAAGAATGCACCGCAAGAAACTTGGCAGAAAGTAATTCTTTCAAAATAAAATAATTACAAATAAAATACTAAAAAACTACAGTATACGATTAAAGAAAAATTCAATTGCCGCTATCCATGTTTTAATATACGTAGGTAAGGTACGTACTTTGCGTATAATAAAATTGGCCTCCAAGAAATAAAAACTCCGGAGAAATTTGTTGCGGACGATCAGTTTACGTTATTTTATGTATTTTTTAATTTTTAGTTTTATCACATGAGTCCAAACTCTTTTTGTTGTCTTGTTATTAACCCCAAAAAAATTGACGAAGTAAATTTTATTTGCATGGGGCCTAGTGATATTTAATTTTTCGCTGGTTAAATATTAATTAGAAGCCGAAAAAGACATACGAGTAATGCCATCGCATTTGTTTATTTGTTAGTTAGAAGACATAAATAAAAAAGTTTTTTGAGTAACATAGAGATTATGACAGTTTTATTTTCTGTATCTATCTCCTAAGGCTAAGTATTCTGAACTCAGAGATAAAGCGATACCGTGTATTATCCTACCTCCAAGACTAACCAGTTTACCGCTGAGATATTGCCACTTGGGCATTATTACGAATATTACGCAACCAGGTAATCCTTGTTTACGCATTCAACGCTGATAATCCGGGATCACAATAAAATGATAAACATATTTGCGTCGGTCGTGGTCATTTTCAGACAAAATACGAAAGGAGAAGTGTCAAAGCTTTTGTAACATTAAATCCATACTATAATATTATAAATGCGAAAGTGTGTTTGTATGTTTGTCCGTCTTTCACGCCGTAATGAAGCGACGGGTCGACGTGATTTTTGACATAGAGATATTTCATGGGCCCGAGAGTGACATGGGCTACTTTTTATCCGCGCGCGATAACCGAATACCAGGCAATAGTAATACATATTTCTCTGTTTTATAAGTACTTCTAAATATTGTTTACTTGCATTTTGAATTGATTAAAATAGGAATAACAGTTCAGAGATGTAACGCATTATTTGTTTGTAGGGTAACACGAATAGCGGCGCCGGCGCACCTTAGTGTCGACGCCTGTAGCCTAATCATCAAAGGGCGAAATTAAATTGACGCATGGGTAGTTTGTAAATTTGACAACTTTGCCTTTGGAATCTTCAGAGTACAGACACAGACCCTCGTAGGAAGTGAAAGCTAGTTGACAATAGCTCGGACACGCAGGTGGCACCGATGCTTTATCTCCGACCGGTAATTAAGACAGCCTTAAAAATAAGATAACGGGAAGACAAATTATATCGATACTCGGTTGCCTCAGAGATTACCGGAGATATCTTAAACATCGTTTATTTGACACACGCTTTATCGTGCTTGGAATGATTTATACAATGATACTTCTATGACTGTAGGTCTTACAATCGTAAGTTCTCATAAGTAAAACCCGAGTAGGATTATTGTTTTATGCGACACTAAAATGGTAGAGTTTTAATTACAAAGGTTTTCATCGTCTGATCCTTCTGTGATTAAGAGATAAACCAACATCATAATATTCTGAATTTTGATTCCTGGGACTTCTTGCATATTTAAAGAAAAAACAAGTGTACATTAAAAATGTATCCGGCTGCGTTGAAAAGAAGAATACCTACTTACATATGCAAATGATAGAGAAATGCGACTAATAAAGACATTGAAAATGCATCCTTCCGTATTGAAAAGAAGAATAGGTACCAATTGTGAAGAACAGAGAAATGCGAAGAGATTGAAAATGCATAATTCCGTGCTGAAAAGCGAAAAATAGAGAAATGAGAAAAGACAGAAAATGCATCCTTCCTTCCTCCTCCTCCTTCCTTTTTTGCGAAGCATAGAGAAATGCGGCTCACGAAAGCCATGAGGATAGAGACTTCTATAATTTTTGAAAAATAAACAAATATCATGGTATTGAAAATTAATTCTACCGTGTTGAAAAGAAGAGTACCCAATGCAAAGCATAGACAAAGGAGACTAATGAAGTTAGTATAAATGAAATTTAAAAGTAGGTACTTCAATGAAAATAATAAGCTAGGTGTTTATGTATCAGTGCTGTTTTGTCCATGAATAGTCCTTAGGCAACAAAGAAATCGAACAAAAAAAAATTGGATATATTTACCTGTTGTTAAAATTGATGATAACAAGCAGTATTACAGTGAAATCATGGTGATTATGGAAATCTCTTACATATTAAGAACACTGTCATTACTGTAAAAACTTTAACGGTGTAGAAAAAATATGGAAATTGAATATGGTCATAAAAATGTTAATCGTGAAATAAATGCAGGACTCAATGACCACGAGGTCCATTATGTCACTAATAAGAATGCAAAATTTCAATAAAGTAGCCTTATCACTAGTCATAATGCTAACCTGTATATTTAATGAACAACAACCGCAGACTACTCGTACGATTAGCTATAGCAAAAATCAGGACAAAACATCAAAACTATTTTTTTTTAATAAATGCCTAATTAGTGTCCTAGTGTTGGCAAAAGGCCCGACGTTAATTCTGCATCTTGTATCTGTCAAATTTAAATATTCAGTTATAAAAAGGATCTAAATAAAAACAAAGGCAAATAGAGAAGCAGATACTTACACAAAGCCTCCCATGCGACAGTAGCAAGCGGCGCATTCTCAAAATGTAAACACTTTCGAGATGCTATCGACACAGAGATCACAGGCAATTACCCGGCAGGTAATAATACAGCATACCGTGACGTTTATTACACAAGTGAGGTAAGCCACCGTGTTAGTGGGTGAGGCGATGAGGACAGTCGATAGTAGTCGAAATTGGGAGGTAGGTATAAGGGAAAGTTGACCACACGCGGGAGAAATGGAAATCTTTTCGGTGGAACAATGATATGTACTTGAATTTAGCATAATGTTTAAAACCTTTTAATCCAAGAAGTATTTCAATTTCACCACATGCAGTTTATGTCCATTTTTATTGCATTTGCATTGATTTCAAAAAACGACTCCTTGAATACATTTTACTCTTTTCTCTAAATTAGTCTGCAACTTATCTAATAGAGACTTTTGGTAAAAGTGTCTGAAAATTGTTTCATGCGTAATTCCTAATACACAAAACAACGACATGATTAGGATAGGTGTGCCTCAGTTAAATGTTTATCTCAGTATAACTATCTAATATTTCGTAAAATTATTTGCAAGTTTCAAGGTACGTTTACATTGAAGTACAAACTACATTCATACAAGTTCTAAACGTGTCTTACGTTTAAAAAACACTTTCGATTTCTGAATACATTCCCACACGAAGGATGGCTTTATTCTGATAGTAAATAGAAGTATAATCACTTCTTATAAGACGGTGTTGAATTCCTATAATCAAATAATTAGCCTACGACTCAACGCACTTAATTTTTATGTTACGTGAGAATTTCCTTTCCATTAGGTGTTGTTAGATTTTACCAGCGAGTCTAGAATAAAGTTAATTTATTAACACACCATTGCAATTGGTTGGTTGGGTTCTCCCATAGTCAGGTTGGCGCAACACAATACATTTCGCATATCTCTGGTTGAAACGCAGCCTAATGCAGTTTCAAAAGACTTGACTTTGACTTCGACATCTCTGGTTGAAACGCAGCCTAATGCAATTTCAAAAGACTTGACTTTGACTTTGACATCTCTGGTTGAAACGCAGCCTAATGCAATTTCAAAAGAATTGACTTTGAATTTGACATCTCTGGTTGAAACGCAGCCTAATGCAATTTCAAAAGACTTGACTTTGACTTTGACATCTCTGGTTGAAACGCAGCCTAATGCAGTTTCCATATTCACTGCACCGACCCAGAATATCGCCGCGCATCCTTACAGCGCCGCAAACGCAATCGTTAACAACTGACAACAAGCCCTCCGAGATCGTAACTCGCGAGATACCATCACGCGTGCGTGGGCGCTGCCGGGAAGGAAAACTTAGGGTTGGGTACTTTTAGTCACATAGCTCCTTAAAGCTTGCAATACGGCCAGTACCCCTAGTGTATTTTTTCGGTTACAAAATACGTCTCGCTCGCGTTCGCGTTAAAATCTCAATTTGTATGGAAACACGAACAGCGCCTCCTAGCGAAACGTTTGCGATGTTCGTGTAACGCGAACGCGATCGAGACGTACATTCCGTGAGATCTTAAAAAAACCTTCGGATTTTAGAAGCATGCTTCGGGTATTGACGATGACACGCGATCGTGATACGCGGTTCTGTTCTGTTATCAACTTGCAAAACTTTTCAAAGTTACCGTAAAAAGTTATGTAAAGAATAACCATCAGTACAAAATGAACCTTACTATAATAATATTACGCTTCTTTATCTTTTTCTAATTTTAATATAATATGACTTTTTGTCATGATACAAATAAAACAAAATCAGCATTTTCGAATTCTTCCATCGTCAATTTAAATTGAGAACACCCCGCCTCAACACAGTACTTTTGTTTGGAATTATATAGAGCTGTTGTTATACTGTATCTACTTCTCTTGGATATGTCAAATGAATTTTTTTGGTCTGCTTTCGTTTTAAATTTTTTTTAATGCACTTTTCGAAATCCCCGTTGCTTATATAACACGGTCTAGTACCTTATTAAAATATTTACGACCACTTTTTTCTTAAAAAATTCAACTTATATACAAAATATTTATAAATATATTGTAATCAATTTCCAGTGATTGGCTATTTACAGACATACCCTGCTTAAGTTGACTCGCCATGGAAATCTATTTCCGAAAAATAACAAACTACCTAAATAAATATATGCAATTGGTGGTTTTAACTGCTCTATATACATCAATGAAAACACAACGAGTGCACTCTACGCGTGATGGATTGCTACTGAGTCAAAAAGACAATTGTCATTTTTTACTAACGAATTCTTCCGATTTCTCCCGAAACCCGAAGGGTTTTCTAAAAGCTCACGGATTGTATTTTGTAACCGGAAACTTACACTAAGGGTACTGTGCCCTTAGTGTAAGTTTTCGGTTATAAAATACGTCTCGATCGCGTTCGCGTTCGAATCTCAATTTGTATGGAAACGCGAACATCGCAAACGTTCCGCTAGAGGCGCTGTTCGTGTTTCCATACAAATTGAGATTTTAACGCGAACGCGATCGAGACGTATTTTGTGAGCGGGAAAATAGACTAAGCATACTGAGCAGAGAATCTATATATATATATTGACTTTATCGTCTCTTCATCAAACTGACACGTGTTAAATAAACAGATGTTCAACAACCGAAAACTGTTGGTAATTACGAAGCGCAAAATTCGAACTTCGTATCTTGCCATCCCGCTAATGCTAGGGACACACACAACGCGATAACGTGAACATTCGCTTTATCGCAATGTGTGCAGCCGAATTCTCGAACTTCAACACTTCGCCCCAGTGTCGGTAAACTCGCACACATAAACTATCGATATTTCTTTGTTTGCAAAGTGGCCATGCACAATGCCGTAGGCCGAAGACGAAGTCTTATCGCAATAATTTTTATCGCGATGTATGTAGCCCTACCATAACGCTAATATTATTTAATACGAGAGTGAGAGGGACGGCACATACAACTTTAATTTTCGAATTTCGTAGTAGCCTCCTAGTCTCTTACGTTGGCAGCCCTAGTTGAAGCGTACGCGCACCAGAATTGAGGTGTTAGCATCATGTTCGGTGGTTCCGTTGACAGCGACATGGACACGCGGGGAATTATGAAGTCGCATCACTTGTTATATCATTGTGTGGAGATAGCGATCTAGGAAGTGAGGTCCTATCCTAACGGACAATGGTATATGCTTATGTTTAATGTTAATTTAATACAGAAATGGGTGAACTGAACGGACCTCCTATCGGTTGAGAGTAAAGAGAAGATAGTCGCAGCATTCAGCGTTGAATTGCTTTAGTATAATGTATTAAAATTAATTAATGTAGTAACTTCACAGGTCTACTAAAATATGTTTTATATTTTAGTATTTAAGAAGAAATTTCAAGTTTAGGAAGACCAACTCATTGTTTTTTATTCTAATTATTTGATCAATATCTCAATTCAAAAATTTTGTTACTTTTACGGTAATTACGTAAAACCTAAATCGAAAAAAAAAAAACTGAAATATAGATGCACAGAAAAACCAGAAAAATAAGACCAGCGCTGGGAATCGAACCCAAGTCCTCGGCATTTCGTGCCGCGTGCTATACCGCTACACCACCGCAGGACAACGGTACAGACACGAATTTCTCCTATGCACCACATACCTCAGCTTGTTTGTTTCTTTATTCAGCTACTTAAGCAATGATATCTATGCAGTAGCCCTCATCGAGAAACTTTTCGGTACCCCCATTTAGGTTTTACGGGATGACCGTAAAAGTAACAAAAATTTGGAATTGAAATAAAAAATACAAAAAGATTCCAAAAAATCAATCTTAATTTGATTGCTTTAATAACGATATCTCTTGTCCGGGTGAGCGGTTAGTTCCGATGAGGTGCCGAAAAGGGCAAGAATACATGGACAAAAATTTATATTATTATAAAGCACAAATATAGCTCCCACTAAATACAACAAATAACAAAATCGTGCGAAACCACACGGAGCAGAACAAGTTTGCCAGGTAGGTGAAATTTACTCCGGAATTACTGATACGGAGGTTATCAGGTGCCCCCTTTAGCGTAAGGAATGGGTGTGCAGCGCAACGGGGCCTTAACTCCTTGAAGATATCCTGGACACGGTCTAGAGATTAAAGGAAAGGAAACCTAACATGATATTATTAATGAACTGGGCTTATTAATTATTAAACTGAAAACCTCAGACAACCCAACTGTCTTTTTTATTTTAAACTAGCTTTTGCCCGCGGCTCTTCCCGCGTGGAATTCGGTTATTGCGCGCTGATTCCCTCGGGAACTGTGCTTTTTTCCGGGATAAAAAGTAGCCTATGTCACTCTCGGGTCCATAAACTAACTCTATGCCAAAAATCACGTTGATCCGTCGCTCCATTACGGCGTGAAAGACAGACAAACACAAACATAGAAACACACTTTCGCATTTATAATATTAGTATATGGATTAAAGTGAAAACCTCAATCACCTCAGCTGTCTTTTTTATTTTAAGTTAGTTTAATGCACATATATACTAAAAATACATACCTTAATTAGGTAGGTCCTTCAAAAAATATTGTTATTATTTTACCAAGTCAGTAATTTTACTTGGGTTTTCATTCTACACTCGTAATCTGTGTTAGTAATCGCTGTTCTTTTGAAAAAAAAAAAAAAACTGACAGTATGACAGTATTTGTAAACATTTGGACTGGGAACAAACAAACTATTTTGAGATTTTAATTAATTAATTGACACCTTGTATAGTTTTTTGACTTAAACTAGGTATGTATTTAAATAGTCGAATTTCTATAGTTGATTTCGTTACTGATAACTCATATATTGTCATTAGTTAGGACTTAGGAGGATAGTGCCGATTTTATCGTTAATTCAGAAATAATGCAGTTTATTCCAAGATGAATGAAAACAAAATTGATTGTATTAATGCTACTTAAAATAATTGACGTTTGGCTAGTAGAGAACTTTTTTTTAGTTTTTTTTTTAAATTTTTACAAAATGAATCATCTCCGCTTCCTTCCGTACATTGTGTCTGGATTATACATTGCGCAAACCTATTTGAATTATTTTACCTAATGGTCCGGGTATAGTTTCATAAATTTCATAACTGACATCTTTCTTTATGAGCTGTGAATGTTCGTGTGGTCCACGATAACCTATTTCTGAAGTAAATGGTGTAAGTATGTTACAAATACTTGGTCAATGTGCCATGCCACAGTTTATGATTTGTTGTCGAACGAAAACATAAATAAAACAAATTTGTAGTGGTCATACAGTAACGTGTCGTTTTACAGCCACGTACTTAGCGCCATACAAGATCAACAAAGTGTTAAAAGGTATAGCTCGTAGTTTCTTTTTTATATGTTATTTTAAAGCTTGTTTTACCTAATATCTATCAGGTTATGGGCCCAGCAGACTTCCAATATCAAGAGAAAAAAAATTGTTTGGTAACATCCTGACCCAATCTGTTGCTATCATGTAGTTGATCAAGAATTTCACTATCGTTTATCATAATTAACTAAATAAAATAAATTCACGGTGGGTGCAGGCTGCTTTCAACCGAAGCAACTGGAGATCTACAAGGGAGGCCAACAACAACAAGGCCAACAGTGGATGCTCTACAGCTACAGCTACATATATGATGATGATGATGATCCTACTAATATTATAAATGCGAAAGTGAAAAGGTATGTTTGTTACTCCTTCACGCTGAAACGGCTGGACGGATTTGGATTAAATTTGGTATGTCTGGTATAAGACATAGGCTACTTTTGATCTAAATATTCCTACGGGATACGGATAAAATCTCGAAACAACAACCGCTGGGATTCAGTCATGATCATGAAATTTGACAAGATTGTTTTTAATGTAACGATAATGAAAACCACGATTTAATTTTCGCGAACTCCCACAGGAATTTGAGGAAAATCCCGGAATTACAATTTATCTGCTGGATCTAATGATTTGGGCGTTTTAAAAAGAGTGTACCCTTTCTTTTTTTTATTTTAGAAAAAATATAGTTTTCCTACTCAGAATTAAGACCTACAATCGATTCCGATAGTTTAAAAAAATGTCCTCAAAAAAATGACAGTTTTGCGACGTTTCTTTCATACACTCAGTATGGGCGTGACAAAACTGACTCATAAAATTTTGTATGAAAAACTGGGGACATTTTTTTAAACAATCGGAATCGATTGTGCTCTTGATTTTGAGTAGGAAAAACCATATTTTATCCAAAATTAAAAAAAAACGGAAAGGGTACATTTTTTTTTTTTAAAACACCCATTTACGTGTGCGAAGCTGCGGGTAAACACTAGCTTAACATAAATGTCATCAGTCCAGTAATTGCAGGACAACTCCACAATTAAATTGTACGAGCCGTAACCGTAACTCCAGCCATGCAAAAGCGACAGCCCGATCCAACATGGCTGTAATCGCATCCAGATAATTAAACATTACGACAACTGACATAAATATGCGCACATTGTGTTAATATGAACGACAGTAACATAAAACTAATAGCTCGTTTGGTTTTCGCCAGCACGTTCGTTTTAACATAAACTTTGTGCGCGTCGCTTGGTCTAAAAAGGCCACGGTGGCCATTAAAAAATTGTACACCTACTGCCTACAGACAAAAATCAGATTCCTAGAAATTTTCATTTAAACATAAAAATACTTTTTCAGCCTTATTTATCGAAGACAGAATAATAAAAGGAGACCCACTTGCTCGTTTGCCATCCAGTCAAATAAAAAAATAAAAAAAGTTTTTCGAAATTCATGTGCGGAATTCCATTTGAAATTTACCTCGAGCTTTGCGGTGAAGGAAAACATCGTGAGGAACCCTGCACGCACCTGCGAAGCAATTTAATGGTGCGTGTGAAGTTCCCAATCCGCGCTGGGCTCACTTGTTCTGAGAGCAGGCCTGTGCCCAGCAGTGGGACATATATAGGCTGGGATGGATGGATGGAATAATAATAATTGGTAATTTTATTGTTGGTTGACATATTTTTTAGTATTACTAACGGTAATTATTTTAGTGAGACAGAAAAGCCCTTTTCGTTTCTATTCTTTACTGTTGCACTATGCCTACCTAACTTTATCATCATCATTGTTTATGGAGGTGGTACGTGGAAATGATGGGATGATCTGACGGTGTTCTTTGATGCTTGGTTTAGGTACTAGATGGAAGACAACACTGGGCCTCTACCAAAGCAGTCCGGGGTAGCTAAGCGGCGTGCAAAGAAAAAAAAAACACGATTAAAGTAATCTTTTATAGTCTTTAAAATTTATATTTTATCAGTAATTTGAATTTTTATAAGCGGGCCGCATTTGTAATGAGTATGTTTATTTTTAACGACTTTTAGCGAACAGATTATGTATATATTGTTAGGGCAGGAGACACACGCAATCTGTCAAAGAAATCACTGTGAAAAGGTTCCGTAGACACGATTCTTCGACCTCACATACATATGTTGATGTGTTGTTGCTCATAAATAAACAAAGACAGCATTACTTGTTCAATTGATTTGACGATTTATTGTATCTTATGTTTATTAAAAGGATGATAGAAGGCGAAAGCGGCGATCATGTTTGCGCACATATTGTGACTTTAGCTACGGAACATTTGATAGAAACATATTTTAAACGCTTTGTCGATATGTCTATCATCATAAAAATCATCGTTCGATACGTTTGATTGCATTTAACTATTTATTTACCACTAATAGCATCTATTGTCCATTTTTTATCCCTCTATGGTTAGGTCTTTTTTTCTGTTTAGTCTGTTAGTCTTGATAGATTGGTATTGATGGCTGAGGATCGTAAGAAACACTTTGTATTTCTTCAAAATTCCGCATCGAATATCACTAATGTAATGTGTTTTGAAATAGATTTATTTCGGAAAGTGTTTGATTTGAGTAGAGAAGATATAGAATAAATGAATAATACATTTTAAGAAGAAAGAATAATGATAAATGAACGAGAAGAGTAGATAAATGAATGATAGGGCATTTAATTTTGAAACATATCGGGAAAAATCTTTATTATTGTGCCAAGTTGTTATTTTAAAGCGATATATGGTAAAATGTCTCTACCATTTAATTCAGTAAACCTGCCTAAAATTGCTTCTCACTTCTCCATTCACCAGTTGACACCATTAAACCAGATGAACTCTTAAAAACGATAAAACACCATTGAGATCGAGCGGCCGCAAAAAATCGATACCAAATTACACCCTAGGGTTGTGATTAAACCGACAATCGATTATTTGATTATCGAGAAACGTCTCAATTAGTCGATACCGTGTCGTGAATTATGGTTCGTGTACAAATTGCGGGTTATCATGATGTATGGGATAAGATGGTGAGGGGATTTAAAAAGGAGAAACTCTGTATTTATTGTGACATAAATAAATGAACGGTTCTTAAATTGGTAATGGCAGGTTTTGTTCCTAATAGTGCAAAATACATTTTGTTTCATTGTTTTTGCAATTTTGAAAGAAAAATAAGGGGAAATGTTCAAAACACTGATAAAAGCAAATATGATGTGTCGAAGTTTCAGTTAGTGAGGCGGGTTTGTTTCGATTACTTTGTTGATAAATTGAAAGCATTAAGTTTTTCTTACAGCATTTACATATTAAAACAAAGAAAAAACGTAGGGTGCTTAACCATTGTGATACGTATTTATACTTACTTATACCCCGACGCAAAAAGAGGAGTATTTAAGTTTGACCGCTATGTGTGTCTGTGTGTGGCACCGTAGCTTTTAAACAGGTGAACTGATTTGAATACGTTTTTTTTTTCATTGAAAGCAGGTTTTCTAGCGATGGTTCTTAGACATGTTTTATCAAAATCTGTTCAGCCGTTTTTGAGATATTGAACTTTGAAGTGAGAATGTCGGGAGTTTTCCAACTTTTTGTTGGTTAGGTTATAAATCATCAAATTTTGCAAATAAAATAATGTCTACCTACCTACTACGTTGTTTTCTTATGGTATCATAATAAGATGATAAATATTTTTAAAGAAGTAATAGAATTATATAGTGATACAAAGCCTCAAACATGCGCTATCGATCATCCGAACACTATTATGCAACAATAATCGCATTGCAATTTTATATTTACCGTGAATAGCGCCACTATCGTCGATGAGAAGACGCAAACTAGAGTATTGTGTAGAACCTTAGTTCCATTTTTTGCCACGGTTGAATACAAATTCGTTTTGCTGTAGAGATGTCGTAATTATCCACCCACATCTTATCGATGTCAGTCTGTAAACAAATTTATGCCCTCCGCGACAAAACGAGAAGCTATTAACATAATTAGAAATTAAACTGTGTAGGCATTACATTACATCTGTTTGGACTGTCGTAATAATATTTATTATATGCATCATATACATGTTGTGATATAAAAAGTTATGAATTAATTTAACAAACGAGTAAGTTTATGTTTCAATTTGTTTTCTAATTATAGCCATTATCAATGGTCGGACTGACTTGAGACAATGTCAATGCAAGTAAAAAATACGAGCAAACCTCTTGTCTACACAAAAATAGGTCTTTGGCATTTTTTATTTTTAATTATTGATCTGACCGATGGATGCAAGTGGCGAGTTGTCGTTCGTTGTGGCGTTCTAAGGGGGAGGGCTTTGTCCAGCAGTGGACGTCTTCCGGCCGATGATGATGATGATGAATTATTGATTTGTTATTAAAAAATGATTCCAACGCTGTTATTACATAAGTGGGTGCAGTCTACATGATGTAAAATTCTTATGTGATTTTTTTCATGTATATTATAATCCATACTAATATTATAAATGCGAAAGTGTGTGTATTTGTCCGTCATTCACGTCGAAACGGAGCGGCGGATCGACGTGATTTTTGTCATAGAGATAGTTTACGGACCCGAGAGTGACATAGGCTACTTTTTATCCAAAAAATGCACAGTTCCAGATGGAACAGCGCGCGATAACCGAATTTCACGCGGGCGAAGCCGCTGGCAAAAGCTAGTTTTAATATCAGCAAAAATTTGAACCAAATATAACGCCTCGTTTACAATAAGTTTGTATTCTATACGATATTCAAACAGCGACGATACTTCGTAACGAGCGAGAAACACAAATAAACAAGTGACGAATAACGCACAATTTAGAATTCCATTCAAACAAGTCTGTATCAAACAGACGTGTTAGGGGGTGGCGATGTATTGGGCAAGGGACAGCAGGTCGAGGAAGGACAAAGATTCTAAAATACACAGAGATTTGAAAGTATTCCAACCTAAGTATATTTTTAAGGTTCACTTAATTTATTTTATTTAAAATATTATTTACAAGCTTTTATTTAATTATCTATGGTATTAGCTTTATCGAGTTATCGATACTATAACGGACGGAATGCGACATCCCTATTAATATTATAAATGCGAAAGTAACTCTGTCTGTCTGTCTGTCTGTTACGCTTTCACGTCGAAACCGCTGAACCGATTTTGACGAAATTTGGTACAGGGGTAGTTTAAACCCCAAGGATCAACATAGGATACCTTTTATTCCGGTAGAGGGCGCCATCGCGCGATAACTTAGATCCGCGCAGACGAAGTCGCGGGCATAAGCTAGTATAAAATGAAAAACGATTCAAAGGAGAATATAACAACGGTTTGGAGGAAAAAGTAGAAGAAGGCAATAGTTGTGAAGGTGACAGAGGTAATGCTTGACGACGACGATGTAGAAGTAAAGCTAGAGCCACCGGATTCAGACTATTCCAAATCAGTTGATAATGATAACGAGGTGGAGAGGCAAAAGGCAAACAAACATATTTTTTTTCGTGTTGCGGGTTAAAAAGAACTGGCCTGCTGTATGCCTGACCCTAATTCACCTCGCTGCAAGACGGCCATAACGGTACTAAAGTATGTTTATAAGTTTCCATTATTACAAGGAGGGGTTTATTATTTTATTAAAATGTAAATCGTTGACAAGTGATGCCACGCCCCGGAGCGCTGACGGACTTGATAGTCATCGAGATGATTTTGTTTGGTTTTATTTCAATAGAATCTATTGGTATTCATATAAAAACTACAAATTGTATGTGTAACATGTTATTATAAATTAAAACGTGACGCGGCAGCCAATTTTCTTTGAAAATTACTTAATTAGATATTTTATTTTGCTCAATCTGTGGTATTTTTTTGTTTAATTTTCTTTTAACGTTTGCGCAAAAGAGATTGTTGCTGTGCATACAATTTGATATACCACACCACAGGACCCCTTTTCATAAAATTACATGCGACAGTCAGTATCGCTGACGATTTGTCTGTTTGAATTTCGCAGCTAATTTAAAGAAAGAAAGAAAATAATTTATTTATAACAGCAATTTCAAGCTCAGTTTCACAATAAACCCCAAGTACCAATCAGCCTTCAAAATTAAAACTGATACACTTTTAACCCTAAGCATTACAGCCTAGCCTCACATCTTGCAGTGGCGCACAAACTAGTCTAAAGAATCTAGACGCGTTTATTATCAAAACTGGTTACAAAATAACTTATAATGTTACATTGCTTCGTTCGGTTTAATAATAGATAGTTCTAACACCTCCATTTCGCCCCCGCGGCGCCGGTTAGAGCCCTGGAGACTCCCATTACTGCACTTCAACACCACATCTCCATTACGGACTATTTTTAATCATTTGTTAGGAATGAACGCATTATTATGTTACTTTATTACCAAGCCTCAGAAAGTGTATTTATATGTACGCACTAGCGGCTTCGTTTGTAAATCTTGAGCCATATCGGTAGTAGTGGAAGTAATATTATCGAACCCAAATTTCTATGTGAATTCCCAAAACTTGCCTTATATTTATGTTCATTTACCTTATAAGAAAAACAAACTGTGCAAATTTTCATGCCTCTACAATTAGCGGTCGAGATATCGGGATTTTATCCCCAATCCCTTGGGATTCGGTACAAAAAGGATCCTGTAGTTTTTCCCGAGATATACTTTTCATCAGCTGTTGCGAGTTACAGTCAAAAACATTCGCATTAATAATATTATTATACTGGGCGGTAAACAATCTGGCCCACAAATGTATGCAGTAATAGACAATTTGGTATGTAGCGAGTAGGCCAAATTTTGTGCTGCTGAGTATATAATCATAAATAATATAAACATAATCATAATATTTTTTTATTTCTCTCACGTAGTCTTTACAGACCTTATAATAATTAAGGTAAACCGTGAAAACTTGCAAGGGCATTGCAATCTTTATGTTCTTATTGGTACAAAATTTGGCTCACTCTACACACAATTCCAAATTCATTTCATAAATAAACAAACTGAGCTGATAATTGCAAGGAAACGCTTGTTTGAAAGCTACTTCCGCAAGCATTTCCGTTTTAAAAATAGCTAATTATTTCAAAATGCACATAAAAAGTTCCTCTTTGCAAAGGACAGCTATTACCTACTCTTGTAATTTTTATAATTATGGATAAAGCAAAGTCGTTCATTAGAGCGTCTGACATTCAATAAGAAGAACGTATTTGTCTTATACTTATAGGTTGCGTCGCAGTCATTTGGTAACAAAACGGCAAGTTTTAATTTACTGCAGCCGAAATGAATGGCTCCCAAGTCCCATTAACTTTCTTCGGCAATCAATCCCTGTACTATTTCGTCACAAAGTTTAATTTAACAAAAAGCTGTTATACATCATAAAGAACGTTCACGCGGCCCGGACCTCCTATAGTGCAGTTATGAATGGAGCCACCTCATGTGTCAACCGGCATGTCCAACACACTGGATCATAATAGTTTAGAACTTAATATTTCTTGCTTTCTATTCGTTTTTAATGTTGCTCATTCGAGTTTTCGATGCGTAGATATTTCTATAAAACTTTGGAATTAAGTTAATATTTTAAACACGTATATTGTAAAATATTGAGGTGGTTTTATGGTGAAATTTAAAACAAATGTGCTTCGA
Source organism: Choristoneura rosaceana (assembly GCA_037349165.1). Classification (NCBI taxonomy): domain Eukaryota; kingdom Metazoa; phylum Arthropoda; class Insecta; order Lepidoptera; family Tortricidae; genus Choristoneura; species Choristoneura rosaceana. Next base: position 3,184,767 of record JAZBNJ010000012.1, on the reverse strand, counting down.
GACGAAGCGTTTGAACGGCTCATTACTTCGTATGTCTACTGTACAAATTCCAGTGCACGATATAAACAAAGTAAAATTTTAATCTCATTCGTAGCTAAAAATAAACTTAATGGGGTCCTTATACATGTAGTAATTTTTGTCAGCCCTCAGACCTCCATGCGGTCACGTTTTTGCAGATCTAAAACGTGTTCCCAAACAACAGCTAGTCAGATAATTCATTTTTGTAATGAGGTAAGCACGCGAACAGCTAATTAAGGCTTTAAAGGGGCCTTAAATCATCAAGCGTTGACGTTAGCGGACGGTGGGCGGGCCGCACAGGCCGCCTTTGATGAAAGACCTGGTCCAGATTAGTAATATTAAAACAAACTAGTACAAATGGCGATTATGGGTTCTAAACTTAAAAGTTCTAATTAAGTAGACAGACGCGATGCAAACGCAATACAAATTTTTGTGTTCGACAAACGTGACGATACAATATTTTTTTCTGTTTTCTGTTGATTTTTAACAGCTAGATATACTCTTTTATAATTCAGACGTAAAAAAGTTTACAAAAGGGAACCAAAACAATCGTTGCTACATTGGTTATAAATCGCGATTCCAGGAACAGCATGAGAGAAAGGAAGGAATAAGACATGTATTTACACTCACAAAGACACACAAATACAATATAATTAGTTAAACTACACACACGAATAATTTTTTTTAACATACCAACACGATTTTGTGACATTCCAGCATTACGGATTATCACACTCAAACTCAACCGATTTTAATACAATGATGAAGACAAAGATAAAGAAAACCTGCTTACAGCAGAGAAAATGAAAGCTTGTAATGATAAAGATAAAGTTACCGTTGAAATCTTAGCTGTGATATATGCAATGCAAGCAAATGCTCAGTTATCGAGAAGGAACGTCTGGATGGAAATGATTACTATTGTGTCGGTGCCCATGTATTGCTTAAAGGGAACCACGCGTTTATGAAGGAAAATCTATTTCGATGTGTAAAGAAGCAGCGCTAGTAAGTTGCGTAAGAGAGGAAAATTCCAGAAATGGCCTGCAGTAAAAGATAAATAGTTATAACGCTAAGAAGAAGTTATATGAAAATCAATGTTCCTAGTGAAAAAAAGACTTATTTACCTATGTAGCTGAAATTGATAATGTTTAGTTTGAAGTCCTTGTTGATTTAATTAATTAATATTTAGGTACGGTAAGTTGATATCTTACCTAATGATTCTCAATTTTGAAGACTGATTAGTTACAGTTCACTATAAAAGTGTCAATGATGCTATTTAAATTGAAGTACCTAAATGAAAAGAAGAAGATAAAGTTATCATGGTTTTGGAACAAAGCACGTTGTGGATGTTACGGTAATCTTGTTGCACTATGTTCTACTTCAGTCTAGACATTGAAGTGAATTCCAGCTAGTCGTTTAAAAATATGTCTACCTCCACCACGCCCCGTCACCCGTGTGGTCTCACCATAATAATATTATCATTTACTATACTTATTACTACAACATTGTATAGTTAATGCCCATCCAAATGAAACCAGTTGATAGTTACCTACTTTATGCCCACCGAGTTTGTTGTTTAATTTTATTTAAATCATAGTCACCCTCAAGCTATACACCCAAATTTATTAGCTTTAGAACCTGATTATATAGGACCAACACAACACGTTAGTTCCGCAGTGCCCAATTAGCTGTAACAACTTACGAAAAACAAAGAGAAGTCGAAGTACTAATTTATATTCATGGAGAAGAAGGTACCTAGGTATTCTATGACATTTGTATTTATCTTTTGTTTCATTCATACAACGAATCTCTGGTAGGTACTCTGTGGTTAACAACGAAAGCACTAATGCCGTATCCACACTTTTGAACCCAGCAAAAGAAACTGAAATCGGGAAAGAAATGCATTAGGAAAAATAGAGATGCTGCAAATCAAAAACATCGCATCAAAGTGCAGGAAAAATACGTGTTCCGCGAGCAATAGATATTTCGCTGAAAATAATTGTATTACTTATGATACGAGTAATATAATAAAGAAGCTTCAGTTATTATAAGAAAGACGAGTAGATTGGTGTAACAAAGCTAAAACCTGTATAAAACAAGTAGAACAAAGCGAGTTATTTATTTATTTTTTTAATCATTGCAAAACTTAACTACTTATATTATCAATTAACTAAAAGAATTTCCTTGCTCACCCGCGACCTTACGATAGCTAAGTTTATGCAAAATATGCGTGTTCATGCAGTTCAGTAGAGGAACTAATCGTAAGGTCGCGGGTGAGCAAAGAAATTCTTTTAGTTCATTGATATGGACCTCCGCAAAGTAACGCCTGATTCAATAAATTACCTATATTATCGTTTCAAGTTCACGTCAAGGTAGATCCATCGCGCTGCCTAAAAAAACTAAATACTCGTACACATGACACTTATTAGCCAAAAAACCTATGCCAATACTAAGTTATAGCTATGCTAACTAACTCAAGAACACCCAACTCGAGCACTAAATCAGACCAACACGAGCCAATCAATGCCCCGAATTTACGAGTGCGCCATCACAAATCAGCCACACTGACGGCTCGCCGTGTTGCCCCTCGAAACAAACAAATTGAAAACAGGCATATTTATATTCAGATATGCTAATAATGGAGGCAAAATTTACCCTGGGATGTATTTGAATTTGAGTCACCCATGTGGACTCGTGGACATTTTTAGTTTTGTTATAGCATGTTGTTTTTATCAGACACAATATCTGAATATCTTAATCTAAAATTAAGACAGTATTTTGGGTCCATAAATATTCAGCGACGATCGACAAGTTTTAAGTTCTTTAAGTATTTTTTTACAAGCATTATAATTATAACGAAAAAGTAAAGATATACATACCTACTTACAAGGAAAATTTAAATGCACAAAGGCAATATCTACCTACGACTGTTTTTCATTGTAATTTGCTTATTTAGCTTTTCGCACATTTTTCAAATCTCAATTTAGTAGGCCTGTACCTATATCTTGGAATATAATATGTATAGCTATAAGTACTAACAATTTAACATAGTGTGTTGTGAAGTCGAGTAAACGATGCATGTTCCAGGGTAGAACTTTTGTGCTACTAATGTAATGTTGACATCCTATACTTTTGTCAAGGAAATCATAGTGAAATTGTTTATTAAAAGGATCCACTCTGATACCTCTACATTGGTACACGCATCAGTTTTTATGACTGTAATAAATACGTGGTAATTTCTGGAACTACCAAACAGATCTGAAAAAAATATTTCACACGTCTACAGTTAATATCTACAATTTTCTCATAAATCTCTATGTTAAATTTTATTATACTGTTTGTCAATATTGTTTGTTTACTTATTTTGTACAATAGTTTGTTGCGCTACTAACATAGGCTATTTTTTATCCCGGAAAAGACCGAAGTTCCCGCGGGACGCAGATGCGGGCAAAAGCTAGCAAAAAATAAAGCTAAACATATATAAAAATGAATAAAAAGAGACGACACTAATTGTAAGTTAAACTGAATTAGCGAGCATTCTAATATCATACGTCGTTTCGCGTTTCGCCGGAGGCGCATCATTTGAATACCTACTCATTATCTTTTTGTTCTAAGTTTTTTTTTAATATTTGGAGCAAGTGATCAGTGCAACGCTTAAAGGCAGTGCTTCATTCAGAAATACATAAATTTAATTGAAAAACGAGAAAAAAAACCATTCCCACTTTACGCATTTGGAGCAAGTGATCAGTGCAACGCTTAAAGGCAGTGCTTCATTTAGAAATAAATAAATTTCATTGAAAAACGAGAAAAAAAACCATTCCCACTTTACGCATTTGGAGCAAGTGATCAGTGCAACGCTTAAAGGCAGTGCTTCATTCAGAAATAAATAAATTTCATTTAAAAACGAGAAAAAAAACCATTCCCACTTTACACGTAAGGGAAAAACAATGTATATCTATATACATCTTGAGCCTTGGGAGGCCTATGTCCAGCAGTTGACGTCTTTCGGCTGACATGATGATGAAATAAATAAATCTTAGTAGGTATAAACTACAGCTTCCCAGCACTAACAGCTAACAGCTTCTAACCTAAGCCTCGGACGCGACGGGCGGACATTGCGAAAGCTAAGGATTCCTTGTAGGACCACATAACTCTAAAAATTACGACTATGAGCAATGACACGTAAAGTGCACCTATTGACTTTGACAGGGGCCCTTATTTCGTCACCCAACGATACCACAACTTTAAAGCAGATTACCACACCGTTACACAACTTGCGTCATACGAAGTCACGTTATTAAAGGCATCAGATGACTAATTAACGTCACTAATACAAGCATTGCAAGCCGCAACTTGTGTCTGATATGGTGAAACTTCTAAAAAATAAAATAAAAGAATGTTTATATAATAAAACATAATAAAAAAAAAACTTCTAACTAGTCTACAAAATGTAATAACATTATTTCAGCCTGATCAAATAAAGAAATGGTTAATGGTGACAACGGAGATTTATTTGGACTAGATTTTCAGGCAAGAGCTGAGAATATATTGCAGGTGGTAGGACCTTGTGCAAGGTCAGCCCGGATTGCTACCAGCATCTTGCTCGCTAATCCTGCCGTGAAATAGCAGTGCTTGCATTGCTGTTTCGGCGTGGAGAGTAAGACAGCCGGTGAAATTACTGGCACTGGAGGTATCCCATCTTAGGCCTCTAGGTTGCCAACGCATCTGGAATTCCCTGGTGTTAACATTACATTACATTAACATTTTTCATGTCAATCCAAGACACGGTTGTCTGACAAATTTAATTATTTAAAACAAAACCATTATTTCTTACTTTAATCAGCTTTTTATTTTATTCATTTTCCTTGTCACGCAATACCATGTGACTGATATTTCTGTGAAAAACATCTGCTTCCAGTAATGGAAAAATACGTGCAATTACACACCTATTTAATTCATGCGATTTGCTTGTGCACCGAAATAAACTCACAAAAGTCAGACCACAGATAAAAGTAAATTGTTTAAAACAAACAACAGGTAATAAAGATTAGGCAAAAACCCTAGAGCGGACCACCGGTCACTGATAGAAGCCTATTGAGATAATCACTATATTAACATAATGTTAAACCATTACATTTATCAGCACGATAATGTTAGGCTATTTTTTTGTACACAACAAGCAAATTTTCGTAAACGTTTTGATAGAAGCGGGTAGATCTACCGATGGTGAAATGAATCAGTGCAAACTTGACGCATTACGATTTAAACGTTGTTTTTCTTTAGCCTATTATAGTGTTCCACAGCTGCGTATTGAATCCCTTCTTTCCGCCCCTCGCTTGTCTAGACTAAATTTCTGCAACTGTAAATCATATTTTATACATCAAAGGCATTCCGAGGTAGATTTGGGCCTATCGTTGTACGTGTTACCGCCAGTTAGTTGATCAGCCTAGTCCCATAAACTCGGCAGTTTTGGCGCCCGTATTATAGTTAAAGGACATAGCAATGTGTTAAAAATAAACGATACACACTACGAAATTATAAATTCCGCCCCACCTCTAATACTTATTTATTTATTTTTATTACCATTTAATTAATTACTTTTTACAAAACTGCAAAGTTAAAGCATCAAAGAAGCTACTTCCATCACTTTTTAGAAAACTGCACTTTTATTAGTTTCACAGTTCTTCACCTAATTTTATTTTAATACACTGTAAAAGTTAATTGATTTTCAACCGATCATACGACAGTCCTCTCAATTTGTATTAACGAAAAATGTTGGAACTGTTCTATGTCGTCAAGAAATCATAAAGCTGGCAAAAATGGATACAATAGGAAGAAGCAAATCGTCACTACTTTGAAAAAAGCCCGTATCTGAAAATAGATAATTTTACTGAGTGAACTTTATGAACATTACATATTTTAAGAGTAAATTTTGTTGCCGTATTGATTTGAGATACGAGATTTTTTCAAAGTAGTGACGAAATATTCTAATGAAAAGAGCGCAACTCTTAAACTACGATGATAATGAAACTATTCGACGTAGATTCGCCCGGCTGGCGGAGAGGTACAAAAAGTGAATTTAATATTGCGTTATATTGTTATAGGCGTGGTTAGATAAGACCTAACATTAGGTGCGGGACCTAACGATTATTGGCTCAATTAACAAGTACGTAATGGCTCTGAAAAAAAAAACGCTTATGTGTTTATAAAGGCAAACATCAAGAACGGTGAACTGTCTGATGTTTTTATCTAGTTTAACATTAATAATCGTGCAAATTGTATTCACAGCGAGGCCGTAAAGGGATAAATGAAACGAGTTTGAAGTAAGTAACCGATCGGAAGCCGCAATGTACCTAACGCAACTTGTACAAATTTTGTTGCAGGTTTGAATTGCGCTAATTAATAAGGTTGCGCTTTTGAGGCGGAGCAGAGCGGTGAAGTGTAGAATGGGCTAAACTCATTAGTTGAATTTGAAATCTGATCCAATTGATCTATTGAGATTTTTATTTGTGGTATATTGCCGTGGAAGATTCGCGACATAAAATATTAAAGCTGCGCAGCCCAGCATTGTAACAAAACCCGCACGATATTTAAATGAATAAGCGACGGTTGCGTTGACAGTTCTGTCAACTTCTGTGTCATGTGGAGACGTCACTTTTAATAAGCCACTCTCTGACAGCGAAGAATACAATACAAAGACTCTTTATTGTACACCAGAAATAGTAAGCGATACAGAAAACAAATACATAGTGAAAAAAAATTACACGGTAAGCAATAGGCGGCCTTATCGCTTAAGAGCGATCTCTTCCAGGCAACCTTTCAGCAGGCAGGGAAGAATTCTGTGCAGATGAGGTTAAACCGCGCTAAAGTGTGTACAAATGAATCGTGTAATGTTAGAATAGAACTTCCGCTAGAATCGAGTCAGTTTTAATCAGCCAACCTTTCTACTAACCCAGAGCGAGACAAGCAGAACGGTCATAAATTCAATTAGCAGAGACGTGGTCAATCACGAATCAAATAGTTTGACTGAGGCAATGAGTTTCCTTGACTCTTGTATCTACACTATTCTATGTCACTTGCATATGTTTGAGAAAATAGATATTCCGCTAAAGCATGCTGAAGATAAGTTTTTGGTAAAAATCTAATTATTAAAACACTTTTTTGTGACTGTACTTGCATTGTTATCCAAAATAAATAACCGTTCCTACCTACTATCAAGTCGATGTTATTCACTTTTGAGTTTCCTACTGCGGCGACGATCCTGGCTATTGTACTGTCATCCAACCTACTTAAATATGCCATATTTCATGCCAATATGACCAATGGAATGAAGGTCAAATTTGTTTTTTAAGATTTCATTGTAGACAACAGGCGAAACTAAATGAAGGCTCGTAAAAACCTAACTAATCTCGATTGACACAATTTGTTCATCGCCAAGTCTAGGACGCGAATATACAGGCTGGATTTTGACGAGGGATCTTTACGAAAGAGGCAGATAGTTCAACCTTAGCACTATATTTCCCCCATAGAAACTATGGAAATATATGTTACCGTTTTCAAGTTATAGCCTTTTAAACATTCATACCAAAAACTACTTTGTGCCAACCCTAAACAGATGGCTGGGTCAATGTTCTTACTTGTAAACAATCTTTAGACGTCAGGATATTACATTAATATTTTGCCATTTGTCCATTCTTAGAGGTCTGCGTGCAACGCTAAAAAAATCACTGCAGGATTTGCAGAGGTGATTGTCTCTAGAGTATTTATGTAATTTCTTAGTTAATAATTCTAACCACAACAAATAACTCACATGATATGACATGGCACTGACATTCACTTGAATGTACTCAACCGTCATAAACAATTAAAGAAGATAGTAACCTCTTTCATCATAAATAAAATGTCTCTGTTTACCTACCTAAAATGATAAAAAGGTTTTAGTTCGTTAACTTGCTTCAGCAAATTATTTTCGAATGAATTGAAATTGTTCCCCAGTTGATCAGCAATTCATACAATAGGCTGTCCTTTTTTTATTTCGGTTATCGTCAAAAAATTTAATACTTAACATTATTTGACGGATATTGCACTAAAGTTGTAGTAATTTTTTACAACTATCGAAACTCTTTGCATGATTGAAAATCGATCATAAACATATCATAAATGTGATGTTTGAAATGAAATTGACATTTAAGTTCATTTTATTTACTTTTCATGAAAATGCGTCTGTCAGATGCACGTGGATATTTAAATTTTCTCATGTTATACGCGAGCTGCAATTATAATGCGGCTGAAGCTTTACGACGTTACAGGGAAACATATCCACCACCACACCCAACAGGTCGTAGGGCAATTTTACGTGCTTTTGATCGTGTCGCCAACAATCAGCCCGTTGTACCAAGAACAGCTCAGAACGACCAACGTGGAGGACCCGTTATTCGTCTTGAGGCTAGACTTGAAGAAAGAATACTGAGGTATTTTGAGCGGAATCCAAGAAAAAGTTCGAGATCAGCTGGTCGACATTTCGAAATAAGTCATACCGCAGTACTAAAAGTTCTTAAACGTGCCCGCCTTCACCCTTATAACGGAGGAACATTTGAACACCGTATGTAAAAATTGTAATAAAGTAACTGATAATCGTATTTTTGCATTTTATTTGATTTATTTGACTTTGTGTCATTTTTACATCAGTACGATGACAACAACTCTCGGAAATAAACGTAATATCCCGAGTTTTCCCGACGACGACTCCTTAATCTAGCCATCGTGTCGTTATGTGCGGATGCAATTATAGGGTTATCACCACAGTTAAAAATTAGTGAATTTTGTGTTTTTTTTTTTACTTTGTTTAAGCTTCTAAACATTATAAATCAACTGTGTATCACTTAAACAATGCAATATCTCCGTAAAAGTCTCTCGTCGAAATCCTCCCTGTATATAGGATAACTAACAAAAAGTTGGAAAACCCCCCGACTTTGTTACTTTAAAGTTCAATATCTCAAAAATGGCTGAACCGATTTTGATGAAACATATCTAAGAACCATCGCTAGAAAACCTGCTATCAAATAAAAAAAATCGCATTCAAATCGGTCCACCGCTTTAAGAGCTACGGTGCCACAGACAGACACACAGACACACATAGCGGTCAAACTTATAACACCCCTTTTTTTGCGTCGGGGGTTAAAAATAATTTTGGCTAATATCGGGCTAAAATATTTTTTTACAACCGATGAAACATTCAGTGTTTTATTTTAATCCCATCCGACTTCTTTTATCCGAAGTCCGTTAAGAGCTCCGAAAGCATTACGCTATCGCTGCTAGTCCACTCGGCATCTAACTGGGCCCCGTTTCTTATAAATAAATTAGACATTGTCCCTCTTTTTGGTCGTCGACGGGACGCTTCGGGAATGTCGACGCCGATTTACTAATTCATTTCGGCAACTTGAAACGATTACAGACTACGACAAGTATACGACACGATAAATAAGTGCGAGCAAAGGAGTTGATTTTTCAAGATAATTAGGCTTATTTTAGTATTTGTTTTTGGTATGTGTTTTATTTTATGTGAGGTGATAAAAAGTAGAGTGAATCAACGGCTTCAAATTTTTTTTTCTCAGAGCTACGTTATTTGAATCGCTCGCTCCGCTCTATGTTCATAGTGCTCTAGCTTTAAAAATATATTTTTGCTCCTTTGCGATTTGCGTGCGATACAATCTACTATTTAAGGTTTAACCAACTGTAACGATATTATTGTGGCATAAACGGTTGTTACGTTTAATTGTTTTATCCAATTGCGTATTTTTTAAGATTGTAGGTAATTATAAAACCTTGTTTATTGAGGTATTCATGAACAATTAAGTGTATATTGTGAAATTGAGTTGACTCGCATAATAAATAGTTAAAATTATATTTTAATATTGTCACAATTCGGAACTCTCCTTTTATCATTGATAAATAAATAAAATAAAAATAAATAAATATCATGGGACACTTGACACCAATTGACCTAGTCCCAAACTAAGCAAAGCTTGTACTATGGGTACTAGGCAACGGATAAACATACTTATATAGATAAATAAATACTTAATTAAATACATATTAAACATCCAAGACCCGAGAACAAACATTCGTATTATTCATACAAATATCTGCCCCGGCCGGGATTCGAACCCGGGACCTCAAGCTTCGTAGTCAGGTTCTCTAACCACTTAGCCATCCGGTCGTCTAAAAATTGATAATACAATGAGCGGCCTAAAACTTTAAAGCTAAGTTTAAACTTGCAAAAAAATCGTGCAAGTTGCATTACATTACGGCGCTCGATTTACCAATACATACTCCATTTACCACTACGAGTCGTAGGCTTTACAGCCTCGCAATGTAATGCAACTTGCACGATTTTTCTCGCAAGTCTAAACTCGGCCTAAGGCCAGTTTAGATCTGCAAGAAAAGCCTACAAGTTGGAGTACATAGCGGTGCTCGATTTGACTACTTCGAACCTATTCTCTCTACTACTGTCTCCAATTCAATTTTTACGATTTTTCTTGCAGGTCTAACGTGGGCCTAAGGTTCTGTGATCAGTCGTAAGCATGTCGTCACTAGTAAAGTTCACATTTTCTTAGCATCTAACGGTATTGTATCTTTTGTATTTATATTTAAGTGCGCACCACTGCACTGGATTGTGAGGATTGTGCTTTTTCTCATTCCTTCAACTCCACAACTGTGTCTTTAAGACTAAAAGGTAGATTTATTGTTGTTCAGATTTCAATTGATAACCTGTTTTTATTTACTTACTGTAGGTTTTTTATTAACTTTACTTCGGATATTCATTTGTTTGCTATCGGATCGGCTTGAAATTTTGTATACGTACGATTATCTAGGTTGGGTGACAAAAGAAAGTGCAGATATCGAAAAAAGGGTTGAAAAAAAAAAAATTATTTAAATCATGCTGAGTGTAAATAAATTATTATAATTCTCATGAGGCCTTAGCCTAGTCATTTTATTTAATTATTTTTTTTATTCGACTGGATGGCAAACGAGCATGTGGGCCTCCAGATGGTAAGAGATCACTACCGCCCATAGACACCTGCAACACCAGGGGTATTGCAGATGCGTTGCCAACCTAGAGGCCTAAGATAGGATGCCTCAAGTGCCAGTAATTTCACCGGCTGTCTGACTCTCCACGCCGAAACACAACAGTGCAAGCACTGCTGTTTCATGGCAGGAATAGTGAGCAAGATGGTGGTGGCAATTCGGGTGGACATTGCACGTGGTCCTACCACCTGCAGTTATGGTATGTTTTAAGCGGAATAGCGGAAAAACAGGCGGTCTTCACGCCAAGCAAACTTATATAAGTGTAGTTCCGTTCCATGTAATGTACAGTCAACTAATTTGATTCCTAGGCAGTTCTAGTGTTGCAAGTGTCTAAGTCGTCAGAGGTCAGAAAAATAAACAAATAACATTCAGTAATTTAAACTTTGTCAACAAACTGTTTCCCCTCCGACTGGCCAGTCCCAAGTTCAAGGAGGGTCATCGCAATATTCGCAATCAGCCCGCACCTTTTGTTGTAGCCGTCTCAATTCATTTTGGCGCTATTATGGGTATTGTCGATATAATGGATGCCAAAACATGGGGGACAAAATCGGACAGATTATTCCGTTCTTAATCTAAGACAGAGTTTAGACTTGCAAGAAAAATCGTGCAAGTTGCGACATTGCGAGGCCGTAAAGCCAAGAGTTTGTAGTGGTCGATCGAGCGCCGCAATGTAATGCAACTTGCACGATTTTTGTTCCAAGTCTAAACTCGGCTTTCAACAACGACGTGTCTTAATTTTTTGAGTATATCTTAAGATCAAATATAACTCATTACATACGTGGAACCCTTGAGTAAGAGTGGCCACTTCGTATTATCCCAACAACAGAACGTGTCGCAAAAATATCCAAATAATAAAAATCATGAAAGATAAAAATAGGGTAACTCATCGACTACCTATTTTTAAAAGTCCTATTTGTTTCTATGAGTTTTGCCATGTATCACTCGAGAAATACAATGAAAGAATATTGTACAGACTTTCTGCAATGCGTAGTTAATACCTTAGTTCGATTAAAACAGTTAGAACAGCATAGATACCCTTATAAATATAAGAAAGTCTCTCAATAGTTCTGGCTAGTGCGTCTATCAATTTTTTATTTGATTACGGGCTTACTCGTCAGCATATAAAGGTAGATATATACCACTTGAACATGTGAAGCCGAATCTAGCAAGTTAGTACCTGAAATCAAAAGAAACATTTTATTAATGACAACGCAACCAATAAACACAAATAAGTTATAATCACAATGTCACACTGATATAATCAGAACACTGCCTGTCCTGTCACATGATCGATTATATCCAATCAAGTATATTATTATAGATATTAAAAACGTAACAAATACAGAAATCAAAGTCACCCGCAGCGAAATACGACAGTCAAAAACATATCCAGTTGTATATCGGCTAACAAGAGGTAGAATGGCGGGAAAAACTGTTTTTGTTTCGCTGTCAAACGAAAGGCGATCGATCAAAGGTCCGAACTGTCAATGATTGAAGCAGTGTTGCCAACATTTTTTTGCCATACCCGCATAAAGTGAGTGACCCATCAGAAACCACTAAGAGCGTCAATTAGTCCAAGAGCACCAACGCTTTAGTAACGCTTTTACTAGGTGTAGCTGCGAATTCATCTGCGAAGATTTCATTTATCCGTGGGAAATAAACTATTTTCGGAGATAAAAATTATCTTTATAGGTTCTCAAACTATCTTCATTTTTAATTTTATTTAATCACATTCGCATTTATGACAATTACGTTAAGATTATTAAGTAAATTCCACTAGTTCAACCCATTCAAGAGTAGTGTCCATGGACGACGGTAATCGCTTACCATCAGGCGATCCGTTTGCTCGTTTTCCCCCTATTCCTTAAAAAAAGTAGCAACTGCACCATAATCTCGTGCTAAAGGCTTTTTTTAAACAAAAATCTTTGTTCACATGACTGAGAACACCAACGCCTACAGGCTAGAGCCTCAAAAATCAGCTAGAGCTGACTCATTTTCAAGAAAGTTCTGTTATATCCATACTAAACTTATCTATACTAATATGTATTATAAATGCGATAGTGTGTTTGTATGTTTATGTGTTTTTCCGTCTTTCACGCCGTAATGGAGCGAAGGATCGACGTGATTTTGGCACACAGATAGTTTATGGGCCCGAGAGTGACATAGGCTACTTTTTATCCCGGAAAAATGCACGGTTCCCGAGGGAACAGCGCGCGATAACCGAATACCACGCGAGCGGAGCCGCGGGCAAAAGCTAGTTTGTACATATGTAAGAACGTGCGGAAGTTACTTGTTCAAAAAGTACTCCCGCCCTTAGTTATTCCATGTCTTCAACTAAAACCAGGAGCCGCCAAAAGCCATATTTTTCGATGAAGTAGCTAAAATTACCAGTTTTATTGGAAAAACCACCAAGATGGCAACACTGAATTGAAGTAGATTATGCGCGGTGTGCGCGGGAATCGGCGCAAACTTGTCAAACATCATGTTTTGGATTGTCTTGTCGTAAAAATATTAACATCACCGTAACATAAAAAATCGGCCAAGTGTGAGTTAAACTAGCGTGGAGAGGGTTCCGTACTTTTTTAGTTATTAAGGAAATTTCCTATGTTACTTTAATTTATACCATAGCCTTCTTATAAGCTTTCCTGTAATCCAATGGATATCAACCTCCAGTAATGGAATGGTACTTTAAGAAGGAGGATAGTTACGGAACTGAACTGAACCACGTACCATTGTGGAACCCTTGTGCTACAAATGTCATGTTGACTCCCATACATTTGCCAAAGAAATCATAGCGAAATTATTATGAAAAGGTTCCACCCTGGCACGTGATTTAGTTTCCATGACTGTATGTATATTTTATTTAACTAATTTCCTAATTTTTTAGGATGTTAAATTGGGTATCTTTTCAACTGGGGACAAACCGTTTTTTCTCTTTAAGTTACAGGACCCTAAAAGTATCGTATGCACGTCATACACGTTTTCAATTTATGTCTTGAGAAGTGGAAGTGGCCGTCGCTTTTTTGGGTAACATGCTTTATATTACAATGGTGTCATTTGTTTTGTTTTAATGTTAATACGATCCAGAAGGCGAAAATAATTGCTTTAAACTTTTCGAAATTGGTTTAACCGTTTCACTAGCCTTTGATGAAACACCGCCACTTTACTCTAAAAAAAATATTTTATATTTTTATTGTAGGTAAGTATAATTTTGTTGGCATTGATAGAACCTGAGCAAAGTGCGGACGGACAGACAGACAGACAGACATGGCGAAACTATAAGGTTTCCGTTTTTGCCATTTTGGCTACGGAACCCTAAAAACTAAAACAAATTATGTTAGCTGAATTTTAGGTTAAGTTACCATCCCACGTTTATATTGTCACAACAAAAGGACGCGTCGCAAGAATTGTGAGCAACCAACATGTAGCATCGGTACTTATTGCTTTTATTTTATATTTTTATAAAAAACTAGCTTTTATCAGCGGCTTCACCCGCGTGGGATTCGGTTATCACGCGCTGTTCCCTCGGGAACTGTGCATTTTTCAGGAATAAAAAGTAGCCTGTCACTATCTCTATGCGAAAAATCACGTCGATCCGTCGCTCTGTTTTGACGTGAAAGACGGACAAACATAAAAAACACACAAACATACAAACACACACTTTCGCACTTATAATATTAGTATAGATATGGATAAACCTGAGCATCAATTCCTTTAATAACACTTGCCGAAATGGTAATGTAATCAGATAAAAAGTGGCCAAATCACTGAATATTTACCACTAACAATCAACACAACAACTATCCCATGCATCACCCAATTAACTCCTATTACATATATTCTGCTGTCACAATGAATTGTGGCTGTTCAATAATAAAACAACGTTCGCTGTGTCGTAATATAACATTTTTACGCGTCCGAAATCATAAAAGCAAATGGTGTTTCTTATAACACGCTCCGACACATTTTCAATATGGAAACCGAATTGAAATTTTCGTTATAGAATTGATTGTAGCTAAACTTCGATGGCAATATTGATTATTGGATATTATAATTATTCTGATCTTGACTTCGGTAGCCCTTTAAGTCAACATAACTTGTTTTTTGGTTTTGTTTTTAATCTGCAATCAGTCGCCAGACTATAATCAGATGAGGTGTATGAAGAACGGCGGTATGTAAATTTAGAGACCAGTGCCTCTTGCATTACTTAAATAATGTGGTTAAGTTTTAATCTTTTAACCACACCGGCATTTTGAAGCAATCCTGAAGCTAGAGGATTGGAGTGATGAGTGAAGTCAACATAACTCGCCATTTTTTTTTAATTCTCAGTAAATTTTTATCTGTGGATGAAGAAAGCGCACCGACCAACAAGAGCTGGGGGGGGCAAGAAGAGGGGGGGGGGATTTTCCATGAAGAAACGTATTGCATGAGACCTGTTGGTGTGATTGGTAAAAGCCTCTGCAAAGTAAGGATTGGATTCAATCAATTATTTATAAACATATTTATAAGTCCAGAAAACAAAATCCCTTTTATATAGGTGAACAACTTATTCACATTCAAGTAGGTACAATATTTTACCATGTAAATTTTTTGCTATCTCCTAAAACCATAACAGTCTACCACCAAACCATTATTTTTAATCTACGAATCTCGAACACTCAAATTATTTGTCTAAACATACCGCACAAAAGATTTCTGCCCTTGGGACATCAAAGGATCGTTATAGTTTAGTTCAGACTAATGTTTCGTCTATCGACCAGTCTGCTAATTTACGTCCAAATTTGATTGATGTTATTTCTAGCTTCAACAAAGGAAGTTGAACTTTAGCTGTTCGAAATAAGAATGAGAAAGGATGTGTTGAGTGAGTAAATAAATCCATTCATTGTGGGGACCACAGTGGTAGGTCATTCGTTCAGTCGGGCAAGTTCAGGGTCGGTGCGGATTGCAGATTATATCAGATTGTATCATTTTACGAGTATTAACGGCTTAGTTGTGTTGAAGGTGTAATTGCACTTATTAATATGAAGAAGCATGAATGAATAACTAATGAATGAACGAGAACGTACAGTCAGTGTCAAACAGCAGTAGGTAGATATCACTTTTTTACTATCACACATTAACACATTTTGTCAATCTTTACGACGTTAAGTACATGGCTGTAAAACGACAAAGTAATTAAGAAAATATCGCATGCCGTTTGATTTGGTTTAATACAATTAGAAATTTAAAAAGCATCTAATAATGATATTGAATGAACTAGAAACAGTAGCCTTAAGTGTTCATATAAGTGCGCGGGTGACGCAATTGTAAACATCCACAACACGAATAAGTAAGTAGCTTTTTAATACACTTCTTTCCAGCTGACTTCGTATAAAAAGAATGGGTTACGATTTTTGATAATAAATCGCACTTTTTCAACAAACAAGAAGCGTTAACGAGTGATCAAAACAAATCATCGGCTGATTCCATTGCTGCACCGGCAACTACAATTACAGAAGACGTAACAAAACCTGGCAAACTAGGAAACAATGAAATGTAAACCTAACGTCTACTATCTGATGATCCAGGTAGAAAACTTCGAAGTGCAGTTGGTGGTATTAAAAGACTGATTTATGTAGATCGGTGGGACTCATTCGATCCGTCTAATAAATCTCAATCAAGATTGTAGATACGGATATGATTGGTCGTCTTTCTGTCGGCGCCGTTTACATAACATCAGTTAAGAACAAGAATGCACTAACTACATCACTGTTCATGAAGAATTTGCAACTTTATATCACAAAGCATAAGATTTTAGTCCCAATGAAACTAAATCTGTAGTTGAACTCTTTTGTTTTATACAATCCATAACTAGATTACTAGATTTGCGTGGTAATGAGTTGATCTTTTATTTTTGAAATTTTATCTTGTCTAAGATTTGACGTTGTTAAATATTTTGTCATTGTTTTACTTCTAATAGCAGTCCGAAGTTGATACTGACATCGATAGTTTTAAAAGAGACCGTAAATTCAACTAAAAAGGAAAACTATCTAACTAGTCTCTGTGTATATACCTGTTCTCTGTAATTGCTTGCTATATTTTGGTGTGCAATAAAGAGTTATTGTATTGTATAAAGAACCCTTAATTATTCATCTAAAATAAATCTATATACGAAGTTATGTGAAAAGAGGATAATAAGGAGTAAATTCGTTTGTAAACATTCACAAATTATACCACTTTCGATTACACACGTATTTTTAAACTATCGCAGTGTAATTCGATAGAATTTCAACAATCGATTGATCCTGGAAACTACTTTGAACTTATTCCACTGTTAAAGTGGATATCGAATTCATTTACAACTGGTAAATGGTAATGCTTCTCCAGACACCGTGTTCGAAACACCCAATTCAGTTTTAGAAGATAAAATATACAAATAAAAAACGAGACAATACGTAGCACGTTGACAATGAGCTATCGACAAATGATGTATTAGACGATGCAATCGATGTAGAATAAATCACCAAGCAGCAGTTCTGTAATGTGTCCCAGCTATTATCTGTGTTTTATCACTCGCTATATAACCTACGACATTGTTACAAGGTATTAGAATCAAAGGATCCTAACCCTTAGGTTGAATGCCGAGAGTCTACCTTGATGGCCATGAGAAGTTGACGCATAGTGTATGGTGTTGGATGTTAATAAATTATTTATGGGGTCAATGGGACAAAGGGATGAACGCTAAGATGATAAGGCTGGATGCCATGGTGGTTGCTGACATTGGTTTCTTTGCGTAGACTCTGGTCACTGATTAGAAGGTAATTATGTGTTTGAAGGCAAATATGAGAACAAAAGCAATAAAAATAGCAATCAAATAAGTATACCTAATGCAACAAAAGAGTTCTTAAACATATTATTCCACGTCCGAAAACTCCTGTTGGCTACACTTTTTTCTTACTCAGTATATTTGACGCTGATCATGATTATATAATTGGCATCAAATGAGATAAAGTCTTATGTTCGCTATTGGAATGTTCATCGTAGTCTTAACTTACTTAATTTCTGATGTCTTCGTAAATACATGTAACATATAACACTTATGTTTGTTAGAAAACTTAGTACTTTACGAATAACCACTACATTACCATATGTAAGTGTTTAGGTCGATAAGTATTAAGTTCGAGGGTGGATCGACGAGATGTTTATCGGTTAACAATGCGCGGACGCAGGTCAATGAGTTCCCAGCGCACTGTACGAACTAATCCGTAAGGGTGAACAATGGAACAGACAGAAGAATCAAGGGTAAATGAGATGACAGAAAATAGAGTAAAGACAAAGATTTACAGCGAAGTTCAGAGAAAGCAACAGTGATACGTTAAAAACCACAAATGTAGAAAACCAAAAAGGTGAAATTCAGTAAAAAATGCGATAGTTAGATAAATAAATAGTCACAGTTTAAAAATTAGCACTATCCTCTCGTTCTAAGAGGAGGCTCGTGTATGCCCAGCGGTGGAAAGTATACAATAAATACATGCTGAAATGATGACATCAGTAAAAGCAAATTCAAAAAACATCACTAAATGTATGGTGTAACGATGACCCCTTAATCTTTTAAAGTTCTTAAACCAACAAACAAATCGTATGTAAAGGATGTTTACCCTCGGCAACGCCCCAAACAGATTTGTTTCAATGACCAGCCTAACCTATTGTACGCGCCATTTCACTTTTTTTCCACTTACAAATATCTGAACAGACCACTCTAAACTATACCCAATACAGTAACCTTCAAAGCATATTATTCCCCTCCGAGATCTTTATCGTCGGAGTTCTCATGTGGTCGAACTGTGAAACGAATTATGAAGTCATATGTACGGGATTGATTGAAAAATTCCTTTAGGGAGAGGTTCGGTTAGGTTAGTAGTTCGGGTGTGAGTGACATTTTGTGGGGGTGCGATTTATGTAATGTTTGTGGCTATTTCGGGAGTTCGGACAGTTTTGTTTGTTTAGTTAATGTTGATGGCTTACTTGAGAAAAGTCAGATATTCAATGGATAAATGAAAATATTATGAATAATCTATACGTGATATATATAAAAAATATTTTTGCTCAAGTGACGCATAATAGAATTAATACAAAATCCAAAAAAGCTACAAAGAAAAAACTGATACAAATAGAAAAACAAAATCACAATATAATTAAGCTAAGAAACGCTTTTCCAGATAAAACATGGTAGGTACAATGTAATAGCCCTTAACTAACTGTTAATCCTTTTACAGAACAATATACAGGCAATCACGAAAGCGACAAGGGTATACGTTATCCTGATAAAATCGGAACTAAACAACCGGATTTATCCGTTTCTCGTAAACAAAAGCCGGAAAAAGGACCAATTCATTAGAGCCGGCTGTAATGGGCCCGGAAACTGACAGTGACGTTGATCGGGTGTTAAATGGTTCGGGAGCAATGGCTTTGTCAGGGGATGTAAGGGAGGAACATTCGAGAGGCACAACACGGAAACAAGTGCCGGACAAAAGGTAGTTTGATTCAATGATCGTGTGAGGGTGGAGTGGAGTGTTGAAGAGGATCGGAAAAGGTAAGTGACTAATGTAAAGAACTGAATGCGTAGACTTTAACATTATTAAGGAACCGTCCAAACTAGGCAGAAATATTAGATCCGTGCGTTCTTAAAAGATATGGTACAGGCTTGTACGCACGCAGCACTATTTATTCCCAGCTGACTCATGAGAATTTGTAAATGTCAATAGAATCTGTTTCTAGAGAAGATCCCACGGAGTTTGTACAATAATTATTCAAGAGCTTTATAATTTCAGTTGAGGCGGTGTGAAAAAAGTCGCCCGATAAAGCAATGACAAAGTTCTTCACATAATTTACTCGCGTAACCCCTTATCTTTTTTCTGACCCCCAATTGTCACTGCTCTACAAAAATGCATCGACAACAAATTATATCATTTAACCACCAAATTATGAGGACCATAAACAACTTGGACAAAGAATGGTCATATTGACCAGAATAGGATCAATGGGCCACGTAGGTGGTCCGTTCTTAGAAGTGTGTTAATGAATATGAGGGGACAAAGCGGTTACGTTTATTGGGGGTTGCGAGCAATTTAGGGTTAACTCTTGAATAGACGCGACTGATTTACTTTTAATCGTGAGTCTGATATTATCGCGAGCCCTTGAGTGAGTGTTTTGTTACGAGCTCGCGTGGGGCCGTACTCACGGGCTGAGGCTTCCCGATCGAAATAACCAGATGGAGTGATAAATTAGTGAGTTTGTTTGTAAACGTGATTAATTAGATCTTTACTTGCTTCACAGTAGGCAGCAGTTTCCAAATTCATCAAAAGGGCCTAGGGATATATTTTATCCCCAAACAGCTCTGAATATTTTAATATGATATTAATATTTTCTTCTAGGGATAAAGAGTATCACAAGATTTTTTTTATATGTGTATTTGATATTATAATTTCTATTAATCCGATAACAATGATATTATATGTTACTATCGTATTTAGAAGCTCACTGTCCAATAATATCTATCTACATACTTACACGAAAATTTAGTCCAAATCCGATCACATTCACTGATTATTTACAGGTGTTTTTAGCTGTGGATTTTCAAGTATTTACAAACTTAATGCGGAAGATAATGATGGTATTTTTTCTATCTACATACCAATGGTAAGAACCAAGAGCCTTGCTGCAGGATTGAATTTCTTCGACATGAAAAAAGGAGTCCTCTCCGATCACGACAGCCTATTGTAAAATGAATAAAACTGCTGATGTAAGACCCCGAGTGAAAGTGAATTTAGTACAACAGTCTCTTAAGTATTAACATTGAATCCTATATCATGCTCTGCTGCGTCTACCTAAATACATACACATGAAAAAGTCTTGGGATATTCATTATCTCTAGACAAATTTGACGTTTTGATTCAGTAGCAATATGCCTTAAAACGATGAAAACTATCTGGGGATAAAAAATATTCCAAGACATACTTTTGATGAGTATATGTATAGCTGACTAATATTTTTTTTTCATCTTAAGGCTCAGTGCTCAGTGTTAGATGTATTTGAGCCATTTCTGAAAAACTTGCACGAGAAGACACTTAGTGGTATTCATTAAAATTCCTGTGGCATATTTTAATTGGAAAACTAGTCTAGTTTTGATTGGAATTTTAATGTATTGTTGTCAGTGACGTAAGTTCATCATTTCCTTTCTTAATTATTGATGTATTTTTGTTCCTCATTTTATAAACAGACAGCAAGAGACTAGCTTGTTTATTCTTTGTCTAAATTGTAAACGAAAGGAAGCTCTATAGGTTACCGCTAAAGAGCAATCAGCAAAAACAAATACTGAGAGTGTCTTTACTAGATTGATTATTCTTATTCATTGACTTCCTTTGAAATACTTTCATGCTCCATTGACGCATCTTGAATTATCGACTGCGTTTGCCTTCCAATAAGAGAATGACACACAGGAGGATACCGCAGGCTTGTCAACTGGTAAATCTCAATGCCGTACGTGAAGTCAATAAAATAAAGCCACTGCACACCGCAAAGCATCGTGCGTGCCTTCCAAAGTCAGTGTGTCATCTCGGACATAACAATCGCTCCTAGAATTGATATTTCAACCGCAAATGTGAGATGAATGACGGCAGCAGGACTATTTGTTTGTTAATGGTTCAGCTGGGGTACTACGGAACTTGAATTCGAAGTTCGCATCGTACCGTCCCGCTGACGCTTATATTATTTAATACGAGAGTGAGAGGGACGGTATACGCACTTCGATTTTTGAGTTTCGTAGTAGCCCTGCAGGTAACGTGACTTCAGGCATATCATACAGGTTTCATTAAGTAAGACTTAAGCCACATCATAGTCATGTTATACCTAGTGATGCTTATGCTGCTGAGTTACGGGAGTGTAATCACCATACGATAAATAAATAATACGGGAGTGAGACCGCCCAATGTGTTACCTATTTGGTAAAAGTAGGTACATAGTAAATAAAACGTAACATATCACATAGCATTTGTTGTACTCATGGGCAGTGGTGATCATTTCTCATCAGATCGCATGCTCGTTTTCCTTAATCTCTCATAATATAAAAAAAACTGAAACAACCGTTACAGTTCAAAATCATTTAGATTTTAGATATAAGTCCCTAGATACCAATATTTCGATTGCTCAACAAGCATGACATGATAATTAGAGAAAAAAATACTTTAAGTACGCAAGTTGCGCTCGAGAACCGACGTTGGGAAAAATACTGCTAAGCTAAAATAGGATCATGGGACTGGGTTGGACACCTCTATCGCATGCACCCACAAAGATGGGCTCACACAGTTACTTGGTGGGTGGTGGGTACTGGAGACCGGCCGATGCCCAAGGAGATGGCGAGATGATTCGGACACGCACGCAAAGGACTGGATATTGTGTCAGAACGGGAGTTGTGGAGGTCAAGAGGGAAGGCCTTTGCCCAGCAGTGGGACACTATACAGGCTACTTAAAAAAAAGTGCAAGTTACGTTATCGTTATAGGCGCTGGCAGTATAAAATTTTTTGATTGCGATATTGCTGATATTCTGTAGGGATTGACAATTCGGACGTAGGTGTTACATACGTGCGAATGTGAACACATGTCTCAAGTAACCTAGACAGAAGTTGTCTCTGTGTTTTGGTCATGTCATGTAATAAATTCTAATGATTGAAATAAAGTTTGCCGAAAATCTGTGCTTGTGTTGTGAAACTTGGAGCTTTTAACGAAGGTAAATTAGTCGTTGTAAAGTTCGGTTATTGACAATAATTTTGCTTGGTAAAATATTACGAGACTCATCGAACAGTAAAATTCCCGATTAGTGTTTTATATCAGGAATCAACCACCAATCAGAGTATCACCATGCAGACGCGTCACAATTCTGTAGATAATTGGTTGTTCAGCCTGTTTTGTTCTATGTGTATAAGATAAAACCTAAAAGTTATCTGAAAAGTTTCTTTATATCGAACTAGCTTTTGCCCGCGGCTCCGCCCGCGTGGTATTCGGTTATCGCGCGCTGTTCCCTCGGGAACTGTGTATTTTTCCTGGATAAAAAGTAGCCTATGTCACTTTCGGACCCATAAACTCTATGCCAAAAACCACGTTGATCCGTCGCTCCGTTACGGCGTGCAAGACGGACAAACACAAAAACATACAAACACACATTTGCATTTATAATATTAATAAGTATGGATTGTACCAGGACCACATAAAATAATAAGAAGGCTTTGCAATACACTCACGCAATCAATGAGTCAACGTTTTGACTCATATCTAGTTTCGGTGTTGTCTAATCCATTTGTTACTAATGCGACACCTTTTTCTAGGACAGTAGACCACAGGCATGCATAGATGAATTATGTATTAGGCCATATGACGCACTGTATTGCTCGTTTCCTGTAGGATTGTATGACGTGATATAGTCAAAATGTTTTGAAGGAAAACTAATTTTTTACTATAAGCACGATGCGCATTAAGAGAAATGTGGAAATCAGCGCATGTTTTGAGAAAACAATTTAACAGTTCAAAACTATCATTCAGTACATCGAATGCGAAACCCAGTAGGTAGTCACCAGCATTTATATCTGACACAACAAAGCGTGCATAAATATCTGACTATTATGATAGGAGCTTCCTGGGACAGTGTTTGCGGAGCGGTACAACTTAGGGCACGCTTGTTGTGTCAGATATTGGTGTGCTGGTGACCACAACACTGACAGACACAACAGCTCATCAACAACTGCCATCGGCAACGAACCTGTGATACCCCTCGTGGTGACAGGTGTCCATCGGCGGCGGTGATTGCTTCCCGTCATGAAATGTACCCAATGCCCACATGCTCTCTCTTAGGTGTATAAAAAAAATGACAGATATTTTTGAATGCTGTGGCAGATATTAATATAGGTGACTGTACAGTGAAGGTTTGTTCCAAGAATGAATTAGCAAAATTTTCAAAGAAACACTAAAGCTTTTTCAATTTTAGGTTTGTAAATCATTAAAAAGCTATAAATTTTAATAACTGCCCTCTTGGCAGTAAAACGAAGGCAATGGGTTTGAAAGAGCCGCTTCATATAATTGAAATTTCGTAAAGAGTACATTAATTTTAACTTAATGAATATATTACTTTCCTTCCCAGTTTGCAAATTGTTTGCATTGTTTTATTACCTACACAAATGGAAATTGAAAGGGTCCATCCGAGTTGATAGATGTGGTAGGTATTGCGATTATTAACAGAGCAGAGAAGGAGAAAGTTAACCAAGAACTAAATAAAGCTATACTTACTGCTCAAAAAAAGGGCCACGTGAATTTCACCGGTGTAACGAAAAAACTAATAAATACAATCTTTATAACGTTCCATGTCTAAAAATTGTTTTAAGTACACTATAACACAATACAAATACTTTTCATTTTTGAAACACAGGAATTTTCCTAGTTCAGGGTAATTTTTTATTTTTTATTTTTCACTAGACACTTGACACCAATCGACCTAGTCCCAAATTAAGCAAAGCTTGTACTATGGGTACTAGGCAACAGATAAACATACTTATATAGATAAATAAATACTTAACTACATATTAAACATCCAAGACCCAAGAATAAACATTCGTATTATTCATACAAATATCTGCCCCGGCCGGGATTCGGACCCGGGACCTCATGCTTCGTAGTCAGGTTCTCTAACCACTTAGCCATCCGGTCGTCAAATGTGTGTTATTTGTCTCATTGAATAAGTGTAGCCCATAAGTTTGTTAAAATTGTATTTAATGTAAGATAAATAAAGATTATTATTATTATTAATTAAAAACGCAAACATATTTTTGATTTTATTCCACCGGTAAAATTCAAGTGGCCCTTCTTTGAGTAGTATACTTAGAAGCTTTTTGATAAAGGTAACTTTGGTCGCGTATCTTCGGCCAGTGTAATTCTACACTAACTCTAACCACTACTACCACTCTACCACTACTTGTACTATTACTTATTCTGTGTTTTAACTATAAGTCTGACATATGCGAATCTAAATCGCAAGTCCGCTGGAACCGATGCAGTGGTAAACGGCAGCAGATAACAATACATTACGATTGTAAAACCGATAAATTGCAATATCAAGCCTCCAACAAATCGCCCGCTGAGGGATGCATTAAAAATAAAACGAATCAAGTGTCGGATTACTTTCAATATAATACTGTTTAAACAAGGGATCTGTTATAAATACTAGAACCCTACTGTCCAGAGTCCAGACGGCCCTTATGGTAAGCCTAGCTTAAAACGGCGGCGCCTTGCAAAGAGCCACAATACTTTACAGACAGCTAATATTTCTCAATTGTTAGTGATGATGAAATACATCGATATCGATAAGAGGAGGGCTGTCTTAAACTGCTTCATATTTCGAGTAACGTACTAGCTCTACAACACACGAAACTTGGATACTAAAAGTACGATACTCGTTTTGTTTGGCAACGGATGTTTGCATGAGTGTTGATAGTTTTGAGGATAAACTCGGAGAGTTTGAAAACCGTCAGTGTTTTGTGTAATGTTTAATTAGATGACCCCAGAAAGCCTTTGCACACCTCGTTTTGCTTTCCAAGGAGCAGCCACACAACTCGGATTCGCTTGCTTATCGCGTTTGTATTGATGCTAATGCGCGTAAACGGCGTTTAACGCATTCACTGCCATCGACGCATATATGCGTTTTCAGAACTTCGCCCAGTGCCGCTGTCATAACTATTCATACATTTTGAGCGCACATGTGCGTCGGTGGCACCTGTGGAAGTCAGGTGGCAGTGAATGCGTTATAAAACGCGGTGTGCAAAGGCCCAAAGATTTATCGTTTTGTGTGAAATAGGACGAGGGTGTGTTCTGCTTGACGCATAGACGTAGCTGTGGCACTATATTGGTAACCCAGAAGGAAGGTAAGCATATTTAGTTCATTAAAAAAATTGCCCAGAAGTCATACGGCATTCAGCTTCGCCTTCAACAACTAAAGTATCAATGTCACTGGTGACCGGCAGGCAGCTACCTAGCTCAAAGAATTAGCCAAGCGATTCAACGAGGAAATGCTGCCAGCATCTTCGGCACAATGCCGCAGGGGCCTTTTTTAGTTATATAGTTTAGTTTTTAATATAGTTTCTAATATTTAGTATTATTTCAGGGTTTTGATTTATTTATATCTTAAGTGTCACTAGAATATCGATATCGATATCGATGTATTCCGGATCTACGGTGCGCGGCCGCAGGATAATGATAGGATTCGCGGCGCGTCGCGCAGGCGCCCTGGACGCGTCTGGGACAAAAGCTTGATGGATAAACCTACGTATTTAAAATTATTTATAATACGTTGAGTATTATTACGGGACATAAATATGTTATGTTACTAACCCATATTAATTATAACAAGTTTCAGTCAAACATTCCAATGATATATTTCACACGGAAACACAAGCTGAAACATGGATGCACAGAAAAACCAGAAAAATAGACCAGCGCTGGGTATCGAGCCCAGGTCCTCAGCAATCCGTGCTGAGTGCTATTCCCCTACACCACCAAATAATATATAGATTTCACGGGATGACCGTAAAAGTAACAAAAATTTGAAAGAAAGAAAGAAAATACATTTATTTAACTCCATAAAACAAAGATATAAACAAACATAAAACAAAAGACATACATGACGCTAAATAGGTCCCCACTCAGCATAATGCCACGGCAAGCCGTGGCGCTGATTTTCAGTGAGGACTTTATCTAAAACTAAATTAAAATAAAAATTAAAAATAACAAATTAAAAAATATTAAATGTATGGCAACACCGGCTTAAACAGTTCAATCGCGTGCAGTTGAATTGTTTTAAGTCACCGCCAAAAGTATACTTTGCAAATATGAATAATGCATATTACTATTAAAATGGATATTTAAAAACAATATTTGGAGTTGAAATAAAAAATACAAAAAGCAACTTAATAGCAAACATAATGCAACTTTGTGGTCTTTCCAGTGGTTAGTACACCCGCCTTTTTAAACCCCGATACAAAAATATATAGGTGTTATAAGTTTGACCGCTCTGTATGTGGCACTGTAGCTCTTAAACGGGTGAACCGATTTGAATGCGGTTTTTTTATTTGAAAGCAGAGTTTCTAGCGATGGTTCTCAGCAAACCGATTTTGACCGATTTTCAGCCGTTTTTGAGATAATAATATTGAACTTTGAAGTAACAAAGTCGGGGGTTTTCTAACTTTTTGTTGGTGACGTTATTGCCAATCTGGAAAAAAAATCTGGAAACTGCGCTTCTAAACAAGTTATAATCGCGACACTGGCTGCGTTTTGTCGGGCAAGTTGTCAAGCTAGTTAACCGTAAGTTACTAAGCCGCTAAGGCCGCTAAGTGGAGTGACGTGCTCTTCCGACATGCAATATTAATGGAAAACTATAGCGGTATGAGATATAACGAATTAGATGCAGCCGGCATGTCTGTGAAATGCTGCCAGAGCCCAAACTAAGATGAATGAGTTGTTCGTTCTTAGTTTTTTTTTAATTTTCCTGTTTTGTGACCTAACTGGGCAAAGGCCTCTACTCTCCTGTTCCGTTCTCGCCTATATAAAAAAAGAGCTCCCGCAATCTCACAATATAAGGAAGTCGTCTCTCTCATATCTGCTTTAGCCTGCCCACAGATATAGATTACACTAGATTACGTAAATGCTTCTACTTCGCGTGTTCGAACCCCGACCAAATGTCGGAGTTGGCCCCATACAAAGACTGACCGCTAAATCATAACTAGTGACTGACTCGAGCCCTACAGCGCTAATTCGTTCTTGAGACGTCACAGTAGATATAAAAAATGTGACACGGTTGGTTTTCATACAGATTGAGGTGTTTGCTTTATCTATTGCAATCTATATCTGTGGGTCTGTCTCTACAAGGCGAAATTTTGAACGTAAAAAGCCTCCTACGTAAGTTCGCAAACCTCTCACTACGTATAGTCGAAAAAATTGATTCATGTGCCAGGGTGAAGCCTTTTCATAATCAATTCACTATGACTTTCTTGACGTACCTATGTGATGTCAACATGACATTAGTAGCAAAAAGTTCCACCTTCGTAAACAATTCAGTTGCTTGGACTATACTTATGCATGCCATAGCATTTATTTAATTAGCAGAAATTGTACGTCGTCAAAAAAAAACGTCCGTAGCAAACATGACGTTCTATAGATAATGTCAATCTGTGCTAGTCGAGCGAGATAGATGCAACCCGATAGCACGAACCGATTGTAACGTCGTTAATAAACAAGCACTAGGGTTTAATTAAAAAGGATTGGCTTCACTACTTAAGATATATATGCTAAACTGTGAGACCGATTTTTAAAATCGCACAACTTTCAAAACACCAATCAGAAGTGGCTAAAAACTGTGCAAGGCATTGATTCCCGCGATCAAGAAAACTATTTAAGTTTTTGACAATAATTTAAGAGTCTATAACTAATTATGGAATTCTATTAAAATTACCCTATCCGGGTCACTCGTGTTGATGTCGAGGTAAGCTCGACATGTTTCAAATCCATCCGCGGCTCCTTCTCAAGGTGAGCTCGAACGTAAAGCCGAGCGTGCATTGCTTCTCGACTATGTATACTGGGCGAGGCCGTTGGCCGTCGGTGGCGAAGAACTACTCACTTCTTTATCTCAATTGACAACATTTCATATTTCTAAGACTGTAATTTGATTCGTTCTCTGTATTCTGCTTGGAAATAGAAAGACGCTGATATTTTTAAAATTTCGCTACGATTATTAATTAATTTATTACAATTTTTTTAAAATGTGCTTATTCTAAAAGGGCATAACTCCAAAACTACGATACAATAGATCCATTACTTTTGTCTAGTCTCTATTAAAAAAAAAATCTTCTTCTCTTTCACGTAAATCATGCGTAAATCTGACGTAGACGTTATCAAAATTATGACAGCTCCTTTTTCTGGTGAAGAAGACAAAGGAAACATATCTATTCTGTCGTAGTATAGGAAAATACAGATACATTTTTTATTTTTTTTTGTATTTTTTTAAATATGGAGAAATAAATTATAATAAATATTTTCCCATGTTCAGGGGGCAGAACTCTTTCAATTCCTGTAGTAATTTACAGGTGTTGAAAAAATTAAATCTTGTCAATTATTATTTATTAAAGTTCGCATCGTACCGTCCTTCTCACTCTCGTATTAAATGATATTAGAGTCAGCGGGACGACGGCAAGATACGAAGTTCGCAACCTTCGGGTACGGAACCACAGAATAGATAATAGTACAAGTAACGGAACTCTAAAATCACACGCCAATTGTTTTTATGATAGGACTAGCTTTTGCCCGCGGCTCCGCCCGCGTGCTATTCGGTTATCG
Source organism: Choristoneura rosaceana (assembly GCA_037349165.1). Taxonomy (NCBI): domain Eukaryota; kingdom Metazoa; phylum Arthropoda; class Insecta; order Lepidoptera; family Tortricidae; genus Choristoneura; species Choristoneura rosaceana. The sequence goes on along the minus strand of JAZBNJ010000012.1, from coordinate 3,155,259 downwards.
CGCGCTGTTCCCTCGTGAACTGTGCATTTTTCCGGGATAAAAAGTAGCTTATGTCACTCTCGGGCCCATAAACTATCTCTATGCCATAAATCACATCGATCCGTCGCTCCGTTACGGCGTGAAAGACGGACAAACACACTGTTGCTTTTATAATAGTATGGATTGTTATATAGGTTAGCGCGCCTAGTATAAAGCGCACTTCACTAATGTGCTAAGAAAAAAAAAAAGAGTCCAAAAAGCCATACGTATTGCGTCGAAATTACTGATAAAAAAGAAAAAAAAAGTACATTCTTCACTTTTCCAACCGCCGACATCTTTAAGCATTCCATCTGCCTTTTACTCTATCGAAAGAAAGAGGACAGCTGTACCGTCTGGGCGGTACGGCACTGTGATCTTAAAGTAAATTAATGACATGATCCTGGTCTGAACAGACGACAATTACTCTCCTGTCTTATTATCCAGGCTCATTAACTGGTTAAACACGTGTTAAGTGTGAATAAGTGAGGAAAAAAGGCATAAAAATGAGATCGTTTCTCATGGAAATCCTCAGAGTATCGGTATAGGGTTGTCACGTAAAATGTTATGAGAAAAAGGATAATATTAAAAATGATGAATTTTAGCATAGGTATAAAGATTCGCTACTAAAAGCGATGAACATAAAAGACGCTTAAGCTCGTATATAGGGTCTAATATTAGTAATATTAGACTCGTAAATATCTCAGACCTTAGATCTGAAAATTCTTAAAACACGATTTAACTAGCAACCCTGTTTGAATCCGAAGTGTTAATCACCGCCATTATCAAAGTTTCGGTGTTGCCAGTGCCCGCGGGTGGTACACTGGGGTGTTAAGAAGAATGACGTTACATCACGACACTAAAAAAATAAACTAACGGATTGTAGCTTTTAATATGTGCTTTACTTGTGACTTTTATACACGCAACGCGTAGGCAACGTTTTTTTTCGTCAATCGATGTGAACAATCACCACTGGTCGGCAGCACGTAAGATTAGCGGTGACCGTTAATGTGCAAAAGTACAAAAAAAATAAGGTATCCTGGGGGCTGACTGATGGATGCGCGGAGTAGAACGGTCAACGAACACCATGATCAATATTGAAAATGCAAGTGCGCTTTTTTTCAGATAACTATCATTTCAATTCGTACAATGTACGAATGTTTTCGCGATTGTGTGTGCCCCTGCTACGTGTTTGTGACTTACTTTTTTTATCTGTGAAATATATATTTTTTTCTTATTTGCCTTTATTTCATACTGATAAGGTTCGCTGGCGCTAATAGAGAAGAACTATTGATTAGAATCATTATTTTTAAGGACACTAACTTTAGTTTGTCTGCAGTCGATTAACAGATTGTTAAGAAATTATGCAGTAACAAAACGCAACATTACTCAAACGTCAAAATATCTCTTTCTATGCTATTTATAAACAACCTATGCGCATGCGTAATGTTGACGTGTTTTGTAGACTATTTTTACATTGTACGGTTATTAATTTACAGGAAATAACTGTGTATATTTTATACACGTTTATTCTGGTCGGTAAAACCCGTACATTCATTAAAGTAAACAACTTACCTTAGCTTTGAGAGCGTAGACCGTGTTGTTTCTTGAATAGACTTTGGCGGCGTAAAACAATACACTTCCACCGAAAAGACACGCACATGTTTTAAACACATTTCTATACGTATGATTATGCTTCACGTAACTAAGATTTCGAGTGTAAATCGGGGAAAACAGCACTTTTTTAATTAATTTGTTGGAAGTACGGCTTAACGTGGCCATGTTGGTAGAACAGCTGATTGACACTTGTGTGCGAGCGAGAGTGTCATATTCAAAGTATGCTAAAGATAGAAAGAGTAAAAGAATGCCGCATGCGCTCAGGTAGATAGTATAAAACGGCCAAATTAGGTTGAATAGACGACCTCTGAATATTATAGTATAACATAGACATGAAATGAATCACAAGAAATTGAAGCAGTGTTTCCTTCCACCAATAATTTGCGGGGATTTTTTTCATTAACCAATAGAAACGCTTGATTTACACATCCTCCCATAGCACATCTCTGATGGAAAATACCTGAGCGGGGCGAGGCGAAGTGGAAAGCGAAAAGAGGAAAAGCTGTTCGAGTTCTATTTGAGAAAGTTTGGTTTTATTTTATTTGCGAGGAAAACATGTAATCACTCTGTTACTCATCATTTTAAAATATTTATATACCTAGCCTATTACCATAGAATAATACAAACTACTCTGCTTGCAGTTTTAGAAAGGACAGGAATATGTATTAGATTAGATTGTATTTTTAGGCAGATTAATATTACACATGAATCAGATTAAAATCTTTTATTAAAACAACATTTTGTCAACACACAAGCAATCAAACCTAACTATTTCTAATTTGAATTGGCAACCACAAACTCTTCTTCCACCTCAGTACTTTGGTTTGGTTCTTGTTCCTGCACAAGTGTTACAGTATGCTGCTGCACTTTATCATCGTCATCATCATTAATAGAGAAGGATAATACTCGTTTGACAGCATCTGCGGTATCGTACATCCCATACTCCGCCTGCCACAGTATAGTCGTTATCAGCTGTTGTAAATTTCCTCTAGTCTTTGGCAGTTTGACTTTCCTAAGCTTATTAGCTACATATTCTCCAAAGACAGAATATTCGTCTTTCCTCTGTGGCTCCTGTATAATCAACCGCTCTGGTTGTTCATACAGCATTGAGTTTGCGATGTACGAGTTCGTTTTGTGAGACAACCTTCTAGGAGGTGATTCAATCTCTCTCTTTATTTTTTTGTAAGGCATCCTTCTTCGTTTTGTCTGGGGTTCTATGGTTTGGTAAGCTTCTTCTTCAAGCCACTCCTCATCTCCGCCTTGGCTGTTGCGCATCTGTCTCACTAGTTGTATACCAGCATCGTTGTCTTCTTGATGTTCTATGTCTGAATCATAATTTGTACTTAAGACATCCACCTGAAAAGAAGAATCATTTTAGGGCATTACAAAATTAAATATTAAGTTTACTTGTAAGGTCAGGTTAAGCCATGGTGGCCTATTAGTTTGATCTATCACCTCTGAATCATGGGTTCAACAGACAGCTCATGCCCTACCCTAAAGCGCAATTTACACAGCGAACAGAGCAGACTCAATAATAACTTCTGAAAAGAGATTAAATCAAAAAATTATTATCTTTAAAACTAATACATAATATAGGTACAATCAATGTGGCCGCTAGCTCCTGATAAGTATGACAATACTTGTGTTAGGGGGCTCTGTTACTTCCCGCAGTTGTCTATAGATGTAAAAACATTACTAATACAAAGCAAAGAAAAAGTAAAACAACTAGCCAAAAGGTTTGTGTGTATGTGAGTAACTTTAACCTACATCGACTAGCTGCACGAAAGGCCTTAATAAATAAATATCATGGAACACTTAACACCAATTGACCTAGTCCCAAACTAAGCAAAGCTTATACTATGGTTACTAGGCGATGGATAAACATACTCATATAGATAAATACATATTAAACATCCAAGACAGAGAAAAAACGTAATTCATACAAATATCTGCTCGGCCGGGAATCGAACCCAGGACCTCAGAAGCTTTATGGTTATCAAGTCAAGTACTTACAACTTACTATGAAGTTGATCAAAGTAAGTTAGTAAGTCGCTCCGCTCGCAGTATAAACGAGCTTACAGATTTATATTATCAACATCATTAATAAATTACTTTGCTTGGCCTACACCAAAATTTATTTTAAGTATAAATAATAGTGAGCAGTGATTATTGATAGCAATAAACACTGCAGAAGCAATTCAGTCCCTAATCAAACTTAAATCATGCCCTCCAGACACCATTGTGCCACTGTGAAAGTCGTTGTATGTAGCGCCTGTGGCTTCACTACGAGTACAAACCCGTATATCAAGGAAATTTAGAAAAATCCGCACATAGTGTTCGCCTGATTGTCCTAGCCCAATATACCTTAGTTAGGTTATGCCCTAATGTTAATGCATGCCTAAGTGAAATTTCCATTGTTTTTCGAACTAAAATTGAAAAATACTTCGAATAAATAAATATAGAACATACAAGTTCTTCTGTAAACTTCTGCAAGCAGCTCACTTCCTTTTTGTTTACAGCTTTATCAAATCGATGACGTTTTACACCATATATAATCGACTGATAAGAACTTATTGATTTCGATACCACGAATCGATTTAACGCATCACTACCTTGTATCCTTGAACCAACGAAAATCGATTATTTCTATCGTAAACCGAACTGATAAGAACATAACCTAAACATAACAACATTATATACCCTTTGTATTTCGATTTGGGGCATTGATTCCTCTCCAGACATGTTAGACTCGTTGTTAAGGTCTACTGAGACGGAATAACGTACATTTTTATCCTTATATTTCTTTCTGTGTCCAACTGAAACTGTGGGTTGTTCGCTTTCTTCTTCATATCGAAGCGTAGATTCGTCCAAATTGCCGCTTTGTCCGAGCTCCCACTGTAGGGGATGCTTACAAGTTAAATGAGCTCTCATGTTCGTTGTATTTCCAAAAAATTTGTACTGTGTATCGCATAATTTGCACAATACTCCGACACATCTTTTATTTTCTTCTAGACGATCGAAATATCGCCACACAATAGAAGAACGTTTCTTCATTTTCACAATATTATCAACATACGCCGCCAAACCACTATCACTAAATCCAAACACTACGAACGATTGCAAAAAAAATCTCGATGGAATCGTTATCGAAATGAGAACCGACCGATCACGAGTGGAGATTTTACATTTACAAGATGGCGATTAAACAGATGAATGAATGGAAGTATCGAGTCGATCCGGCGGGGCAAGCGCTACGGAGCACGCGCCGATTACTGTTTTTATGTATCTCTTTCTAGTCCGTGGAGTAGATATATTAGTCTTTCTTTCGTAATTTCATTCGATTTGTGAATGTCAACCTGACGTTTTAATGCGTGTTTAATGTGTGAGCGTTTACAAAGAACGTTAAGAATATACTAAGTAAGACATGAAAAAGAAGGGTTTAGGTACAGAATAAGTAATAGTACAAGTAGGTAATGGTAATAGTTCAGTTTAGGTAAATTCTTATGTTGGTTCATAGCGCTTGGCCAATTTTTAGAGCTTATTCTTGGCTTATTCAAAGAAAGAATATATGTACTTACAACTTTATAAGCATTCCTACATGATTAAATTCCCTACGCCAGATTAGGTACTGCTAAAGCTATTTAAGTACGTCATTTATGTCTACAGGAAATATCACTTTTATTTTTTTAATCCGTTTAAGGTATGTAAACGTACGAGTGCTCGTTACTGTCCTAGTAGTTGGCATCCTTAATCTTATGTTATTGGCATATTAGCAAGAAATTACAGCTGATCAACAGAGTGTCTCCTATTATGTGTATTTATGTCGAGCACTCCGAAGCTTAACTTACTTAAGGTGATTTTCCACAGGCGAGAATTGAAATTTGTATGGCGGTGCCCGAGGCGGCCCGGGGCATAGGGGCGGATCTTGAATTTGTGGGGCCTTGGGCTTAATACTGCTTAGGGGCCCTACCTAATTACTACCTCATGATCGTTTTTTTTTATCTAGATAATTTTTATTATTGACAATATCGTCTATTGTTTTCAGTTCAGGTTGGGGGCCCTCTGTAACTACGGGGCCCTGGGCTGCAGCCCAAAAAGCCTTTAAGTAGATCCACCCCTGCCGCGGCAGTTTGTGGCGGCGCGAGAGTGCATTCCAATTTCAAGTCTCGTCTCGCCTCGCCTGTGGAAAATCTCTATTAGGCTGCGTTTCTACCAGAGATGTGCGAAGAAGGTCCAAGGAAGAAGGTGCAAGGTCCGCCCGGATTGCTACCACCATCTTTCTCGCTAATCCTGCCGTAAAGCAGTAGTGCTTGCACTGTTGTGTTTCGGCGTGGAGAGTAAGATAGCCGGTGAAATTACTGGCACTTGAGGTATCCCATCTTAGGCCTCTAGGTTGGCAACGCATCTGCAATACCTCTGGTGTTGCTGATGTTTATGGGCGGTGGTGATTTCTTACCACCAGGAGACCCACTTGCTCGTTTGCCTTCCAGTCGAATAAAAAAAAATAAAAAAAAGATAGAACCAATAGAAACGCGTCATTTACTTGTCCTCGCTCTAGATACTAAAAACATCTCTCCCTTTGGTTTTGCCGTAGTCGAGTAAAAAAAGTATGTACCTACCTTACTTACTCTATATGTAGAGCTGATACTATTAGCATAGTAAATAATTTTACTATGCTATTAGTACCTATATAATTCCAAAATAACCAAATGAAATCGGATTCACTCCAGATTAATCTGCAATTAACCGTAAAATTAGATTTTTAATTGTTTTCAAAGTTGGAACAAATAAAAAGTAGTCAATGCAGTTAGCAAATAAGTGTAGTCTCAATGAGGGCTATCGTGTATGAATTCGCCGCTAGAGGCGCTAGTGTAGCGTAAGGTCTCCAAAATGTCAAATTTCATAGTGTTTGGATGAGCTACGCGGGTTTATTTATAATTAGAATAATTATGTGAATATTATGCATTACCTGAAATTAATTATGGCAATTATGCGTTACGGGGCAATAAATGTCTGTGTTTTGAGACAGTTTTGCCTTTTGGAAACTTTTGTCCTTCCTTTTTTTTCCTAACAAAACAGGACTACGCAACACTGTGTTTTATGGTACGGTTTTAAGGACTTAAGGATATGATTTTAATCTAAACTTTGTTTTCACGCCTGTAATAACAGATATTGAAAGCCACACCAGCCAGACGCTAAGTACTTAGCGTATGAAAGCGGTGGATGTATGGATTGGGGAGACGTGGTGTAGTTGGTATCATAGTCGTGTATCCAAGAAGTGTTCACCATCACTGGGATAATTTTTATAGGAGGTTGTTATACAGGGCATTATTTTGCAGGTGGTAGGACCTTATGCAAGGTCAGCCCGGATTGCTACCACCATCTTGCTCTCTAATCCTGCCGTGAAGCAGCAGTGCTTGCACTGTTGTGTTTCGGTGCGGAGAGTAAGACAACCGGTGAAATTACTGGCACTTGAGGTTTTCAACTTAGGCCTATAGGTTGGCAACGCATCTGCTATTGCAGATGATTGGTGTTGCAGATGATTATGGGCGGTGGTGATCTCTTGCCACCAGGAGACCCACTTGCTCGTTTGCCTTCCTGTCGAATAAAAAAAAAAGGGCGTCTGTCTACTCTACAACCTTAAATATTGTTGATTCTAGCAAATAAAGATTTACTTACTTACTTACTAGATAAGACTTCATTTTGATTTTAAAAACTACTTAAACTGCATTCAAAGATTATTGAATAATCCCTTGTCTGAATCGGGAATCGAACCCCGACAAACGGTAAAAAAATCTGTAGGTAATTTTACGGTAGGTACCGATATTAAATCATATTAATTACTAATTTTTTTCCTTCATTTGATATTTATTATACCAGGAAAATTAATACGATTGTATTTTTTTACTATTCGGTGGGAAACGCAGCCTTAGACAGGGTAAGTATTTCGTAAAAAACATTGAATGCAGTTTAAAGTAAACACTTCTTACAATTTTATATTATTTCCATTTGAAATTTTCTGTCTCCAATATTTTATACTTACACTGTTTCTCCATGTGGCATATAGCTGTGGGACACTCTCACAGACTACTAAGACACAGTATATAATACTGTGACTAAGAAATACTACGTGATACTCTGTATGGCACATGTATGTACTAGCGACGCGCCCTGGCCTTACGCAGGTGTAATTTTTGGGAAATTAAGCTGAAAATTATGAAATGCCCTTAGTTATAGCCCTTTTGTTTGAAAATTGCACTCGGAGAAGCCAGGGCGCATCGTTAGTTTTTAATAAATATTTAACAGAGTTATGAACAATTTTCATTCCACATGGGTCAGATTTCTTCGGTTATGGGAGACTATCAGCATAAAATAACATGGCTGTAAGGGAGCCAGTTCATGCCAGGAACAGAGGCCGCATTGTTTGACGCTCGCGATCGCAATCAAATGACAGTTTTTGTATGCAAAATCTGTCATTTGATTGCGATCACGAGCGTCAGAAACATTAGGCAATACGGCGTCTGGTAAAAAAAATAAAACAGCACATTGTTTATAGAATCGTTTTTATTTATTTGTCGGTATAAGAGACTGTAAAAAGTTATTGTCTAAAAGTTCGATCAATCTTTTGGTTGAACTACGTATAAAGGTTTAAAAATTCTACAGCAACATTCTAATTAATCAACATTGAATTTACACAAATCATATTTCATCCAAAATCTAGTTCATGATTAAATGCACTTGGCAAACATGATAGACATTTATAATTATTGTAAAGTTATCGAAATTAATTAAGTAATACTGTTTGACTCCTCTTGTCCTTACATTTAATTTGTTATTGCTTTCAAATAAATAGATGCACTCAAAAAAACTTCAGCTTGGCTAAATAGCTGCTGGAAGCTGCCATTGGCTAGATATAAGTAACTTTTTTTATTGTCTATGGATCGATAGGAATGGACCTCAAATCAAAGACAAGCATACATATTCATTTTAAAATAGCAACAGAGCAAGTACATTAGTTACATCTAAGTATTGAAGAATAAGAAGTAGAAAGGTAAGAAGTTTTCACTACCTTTTTCAAATATTAAATCTTAGTTAGGTAAAATGTGACAAGGTTTCACACATTAGGTACTTACAATTATACAACTTACTGCTTTTAACTCATCGTAATCAGTAAGAATAAGAGCAGTAAGAGAATAAGTAAGAGCAGATCCAAATGATGTCAAATTCTTTTTACAGGATTTCTAAAGTTTTGTCTTTGATTTGTGGAATGGCCCAAATGTAGAGTGAACTTAATTATGGCACATGTTCGTTGCGCTGTTAAACTAATAATGATTATTTGATTATTAATCGTTTTGTAAATTGCTTACAAACGATAAGGTGAAAAGTACAAATGCAGTCTATTCATTTCCAGGTATTCACTAGGTATTTTATTATTCCAAGTTTTTATAAAAAAATATGTTTCGACCATGGATAGTTTCTTTTCTTGTTCGGTACCTGTACAATAATAACGAGTGATCCAAGGAGATAATCACTATAATTATAGTTTTCTTACAATGAAATTTAAATACAACATCTACAAAGCTACATACTGTAACAGAACCTTCACGATATCAAAATACTGTTTCTACACTAACGTAAAGATCGATTGGTACTAATTTACAATACAATGACGAGTCAATTAAAACCCGATAATCGAATAATTTAGTTTCGAAAAAGACAAGAAATCGTTACTGTCGCAACATTTTTTTAATCGATTAAATGCTTTTTTGTTTGCATGCCGCGCCAAACCAACAAGAAAGAGCAAAAACTTTATTAAAAGGCTCTAAATTGTTGTATTCACTCAATCCCTTTACCCGTTTTAAAAGTGAGGAATTGACAAACTGATTGTTGGCGGGCCCCATTCACAGATTTAATGTCATTTTCGCTTGTCACTTAAAATATAATACATACATAAATAATTTCAAAATATCATTTATCGGACATGCGTACATAAAGCTTGCAAATATATTCACATACTCGCACTATCGCCGTCCTCGGTATAAGGCATAACTATGTACAGTAATACATTAAAATAACATCTTGTCTTGGCGGTAGGTTCGTTTCGATAAGCGGTGTAAATGGGCCTTTATAAAACAAAACACAATCGCTGGCATCCGAAAAGACGCCTACGAAATGAAGGAAACAATAGATACAAGCTTTTTTACGCCAAATTCATTTTGTTTTCTTAAAGTTGCCAGTATTTTGTCGGTGATTTTGATAAAAAGAACGACTATTCAAAATAGGGCTGTCGAAGAAGACCGTTGAATATGTAACTAAATGCATCGTGCCTCTATGATTTTTCTTTATACGGCTCGATTTAGCATTGTTTGAATAAGAAAAAATCATAATATCGATGAATTTGGCATAATAAAGATTATATTTTGTCACCTTCTGACGCTAGCAAGTTTTTCATCGACAACAAAAGTATCCATTTTTTTCTCTTTAAATGTTCATGAATGTTCGTTCACGTGATATTAAAAAAAATAGGCTGTTTGTGCTATCGAACCAACAGCTAATCTACTACGAAAATCGAAGTTCGTATCGTACCGTCCCGCTGACGCTTCTATTATTTAATTCGAGAGAGAAAGGGTCGATACGACACGAACTTTGATTTTCGAGTTTCGTAGTAGCCCTTCTGAATCGTGATAATCGTGATCCACTATGGAACCTTTTCGCGATAAAATAATATTGACATCAGATTACTTTAAAAGGAAATTAATTATCTAACTTATTTTGAGAACGTTCTACGTTGGGTTGGGAACTTGGGAATAAAATGGTTCGATAGTACAAACATTAGGTTCAATGAAAGGAACTTATGTCGAAGATAAACCGTAGCTAGCATCTTTGATAGGGACTGCGCTAAAGAGAACGGTAGGCAGTGAACACTCATCGGCAAAGTTATTATAGTTACAATTAAGTAGGTATATAAAAGTTGTTTTTAAATTAATCTGAAATATTTCAGCAAATTTTTGGGTTAGTTTGATTGAACACAATCCAATACAATACAGTGACTCTTACTCTTTTGAACACCAACACATAGTAAGTAGTACAGAAAACACAGGTATACATATAGAGATTATCCTTCAGATAATATAAAGATAGCCTATCGCTTCAGAGCGATCTCTTCCAGGCAGGGAATACTCCTTTCTGAAAAGGTTTTTGATGAAAGACTTAGAATATAGTCACGTCTTTGACTCAGCACAATTTGGACATAGATCAGTAGGGATATAAACATTGGTCAACTACAATAACTACAGCGTTTAACCATCCTTACACAACCATTTGCTAAATTATTTTGGATTAGTCTTAAAACACTATATATTCTAATAAGAAGAACCAAGAGTAATTTTGGTTAAAATTTCTTATTTTACCCGCATTGCTCCACTTAGAGGGGGTTAAAGGGAAAGCGCTGTTATACTCGCGAAATCCATTTAGCACTTTCCAATCGGAGACTTCTTGGTTTGCCGATGTGTGCACAATCCATTTAATCACAATATTTGCGTCCACACACCATACAAAGCACATATTGTCACCAACGGACTTAAAAATACAAGTAAAATTGGCTCACTAAAGTACAAGCGTATGAAACCCTACATAACTACATTGGTTGGAACTAAGGGGAGAATAGAAAACATCAACTAAAACGTTAACAAAATACGATTTTCTCTATGAAAAATAAAATAAATAATTTACACATTAGATACAAGTTTTAAAACTACTGATAGTCACATTTTCCGTCGTATAGATACACTAAAAAGACTGATCGTAGCGAGCGGCGCTTGGTTAATTGCAAAAGACCTACCCAATTTTAACAGCAGTGGATAAACTTGTTTAACCGTCCATATTGGCCAACATAAGGAGGTTTCAAGAAACTTCCACTGGCCAGAATTATTCCAATCTCGAGGTATTTTAAATGTTCGCAAGACCGCTCGTCTCGACCAATCCGAACTTATCGTTAGAAGCAAGCCGTCCGGTCGCACCTTTACCCTATCATAGCCTAGGCCGACATCTACATTTACTCAGTCCAAAAATTTCAGTCAATTTCTTAAGAAATTACACATCAACACTTCCAACTTTACACGTACAAATACCTAATCTCCGCGGTAATGGATATTTATTGCAACCTGTACCAACACACACTGAGAAATATAATTTATACTGCCTACTGACTTTTAAGTTTCTATTCCACATTCCAAAAATTCCATATAAAAGTATCACTAAAAAGAAAGAAGCACCTAATCACAGAGAAGGAAGGAAAACACTACTTACCGTGACCTTAAAATTTGCCGTTTGAGTCAAACAGGGAAATTTATACCTTGTCACAGATGCAAATTTATCGGAACACACTTGTGTTAGTAAACCACTAATTTCCGATGTTAAAATCCGTTTTTCAACGATTCCGAGTCATCAAAATGATAATTGCTCAATTTGAATACGGTTTGGGAAAGCACTTTGTAAACTGGACGATTACGAGCATTTAAGATGTTCGAGCACGATAAGTATTTTCGTATGTAACGGAACACTATCGGGTCCATTAACGAATCACTTTGGCTTAATTAAATAGAAATCTTAGAAGCTGGGAAGATACCATAGCGTTTAAAGTTTACGCATACAGCGGCAGAAAGTGGAACTACTAAATCTTCTTAGTAGTTCGTAGTATTTCATTGATGATAGCGACACCGCTCTTAACTCGGGATAAGTTGGTGCTTCTTTACGTATAATAAACAGGAGCGTCATTCGTGTCATCCATTTGGCTTATACGGTTTATAGAACCCGATCAATACTTAGCGGGAAACTTAAAAAGGTAATTGGGAAGGCACTAGATCATGATAAACTGGCGATAGACTGTCGCTTAAGTCCTATTTTAGCTTACATACGTTGAAGAAGTAAGGAATACTACTATTTAAAATGTATCCAATCTCAAGTGTTTGAAATATAAAGAAAACAGAAAAGACTTGATATTATTGAAGTTCTAGTCTGGTACAGTAAATAATAAATTCCATTCGCGAGATTGCTTGCCTTCTAGCACGGTTCCATCTACCATCCCGACTTCGTGAATACAAAATTGTCATAATCGAATAGAGTTATGTTACATTAATAATTTCACGATAACAAAACTAAGACAATTGGAATCTTGCCGATAAACCTAAGTGTTAAAGCGAACTAGGAATATAAATTGAGATAGACAATTTCAGTAGCTTTGGTAAACATTTTATTGTTAAGTTCACATATAGGCCGTCCTAATGCCCCTTAACAGACTCGATCATTGAGTATTAAGTAATTTACACTAGATACTAGTAAAGAAAGATAAAAATCGTACGAAACTGCTACCTAAATAACGAGTAACTGGTATTAAACTTTTACGTAAGTAATTATAATTCAAAGATTTCCAAAGCAGGACAATTTATCTAAGAGAGCAATTCTAATTTTTCTCGGATCACCTTTCCGTTGAGATTCCCTCGGAACGGAGCGACACGCACCCGTCTCCGCATTGCAAAAACTGTGACGGCTAAGTAACTAAATGCATTCCACAGAGCTTGCGTCGTCCCAAGTAATTAGGGTCAGTTTTTGGCATGGATGCGAGCGCGTGCCTGTGAAGGAATGATATAAATAGGGTAAAGAAACCAAGGATAGCTCGCTACCAAAGAGCTCGTTAGTTCACATTGGGTAACAATGCGCCTGGTAGTCGGGTCTCGTTGGTCGGTTTACCCTGCACGAGTGGTGGAACCGTGCTAGTGTGCGATCGCGACGGCTGCCCCGAGCACGAGCAGCGGGCTCACGCGCGGCCGACCGCCTCCTGCGCGGTCGCCGACCGAAAAAACTCCACGTCGGTCGTCGTCGACATGGTCGACATGGTCGACTCGTCGTAGCTCTCCGTCGTGGTCGACGTCGTGCCGTGTTTTCTCCGCGTCTTAGGATGTCGGTGCTTCTTTTTGGGGTGGTTCACTTTTTTGTGCTTTCTTTGCTTCTGCCTGAGCATTTGCTTGTGTACTCGGGCTTGGCAGTTGATGCGGAAGGGCGGAGGTCGCTTGAGTTTGCCGCGGTGGCGCCGCACGGGGCACTGCGCCTGCTTGGGGCCCTCCCACCGCCTCGTGAGCGTCAGCGCGTACTCTGACAGCTTCCCGAGCGGCCGGCTCAGCGCTATCTGCGTCCGCCTCGACTTCCCAGTATTATTCAGCGCTAGGTAGGTCTTTTTCCCGCCGCGTATCCTCGAATATGTATTGTAATTATTCTCCTCTATGTTTTCCTCGAACATGCAGTCGTCCGAGAGATCCTTCTGAAACAAGCGAGAAAGGATAGTCAGTCGGAGGCGAGGCAACATTGTCGTTGACTGGCGTCACATCGTCACAAGATAAACGGCGCCGCCAGAGATGTCATGATAATTTGTTTTACAAACAAGTCAATTCAGTAGGCACGAGAGCAACAAACTGGCCTAGAATAGTATTATCAAGCCTATTTACAGAGACTTCGCAATATTATGACGTGTAAATTATGGGTCAGTATACCAAGCAGTTTAGATAAAACCGTTGTCCTTTGAAATATGCCAAGAATTTCCAAATTAACAGTAGTTGCATACTAAGAAGTATTAAGTAAACAAACAAGTAGTAAACACCCTATTGTAATTAACAATATGCATTAACTGTGATTGCTCGTGCGGGTATAAAGCAGCTCGGTGGTCCGGCGGTGGCTATGATTCCCTTTAAGGAATGCCTTGCCACCCAGAATGCGCCGTTATACCTATAAGCTTAGTATCCTTACTGGCAAAACAAATTGGCTATTTTATTCATAAATATGTATAAGTGAATCGCCGTTGGGTGTACTAATGTCTCTTAAATTGTCCTAAGACGCGGACATAGGCAATTGGAGGGCATTAAATTCGAAGTATGATAGGTATGAATAACTGCCATTGAGTGGTGGGCAGCTAACTGGCAGGCTGATTTACTGTGTCGCCTGTTGCTTGTCCTATAGGAAGTTCCGTAGTAACCTACTCAACAGATATTGGCCGATTAACAATTAGCCTTACAAGATTGTCCTAGAATAATCTATGAATTATGCAATAATTAATCTATGAATAGGATTCCTGTTCGCGTTGACAGGGCGGGTCAGAATATTTGTACATATAATACTGCTAGCATTTGAAGGACCATTCTGCATGTATCAATTATGTTCTGTGCTATTAGATATTCGATTCTAGGACGGTAATTTTGATTTCAGTAGGTAATTGTTTACAGTTTAATTTGATTTGGTGCTTGTGGTTTATAAAAATATCGAGGAGATAACTAAACAAAACAATTAACTAGGTATACCGACATAATCAAAATGTAGTCATTGATCGGAAGAGAAAGACAGGTATTTGAGCTGATCTTTATTAAAATGTTGAAAATAAAATAATTGACAACACTAAAGTAAAATTCAGTGAGCAAGATAGCCCTTTGGTTCCCAATCGTGTCGACCAGCCGCTTTTCAACTCTTTGATGAGTATTACTATTACACTTTCTGGAGAAAGGGGATCGTCAACGTATATTTTACGTAGCGCCGGCTAGCCTCTTCAAAAGTCATATACAAAACAACGGTTAACAAAGTCATAACTCTATTTATTCGCGTAAATACTTTACGTCTATTTTACTACTGAGTCATGACCCCTTGTCTAATAATTCCCATCACAATAGGATTATAACTCTATACGGAAGCCAGGCGTAACCAGTTGTTTACTCCGTCATATTTATATTTTCTTCATAGAGATATAAGATATTAGTTTTAGAGTATAACTATGATTCGGTATCTTAGATGCACGAGCACAGCGGTGGCGCGTAGTGCGCGTGTTGCGGCAGCCGCAAAGTCGTGTGCTCCCTTGAAGAAGGGCTAGGAAATAGCCCGAAACATGTAGAGCCAAACTTGATTTAAGACGTGAGTTATCCGTTACAATATCATTTAATATGAGTAAGTCTCACGGTAGTTTCATGTTCAAAATTATCTTAGATGACTCACTAGCTACTGCCTAGACAATACTGGTTAGTAAACAAACATATCTAAGTATATCTAGAGATTGACTGATGCCGATGATCGATGGAGAACACGATCGACCAAGATTAACGATTATCACCTGGTAGTTAAAAAAATAACGTGTAAAAGTGCCCATTGCGGCCTATTAACTGAATAAATGTTTTTTTTTTGATTTTGACTACCAGCACCACGCTTGGCCAAATGGCTAATCGCTTATCACTTATCGCTATGCCGCTTTCTTTATGACCTCAGTGTTAGTATTTATACTGTGCCAATACGTCAGACCCGGTAGGCACCACCCGCGGAGAGCCGCGGGGCGTATTAGTGTTGCTTCTTGCGATTTAATAATCGAAGACGGTAGCACAGGGCTGCGGAAGAGGTACCTACAGCATTTGTTTTGTTGCTTTTTTGCATCCGACGGAATGATAGACACAGGGGTGCTACTACGAAATTCTAAAGTAGTTTGTATCGTATCGTCCCTCTCACTCTCCTATTAAATAATATAAGCGTGAGCGGGATGGTAAGATACGAAGTTCGAATTTTGCACAGGGCCAGATCTAGTGAATACCTTCTCAATGTTTTTCTATCATATTTTGTCGGATAAGTTCGTATTTATCTTGTTCCAGTAAACTTCAGTAGGTTTTTGCCAAAATACTATGGCAAAACGTTATTCACTACGCATGTAATGTCGATGTCACTTCATAGAGCTAATTATATGTGATTATGAGATTGTCCAAATCCAAATTTGCCTAGTGGTTTGACTTTATGTGCTTGCACCTCTGAATTTATAACCACGAGGACCTGCTGGGCGCAGGGCTACTACGAAACTCGAAACTCGAAGTTCGTATCGTACCGTCCCTCTCGCTCTCGTATTAATTAGTATAAAAGTCAGAGGGACCGCATGACACGAACTTCGAGTTTCAAGTTTCGTAGTAGCCCTGCAAGTGTGAATTAAGTGGTGTGTGTAAAGTTCCCAATCCTAGGTTCGCACCTGGTGAACTACGGCCTAAGGGATGTGTTGATGAATCACGTTTAAAAATTGCATTTTGACTTCGTATATAAAATCATTATAAAACCCGACGCAAAAAGAGAGGTGTTATAAGTTTAGATTACGGTGGTTGACGCAAGTGACATCCCTGTGCTCTAGCCTGCTGCAAAACTAATTTGTAATAATACTCGAAGAAACTTAATGTTTACTTATAATATAAGTACTTAATATAACTGTCCTATTAATTGTCGAGACAACGTAAGTGGCGACGCCGGATGTGATTGCACTGCGAATTAGGTTATTCCGTTATTCTAATAGTTATAGACGTATAATTATAATTTTTTGAAAATATTAAATTTATAAAATACAATTTAAAGGTTAATTTCATTTAGAATTTGTGCTAATTTCTCTTTTTACTTAATACTTTGAGCAAGTTAGCTAAATAAATAAATGAAATTGTAAAAGTTAGACTTATTAATTTTCTTATTAAAATACATGATATTTAATAAGTCGGGAAAAAATACATTACGATCAATAATATTAGTTATCACATTTTTCATACCGTCCATAAAGTTTCATAAAGTAAATGAAGTATTGTTTTTAAAATAGATTGTTTTTTAGTATTGATTTGTAATTAGGTTAAGATTTTTCATGTCAAATTGTGGTAAAGCATACAAGACATGTATAATATTCTTCTGACATTATATATGTATAATATTTATAACACCTATGGTCTGTCCCATAATTCGAGATAATAAAATGACGTTTCATGTGTTACCTGTTTTTTGAGTCTCATAAATAGTGATGTGCCGCAACCGGTAATCACCGAAAGATTTTGTAGGTACCTGTGTACCAATATATGTATGTCATAAAATATTAAGATATGAACGGATCCGTGATGTACTAACGTGTAGGACACTTAGGACATTCTAGAAAAGGCAAAATAGGTCTAATAAAAATGCGACAGTTTTGGAGATATTTCGACTTTTTATAGATGTTGATGTTTAAGTTTCAATTAAATTCTAAGTAAGATCATTGCCATAAGAAGCTGAAAATACACTTAATAGGTGTTCCCTTCTTTCACAGACCGAATTTTCGTAGAATTTCGTTTCGCAGAAAATATTTCATATAATATTTGCTCTTCGTATGTTTACTTGGAATATTATTGTTTTAACGACTATTAACTTGAATGGAACATATTTAATAGAAAAACTATTCAATGAATTTTATAATCTCATTTAATTTTTTATCAAACTTATCAAATTGTAGAATTATTTCCATTTCATTCATTCATATCCATTTATTCGTGTCATGCGGTCCCTCTCGCTCTCGTATGAAATAGTATAAGTGTGAGAGACCGCACGACACGAACTTTGAGTTCCGTAGTAGACCTGCAGCGACCCCCTCCGAAACGACTCGTTAGGTACTAGAAATGTAGAAGTTGTTGACGACTATGTATACCTAGGACAGACGGTCCAGTTAGGTAAGTCCAACTTCGAGAAAGAGATCACTCGTCGAATCCGACTCGGCTGGGCAGCGTTCGGGAAGCTTCGCAGTGTCTTTTCATCCAAATTACCGCAGTGTTTGAAGTCAAAAGTCTTTGACCAGTGTGTGTTGCCAGTGATGACATACGGATCTGAGACGTGGGCGCAAACGATGGGCCTCATAAGGAAGCTCAAAGTCACTCAAAGGGCTATGGAGAGGGCTATGCTCGGGGTTTCTCTGCGGGATAGAATCAGAAATGATGATATCCGCAGTAGAACTAAGGTTACAAGTAGCGGCACGAGAGTCTGGCGCTGACCGTTATTGCGCAGAAGTCAAAAGTAAGGTATCACAGGGGGCTACAGGGACGAAGGGCGGGCGTGCGTAGCGCCGATTGGCTTTCCAGTCGCATTACGTCCCCCGCGCCCATGCACCCATGCGCAGCTATCCCTTCCACGGTTCACTCAGCGCTAGACTCTCGTGCCACTACTTGTACTGACATAGCCCGAAGAATTGCGAAATTGAAGTGGCAGTGGGCGGGGCACATTGCACGCAGGACTGATGGCCGATGGGGTCAGAAGGTTCTCGAATGGCGTCCGCGGACCGGAAGACGAGCTGTCGGTAGGCCTCCAACTTCGAACTTCGTATGTTGCCGTCCCGCTGACGCTTTTCTCATTCAATACTCGAGTAAAAGGGACGCTGCCATACGGACTTCGTTTTTCTAGTTTTGTAGTAGCCCCTCTGTATTATATTTTTTTACGTAGGCACTAAGTGATGAACACTGTATTTTACCTGTTTTGTACCTGTGCTTAGATTTTATCACTTTATCGTAAAAGTGTATTTATATTCTTAAAATAGGAAGAGTATATTGAATACTTTAATGTATTTTTGCTATCGTAAAATATACATTTTTATCGGTTATTTACGAAACCGGAATCATGGAGCCGCACTGTTCGTTTTATGCTGGCCACATTATTTTTACGTTTGACATTTCAGACTGTCATTTTATTATCTCGAATTATGGGACAGACCATATGTATTTTACTGCGAAATTAAAAAAAATATTTCATTACAATGGCACTTGTATTGTCATATTTTCCCATAACAAAACTGAGGCAACAAAAGTGGCGCGATTGTTACTCGATTTTTTTCCATCGCTTACCTCAGCTCTAGCGGTTGCCCGGCCTTACGTCCGTGCTTTAAGGGCTAAAAAAAGTATGGGTGAACCTTGTCCAGAGTTGATTTAACACTCAACAAGTGAACAAGATCGCCAACGGGATGGTTCCGCCTATAAAGTAGCACCCACGCTAGCCTTTATCTTATCAGAGAACCCTAAACTGAACCAATTTAACTGGACCAATTTAACCGAGCAGTTAAAGGATTGGTGTGAGAAACACTGATAAGGGGTGAACAGAGGGATCGATATTGTCGATACCTTGATATCGATAAAAAGTTTACTCCTTGAATTTAAAGATTTTTAGAGTCTTAAACCCCTGGCATGTTTAGACGCGGATCCGTGTGAAATTTAAGGCTATCTTTTTGTATTTTTATTTAAATCAGCGGAATTTGTGTTTATTAAAACAGATAAGACTAGAATGCAGGTACTTTTTTAGGTCCCGCATACAAGGGGTTCAGTACAATAAAATAAATATTTCAGTATAAATTCTCATAACTTTGACATGTACAAATTATGATGTAGTTTTATACTGAATGAATAAATAATCTAATCTAATCTAATCTAATCAATACCTGTGAGTTTTAGACTTAGCGCTGAAGATTTGATTTTACATGGATTCCGTGAGCATATCGATATAATTATATTAAAAAAAATGGAAAAACCCGACTAACTGAAAAAAAAAAATTACATGTCATTTGATATCAAAAAATATTACCTATTCTAACATTTTTTTTCATATTTTTTTCTCCAAATTTTTTATGTCAGTGACAGTTTTGGGGAATCTAATGATGTTAAAATTCGATCTATGCGATAAAGGATTAAATGTATTTTTTCTTATATTAAATAATAATAATAATCCGTCTAGCCGTAAATGAAACCTCCTGTAGCCATAAAGGGTACAGATGGTGCCAAAGAAATAGATATCCATGCATACGCTCAAAAAACATAACCCCTCTTCAGGCAGTCGGGTAAAGTAATAATAATAATAAAATCATTTATTGCCCCAGAAAATAAGACTACACGCCTATACCCATAGTAACCTATGTGTTAATAATATTGGTACCAGATTTCTGTAAATCTATCCAGCCGTGTTAAGTAGAGTCTGTTGCGAGCGAGGGATGCGTTTTTCATTAACCAATAGAAACGTTTCATTTGCACATCCTCAAGCACATTTCTGGCGAATGAATGAAGCGTTTCTATTGGTTAATGAAAAACATATTTCTCGTAACACATCCTCACACATCTCTGGTGGAAACGCTGCTTTAGGGTGAAGGTGTAACAAGTACGATACACATACACGCACAAACTTTCGCATTTATAATAGTAGGGAAAACCGCCTACGTATCACCAGCAACACACTAACATTAAAGCTCCAGTTATCCATTTAGTTCTCTGTCACTGCGCATGATTCACGACCATTCCTTTCTAACAACTCCAATTCCCGCGACATGCAAAACAAACCATTTCTACGATAAATCGTGCCAACCTTACGGGTCAAATATGTCGATTATCGATAAAGGATTCTAGTGTTATCGACCCATCTTTATGGGTGGAACAATCGATATAAGTTGATCGGTTGCTCTTGTTTAAGGATTTCAAATGGCGGAATTAAATTTAAGTATCCTTTAATGATGGCGACAGAGTCTGTTACAAGGACCTTGACGGGATTATTTTATTGAAATTTCCTACTAGGGCAAGGATGGTGCTATAATAAAAAGGACTCAGTTGAATCGTAGCATCGCTTGCTAGAATTCAAACTGTCGTTTTAACTTGGAAACTAGTACATTATAACGTGTTATCTCTTGCCGAACATCTGCAATAAGCCTAGTTATCTGTTAGAATTGCATACGAAATGAAATTAGTTTCAAATACAAACATAGGTGCACTGAAATATTTATGTGTAATACATGCCAAGTATCAAGGAAAGCTATTGAAATCGGATAGTAAGTATGCTAAGTTAGAAAGCTTTGAACCCTAATTTACGCGCTTCGTGGGTTATTTATCCCGTAATAAACATGTCAATTACGGTAGTCGTCTGCGACAGATTTACCGACTTTACAATTAGTTGCATAGTGAAAAATATGCTCATAGAAACGCACAAACGTCTTCGTTTGTTTGTCACATTAATTTAATACAGTAAATGTAAATGGTGGTTTGCTTCCCAAGTCTAAAAAAAATTGAATGACTTTTGGCGTGCATAGGGTTGTGACCAAGGCCCAATTTTACTTCCGAGAAACCGATACTCGGGTCACAAAAAGATCGATGTGATCAAACTGCACCACTTCCAAGTATTTTGATGGGATTCCGTCAACCTAATCTTGACGATTTGGGAGTTGTTCGGATATTTTTGTGCCGATAGCTGTCGTCTGTGAATCTGGTGTTAATTTATGCAAAAGCGGCGCCTCTAGTCACAAACTAACGATGTGAACCGATTAAACATCACTAGGCAGGTTTTTTTTTGTAGTGTTTATATTACTTTAAGTAGAGGTTTCTGATGCCAATTAAAAATTCTTATGGCTATTAAATTGTAAAACTAATATTTATTAGCTCGCCATTAGCCAATACTTAATGATAAGTTTTGTTAAAACAATGTATTTACTTTTTTTTGCCAGTCGTCTCGTTAGTTAAGTATGAGCGAAACTCTTGAATTATTCATCAACGCGTTTAGTCGCCGAAATGCGTTCGACTTTGTTCTTTTCAGATTCTAAATTTGAATTCGATAATTTGAAATCGGAGTTGTCGCGCGATACCTATTAAAGTTTTATGGCCAGTTTTTTCTACAAACAGGTAGAATTTTGTAGTTTTAAGGTTTTTTCACGCTAGAACAAAAGGTGTAAAAGAAAATAAAAGGAAATGAAGAGATAAAATGTTTACGACTCGATATGGTGTCAGTGTCGTCAGTAACGTCCTGAGTTTATGGGAATTTAAAGCCTTTAATATTAGGTTGCTTTCGAACAGGGACTCTTTGGAAGCGAAGTTGCCTCCGTGCTCTGTCACGAATAAAATTTTCAATTTGCGTGAATTAACGAATAAATGTGATTTTATTATTTATTGTTATTACGTATGCACTAGGGTGGGTCGAAATTTTTTTTTTTCGAATTTGAAATTGTAATAGTAACAAAAAGTTGCATTTTTTAATTACTAATAAGATTTATTTCTACACTACAGTGATCGGAATATGTTTAATGCCTCCGCAAGCTACTTGAAGTTTCTCAGGATCGTAATTTTAGAGCCGAGTTTACCCAGATATTATAATTAAAAACATTACGTTTATTTTAATAATTCTGATTCTTTTTATAGTATTATATTGCAATTTATTAAAAAAATACATAAAACAGCGTATTTTGGCCGTTACAGAATCATGCAAGAGGACGGTAGGATTCCTAATTACGCGAGTTGAGGTTGTTTTTCCTAAAATTATAGTCACGCGTGATTCGCAAGAATTATTGGTTTAGTCTTGTGTTTTAGAATCTTGTGAGTGGATTTGAATAATGAAAAAAACTCGTAATACTTTAGTTTCTCCTTTGTTTGGTACCTACTAATTGCAAAGTTAAAGAAAATGTACCTCCCACCAACGAAGATATTCTGAAGTATTACGAATGGACGAGATATGACCTTAAAAGGCTAATCACAAATCCAAAGGAGCCTTTTGGCCACTTTTGTCGTAAAAGTGTATGCTCCGGTATGGTTTTCTATAAAATTAGCTTCAACTTGTCAACATGCAGCTCGACTTTTTTTCAAAGAGATTAAGCGATCTAGATATTTGCCTAATAACCTTAAAAAAGTCATAAATTCAGTTTTACAGAGAAACTGCTATTCTGCTCATCCGGAGAATATGTTGTTGTTAATGTTGACCGACGAAAAACAAGAAGTGCGAGAATTGGCGGTATGTTGCACCGCCATTCTCAAACTTCTTGTTCTTAAAAGCACGTAAATCGACACTGCCATCTGTACCGAGAATGTTTAATGTACCAAAACTTAATCTCAATGCGACTAGTTATTACGACCTTATCAATTGGAAAACAAATCCATTTACACCCGTCTTCAACGGATTGTCAGATGAAGAACTTGCCGCGTTTGCTCATTAGAACAGCAGTGGGAACAATCCTAACGCTCTGTTTTTACATCTGTCCAACCATACCCGAGCAGTACAAAGAGCAGTAAAAGTTACAACAGAAGCCTCTGTATCTGCTTGTACAAAAGTATCTAGACAAGGTCTAATTCAATCAAAGTTGGCTTCCAGAAAAATCATGATAAAATTTGAGAGCAAGAGAGATTTTAAGGTACAGTAGTGAGATGATTTGGTATGTTAATCGTATTCCAAAGTTGTTTCAAACATTAAATTAATAATTTTTTAACTTTTGTACACTATCTTTCACTAACAATAAACATACTTAACAGATACTTTTCATTTTATATTTTTTTAAGGTGACCATATTTTTTTGATTTTATCAATTTTTCGACAGAGATGCGGAGGCATAAGATGATGATTTAAAAATATAAAAAAAATATGTCCTTACTTGTTTTACTACTATACAACTTTTTGAAACTATTAGAAATCAAACATCCAAAAAAATTTTTTTTTTCATACAATCGCGACCCACCCTAGTATGCACCTAGTATACAATAATTAATATTTTTGCCTTTAAATTAATGCCTGAACATAATAAGTGTTGATAAAAGTCCAGGTGTTCGTTGATTGAACAAAACTCTACCACATTTTAATAAAAAGTGGATAAAACATAAAAAATAAAGGTTATTTTCAAATAGTTATCTCTTAACACAGTTAATTACAACAATAAAACGAATAAGTCGGGGTGTAATTTAGAAAAAAAATATGTTTAAAGTCGACTCTATTCCCGTAGAGTCGAACAATGTATAACACTCGATATCCAAAATTCAATATCATTATTTAATAATTAATAAATCTGTATCGAGTTACGATGCCCTATCGCCGCTTCCTTCGTCCTTATAAATTCCACCTGGAATCGTAAAAAATCGATAAAATGTAAGATTGCCCATATTAGAAAAAAAAGTACGGGATATAGAGTTCCCAACACGTCATTTGAATTTAAATTCAAATTTGAAGTCATTTAATAACTTGTCGACACTCTAATCTAGACTCGAAAATAATTTTTAAGTTTTACTACTTTACATTAATTATTGTAACGTTTTAATAAAATTACGGGCTTAGTACAAATATATTTCAAACTTTATGATTACTCGGAATTGAACAGACTCAATCGTTAAATTAATCATTAAATTACTCTCTACTTATTCACAAGTTTACTGATTATATCAAAAGGCTTTAACCAATTATAACTTGATAGAAAAAAGTAGCGGCATTTTGTAAGAGGCAGTATAAAAATTCCGCGACCCATAAACAAATTCGTGTCTATGGTCGACCAGACGACCACCAAACAGGTGGACCGCATCACCTTAATCAAAACAAAATTTATCTTACATTATGAAAATGTCGATATTAATAGATCAATAAATTAAACCCACCCCTAACTTAAATATTTAAAAATCAAATAGTCATAAATATAACCATATTAAAACATAAAATAGGGTAAACAATCGTAAATAAGAATTACAACGAAAACACACAATACGATCGTTAATTCGAGTATAAATTATGTCTATTTTAGAGTCCATTTTTACACTTTTTTGTCCCATTCGTTCCTAACCGAATTATAAAAAAACAAGGTTCTCAATCTGTTTATTTTTTGTGGCTGATTTAGCGGCGCCTGTGGTGCGGCAAAACCCTTTAGTCTGAATTTAAAAACTCAACTTCTTCTTTTTAAATCCAAGGCGATTCAGTTTTGTCGCCGGTTTAGTGGCCAGTATTATTAATCTTTTTCTCGTCACTATCTGTAATCGGTTTATTGTCAAACTACGTTTTTTGATTTCAGTAAGCTTAGGTTTTAAGTAGGCAGAGCTAATGGTTTTATTAAAAAAAAACTAAATGCACATTAAATATGCTAATACTGACTATTTGAAATAACAGGTATAAAGAATAACATCTTTTCATATTCCTTTTTCTTAATTTATTCTCTTTTCTTCTTCTCAGCGTATACTTATTTGTCCAAAGCCGGACATATGCCTCTTGGTTCTCTATCGTTTGCCCGAACTTCATATGCCCGAATGTATCATTTTCTAGAATTTTCATTTGCCATAACGTAATTTATTTCTGAAATAGTAATTTCTTCAGAGTTGATATTAAACTAACCTAACCTAACCTACTGCATTCTATATGATGACATTTAAAAAAATCCTGAAAAAAGCACGGTTCTATATATTTTATGGCAAACGTTGGTATGGCAAGTGAAATTCGGGCAAATGAAATTCGGGAATGTAAAGGTATACGATGCCTCTTCCATAGATTTCCATGTTGACCTAGATGCGGCAAATCTGGTCAAGGTTGGTCCTGCATTCTTACGCATCATATCATCCGCCCATCTAGTTGGTGGTCTTCCTAAGTTTCGGCTTCCAGTTCGGGGTCTCCAGTGTAGCATTTTCTGGCTCCATCTATCATCCCCCGCGCGACCGACATGACCGGATGAATTTGTTCTCTAATCACGGCAAAATACACAAAATTAATGTTTTGACTACTTAGTAGGTTATATTTTTAATTTTATATTTTTTTTTTGACGTGGTGGCAAATACGCAAACCACGAGAAATGATCTTAAAATCTGTATTTTGTCCTTAAAAAAAGACTAACAAATTTAAATATTTTTAACTTCTACAAACTATTTCTTAATTTCACACAGCCATTGCAATTATTCAAGGAATTCGTTAAAGGCTTTGACAAACCCATCTATGAGTATTCAGGGTCGTCCTTTGTCTAGACTTTTAATCTAAATCACACGAGACTCAAAGCGGGCGCGTGTAATGCTAAATATTTAAACAATTTACAAATTAAACGCACTAAACTCTAAACTCATTTAAATATCTTGGTATATTCAGCGGGATTTACAATGTAACGCACACATCATTTTAATAAATGAAATATTTGGTAAACTTTTTCAATTATACAGTAGGTATGTATAAATTTAAACGACCAGATGGCCTAGTGGTTAGAGAACCTGACTACGAAGCTTGAGGTCCCGGGTTCGACTCCCATGTCGGGGCAGATATTTGTATGAAAAATACGAATGTTTTTCTCGGGACTTGGTTGTTTAATATGTATTTCAATAATTATATTTATCCGTTACTACAGTACCCATAACACAAGCTTTGATAAGCTTACTTTGGGACTAGGTCAATTGATGTGAATTGTCTCTTGATATTTATTTTATTTATTTATAAAATATTTTAGTTTAAATATTTCAAACCATCAACTAAACTACGACACGCCGCCGCTATACGATATAACCTAGGTACAAACGTCCCACAAGTATTATAAGACCGAAACACGAATCTGATTTATAAACCCCCTTGCAAAAAAAAACGGGCACCTATGCTTTTTGTATTTTATGTGCATGAAAGCTTACTTTCTAAGCTTCAATGCCTAAAAATCTGAAAAACCATAGGTGCCCGTTTTTTTTCTGCAAGGGGGTTTATTTTTTAAATTTGATCATGGGAGCGGACACAGATTCTGCTATTCCATTGTCAGGGTTAAGGTTACTAGCCTATCCCGCAATTGTGAAAGTGTGAAACAGCCCTTACAATGATGCATCAAGCGACACGCGGTTCAAGCAGAGGGTGGAATCGTGTAGAATCTTAAGCCACAATACGCTGTGAGGGATACTTCGCATTCCTCGCGTTATTGCGGAGGGTGAGAAAGGGTTGAGCAAAAGGTATTTTTATAGAAAACCAAGAATGTTGTGGTAGTTGTGAGCACGAAGTTTTCGTTCACCAAAAATCATGTGATAACATTTCAAATGTTTATCTTATCTTAAGATGTGAGACCGGATCCGAATTCTCTGCTTAAGAGGTTAAACGATCAAACCACTATAGGCTACTTTTTTCTTTTCCCAGAACAAGCGTTTCAGTCATAGAACATACACACTAAAAATTAAAGTACCTACTACTTAGATTAAATTATAATTACAACCAAGGAACCGAGCTTCGCTCCAAACTGTTTTCCCCGGAGTTAAAACCAAGCTAGATAGTTTGCTCCCGAAAGCCCACTACATATGTAACAAATTTTATCGAGATGATGATGATGATGATGATGATGACATCATTTGAGTAGCATATTTTATGTATCACTATCATTTTGAAGTCTTGTTCTGACTTCAAAATAAACTTACTGCTTAAAATCTGTACACTTCTCTACAGAGGCAAGTTCAATTGTCAATAGCTCAATTCGGACCCCTCGCTAATGACGTTGTTTGTGTTTTTGGTTCCGAAACGTACCGAAATGTTTCCTGGTGTCGGATGTGATGCTTGTAGCAATTTGTTAAACGCTGTCTATGTCAATTTATTTTATCCTTTTTTTTTTGTTACAGGCCTTTGTATGTTTTGAGTAAACATTTTTCGTACAATGTTTTCTAAACGGGTTGGCTAAAAGGCATTTTGCCACTAGATGATTCAAGAGTTTTAAAAATACAGAACTTATCATCAAAAGCTGTTACATAATTACTTATAAGATTAATTTGACGCTTCTAATGTCGCTTTATCGCACCCCTATAAAATTAAAAAAAAGACCGTTTGAAAAATGGGTCACCATTCAAATTTCGAGCGCGCTAATCGCAAAGCACACTTTAAACGCACTGGTTTAAATAGAGCTGCGACTTAAATGAGGGAACGAATAATCGAGTGCATTCGTTCACTGGCCACAGAGTGTGTATCGGGGTGATCCCATTAGGAGGCGCTACACTAGAGAGGCACAGATAAGGGTAGAGTGACACCATTAATCACAGCTTCTCGATTCATTAGCGCGGGCTAGCGACGATTTGTCATAGATGTGTGGTCTTTTGAGAAGGCCTGAGCAATCAAGCTTAATTTTAAATATTTTAAGTTAGGTACGTAATAAGACCGCTTCATCTTTGACGTTCAAATTGTAATTTTTTAGTCAGATGAGACAAAAGTGTCGTGTAAGTAAATAAACAGGACCCGGTATCTGGGCCACATTCGATTGATTTCAGTGACAAGGAAAAAAACACAGGTATGATTTAAGTAGAGATTTCTAACAATAACGGCTGTGAAACTTCCACCATTTAATTTTAATTTTATTCAACTTCTGGGACATAATAATGCAACATTAAATTAATACCTAATTTAATAAAAAGTGATCACTGATTTAAGTACAAAAAATACTGCGCTAAAGAATATAGGGACCACAATCCACATGAACATCATTGGAAAAACAAAAACAACATTTTAGTTCAATTAAATGTATTCAAATAAAAAATGAATAGGTAATTTTGTACGTACCTAGAGTGGGCTAAATTTGGTGCCGCTGTGTATATTTTTGACTTGATTTTACCGATGCAACTCAAGGCTCTAATTTTCCTTTGACTACTATTTTGCAATCTGTGCTCACACTTGCCCTACTATTCTCCAGTCTGTGCTCACACTTGCCCTACTATTCTCCAGTCTGTGCTCACACTTGCCCTACTATTCTCAATCTGTGCTCTACGTTCCGAGGGTGTAAATGAAAATCCGCTGACGAAGACAAACGACGCAAAACGCCGACGTCGATTATCACTTACGACTTACGTGTGGGGCGTCTTTACGCGGGACATAAATGTTATTTATTTGTTTTGATTTGTGAGGCAAATGGCGGTAAGTGATGGGTTTTCCGAAGGAGCTTTACGCAGGGGGCTGTTATTAGGAGTTGGCGCCAGTCTCCGTATATGCAATTCGTTTCTTTTATTGTAAACAATCCTTTACCTGCAGTTTCGCTCGCGTAAACTCTCAGAGAACTTTCCAAAAATTACATTGTATTACACTATTTCACCAAGAATTAACACCATTAGTTACATTTTGACTGATTGTGGCGTGGTGGAATAGTGCTTTGATCTATGCCTTCTCAAGCAGACGATCCTGGGTTTGAATCTGGGCGCGCACCTTCAAGTGTTTCGAAATTCATGTGCGAAACTATATACTCAGCGGCTCAAAATTTAGCCCATTCTACATATACTTGTGATGTATAGAAATAATTTAATAATTGTAAATCTGTTTAAAAAAATATATACCTCGTTGAGTTTCTTGCCGGGCTCTTCTCAACAGAGGTAAAAACCTAATAATGAATTTGAATAAAGATATTTTGACTTTGACTTTGAATGAAATTCTGTCTATCTATTCCGAATTTCGAAACTTTTAATCATAAGTAAAACATAATAGATACGTTAAATAGATGTATCGGTTAATAAAAAGCGAGTAACAATACGCGCCACCCACAGCAGCAATCGAACTAAATAGATCACTTGTCAAACAATTCAATTAACAATAGCCCTTACAATTGATACTAAAAAATACCTCATATCACCACGTTAACATCCAAACTTGAACACGCTAATACCACTGAAAAAACACCTTTAAAATTTACAAACTAAAGTCTTAGCAATTTGATGTCGATAGCAAATTTATTCTGGTAAAATATACTTGTAGGTGTCATTATCCAGAGGAACTATAGGTTCTTTATTGTTGAAATTACAATAAGTCGTGTTTATGAAGAGGTATTTTATCGGGGGATCTCGAAGCGATCGATCAACTGGCTGATGGAGCGTTATCCTGCGGTGAAAGTCGCTTGTTACTTTAATAGGGATTTAGTGGGTTCTAGTTAGTATTATAACACTGTTTTGACACATTGAAGTACTCAATAGTTATGCTTCCTAGAACCGGATTAAGCGGCGCGGGGCCTGTAGCAAATTTTATCACTTGGCCCTTGATTTATGGTCGATCATTTTGATTCCATTTCTTTCTTAAGCGGCTTTCGGGTTGGTTTTGTGGTGGCAGTATATTGTAGTCACAATCCATACTTCTATACTAATATTATAAATGCGAAAGTGCGTTTGTGTGTTTATCCGTCTTTCACGCCGTAATTGAGCGACGGATCGACGTGATTTTTGGCATAGAGATAGTTTATGGGCCCGAGAGTGACATAAGCTACTTTTTATCCCTGAAAAATGCACATTTCGCGAGGGAACAGCGCGCGATAACCGAAAACCACGCGGGCGGAGCCGCGGGCAAGAGCTAGTGACTTTATAAATGTTTTCACGCTTTTATCTAATTTTTTAACGATCAGAAATCGTTGGTGTGCGGTTCCCGTAGCATTAGCTACTCGTGTTTTACTTGGCTTGATCACCATATTTGTCCTTTTCAAACATTTGAGCAAAATTAAGAAGCAGTAATAAAAGAACAGACCGCTCGTGATGGGTTGAAATGGGTGAATCAACTATTTTACCGACACTTTGGGCGTCTCCTGCGTTACCAAAATTGTCTCTGGCGTTACCAAAAAATCGTACTTCCAACAAGATATTTCACGGTTTAATAGGTTGAACTTACGTAGGATGGCATGGATTCATATATACCATCAATTTAATTACAGAAAAAACGTGTTTACTTACAAAAATCAGCAATTGTTTGAAAAATGTTGCGTACAGATAAGTGTCGGTAAAAAAGTTGATTGGCCCAAAAACTAAAGTCATTAGTGGAATATCTCTAAACCTAACCAATCAGATGCTGTCTACTTTTAACATTAGCTCGTTAAATTAGATAGACTTTATTCCTTTGCAATACCAATGGCGAATAAAAGCGTTTTTTAACACGTCCAATAAAACATTGACATTCCATGAACTAAACTGTTCGAGATAATTATTTTCCATTACACGGAAACGACATTACACTATGAATAATTGGGTGTAAGATCGAGATGGATGCGTAATTAAGAGATAGCTGCGCGGGCGCATGTGTTATAGTTTACGATACCGGCTTCTGTGCGGGGCAGGGTTGCCAACAGGCAATATTCGAACGTATCTTGCCGTCCCACTGACACTTATATTATTTAGTACGAGAGTAAAAGTGACGGTACGATACGAACTTCGATTTTCAAATTTCGTAGTAGCCCCTCCAGTGCTGACCTTACGTAAGGCGATATTCTCTTGGATTTTTTTTGTTCGACTGGAAGGAAAACGAGCAAGTGGGTCTCCTGGTGGTAAGAGATCACCACCGCCCATAAACATCTGCAACACCAGGGGTATTTCAGATGCGTTGCCAACCTAGAGACCTAAGTTGGAATACCTCAAGTGCCAGTAATTTCACCGGCTGTCTTACTCTCCGCGCCGAAACACAACAGTGCTAGCACTGCTGTTTCACGGCAGGATTAGCGAGCAAGATGGTGGTAGCAATCCGGGCGGACCTTGCACAAGGTCCTACCACCGCCTGTTTAATACGAGAGTAAGAGAGACGGTACGATACGAACTTCGATTTTCAAATTTCGTAGTAGCCCCTCCAGTGCCTGACCTAGGCGATATTCTCCTGGATAGGAACTAAAACAATTACTTTGCTCACCCTGCGACCTGATAGCTATTTTTATGAAAGAAATGTGGGTTCATGAAGTTCCTCCACCTCCACACCGTAATATCACACAAAAATCACACAAACCCAACTATTACCACCACCACAGAATATTGACCACCAACTCAACCAGAGCTCATCTACATTTACATAGTCAAGTTTGTGTGATTTGTGCCTACATATTCATAAGTATATTTATCATTTGCTTAGCACACTAGCACCCATAGTACAAGCTTTGCTTAGTTTGGTGTGGGACTAGGTCGATTGGTGTTGTTTCATGGTATTTATATAATAATATATTATTGTTTCGTAGGGTTTTTAACCCGCGACGTAAAAAGAGGGGTGTTATAAGTTCGACCCCTATGTGTCTGTCTGTGGCACCGTAGCTCTTAAACGTATGGACCGATTTGAATGCCTTTTTTTTATTTGATAACAGGTTTTCTAGTGATGGTTCTTAGACTCGTTTCATCAAAATCGGTTCAGCCGTTTTTGAGCTATTGAACTTTGAAGTGACAAAGTCGGGGGTTTTCCAACTTTTTTATTTTTTTATTTTATGGTATAGGGAGCAAACGAGCAGACGGATCGCCTGATTTTTTTTTGATTTGATTTGTTGGTTAGGTCATATCTCTAGCAACCCTAGCCGGTTGCGTCACCGCGTGATGATGGTTAGTGAACAGGTTGTTTGAACTTGTTTGTTTTTATATCTCCATAAACATATAATGTGGGATCATTTCGTTGAGTAACGGGCGGATCTTGTCGGAACTCGCTATATGCGTTCAAACTAATAAACTAAAATAATTTAAGAGTTCATTAATTATACGAATATGAAAGACTTAACGTCACGAAGAAAAGGCGTGAAATGTTATCATTTCGGAGTTATCTAATTTTTTGAGAATGTTTCTGTCAAATTGCTCTGCTGAATTGCCTTGTTTGAATTATTGACGGTTATGTGAAACCCTAACTCATGTAATATCCAATTCGTAAAAATTCGAATTTCAACTTTCACAGTCGAGGGTTCCCTGGTCAAACCCGATAAGTCGAAATAATTGACTGTTGAAAACACTATATGTAAAGGTTTAAATTCGATTTTTTTTTATTCGATCGAGTTATTGAGTTTGACCAGGGAACACTCGCAGTGTTCTTTTTCAACTGTCAATTATTTTCAACAGCGTTACTGTACATAACGTGTGGCAACACATGCTGAGTGGAGGCCTTTTTGGTGCCCTGTCGTGTCACCGCAAGTACGTGACTTATAGTGCTAAAATAAATAAATTAATAATAAATCTTTATTAATCTTTATTTTTATTTCAAAATAAATCTCTCTTTCTTTCTTTCACTTATCTGGTTTTACCACGCAACGCTTCTTATGGGGTTGGGATCCTTTCGACTGCCATAATCTTATAAGTCATAAGTAATATTTGTCATATTTTTTTCCCGCTGAACATTTTTCGTGATTTTTTAAATGGTCACCTGTAGAACTCTATAGGTTAGGTTAAGTTTGTTTTAAAACAATTCTGAAAAATAAATGGTTTCAGAGAAAAAAAGAGTTGTATCAAACATTACATTATGACAAACAATACATTATGACTAACAATTTTCTACCAGTCGATGTAGATGGGGTTGCCTCATAAAAACTAAACACCTTTTAATTATTATATTATAAAAAACGCATGTGTATTTTGACTAGTATATTATTGTATGTTGTGTGACGTTGTGTGTTGTGTTGTGTGTTGTGTTGTGTGTTGTGTGGCGGACCGGGAGACGAGCTGTCGGTAGGCCTCCAACAAGATGGAGCGACGACCTGGCTAAGATCGCGGGATCGCGGTGGATGCGAAAAGCACAAGACCGGTCTGAGTGGAGAGCCTTGGGGGAGGCCTATGTCCAGCAGTGGACGTCTTTCGGCTGACATGATGATGATGTGTGACGTTCGCTGACACTTACATGTGCGTAATGATATCCGCAGGCGTCCATGCAGAGGTAGAGGCAGGTGGCGACCCCCTGGATCGTCAGGAGGCCAACCTTGTAGGTGGCGCGTTGGAGTATCGCTGCAACAAACATACATATATATGTTAAGAGTCAAGTAACCGTAAGAAATGCTATCTTATCCTAGGTGTCACCTGCAATATCATCTGACATATCCAATCGGCTCGAGAAATAGAGTCGTATCAGATATTTCTGCATTAATATCTGCCACAGCGGAGCGTGCAAAAATATCTGTCACATCCTTCCGGCCCTAGAAATAGAGTCGTATCAGATATTTATGCATTAATATCTGCCACAGAGGAGCGTGCAAAAATATCTGACAAATCCTTTCGGACCTAGAAATACAGTCGAATCAGATATTTATGGACGGTTTGTTGTGTCAGATATTGGTGCTGGTGAGTGTACTAATAATTATCACAAATTAGAAAGTTTGTTTTAAAATTTTGATAAAATTCGGTATGGAGTTAGTTTGACACCTTGGCTGGATATTGGATACCTTTTATACTGGAAAAATGCGTAAGTCCCCTGGCATAGAGATAAACAAATTCTTCGTAGAGTCGCAGGCAACAGCCTACTTTTTAATAATTCTGTAAGGCACAGTATTTTACCATATTTTCTTAGTGTAAAGATTAGAAATACTTTGGTCTTTAACCTTAGGGTGTTATATAGGACTTTTTAAGTCGACTAATCCAATAATATGATACCGTTTATGTTATATCTATATCTACGCGGTACACCAAAGAAAAATAAAATGTTGCTCCAATTCGATCTAATTATTGCATAACACTTTTTTCTATTGATTTACTGAAAATAACTTATTGAGCGCTCTCTAAAAAACAATCCCAGAGTTTCTCTTCCAATGGTCTTAGAAGTTGTGGAGTCATAATGCCTATATTTAGGCAAATATTATAGTGTTTAGTTTTAGTTGTCATTAAGGAGAACCGTTACTCCGTGCGGTACAGTCAGCCAGCTTTATGACATGGCGTTCCACACTAAAATACGTCCTAAAATGGCGAACATTAGCTAACAAGCCCATTCAGTTCCCAGTATTACTTACAGACCTATTCCAGTCCGACTTAAATTAAGGGGGAGCGCGCTGGAATGTTATTATATGCATAATTATGCAACGTTGCTTTTCCGGGAGTAAATCAGAAACATTGTAGGTTTATTACCAGACGCGACTGCCGCCAAGGAATGGTGTTATGAATCGGTTTGTTAGCGTATTTGACAGCGGCGTGGAGTTTTCAAGAAAAAGTTACAATATCTAGGGTGACAGCTCACATGATGGGCTTGTGAAGCACAGTAGTACCCAAATAATGCACACCAAGGATTTGATGCCTTATAACTCACCATTCATGGACTTTACTAGTTATAATCACCTGTTATCTAAATATCACATACCTACATACTATAGTACTCGTACATCGTGTCTTAAGGGCGGTAAATATGGAATTACGAACGAGAGTCTATTAGAATTTATTATTTAATGTGTCGATGTTTGTAATTCTAGTACCGCCCGTGCGACATACAATATTTTTCATCACATTTACAAGTAAAATTGTACATTATTTTGTAAAAGAAAAACTAATATTGCAAGAAAATTTGTACGGGCAATGACTCGTTTACCGACCTTAGGTTTCATGACAAGCACATTAAGGTAGAGGGTTTTATTTGGGGGTTGCAACCAAGGTAGCCTGCATGTTACAACACTGTTTACGAGCAAGTGTGATGAAAAGTATTATTCACTAGCTTTTGCTCGCAGCTCCACCCCCGCGGTATTCGGTTATCGCGCGCTGTTCCCTCGGGAACTGTGCATTTTCCGGGATAAAAAGTAGCCTATGTCACTCTCGGGCCCATAAACTATCTCTATGCCAAAAATCACGTCGATCCGTGGCTCCGTTACGGGGTGAAAGACGGACGAACATACAAACATACAAACACACAAACACACTTTCGCATTTATAATATTAAGTAAGTATTTTATAAAAAACGTAGTCCTTTTGAATTTGGGTTCTTAGTTTTTATGAATTAGACTAAGCTCTACATAATACCTAAATCTGCATCCACCTAAATCAACAGTGGAAGTCCTACGGCTCGTACTTTACCTATCTCTTTTTTTATTTTTTTATTAGCCATTTTCTATGTCCCACTGCTGGGCAAAGGCCTCTCCCTCGGATTTTCAACTTCCCCTGTCGGCAGCTAAGTTTTGCCACCCTCTTTTTACTTCATAAATACTGATATGTAAAACGTATGATGATGATGATGAGGGTAGCAACCGCCATCAAATTTTGTCAACACTGTTTTATTACTAAATATTCAAATATACCTAATTTTAAATCACCACGATAACGTAATTTGATATTTTATCTATTCATGCGGACCTTATATCTGTGACAGAAGTAAAATGCTGATTTGGAAAATAAAATTTTAATATGACATGTAAAATTCTTACTTTCGATAATTAAGGTTTATAACGACATAAATCATTTGAAACATTAAAACCATTGGCTTTACGAATAGAGAAGAATAAATTGATTAATGATTAATATAGATAATTCAATCCATTTGGTTTGCAAAGTCGGCTCGGTTGCAATATAAATTTATTACCAATGTGCATTTGTTTATTGAAAATATATAATTTATTTTGATTTAACTGTTTACATCTCTGTCATTCGTTTATAATTTTCCATATGCTTCAATGTAAAGAACAACATCGTTTGAAATGTATTCTGGTATTTCTAGTATTTATGAATGCGATTATGGATTATGGAAAAGTGGCTCCGAAGCGGTAACGTTTCGTGTGCTATGCCTATCTTATTTGGGAAACATGCGTGATGTTTGTGTGTATTATGGAAGTATTCCCATTCTAAACTTTTCTATGCAAGATGGGTCAAACGAGCATGCAATGGGAAGCAAGTATCGCCATCCAAAGACATCGCTGTCCACAATACGAGGGAGGATAACAAGGCTCTTTTCAAATCCATACTAATATTATAAATGCGAAAGTGTGTTTGTATGTTTGTCCGTCTTTCACGCCGTAACGGAGTGACGGATCGACGTGATTTATGGTATAGAGATAGTTTATGGGCTCGAGAGTGACATAGGCTACTTTTTATCCCGGAAAATGCACAGTTCTCGAGGGAACAGGGCGCGATAACCGAATACCACGCGGGTGGAGCCGCAGGCAAAAGCTAGTTAGTAAGTTTGTAAATGGCAGTTCTGAGGATACAAAAATAAAAAAAAACATTAAAAAAATTAACCCTATAGATAACGTCCTATTTTTTTGAAGTCTGTTATAAAATAGCTGTCAATTTACATATGAGACAGAAGATTATTTTCTGAAATCGAAACATCCCCTTATCGCACGTGACCGTTTAAAATATACTTGTAACAACCCATACCTAGATGGCGCCACTTGAGCTGCAACGTGTGTAAAATATTAAACCCCTTTTAAAACTAAAACGAAACGTTAAGCGCATTTGAAATTCAACTACAGTAAGACTAAATTAGGTTTAAAATCCTGTTACATTTCTTTTTGTGGTAACTATTAAGGCATTTTCACACTGTAAGTTGCTGTCCAGTTAATGGTTCTGAGACCTTATATGATGTAAGGGACCACTCTCGCTTTTGTGTTCAGTACCTTATTGAGTATGTTATTGGTTTACAAGTAAGTAAAGTTTAAGTATCTATATGAAGATGTGAGTCATAGTGTGAATCAACTTTTCATTTGTATGTTTATTTTCTAAAATGTTGTCTTAACCCGAGTTATATGGCAGCATATGTACTAAAAAATAAAATTAGTGCGTCAGTTACATTATGAGATTTTTTTTCTTGTGTCAATTAAACAATAACCTATAACCAACAAAAAGATGGAAAACCTCCGACATTGTCACAAAAACGGCCGAACCGATTTTGATAAAACATGTTCAAAAACCATTTCTAGAAAACCTGTTTTTAAATCAAAAAAACCGCATTAAAATCGGTCCACCCGTTTAAGAGCTACGGTGCCACAGACAGACACACAATGTTAAATATGTGCTATTCATCATCATCATCATGTCAGCCGAAAGACGTCCACTGCTGGACATAGGCCTCCCCCAAGGCTCTCCACTCAGACCGGTCTTGTGCTTTTCGCATCCACCGCGATCCCGCGATCTTAGCCAGGTCGTCGCTCCATCTTGTTGGAGGCCTACCGACAGCTCGTCTCCCGGTCCGCGGACGCCATTCGAGAACCTTCTGACCCCATCGGCCATCAGTCCTGCGTGCAATGTGCCCCGCCCACTGCCACTTCAGTTTCGCAATTCTTCGGGCTATATCAGTAACCTTAGTTCTACTGCGGATATCATCATTTCTGATTCTATCCCGCAGAGAAACCCCGAGCATAGCCCTCTCCATAGCCCTTTGAGTGACTTTAAGCTTCCTTATGAGGCCCATCGTTAGCGCCCACGTCTCGGATCCGTACGTCATCACTGGCAACACACACTGGTCAAAGACTTTTGACTTCAAACTCTGCGGTAATTTGGATGAAAAAACACTGCGAAGCTTCCCGAACGCTGCCCAGCCGAGTCGGATTCGACGAGTGACCTCTTTCTCGAAGTTGGACCTACCTAACTGGACCGTCTGTCCTAGGTATACATAGTCGTCAACAACTTCGAGCGCAGAGCCTCCGACTATTACGGGAGTTGGCACTACATGAACATTAGACATGACTTTCGTCTTGTCCATGTTCATTCTCAGGCCAACTCGGTCGGAAACTCTGCTGAGGTCAGCGAGCATAGCACTGAGGTCCTCCATGGTCTCAGCCATGACTACAATATCGTCGGCGAATCGAAGGTGAGTGAGGTACTCGCCATTAATGTTGATGCCTCGTCCTTTCCAGTCCAAAACCTTAAAAGCATCCTCCAATGCAGCGGTGAACAGCTTCGGAGAGATGACATCTCCTTGTCTGACTCCCCGCTGCAAAGGAATAGGCTTCGTGCTCTGGTCCTGTAGTCGGACGGACATAGTGGCGTTTCCGTACAAACACTTTAACACTTCGATATACCGGTAGTCAACTTGGCACCGCTGGAGAGCCTGCAGCACAGCCCAG
Organism: Choristoneura rosaceana; assembly: GCA_037349165.1. Classification (NCBI taxonomy): domain Eukaryota; kingdom Metazoa; phylum Arthropoda; class Insecta; order Lepidoptera; family Tortricidae; genus Choristoneura; species Choristoneura rosaceana. The sequence goes on along the minus strand of JAZBNJ010000012.1, from coordinate 3,116,393 downwards.
GTCTCGATCGAATCGAAGGCTTTCTCGTAGTCCACAAATGCAAGGCAAAGGGGGAGGTTATACTCTTCGGTCTTCTGTATAACCTGCCGCAACGCATGTATGTGGTCTACGGTACCATAACCTTTTCGGAAGCCGGCTTGTTCGGGAGGCTGGAACTCGTCAAGCCTGCGTGCGAGACGATTCGTGATGACCCTGGAAAACAGCTTGTAAACATGGCTCAGAAGTGAGATGGGTCTATAGTTCTTCAACAAGGTTTTGTCACCTTTCTTGAAGAAGAGCACCACCACACTTCTGTTCCATGCTTTCGGCGTTCTCCCTTGGTGGAGGACGGAACTAAACAGCGTCTGAAGGCCCTTAAGAACTGGTTTACCACCCGCCTTCAGGAGTTCGGCTGTAATTCCGTCGTCACCCGGGGCCTTGCCATTCTTGAGCTGTTTGAGGGCCATACTAATCTCATACAGGCTGACGTCCGGGATGTCTTCGGTATAGTGTCGGGTTAATCTAGCTCTCGGGTCTTTCGCTAGATTTTCGACGGGTGTTCGGGTCGTCGTGTATAGCTGCCCATAAAACTTCTCAACTTCCCCCAACAGCTCAGGTTTGGACGAAATCACTCTGCCGTCCTCGGTCTTCAGCTTCATCAACTGGCTTTGACCAACAGACAGATCCCTATTAAACACCTTTGAGCCCCTGTTACGCTCAATAGCTTCTTCAATACTATTAGTATTAAATCGGCGTACATCGCGCTTCAGAGACTTTGAGATCTGCCTGTTGAGCTGCCGATAGCGACAAGCGTCACCAGAGGACTGCAGAGTCATCTCACGCCTCACCTCCATGAGCCTAATGGTGGAGTCCGAAAGCTTTTTGGTTCTAGTACGGCGGGTCTTGAAGAACTTAGACCCGACCGTATGGACAGCTTCCACAAACCCGTCGTTGTAATCGTCCACGTCGCTACCTAGGCATTCGAAACGGTTTTGAAGCTCGAGCTGAAAGCTCTCGGGGTTTTGGAGCTGAGCAGGTTCCGGACGGAGCGTAGATTTCATCAGTCGAGACCTTTCAAGCTTGAACTGGATATTCAATGAGCCTCGTACCATACGGTGATCACTCCCGGTTTTAACCGCATTGATCACGGAGACATCATTGAATATGTGCTTTTTCGTCGACATGATAAAATCTATCTCATTCCTCGTAACACCATCAGGGCTCATCCAGGTCCACTTCCTATGCTCACGTTTCCTGAAGAAGGAGTTCATCATATAGAGTCCTTCCTTCTCCATGAAACCGGCCAGTAGGTGGCCCCGGTGATTCCTACGCCCCACTCCAAATTTTCCCACTCTCAACTCTTCACCGTCTCGTTTGCCCAGCTTTGCGTTAAAGTCCCCCATAACAACTGTGAAGTGAGTTCTGGAGCTATGCATGGCTCTGGAAATATCCTCATACATAGCCTCTACCTCATCGTCGGAGTGCGTTGAGGTCGGAGCGTATACCTTACGCTCCTTACCTTAATATGTGCTATTAAATAGTACAAATTTTCAAAGTACGGTCCGTTAGTGTTAGTGGTAATTCAGGACAATAAAACTAGTTGTATCATGTTTCAAGCCGAGTTTAGACTTGCAAGCAAAAACGTGCAAGTTGCTTTACATTGCGAGGCCGTGAAGCCAACAAGTTTGTAGTGGTCAATTGAGCGCCGCAATGTAATGCAACTTGCACGATTTTTCTTGCAAATCTAAACTCGGCCTTAGAATGCTATTGAGATTGAGAGATACAATGCGAAAGGTTATTAAAATTTATTCGCCTGCCGTGAAACGGAGTATCCATCCAAGCCTACATACGTCCCACTGCTGGGCACAGGCCTCCTCTCAGAACAAGAGGGCTTGGGCCATAGTTCCCACGCGGGCCCAGTGCGGATTGGGAACTTCACATGCACCATTGAATTGCTTCGCAAGTATGTAAAGGTTTCCTCACGATGTTTTCCTTCTTTGCAAAGCTCGTGGTAAATTTCAAATGAAACTCAGCACATGAATTTCGAAAAACTCAGAGGTGCGGGCCGAGGTTTGAACCCACGACCCTCTGCTTGAGAGGCGACAGGTCAAACCACTAGGCCACCACGACTTCTAGAAACGGAGTACTTATAACCAATTTCATTATTTATTCTATTTGTTACAGATTTCCAATACCCAGTGCCATCACTTTCGCTAAACATGTTACAACCGACAACGGCAGGAAATAAAGCAATTAGTAACCCGAGAATAGGCCTGTGGCAAACCGTATGTATTCGTTACTGAGTAACGAGTACTTCATCTGATTTGAAGTAACGAATCGTTACTCACGAATACGTCTCGTTACCCGTATAACTCGTATCGGTCGTACTCTGCTCTGCTGGTCTACTGCGAGGCTCGAAGTTCGTGTCGTGCGGTCGCTCTGACACTTATACTATTTATTACGAGAGCGAGAGGGATAGTATGATACGAACTTCTAGTTTCGTAGTAGCCCTGCTGGAGACGCTCCGTCGCCTCCGTCTGTAGTCTGTGGAAGGCTTTATACTTACCACAGATTATGCTATACGAACAGATACAACTGCAGAATGTATGAGGCGAATCTAGCGTTTAAGTCGTGAACTGAAACAGTTCGGTGACTGATGTGTCGTTATTATTATTATTGTTACTGTAGAAAAAAAATATTTTGGTATTTTATGGTTTTATAAATAATAATAATAATTAATAAATAATTTTCCTTTTTGTTGATTTGAATATGAGATGAGTAGAGATTTGATATTGGGCCGTTTGAATAAAGAAAGGCTTTTATTTCGAATGTTTTTACTGAACGCTCTATTTTGAAGTAAATTAATAATTCTTTATTCTTACGACCCAATGTTATTCTCTTTTTTATTCTTAGATATTGTTCTTAAGAATTTATGTGCATAATATGCGATAAATTCAGTTATTTTATTTTTTGTAAGATTTGACCTGATCCATCATTTAAGAGAAACCAAAAATAAATAACTTTAAATTGCAACAGTTCGACTGTCATTATTTATTTAAGTATTTTAATAAGAGAAGCGCGTTCAACCAAATAAAATAACTCTTCAACTTTATAATATTGTTATAAATTAAATATTAGTTTGGATTTATTACAAAAATCACTTCAAATGGGGCTAGGTCAATTGGTGTGAATTGTCCCGTGATATTTATTTATTTATTTATTTAAATATACAGAACATTACGAACCACATTAAAAAAATACTGATTTTTTTAATGTGGTTACAGTGCGTCACAGACCGACGATACGATAACGATACAGTTCGGTTTTGCTTTGTACAAAGTACGTTCGTTCATACCGTATGGTGACGGGATGCGGTGTTTCTGCTTCATACTCGCATCAAAAGTAACGATACGAGTAACGATACGATAGTAACGAGTACTGGTTGATAAAGTAACGAATACATACGGGTACCAAGGTTTTCGTTACTTTTACAGCCCTACCCGAGAAGCTGCTTATCGCGATCGGGTGAGATCGGGAGAGATCGGGTCCGATCGGGAAAGATCGGGCGATATCGGCCACAAGTTGATTTGGGTTCGGACTAAGTGAGATACGATTTAGGTGTAAATAAAAATATATTAATACGTCCCACTGCAGAACACAGTTCTCCTCTAAGAATGCGAGGGCTTGAGCCCTAGTCTCCACGCGGGTTCAGTACGGATTGGGAACTTCACACAGTTTATTGGATTTATTTGTAGGTGTGTGGGTTTCGGTTTCCTCACGATGTTTTCCTTCGCCCGTGGTAAACTTGAAATGTAAGTAATGTAATAGAAAATATATCCTATTAATATAATAAATTAAAAATGTTTGTATGTGTGTGAGTTTGTGACAAGATGGAGCGACGACCTGGTTATGATCTCAGGATCGCGGTGGATGCGAAAAGCACAAGACCGGTCTGAGTGGAGAGCCTTGGGGGAGGCCTATGTCCAGCAGTGGACGTCTTTCGGCTGACATGATGATGATGATGTGTGAGTTTGTGCGAGTGTTTGTTAATCCTTCACGCTATGCACAGATTACTCGTTTATGAGTTGGTTAGAATTTTTGAATAGGCTTTTGACTGCTGAAGTTTAAGTTACCTAACAAAGTTCTAGACTACTACACTTGGTTTGGATAGATATTTAACAAAATGTAAACAAACTTCACCTGCCAGATTTGGTACATTCAAGAATTCCAAACATATTACTTATCCATCATTGTAATACAAACTAGACTAGTGTATTACAATTCAGAAACGTAAATGTTTTAGATAGTTTAACGGGGGGATTTCAATAGGTAAAACAGCAAATTACGTTGTGTTGTTTACATTTTGTTAAATGCGCCGATCAACTTTTTTACCGACACTAATATGTCCGCGACATTTTTCAAACAATTGAAGATTTTTGTCAGTAAACATGTTTCTTCTGTAATTTAATAGATGGTGTACATGAATACAAGCCATCCTACGTAAGTTCAACCTATTAAACCGTGTAAAATCTTGTTGGAAGTACGATTTTTTTGGTAACGCCAGAGACAATTTTGGCAACGCAGGAGACGCTCAAAGTGTCGGTAAAATAGTTGATTGGCCCAAATACCTATCCAAATGAAGTATAGTTTTTTTTTCTATTTTAGTTTCTATTTCTTTTTTTTTATAGCAATCGGTTTCTTTTCTAAAATAAAATAAACAAACGCTATTAAATACATCCTGTACAATATCTAATTAAGCCCCTTACACGATTAATACATGTTTTATTAATCACGATTATTATTAAGCGAAGATTAGCACAAATTGGTAGGCGTGGTTTGGGCTAGACTAAATTAGCAAAAGGCTAACTCGTAAGGACCATTAATTAACGGCTAACATTAAAGTTAACCTTGTTTTAGTCTAAGTTAATAAATTAGATAATTTTGTATTAGATATTATCAAGATTATAAAGGTCTTCACAAAAAACAGGACAGCGTTCGTGTTAAGATTAAGGGGCTGTTTCACCATCCATTGGTTAGTGTTAACTGACGGTTATAATGCCGTCTCCGTCTACTCGAACAAAACAAATAGAGACGGCATCACATTTAACCGTCGGTTAACACCAATCAATGGATGGTGAAACAGCGCCTAAGTGTTTGTTTTTGAGTCAAATCTAGCGGAAAATTAAGACATTAAAAATGTATTAAAAAACGCTCGTTGAGTTTGTTTGTTTGTTTATACTCTTTATTGTACAAAAATGAAATACTATTAAGGTAATAATAGGTTACAAAAAAGTGCTAAGTACAAAGGTGGACTTATCCCTGAAGGGATCTCTGCCATTGAGTTAAGTTTACGTCACTTTGACCTTTTTTGTTGCTAGACAAGTAAAAAAATCTTTTTTTTATCTACTTAACTAGTGTCTTGAGAAAATTAACTTAATTGACACTTAGAATGGTCTCTTAAAGTTAACGGAAATAAAATTAACCTGATCTTTCCGTCTAGGTAGTCTGTAATTTTTATGAACTATGGTAGTCATTTTAACGAAAATCTTTTTTGACATTTGCAGGTGTAGTTCTAAATAAAATAATAAGCATGCGTTTTGTCTTTTTGACATAAGTGTAATAACTCATACCGCCCCCTACCCCAGCCTATATATGTGGCACAGGCCTCCTCTCAGAATGAGACACACACCAATGAATTGCTTCCCAGGGGATGTCCAGGTTTCCTCACGACTTTTAAAAATGTAGTTTCGCACATGAATTTCGAAAAACTCAGCGGTGCGAGCTGGGGTTCGAACCAACGATCCTAGCGATATAGGCGATAAGTCCTACTAAGCTACTAGGGCTTTTTACTAACTTTTTTAAATAACTTTTAGTGATGTGATAAATATAAAATTGCTAGCAGAGCAAGATTAGTTTAAAAAAAGTTAAAATTAAAATATAATGATAAAATTGAACTTAGTTTACCAGTTTGTGTGTTCTGAACCCTAAAAATTTAAATACAAGACGACATTTCCAACCCTAAGGAGCCCTATCACATCACATCAGTGCACCTTAAGCTGCGCCCTGTCATCGCGGCGCCCCGGGCTGCGCGCGCGCAGATTGCCCACTTGATTGGCTGCGTCCGAGCGACTATAAAGTTACAGTAAGAAGAGACATTGACAGCGTTACTTCGTTTATAATCGACGGCAAGAAAGGTTCTATTTTCGTATGTATTTTTTTGCGACTTTAGTTTATTGATAATTTTAATTGTTGAATTCAAAATGTTCTAATTATAATTCATAACATAATATTTACTGCATGGTCATAGGTACATGAAGCACTGATTTTCTTTAAAATTTATTTTGTCACATTTTATGAGTATGTTATAAATGTAAGATACAGCGCAATATAGAGGCATGTATGCACAAATGTACATTAGATGCAACTACATATGAGATTTTGACGAAATTTGATAGCAATATTTAATTATGGGGTAAAAAAAAATATCTAAAATGCGAGGCGAACCTCCATCATCGGGGTCATAATGTGTTCAAATTGCCTTTAGTCAACCATAATCATCATCATCATCTCAGCCGTAGGAAGTCCACTGTTCGACATAGGCCTCCCCCATAGGCCTCCAGTTGCTTCGGTTGGCAGCGGTCTGCATCCACCGCGAACCCGCGACTTTAACCAGGTCATCCGTCCATCTCGTTGGTGGACGTCCTACGCTGCGCTTGCCGATCCGCGGCCTCCACTCGAGAACTCAACAAAAATAAAAAATAAAAAACGAGTCGCTTCATTCCATTTGGCCATTGGTCTCTTCATTAAGCATCTATCTTAATAATTATGATACTGATGATGATGATGTTTTTATTCTACAACTGTTGTTTTTAAACAGCCAATGTTATAAAAAAAAACTATTAGATATTAAGTATCCTGAACGCTACAAATAGTTACGCACCATAGTCGATAATGATAGAGTATCGTCGGCTAGCGCTAATTCGCGCTAAAAAGCTGTGAATGAAACTTCTCCTACAATTTACCGATCTGAGACCGACGCGGGCGGTAATAAGCCACCATTCAATCGTAGTGACGTAACTGTTTTTATCGACAACGATTGTAAATTATACCGGGTGGGCCCTGTAACAGGAGCAAAAAATTAAAACACAGGTTCTGCTACTCAAATGGAACTACTAGTTCTGCAACTTTCAAAAATTAAGTATTTTTTTCATTATACATAATTATTCTAAACAAATTAAATGGTATTTTCAATATACATACGCCATCCAATCCAATAGCCTAAATGCCATCGCCTGTTACGTAACAAAATTACGGATTTCGCAGTACATTGCTTGTCCAATTAAACTCTAAACTATAATAAAAATCACAATAAAATTTATTTTAAAAAATTGTAGAACTAAACTAGTTTAAGATCAAAAGTGAAAGCAGCGGATTAATTTTTTGCTCCTGTTACAGGACCCACCTTGTATAAGTGAGCATAATTCACAATCACAATTATTTACATATATTCATAATTCGTCGATGTATTTACTACTTTGAAGTTAGTGCTATTTGACTAGGTACCGGCTCGCGGTAATTTCTACTTTCTACTTATCCGAAACTGTATAAAATAGGAGGAAATAATATTTGTTTCCAATATTGTGATCTATATGTCATGCAAAATGAAACAATGTCATATTCTCATATACTGTATACTGTATTCTCATACTGCTGTACTCTCATACTGTTGTTTTAATAACGTATGTTGCATGTCATACAAAAAAAAAACAACACAAACACAATCCACAGCTAACACACAAAACAAAACACCTAAAACAGCGATCGATCGTTGTATTGGATATTCGACACACATATAGTTTATAATCTGGGTTGACACAAATGACAAGGATACTCTCTTTCCCGGAAAATTGAATACTTTGCATAGTTGGCGCGGGTATAAACTATAAATTATCTTACACAAACGAAGTCGCGAACAACACACTAGTTAATTATAAATGTGTATCGATATCCTACGATATACGACCAGTCATCCCTCAAATTGATTTCAAACCAGCCCCGCGATGGCAGTGCCACCTCGCGGCAAATAACACACATTTGCCAGAGTTAAGTGAAATTAAACGCAGTTTAAAACTCGATTTAATACTAGGGAACGCAGCACGGCTCTGCGATGTTTATTTTAAACTAAAATGTACCTAAACTTGTTGGCGTAAATCTTGATTTCTAGTGGATAAATACTGAAGATCTGATTTCTTAACGTATTAAATGGTTGTATTGATAGTTTCGATATCGCTGCACTTTTGATATGTTTGCGTCTGTCATTATCGAATTCTGATATGGGAATGGAATGCAGTTTGTTTGCAGTATTCATAAATGTTTGCATCACATTTTCTTTGAGTTTTGTGAGTAGTACTTACGTTTTTCTTTTTATGATCTGTCTTCAAATTCCCAGTTTATGTTTATAGAGTTCCATATCCAAAGCTATCAGTCCATGGTAGATGTAGATGCTACCAGTTGTTAGACTCAACTGTTGTTAGTTGTTAGTTATGAGTCTAACACTCGTAGCATGGTGTACGGTTGCATTACTCTGAAGATGAGCTCTGGTTGAGTTCGAAACGCGTCATGGTGATGTGGTGGTGGTGATCGATGGGTTTGTGTAATTTGTGTGTGTTCTTACAGTGTGGAGGTGGAGGAACTGCATGAACACACATATTTTGCATAAGCTTAGCTATCGTAAGGTCGCGGGTAGCAAGGAAATTCTTTTAGTTCATTGATATGGACCTCCGCAAAGTAACGCCTGATTCCTTTGATGAATTATACCTGTAGATTCACAATCACGCGCCCAAATAATTAATGTCCGAGTCAAATGAGCGCCACTTTGAATCACTGGCCTAAAATCACTGGTTCAGATCACCGGGATAGGTTAGGTCGATAGGTTGGTCGATAGGTCGATCGGTAGGTCGATAGTAGGTTGGTAGAATGCTCGCCTGCCACTTTGGTAAAAGTGGCCTTCTTTTTTCTCAGTACGTTGTTGTCAAGTGTCAAGCGTTGTGGAGTTTTGCCGCTAGCGAAATTCGCCCGTAATAGAGTAAAGACTAGGTTCAAATTTCGTCTCGTATTATTTTAATTATTTTGTGTGAGATGATTTTATTTGTCACGCAAACAAATCAATAGTTCTGACATTCTTTGAAGGGGATTTTGTTCGGCAATGTGCGTCCTGGTTTAAATGTCATTGCCTGATTCAATAAATTATTTATTAGGTACCTACTTACGTTTAATTATGACTAACAAATGATACTAACTCATTATCAGTGTCAAAGTCACGCAGCTCTAGATTTTTTATTCAATTTCAATGGCAAGGATCAAGGACGTCTAAACATCCGCAGTTTTTATCAAAACATTTAAACGAATCAGTCTACATTTAAGTAATAACAAAAATTGTTAATTGAATTATAACCGTTTACAATGTAATTATCAACGCAGTAACGAATATTATCGGTCGGTGACCTTTGCAATCTTGACATTTATATCTCACGAAAACTTATGTCATCGTAAAACACCAAGTGCAAGTAAAAATGATTTAGAATCTCAGTCGAGTAACGAGATATGATAAATAGATATTGTGGTAAATACAAGGCTGTATACAAGGTGTTAATGAAATAACTGAAAAACCAGATAGTAGTTTGCTCAGAATCGAGAGTAGAATCGATTACATTAGGTATGTTTTAAATTAGGTTGTTTTTGTATTTTTAAATCCCTTTTTTAGTTACGACTGCAACAGGCGCCAGTAAAATATTTTAGCGAGGTTGGATAGTATTTAGATAATTTAATACTGTCCGTTTTCCTGTCAATGTGTGATTTTGGTAATATTCTTCTTGTTGGGAGCGTGGACTGTAATTTATTTTTGGTTCTTCACAAGAAAAGTCTTTTCACTGGTATGAAGATTTATTACAAAACACCAATACTTACAGTTAGGAAAGAGCAAAAATAGAACACGGAAAAATTGTCTTATAGACTTAGAAGCAGTGTTATGGCTATGGGCGACCGAAAGTGAGAAAGAAAAAAGTTCTGCCAACCTAGCTTACAAATCTTTGTGTTGCCAGCAACACTTCTGAAAACGTCAAAGCGCTACTGACAAATAGAAATTATGAGTGTAGAGTTAGAAAATAAGTAGAATTACTGACTTAGCAAAACACACGATTTTTTTTTAAATAATGAAGGTATTCCAAAATATATGCAATGAACTGACTTAAAATGAAAGAATATGTGTAGGCGGTGTCTGTGTTTTTAGTTAACACCTTGTATACGTCCTTAAGAACTTTATATATACCACGAAATTACGTCGCAAGTGTGGGCTCAACAATTTTCATCCACCGCAAGGTACCACCCTTAATTTCGAAATCAATTTCGCACATAAATTTTAAAAAGCTTGATTAACTGTTATACAAAGACTAATTTATAATTATTATAATTAAATTGTTTCATAAAATCAAACTGTAAAAAATCACGTTTAAAGTTAACGATATCAGCAGTAAAAATACTTGAGATATGGAAATATTCATGTTAATGCACGGCTCTTACAAGCTATATGTTGTCTTAATGTCGGTAAATTTTATGTCATTATACTCATTAAGGAACCACTGGTCTACTATAAAACTATTAATTAAAACATTAAAGTGATTCTATAGTACTATGGGCAAAGTAAGTTATCTTCAGATACAGTCTACTCCCACTCGATACTTGGATGACTGGTAATGGAAGAAACATAGTTCAAACAATATAGGTACGCCTTTCTTTGGATACTGGTCTAATTAAATATAGGACTACTCATTCCAATTGTCCTATTCCCAAATTAACCAAAGAGATAATAGGAAAGATATAAAAATAATTTTGGATACATATGTAACATTCATGACTTCAGAACAAAATATATAGTCCCTATTGTACTGTACCTATTTTCACCCGCTAACTTGAAACCAAACCAGTTTAATTCATACGCCTTCTTTCGATAATTAAAGAACTAAATGACAGTCTCTTATGTTAAAACTTAGCCTTACGCGAATTTATTCAAAATATGTCATTTACTTCGCATAGGATATAATTTCATTACTTTTTGCCGTTGTTTCTAGATGTCTCAAGCTCGCGTTTATGTAGACGACATGCTTAACTTTAAGTGCGCCATCGCTGCATTGAAAGCTGATTCGCCCTCATTAAACCGCAGCTTTAAACATAAAGATCGTGTCGACACTCAATCTGTGATATTATTTTTACGGCCACTAAAAATAATGTACCGACTCTACTAATGAAATTATTCCGAAGAGATAAAATGGATAAGTCCACGGTTGTCTAATGATCGAGGTGAAAGTCGGGAGCCGTCAGAGTCCGGTCGGTTGTAAGATTATGAACTAAAATATTTGGACAGTCTCTTAACATGCTGTGACATCTATGGAATTTGAATTTAACATGAAGTTTGGCTTATGTTGTAAATTATGGTAGCAAATAAATTAAAAACGTCGGTTTAGTTTAAATGGGTTAATCTTGGCTAAACTGATATTGAATTTGTCCCTGCTTCGGTTAACTTTCGTAACTTTGCTAACGGTTAGTCTTTATGTAGGTAACATGTTATTAGGTAGAAGAAGTTTACCGGTTAGGTACAGTCAAGTACAAAGATATCGACACGGCCAAAGTTACAAAAATATGTACTTATAAACGACTCTATGCACTTAACCTTAAGAACGCATAGCGTTGGCAGGCCTTAGGTGGACTGAAGACATCGTGAGAATCGTGGGCAACCGGTGGATGTTATTGGTGAGTTGTTGTTCATTGTGGTGTTCTAAGAGGGGGGCCTTTGTTCAGCAATGGACGTCTTCTGGTTGATGATGATGATGATTTAGGTCGTGTATACATATTTTTGTAACTTTGGCCGTGCCGACATCTTTGCACTTGACTGTACTTTATAACGTTTGTCTTAGGTGCAATACACACGGTGTGATACACCCTGCCAATAGACTACTTAGTCTGCGGCTCCACTGAACTGAGGCGGAGACGAGTGGAGCTGAGAGGAGACGCGTAGGATCGACCAATCTATTAGTTGAAATCCACTTGAAATAAACCGCTTACTACTATTTGTACAGGGCCGTCTTTCATCTATTAGAGGCCCTGGGCACAACATGCTACATTCGGTGAGCCTGATTTTCAGGCGAGAGTGAAGTAGGCTAGGTGTTATGTTTGGTAATGGAGTAGAGACTAGGGGGCCCAAATGCATCGCGGGGCCCTGGGAACGGACGTGCCCAGTGTGCCCAGTGGGGAAAGGGGACCTGTATTTGTATCTAATGTGAGCAGACAACACTGAAAACGGCATTTTACGCAGTTTAATATAGGTACTGTAAGATGAGCGATTATGCTAAATTCTAACTAAAAATTTTCTTTAAAAGGAAGCCTATCGTCCTAAAACTTTAACACCACAGAAAGCAGAAGTAGACCATCTCTTTCATGCATAACAGGTAAGATAGGGACAACATGTTGTCGTGTCTAGTCTCTTTTTGAATGAATCGTCAGTAGGTAAACAAGGTAATTGATTTATGTTCGTTCGTGACACCATGAGCGTCGCCAATCGGCTGAGTTCCACTTCTTTATAGACAGAATGATTTGTTCACGCTTTTTTTGTGATTAAAACTGATCAGGGTTGCTAACTCGAAAATTTCCCTCAAATTAAAAGTAAATTGTGTAATTTGTGGTTGTTCAGGTGAATTTTATTTATTTTATTTTTTCCACTTTTAGACATTTAGTCCAAAATATGTGTTACTGAATATTAAGTACTAAAGAGCTTATACTGTAATAGTTTGAAAGAGATCGATATAGATTCTTAGTCCGTATCATTAATATGTAACAGCATAGCTTGTCGCTTTGACAATTTGCCATGGCAGCTAGCTAGGAAATAAATATGAAAACATAAAATTAGGTTAGTATTCGTAAAAAAGTGCAATGTGCTATGTCTAAGTATAACTATCTACCTACACAATACCTAGTCTTTTAACGAATACCTTGCCTCATTTTTAATTAACAGTTGTATTTTTTATTTCTAATTTACGACACTACTAACGTCAAAATATCGAAACTACAGTTAAGGTTCTTTATCCCGGATAAATTTTGTATCATTTGCAATAATTGAATTAAATTAGCATTTTTTTTTTACAAAATGATATTCAATATGGCCTAAACTGTCAGTCAAATCTTTTACTTTTAATGGTGTGATGACTTCAAATATAAGTTGGATGATTATGCTTGCTTTAAAAATATTGTTTAGCAAAAACTAATTCTATATATTAAGTCAGGTTAGACTAATGACGAAGCATGTTGCGGATCTACAATTTGTTTTGTTGAGACTGTTGCGGATATTGCGTTGTTTTGAAATTAATTTGAATTGGTTTGCATTAAATTTTAGACTAGGAATGTTAAAAAAAAGGATTCTATTTACGGTTGGCAACCCTGCTGCCGACTACGACCGCAATGGTCGCCATTGTCCGTAAGCCGCGGTCTGTTTGAGCAATTGTTCCGCTGTGACACCACCAATTTTGGCCATTTGAGATTCGGACAATTACAGTTGATTGTCTGTAACAGGAGCGACGAACTATGATTTACGTATGAAGTCGTATTGGCGATAAATAAAATGTATCGGCGGATTCCAGGGCAATGGACCTTGTGTCAAATAAAAGGTTACTTAATTCGCAATTTTTAAAAAGCATTTTGCCGGCAAACTCATTTAACGTTTTTTTTTTATCCACATGTCAACATTTATGACGCAGTAATGCGTAACCGACTATATGGCTAAACCTACTTTTTGTAAGGGGCGCGATTGCAGTATCATCGACGAAATAGCCATCTTATCTTATGAACGATACCGATCTTAAAATCATTATTTTTTTTTCGAGCGGACTGTGGTTATTTTTTATATATCCTTATATTTATTGTGTTCTATGAAGAACCCACGTTTTTTAAAGATACCCAGGTGCACATCCCGATATCATCTTCGCAATATATACTTGGTTTGGATAGGTATTTAACTAAATGTAAACATACTTCAGCTGCCAGATTTAGTACATTCAAGGATTTTTTACATTTTACTTATCTATAATATTAATACAAACTAGACCAGTGTATTTCAATGAGATTTCAATACAGATAAGTAAATGATAGATATTAGATAGTTTAGTGGCGGAATATTTAAGACAACAATTGAGGTTGCTTTGTTTACATTTAGTTACATAGCTATCCAAACCAAGTATAGTAGGATTCATAACACAAGGAAGCGCGCAGCATCTCATGTCGTGACAATTACCTGCGTAGGCGACGTTCAACGAAAGACTAGATAGTATCTACCAGAATATTAATCTCTTTTTCCTGCCAAATAGCTGACCAGTGACAATGAACACTAAATAATTTCCCCACGACAATAAAACAACTGACTTCGGAACGTTAGATTAATTCTTTGGCAACGACTCGTTAAAGAAGAATTTTTCATTTCTGTGGCACTGGTTGATTAGATGATTAATCAGATCTAATTGTTGAAACGTTGGTTGTATATTTTTTCTTTATTTATTTATAAACAAACAAATAATATGTAACAATAATTAACAGAAATAAATAATTAAAAGAAAAAAAAAAAAACTATAACTAACTTACTCTAAACCTAAAAATCTGTATTTACAAATATCTCCCAAGTCGCTGCTATTGGGGATTTTTTCTTTGTGTTTTAATTTAAAAATCTTGTAATAATTTTGGATTATAAATTCGTACGTGAACAGCCAGTAATCATATGTAAATAAGTACTAGAGTCAATTTTAATGGTATCAACAGCGAATTTACTTATAGGACTAACCTTATATAGGGGGCTCTTAGCCATCTACATTCAAGTGGGTGGTTGTCAATTTGTATCTTTATCGGTTTGGAGTTCGTGAGTAGTTTTGTTTTCTCCCTATTTATAGATAGTCCAACTTTCATACTTTGTATAGTGAAATTATCATTTTCTCTAGATCTTTTGGGTTTTCTTCGAACAGGACTGTATCGTCTGCGAATCTGAGATGATTCATTTTTACGCCATTCACGTTGAGGCCAATTTTTTTTTTCCATGCTTGTAGTTCAGAATAAAGGGCTTTATTATTAGTCATCTAGGCGGCAGCGTCTCAAGCCAAGTTCAAGCTAATAGAACTGGCGAGCAGCACCGTGTGTAATTTTACCCGAACCTTTTGGAGCCACTTTTGACCACTTCATAACATAATTTTACTATAATACATTATAACAGCTTTTTCAACTACGAATAAACGGATTTATTTGTCACCATAAATATACAGATAAGATTATATTGTGGTAATAAAATTTTGACTGGCCTTACTAACTTTGGGTAGCGGACGCAATCAAGTTTTCATCAAATTAGAGCCACAAGTTTAGCCAAAAACTTAAAGTTAAAATTAGAAAAGTTTTCCCATATCAAAGTCTTAATGACATTGGCATTAGATTGATTTTGACTTGGCCTCTGTAAAAACTTTTTTCACTACATCTATCCCTACTATTATAAGGGAGCAGTGGCCTGAAGCGGGTCTTGGTCTCCAATACCAGACTACGCCATGCTTTATGTTCTTGGGCCGGCTCTTGCTACATTAGACGACCAAACTTTTTGCATCAAAAAATACGTCGCCTGTGTGAGGTCTAGAGAAATAGAGCAACACGCGATCTCGCGAGGAAACCGGCGCGTGACCCGTCACCCCGCTTGGCAACGGTCGTCGGTCGGCCTTGCTCGGAGATTTTCGCGCGGGTTCGAGTGACGTCACGCGCGGACGACGTGCGCGGGAGCACGTAATGCACGCAACTAGTGACGACGATCTATATCGATACATTGCGGTGGTTTTATGGGATTGTTAGTCGCCGGATTAATTTTAGATCTGTGTTGGGTCGTAAAGTTTTGCACTTTAAAATTTTATTGGCTGACGTATCGGAGAAACTGGTCAAGTACAAGTCGGAGTCACAATCGGGTTCCGTATGAGGTAATTACCATTATTAAGCTTAGGCAAAAAATAATCGAAAAATTATGTTTATTTTATGACAACCCCCTTTAAGTGTTTCCATTATTTTTTTTATCTTCATAAATTCTGAAAATTCAAATCTACCTTAATAGGCAGGATAGGTCTTTCAAAATATATACTGTAACAGTCGGACAGATAGTAGTCTTAGGCTAGGTTTACACGGGATTAGTACTTGTAATTAGTGTAAGTGATTAGGGACGTGTCGACTCAGTGACAAGTGACAAGTATCCGTCTACACTATCGGTGTTAAAGATTGGCATTAGTAGGTAGTTACAAGACTTCGCCATGGATCATCGCTGCCGATTCGTTTTAAGAAATGTTTTAGGCACTTTTCACATGACATGCATCACACATTCACACCACCAGACAAGTGACAAGTATTACAATTGTACAAAATGTGCTTTAACCCCCAACTCAAAAAGAAGGGTGTTGCTCGTGTATATATAAATTTAGGTTTAGATAAGAGATGATAAAGTCGGAATCAGCTAGGACGCTGTAAGTTTAAGAGTTCAAGCCATTACGCACTTCCGTAAAAATTAAAATATCATAATTCTCTTACTAAATTTCTTTTTCTACCTCCTTATTCATGTCTCAATGACTTCGTTAACAAAATCATTATTTGACTAGTTTAATGGCCATATCGTCAATTTATTTTATCATGAATGCTAATATGAGTCATATTTACATACTAAACATGGTTAACTTACAAGAGTTGAAACTCTGATGTATTTACATAACTGTCTCCATAAAATACTACCGGTTTCTACAGTTAAATCGATAATGCAAATCTATTTGTAATTTATTGTAGCACTTCGTTGTTTTGCGGGTCAAGGTTATTTTATCGATATTTCAATATTTATCGATACTTTCCTTCCCTATGTCGTAAATTACACGCCATTCCATTTCTATTATTTAATGTCCATTTTGGCGTAAATGTATGGTCATATTATATTGAAACTGGTATGTCGTATTAGTAAGTTTGGGTTTTGTTAAGAAGATTATGTAAATTGTAACATGATCGCGACAAATTCGGTTTGAATTAGCACATAAATATGGCTTTCGGTTTACGCGGAATCAAAACAAGTTTAATTCGTAACAAATCAAAACACAAAATAAAATAATCTTTCGTAGGAGTTCCGTAACTTTAGTTATTTAAACAGCTGAAACAAGAGGGAATAAATACTTCGAAATTATTTAAATAATATTGATTCTGACGAAATAAATTAAACAGGCAGTTGCGAGACGTTAACCTGTACGTAATTTAGACCGATAGACATTAACTGATAATCGAAAGAAACATTCTAAAGCCTTCTTTAAATCCAAAGACACTGATTGGACTAAACCCAATAAGGTACAAAATCCAAAACATAAGTGTGTTGAAAAGTTAGACCCCAGCGGGAAGCTCGTTCCAGATTTTGCAAGTTCGTGGCAAAAAAGACCGTTTAAAACGCACCGTCGAAGACTGCCATTCATCAACATGATGTCGATGAAAAGAACGCTTACGACGGGTGGATCTGTAATGGAACCCCGCAGCTGGAATGAGGTCAAAGAGTTCCTCACAGCATTAAAAAAAAAAAATCCCCGTTGTAGATCTTGTAGAATACACAAAGGGAGCTAACGTCTCTGCGGAGAGCAAGAGGATCGAGTTTATCGGACAGTGAGGGGTTGCCGACGACTCGGGATGCTCTGCGTTGTTACTCCAAAACGGATGGACCGAACCAGACACAGGAGACAAGGCGGGCTTTCTCTTAATATATTAAACAGGGAATCTCACTGCAGATAAATTGCTGTCAAAGTGACGTAACATTGTTTACTTGCAAATTCGAACAGAGTTTTAGTTAAACAAAGATAAGTTTAATGAGGGTCATTAACAGCTTAACTGGTTTACTAATGAATTTGAGCAGGGAAATCACAAGCGTAAAGGAAATGAGATGTCATTGTTTGTTGACATTGCATGTGTCGGTTAGTACGTATGTATGTATTTCTTTATTGTATACAAAATACATGGAATTAACAGATTAAAGGATAGGCTGAAGTACGAAGGCCAACATAGTTTTCCCTTAAAGGTTTCAGTAGGAATATCCATCCATACTAATATTATAAATGCGAAAGTGTGTTTGTATGTTTGTGTGTTTGTCCGTCTTTCACGTCGTAACGGAGCGACGGATCGACGGATTTTTGGCATAGAGATAGTTTATGGTCCCGAGAGTGACATAAGCTACTTTTTATCCCGGAAAAATGCACAGTTCCCGAGGGAACCGCGCGCGATAACCGAATACCACGCGGGCGGAGCCGCAGGCAAAAGCTAGTGACTACATAATTTTGTATGAAGACGCATTAATTATGTAAAGGTAAGTACTTTAGATTAGATTAGATTTATTACTTTTTGAAAAAATATATTATAAACACATGTCAGTTAATTACAAGAAATTCACAAAAGGATCTTCAAAATGTGTAGAAAAAATATTATCATATTACTTACAATAATGTCAGCCAAAAATAAAAATAAATAAGTTTTGAAAACTTTTGTTGTTTCCCTCTATTTTCTGGTCCAAAACGTATCCAATTAAATAAGTGAGAAATGCTCTATGCATGAGAAATGATAACAATTTTTCAAAAGGTTAATGACCCTTCATTTTATTTTTATAATCAATAACTGCATACCGATTTTTACAGTCTTCAGACACTTCCTAGACTATAATTTTTACGAGTTTTCATTTTTATTGAGGTGTTTATAGTTTGTTTTATGAATTCGGCGAAGAGACTGAACATTATAATTAGAATGAAAAAGATTTTAAGTTTGGACTACAATATCTTTATTCTTTATACACGAAGGTAGGGGCAGGCTAGAGCTGAGGTCACGACCGCAAGTTTCGAATAAAATACAAAGTAGTGATATTGTGGTGATACTTTGCGTGCGAATCTATTTTACAAGGAAAAAGTCTTATATTTTAATTAAAACATCATCATCATTTCAGCCGAATGACGTCCACTGCTGGACACAGGCCTCCCCCATTGTAACAAATATACATAAATAATAAATATCACAAGACACTTGACTCCAATTTGACACATCAGGTGACCCACTAGTTTGTCTCCCAAACATAAAAAAAAGTTGACCTATTTCCAAAGTCATGCTATATAATTATAATAAAAGTTTCCGAATTCTACTCCACACGTCATTATCTTTTCGCTTCTAGGCAAGTCTCACATATCTTCGTTTTTATTGCTAATTTAAAAAGTAAATCCTCAGTAATTGAAACACCATGGCCTTCTACCACTATCGAAACACACGAGGAAATAAAAAACAAAGACTGCCTCTAATCCCAAGGTTGTGGCAAACAGACACTTCAAAATACAGTTGTAGATATGGTAGCCATCAAGGAAATATTGTCAACCCCAAACCTTGACCTTCTCGAGACATATTAGTTTCTGCGATATTAAACTTCCGTATTGAGTACAATGCAGCTTTTAGTTCATTGAAGAATTGATAAAATTATAGTTATTTAGATAGCTTTGGCGGTGAGGTTCGAGATGAATTTCAAAGGAAATCAGATGTGGCGCGTGTTGTTTGAGAAAGGGTTACTGTTCAGATGGCCTTGGCTTCTGACCATAGATGTTTTTTTATACATATCCATACTTAATATTATAAATGCGAAAGTATGTTTGTATTTTTGTGTGTTTGTATGTTTGTCCGTCTTTCACGCCGTAACGGAGCGACGGATCGACGTGGTTTTTGGCATAGAGATAGTTTATGGTCCCGAGAGTGACATAGGCTACCTACTTTTTGTGCGGAAAAATGCACAGTTCCCGAGGGACAGCGCGCGACAACCGAATACCACGCGGAAGGAGCCGCGGGCAAAAGCTATTACGGGTAAGTAATAGAATATATAAAAACAAAACATATAATATTCATTATATATAACTTCACTTTCTCTATTTTTTTAAATATAACATACGTTTGCTATAATGCTCATAATGTATAATGATAAAATATATAATTCCATTATATATAATGATCAATGGAAATAAATACTTTGAGTATAACGTTTAAATAATATAATATTCACAACCTCTAACAACCAAAACATATAACATTCATTTAATCTTACAACGGAAAATATAACGCTCAAAAATATAAAACCGAGTATATAGCTATGTTTATTTTTGAATAAATTTGTCGATTAATTTGTGTATTCTTTGTTTATTTTTATTTCACTTTTGCGGTTTCCTCGCTGCTATAAAAAAAAACCTAACACCGAAGGCTAAGGCGGGAGCTACGCTCCGCTTCGCTCCCGCCTTAGCCTTCTAAACCTAACCTATCCTAGTCGCTTCTGCTCCGAACCGTCTTGCTCGCTCGCTTCGCTCGCTCGCACAAATTTTGGAGTAAAACTTTTCAATACAAAAGTTAAAGGTTGATAAACACCTAATTTTCTGGTTTTAAATTTTAAAATTTTAACAAGTATTTTTGAAACAAAGTATATTACTTGATATTATATCATATTAATGGTATATAAAAAGTTATTACGTATTATGAGCGGTATACTTTACGTATGTTATATCATATGAATTTAGCCCATAAACATGTTATTTCTTATGAAAGTATATAAAACAATTGTTATACTGATCGAACGTTATACTTATTGAAATTATAGTGTTTCATGTTATACATAATGTAATTATATATAATGAACGTTTTATAATATGAAAATATATCTAACGTTTTTATATATCTTGGGACGCACCCGCCGCGGGCAAAAGCTATTACTAATATTATAAATGCGAAAGTGTGCTTGTATGTTGCGATCATGAGTGTCAAAAGCATTAGGCAATACGGCCTCTGTACTGACTGCTAAATGACATTGTCCAACCGTAAAAATCGATACTAATCTATATTAATATTTTAATTGTGAAAGTGTGTGTTTGTATGTTTGTCCATCTTTCACGTCGAAAGGGAGTGACGGATCGACGTGATTTTTGGCATAGAGATAGTTTATGGACCCGAGAGTGACATAGGCTACTTTTTATCCCGGAAAAATGCACAGTTCCCGAGGGAACAGCGCGCGATAACCGGATACCACGCGGGCGGAGCCGCGGGCAAAAGCTAGTACCTATATAAAAGTGGCAAAAAAAGAAGGCTTAAGTTTTAAAGTACTCGAGACAGTTTATTACAGATAAGAAATGGTAATTACTTTTAATGAGGACATAAGGAAGGATAAAGTTTAGATGTTTTTATTAGTGTTGAGGACTTTTAGATAAGCTCAACTTATGATTAGATACCTACCAATTGAAGGAGAAATCATTTCATTAGACGTTCGATAATGGAATCGTTATTAGACCCAAATCGACTTGATATTCTCACACTTAATTTAAAAAAGTAGACTCAACTACCTCGGAAGGACATTTTGATAGTACAATTTTGTTCTGGAACTTTCTCTGCGTGAGAAAAATGTTATAATAAAAAATTAAACCGACTACAAAAACCATGAAAATAATTTTCTACCAGTCTGAATCTGAAGTTGGTGCCTCAGCACGAGCCTGCAGGAGTGGACCTATAGGTAGTTGCCTACATATTACTACATATTGGGCTCCAATCACTCCTGATGGCTGGTGCTGAGGCACCGACTTCAGATTGATAGAAAATTATTTTCATGGTTTTTGTAGTCGGTTCAATTTTTTGTTATAATTTTTTTTCACCCTTTTTAGTGTAAATAATCTTTTTAATAACACTATTTTTACTCTAACTAAATATTGTTTAAGCTTTAATCAAATTCGACATATATTTTTCATAAAGATAGTATTTTATTTGTTACCATATATTATTACCAATTGGCACTAAATTATCAAAATCGAAAATATTTTGTAAGTGGTTATTTTAAAAGTATAATTAGTCATTTGAATGAAAATTTCTATGAAAATATTCGCTGAATAATTGAATGGTTATGGATAATTAAGTTAATAAGTTCGTATATTATGTATGCAAATTATTATTTAGTTTAAATATTAAGTATTACTGTTACAAATTTTCGTAATCATAAAGGTTTATCTGTCAGATAACTGATTTAAAACAGTGAGTTAAATTATTCTCCTAAGTCACCCACCACGCTCTTGACAAAATGATTACATGTGACGTCACACGCAAGACAGTGCCATAACTACTGCATAGAGAAAAACATTTCAGAGAGACATATCAAAAATTGTTCAATTTTAACTGAACTTATTTCTATTTTCAACTAAACATTTTCAGTACATTAATATTTTCATCCAGTTGCTTATTTAAGGTTTGAACTGGAGGTCTATGGGGGAGGCCTATGTGCAACAGTGGACGTCCTACGGCTGAGATGATGATGATGATCATGATGATGAATATTTTCATAATAATGTCGCTTCTTTAGTTGAATAGTAGGTATCACAACTAAAAAAAAATTTTTCAAAAAAAAAACACCAGTTTTTTCTTCATTTATATCACCATCCAACTAGAGCAGCGATAAATAGGCAGGATTATGACGAATCCAGTAGTTGTCATTTTTGATAACTCCTATTTTTTGGAGTTGCTATACCATATTGCAATCAAACTTCGCAAAAAGCCAACAAAATCACAAAAATCGACCCTACTTATACTTATCAATCAAACCGGTTAAGGGCACACCAATTACGGCCACTTGACAGTGAGTTGACAGTTCGTTTGACTCGTCCGTCAGGAACGAGTAATCCGGCCCCACGCGCGGCGCTTTTGACAGTCCTTCGCGGCTGGTTACGCTTCGTTACAGCTGTCAAAATGTTTACGCTGTGCGCGTGCGACCGTCGATTAATAATGCTTTTTTGACAACTTTTGGAGAGTGGAATGGCTGTTGTTTTATAAGCTGTAATTATTAATGTAAAATGGATTGTTTCTCTCATTTTGGTTTGAAATAGTAATACAACTAACAACTATGGAGAGTGGAATGGCTGTTGTTTTATAAGCTGTAATTATTAGTGAAAAATATTTTTTTCTCACAATTACTTGGTTTTAAATATTACAAATAACAACCGTCAAGGTTAGAATAATAATTTGATACAGTTGGTAGTTTAGGTCACTGCTCTGACTCTCTAGTATGCTTATAGAAAACGGTCAAGTGCGAGTTCTATTCGTGCACTGCAGGTTTTTTTTATTTCTGCGATTGTTTGCGACTGGATGGCAAACCGAAACGTCGAGGTAAATATTACACGGCGTGATAAGTCCGGCTGGTGGTATTTTGACTATAATCTGACTTTGTTTTAAATTATGCATTCTAAAGTGAAAAATTAGGCATTCTAGTTTGCTGCTTTTAATAGCTACATGCTAAATTAATTTAACTGTCAATCAAGTTTAACAAATTTAAGATTACTATCAAGTAAATCAAGAATTGGCATTTGTTTTGTCTGTGCCATATAAAATGTAAGATTAAAATGCATTGATATTGTTTGCGCCATTCCGTGTGAGTACCCAATATTTTTTTATTAACACGTCAAGATTATATGAAATAGAATAATTTCAAAATATAAGCGACTCATAGTTCCTTGGACACAAAAAAGAAACACCGCCCAGTAAAACAGCGTGAACTAAGCTGAATAAAATCTTACGGTATTAAAAATAAAAATGAAAAATTTACTCGTAATTTTTTTAAGCCTCTATCTTAAGCTTCAAATAAAAAAACCGCAAAGTGCGAGTCGGTGTCGCGCACGAAGGGTTTCGTACCATTATCTATACAACAAGACATTAGCAACGGCAAAAAAACTACGTTTTTTGTATGGGAGTCCCCCTTAAATATTTATTTTATTCTGTTTTTAGTATTTGTTGTTATAGTAACAGAAATACATCATCTGTGAAAATTTCAACTGTCTAGTTATCAGGGTTCACGAGATACAGCCTGGTGATAGACAGACAGACAGACGGACAGTGAAGTCTTAGTAATATAGGGTCCCGTTTTTACCCTTTGGGTACGGAAACCTAAAAACAGCCAAATATGTATCGGGTCCCGTGCAATGCCCCTGAAGTTCAAAGTGAAAGTCAATTTAGGCTACAAGTAGCGGCACGAGAGTCTAGCGCTGAGTGAAACGTGGAAGGGATAGCTGCGCATGGGGGCATGTGCGCGGGGGACGTAATGCGACTGGAAAGCCAATCGGCGCTACGCACGCCCGCCCTTCCCCCTGTGATACCTTACTTTTGACTTCTGCGCAGTAACGGTCAGCGCTAAACTCTCGTGCCGCTACTTGTATCAAGCACGCACTTATGAAAGCCGAACAGCCGACAGCGGAACTCTGTAAAACTTTTTGTTCGTTTCATCCTTTCCCACTAATAAACAACTTGCTGTCTAGGTACTTCATCAATTCGCTAGTCTCATGCTATTTACTTTAGATGAAATATAAAGGAGGATTGAATAAAAATGAATGGTAAGGTGTACTTTATTTGACGTTTTTATTGGCACACCCCGGGGCCAGCGATGCAGGGCTACTACGAAACTAGTAACTCGAAGTTCGTATCGTGCGGTCCTTCTCACACTTATACTACTTAATACGAGAGCGAAAGGGACGGTACGATACTAACTTCGAGTTACTAGTTTCGTAGTAGCCTAGTATTTATACTACTGTTTAACAATAAGAACTTAACAATGTAAGTTGGCAAGCTTTAAGAGAAGCTTGCTGTGCAAGTTTAGTATCTGGAATTTATATCATAATTTTGCTACAGACGGGAAATATATTGATATGCCAGCCTGTTGTTTTTAAACAATCTATTTTCTTTCTTTCTTATTAATTATTGTTAGTTGTAATTTATTTATTTCTTGGTTTCTTATAGTTATTTTCTTTTTTCTTCATTTTATTTGCTTACGTATAGATGAATGGTTACGTATAGAAAAATCGTGCAAGTTGCATTACCCAACGAGTTTGTAGTGGTCAATCGAGAGCCGCAATGTAACGCAACTTGCACGATTTTTCTTGCAAGTCAAACTCGGCTTAAAGTGGCAAAAGAAGAAATATTGCCAGAAAATAAAAATAAATCAATAAAAGTCAAGTCGTTTTATTTCGAATAACATTTTGAATAATATTGAGTTAGACCAAAACTACAGCTTTTTTTATTTGATAAAATTAATTGACCGCGCGAACTTTATTTGGCCGACAAGTTTCGGTATTTTCGGAAGATCATCTTCAAGAGTACGCTGCGCTCGCGCGGTGCAACAGAGAGCGGATACAGCGTCGGTGCTGTTGAAATCTCCGTATGCGGTAAGGAATACCTGCCACAACATGACGGGAAGCAAAACACTAACCATTTTACGTTACGCTAACCGGAACGTTCCTGACGTAATCCATACTAATATTATAAATGCAAAAGTGTGTGAGTTTGTATGTTTATGTGTATGTCTGTCTTTCACATCGAAACGGAGGGACGGATCGACGTGATTTTTGGCATAGGATAGTTCATGGGCCAGAGAGTGATATAGGCTACTTTTTATCCCGGAAAATGCAAAGTTACAGGGGTAACAGAGCGCGATAACCGAATTCCACGCGGACGAAGCCGCGGGCAAAAGCTAGTAATGTTATAATCGTGAGATGTATTTAATTTTATAAAATTTAGTAAAGTTGCTTAATCAAGGCAAAGTTGTCACGTTTGACGGTATAAAGGAACATTGGTATTTTAAGTCGCAATGAGAACCGCTTCCTTTGAAGATTATTTTTAGCCGAAGGAGTTAATAATAAATATGTTAATTTTAAATATTCATGATCATTAGGACGGGATGAGCTGATTGTAAGCGTGAATGGCTGGGATGTAAAGATATACAGTGATTTTTTACGTGATACAAAATTTATGTTTGTACAGATCGCGTCAGAGAAAAGGAACCCCTCTGTGTGACACGTGACAGATCAGTCTGGCCCTGCGGTTAACTATCGCGAGCTCTGAGACAAGTGCATCAATGGGAGGGCTCGGGTTCAAATCCACTTTTTGTTTTATTTATGTTTTTGGTTTATTTATTTTTTTGAAGTATTTTTCTGATCATTTAAATAAGTTGAAAAAAAAAGATATTGATCATTTATATTTTTTTAACCACATTTGAATTGATACGATCTTCGGTGGTGTGAGTGAGACAAGAGAACCTTAGTAATAATATTCGAATACGATCCGAATTGTGTAGGTAACAATTGTTTTATTGTTATTCCACGAGCGGACATCAACTCATAATTCTTATAACATTCAATACTCGCATTGCAAGTTACATTCACATTCACAGTCCATTTTCACCAAGCGGTGAATGACAACTATCAAAAATATCTCTTTTAAATGTAACAAATTTCCCCCATCGAAATCCTCGGAACCGAACTCGGTTCACTGCGAGCAGCGCACAGGTCGAACACTTCGATTTACCGCTAGGCCATTTCAATACCTGACGACGATTGCAAAATTAATAGTTGGTAGTTGCGTGCCATTGTCATTAGTATTCAGTAGATATTATTATGCACCAAGCGCCAAAGCAAAGACAACCTTATCGCACAGTAAACAGCGACTTTCAAAGAAGCAGTGACTGTAGATATACTGAGTTCTAACTTTGTTTTTCGTATTGAGATTTTGAGGGTGGCAGATATTTACTTAATCTTTGCATCCTGTTCTAGCTAATGCGTATAGATATGAACAGATAGATTACGTTTATTGCCGATTGTTGCACTACCTTATTGTAACTTCAGAGAATTATCGAAGACTGCTGTATTAAACTGCTACTTAAGGTTGAATGTAGGATAATACACTTTATGAGTCCCATTTACTAACCTGAGGGTATATTTTTAACGAAATTTACAAATCGTTACGTTTCCTGTCGATCTCCTTGTGTGAATATCTCCACGTTTTAATATTGTCCGATTAATTAAGTTCACGAAAAGCTTTTATTATTTCGATTAACAACTTTTTTGAAGGCTATAATTGTTGTTCTCTGGGAACAAAAATAACATATTTTATAAAGAAAATAGAACGGGATATGAACGTAACGGTAAGTTTGAAATAATAATATTTATTGTTGAAATATTTCTGACCAATTGCACTTTTGATGTATGTATTTCTAATGTTATTGTTTTCTTTTATACAGAGAAAAACAGATCGATACAAAGCAAAGGTATCAAGCGACGGGTTATGTGAAATGTGATCTGAAACTTTTGGGTGCTCTCAGAACAGTTCGACGATAACTAGCTACACGCGGCGAATATCCATAATTATAATCCGGCCAGAAAAATTAAGCTTACTGACGGTCACCGCACCAACAGAGTAAACTTTGCCACTCGTTACTTAAATTTCGACTGGGAAAACGAAATAGTTATATTTACGGACGAAAAGTGCTTTAAGTCAGACATGGATGGCCGAAAAATTTTGTGGAGATGAAGTCGGGAGCGGGGAGAGGTATACCACCAACAACGTGTTAGATCTCAGAACAAGCAGGCGATTAACACTAGGTAAATAATAATAAAATCTTTTTACAATTTTTGTGTAATTAACACATTTATTTAAAACTAGCTTATGCCCGCGACGTCGTCTGCGCGGACCTAGGTTATTGCGCGGTGGCGTCCTCTACCTGAATAAAAAGTATTCTTATGTTGATCCTTAGGGCTATACCAAATTCCATCAAATTCAGTTCAGCGGTTTCGACGTGAAAGCGTAACAGAAAGGCAGACAGACCGACAGACAGAGTTATTTTCGCATTTCTAATATTACTAGCATATGCCCGCGACTTCGCCTGCGCGGACCTAGGTTATATCGCGGTGGCGCCCTCTACTGGAACAAAAAGTATCCTATGTTGATCCTTGGGGCTTAAGCTACCTCTATACCAAATTTCATCAAAATTGGTTCAGCGGTTTTAACGTGAAAGCGTAACAGACAGACAGACAGACAGACAGACAGACAGCCAGACTGACAGACAGACAGACAGAGTTACTTTCGCATTTATAATATTATATTAAGTAGGGATACGTTCAAGGCGTGTATTTAATATTATTTTGAAGTTTTCTTAGATCGCCATGTTGCAACATATTTTAAAAGGTTTGAATGTTTTAGGTTACCTACTGGGGATGGATGTCTTCAATGGGACCAGGCGAGCTAGTGGAAATAGGCAGCCGAATGAACAGTGAGCGATATCTTGAAGTGTTAAAGGACGTAATGCTGCCGTCAGTGCGTGTGGCTTATCCTGAAGGACGAATTTACCTGGTTCACGATAATTCTTCAGTGCATAAGTCCAAAATCGTCAGAGACTGGCTAAATTACCAAAAAAACATAACGGTGTTTGAATGACTGGCTAAAAGTCCGGACCTAAATCCAATAGAAAACTTGTGGGGTCAGATGGTATTGAATTGGGACTCCAGTGAGATAAGATCTAATAAGAATTTGGATAATGAGGTAAATGAAACATGGGAACTGTTGTGTAATAGTAATACATGTTTCAAAGTGGTTTCGAGCATGAAAACACGGCTTCAAGAAGTAAAAGACAGTGAGAGCTATCCTCTCCGTTACTAAAAGGAACATTAATTACTAACCAATAAAACAGCATTAGAACGAAAGAGCAAGTGTTAAAATTCCTATTAAGTGTTATAATTCCTATTATTGTTATTTCGTAGTTGATCAATAATAAACAGACCTTTATTATGATCAGTCAAATTACCCTTGTTGACGAGTCATTTGTTAATGATGCACCATCTGACCTCACATACTCGTAGGTATTGTTTTAATGTGTTGTGTCAAAAAGGTTATCAGAAACTGTGATAAAAGAGAAAGATGTAAATTGCGATACTATAATAGTTGAGCATGTTGGTTCTTTCTCAGTAATCACAGCGACAAATTAATGTTAACAGTCTAAAATAAGTGTTGTTTTTATAAATTAATATGATGTATGCGAAAGCAAGTGTTCTATTAGTAAATTTAGTTGAATTCAAAACCTAAGTAAATAATCATATTTTAACACAGATTGAAAACTGTATGCCTATACCTACTGACCCCGAAATGTATGGATAAATAAACAAATATTGCGTTTGCAACATGCCTATCTTTTTTTATACCTCATGCCTACTTTAACAAAGATCTCTAATATTAATCAACGGCAGGTGATTAATAAAAACAAAAAACAAAAACAAAAAGATCTCAGCCGCAGGGGCTTGAACTGAGAACCTTAGTATGACGAGGCAGGTCGAAGCCAACTATCTATCCACTAGACCAACTGGCTTCCTACGTAACATGACAAAAATATTGAACGCTTTGATGTCATTACCAAAGGGGGGTTCCTTTTCTCTGACGCGATCTGTACATATCTCAGTTAATACTGGATGATATAATTAATTCACCTAAGCTAACCCTTGTACTTACTTAACAAATTTGATTTTTAAATGTAAATTTTTAGACTTCGAATAATACAGTTTTAGTTCTATTTTTCTTTGTTTCTGTAATGACGTAATTAATTTTGTTATTTATTGTATTATGTGTTAATAAATATTTTTCAAGTCAGACTAAGTTAATGATCTCCATTAAATCAAAACCCCCCAAAATTAAATCAAAACTGACTGATAGGTACTCTGAATTAAATAGGATTAATTTAAGAAAGTAATGCATTAGGTAGATATTTATTAATGATTAGCATTAGCTAGGTAAATAAGAACATTAAAATTTTATTTTTTATGACAGGGAAAACGATCTATTGCATTTTAAATCATGATGTGAAAGAAAGAGTTTGATTCTTCCGTCTTTAAAAAATAATTGTAAATCTCATAGTAAAAAAACTGTAAAACTCTTAATCGAAATACATCGACACGCAATGAACCCGAAATTAATGTTTTGTTAAAAACTAATCACAATTAAAGTGACTAATCAAATAAGTATTAAAAAATCTGGTTAAATCTGTTCTGGTTCTCGCTGTCGGAAAGGGCGACAAGTTACATTAAAATGGTATCTCCAAATATATCAGATAAGTTCGGCCTTCACAAAGGCAGGCGGGGCCCATAAATAACACCAAATATTGTATGTATCTTCATACAATCTTAATTTATTAAGATGTAAGCAATGATACATGGAATTCACGAACTGCCGCCACTGGTTATTATTTAGATAATGAGTGACGATAAAATGTTTTATTTCCTTTTTTGAACATGGGCGTGACATCCCCTGGACATTGTTTAGAATATATTATAATCTTCTCCTGCATTCCCTTGTGACTTTGTATGCAAGTCTTCACACCGACGTCAAGTAAGTCAAAACCCCTCAAGTGATACCCCACCTCTCGTGTTGACAGGTGTCCATGGGCGGCGGTGATTGCTTCTCATCAGGTGACTCGCAAGCTCATTTTCTCCCTCTTATATAAAAAAAAAACAAGCATCATTATTTCTGCCACCTACATTAGTCTGTACGTATTTATTAATTTCTCCGAAATTGGTTGTCTGGAAGAAAGCGCTTTTAGCGATAAGACCGTCTATTGTCTACCTAATTTTTTTATTTTTGTGATGTCTCTGTACCTACTGTTTTTGGTGATCAATAAAGAATATTTAATTTTGTATTGTATTGTAGCATCTATGAATGTCAAAAAAAACTACCAACTTCCTACAATGTAAGGCACAAAATTAATAACATTTTATTTTAGCTTTTGGTAGGCACCTGTTTGTATTTCATTCACCTAATTGATTTATTACCTACCTAATATAAAATACTAACATTTGATAATTTCATTTCGTAAATTCACAACATGTGTTCCTGATTAGGAAGCGCAAATCATTTTAATTAATTTATTACCCAATGATGTCAACATTTTTGTGATTTATGTGATTCATTTCGTACCTAAATGTAATTTATGTGTTTGTTTCTATTACTTTCAATCCATCCATACTCCATACTAATATTATTAATGTTAAAGTGTGTTTGTCCGACTTTCACGCCGTAACGGAGCGACAGGTCGACGCGATTTTTGACATGGAGATAGTTTAAGGGCCCGAGAGTGACATAGGCTACTTTTTATCCCGGAAAAATGCACAGTTCCCGAGGGAACAGCGCGCGATAACCGAATACCACGCGGGCGGAGCCGCGGGCGGAGCCGCGGGCAAAAGCTAGTTAAAATATAATAAAAGATGGCGATTATTGGGACAGTGACCCTCATAAATGTTGCATTAACAGTTCACATTCCAACGGAAATGTATGCACAATTAGCGAATATGGGTTATCAACAGGAAACCAACAGGTTTCCCAACAAAGAGTGAGTTATCATCCCAGACATTCACCATCCTGTTACAGATTTCTAGACCCTGAGAAAGCTGGCCGTGCATAATTAGTACCTGTATGATTTAGTGGCATTGAAATGTATTTCCTTAATTAATTGGCCCTCGTTTCACAATTTAATTGGAATAAGCTAGCATTCTGCTATTTTGAACATTAAACTACCGTGATATTTACTAATATGAATGTTTGTTCTCGGGTTTAGATGTTTAAAGAAAATACTTTTTGTTGTATTTACTTGTATTGTCCCCCAAACTACATTTGCATACTAAATTTCAAGTCGATGCCATTAACCGTTGAAGAGTTCCGTCCTGTGGAGACGATGCTGGCCGGACTACCAGGATGTCGCTACCAGATTATTGTACTGTCGCGCAATTCACATAAGTATACCAAATTTCAACTCAATCCGACTACAGAAAGTTGGTCGAATTCAACTTGCAAGATACAGACAGACAAACAACAGGACAGGTGAAACTAAATAAAAGCTTGTAAAAAGAAAATGATAGCAAAGTAAATAATAGATAAGCACATAAAACGACATATTTACGACTAGCTGTAGCGCGCGACTCCGTCCTTTACATATCGCTATCTCGCGGAAACACTACAATTTTCCGGGATTAAAACTATACTATGTCCTACCCCGGGACTTAAACTATCTGCATAGGTATGATGAATTTCATCTAAATCGATTCAGTGCTTTAGACGTGAAGAGGTAACAAACAAACAGTCTTACAAACTTTCGCATTTATAATATTAGTGGGATTTTTATCACAACCCTTTCTAACTACCCTAAAATTTTGTGGTTGTAACAAAAACACGCTGTATATTTACGATAAACAGCAGAAGCATCAAAAATATACCCCCATTTAATATTATAGACCTATTTTTAATTCGAACACTCCCGCCCTAAATAGTTAATATTATTAACAGCTATTTAGTGTAAACTGGCATGAAAACTAATTATAATGCGTGTTTAACTCTCATAATGAAATAAGTGGATCGCGCAGTTTACAGTAGAGGCACGCGCCTGCGCCCTGCCATCCTACAGAAACGGATTTGATACTTTGTTATTAATCCGAAAAAGGACGTTTTGTGTTGCATTGAAATTTGATTTTATTATAAAAGCTAGGTATACGCTCTGGAAAAAAAAGCCTAGCGTTAAGTTTTTTATATAAAGAAGATAGATATACTGACTGGTATATAGATAGATAGATTATAAAAATTTATAAACAAATGAAAGTATATGTTTTTTGTATCCTTATACCGATTTTATGAGAAGCTAAAAAGTGAAAGCATGATTCAATTCTAAATAAATGTTTTTATAACTCAGTTTTAAATAAAGTTTGATGTCCAAATTCTTCGTATGTTAATTTTACAATATGTAGGTAGTTACGAATCTATGTAACTTCAAATCATTTTCTTATTATTGTGTGTATAATTTATCCAATAATACATATTGCGAGAACCATTTTAACTTTATGAAGTCTTAAACAAAATTAACTCGATTTTTAACTGTAAATTTAACACTAATCTAGTTAACTTTGTGTGTTCATCTCAAACATATTATACGAAAGTAAATAAAAATAAAGGTAATCGAGTTTCAATGCTTATCGTTTTCAAGACTTTAAACCAATAAAAACTAATACATCTGTCAAGTATCAAATACGTTCGCGAGGCGCAGCGTCGTGCGCGTGAGTGGGCCCGGAGATAATTTTAACCGAGCCGTCGCTTGTGAATGGCCCCTGAACTGAAAGCTCTATTAGCGCACGTTATATCCCTTAACCCTTACGCCGCCGTGTATAAATATACAAGGTGTTAATTAAATAACTGAAAACCGCAGATACTCCAAATGTCTTTTATATTTTAACTAGCTTTTGCCCGCCCCGCGGCTTCGCCCGCGTGGAATTCGATTATCGCGCGCTGTTCCCTCGCGAACTCTGGACATAGATACACACAAACATACGAACACACACTTTCGCATTTATAATATTAGTATGGATTTAGTTTATTACATACACAAATAACTTCAATATTAAAAAAAATATTCGAACGTTTTCGTAAGTCCGTAATTAAAAAAAAAAATTGCAGCGTTTTTTTTGTCATTGGTGTCTTCGCAGGCGTTATTAAAAGGAGTGATGACCAGTTTTGTTTTTTTATGAAAAATTAAAACAACACCGATACTGAATTGAGCGTGATTAAAATTCTTGTGACTTATCTTTCCGTTGTGCTGTATAAACGTGGGACGCTAATGACGTTTGACCGAATGTGAAAAATTACAAAATATAAACAAATATAAAGAATAGTGTGTCTTGAGGAGATCAGGCATACAGTAATTTATTACAGTTAGTAGTAGACTAATACAGTAGCATGAAAAGAAAATTACAATACAATATTTTAATCCGACTCCAAAATATTGAATGATCAGTGTGAGTGAATGAAATTGCGAATGCTTCCATGTTTTATTCATCGTCATTGTTTATACATTCTTTAAATAAAAGCACTCCAGTCTGGATTACGTCTAGATGTTTACCTAAAAGTTCCTTACACCTCCTATTAATAAAACATTACATCAAATAACGTTTTTCATGCATTGTTTGTTGTTTTTGGCATTTTATGTAATATTCGAGAATAACGTGTACCTACTAAATTATTCTTATCAGAAAAAAACTCAAGACGGTATTTTTTTTATTTAAATTAATGCATGACTCAATTGTTTTTTATTCGATAATTCGTGGTGGCAGTGGTTTGACCTATCGCCTCACAATCAGAGGGTCGTGGGTTCAAACCCCTGCTCGCACCTCTGAGTTTTTCAAAATTCATGTGTGGAATTACATTTGAAATTTACCACGAGTTTTGCGGTGAAGGAAAACATCGTGAGGAAACCTGCACGAGCTTGCGAAGCAATTCAACCGTACGTGTGAAGTTCCCAATCCGCACTGGGCCCGCGTGGAAACTATGGCCCAAGCCCTTTTATTCTGAGAGGAGGCCTGTGCCCAGCAGTGGGACGAATATAGGCTGGGATGGAATGCTTGACAATGCATGTTATCGAATAAAAAACATTATTTTTGCTTTTTTATTATTTTAAGGACCTTTGCACACACGCGAACCACACATGCGAGTTGAACGGCTGCTTTACGGAACGAAAAACGTAAACAACAAAAAGTTGGAAAACCCCTGACTTCACTTAATTCGTAGTGTGGCGGTCAAGAGGTTGTAAAACGCAGTGTGCAATGGCTCTACTCTACGTTGTCGAAAGACATAAGTTTTTGAAATCGTATTTTATGCGTAAACCATTTGAATCTTTTTATTTTCATGTGCAGGTATTTCAATATGTTCAATCCTCAAAACTTTCCGTTTCGACAATCTTCTGGCACTTTGAACTGAAACTGGAACCACAAAGAGGGCCATTATCAAAGAATCTACGTCATATTTTAATATTAAACGCAGGTATATTTAGAATTTTATTGTTGCGGTTTCAACGGAGTTAAGTACTAGAGGAACTTTCCTATATAATATTTAGGAAACATTTTTGTGTAGGGTTAGTCTTGATTTTACATATTTATGAACATTGGCCTAGTGTTTATATTATGTATTTATATACAGTGTGTAGCCTGTCATACGAGCAAATAATTAAGACATAGATTGCACTCGTCAAACTGAACAACATTAATTCAGCGACTTTTAAAAGTAATGGAGTCTTTATATTTTTCCTTTTTCATACAAATTAAATACTGCTATCATGGACGCCATCCTAGAACACAACTAGCATCGCTTGTCAACCTACAAACAACAAGAATTTTGCTTTACATTGCTTTTTCGCATAAACTTAAAAGTGCAATAAAAATAAAAATAAACTAATTATTTTAAAAAATCGCTGTATTAATGTTATTCAGTTTGACGAGTATTATCTACTTTTTAATTATTTGCTGATATTGTAGGCCACACCCGGTAAAATTAAGAATGTGTGTGTATCGTTGCCAAGCACCAATAAATACGAGTAACACAAGCTTAGTTTACTTTGGGACTAAGTCTAGTAACCGATATTTTTAAATTTAACGTGGTCCAGCTTTTTGGTCTCTACCCAAATATCGGCTCTCGGACGTCCACCTTAGCTACCAATGATACCAGCAGGAAACAAGGTTCAAAAACGACAATGATTCTATAAATTTTACACGAATAAATCTTCCCAAGATAAAGCGATGATCAGTAAATAGCCAGCGCGGTAGCCATCAACTAGGCTCCAATGAGCTTAGACTTACCGTATCTAAGTCTCGACAGATTGCGTAAGACTTGCGATGTACGCATCGACATTGCAAAAACATCTTCATTTTTAGCTAGTGTTGGAAAATGGACTTATTCATCCGCATTATTAGGAAGTGCATACAACAATTTTAAGACTTAACTCTAATAAATAATATTTTTGACACTTTAAGCGTGTGTGTATGTGAAAGAGAGACACTTTGAAAGAATACCGAAAAATTTGTTTAAGTAGGTCTCCAATAGAGAGTTCCTCTCTAGGCTAATGCTATGCTTGGAGACAGAAGAAGTTCGAAGGAAGAGCGTACTGTATTGAGAAACTTCGATAGC
This sequence comes from Choristoneura rosaceana, assembly GCA_037349165.1. Taxonomy (NCBI): domain Eukaryota; kingdom Metazoa; phylum Arthropoda; class Insecta; order Lepidoptera; family Tortricidae; genus Choristoneura; species Choristoneura rosaceana. The sequence goes on along the minus strand of JAZBNJ010000012.1, from coordinate 3,080,513 downwards.
GTCATGCAGGAGTTTGTACATTTCTAGGACGTCCACTAGTTGGACATAGGCCTCCCCCATAAACCTCCAGTTACTTCGGTTAGAAGCGGCCAGATTTATCCTCTCTTCTCCTCATTTGTTCTACTTTGATGCATCATCAAAGTTTATAATTTAGCTGATCTAGTAAAAATTATCCACTGGAGCAGCATCTAAGGAGCCTGGAATACTAAACCAAACGTTTTTGGACTTCATTTCTCAATTAAAAAATCTTCGCTTTCTTTCTAACTTTTAATTGCATTATTTTTTGTTACAACAATGCAACTTAAAACAGCTTACGCCATCCTCATCTGCATACTCATAGAGATATTTTATACAGAGCATGCCGCGCAAAAGTACCCGTGGTAAGTACTTCCTATAAACTTAAGTCTCACTTAACGCAAGGACAGTTTAACTGATTGCCTCAATAACTTAGTTATAATGCGACGTGTGCCTGCTAGCTTGGCTGGAAGGGCTAAGTGGGATGCAATAGGTTTTGTACAGCGATAAGGCCGACCACATTAGCTTGTAAATTTTCTTTTTTCCGTACCGTTTTTATAAGGTTTTATTTAACTAGGCCTGATTGTTATTGTTGGGGCAAAAATTTTCAACTTAAGTCATCACTACTTTGAAAAAATCTCGTATTTTAAATCAATACGTCAACAAAATCGACCCTTCAAATAATGCGCATAAAGTTCAATTAGAAAAATTATCAATTTTAAGTTACGAATTAATTATAATATAATTATAGTATTGAGGTTTCAAGGTACATACTTTAGATTCCTAATTAAACAATGCAATAATCTACAGTTAACAAAAGTACACTCTGCAATAAATAAAGCTTATATCAAAAATGAACTTTAACATAATAATTTTCATGAAACAAAATAGCTGCATAATTTGCAGGTGGTAGGGCCTTGTGCAAGGTCCGCCCGGATTGCTACCACCATCTTGCTCGCTAATCCTGCCGTGAAGCAGCAGTGCTTGCACTGTTGTGTTTCGGCGCGGAGGGTGAGACAGCCGGTGAAATTGCTGGCACTTGAGGTGTTCCAACTTGGGCCTCTGGGTTGGCAACGCATCTGCAATGCCCCTGGTGTTGCAGATGTTTATGGGCGGTGGTGGTCTCTTACCACCAGGAGACCCACTTGGTCGTTTGCCTTCCGGTCGTATAAAAAAAAAAAAAAGCTGGTGTAAAGCTTACTTACAAAAAAATTCACGGCACTAATGCAATAGCGGTTTTTATAATATCTAGCGAGATATAAATACAAATATATGTACAATATTAGTAGCTCGAAGGTATAACAGTTATACATGACGCTTATTTTTCTCGCAAATGTTTCTTTAGCGACTGGTGGTAATTACATGTTAGATTGGATGTTAGCGCCTTAGGATATTATTTTTAAAAATAAATGTGATACTTACTAGACGTACCTAGCTTCGTTAAGTATTTAATGGACTTATATTAAATGTTATAAATATTACCATCGTGCAATCTTTTTGTAGTATTGAACTACTATTATTTTTTATACAAAACGGTCTTAACTCAATTATGAGTATTCTCCTCCTCCCTCGAAAAATAAACAGAATTGCGACAAAAATTTCCGTGGCAATTTTTGTATTATGTAGGTACAATTATGTTCCAATATTTGCAGTATTTACTACCAAGTTTACAAAACAAACTTGCAGGCAAATAGTAATATACAACTCATAAGCATTATTTATTTATTTAAGTCACAGCGGGACGTCCAAGGAACTGAAGCTAGAGAGACAAGGTTCAAGGTAACGTTTTGCAAATTATTTACTTTGTTGCTTTGCCACATTGACTTTTCTATGTGACGTAATTTGCAAATGCAATATGTCTTTACCTACACTCTTTAATACTTAAAGTAGGTACTCGACCAATCGCGATTGTTATGGAGATAGGTAAAGACTACGAGGTAAAGACCATGAGAAGGACACAAGATAGTTTTTATCAAGGAAAATTATACTTCGTTACCGCGAAAATGTTATAAACAAATTCTTCGTGGAAGAAGTCGCGAGCAACTTAGTGATATAATACAAGTAACTCCCAGCTTCGCACCGGTTTAGGAAAAGATAGGTTCACCTCCTTTTCCTCAAAACAACACGCGAGAAAATTTTTCTAATTGCTTGATATTGAAAACTTACGTTGAAGAATGTAAAAATTTGAAGCGTGCATAATATGTATACAGACAGGCAGCGTTTGAATCCCATTTTTTTAAACAAATCGCACTTACGGTAGAACAAAGGCATAATTTCACTTGTTTTTTAAATTTTCTGATTTTTCGATTTCTAGAAAATTTCGCCCTTGCACTACCGAAAGTACCAAGAACGAATTTTTCGATTTTTAGACAGTTTTGTCCTTGTACTACCGAAGGTGCGAAATGTAGAGACCTAAACGAAATAAGACCTAAACGAAAGTAACCAGTTTTGTAATTTAGCAAATTAATTATTTTAGCCTTTTTAAAGTTCATTTTCGTTGAATAATTTGTACTTTATATAGAACATTAGGCAGTTACTGATACTTTCACTATAAATTTGTTCTTAATAAAGTACGCGAGGACCCCACAGGTTTATTTATTAAATTCAAACTTTATTCTGAAACCACTCCGAAGTATTACCCGAGACAGACAGAGCTAGACAGGCTTGTTTTATTCATACTTAAACTTAATTGCGAATCCTCACTAATCCTGAATCATGACTGTATAATAACATATTTAACAACCCAAGGTGGTCAAGCAAACTATGTAACAGGGAATGGTCGCGACTGTTTTCAAATTATTTCAGATTTATTATCTAGGATATAATTGACGGTGTAGTTTGCTTGTGGTTGATATTTGCTATGTTAATTAAATTAGGATCTGTTCACGTACCTACGTGACATTTAGACAAAGTCTATAGTTACCTAAATGAGCAATTCTTATGTAAATTATACTTCGGAATCTCGGAAACGGCTGCAATGATTTCTAAGAAATTAGGAATCTAGGGGTTTTCGGGGGTAGAAATCGATTTAGATTGGTCTTATCTCTGGGAAAATGCTTGTTATCGAGTTTCACCCCGAGCAAAGCACGGTCGCCCAGATTTGTATTGGATATATGGGCCAATTTGCAAAATTCAGAATTCAAATTGCCCATCATTCTTTCGTCTAAATTCTAGTTCTAGTTTATAATAATCGTGATTTGGAGTAAAATCTTAGTAACTACTTAAATGCAAAGAATCAATTGCTAAGTGGATAATAAGTAGCTTGATAATTAAGTCAGTTGTTTTAAAACCTTTTTCTCGTGTTGCTTGATCCATTCTCTGCAGCATTAGCGTGAAGATAGGAAAGTTTCGTGCAAGCAATTACGACACTCAGGGGCATCTTAATTCGTTAAGCTGATTATAGATTTCACTCCCAGAAATTCACTTACAGCTGTTGTTCGAGTTAAATAAATATGTTGATGGCAAGTGCTCTGGATAACATAACCAACAAATAGTTGGAAAACCCCGAAATGATATTAATTGTAGGATACACCTACTAATCGGAAAGGCTGTATCAGCATTTTAGCCTGAGGAACCACTAGGCTAAAGGAGCACAGAAGCATGTCTTTCTCATTATCAAATCCCATTCAGTCGCCCACTGTAGCATTTAGCAAGTAGGGTCACCATGCCGTGCAAGTATTCTGCAGAGTCCTGAAAATTGGTCTTCTTCTGGGCACAATGAACAGCGACGGTGACCTAGGAGGGATTTTTTATTTATAAACCTAAGGATAGCTTGTATATAACTTTTTTTGTACATAGTCATATTTTTAAACGTTCAATTATTGTGTTTTATTGCGTATTGTTATAAATATCTTCTGCGTTAAATAAAAATCCCAGAGATCAGTAACGTTGGTCTGGAGAAGAAAGTGAAATAAGATACAAAAAGGGAAAGGGGTTTTCATACGGATTGAGATGTCTGCGTTATCTATTGCAGTTTATATCTGTGGATGTGGATCAGGAGTCCGATATCGGATCGAAAATATAGGTGGTAACCCTATACTGGGCAAACTAGGAAGGAATCGTAGGCGTAATCTAATTTGTGCATCCCAATGAACATATAATCATTTAATTATGCACGTAATAGAGCCAAGTTCTGAAGCAATTAGATGTGCTGATTGGAGAATTTACGAGCATGTTGGCGATGGGCCAAGTTCGAATCGATGAATATTTATTAGAATAATATTTTTATTTGGGTTCGATTGAAGTTTTAGGAAAGGGTATTGAAATAACCCTTTCTGGGTTGATGAACTGGTTTGTTGGTTTAAATTAAAATGTAAACAAAGTGTTGATTATCATAATATTTTGGTGAAAATTTTGTGCAATGGCTGACTTTGTAAAGCTGTTTTTGCCTCCTTTAAATGTGGCCGTAGCGGCGATATTAATGATTTTATATAGCCAATAGCAATACGCACTATCGTCAAGGTAGGGCTACTATATTAACACACACACACAACACACAAACATCACGCCTGTGTTCCCAAATGGGGTAGGCAGAGCACACGAAACGTTACCGCTTCGGAGCCACTTTTAGCAATTTTAGGTTTTTAATTTAAAACGTGTAAACGAGACAATACGAGTAGTGACAGGTTGCTAGCCTGTCGCCTATGGTATACCTTAACCTATATCCTTTTTCGTCTCTTACGACATCCACGGAAGAAATAGAGAGGTGTTATTCTAACCCGACACCACACGAGTAAGACCAATGAGTAACAAAAAAAAATCTTATTTTAGATATAAAAAAAAGATCCAAAGAAGTGTTCGTAAAAATACAGAACTTATGGCTACTTGCTGGAAACACATAAATCTCGAGTTAGCGTTAAGCTTAGTTTAGTAGTGTCAAAATGTATGGAACTGTCAAGCTTAAGCCAGGTTTAACTGCTAAATCTAGATTTATTTTTTCCTGCAAGACAACTTCTTGTTCTATCTGAGAATTCCACACGGACGGATCTGTTTTTTTTTATTTATTTATCTCACTGTTTTGATTTGTGATATTCAACAAAGTATATTTGAATAGTGTTGTATTGTACTGCCAACGTCACAAATAAGTTATCACTGTGCCTTGTCACTTTAACATCATGTTTGAAAAAGTCATACGAAATTGTGTAACGACTGAAAGCGACAAGGTACAGAAATGATTACTTATTTATGACGTCGACTGCACTCATCATCATCATCCCAGCCTATACACGTCTCACTGTATGGCACAATCCTCCTCTCAGAATGAGACAGCTATTGTACTCATTTATCTACTTAGTTTAAAAAACATATGCCACTACGTATATTTTATAATTTTGCCAATTAACAGACAAAAGGATAGCTAAATGATTCAACGCCGGGCCAATGCACTTGCATCGAATAATTGATTATATTTACTCAAGTGGCGGAATTCACGATGAAAATGCTTTTATTTTTATTTATTAGCCTATACCCGCGACTTCGCCTGCGCGGAAAAATTCTTGAAAATTCTTGAAAAAATTGTAATAAATTAATTAATAATCGTAGCGACATTTTAAAAATATCAGCGTCTTTCTCTTTCCAAATAGAATACAAAGAACGAATCAAATTGTAGTCTTGGAAATATGAAACCTAGTCAATTACTTTGCTCACCCGTACAAACTTTAGGACCGCGGTCATCCGACACCAAAAAATTTGTTCGCGAGGAGACGGACAAACTAGTTGGCGTCTCTGGCGACCCTAGGACCGGGTTTTTTTCTTGCCCAGGGCTGAGCTTAGCCGTGCTATGGATATTAAATTGATTTCATGTTAATTTCAAGTTAATTTCATTATATTTTATATACTATCTTCAAATAATAAAAGTTTTCAACAGCATTTACGCGCAAGACATTTCATCTTATATAAAGCTTTCACAGTTCCATGGAACAAACAGCAATTGCCATAAGATGGATCCAAATGTCCCCGTCTTCCTGCAAGGCGCGCAGTACTTGGTGTCACATACCAGTTGGGGGCAATAAAATTAACTTTATTTGCATATAACATGTTACTCCAATCCGCCTTATCTTTGTCTCACAAATTGACTATGAATCCTTGGCATTAGTTGCTATAATGGAAACGAGGTAATTAGCTGCTTAAATATTTGCTTCAATGCAATTTCAAAGTACCGTCTGTATTCTGTATTTAAATTTAAGCTTGAGTTTCTAAAGTAAGTTTCTTCATTTATTTATTTTGTACACACACACACAATATGTACACTTTTTAAAGTTGGAACTATTACAGTTCATCATCATCATCATCATCATCCCAGCCTATATACGTCCCACTGCTTTTCCTTCATATTACATATTACCTGCAACAACAATGAAACTACGTATATAATTGCAGTCATTCTGAAGTGATGGACTTATTTACCTACATATTTACAATGATAGTGTTTTGTAAATACAGTTTTATGATATACATGTTACTGATATTTTTTTAGTTTTGAAGTCGTGAATATATGGATTGTAAATTTTTCATAATACAGCGTATTTACTATTGACCTTCATTTGACTTTGCAATGTTCTAGTAAATAAGACATCAACGCGTTCTTTCCTAAGTTGTCTTAATACCTAAGGATCTCTACCAGTCAACCTTTGAGTGGATAAGAGAATTCAGTCAGTTCATTAATTACGTTCTCAGTTATTATAACCTAACCAACAAAAAGTTGGAAAACCCCCGAATTTGTCACTTTAATATTCAATATCTCATAAACGGCTGAACCGATTTTGGTGAAACATGTCTAAGAACCATTGCTAGAAAACCTGCTATTAAATAAAAAAACCCGCATTCAAATCGGCCTACCCGTTTAAGAGCTACGGTGCCACAGACAGACATACAGACACACAGACATACATAACGGTCAAACTTGTAACACCCCTCTTTTTACGTCGGGGGTTAAAAACGCCACCGCGTCATTAATTTAACAAAGCTCACCAAATCTACTTTCTACATTCATTAATCTAAGTAAATACAATTAACTAACGTATGAAGGAATACATTATGCAAAATGCACCAAGATATCTGATAGTCCAGATTGTTCCGTGGTACATAAAGCGGTCCTACGCTATCGGGGCGACATCTATGCGAGAATGCACCTTAGTAATGATGAAGTTACGTTCTAAAACGCACTAGATGCACAGAGTAGAACAGCGAGTTTAACTGAATTAAAAACGCTACTGGCCCCTGTACTACAAATGTGACAATTGCTACATAATTTTCAGTTTTTTTGCAAGACAAAGTTAGCAATTTATGTCGATTCGTAGCACTTGTAATTACACTTATAATACAAGAATTTTCCTTGAAAATTATAAAAATGTTATTAAGAGTTTTGTCTTTGTGGTTATCTGTATCGGAACCACCATTAGAAATTATTTTGAGATTCTAGGTTCCATTTTGAATTGAAATGAAATTCGGACATAAGTTAATTTAATGAAAGGCACCCGATTACCTTCGTCAATATCGTATTGACACTATTGACATAATAATCGTCCGATATTTCGACACATCGACATTATTGGATCTATCCGAGTCTCTTATTTATAGAGTGTATCGCGGGGTACAGCTAGTTCTATTGAAATTACTAGAATAGAATTCTAAAATAGTACTGTCAATAGAACTAGTGGGAACACACCCAGTGCCCTTGCGTTTCACACACAAACGACCAGACTGTTCTAATTTGCAATAGCAATACAAAATCTCTGAATAAAACTGGTCGCGATGTCGTGTCGAGATAGCGAAATAAGCTATAGGGCACTATTCCAGCATTTACGCGTAATAACTTAATTTGAATGAGGCGATGTTCAACTTAGTTAGTCCAATTAAAGTGTCGTGTTGTATCTCTCATCTTGTTTTGATTGATTTTACATCGTGTAGCTCGTTAATCTACTGGTGGCTATAGACTGTGTTTCTACCTGTGATGTGCGAGAGCGAGAGCAAGCGTCAAAGTTTACGTACTCTTCCGTAGTCATACCGTAATTTTTGCCCGAATCTTCGTTTATCATTTTTTTTTCCACTCACATCATCATCATCATCATCAGCCGGAAGACGTCCACTGCTGGACAAAGGCCTCCCCCCTAGAACGCCATAATGAACGACAACTCGCCACTTGCATCCACCACCTCGCCACTTTTTTTCCACTGAAACCTTAAAATTTTCTGAAAATTTTAAATGTTCATCGTATAGAAAACTGTAGGTTAGGTTAGATTGAGAGAAAACCGGCCAAGAGCGAGTCGGACACGACGAAATAGGGATCCGTAGCCATTATGAAAAATTAAGTAATATTTTGTAATATTGAAATATTATTTTACATAATAATATTCCAAGTTAAAGTATCTTTTAGACCTTAGGCTGCTATTTACTCTTAAATTACTAATAATTCTGAAGAAAACTTAACCGTTATAGTTTTCCTTGTAAGTTTGATATACCTGCTACTTACTACCATCCTGAACTTTCCAAAATTTTCCACGCTCGATTTTAATGAAATTTTAGAGTTTAATATTTTGAAAGCACATCACTGAATCAAAAGATTGTTTTAGCAACCCCTAATGGTTTTAAAAGACCTATCCAACGATACCTCATACTACAAAGTTAATGGAGAAAAAAAAAACAGCCCCCCGTACGTCTATGGGAGGTACTCTAAAAAAATATTTTTGAATTTTTTATTGTAGGTACCATTTTGTCGGCATAGTTTACATATTACTCGTGCAAAATTACAGCTTTCTAGCATTGATAGTCCCAGAGCAAAGCCGCGAACTTCTTTCCGCAGGGCGTAATGATCTTCTACGAAATTTTATTAGAACATAAAATTATGTAAGTATAAACTGTCTATGTGTACTAAGATATTTTAAATCAAACTGCGATCCCGTTGCTTATAACTGGGCTAATGATCCGCAGAACCATCAAGAACGTAACATAACTTGCAGCCAGTCGGCGATGGAACTAACTAACAATGTCGCAGTAACTTGAGAACTAACTGATTTAGTGGGAACGCCGTTTGTAATATTCAATTAGACGTGAAATTGTGGGAGATGGAGTATTGATACTCCTAGTTCAAGAGTTCACACAATTAAAACAAGCAACACTAGGTAGATTGTACAACAAGAGCATAAAACGAGCCATTTCACCCGAGGAGCTCAATAGCCACCCGAGTCGGTACGGCGAGGGCGGATAGATAGACACGTTGAGGGTAAAATTAGTTTGATGCTCGAGTTTACATTCTGCTTTTCACTTCACACATAAAGTGCTCAACCGGTTAAGATGAAATTAGGTATGAAGATAGTTTGAGAATCTAGGAAGCATACAGTTCTATACCAGAAAATTCTACAGTCCCCCGAAATAGCACTAAACACTCTTTTTGCGGACGAAGTCACAGGCGAAAGCTAGTTAATTATATTTTATGTAATATAATTGCCCCAATTAGTAAGCTAACTGTACTAGCCTTCGAACTAACGGCAACCCGATTGGTTTAGATCTAGTATTCTCACCATTTCATAGAGGTTGTAAATTAAATTCTTAGAATATCTGGAGGTTTATTAAGCACCCATTAAATTGAACTTGCGGAGTGTTAAGAGCGCAGTTATACGGGGTGCGCAGTAGACGGGTTGAGTACAGTACTCTAACCGAAAAAAATTGACAGTAAAAACTTTGCTTTTCAATCTGTATTTCAGTAAGTATAACTATCTGTTTCCGGCGACTAGTTTATCGCTAACTATGCAATTTTTTGGAATAAAAAAACCGCATTCATATCGGTCCACCCGTTTAAGAGCTACGGTGCCACAGACAGACAGACACACACACACAGCGGTCACACTTATAACACCCCTCTTTTTGCGTCGGGGGTTAAAAACTATCCTATCCTTTCCCGGGACTTAAACTACCTGTATACTACAGAGCATATAGATGCAACCCTTTGATGCAATAATGTATACTTTAGAAGTATAAAAATCCGAGTCTAAATAAGAATGATTTGATACTGTTAGAATCAATTGCTTTGCAAAATTTGATGTGTCTGGATTCTCATTTCTATGCCGAAACATACTCTTTAAATGCCTTAAATAAAAATGTGTATTATTTGGCGCGGGTGTTCCATAGGCAAGGTTAAAAAAAACTACGATGCAATTTCAATTTAACCGCTAGAGTAAAACCCCATGTAGACAACGAGAACTTGCATGCAAGTTTCACTACATTGCGGTATTTGTTTGATCAACCGAATTCATTGTCCCTCAATAGTCTGCGATGTAATGCAACTTGCATGCAACTTCTTGCATGGTCTAAATGGGGCTTAATAAGTGGTTTACACGTGCCACGTTACGCGTAAGGAGTAGGCATGCACAAACTTCCTGGCTGTCAACCAACTTACTTACTGCCACACAATAGTGTGCTGTGGCCCTAGTAAGTTATTGTAGTACTCCACTGGAGCTGTGAAGATTTATGTAAATGTAATTATCTACTATGAAACGCACTCTAGCAACGTTTAAATTACAATAAATATCCAAGTTCAAATTACGAGTAGTTATAGACGAGAATTAAATAACTTATTTGAAATATGCTAATAACAGATAAGCAGCAAATGCGGATTGAAACAGTAGTGAACGGTTTGAAGTTACGATTTGTTATTTAACTAGATATTGATTTTAGTAGCTTATTATTGATTGCGTAAATGTAATAAATAACTTGATGCTGACCAAGCCAATATCTATTCGTATTATAATACCTAAAATGAACCAGAATTAACCAGATATTAGACAAGCATGGCTAATGCCTCCTCTACATATCGACGGATGCGTCGGCAGATGGATCCGCAACCATATCTTCGGATAAATTGCGATCCGTCCACACATCGGCAGACGTGTGGACCGACGCGTTGCGTTCGCGCTGTCACCCTTTGATCCGTGTCGAAAAACCGACACCAAACGGATGAGTGGCAGATGCATCGGCCGACGTTAAATACCTACCACAGACAAGCAAAAACCACCCTCTGCACCTCGGCGGACGCATCCGCAGATACAATCTGCCGACGCATCCGTCGATATGTAGACGAGGCATAACAGCGAACGGTTTAGTTGATCTGAAGATGAGCTCTATTGTATTCGAAACGCGTCAGTGTAATGTCGGTAGTGATAGTTGGGTTTGTGTGATTTGTGTGTGTCCTTATAATGTGAAGGTGGAGGAACTCCATGAACGCTCATTTTTTACATAAACGTAGCTATCATAAGGTCGCGGGTGAGCAAACTGTTTTAGTTCATTGATATGGGCCTCCGCAAAGTAACGCCTGATTCAATAAACAATTTGTTTTAATTTATTTATGTACTTTTAAAGTCAGTTTCAGTAAGCCGTGTTGGCCTGACAGTGTCCCCACCTTAGGGTAATTCACCCTAAATTTAGGGTATTTTACGCGTTAAGGGTATTTTTTGGAGTAGAAATTTATTTAGGGTAATTTTTAGGATAGGTGAAAGTATTCGAATAAAATCTAAGGTTTCAAAAAAAATAATACAGCAGATGACATAGAAGCCAAGACTATTATGGATGTATTGTAATGTTTCGAAACGGTGTAGTAGTTCAACTATTATTTTATTAATACATTATTTTTAAAAAATGGGTAAAAAATAATAAAAGTGCCAAATTTAGGGTAATTTCGCGTAGCGTTAGGGTAAGGTACCTTTGAATTTTTGAGGCCACCACGGCCATTCTTCCAGTAGCCAGATCGACCTTTAATTTAGGTAGTAAGCACATCCATATTATTATGTAGGTTGGATGTCATTGCAAGTGCTGTCAATAAAAAGTGCAGTCACCATTAAAGCCTTTATCCCATTAATATTATTAATAAGAAAGTTTGTAAGTCCGTTTGTTTATTTATTTTTTTTGTTTACCTCTTCACGTTTAAACAGCTGTACCGATTTAGGAGAAATTGTACATTCAAATAGTTTGAGTTCTTCTTCTTCTTCTTAAAGGACATAGGAAAGGTTTTTATTCCGGGAAATCGCAAAGTCCCCGCGGGATAGATAAACGAATTTTACGCGAACGGAGTCGCTGGCAACAACTAGTTAGAAAACTTACGCAAAATTGCTCCACAAATAGGTATTAAAAACAAAACGATCCACAATTAAAGTATCGTTCAATCAAGTTCATAATGCATCGTTTACACCTCGCCGGCGCCTGCGCCGCTTCCGTGTGTTCAGAGAATATAACCCTTATTTTCAAAGCGCTAAGGTGCTTTTGGAAGATGATCTCTTTGATGCATCTGGGTGTGGAGCCACGAAATATGTAGTACTCGTAATTGTTATTATTATTATTAGCCTATTTTGTCCCACTGCTGAGCAAAGGCCTCCCCCAATACTGCCGCCTTAAGGAGAAAAACCATAAGTGACATTTTTTGCAAAATTGACTTTTCACCAGCCTGGTACTCAGTTTTTTTTCCTGAGTACGAGGATGGTGAAAAGTAAATTTTTTTAAACTTCCACTGCTCTCTGTCCCCTGCATACAAGGGTCCTTCAAGAAGAAGTCTAGTTCATCCCGCCATCGCCGTTTAGGTCTGCCAGGTCGCCTTTTCGAGTTGGTGGGCATGCGCTCGGTGGTTATCTTGGTCCGCAACTCATCTGGCATGCGGCACTCGTAATTATTTAAGTATGTCTCGTTTTGCTTTTTTGTTTGTTATCGTCATTCAACCTCCCTGTTGCTTGTAAGAGATCGTGTAGCGAAAGATCTTTCATTGTTTACTTTATAAAAAAATCTTATTTTTATGAATAATGTAAACTGGTGTTCCATGTTTTGTAAACTCGATAAAATGTCCTAACAGTTTTTGTGTAGGTTTTTAAGTTTAAAGATAAGGTAAAGCCACCGGAGATTTAAAATCTTCTTTAATTCCGTTTAACATTTGGTAAAATTATTTATCTAGATTTTTTTTAATTTGATTCGATGGAATACAAGCAAGTGGGTCTCCTGGTGGTACGTCATCACCGCTGATAAACATCTGCAACACCAGGGGTATTGCAGATGCATTGCCAACCCAGAGGCCTAAGATGGGATTAAGTTCTAGTAATTTCATCGGCTGTCTTACTCTCCACGCCGAAACAACAGTGCAAGCACTGCTGCTTCACGGCAGGATTAGCTAGCTAGATGGTGGTAACAATCCGGACGGACCTTGCACAAGGTCCTATCACCTCTAGATTAAGCTATGGTAAAGTCATTTCACAACAATCCCTGGATTACTTACAACTAAAACTCAAAAAAAAATTTATAACAAAAAATAGAACCGACTACAAAAAACCATGAAAATAATTTTCTACCAGTCTGAAGTCGGTGCCTCAGCACGAGCCAGCAGGAGTGATTGAAGCCATTTAATCGTATAGTTGTAGGTGAGGTAGACGATTATAGGTCCACTCCTGCTGGCTCGTGCTGAGGCACCGACTTCAGAGTGGTAGAAAATTATTTTCATGGTTTTTTGTAGTCGGTTCTATTTTTTGTTATAAAATTTTTTTTTCACGCTTTTTAGTGTAAATATCTAAGATACAATAGTTTAATGTCAACTGCTCATCACCTTTTACGAAAAATTGCTATTTCCGATGCAGAGATGTTCATTATTGAGGAGTCCTGGTGCTTCACCACCCATTCCATTTCACCATATGTGTTCCGAGGAGCATAAATTGCTTAGCAACTGTGTTAAAGCAATTGAAATTCAACCCATGAAATACTTGTTATTGAGTAGTAACTCCGATGGTCAACTGTGGTCTTCATCATCAGTTCCACTTTACCAAATGATGATTTTCAAGAGCAAATGCACGAGTTACTACTAAATATATCAAAATTACCATAGGTGTCCCTACAACATTTGAAGAGTTCCCTCGATTTCCTTAGGATCCAATCATCAGATCCTGATTTGGTGCTTATGGGACCTAATTGAAAGCATTCCTAGACGAACGCAAAAAAAATTTTTCAAATCGGTTCATAAATGACGGAGTTCTGAGGTAACAAACATAAAAAAAAATAAAAAAAAAAACATACAACCGAATTGATAACCTCCTCCTTTTTTTGAAGTCGGTTAAAAATATACGTAATTAGCGCATTCGGCTATCGTAAAGTGACTCTTCTATAGTTAAGCGTCAAGTTCTCGTCTGTACCTATTATATCAATGCCAATAAATGTTACACAAAAATCACCGTGAGATCAATCAGTTATGGGTATTCAAACTCGTTTGAGTTTTGGCGTTTTGTTGACGGTTGTACTAACAAGTTATTTGCGTCTCCAATTTATCGCTGACTCTAAAGCCTCATTCACACTTGATTAAACGCTCCTTATTTGACACGAGTGCTGCGAATCTGCGGTTCGTTGTGAACTCCTTTATTTCAAAAAAAGAGCTTCACTTAGCAACCATAAACACAGCATTAAAACTTAAACGAAGTGGTTTTGAGAATCGCGATATCGTTAAGGGGATTGAGTCATTTCGAATCATGTAGAGTAAGTACTTTTAAAACAAGGGCCGACAATCAAGCCTTGTGATACGCCATTAAGTTAAAATTTGATCGCACTTTACGTGCAACTTTGGTGCAAAAAAGATTCGTCGGAAGATTACTTACACTTAATTTTGAAAGATCGTGTGCATAAAATTGAAGGTGTTTTCCATACTTACCTGTAACAAAATAAAAATGGTTAATTTTCATGTAAATTTGTGAATGTTGTACAAAATAAGACTTACACTAAAATATGCTAAGTAACAAAAAAAAAATAACACACGGACATCACAAAAACAAAGAAAAATTAAACTAACTTATACTGAGACGGTCCTGGCAGAAAATCAGCGCTGCAGGCGTCTAACGCTTCAGCATAATGCTGAGTCAGCGACCGTTTTACTTTCGCGGGGACACATAAAATTGTGTATATATTTCATGTGTAATTTATTATTATTATTTTATACTTAAATTTAAATATATTATACTTAAATTTTACCCAATTTTTATTTAGTCTGTCATACAATTCTAAAACGTTTTATTTAAATAGACGCAAGCATTTTTTTTGTCGAATTTTCTTAACATAGCGCTCTACTGACAACAATGTAGACCCTGACTCATGAGGCTCTGAAAGCAAGACAGACATACATAAAAGTCGCGTTAGTATTAATAATTCATGCAGGCCGGATTACGGACCCAGTGACTTAGTCCAGTTGCCATTATGACGGGACCGCGATCTATTCTCCGTTGAGACTGTCGAATACTGTTTTATCTAAATAAGTTACAAACAGGAAAGGGAACCTGACTTTTCACCGAAAATATTTTTCCTAATGCTTCAATTCCCAACTGTTTCATATGGACTTCAAAATTAAAGAAACTAAACTGGAATGAAATTTGGCCTTTTAGGGGTTCCGGAGACAAGATGGCAAAAACGGAACCCTTATAGTTTCGCCATGTCTGTCTGTCTGTCTGTCCGTCCGTCCGCGGCTTTGCTCAGGGACTATCAATGCTAGAAAGCTGTAATTTTGCCGATTTTAACGACAAAATGGTACATTAAAATATTTAAAAAAAATTTTTTTGGAGTACCTCCCATAGACTTAAAGTGGGGGTGATTTTTTTTTCTTATCCAATCTTGTAGTGTGGGGTATCGTTGGATTGGGTTTTTAAACCACTACGGGATTGCTAAAACGATTTTTCGATTTAGTGATTTTTGGGCGTGTCCGACACGCTCTTGGCCGGTTTTTTCTGTGAAACAATGGCGTATGAGTAAATAAAACAAACTTACATGGATAAAAGAGACGTAGCGATCTGTTTTTTCAGCGGAAAGAGTTGAATTCTAATTTAAAATCTTGTTTATACGATCCGGTTACAGCCAGTGGGGGGCAGAGTGATTGTTGCAACATTGTTACATTTTAGAAATGGGGTTTTTAAAACAATGCTTTCGAGCTTTTTTATTTATCCAGCGTTTGAAGGATTAATTCTGGTACCGGAAGTTGCAACATAATATCGTTTGTTTCAGTAATTTTGTTTTTCTTAATTGTTAACTTTTTTTATTGATAACACTTTCGTTTGACTTAAATCTCAAGTTTTTTTCTAAATAGGTAATTAATTTTTTGTGTTCAAGAGTGCTGTTTATCTATTTATACTAGTATTCTAAAGATGTAAAGTTTGTGAGTTTGTGAGGTTGTAGGGGGTTATGTCTGAATCTACTGAACCGATTTAGATGAAATTCCATGTACAGATAGATTGAGTCTCGGGGAAGGACACTGGGTAGTTTTTATCCCGGAAAATTGCACAGTTCCAGCGGGATAGTGATAAACAAAGTATGCGCAGACGGAGTCGTGGGCAACAGCTAGTAAAAGATAAAGTTCGTAAAAACAGAACATGTCCCTTTTAACGTACAACAAGATAATATTGTAGCATCCCGCGGGAACTTCACACTTATCCGGATAAAAAGTAAATTATTTTCATCTGACATATGAAAAAAGCGGTTTAAAATCGTTTCAGAGATTACATTATGATGATTTTATATACAGACAGTAAAAATGTGCGCGTGGCGATTTTAAGCTAAAATTAATACTTATTGGAGAGCAACTAAATAACTCTTCTGTAATATATTAACCCTAAAATTTCAAGTAGGTACTACCTACTTAAATTAAGAGTCAGTTTGAACTCAGATGCGAAGCAACGCGGCACATTTCATTTAAAAAACACACCAAAGTATGCATTTCTTGACGAATTCTTTAAAATTCTTTAGAATTAGCTTTTAGCTATTCTAAGAGGAAACGCTGCCAGCATCTTCGAGACCTTGCCTAAGGGGTACCCTTTAGATAATTTGTTTTAGTTTAGGTTCTATTTTTATTTTATGTAGGTAAGTTTAGTTAAGTTATTTTTAGGATATTTGTTATTTCACATGTAACTTGCGTAAATATATTAATACTTACTATAAATTATATATTTCTTTAAATTAAAGTGCCGCGTTGCGTCCCGAAGTGAACTAAGACATTTGCAAATATGTTTGTAATTATTAATATGATAATTATTGTAACAATTTATTCACATTTATTATTATATTATGCCATAACAATATAGCAAAGGACCCTTGTTATGACAAGTTGATAATCAATTAGCATGACTCGTATGTCCGAGAAGTAAACGACGGGTCCGTGAAACAAGAATAATTATGTGAATAATAATTATTATACTCATATTAATATTTACTTGAGTGTACACTTGATTAATTTGTCTTGGCGCCACCTCAATGTAATTGGTAACTAGTTTCCCAATAAGGATCGCGCCTTTTAATCGATTAAAATATTAATTGAAACTTAATTTATGTATATGTATGCTAATATAGCAATGATTGATCGCGTTTGTTATGTAGGCCGTGTATCACGGGTTTAACTCGGAGCTACAATTAAATGGTGTTATGATATGACAAGATTATATACAAGGTGGTTCAAAAATAAGGCCGCGACCACACCGCTGCTTAAAAAACGGTGATGGTACGGAATCGCAGTGCCGCATCGTATGCGCGACGTTTTTATTTCATGCTCTCCACACGGCTGCTTTAAACTTCAGGACTTTACAGCATGCTCTCTACTAAAAGTCGTGACGTTTACGGCACGTCACTGCGATTCCACTGCGTTTGCGTATTTGGTGTGGAGGGCATGAGATAAAAACGATGCGCATTTTGACTTTATCTCAAGTCAAGCATGTCGGCTGGGTGCTACTTGGCCAAACTGTGGTACGTGCTGGTAACCATTTCGTTTGTTTTCTGTACAAACAGATCTGTTATTAACAGACAGAAAGGCCGTGGGTATTTAACACAGACAGACATGGTTCTTATGCCCCATTAGTTATCAATATCAACAAATTGGCGCCACTGATTTTATCGTAAATAATGACTGGGAATTACCGGACTCATGAATTGCAGATATGTGAGCTATCGAGGGATCGTCTGATCGATAAATTAGAAGCAGATTAAGTCTATTTGCATGCGATTTTGCATATAGATTTCATTGCATGTTTCTTTACACGTTTATGTACTTGAATATTTCTCATATATGATTAATTAACTGCTGTTTCAGTTTTTATTGATTAATGATTATTTATCCGGTACACCAGTGTTTTTCAACCTGTGGGTTGCGACCCCCTAGGGGGTCTCGAAGCCTCTTTAGGGGGGTAGCGAAGCCCCTCTTACTTGCTGGAAAAATTACTTTAGTAAAAATATTAACTTATTAAGAAAAATTTAACTAATAATATTTGTCACAAAATAAAATACATTAAAAAAAGACAAGTAGGGGTCGCGAAATGTTTCTTCATTCTAAAGGAGTCGTGTCGTTGAGAAGGTTGAGAGTCACTGCGATACACATCTCATACAACAAAGGGTGGATAAATGTCTGATACGACTCTATTTCTAGGGCTCCGCTATAGCAGATATAAATGCAGGTGATTGTACTTATTTCTTGCAGGCTATATAATGTGATTAGGTATCTTTAAAAAGCTCCTATTTTTTTCCTTTTTTATTAACAGTACACAACTGATTGAATCTAGCATTACTTTGTCCATGTCAATGAACTGAAACTTTGCTCACCATACGATAGCTACAAAATGCAGCCATTGTGTATTCATGTAGCTCCTCCGCCTGAACGCTATAAGAACACACATCACACAAAGATCAACCATCATCACCTGAGAATTCATCACCAGAAGCATGTAAAATTTGGTATAATTTTTGTCCGTCTAGGAGTCATCCTGTAGATTGTATGAAGAACCTATAGCTGTCCAACAAGCCAGATTCGAACAAGTCTGAGCAAAAAATAAAGATAACGTCTCAGATGTCCCATGGGTCAGTGCCAGTTGTCACTCAGTCTCACCTACTTGACGGAGATGTTCGGTTCGATTCCCGGTGCATCCTCACGCGATCATTAACCGTTTGGGTGCTAATGCAAAGTGTATGCTGATTTCCTTCCATCTGATTTGATGCTGCATTCGTTAAGTTTTAACTGAAAGCAGGTCTTTAGTTAGGGTTGCGTGGGCTGTTCAGTTTGTGAGAGTTCCGTGCCTGAAAGGTGACAAACGGGGCCTCATTATAATCGCTTCACTGTCCGTCTGTCTGTCTGTCACAGGGCTGTATCTCGAGAAGAAAGAAAGAAAGAAAATATTTAATTGCCAACAGTACAAACAATACCAGACAACAATATAAAATAGTACAATACAGCACAGAAGTAAGTAAGTTTGCAAGTAGGTAGTGTGTCCTGCGGCAAAAGGAAAACTGTACTGAAGGAGAACTGTAGTAGATACTCGTAAGTAGATACCCCTGGTGTTGCAGATGTTTATGGGTGGTAGTGATCATTGCCATCAGGAGACCACTTGCCCGTTTTCCATCCAGTCGAATAAAAAAAAGGACAGCTGAAATTTCTACATAATTTGTATTTTATTGCAGCAACAAATAAGAAAAATTAAATAAACGTATGTGCACTGCAGAAATATTCAAATTTCAGTTTGGCTGTGCATTATTTTACTGGTGTAGTCGCTCAGAGTACAGATGCTTTTGGAAATCTTCCTACTGAAAAACATAAATAAAACACTAAACTGGTAATTTTTCGTAAAACTTTGTAAGAAAAGTTACTCGTTACTTTTATTCATAAGCGTAAATAATTTGAATAATTTACCTACTCAATTCAGTCAACGTTTTAGACCCTAATCGATATGATTTAAAGATAAACAAAATTATCATCATTTCAATCATCATCACCATCAGCATTATTTCTATCATCAAAATTATCATCATGGTCATCATGATTTCTAGATAACTAAAATTTAGCCTGTAAAATCCATACTAATATTATAAATGCGAAAGTGTGTTTGTGTGTTTGTCCGTCTTTCACGCCGTAACGGAGCGACGGATCGACGTGATTTTTGGCATATAGATAGTTTAAAGCCCCGAGAGTGACATAGGCTACTTTTTATCCCGGAAAAATGCACACTTCCCGAGGGAACAGCGCGCGATAGCCGAATACCACGCGGCAAAAGCTAGTTGTTAATAAAATTAATCGAATACTCCCTCCAGACAAAACTATAAACATACAGTCTTGTAATACCACTTTTCTCTTTGCGTGTTAGAACCACATAAATCCAAATAGCTGTTTCTAGGGTAAACAGAACTTACGTTAGGTATATTTCAATACATTAGAGCCTACCAGTGTTCAATAAACATGATATATTCAGGTTTGGAAGTAGGTATGCGGATAAAGAGAATCTTCGTAATTATTAAACATTATTTCTATTCTCTATACAGATTAAAAGGTACCTATGGCGAATCTTTTATATTTAAAAACTAGCTTTTGCCATCAGCTCCGCCCACGTGGTGGGTTATCGTGCGCTGTTCCCTCGGGAACTGTGCATTTTTCCGGGATAAAAAGTAGCCTATGTTAATCTCGGACACACAGACATACAAACGCACTTTCGCATTTATAATATTAGTATGGATGTATCCCTATTTCCTATGGTCACGGCATCACACGTGAACGGCTGGACCGATTTCGCTATTTCTTTTTTGCTGTGTTTGCTATTGTCAGGAGAAGGTTCTTATAAAAGATTTAGAAAATTAAAACAAAAACTATGCCGGGGGCGAAGCCGCGGGCACCAGCTAGTTTACGATAAGATTATCAAAAACTAGCTGCTTCCCGCGACATCGTCGGCGAAGAATTCATCTATCGCACAACTTCGAGAATTTTTTTTTTTTTAGGATAAAAGATATCCTGTTATTTGTTTTTGTCTCCTTATGTATGCAAAGTTCATATCAATTTAGTTCAGTAGTTAAGGCGTGAAAGTGGAACAAACAAACAAACTCATTGATGACATTAGTGAGCATAAAAATTGGACAGCAACGTTCGCCAAAATGACACAGACCTTTGTGTTGTTTATTTGTACCAAATAGTATTGTTGTCTTGTGTTGTGAATAAATGTATTTTCTTTCTTTCTTTCTAAAGCAGATGAATACATTTCTAAATTTCATCTAATTTTCGCTTTTAAATGAAGATTTAAAATTTCTCTATGGCTATCATTGTGTTTTCCTTCTTTAATATAAATTTATCACATAGATTATGAAAGTACGGACCAATTAGCAATACCTGTGTTGCATGGTGAATACAAAAAAATTGTAAAAAGATTCATCAAAAGAGTAAAAAAAACCTCCTAAAATTTGACAAGTTGCCGTAACTAAACCAATTAAGTTTGATTTGTACGAATAATACGAATGTTTGTTCTCGGGTCTCGGATGTTTAATATGTATTTAAGTATGTATTTATTTATCTATATAAGTATGTTTATCCGTTGCCTAGTGTCCATAATACAAGCTTTGCTTAGTTTGGGACTAGGTCAATTGGTGTCAAGTGTCCCATTATATTATTATTATTATTATTATTATTTGCAAGCGACTTGCTTTCCGCGTAGAAAATACCTTAAAAGATACAGTTACTCTCTCACCATGTTTCTGCGGATAGGTACAAATTGTGATTTATTTGCAGGGCCTGAACCACCGGAACTAATTTACTGCGGGCTTTACACGTGATGACCGCCACTCGGTATTTTAATCCTAGAATTAGTTTGTTGACTTGATTCTATTCTGAATGAGTTCCTAAATTTAAAAGGAGAGCCAAAATTGTGCGTGGAATAAATAAATGTTGTTTTTTTTTATTGGACTGGATGGTAAACGAGCAAGTCTCCTGATGGTAAAAGATCACCACCGCCCATAAACATCTGCAATGCCAGGGGTATTGCAGATGCGTTGCCAACGTAGAGGCCTAAGACGGGATACCTCAAGTGCCAGTAATTTCACCGGCTGTCTTACTCTCCACGCCGAAAAACAACAGTGCAAGCAATGCTTCACGGCAGGATTAGCGAGCAAGATGGTGGTAGCAATCCGGGCGGACATTGGACAAGGTCCTACCACCTGCATAATTTTAGTGGGAAACAATTTAAAAACATAAACGAATGAACTAAATTGAATAAATGTTAAATTAATAATTAATTCACGCACAGCGTATTAGCATCACCATACAGCGAGAAAATGCTGCCAGCATTCTTGAAACCATGCCACAGCGGCCTTTTTTAGAGTTATATTAGTTTTTAATTATTATTATTAAGTTTTTATAGTTTAAATCATTTCTAAATGTATTATTTGCTCCTCAATAAAGTAAAGTAGGTAATATTCATGTATATTTTTCTTTATAGGTAGGTATAGATATCATTATGCTCTTAATACTATTTCTATCTTACTGAAATTCTCCAAATACATGGCCTCACGTTCGATTTAATTGAATAAAAATATTTTGACTTTGATTTGGTCGTAATCTTAATACAAGACTTAAACAGCTGGTATCGGTTGAGCCAAGAACCTGTAATTATAAAAGCTCTAACTTAGTATTAAAAGCCTAATGCAGTAGGAAGCTGCAATCCATTAGTCAATGCAGTATTGACATCGCCTGAGGGTAATTGTTATTTATAGGAATATCGCATATTGCCTGATTTAACTACGATGCACACAGATACGTAGCCTGGATATGTCGAGGGAGCATTATGGGAGAGAGAGTAATGGCTACTGTACTGTGAAAGTGCTCGATTCTGCACACGCAAAACGTAACTTTAGCGTTGGGTCATTTGAATGGTAGCTGTAAGTTAAAAGGTCATACTGAAAACTAGTACTGCGACTTGCCGTGGTGTAATGAGTATGGACTTGTCTTCTTCTTTCGGTACAATGTTTCTTTTTTATTCCATTTTCCTATTGGTGTGGCCGTAATATGAGCAAGTAATTAAATATAGATCATACTCCTCAAACTGAACAACATTAGTTCAGCGACTTTTCCTCAATTTTTTTCCTTACATTATTTTTATATTCTCCATTTTAGGTTCTAATGAATAAAAGTATAATTTTGGAACGTGGTTACTTTATAAAATAGGCGCCACAACATTACTATTTGGGTTTGGCCCACATTCCGTTCGCAGACCATTATTTATAATTTGTATAATAACAATCTCTAATAACTTCAATAACTGGAATCCAGTTACGGAACAGTTACGAAATGGGCCACGTGTGGCGTTCTGTATACAACTAGGGTATTCCACAAATTCAGCATTTACAGTTACATAAACGTTTTAAACTTTCCTGATTCTCACTCATAGTCAAAATACCATATACGGGACTTATCACGCTATTTTTACACAAGTAATATTTACCTCGATGTTTCGGCAACGTTATAGTTGCCGTGGTCACGAGTAGACTGAAGTGTGGGTTGCCGAAACGTTGAGGTAAATATTACTTGTGTAAAAATAGCGTGATAAGTCCCGCATATGGTATTTTTACAGTTACAGCTAACCAATTACCGTTAAAAAAAGCTTCAATTAAAATATTGAAAAATGGAATCATAGACTAAGACTTAATAAAAATGAAACTAAAACTACAGAGACAAGCAAAACATACAACATTCTAAAAGACGAGGGTAGTCCCACCCAAATGGCATCCACAGCCATACCAGTGGTCTAAAAAACTCTCCGGAAGTTTGATGATCTATACCTTTGTTGATTTTTGATAAATAGATAAACCAAAAACTTGTCCCATATTATTCCATAATTTCACTGTCGGACTAAATAGAATGATATATTTTTAACCCAGTCGTCATCCTTATTCGGCTAAAAAGCGATTATGCGTATGAATAACATTACAAATAATTTTATGCCATCCAATAGAGAACTAAAATTTAAAACAATAGGACCTTGGTTCTTTGGCTTTTATTTACTAGTCTTGCGCTATTTCATGACTCAAACAAAAAAAAATTCAACACACACAAAGTCTCAGGCATATGATATGTCAGCTTTAGATTCTTTATAGGCAAATCATAATTCTCGTCATATGTAATACGCTAAAGAGACTAGTTAAAATTACCATTCTCGCTCGTTAGTGCGCGTGCGCGTTAAGAGGGCAATTATCGTGTCATTAGCGCCCGTTGATCGCCTGTCGTTATGCAAAAATCGCACCAATACGGGTCAGCTTTTTATTTGCATACGCCGGATGCGGGATTTGGGTTAAGTTTTACTTGGATTTTTAATGCATTTTTTTTTTATTCGACTGGAAGGCAAACGAGCAAGTGGGTCTCCTGGTGGTAAGAGATCACCACCGCCCATAAACATCTGCAACACCAGGGGTATCGCAGATGCGTTGCCAACCTAGAGGCCTAAGATGGAATACCTCAAGTGCCAGTAATTTCACCGGCTGTCTTACTCTCCACGCCGAAACACAACAGTGCAAGCACTGCTGCTTCACGGCAGGATTAGCGAGCAAGATGGTGGTAGCAATCCGGGCGGATCTTGCACAAGGTCCTACCACCTGTAATGCATATTTCTTTGTGCCGCATGCACCCGGACCGATGGGCACGAATCGTAACCGAATGGGATCCGAGGGATGGGCAGAGCAGAGGCCCAAGAGATGGCAGGACGACCTTAGCGCTTTTCAGTTCGATTGGCAGATGCATGCCCTGGACAGGGAAGAGTGGCGGAGGGAAGGGGAGGCCTTTGCCCAGCAGTGGGACATAATACAGGCTACATAAAAAAATCTTTGTGAACAGGAACATTTGTTTTATAACTTCTGCTCGTAAACTAAAACATACATTAGACTACCGGTGTACGTTTCTATGTAGAGTTCAAAGACACTGAGCTGCCAATGATTCAGCACATCTGGGATTATAATGTTGCCTAGTTCTTTCGGTAGCCTGGTTTTTTTGCCTGTTTTTTGTCCTAGCTATATTTCTCGGAACGATGACCCAAAATTTTTAAAAAAATATTTTGATTCTACCTGTATCGATGAGTCATGTCAGCTGACTTCGTGAAAACAATTTTTATACTGATTCTGAAATTCTTAGAAATTCGGTCAGCATTCTATTATTTTATCCTTATGCGTACAAAATTCACAGAAAAAGCAAAAAATGCGAGTGTACTCGTATTTCCTACCAGACTGTTTTAATAAGTTTTTACTAAATTAAAGTAGGTATCTAATTATTGCAATACCGCTGTTTTGAAATTAGGCTTCTTTACAGCTTTAACTGGGTAAATACGTACCTGAATGGCTTTTTGACCTATTAGTGCCTTGAATTTTTAGCTCGTTTGACATATTTCTGTTCCTCTCATTATCAATTCTGTGCTAAGAACTTATTAATTTCAAATAACATGCACTAACAAAATATCCCCCCCCCCCCCGTTGTAATTTTCAAGTTCAATCAAACATAGCTTCTGAGAGAAGGCCGCCCAGCAGTGGGACGTATATAGCCTGATATGATGATAATAACCAAAAGCCACCGCAAGTAAACTTTCATCTAAAAAAACCGCATCAAAATCAATACATCAATTAGAGCGCTACGATGGCACAGACAGAAATATTGTTGAATAAAAACAAAACACGCATGCGAACACCGCTTCCTAAAGTCTGTATGAATACCACAACTTCATGATTTATCGCCTAAACTTCCATAATAACTTAGAGCAAAACAAACCGGCTCCACCAAAACGGTGTAAGAACACATATATCCAATAAATAACCGGCAATAACTCACTTGTACATCACTTTACAAAAAAAACTCAAGTTAAGTAACTACTGGGAAATAGAAATATATTACAGCTGTCTTCTTATTTTTCAGCAGTCGAGCGGGACGAATCACTTAATCGAAATCGCCAGTGTTACAAGACCCGTGAATTCCTGACACTTGTATGTAAGCTGGGTTTTTCTAATTCTGGTAGCATTGGAGATCTGCAAGTGACCAGAATTCAAAGAACCGTGGGTTGGAGGAAGCTGGGTTAAAGGACGGTGGGATGTTAGTTGGTTGGGAACTCGGGTGTATTGCTAAATTGATAGACCACCGTCCGAGTTAATTTAAGATTAAGTGCAACAGTGCTTTCATAATTACTGTGGATATTGTTAATGAATAGTTTTTTTTAATTATAATTTACCTATTTACTTACCTCCTTACCTCGATTGTCAATGGGTTGCCTTAATTTTGACTAGTTACTGAATATACTCGTATAGGTCGAAATTTTAACTGCTGAAGCTATAGACCTCAAATTTTACCAGTACATTTACAGTTAGTCATTGTAAATCGGTCGCCTTTTTTATTCACAACATCAATTATTAAGAACTAACTTAAACAAACTTGCGAAGCAACAAAATACGGGAAATAAAAAAGGTTAACTTTGAAATTACCTAAACTCAGATAACGTCACCGTAGACAAAAATATAATGAAGTTAAAAACTTGCAATTTCAATTTCGATTAACTTTCGCAACTTGAGACGTACTCCCGATCTCCCGATATAAAATTACCCTGTAACATTCCCTGTCGCTATAGTCTTCCCACTTATTTAGCCTCTATCCACGGGCCATTACCACCCAATCTCGTTGTCTTCCGTCTTCTTCTGCTTGCTCATTTTGCACGAGACGGAAATACCCCGCTATTTATACTGGCTAATACACACGCTGACAACGTACGATGATATATCGAGTACGGCAAATATACAGTAGTATAAGGCTGGCCAGACACGAGTTTATTTTGTATAATTAGAAGATTTAATCTCTAAGTATTGTAGAGTTTTTTTTTATTGCCAAGTATAGCATAAAATTAAATCATTGTCGAGTAATCACGCAGTAAAAAAAGCAAATGTTAAAACAGACCGAAACAAAAACTTATTGACTTATACAGAACAGAAGACGCAGACAAAAGCTCCTTTTTAGTAATAAAAGAGTAAGCAAACCAACTGAATTAACCTAAAGAAGCCCCATTTTATCAAAGAAGTCAATAAAATCATTATCCCATCAAAAACGTGATGTAAAAACGTGCCAAGTCTCGATTGAAATTATTTGTCTATGAGAAATGAGGATTTAGAATAACTCATAATTTTACCTAAAATGTGTTCTTACTCGGCTTTCATATGACTTGTATTTCTGGTTTCTAGATATTTTAGAAGTTCACTTTTGATGTTCCTTAATCAGTCAATCATTCAGTATTAAATTACCATAACTTTGGTACCCTGTATCTCCTAAACGTATTAAGTTAGCTTATCAAATTTAAGAGCTAAGTTTTAAATGGTTCCCACTGAAAAACAGCGTTACGGCACAGAATAGATAATAGTACAAGTCGGTTACGGTTTGCCGCAATATTATGCTGAGTGGGGTCCAATTTATTTTATTTGATACTTAGCCCTCCACTATATCCCAGAATTGGAAGACAGGCGTCAAAATGCGCCGGAATGGTTCAAGAAAATATGATAAGGTTGTCTTGCGCTAGTTGCTCACGACTTGGCTGTGACACTGCTGAGCCTGAGAAATCCAGTTCACACGAGACCCAATCTCATCACATTAGTCTCGTCGAGATTGGAGATTGAGCCCGGGATTAACACGTCACGGTGGGCTTTGATGTGGTCATTATGTTTTTGCTAGTGGTGATTAGTGTTTTTTATGAGTTAACATGATATTTGGCGTACCGCGGATGTTAATTATATGCTATTGATACTGGTTTGGTAACACGTATTGATATTAACGTGAAATCCTTAATGTCTTAACCTCGTGATCGAGTTCTCGCATACTCAAACTCACAACACTTATTGAGATAAAAAACGCACAAAAAAGACACAGTAAAAACATAACTTGAAGACGAGAGAAAAATTAGATACGTGTGCTGTAGTGCGATGTCAAAAGGACTCAGCTTAGCATGTGCGTGTGTGTTTACTTTATTAACAACAATAAATTGCCATTAAGAATAACGACCGTATGTGCTTTATAAATTACAAATTGTCCATTGAATGTCAATTTTTAAAGGAAGTTGAAGAGAGCTGTAGTGGCCTATTGGTTTAATCTATGGCCTCTCAAGCAGAGGATCGTGGGTTCAAACCTGGCTCGCACCTCTCAGGTTTTCTAAATTTACGTGTAAAATTACATTTTAAACTTACCATGAACTTTACGGTGAAAGAAAACATCGTCCTAATCCTGTGAAGCAATTCAATGGTGTAAGTTGAAGTTCCAATCCGCACTGGGCCCACATGGGAACTATGGGCCAAGCCGTCTCATTAAAATATTCCTAGTAACGCATCTTCGCACATCTCTGGTGGTAACACACCAGGAACAATGACAAAGTAACATCAGCTGTGTTATTTAATCATACCCAGAGACAGTTGACAGTCGTGTAAATGTTAAAGTTATGTTCTAATTGGAAATACAGTAAACCCGTTGGAAAGCCGTAAGCAACATCGATTGTCAATAAATAATTGATGTAACACGCTCCCACTGTTGGGCTGAGGCGTGTTCCGGAAAACACACGTTTATTTTCTAACATGTCGCCGTATTTTAAATGAACTTTTACTCTAAGTTTTTTTTTATAGAAACTTACCAACACTAAACTCAATAAGTGAACTTATGCATACGTATTTATATAACGTGCGGGCACCACAGACAACCAGCGTTGCTATACATTACTTACCTGAATACTTGTTTCCATACAAAATGAGATTTTAACGCGAAAAGTTACACTAAGGGTACTGAAAAACAATTGTTAAGCTAAGTATGTTTAAAAATAACAGTTATAAAGGTTTGAAAATCAAGATTAATAACATGCATTCACAAGATTTAATTTAAAAAATGAATAAAAAATTGTCAAATACGGTACTTATTATTGTTTCACTGTATTGTATTAGGTATATATGCTATGCTGAGCTGGGACCGTTTCGCGATTTCACAGATACTGTCATTTCTTTATACTTGTTTATTTTGTGTATTTAGTTTTATGTAATTTGTGAAATGTGTGAATAAACGTTTTTCTATTCTATTCTTTTTTCTATTCTATATTTATAATTTATGTATTCTATAGGCCTAGTCGCCTGAAACAAATACATACTCAGCGAGTATACTCCTGTGCGATTCTTCATTTCATTAGCTATTTGAAATGATATATAGTCTGCAAACCAATTGAGGATTCCGAGACTTTGTAAGCACTAAGCATTTACGATATGAGCTTCAGGAATTGCAACCGTGCGGTAAGAGCGTATTATTACAATGTACTGCAATCAAATCTATTCTTGGCTTTAAGATAGATGGGTAAACGCATTGCCTCGTTGCTTTACATGTGCGTTAGAATCGGCCAAGTGCGAGTCGGACACGCAATAAATAATGGGTATGATTTTATTGATCACCTAATAAATGCGTTTTCGGCGACCTACATAATAAATAATATTTGTCCTAAAATAGTAAATCTGTTATCTAAATTGAATCACCAAATAAAATTAAACCGGTTACCTAAATATTATTCAAAAATCACTCGGAAAATATTGATCATTAAATAATTATATTGGGTTCCAAAATAAGAGATGTGTCTCAAAACCTGAATCACCAAACAATATAGAAATGGCTTTCTAAAAATTTATTATAATCACTGGAAAATAATATTGATCAACAAATAATTGAACTGAAATTTGGCGATGTCTCTTTAGGGGTTCTTTTCGTGCTTTGGACTTAAAACTTGAATGTGAAGAATTCTATTACAACCATTATACAAAATATACGTAGATAGGTACCTAATATTGATGAAGATGACGACATCATTATATAAAGTTGTTTATTCCTTCTCAAAATCCTCATTAAATCACAGCTTATCTCAAAGTAACCACTAATCGGTTATCGCTGGCCCGTTAATAACACAATTTGCATATAAACCGTAGGAAATTGCTCCAAGGTGTGAAAATGGTGGTTAACCATGCCCCTTTATATGGAAAAGTCGCTCGACACCGTTTTTTAGCGGTAACTTGTGGTTAATTCGGGGTTTGGGTTTAGAATGTTGTTTGTACGAGAGTCATTAACGATATTTCCGATTATTAACTACGATTGGTTTACTTTGACAGGAAATTAATTTGTTTAAATTTAATTATATAGGTCAAATTCAAATAGACAGTAGTTGAAGTAATCTTGAGGAGGAGGATTTTAAAGAGTAGCTAATCGTAAGGAGCAGGAAAGATGTTTTGAAAACCAGAAAAATAAGGCCAGCGAATTTGATTGATTTTGAATTGAATTAAAAAATAAAAAAGATTCCAAAAAACCAATCTTAATTGAAAGATGTTTTATTTAACGACCCAAAATATTCTAATTAATAAATCATCGTCATCTTGGCCTGTATATGTCCCAATGCTGTGCACTGGGCAGTGTTAATATAGTCAGGGTCGCCGCCATCAGCACATATAAGTAAGATAAAAATAAGTAGTCTAGTCAACTAAAAAACGATACGGCCAAAGTTGGAAAATTATTTATATACACCGTTACACTCAAAAAGAAAGGATAGGTGAACTAGTTTGGCTACTTGACATTTGTTTACGTTTAGCCAAAATTGACTAATTGGGAACCAAAAACCAAAATTATGCTAATATTACAAAACAATTTTGTAAGACATTACCTAAATTTCAGCCACTAGTAGGCCTTAGTTTTGTAATCACTCAAGTTATGTTTCAAGCAACATTTTTTTTTTGTTACTGTTAGCAAATCTTTTTTTTTTTCAGTGTATTGGCTTCATAAAGGTTGTAGCTACATATTTTTGTGACTTTGGCAGTATCGATCTTTTTTTAGTTGACTGTTCCGTACAAATAAAACATTTATCATGAGGCATAAAAAGTCAATGATATAGCTGGAATAATATGCTAATTGAAGTGGCAATGGGCAGGCCGTCGCTCGAAGAACAGTCGAAGAACAGATAACCGTTGGGGGAGAAAAGTCCTCGAGTGGCGACCACGAACCGGAAGACGAAGCGTTGGCAGGCCTCTCACCAGGTGGACCGACGACCGACCCTGAAACTGGTGGATGCAAGTGGCGAGTTTTCGTTCACTTTGGCGTTCTAAGGAGGCGTTTGTCCAGCAGGACGTCTTCCGGCTGATGATGATGATGATGAAAATGTAATGGATAACATTTCTACCCCATCAATAAAGAAACGTACAAAAGTCTTTAAAATATAATACATTCATACTACATATTATCTACACTATATGGTCTTAACAATAATTAACAAATATTGTAAGCTTGACGCGACCGCACGGCATTTGTGTCACCTAATTGTTCAGGATGCCGTGCGAGGACAGAACCGACTGTGGAGTAGTCGCTTATTAAATAATTTGTAATAAATTACCAATTAGTATTTCTGCTAATGTGAAGCACTAAGCACTATAGAAACGGGGAGGCCTATGTACAATAGTGGACGTTCCACGCACGGCTGAAATGATGATGATAATTATTAGGTGTGAAGCAAGAAATTCAGCTCACCGATATTTGTGGGTACTTGAACAAAAATTTCTTTGAATGAAAGTTCAAGTAACGATGACAATATAATAATAACAAATCTTTATTTCAGACCATACGCAATATATACTAAATCAAATTACATTAAATTACAACTACAATCGAGCATTATTAACATTATTAATATATAAAAAAAATCTTGAATTACCACAAACAGCGCTATGTTTTTAACTTGATTATGATTTCCTTTTCTGAATAATTGTTACGACTTATGGTCAAGGTTATGGAAGGGCAATGGTAAGAATGTATCTGTATGTAACACTAACAAACTATTACTCCACAGAGCCGCTGTTCTATCGATTTGTCGCCGTCTGGACCGCATGTTTGCGGGTACCCTAATATCAATACTCTTAGAAACGCAATACGGGTGTTTTATTCGTAATCTCACTTAGATTGTATGTGTGTATGTACTTTTAGGTTTATAATATACGTAAACTCTTTATTGTATAAAAGAAAAGGCGAACTAATCCCTTAATATGATCTCTACTAATCAACCTTTGAGTGGATGAGTGGAGGTTTGTCTTTTATCTGACGGCTGTAATAATTATAATTTAAATACTTATTAGTGGTTTAATTCCTTTGTATAAAAAAAAAGTTACAAAAAAATAGGCTAAGCTAAACCGTTCCCCTCTCATTGTGTCGGAACCTATTAGCCTTTTTTTTAATTTTATATCTATAGATTTCAGAATAACCTATAAGAAATGTGTGGTTAAAATATGGAAACTACAGTTAAAAACATAGTTATTAAATATTTCATCGTATAGAACCCTTTCCACGTGAGTTCGACTCGCACTAGTCCGTCTTTTTTTTCTAACAATAAAATCATTAAAAATATTTCCGTGAACAAACAGCAATCATATTCAAATCATAGTATTTTGCTATCACAAACCAAAAGCAGATCTAAATCAATATCTCACCACAGATAAAATAACCTTCCTATCAATGAGCGATTTTACTATGACGCTTAACTAATGTCAGTATTCCGGCGTTCTATAGTTTCATGTGCGAATAAAAAAAGTTAGAAACCTATTCTAGTGCGTTCGAAATTCAAAGCACTATTTTTTGCTGCCAGCCAGTGTTTATTCTACAAACACTAATACGTTTTACGAGTCATGGCTCCATTCATAAAATGCACTTTCGATTGTAACGTTTCTTTCGGTGCAATGACTGATGTGTTTATATTTTTTCTGCGTTTTTGGCAAGTGCATTGAACATAATTGTTGAGATAAATGACTTGTGAGTGTTGTTTTATTTTTATGCGTTAAGTCGTTTGTTACGTAAGACATTTTCTTCATGAAAGTAACGTTTAATTTCACCATTATTCTCGAAAGCAAAAAAAAGTAAAGACAGCAGTCTACGAACAAAGTGTGTATGTGTGTGTGTGAGTGGGTTAATAAAAAGGTTAATAAATTATAACCATGTCATTTCAAAGTTTAATATCTCAAAAACGTCTAAACCGATTTCAATGAAACTTAGCTAAAAACCACCACAATAATAATAATATTATAATAATAATAATACATTTTTTTTAAGACCAATGATCCATATTATTGTTAATATAGTTCGGGACCTTGCCTAAGGGGTACTCTTTGGACAATTTGTTTTAGTTTTAGGTTAATTTATTATTTTATTTTAGGTAAGGTATGTTTAATATGTATATTATTTAGTTTCTTTTATCAATAAAATCAGCATTTTCATATAATATAGTTCATAAAGACGTAAAACTAGTGTTAGTGGTAAACAATTAATACACATAAAGCAAAATGTAATGTAATGTAAAAAATACGATGAAACTCGCTTTTACATAAAATATATTGAAATCGGTCCATCGGTTTAAGAGCTACGATCCCACAGACGGACAGACATTGATGTCAAATTCATAACCTCCCTTTTTTCCGTCGGACTTAAAAGAAGGCTAAAGGATTTTGATTAATTGAAATCTGCTCAGTTTTTCAACATGCGCCGACTGACACATGGCCACTATACGTAAGCTAATAGGGACGTTGACGCCATTAAAAAATAATTTCTCCAGTAAAAAAACGCTTTATTTTAGCCCTGAAAACCAGATTAATTTTAGATTTACTGTAAAATTAGATTTTCTGTTGCTTTAAAACAAATAAATAGTTAGTTGATTGAGTTGGCAAACAAATAGCGACTTATGACGTCAAGTTATTGCCATTGAAACTCTATGGGAGAATTTTGTTTTGACAGCTCATAAAAAGTACGTTAGTTGACTGGTGGTGTCAACCAACATCCCTATTATTTATGAGTAAAATAATACAATAAGTAAGTCAGCAGCGGACAAGTTGGATCGTCTGGCTGTCGGCCACCTGCGATTAACCGATTATAATTGCTGCGCGCATTTGGCTACCAATCCCGACTGTCAACTTTGCCTCTAGTATAGGCAGAGTTGACATAGGCAAAGTTGACACCAAGTTTTTACCTAGGCCTTATACTACTCTGTCCTTCTAATTGTAAACGCAGGTAGGTTGCGCGATAAATGTAGTAGGCAATTTTTTTGTATAAGCACTGCGTCTTTCGTTGGATAAAATAAAAATACATTGTTATAAAAAAAACATGTAAAATATTGTTTTATTTGTAAATTAGTCTTTTGAGAAGTAATTTTTATAAAAAAAGTGAAAATACTGTTTAAATTCAGGCATTACTTTGCGGAGGTCCATGTTAAAATAAATGGAATATCCTCTCTTGCTCCTCCGCCAAGCAGTGAGGCCAAGTCGCACGAAACAGCTACGCTTGAGTAGGAAAAAATGTTTTTTCATGCAATGCAATTTGGTCTGGGTTTAGCTAGCTTTGTTCCACAGTTCATTCTTTCACGGGCGGGTCACGCGAGACTAATTCCCATTAGCAGCCATTTGGCCAAATACCGAGCACTTTTATCGCCAGCAGCCGTCGTAAACAGAAGGGCTACTCCGAAACACGTAATTCGAAGTTCGTATCGTGCCGTCCCTCTCACTCTCGTATTAAATAACATAAGCGTAGGCGGAACGGTACGATACGAACTTCGATTTTCGAATTTCGTGGTAGCATTGCTGCGCGCGCGCATCGCGACTCGATTTTTCGCCCGCTATCGGACACTGGCGCAGTGCCAGTGTTTGACAGTCTCGTAAGGGGAAGCCTGCTTTCCGTAGCACAGTATAGGCCAGTATAAAATCATCTAACGATCGCGCAACTGACTTTTTTTTTCGACTGGAAGGCAAACGAGCAAGTGGGTCTTCTGATGGTAAGAGATCACCACCGCCCATACACATCTGCAACACCAGGGGTTGCCAACCTAAGTTGGAATACCTCAAGTGCGAGTAATTTCACCGGCTGTCTTATTCTCCGCGCTGAAACACAACAGTGCAAGCTCTGCTGCTTCACGGCAGGAATACCGAGCAAGATGGTACTGTAGGGGATGTGAATAGAGTTCGTTAGGCCGATCGGTTTGTGATAAAATATAGAAACAGGTGTGAATAGAAAACATTGCTAAGATAGCGTTAAGCCTACAATTTTCCGAGTTATAACTCTTACTTAATTTATGGAAACTTGCGGGAAATTATAACAATTTATGGGATGGGGGTCCCTTTATGTGACAAGTTTGCCTTTGTATGTGTTTCAAACTGTAATGTGTTTTTCTGTTATATGTTTTACGTATATTAAAGATTTGTACATACTTTTTTTATATTAGCAGCAGCGTAATCAGTATCAGCAATAGTAGAAAGTTATGATCAGTTGAAACAGTATAAGGAAAGATAACTTTAAAGGAGCATTGTTTCTAGATTACATACTGGTTTATACTGTGATAGCTGGGTCAGGGCAAGAACCTAACAATTTTGGATATTAATAGTACTGGTTCGAAACTAATTTGGGCAACACGGTAGTGTTAAGCCAAGTACGAAAATTAGTCACACGTAATAAAAAGGAACGTTGAAGTTTAATTTGCTTTAAAGTTAATTTCTAGCTGCGCCAAACCTAGGCCGAAAACTTACTTTGGTACTTAAGTATTTTAAAGCCAATTTGAGATGTAATTTTTTTTTACCAAAAGGACGTCCTCGATAACGATTGATATACCAAAGGGAGCAAAGCTCTTGTACGTATAGGTACAACATAATATACCGATTTACCATATAGATAATATTGAAAATGAGTGAAAATTAAGTTCAAAGATTTCGTTACATCCATAGATACATAGTTACATACTTACCTGATTTATTTAATTGAAGCTGATTAACGTTATTTTTTAAAATATTAAAAACAAATAGTATTAAATTATTTACTGAGTGGTCACTGCAATTAAAAGTATGAGGGTTTTACTGAAATTGTGAACGATTCATTATCGATTACCGTGGGTGTAGGATTAGTCCTACTCACGTCTCTCGAATCACCCTGTATAGTTTTTTTTTAATATTATAGGGAGCAAACGAACAGGCGGGTTACCTGATGATAGTAAGCAATCACCGCCGTCCATTTTATTTTTTATTCGACTGAATGGTAAACGAGCAAGTGGATCTCCTGATCTCCTGTTCCATAGACTCCTGCCACACCAGGGGGATTACAGATGCGTTGCTAGCCTGGAGGCCTAAGATGGGATACCTCAAGTGCCAGTAATTTCACCGGCTGTTTTACTCTCCACGCCGAAACACAGTGCAAGCACTGCTGCTTCACGGCAGGATTAGCGAGCAAGATAGTGGTAGCAATCCAGGCGGACCTTCCACAAGGTCCTATAAGCTACATGTGACTAATATTAGTATGTCAAAAAGGCTACAAACTTCTCCTTAACCAACTAGCTGTGTGGTCACGTCGTTGGAATTTATATTCTGCCCGAGTTATTATAATTGGGCGCTAACACTTCTAATAATTTAACCGACGCAGCAGAGAAAGCACATGCGTTAACGTGTCCGGGGCGTTTCAGATTCCTCCTATCTTTATTGACCACGAAGGCCTGGGAAATTTTAATTAGAATAAAATTAAGTGGGAAATTAAATGCCGTAGAATATTGTGGTGCGTAATTTTTTTAAACGTCAAAAAATACGATAGTTTTTCCAACATCAATTGGCATTAAAAATAGAATTTGAATTTGAGAAAATAGTTTTCTGATTTTTATATTTGTCTCAGGAAACTTGGGGATGGTGTAGGTGCACGTAATAATAGTAAGTACCATGAGTCAAATAAGTGGTCTATCAATTTTTAAGCGAGTTCCTATCAAATGAATATGTCGCTAAAGACGAACTTTCAAGTTGACAGACGCGTCTATTGGCATTATTGTTTTATGACATGTAATCGATTATCAAGTTAAGGGTTGTAGATCACATATTTGGCTGATGGTACATTATTTCTCTTAGTTTTATCAAAATCAGTTCTAGAATTTAATTTCATACATGAATAATGTGAAACCTGTGAATAAATATTTATATCAACTGTAGGATTTCCACTGTGTGTCATAGACCTTGGGGGAGGCCTATGACACACGGCGGGCGTCCTATATAGGACGTCATAAGTCAGCTATATAAGTTACTGTTACTAGAGTAAAAAGTCATATAAGCGTCTATTAAACGTGTCTTATTCAGCAATTTCTTATACGACTCTTAAATCATGAGAGGAAGTCGAACAAACATGTACTCGGCATCATAATACATGACTGTTATGCTGAGTAACCAAAATGCTGCATAAGCTGGCTTTATACAACAGGTTCTGTATAATTCGCGTTTATATGACTTTTATACGGTTTATTAGCTGAATAAGCTCAATCATATATGACTAGCTTTTGCCCGCGGCTCCGCCCGCGTGGTATTTGTTCATAGCGCGTTGTTCCCTCAGGAACTGTACATTTTTCCGGGATAAAAACTAGCCTATGTCATTCTCGGGCCCATAAACTATCTCTATACCAAAAACACATCGATCCGTCGCTCCGTTACGGCGTGAAAGACACACAAACACAGAAACATACAAACACACTTTCGCATTTATAATATTAGTATGGATATTTTTTAAATAGCTCCCTTATCGCATTGCTCAATGCATCTCGGCTACTAAGTTCAGCCAAAAAGTTCGCTATGAACGACAAAGAAAGACGCAACCACATTAATTTCTATCGCTCTATTTTAACAGTCAGTCATCATCATCATCATCATCAGCCGGAAGACGTCCACTGGTGGACAAAGGCCTCCCCCTTAGAACGCCATAATGAACGACAACTCGCCACTTGCACCCACCGGTTTCCCGCAACTCTCACGATATCGTCAGTCCACCTTAACAGTCAGTGAGAATTACATATTTAAAGCTGTCACTTTTCACTCCAGGCCGCTAAACAGCTGTAAACTACAAAATACACATTTTTCCTGACCCATTCAAACACTGATTTCAAATATAAACCTTATTTATAGGGTAGTAAAGTAATGTTTTCTGAATGATTTTAGGTCGAGGGAAATGTCGCGGTTCGATTGACAGATTAACGCGGGATGCTGACATATTTGGTTTAGAAGACACTATAGAACCATTTCATGACAAATTACATTACTTACCTACATAATTACTTTTAACCCACTAATATTATAAATGCGAAAGTCTCTTTGACTGTTTGCTATCTCTCAGAGTCTAGTCTAGATAAATTATAGGTTTCGAGTCCCAGGGAAGGCCATAGGATTGTTTTCATCCCGGAAAATTTGTTAAGTTTAACACGGGGTAGTTAGTGTAATGGAAATGTTGCTGTCACGCCATCATCGACACCTTATGTCACTAGACTGGCTGTTTGGAACAAACCATCAATATTACTTTGACACAACCCCTGTCACGGATGTCAGCAAACTGTCAGCAAACTATAGTGAAAGGTTCACAAATCCGCACTGTGAACAAACTTTGTGCGCCGTTTTGATGAAAGAAACGTAGAGTCTATGTATATTATACATAGTTGTCGATGCACGCCACTGTTAAATATATTTTAGGTCCGCCAGGATTGCTACCACCATCTTGCTCGCTAATCCTGCCGTGAAGCAGCAGTGCTTGCACTGTTGTCTTTCGGCGTGGAGAGTAAGACAGCCGGTGAAATTACTGGCACTTGAGGTATTCCATCTTAGGCCTCTAGGTTGTCAACACATCTGCAATAACCCTGGTGTTGCACATGTTTATGGGCGGTGGTGATCTCTTACCACCAGGAGACCCACTTGCTCGTTTGCCTTCCAGTCGAATAAAAAAAAGAATAAAAAAAAACTACCTTAATGAAGCAGATAATATTGTTTAGACATTAGTCACACGTGACAATATTTCAGTAGACAAACACAGACGTCCTTGGACGTTAAATACCAAGAATATTTTTACATTCGCACTTAGAAATAATAAAGACAGACCAACAAACATCTGGCATGTAACACGGAACCGACACCTGTAGAACGCTTCAACTGAAACAAGCCGAAACTGAAAATAACTGAAACTGTTAAGAGATTTATTTTTAGCAGTTACTGTAAAGTCTCTCTCTCTCGGTTATTTGTCTCGCAAGCAGTTTTTATTCTATTTGCTTATACAGTTATAGCCATCTATATGTGCGAACAAACCGCTGATAATCATCATTTAGATTGCTTCTATTTTAGAAGTTGAACTAATTTGTCTTTAGTCTTAATAGCACTGTGGTATTTTATTCCACACCATCACGTTTAATATGTATCTGTTGAAAATAGAAACATTTGTCAACTGAGAATAGTGTAAATAAAATATCAGCACCAGGCACTGTCCCAAGTCCTAATTTTTATAACTTCTAATCTAAGCTAATATTTAGCGGCCGGCTTCACTCACATGGCGTTTTAATTGACTTTTTAATGATTTCACTGAATTCCTATACTTCATCAAGATGTTCATTAGCAATTTGTTAAAAAAAAAACTAAACAAATAAAATTTATACAGCTCTACACTCATAACTGCGTGTTACTTTTTTTTTCCAGGCCAGCAAATTTCACTTCCACCTTTTATCTTCAACTCGTCCCGGTAGTATCTTTCATCGCTACGTCACTCGCATTCGTCCTTATCTGACGCGTATCTAATCGCAATCTCCGTCTCTCTCCGACGGCCTTGCCAAAAAGGTGAATAGCCCGACTATGAATTCGCTATGAAAATATAGTTTACGATTGTTTCAGCTTGTGTTTAATTTAGACAATGCGTAGTTTTGCTCTTACGTAAAACTTATTCTTCATTTTGCCAAACGTTCATTGCCTTTTAGATGCTGAAGATACTTATGTATAGAGGGTTTTGTGGATTTGTGGTGCATGTAAACTTTTTTTTTATTTGACTGGATGGCAAACGAGCAAGTGGGTCTCCTGATGGTTTAGAGATCACCACCGTCCATAAACATCTGCAACACCAGGGGTATTGCAGATGCGTTGGCAACCTAGAGGCCTAAGATGGGATACCTCAAGTGTCAGTAATTTCACCGGCTATCTTACTCTCCCCGCCGAAACACAACAGCGCAAGCACTGCTGCTTCACGGCAGGATTAGCGAGCAAGATGGTGGTAGCAATCCGGGCGGACCTTGCACAAGGTCCTGCCACCTGAAATCTTCCCAATCTGCACTGGATCCACGGAGGAACAGATAGCTAATGGGGCAATCAACTTTCTAGTGTTGTTATTTTAATTACCTTGACAGTTCGTTCGCTAGAACCCTGTCGCAGGGAGCCTCTACTGCCTTTATCAAGATTTTTTTGATGTGTGCGGCAAATGCTGACTGGAACAGGGTTCCACCGGGTGCCCATGCGAAGTCGTCAAGGTATAGCTAGACTGTTTAGCTCTAGACTGCAGTTCCTCAATCTGATAAGAGGCCGATGACCCTACCAAACCGACGCCACTGCAATCGCGATAGCTGATAAAATGGATAAAGATTTGCATTTGGTGACTAAATTCCACAGGTTCAAAATTCAAATTCAAAATGTTTGTTCTGCAAGTATGACGTTAAGGGCTCTTTTATACTTTTTTTTTAATTATCAGCGCTTTAGGAAAGAATCATTGCCAAGAGGAATGCATCGAAGGAAACTGGTCAGAAAGTAGATATTTTTTGAAATAAATTAAAATAAATAATTACAAACAACATACATGTAAATAGAATAGAATAAGATAATGATGATATCCGCAGTAGAACTAAGGTTACCGACATAGCTCGAAGAATCGGGAAACTAAAGTGGCACCGGAAGTCGGACCGGGTGACGAGTTATCGGTAGGCCTCCAACAAGATAGAGCGATAATCTGGGCCCTATCTTGTACAAGTTAATATTAGCGATTTTTTATAGAAATTCACTAATATTATTAGCTTGTACTTTATTATGCAATTGGGCCCTGGTTAAGACCGCGGGATAGCGGTCGATGAGAAGAGTACAAGACCGGTCTGAGTGGAGAGTTCTGGGGGAGGCCTATGTTCAGCAGTGGACGTCTTTCGGCTGACATGATGATGATGACGACATTTAAATTACAGTACAAAATTAAAGAAAACAATTGCACAAAAAAAGGGACGCATGGATTGTATGTAGAAATACAGGTTGATTTTCATCATGATCATGGCCTATAACGTTTTAATGCTGGGTATGGGTACTCTGTCAGGAGAGGACTTAGGCCTTAATCCATACTTACTAATATTGTATTGTATTGTATTGTAACTCTTTATTGTACATATAAAGCAAAATAAAAAAAAATAAAAAAATTAAATTAAATTAAAAAACTGTGCGAAAGTGTGTTTGTATGTTTGTGTCTTAGTCCGTCTTTCACGCCGTAATGGAGCGACAGATCGTAGTGATTTTTGGTAAAGAGATAAGTTATGGGCCCGAGAGTGACATAGGCTACTTTTTATCCCGGAAAAATGCACAGTTCCCGAGGGAACAGCGCGCGATAACCGAATACCACGCGGGCAGAGCCGCGGCAAAAGCTAATAATCTATATATTTTAGTATGTTTACAAAATAACATAATAAAAATACATTTACAAATACATTTTTAAAACAAGCTTTACTTACTTTAGGACTAAGTATATGGGCGATGATGATCTCTTAACATCAGGAGATCATCGTTTGTCATCCAGTCGAATAAAATTTCCGTGTCGGGGCATATACGAGTATTTGTATGAAAAATACGAATATTTGTTCTCGGGTCTTGGGTGTTTAACATTATTTAAGGTTGTATCTATCTATATTTATATTTATTCGTTGATTAGTACCCATAACACAAGCTTTGCTAAGCTCACTTTGGATCAATTGGTGAGTGTTTACATTTATTATCTACCTGTACTTTCCACATGCCACACGCGGTCCAATACGTCTTCCCCACCGGATATGACACAGGTTATCTAAGTAAGCCAGCAGTGTATGCCGATGCCGACAGCGCACGTCACAATATGAACTAAGGTCAATTGGCAGCAAAGGGCAGGCAATAAGTCTCCAGTCCACTGATAAGGGCTTGATAAGCTTTCGGTTCGAGTCATATATATAAACTGCAACCTAGAGCTGTAACACAGGCTGTATATAAACAATGATGAGACCCTTGGTCCGTGGGGTCCCAGCGCTTTAAAACTTTTTAAAGAAATTTCAAAATTATTAGTAGACGTCACAGGTGACCGAAGAGCTCGCAGTTTCCTCGGACAAAGAATTAGCTTAGCTATTCAAAGGGGAAACGCTGCCAGCATCTTTGGGATTGGGACCTTGCCTAAGGGGTACTCTTTAGACAATTTGTTTTAGTTATAGGTTCTAAGTATTTTTATTTTATGTAAGTAAGTTTAGTTAAGTTATTTTTAGGTAATTTTTTATTTCATTTGTACCAATAAAGTTCAAGTAACATAAAAAAACGCCGTGGTGGCCTACTGGTTTGACCTATCGCCTCTCAAGTAGGGTAGGGTCATGGGTTCAAACCCCGGCTCGCACCTCTGAGTTTTTCGAAATTTATATACGGAATTACATTTGAAATTTACCACGAGCTTTGCGGTGAAGGAAAACATCGTGAGGAAACCTGAACAAACCAAAGAAGCAATTCAATGGTTCGTGTGAAGTTCCAAATCCGCACTGGGCCCGCGTGGGAACTACGGCCCCAGCCCTCTCATTCTAAGAGGAGGTCTGTGCCCTGCAGTGGGACGTATATGGGCTGGGATGAAATGAAAAAACATAAAAAATATATATATAAACAACTAACAAGTTGGTTTTGAACGCCTTTCGCAGAAAGTCCATAATAACGTGAGATTTACGACTGTATAGTAGTTATTATTGTACAGTTCATGACCTTATTTGTATCTACAAGCTATAAACACGATATCATAATTTCCTACCATTACACAATTACACGTAAACAAGTATTCACGTGCAAAACATTAGAATTTAGGGATCGACAGGTTATCATTTGTTATAGACATGGAGAGCTATGGCAATTATAAAAGATACGGTTTCATACCGTTTAGTGTAATTGGCCGATTGTGTCATATTTATTATGATAACTGGTGTCAAAAAAACCATAAAAGTCAATGACATCAATGGTCAGCAAGGCCGGTTTATCGAGTCATATTATAAAACTAGCGTTTACGCGCTTCGCACGCGTAAATCATTAGATACAGCAGTTGAATTGAAATTCCGGGATTTTATTAAATTCTTGTGGGAATTCCCTAAAATTACGTCGTGGTTTTCACTAAAACACCCATGTAAAATTTCATGACTGTTGCCCAGCGGCTGTTATTTCGAGATTTTATCTCTATCCCGTGGGAATATCGGGATAAAAAGTAGCCTATGTGTATTCCAAATGTCCAGCTATCTACATACCAAATTTCATGACTCTAAGCCCAGCGATTGTTTTTCAAGATTTTGTTGGAATATCGGGATAAAAAGTATCCTATGTTTTAATACAGGTAATAAACTAACTCTTTGCCAAATTTCATCCAAATACATACAGCAGTTTCAGCGTGAAAAGTAACAAACATACTCACTCACTCACTCACAAACTTTCACATTTATAATATTAGTAGGAACAGTAGGATTATTGTTAGCATAATTTAAAACACGATCTGTTATTTCAATAAATCTTGTAAAACGGTTAACCGCGTCGTCATAAAAAGGGACTTTCAGTATAAACAATAAAAAAGCGCTTATCCAAAAAAGTGAAAGTTAAACATTCAGTAATAGCGTTTCAGTTTCATCGCGCCCGGTAAACGGCGGGCCTTTAGTAGAATGCCCGGGGCCTCGCTTTTATATTCATGAGCCTCCGACCCGACCCATTACCCCTACTGATAAAA
This sequence comes from Choristoneura rosaceana, assembly GCA_037349165.1. Lineage (NCBI taxonomy): Eukaryota > Metazoa > Arthropoda > Insecta > Lepidoptera > Tortricidae > Choristoneura > Choristoneura rosaceana. The sequence goes on along the minus strand of JAZBNJ010000012.1, from coordinate 3,036,916 downwards.
TATTCAATTACCCGGTCAAGTACTTTCACCTCGCGGGTTCAGCGACACCTTTAAAACAGGATAACTCAGCAAAAATCAAACCCCCGCATTCTCCGTCGCCAATTTACCAAATTATCATCAGAATTGCGTGTAAACATACGTCTGCACGCGCGGGCGGTCGGCGCGCGTTTGAACCAAAGCGTTCTAAATTCAAACGCGCACCATTTAAATGCGCGCACGTGATTGGAGGATGGCAATTTTCGTTTGGAAACCGTGATTAACTCGAGATGAAGTCATCAAATTTCGAAACAGAAAATTGTGGGTTTCGGAACTCTCGCTTTCTGTTTACTTTTCGTGTGTATTTTTATTAGGCGTGATTAAGTTGCTGATTGGTGGTTCGGCCATGTTTGCTTAGAGCTTATTATACCTTAGTGTTACTATGAAATTCATATTATTATAGTCATTAGGTCGCCGTTCGGGTCTGTTGGATAAACGGAATGATTAAGTCATCTGTTTTTCTACTTCGCAATAATCTTGATCTTAGAATTATACTTATTTGTTAAAACTGTTCCGAGAATTTGGTTTAAAAGACACGTGCCGTGAATTCAAGAATACAGATAGGAGATACGGCCGGTGGCTAATTGCAGCGTGTTATTATTAATTTATTCAAAAGTAGCGGTTTATATTTTTAACCGTCCAATTTGTAGTTAAACATCAGATAATTAGATATGTTTATTACACGGTTAAGAAGAATTTTTAACTCGATATTTTGGTAAGATCACTGGGACGTTACGTAATTTAAAGGGCAGTCAACTATTCGGAATTATTCAACTGTTCAAGTTATTAATGGGTTGTATTCAGTATGGTAGAGTTTTTACCTAATAAATAGTAGTAGAAACAGTTTCGTTCGAATCTGTTTTCGCTATACTAATTTATCTGTACGTACCTATAAAAGTAAACATAAACTAAGTATATAAAGTCATCAACATAGCTGCAAAAATTTGCAAGTTGAAGTGACAATGGGCGGGCCACAGCGATCGAACGACAAATAACCGATGGATGGTGGAGAAAAGTCCTGGAATGGCGGCCACGAACACAAGACAAAAATTTGGCAGGCCTTCTACGTTGACATACGGTGGATGCAAATGGCGAGTTGTCATTGTGACGTTCTATAAGAGAGGCTTTTGTTTGGCACTGGACGTTTTCCCGCTGATGATGACGATGATGTAAGCTAATCAGAAAGTTTTACTAACACCCTTAATTTACTATAGTAGTTTATTTGGCTCTTATTCTCCTTAAAAGCTTGTAATGGAGCAACAGTAAAGGGGCCGGTATTATTCATTCAACCGGCGGCCAGGACGGGAGCTCAATATCAATAAACCACGGTGATTGGAAATCAGTTTGTTTGTACAGGATGTTTCTTCGGTGGAATACACCATTATACATCATAATCCATACTTAATATTATAAATGCAAAAGTGCGTGTGTTTGTGTGTTTGTGTTTGTACATGTTTGGCGCGTTCTTGTGCGGAATACATTTGAAATTTACCACGAGCTTTGCGGTGAAGGAAAACATCGTGAGGAAACCTGCACAAACCTGCGAAGCAATTCAATAGTGCGTGTGAAGTTCCCAATCCGCACTGGATCCGCGTGGGAACTATGGCCCAAGCCCTCTTGTTCTGAGAGGAGTTCTGTGCCCAGCAGTGGAACGTATATAGGCTGGGATGATGATGAAAACAATATTATTTATTAACTAAGCAGGTGGTAGGACCTTGTGCAAGGTCCGCCCGGATTGCTACCACCATCTTGCTCGCTAATCCTGCCGTGAAGCAACAGTGCTTGCACTGTTGTGTTTCGGCGCGGAGAGTAAGACAGCCGGTGAAATTACTGGCACTTGAGGTATTCCAACTTAGGCCTCTAGGTTGGCAACGCATCTGCAATGCCCCTGGTGTTGCAGATGTTTATGGGCGGTGGCGATTTCTTACCACCAGGAGACCCACTTGCTCGTTTGCCTTCCAGTCGAATAAAAAAAAAAAAAAAATACTAATTATTGCACGCCGTCAAAAAGCGCAAAATAGAATATCTGGGGCACGTGTTGCGCAATGACAGATATCAGCTGCTACAACTGATAATGATGGGCAAAATACAGGGAAAGCGGCGCCCTGGAAGGCGGAAAAAATCATGGCTGCGGAATATCAGGGAGTGGACCGGGATCAGCAGTGCAGAGCAACTGTTCCGGATGGCTCAAAATAGGGAGACATTTTCGGAGCTAACGGCCAACCTCCAGTAATGGAGTGGCACTTTCAGAAGAAGAAGAATTTAAACTAGCTAGTATAAACTACTCCGACTGCGTAGAATTCGTGTATTCATGTATCCAGCGGGAGCTGGAACTAAGCAATTTTTCGGAATAAAAACTATCCTGCCTGAAATATATGTAAATCGGATCAACCGTTTGATGTGAAGAGGTAACAAACAAACAGACTTACAAACCTACGCATTTATTATAAAAGTGGGATGAACCGTACCAGAGCACCCTATTCATAGGTACCCCATCGATTAGCAGTTATTCGTGGTGCGCGCTAACTGGCTCATCTTCGACAATAAACATACTTGAACTGATCTCGATCCTTTGAAAGTTGATAGGACTGAGTTACTGCTAACCTTTGTGGCATCCCTAGAAACCGTTAGTTGATGAGAGATTAACTGAGGTAAGAGTTGTTTAGGTGTTGGGTTGTAGATTGAAATAACGTTATAAATGCGAAAGTTGTAAATGTATGTTTGTTATTGTTATTTTTTCACGCTTTGATGTAAGTAGATGAAAAATACCGTTAAATATTATTTAGTATCCAAAATTCTAATAGTATATTTTTTATAGAGGGACTGAAATAAGCCAATACATACCCGAGGTGGTTAGCCACCCGAGCTTTAGCGAGGGTGTCTATTTATCCGAGGGTTTGTATTGACTTTTAGTCTAGTGGTCAAGACTCTATTTTTCACTTCGATTGCGAGTAAAAAATTGTCAGTTTAGTACAAAAAGACTTAATCAAAAAATTAAAATAAATCTTTCTAGATTTCAGCGGCAAAAGATTATCAATTATAGATTTTTTTTTTCTCTTTGCTCGACATCATAATTTTCGCTATGATTTGACAACATTGTGAGAACAATCAATTTATTTTAATCGTTTACGATTTACGCTCTACAACAATTTCAAAGTTTTCGCGATAACTCAAAAATAAAGACGAAATTTTGAAATAAAAGTTATCTCTGGTCGTATCCATACTAATCTTTACCGAATGCTCTATTAAATCATAAGAGCACAAATATTTATATTTATGAGGACGATATTATTATCTACAGGGTGAATTATATTAATGCTCTACTCCGGCTGTATGCTCGTCCAACCATAGCCCACCCGGAAGTCAAAAAAACTATGGTTTATTGATTCAGTGTTGCTATTGATATTGGATTTTAGATTAATCCGTGAAATATAAGTAGATCAGGATGCCATGTAGGGGCCATTTAAAAGGATTTAGGGCCATGATATTTGATATAGAGATATAAACTTTATTTGTTTGTAATTTAAATCTACACTAACCCTGATTAACAAGGTTGTTTCAAGAAAGTACAGAGCAAGCAGAGTTAGTTTTAGTCATAATTTTTATGATGATGAAATGTACCGTATTAAATATTGAATGGAATGAAAATAATTGTGACGGATCTGACGACATTTCAACAAAACTAGAAACATTAATGTTCAGTTTTGTTATATAATTTTGACAATACTTTTGTGTAATATCTTCTTTGTTACATAGATAAATAAATAATTTATTAAATTTATGTCCGACTAATATTTTAATCATAATCATAATAATCATAATCATAATTAATATATTTATTGTGATAACGGGTACAAAATATAGTTATACTAGCTTTTGCCCGCGGCTCCGCCCGCGTGGTATTCGGTTATCGCGCGCTGTTCCCTCGGGAACAGTGCATTTTCCCGGGATAAAATGTAGCCTATGTCACTCTTGGGCTCATAAACTATCCCTATGCCAAAAATCATGTCGATCCGTCGCTCCGTTACAGCGTAAAAGAGGGACAAACATAGAAACATACAAACACACAAACACAATTTCGCATTCATAATATTAGTATGGATTTATAATTCAGAACATGACCATGACACATGAACATGATTTAATATAACAAATTTAATTAATCTACACTGATACGACGAAATCTGCACTGTGGATGTGGTTTATATTGACCTTTTATGAATTGAATAAACTGAAAATACAAACTAAAATATAGATGCACAGAAAAACCAGAAAAATAAGACCAGCACTGGGAAAAAGCACAAGCAGTGCTGGTCTTATTTTTCTGGTTTTTCTGTGCATCTGTATTTCAGTTTGTGTTTTCAATTTAGGTTTTACGAGATAACCGTAAAAGTAAAAATTTGGAATTGAAATAAAAAATACAAAAAGATTCCAAAAAACCAATCTTAATTGAATAAACATTGAAATCTTAGCTATCTACAATTGAAGATGACTTCACCTCCTCTCGCAGAAATGATCTCAATGTGAAATCAGTTTTTATTTTAGACCCGAATTTCTCGGTGAATCGATTAAGTACTGTTTGTTCAGGTTTCAGCGTACCCGATGAAGTGATGGACTGATTAACAGATTGGTCTGGGTTTTGCGAATCACTGAGAGATTAATGGAGCATTAAGGATAATGAATGGCTCTAACCGTCGCACGCAGAAATGACAGTTAATGGCCCGGGAAAGACTATGTGCGATCGGTGACACGGCGAGCGATTTCTCTGGCCCTATACCACGAAGAGCAAAACTCGAACTTCGTATCTTGCCGTCCCGCTCACGCTTCGGACGTTTCGGACGGTTTGGAGCAGAAGCGACTCGGATAGGTTAGGTTCAGAAGGCTAAGGCTCCCGCCATTGAGCTCTACGTTGCTCTACATTGCAAGATAGAGTAACTTGGGCAAATTGTCAGGAACGACAGATACATGCTGCTGCAGTTGATAAGGATGGGCAAAGTTGACTGAAAGAAACGATTTGGGGGAAGAAAAAATCGTGGCTGTGAAACATCCGACAGTGACTGGCGTCGCTTCCGTCGAAAAGCTGTTGCGGCTAGCTGCTGACAGACAAAAAGCTAACGGCCAATCATCAGGGTTGAAGGGGCACTAAAAAAAGAAGATTTCGCCATGGAATGCTTGCTTTATATTTTGCCTTTGTACATCTCTTTCTCTTGTTACTCGTAATTATAATTTTCATATGTTTTATGTACAATAAAGAGTTACAATACAATATTTGTTAGATACAGAACACGCAATGTATAGAGAATTTGAAAAGCTCGCCAGGCAAATGGTAGCCAGGCCGTCATCCACTCAACTACTGATACTAAAGCCAGATTCGACAGATTTGGTTCAGCCGTAACATGTCGGGGAGCCTGTTGTTTTATCAAATTTATTTTGGTCAAATTTCATTTCCCAAACAATTTTTAGCAACTTTTTATTTGGCAATGCAAACTTTGGCACAATTTTAATACGAATATTTTCATTACGTCAAATTTTCACTCGACAAAATATTATTACGAAAAATTACATTATGGCATTTGGTCATTTAGCAAATGCTTTAATAAGGCAAAAAAACATTAGACAATAAAATAAAATTTGTGCGAGCGAGCGAGCGAAGCGAGCGAGCAAGACGGTTCGGAGCAGAACTGACTCGGATAGGTTAGGTTTAGAAGGCTAAGGCGGGAGCGAAGCGAAGCGTAGCTCCCGCCTTAGCCTTCGATGTTAGGTTTTTTTTTTATAGCAGCCACGATAACATATTTGACTAAATGAAATTTGGTCAAAGTAATATTTGGCAAACCAGATATTGCTTAAACATGAACATGCCAAACATTAGGTTCGCGTAATAATTATTTGTCAAGTGTCAATTTGGCAAACGATTATTTGGCAAATGAAATTCTACGAAACATTTTTTGGGAAGTGATAATTTGTCAAACATTTTTTGGTAAAACATAGGTAACCCAACATGTCGATATCGATAATGCATAATAAATCACAGTACGGGCTGACGTGACATATTCACACACGGCGTGTATCGTTTTGTTGTGATAAGCCGGCGGATACACGAGTGAAGTCAGTGAAGTTTAGAGTAGGCAATGTTGCAATTGAGCGGTTACTTTGCCCAAGAACAAATTTTTGCAGTTATTAGTAAAATTAAAAGGGTAAGGTGATTTTAGGGTTAACAGTAAGATAGTTATAAGTTATGTGTTACATTCAAGGTTATTTTGTGTAAAAAAGTGAAAACATTAAATATATATTCAGTACAGTCAGCTGCAGAGAAAGGGTATCCCCCTGTATGGCGGTAAGTATGGATACCGCCGTTACAGGGGGGTACCTTTTCTCTGCAGCTGACTGTACGTTTTGTATAGTTTGTATTGCAGCAACACAACCGTGATTGAATTTACACCGAAGTGCAAATAACGTAGGTAACATAAGTTAAAAGCGGGATAGACTAAATACACAGTGCAAAACAAATCACTGGTTGGCTGGCGTATCCTAACATTCAGCGTTCATAACCGCTCGACATGTACCGTTTTGTTGTAATAAACAAGAGGATACACAGATAAGAACTCCTTTGTTATTTAGCGAAATTTACTATAGGATATAAGCTGAGAATAAAAACTTTTTGGTACCTATTCATTTATGTGTAAAATTTCAAAAATGACCACCAGTTTTAAAGTGACGCAAAAGAATCTGTGAAGCTGTGGTGTTCCGTCGTTTAGGGAAAAAAGGATAAAAAAATCCTAAATAGTTTTTTTTTAACCGAATTTTACCCCGACTTTTTAATTTCTGACTGATAAATAATAAGTAGGTATACTGTAACATGAAAAAAATGAAAATAATGTATTGCATATAAAGCTTACTAAATATGCATAGCTATATGGGTGTAAGATAGCTATGTCTATGCTCATCAGCTGATGAAAAACCTTCACAAAGTTGAAAAAGGTTCTTTAAATCTGTCGAGTGTGCTCGCACCCTAAATCCGGGCTCACACTTAATGAACGCGGTTCCTTTGCGCGGTGAGCGGCGCAGATAACAGATTTGTTAATGGTCGCCCGGGGCGTAGTGTGGACATGGCCTAAGAATTTTAAATATAAAGAGGACTTTTGAATTGAATGTAAGAATGCGATTGCATTGTTGTTTTTTGACGTGAAGAGTTAGATAGGGAAATTACTGCCTTAGCATTTAGCTTTCTAGGACAGATTAAGTCATCAAAGTAGAGCCATAAGATTAATTCATTGATAAGTGAAAAATTCTCGTTCTCAATAAAATAATTCATTAGCTTTTACCAGCGGTTTTACACGTGTTAACCTCGCAGTTGGGAATTTATTTATTTATTTGTCAGTAAAAATTTACAGCATTATCAGCATGACACCAATGTAGGTACTGTAAAATTCAAATTATACAAAAAATACATTAAAACACAAAAAACACCTACGTAAAGAGTTATTTAGGGATTTTTATCCTTGCTTCCCTAAAACGACAGAAGACCACGCCCTCCGGCCAAAAGTCGGGGTGCAGGAACAAAAATTGTATTGTAAGTAAACTATCAAATAAATATCTTTTATTATTATTATTAACTGCTGGTGCTTGGCCGGCACTTGGAGACTAAAAAAAGCGCAAATTGTTGACTCTATTAGTCTCGAGCGGGCGGATAAAAACCTCGGCTCGAGAACGAACGAACGAAAATATAAAGAAAATATTTAACTGTCAAGTCGTATCCACATTAAGCCAACCATTTAAGTTATTATTACGAAATATGTTTGCCAAGTGGGACATGTGAGTGGTTTATAGTCCTAAATCGTGTGTCGTGTAAGTCTTGATAAGACAACCCCCTCTCCTCACCCTAGCATGCCCCTCAATCAGGTGCGGTTAACGTGCGACCGAGTTATTGCCGACCTGGAATATACGACCATAATGCACTACCTGATAATTTATGCCCTTACTTTGCCAATAAAGGGTGTGTAATTTGTAATCAGGTTGTAGATTATTTTCGTTAATTCCGGGTCAATAGTTACAAGACACATATAAATCGCACCCCATCATTCTACAGGCATAGGCGCCCACGCTATTTTCGGTTCAAAATGTACCTATACTTTTCAGCATATAAAAACAAATGGCGACGTAAATGTTTATTAATTATTTAGAAATATCGAATACTCCTAAACTGACCTTTTGTCATTAAGTTTTTTTTTTCGGTTACTTTTAGTACAAATTTTACGATATTTAAATGGCTTCAAAGTTATTGTTTACGATCCTAAAAATGTCTCTCATTTTTTTTAATGAAAATATTAATCTGTGCAGGTCAAGAGGGTAGGCAGAACAGCGTTGCGGATATAATAGGGTTCCGCTTGTTATCTTTCAGATATAAAACCCTAAAAACATACATTTCAAAAATATTTACTCGTTACTCGCACTTTTCTGAAATCGACTAAAAATCTGGCCCAAAATCTCTCTCTCGCGGCGCTAAAACCCTTTGATTTTTAGCTTCCTTATAGATTTTCCTCCATTTTTCCTCCACTTTTATACCTGGCCTCCTTTCTCTATAATATTCTTTGGCCTATGGGTTCCAAAATGCATATAAAATCAAAAATCACTCGTTTGTTTACGCGATCGACACGGAAAAAACAAGTCCCACAAATAATCAACAGGACAGATAACAAAACCATAAAAGGCCATTTATCCACCATTAAACAATATCAACAAGGACAAACAAACCGACATACGATAACTTTTATTAGTTATTTATACTCGAGATTCCCAAACATGGAGCCCCCAATCAAAAGGCAGGTCGTAAAATTTTTACTACTGCCTAATCTAAAATTTCGCCTGGATTCGCTTTTAATTATAAGGACTGCCATTCAAGAGGCATTTAAATTGATATTTGGAGCACTAAAATATTAATTTTATTGCGAACGGCGACTTTGGTTTATTAAGTGTTTCGCTTGATGCGTATTGCTTCATTTTGTTTTTATTTCGTTGCATAATTTTTTATGGCACAGTCGCCAATCAAACGGAGTAGTCAAAGTACTAAAAAGTATGTGAACATAACCGTATCGTGTTGGGTGTTACATACGAAAATTCTCGACCACATTCACCGCGATATGATCTAATGGTAATTGTTTTGCTGTTACATCTTAAGTTCTCGGTCTGACACGTTGTAGGTAGCGGGTAATCTATTCTGTCGTAGCGGTGAAGCAATGCATTTTTGCCTAAGCTCTCTGACTTGAATTAAGATAACATCACAATCAGTACACTCGTTTGTGATTGGTGGAAATTTCCAGACTTGTGATTAATCAATTGCTGCCTTGGTTACTTCTGAAACATTATGCCAAGTACAAATAGATTACATATTTTCATTAAATATTGCAGTAGTTGATGTAGTTTCAATAGCGATATCATTAAAACGATTAGTGAACATTTAATCGAACTTAGCTGTGTAATATTGCTCTTGTACAACTTCATTGCTAATGTGTTCAGTGAGAGTTATTACAATGGGGCCCCGTCCGAAACGAGCACGCATAAAATCCGGATTCTCAGTCGCACACTCATAGTCCAGTCGGCACTTCAATAGACAGCTTTAAGTACCTTGTAAGGGTATTAAAAATTTTACGAGGGTCGAAATAAAGGACCATCGACAAATTTAGAGCAAAGTTATCGAGTATTTCCCATCACTAGTTTACGGCTTGAGAGAAAAGCGATAAGGTTAATAGCTATTTTATTTAAAGAAAATTAAATAGATTAGTGATGTGTTAAGGATGTTGCGACAATTTTATCTAAGTATGTAGAAGCCTTGTTGAATTGAGTTCAAAGTGGCCCTAAAGATCTCTCGATATATCGTCATATGGACATTAAGTATTATTTTATGACACGCAACCGATAATCAATTTTAGGGATCACATTTATATCACATAGCAGCAGAAGCCGTGGTGGCCCTCTTACCATCAAATTCAAATTCAAATCATTTATTCAGCAAATAGGCCGCAATGGGCACTTTTACACGTCATTTTTTTAATCTACAACCGGTTCGGAAAAAAACCTCTGTTGAGAAGAATCCGGCAAGAAACTCAACGAGGTATTTTTTTTTTTAAAAAACAGATTCACAATATTTATAAATGATATCTATGTACTATACATTACAAGTATTTAACACAATTTTATTTTTAACACAGTAGGTTCTCTATTTGAAGGGATCGCTAGTGCGGATCGGAATTATTTCCAAATATCCCTGTCCATGATATAATCGTTAACTTCACATCAGGAGACCCACTTGCTAATTTTCCATCCAGTCGAATAAAAAAAAACAATTTTGATAGCAGGCCTGTGCCCAGGAGTGATACGTATACTCGTATAGGCTGGGATGATGGATGATGGCTGAAATGCTCTACATTTGGTAATGTGTGTCTATCAAGCCAGCCTGTTCCGGGTACGAATACCCTGAATCTGTCGAACTGTCAGATCGCCTCTCTTCCGCAAACACTGCGAAGTATCAACTAACAGTGGAATTAAGTAAATGTAAACAATAAATCGCGGAAAAAGAAAAGCAAGGGCGAAGTTACATAGACCAGCATAATTTTATCATTGATATTTTTGATTGCTTAATAGCGACATCTCTTGTCTGGGTGAGCGGTTAATTCCAATGGAGTGTTGAAAGTTTGAGGGCTAAAACGTAAATGTCGCTAGTGTCGCTGCTTAAGTGACTAAATAAGAAACAAACAAGCTGAGATATATGGTGCATAGGAGAAATTCGTGTCTGTGCTCCTGTCCAGTGGTAGTGTAAGGGTATGGGCACGCAGCACGGAATGCTGAAGACCTAGGTTCGAAAAATAAATCAAAAGTACAGTCAGCATGTATTAAAAATGAAACTTTTAACAAAAACTTACACATAAAAATATCGGCGAGTGGTGTTTACGGTTGCGGATAGTAATTTCGGAAGCAAAAGAGTGCCCGCGCATCATCATGTAAATATTCTATTCCCGGCGATTGTTTGCTCTTGGTTTTTACCGGGCACATTTACGCCCCGAATCACACACACATTTACATTAGTTTTATTATTATTGGTATAGATTTACAAACATTTAGTATAAAATATTTTGTTACCCACTAAAAATTAGAAGTTGTGATATTTTTAATACAATTCCTTCATGGCTCATATCCTAAGCATGCTAAAAGTATATACATTACAAACATTTTTCTAACCTGGACCTAAAAATCCATAGTGTTAGTTTACAAATAGGTACTTAGGTAAGTATAGGATCTGACGATCCCTTCAGGATAACTAGTCTCATTGTAATTGTTTTCATCAAATATTGACATGCTTAATTATTACTAATCTTATTACATTTGACGATTTCAATACAAATTCTTATAACTGACATTTATGTAAATTATAATGTAATGATGTATTGAATGAATAAATAAACTAAACTAGGGTTAGTATAGGTAGTATAGGTCTGTGTCTGTATTATAAGTTTTTTTTGTACTGTTTTATGGTGTGCAATAAAGAATATTTGTATTGTATTTTGTATTGTATTGTAGAGTCATTCACGATGACGCGTGCCGTGGTTCTTATTACAATGTCATTAATGGTTAATTTTGACAAAATCACGCGTCTTCGTGGATGCACCACGTATATCATAAATAAATAAATAATAAAATAAATATCACGGGACAATTCACACCAATTGACCTAGCCCCAAAGTAAGCTTAGCAAAGCTTGTGTTATGGGTACTAAGCAACGGATAAACATACTTATATAGATAAATACATACTTAAATACATATTAAACATCCAAGACCCGAGAACAAACATTCGTATTCATCATACAAATATTTGCCCCGGCCGGGATTCGAACCCGGGACCTCAGGCTTCGTAGTCAGGTTCTCTAACCACTTAGCCATCCGGTCGTCACATCACGTCATGTAACATACAACACATAGTTGAAGAAAATTAGATTGAAATGTATGGAAAAATTGGCAAAATTAAAGCAAGAGGTTTATCTATCAGGATATGTAGGTTATGGAGAAAAAATAAATTTTACCCACTCTCCCCCCCCCCTCCGGGGGGAGCGTCACCCCCCCGCGCCCCTGAATATGTCCCGGACCGCGATATTTTTCATTATAAAAGAAAACCGTACACGATATATACAAAGTGTGTAGCAACGAAATAATCCTAGATAAATTTACTATAAACCTTTCATACATACAAAAGCGATACCACTTACAGTTTCAGCGCAATCTGGCACCAAATACGAACATTTTTAATAATTTATCCAGTTTTTTTTGTTAATTGTTTAGTTTTTTCAATTATTTCACACTTTACCGCCAAGATATGTATGACTAAAGTAAAGAACAGGATATCTTCTTTATAAAAAGGTATAATTCATTTCTAAACTCATTCATTTGACGCTGCTATGCTATTTTGAAAATTCACCATCATCAGCTACTGCGACATTAACTTAGGAAAAAGTACCAAAAAAAAACTATTTAGTCCGTAAGTAAGATTATAATAAAATATTACACATTTTTTAGGGTTCCGTAGCCAAAATGGCAAAAGCGGAACCCTCATAGTTGCGCCATGTCTGTCTGTCTGTCTGTCTGTCCGTCCGCGGCTTTGCTCAGAGACTATCAATGCTAGAAAGCTATAATTTTGCACGAATATATATGTAAACTATGCCGACAGAACAGTGTAATAAAAAATAAAAAAAAAAAATTTTTTAGTACCTCCCACAGACGTAAAGTGGGGTGGTTTTTTTTTTTCTCATCCAACCTTGTAGTGTGGGGTATCGTTGGATAGGTTTTTTAAAATCATTAGGGGGTTGCTAAAACAATTTTTCCATTCAGTGATTCATTTGCAAAATATTAAACTTTAAAGCGCAAATTTTCATTAAAATCGGGCGTCCCCCCCTCTAAAATCTAAACCGGTGGGTAGAAAAAATTAAAAAAAATTCAGGACGATAGTAAGTATATCAAACTTGCAAGGAAAACTATAACGGTTAAGTTTTCTTGAGAATTATTAGTAGTTTAAGAATAAATTGCAGCCTAAGGTATAAATATACCTAAACCGTCCGTCTGTCATAGCCAATTTGATCCGAAACTACTAGACCGATTGAATTCAAATTTAGTTCACCTATGTAAATTGATGACCCAAACACGGACGTGTAAAGTAAATTAATTAATTTTAAACACGGGGGCCAGTTTGGGAGGGGGGGGGAGGTAAATTAGAAAAAAAATGTAGAAACTATATCATGTGACATATCAAATGAAAGGGTACATTATGAAAATCTCAAATATATATTTTTCATTATTTTAAATCAATCCGTTTTGAAGTTATTTAAGAAAATAGGTGAAAATTGACCATTTCCCCGCCCCTATCTCCTAAAAGCCCAGTAGGGCCTACATTTTTTTTTAAATACAGAAAATAGGTCCATACCTATAGCTTATAGGAAAACATATGAGAATCTAATGGTATTTAAAGTAACACCATTTAACCAGTATGAACATTTATATTTCGCTGAATGGCCAAATGAACTAAATTAAAAAATAGCATAGCAATGGTAATTGAATTATTTTAGAAATTAATTATACCTTTTTATAAAGAAAATATTCTATTCTTTACTTCTGTTATACATATCTTGGCGATAAAAGGTGAAGTTTTTGAGAAAACTAACCTTTTAGCCGAAAAAATCGATTAATTATAAAAAAAGTTAGTATTTGGTATCATATTGCGCTGGAACTATAAGTGATATCGCTTTTAAATGTATGAAAGGTTTATAGTAAATTTATCAAAGATTATTTCGTTCCTACACACTTTTTATGTATCGTGTACGGTTTTCTTTTATAATGGAAAATACCGCGGTCCGGGACATATTCGAGGGCGCGGGGGGGGTGAGGCTCCCCCCGGAGGGGGGGGGAGAGTGGGTAAAATTTATTTTTTCTCTATAACCTACATATCCTGATAGATAAACCTCTTGCTTTAATTTTGCCAAATTTTGATCTAATTGTACTGAACTAACATAAAATGTAGAAGCGGCGGGGCACGGCGGCGACAGATAAGACATGAAATAAAAGATGCGATGAGATAGAAAATGTCATTCATTCAATAACCAATTTGTACATTCTCTCATATCCATTCATTCATTCAGTCAAAATCGATTTTAACACAAGGGTTTAGTATTGGGTTGGACCTATTAAAAAAAGAGATCCGTTTAGTCTCACCTCAGCTAGGTCTGCAGGGCTACTACGAAACTCGAAACTCGAAGTTCGTGTCGTGCGGTCTCTCTGACACTTATACTATTTAATACGAGGGCAAGAGGGACGGTATGATACGAACTTCGGAGTAGGTCCTCAGAGCCGCACGAAAAGTAAACTAATTCACATTGCGTTTTGTTTGTCCTGCTGAGTTCTTGCAATCTATACCTATGATAAAGTAATGTACGAGTTCTTTTGCTATCACAAATACCTACTCTCAAATGTCTCCCACCTGAATATAAAACCAGTTTAATCATCACCATGTTACGTAAACTGTCAAATTAGTAAAGACATAAAACGCAGTCATGAATATAATAATTTACCTCCGATATTTATTATTAAACATGTCAACGCTTTCAATTACATGTTTAAGAAGTTATTATTAATTTTCATTAAAGTATGATTACACATAAAACAGACCTATCTGTATTCAGCCATTAATTTATTTAAAAATTATAAGTAACGATGCAATCAAGGAGAAAGGTGAGAGGGCTTAATGGAAAAGACTGTAAGTTCAATTTAATAAAAAACTTAGTTACGACTTTCGAAAAAGCATTCGAGTTGCCCCGTTCAACCAAATATTATTCCTCATAAGTAATAAAAAACCAATAAGAACTTTATTCGGTAGAAAACGAATTTACGGCTACTGATCATCAAAAAAGCTTTTCTGGGTCTATTTTTCACCCCATCGCGTGATGAAAGATCATTAAACAAAACCACTAAATCAATGTAATTTTGACAAACACACCGAATCCAATGTATTATCGTAATTTATTTGTTTAATCCCATCAAAAGGGGGCGGTGCGTCAATTCATTCCTTACAAATTAATGAATTATGATAAACGGCAGTTTAGTTCATTCCGTAATTTGTTTTTCAAATTCCGAATGCCGTTCGAAACCAAAGTCGGGAATCGATTTAAAAAAAAAAGTAAAAACCGTTCGCGGCGATCGACAAACGATCAAAAATAAACGCGTTCATGTTTTGAACGCGCGTTTTATTTGAAAACCGATCTTTAAATTCACAAAATTGTCGTAAGTCTCTCACTATAACTAAACGTAACAAACACATACGCATCTAATTCAAATAGGTCTCTATGTCATTAGGTTAAGTTTGCTTTTAGTACGTAAATAGACGGTGATTTATGTGTGCAGTATCGGATGGTGAATCACCTTGATCGAGATTTGACGCAGTTGCTTATGCAACAAGTCCGTTGAACCTGTCCGCTTGTTTTAAGCTAGGCTGCTAACTCACAAATATTTACTTTCCGAACGTAAGTACAGTGGACAGGAAAAGTGATATGTATTATTATGTAGTTACATTAGCACTTCTCACAACTACCTACAAACACGGCTGTAAAATGAGAACGATAGATATGATTCATAGATGTCATAGTTTTTGCTAAATGCACCCCTTTTAATAGGTAGGTAACTGTCGATTCCTCACGGCCCAGATTTATGTACCTAAAATATGTTTGTATAAAAAAACAAGAATTTACTTTTCACCCGAACTGTACCTACTTGCATTTTGCGTTGCTAACCTGCACTTTCATAATGACATATATCCATGCAGCTCTTAAGTGTACATACGGCATTTTATACCGAGCGTCGTATTGTATGGTAATGCGTTTCAGAACGCTTTTACGAGTGTCAATTGAATTCGTAAGTTGTTTGTATGGTACTTAAACGGTGTTAGGTCCATGAAGCGAGGTATTCATCCAAATAAGGAAATTTGGAACTGTTAATATGTTGAATGGAAACTGTGAAACGTCTAAATGATGATTTTGAAACTGGTTTAAATCGGTTTAATCTTGTATAAAGTAGGATATGGGTACAGGACGGGGTAGGTACACCTAATGTCACGTAAAAAAAGAAATACATGAATTGATTCAACGCTGAATTTAAATATCTAGGATATTATAATAACAGCTTTTATTACATGAATGCGATAAATAACAAATAAATACTTACTGAAATACATATAAGATTGATATTGAACAAAATTGCTATAGGTAAGAATAGATTCTACTTGCAACAAAGAATAAGATCAACCTAATATTAATGAAAGTATTTACGTACACAGGATAAAATTTGGAATGCGATAAAATGCATTATATATTCCAGCAAAAATTGAGCTTCAATCACTAATTTTATATGGCGTTTTAAAATTTCACTTTGTACCTATACAAGAACTCCGGCAAAGAAATACAAGAAAAATGTGTAGATTCTGAGTTTAATAATAATAAGTAGTTAATTAATTTACTGTTATGCTTTGCAACAGTGTTTTTTCTTCAAACTTACTACATGTGTCTATTTACTATCCCTACTAGATTTTCAAGAGATTTAATTAGGAAAATACTTTTTATACACACGCGGTTCGTAGCGGAGAAGCAATGAAAAAATATTGTAGGTCAGTGACCTCCGCAAAGTAATGCCTAAATCATTTTTTATTTTGCTTTATCTATTATAAAGCTTTCAAGGACTTGAACGTTGTCAATTTATCACTAAAATTGTCATAACATCGTATGAACATGGAACATCATGCACGACCATGTTACAGCGTAATTCGCGTAAACTAACATAATTTTGGTGAGTTATTTCTAAAAAATTTCGTATAAAATATAATTTGGCAACACACCAACCATAATAAAAGAATGGAATGATAAATCAAGGCGGAATAACACCCCAATTCTGCGCGCGCGGCTTTTAAAAAGAGAGATGGCGAGATTGTATGCATTATGACGTCTTGTTATGCCATTGCGAGTTTATTGCCATCAAGATATCGCTAAATTGAGATATTATTTAATTGAACGTGTTATAATATTTATGAATACGAATTTAGTGCGCGCTCTGCAAGCACTTTTAAGTAGTTTAACCATCATCATACCAGAGGGCCTACTCCGAAGTTCGAAAATCAAAATTCGTATCGTACCGTCCTTCTAGCTCTCGTATTAAATACATAGTAGGTATAAGCGTCAGAGGGACCGAACGACACGAACTTCGATTTTCAAATTTCGTAGTAGCACTGCAGGGCCGTGTTTTTTTCGCCCAGAACCTGCAGGGCTACTACGAAACTCGAAGTTCGTGTCTTGTCCCTCTCGCTCTCGTATTAAATAGTATAAGTGTCAGAGGGACCGCACGACACGAACTTCGAGTTTCGTAGTAGCCCTGTTGAGTTGAGCAAGAGTAGCCGGACAGCAAGGGATGCCGCAAGCTGCTAGGCACGATGCCCCGGGTAGGAGAAATACAGGGTTTAGACTTAGACTTTTTAATTTAAGTACACAATGAGGGCTACCGTTTTTGCGCTCACCAGTTGGCGCCACTGTAGACAAAGGTCCTGCATGAAGTACAGTGTTTAATTTGTTATTACGGGCGTAAAAACAAAATTTACCAAAGGACCAATGACATTGCAAGATTTTTCAGACAACGGTACATGCTTTGTTTTATAAGGATACGTTGCATAGGTAGGTACGCCAATAAGAACATGTATTGTTCCGAGTATCTACCGTAAATAACAAGCTTTTTCATTTAAAAAACGTCTATATTTCATTGAAGAATTACAACCTTTACACACTGCGATTTTTACACGCACAATCACTTGTTAGAAACGCGCGATGACAACGCGTTTTTCTTTCCATAGACCAAGCCTTACGACTCAGTGAGTTTTCTTTATTATTCCTAATCGACTATCGATATCTAAACATCTATAACCGTAAGATCAATGCCCATTAGAAGCTAATCATCATTGCGATACATCTACATACCATCACAACAAAACATCAATTATAATTAAAACGGTACACAAAAGATACTAATTACCTTTAATTACGAACGCGGGATACAATTATTGTCCATATGATTTAGAATTAGAAGTACTCGTATAACTGTTTAGTTAAGTTAATGTTGAGAGTGGTTTTGAATTAGGGAATATGCTAGCACGCAACTAACGTTGATGATATATGTATATCTATTGCTGTCTCAATCTAATTTTGCAGTTAATCGAAAATTAGTCTGGTTTTCAGGGATAAAATAAACCTTTTTTTTACTGGAGTTGTGCCTTCTAATTATTTTTTAATGGCGTCAACATCCCTATTTTGGACTAGTACCACGTACCACAGAGTAAGTAATAGTACTACTAGTACCCTATGTTAAAGGGTAATCGAAACTAGTAACGAAAATTGACTAATCACGAGTACTAAGATACGCGTCACTGTGGCGCGCAGGGCATTCGACGGGTTGAAATAGCAATTCATAATTTCCATGCAGCATACACTTCGCGGCAATAGTGGCACACCTGAAAATATATGGCACAGCACAGCACACCGGTTGAAAAAGTCTGGTTTAGACAGTGCGCTAAATTATATATGACACTACTTAACGCTGAGTTAGCAGTTAACTCGGAGTTACAAGGTTTACTATATTGCACCCATATCGCAAAAGAGGCTGCATGCAAACGGCCACAAATGCAGTAATAAGCACGATCTCAAGACAATTTCTTGAGAATAAATATAAAATAAAGTTCCTGCAGCAGGGGTTCCCAAACTTTTTCAATTTGGAGCGCAATCGTAGGCTTAGTTAGGTATTTGTCACGGCGTCCTGACAGCTAGGGAGACTGTAGCTACTAGCTAGATGAAACAAGCAAAGATGGCTTTCACAATATTGCCTAAGTTTCCGGTGTGATAGGAACCCCACGCGCCCATGGGTATGATGGGTACACACCAGGGCACCCTAGAGTGCCGCGGCGCACAGTTTGGGAATCCCTGTCCAACAGACTTTATTCCATTTCTACTCGTATTCGTGAGACCTACATCTACGTAAGTCCATTTGCTCTTAATACGTTGTATTGAGACTTATTCAGAGATATCGTAAGTATCGTAACAGAACACAAAAAGGCCCGGGTAATGTTCAAAGGGACATGCGATTTTGCGAAACAGTACTGAGCGTAAACAATGCGGTGCAAAATAAACGACCTCCGCTTTCAGGTGGAGTTTAAAACGCAAGCGCTTAGCGAGACAATACAGCGTCTATTTTTGACACTACCTCAAACTTTAAGGCCAGTTAGTGAAGGCCCTAATAATCACATTTTATTGTTTTAGTAAAAAAATTGATTTATTATTTTCCTTGCAAAATTAGCACGCAATGTAGGTATCACCACTTTGTTTTTATTCAAAACGTCTATTGTTGACGTGACTGCTGTCACAGAAAGCTTCTCTCTCGTATCAAATTATTGTACGCACATTGCTGCGCCAAAATATTTCAAAAATTAATTATGCTCTGGTAGTTAATTATAAATTAACAAGTTTTGTTGATATAATAATAATAATAATAATAATTTATTAAAAAAAAACTCATTTCACATCATAATTAACTTCAGACGTTGTATTGAGACTTATTCAGAGATATCGTAACAGAACACAAAAAGGCCCGGGTAATGTTCAAAGGGACATGCGATTTTGCGAAACAGTACTGAGCGTAAACAATGCGGTGCAAAATAAACGACCTCCGCTTTCAGGTGGAGCTTAAAACACAAGCGCTTAGCGAGATTATTGGGGAATGATAAGGTGATCTTTTGGGTAGGTACAATAAAATCTTAGACAGTTGTCATGTGTTTTACATAAGTCAATTTATAATAATATGTTTAACCTCCTGGGGTTCAAAGTGATAATACTAGTACATAATAAAATATAATACAATACAATAGCGTTTTAAACTTTCGTGATTCTCACTCATAGTCAAAATACCACACAATAATAAGTAATGTGACCACAATACAATAGCTCTTTATTGCACACCAATACAGTAAACAGTACAAAAAACACAAGTATATTCATGGAGGTATGGCATGGAGGTGTATAGATATTGTTAGTAATAGAACTTATATCTTTTGAAAAAGGAATAAAGTGTCATTTTCTCTGCATCATTCAAATTTACTATAAAATGAATTCAACTTAAGCCCTCAGCCCTCTCATTCCGAGAGGAGGCCTGTGCCCAGCAGTGGGACGTATATAGGCTGAAATGATGATGATGATGAATTCAACTTTATCTATGAGACATCAAGTTTTAGTTTCAATGTAAATTTTTGTTTTATGGTGGGCCGCAGGAGAATAAAATTGCTACAAAACCACCGCTCGAATAAAAGTTCGACTAGTGTAACAATGCGTTAATTTTCTCCAAACATTCTTTACCATTCTTTACCATGTATTTCGCAGATGTGATTATAAAAAATTATCACAAACGCTAACGCTGAAATGTTATAAATAAGTTATACTTTGGTAAGCAACTATTATGTATTCTGTGACTTAAGTGAAATGTGTTTGACGAGACTGGATAAGACGGGCACATGACCCAAGAGTGCAAGACGAGGGAAGAATCCAAGATTAGATAATCAAAAGGCCACAATGATGATGATGATGTCTGCCTGCCTGTTTTGGTCAATGAATTGCTTAAATAACACACTTTTGAGTGCTATATGCCTTTGTTTTCCAAATAAATAAATAACCGCTTCTGCTTGTAACTCGCTCCAGCTCTAAACGTCGTACTATTCAGAAGACTTACTTAAGCCAGCGGGACGCTGACAACTGCCTCTATTACATGGTTTCTGCAGCGTTCGATGCGCGGCTCCACTGTCGAGGCGCATCCGACATTTCGTCACTACTTTGAAAAATCTCGTATCTCAAATCAATACGTCAACAAATTTGACTCTTAAAACAATGTCCATTAAGTTCACTCGGAAAAATCATCGGTTTTGAAATACCAGCATTTTTCAAAGTACGACGATTTTTAAAGTTGACGTCAATGTTTGATAATAATTATAATAGATGCGATACAAAAAGACAAATCTTTAAATTAAAAAAAATCTTGTATGGCAGTTGAGTCAGAACACCAAGATTTTATTTCCATACAAAACTTTCTTTTTAATTTTAGATATTAATGTTTTTGCACTTGTATCGTATTAGTAATCAGTGGTGTGGGTTAAATTATAGTATCTACAGTATTTTTGTATAAGAGTAGACTAATTATATTATTTGGACTACATTTTTTTCTATTATACAACAGAAAACAATAAAAAAAACAGTTTTAAGTTACTGTGTAAATAAACAGTAACTTTAAACTGTTTTTTGTTGTTTTATTTGTATCTGAAAACTAAACTAAAAAATATTTATACCTATTCAACTACAACAGAAGATTTATGTTAAATATACTAGACCACTTACGCTTTACGTCAAACAGGTATTGCTAGCTGTACTTACCTAGAACAAAAAATACAATTTTTATTACATGTACGCAATAATAAAATTTTCAATTTGAAGATATAAAGCATGACTTAAACTTAAATGACATTAGTTTTACGCCATGTCTAATAAGAAAAATTCTTAACGTAAATGACAATTTAAAATTAATCCTACGTCATCGCCAGTGCCGCACTACAATGAAAACAGGCACAGCTTGACAAACGTCTAATCGTTTGTTAGAAGTAAAGTGTCTTCATTAAACCGGATGTATAGGGCATCGGTTTAGCTTATTAGCTCATTTTTATTCTAAAGTTACGGAAAGATAGTAAAGATAATAAAATATATTTAATATGAGTGCGTCTCACGGTACTTTAATGTTCAAAATAAAATATAACCTCGAATATTTCGATTAGATGAAAGTTAAAATGAAGAGTGCCGTCTTGTGCGTGTCGGCCTATCCTATAGTATGTTCCCCGAGAGTTAATTATAATATTATGATATTATGAGATAATAATAATATGATAAAGTCTCCAAATAGCGGCAAATGAAATACTTATTACTCCAAAAATCTCGAAAACGCTCTAACGCTTTTCGAAGTTGAACATCGATCTAATATGTATCTTTTAAAAACGCGCAAGTATTATTGGTCCAAAAATACTGGTTATTCCTCTGTTTCGTACTATTTTAATTACCGGTATTAAGGTGTCCAATTTACAATAAAAACATCCTTTTGCAGTCAGTGGCCTAACAAAAGAACCCGCTTCTCAATGCAATATTAATTTGTTAGGAAATCGGCCGTATTATTTGTGCAATTTATCGTGACAATACATACATTGTGACTGTTCTAAGCTTAATCTCCCACATAACTCATATCTAACGCATGTTCTCGCATAAGTGACATACATTGACCGTCACCAAATTGAACTTAAAAATGTTAATTTATTCGACTTTTGTAACTCAATCCTGCCGACAAAGCCGTTAGTCTAAGGTGTCAAGATATGATGTCCTTCCGTGAAATGTATAAAGAAGCGGTTTGAGAGCTAGTCTTGAAGATTTGTAGATATAACGGATGAATCACGGCACCGTCACGGATCTACATGAAGTTATATAACCATGTAATAGTGAGTTACAGCTTGATAGAATTTATCATTGATTCCCGCAATGCAACTACAACCCGAGGCTTTCATTCTAAGAGGCAGTGGGTAAAATATAGGCCGAAGACACAATACACAAACTTGTTACGTTTATTGTGCCGAAGAGGTTATTTTTATAAAAATTATGCCAATATATATATATTGACGGCTTCAAATAGTCTACATGTATATACTTCTACGTACTATAATAAATACGTATAGGTACAGTCGAGTTCTGAAACTTGTGAGCAAAATTTGATCAAAAATATCTGAACACGCTTCTACGCCGTTAACAGTATCGTGTTCAGATATTTTGATAAAATTTTCGCTCACAAGTTTAAGAACTTGAATGTGCTATATAAATATTTTCAGTTTCAGGCGTTAGGACAATCGATTATTAGGACCAACATTAGGGGATACGACGGACTACCATTTTTTTTATACGTTTGGCCTCAATCTCTTTTGGTCGCGATTAGAGGCCATGAGATCGATAAAACTACGCTTGGCTATATTCTGTATACAACCAATTTTAGTATATATTTCACCATTTTATGTATCCTTTTCTCCCGAAGACCCCCTGCATTAGGTGACGACCTTGCACCTTAAAGATTGTAAAGATTTTGATAACGTAGCCTCAAACGCCTCGCTTTTAGATAATGATTTTAACACCCCAAAGCTAGGTCCACGACCCGGTAACCTTGACGGTAACACACTGAACTGAATACCGTGTTGAGATAGGACCGAATAGACCCCATAAAACTAAATTACGTGTCATATAACATGATATGCCATGATTCCGGGAGACACGTCATATTTTAACGGTATGTTGTGTTTTTGTTTGAATATCGTACACTCATAAATTCTCAATAAATCGGTGTTAGAAATTTAGGAGTAATTGTAGAGTTTCGCTAAATGATGTGGATCAATGTTTCGGGGCTATGCTTGGGGTTTCTCTGCGGGATAGAGTCAGAAATTATGACATCCGCAGTAGAAGTAAGGTTAACTTAGCCTGAAGAATTGTGAAACTGAAGTGGCAGTGGGCGGGGCACATTGCTCGCAGCACTGATGGCCGATGGGGTCAGAAGGTTCTCGAATGGCGTCCGCGGACCCGGGAGACGAGCTGTCGGTAGGCCTCCAACAAGATGGAGCGACGACCTGACTAAGATCGCGGGATCGCGGTGGATGCGAAAAGCACAAGACCGGTCTGAGTGGAAGCTACCATAAAAAATAGCGCTTTCACAGCCCAAAAAATTATGTCATTCGGGAGACGTGAGCCAAACCCTATACCTTCAGTAATAAGGTATTTGACTATTTTTATGTTTTACAAATTAAAACTTCACAATGCCTGTTGTCGAATAGAGAAACAATTTTTAAGCCACCTTTATAAATAACAAAGTTATAAAGGTTTGAAATTCAAGATAGAAGAGAAAGACATACTTGCATGTGACGTCGTGCATACTTGCTGCATAGAGAAAAGCGTTTGAGAAAGACACAATGTATATAGATTTAAGTTTTCTATTCGTAAAATATTGTATTTAATTACAGTGAATAGCGTAAAATTAACAAATATCTATGTCGCAACATAACAAGAACTACTAGAAAAATATTTCACAAAATGTATTTTGTCAGCAGGAAATAAAACTTCACGCTCACTTCAGATTAAGGTACTTAAACAAATCAAATGTGTGCCCAGTTGCGCGCACGCAAATATTGGTCGCACTAAGTGCCGTGTAGGTTTTACTATTGTTGTCATCAAGGTATTTTGTTCCGGCCCATTTGGGACGGTGTGTGAAATACTTCAATAACTTGGCATTATTTTATGGAAGCTTCTTGCGATCAGTTAGGAAAAATAAATGGAAAGTTGTAGTTGCTATCTCAAAACAAGTGCAGTTTGTGGTACCTGTGGAGCTGTGCAAAATTACACAACTTTTTGTAGTTTTTAAATATTTGTCTAAATATTTATTTTGTTTTGATCTATGTATGATTTGTCATTAATTTTTGTTTCACGACTGAAAACCAGCGCCATTTTTTTATTTTTAAAATCGTGCCATTCATCTTTTCAACATCTAAACTCAAATGTCATAAGCTTGACACGCATACGTCATAGTTTTCCTCATTTTGGCGTAATTTCCCCAGAACCAGAAACAAAAAAATGGGGCCCATACAAAAAACGTGTAGATAAAAAAATTCATATATCTAAAATTAAAAATTCGACGGTAAAAATATCGAAAGTAGCGTATACTGTATATTTTGACCGTCGCTATTTAAACTGTCGATTTTCGATACGTGCCCAAATGGAACCCTTCGTGCGCGAGTCCGACTCGCCCTTGACAGGTTTTTTTCATATACATACTATTATTACATACACTTTCACGTTTTTTGGCAGAGGAGAAAACGTGAATGCATACGTCTCTCATGTAGTGTTTTATCGTAAAAAACTCTCTCTCAGTCGAGCCACCAAGTACTTTACGTTTATTTGTATAGTCATACAACGCTTAATATAGGTTATAAACACCCACAAAATAAAGAAGTGTGCTAAAACAAGATGCCTACACATGTGCCCGCCATTTTAACAGGATTATAAAGTTCCATAAAATATCAGTTAGGGCCTGTTAACGTGGGATTGTGGTTTTATAGTTGGAATAAAATATAGAGTGGAGTATAAGCTTTTCCGACACTCGTCACTAATATTATAAATGCGAAAGTTTGTAAGTCTGTTTGTTACATCATCACGTCTAAACCATTGAACCGATTAAGATGAAATTCGGTGTACAGATAGTTTGAGTCCCGTAAAAGGACAAAGGACAGTTTTTAATCCGCATAATTGCATAGTTCCCGCGAGATAGCAATAAACGAACTCTCCGCGGACGGAATCACTGGTGACGGCTAGTTTTCTAAGTATAAAATTGTCAGGAGGCATATAGTTACAAGGGTTCTTAAGTGTTAAGAGTCTGGAGTGTGTAAAGTGTGGAGAGAGAGCTCTCTAATTGTGGTGTATACACTAATTCGAGGTTCATAGGTATAGGTAGAGTCATTCACGATGACGCGTGCCGTGGTTCTTATTACAATGCCATTAATGGCTAATTTTGACAAAATCAGGCGTCTTCGTGGAGGGATGGCCTTTTTTTTATTCTACTCGATGGCAAACGAGCAAATGGGTATCCTGATGGTGAGAGATCACCACCGTCCATAGACACCTGAACACAAGGGGGATTGCAGATGCGTTGCCAACCTAGAGGCCTAAGATGGGATACCTAAGTGCCAGTAATTTCACCGGCAGTCTTACTCTCCACGCCTGAACACAACAGTGCAAGCACTGCTGCTTCACGGCAGGATTAGCGAGCAAGATGGTGGTAGCAACGCGGGGGGACCTTGCACAAAGTCCTACCACCTGAAAACTACTACATAGATAAGTATAAGTATGTACATACGACTAGGTACATATTCAGTGCTCAAAGTACGGGGGGCATCGCAGCAGTCTCGTTACAAACACCGGAAGACACCGCCGCCCGGCTGCTATAAAGCGGGCCGAGGTAAATCTCCCGTATCGGTGGCTGTCGCTCAGCGTCGTCGGCGCCTACGCAGACACGCGAGCGACAAGCTGAGAGCGATTCAGCGGTTGTCAAAATATCTATTCTATTTAGGCTATAACAAAGCACGAATGTCAAAAAACACACATAACACATGTCATGGGAAGCAATATACTATAACATTTTAAACTTTCGTGATGCTCACTCATAGTCAAAATACCACAAACGGGACTTATCACGCTATTATTAACGAGTAATATTTACCTCGACGTTTCGGCAACAATGCAGTTGCCGTGGTCACGAGTAGACTGAAGTGTGGGGTGTCAAGTCCGCCTAGCAGCGCGAGTTCTTCGAACTACCCGCACTTGATCACTAATAGTACCGGCACTCGTATCACGAACTACCCGCATTTGGTCATTTTGGGCGGACTTGACACCCCACACTTCAGTCTACTCGTGACCACGGCAACTGCAATGTTGCCGAAACGTCGAGGTAAATATTACTCGTTAATAATAGCGTGATAAGTCCCGTTTGTGGTATTTTGACTATAAGCAATATACTAACAACAATATATAACTTATCTAACCATATGTTCATTGTGAATAAATAATTATTTCATTTCATTTCAAAAGTATACCACCGGTTCGGGAAAACCTCTGTTGAGAAGAATAGGGCAAGAATCTCAATATACATGTATATATTGTATATGTTCTATATGTTGTTTACAAACGAATGGCGTTGTAATTTACAAACTATGTTAACCCCATACAAGGTGTTGGAATTAATACAGATTTGACCAATAACCTCTCAAGTAGAGTGTTAAGGTTCGAGCCAGCTCCCACCTCTTGAGTTTTTATTTTATTAATGCAAATTTCAAGGCAAGCCAAAGTCAAAGCAACAAAGTGCAAGCAAGGTCAAAGTGAACAGACACCTTCTGGACAAACGTGTACCATCTTAGGCCTCATCTTCGCCTTCCATCAAGCGAGATTGAGGCCAAACGTAAGCCTATTTTTTATAAAAAAAGCCTTGCACACCGCGTGTTAGCGGAGGCCCTAAGGTTTTTCGCTTATGACTTGCAGTTGCGATCATCAGCTGACCCCTGACGGAACCCGGTACGTGAGTAGATTGGTGAATCTTGCACAGATCCAGAACTATGCTGTGACTTGGGTTCACCCGGCGGTATTTTAATTGTATAGTGTAACCACAGATTCTGCTGTCAACAGGATACAATTTACAGTCAAGGAAACTGATTAACCTGGAACCCTTGTCTTACTGTGGAACATTTGTCTTACTAATGTCTTATTGAGAAAGAAATTGAAGCAAAATTCATTATGAAGAAGTTCCACCATTGTAGGAAGTAAATCCTGACACATTGCACAAATATGAAGTTTTTGAATGTAGACAATACGAACCTTGGACAAAAATGCAATGCTTACTTGTTGATTACGGCAGAAAGAGCGTTTAGTTTATCTGTTTATGTGTACATAAATAAGCAATACGTTAATCACATAAACAATACGTTAAGTCCCACGTTTAATTTTGACAATTATATAGTAAACTAGCTGATGCCCGCGGCTTCGCCCGCGTGGTATTCGGTTATCGTGCGCTGTTCTCTCGGGAACTGTGCATTTTTCCGGAATAAAAAGTAGCCTATGTCACTCTCTGGCCCATAAACCATCTCTTTGCCAAAAAACACATCGATCCGTCGCTCCGTTTCTACGTGAAAGACGGACACACACACACACTTTCGCATTTATACTATTAGTATGGATTATTGGTCGGAAGTCGACAAAGGCATATGTGACGTGAGACATTTGCGATTTTATCGTTTCAAATTTCAACTCTTTGCGAACAATATGCTGCCATCATTGACAGTTACGACTACGCTCTAGCTTTGACAGCCCTAATGAACCTTTGTAAAGGACACTGTCATGTCCCTGTCAGTTATGCTACACCACGCTAGATACGAACGCCTGCCATTAGCAAACGCGAAGCGACAACCTGACCGTGATTATTACACACCGTGTCAAATGACATGTGACAGACGGACGGCAGACGGATTCTTACAGTGGACATCAACCCTATCTTACCATTCGAAGTTGCAGTTACAACTTTATGCTTTGAGGAATAAAGTTTATGTTAGAAGCAAGTTGTAAAGTGGTCTGCAAAGGTTATTGCTCACTGTCCTTAATGTGCATGTGGGACATTCGAGACGACGCTATTTGGAATGTTGTTATGTGCACTGCAGGCTGTTCGAGTTTATTAAGCTTTGTGCAGTTCACCATTTCTGTTTGTGCACTTTAAATACGTTTTCTTTATATCCTATAAAGTCATCAAAAGTGCGTAGGAGTTTCAACTCCAAATTTTTGTTAGTTTTTGTTACTTTTGGTTTGTCTGTACCCCTGTCCAGTGGTGGTGGTGATGTAGCGGTAAAGCACGCGGCACGGAATGCCTTTTTCTGGTTTTTCTGTGCATCTGTGTTTCTGTACAGATATTTGTTATCCCTGGACAGCTTGGAACATTTCAATATAAAATATATACAATGCGGCAGATTCGATAATTTAATAAAAAATCAAGAGCTTCCTATAGCTCTTAAAGCTCAAAATTATTTAGAGGGAGCTCCGATGCCTCCAACCTGCGTAATTTTGGTTCCCCAAAAACAAACAGGGAGACTCTTGCGATTTGATAGTCGAAAAAGTAGTGATACATCAGGGAAACAGATCAGTTGTGAATAATCAACTACAAAACTTCCGAAGTTCCTAGTATTTGCAAAGTAAGAGTTACTTTCATTGAACAGCCACGATACAGTGAACAAAATAAAAAAATATACATATTATTTTGTAATACCTAAATAAAATAATAAGTTATTATTTTATTACACACAAACATATGTATAAGTCAATCGCCACCACTTAACGCCGCCACGGCCCTATTTATCGCAATTTATGAGAACACCTTCAAATTTCGAAAGTTACATCATCATAAATACATATAAATGCCCACATTTCTCGCGATAACTAATAAAAACTGTGAATAATAGTCGTCTTTTCATTGTTGACAATGAGACCGCTGCCGATTTTAGATTATTTATATGTAAAATCGCGTTTTGCGTGGGTGAGAGCATTAGCGTTCATTTGACAAATGGACTAATTTTTAACCAAGTTTTATAGTAAGATTCATTGATATTTATAGTTTTATCTCGTTCTTTCAGTTTCGGTACGTTTTGGCAGCTAATTTATTACGTGTGTTCAAGACAGCCCTTTGAGAGACTCACAGCAAAGTTTGATTTTTAAATTTTGTGGTGTAAGAATGGGTATTTAGTGTTTTTGCCTCTGACTGTACGGAACCCTCAGTGTGCGAGCTCTACTCGCTCTTGTCCGGTTTTTTTAATTTTCGAATCACATACATTACGATGGTTGCAGGCAACACACTAATATCTAAACTGCAGAGAAACATCTGGTAAACTATTTATTAAAAAAATTTCTTAGGTATTCTTATTAATTAAAAATTCACTTACCACTTAGTGTCTTTACGTTAATATTCTCTAATGGTCGCTAATAATAATAGTTTAATACCATCATATAAAATAATGCTAAAATATAGTTAACGAAAGACATAAATCACACACAGAACGCGGACACGCGGAACTATCTTACTTTTATTTATGGCATCGTTACTATTGGAATTCCCATCACAATTCAATAACTAAAGGATCAAGTCCGTTGCCATAAAGCCAAGCATAGAATACGTCTTTGGCATTGTCACAGATATTGCTAAATGCTTCATAATTATATGGATATAGTTTTGTCTGTTTGTGCAGATCTTCACTTGAAGTGAGGAACATTCCAAAATTGTTAGACACGCACAAGACGAATAAAATCAAATCAGTAAAGTAGGCTAACATAACAACGAGATAAAGTAAATTTTAAATAAATAACAATAATTTATTAATTGTAGCAAAAATATGAAAATGTAAAAGTATTTGATCTAGAGGTAAGAGGTAGTAATAAAGACAAATTTCTGATCGGCACTTAGGAGTAACCCTGTATTTATTTTTTCAACTTAGCCTACAAAGCGCTGCGTTAACAGCTCAAAAGAAAACTGCCTAGACTAATTATAATTACCAACAATACAGTAAATAGTGTTACATCCATACTTCCATACTAATATTATAGATACGAAAGTGTGTTTGTGTGTTTGTCCGTCTTTCACGCGTCTTGACGGATCGACGTGATTTTTGGCATAGAGATAGTTTATGGGCCCGAGAGTGACATAGGCTAATGCACAATACCCGAGGGAACAGTACGCGATAACCGAAAACCACGCGGGCGGAGCATCGGGCAAAAGATAGTAGTTTATATAAGTGTATGTATAGGTAGAGTCATTCACGATGACGCGTGCAGTGATTCTTATTACAATGTATTTAATGTCTAATTTTGACAAAATCACGCGTCTTCGTGGATGGCGCTAGGTATACGTGTACGTCTATAAAGGTAGGGTTTGGTGAGACGTCTAAAGTTGTGTGAGTGCAATTGTAACCTCCGAAATCTCCGCATGCATAAATAAATCATTACATTTAATTTCATTAGGCATCCAGCATTAAGGTGGCATGTTCCCGGAGCCAGGGGCTTCCAACCTGGCCCATTTTAGGCCCATCCATCATCCATCACGATATCGTGTGTTTGCACGACGTAATCTATACATACAATCTACATGGATATGGAGAGATTTATTAATAGTCTACTACCTATTATGTATGTGTATTATTGTATTTTGTTGCGCTTTAATATTCTGATCTACTGTTGCACCACCCGTCTAGTAATTACTTTTTTCTGTAAAAAAGGTTGCCTGGGAGAGATCGCTCTTAAGCGATAAAGCCTTTTGCTCACCTTGTAATTTTCTCTCTGTTTTCTGTTTGAGAGTTTGTTTGTTTCTCTACTTGAGAGGGCATAGATCAAACCAATAGGCCATCGTGTAAACCATCCACCCAGGGCAGAACATTGCATGAAATTCGCGTCCGCCATCTTCCTAGTCTACCTTGTAGCATCTGGCATATCTTCGGTACAGTAGGCGGCATACTTCCCTCTCGCTCGTTCAAAACAAATGTGAGCAGGAGATGGTTATAATTTTGGCTTCTACTTTCGTTCTGTTTACTATACCAGTCAAGTTCACAATGAAGTTAAACGAACCGTCACCGAAGAGAATGCAAAACCAGGCCGAATTGTTTAAAGATAACGCTTATCTGCTCTAACAATGTTATCTACAACCAGGTGCCAAGCTGCGACAGCCTGGGAAATTCTTGGGTGTCCAACGAATCTGCAAAAAGGTGTTGATTAATAAAAAAAATGATAATGAAAACCTGCAAGTACTCGTAGTTTGTTCTAAAAGGGCCAAAACTAGTGTGACATACTTTATGGACAGCCCCTTAGCGAGGTTCCATGCTATTTAGTTAATTTAAAAGTAGCCGTTATTGCGACAGTTTTGATTTTCTCCTAAAAGCGGCAAAATGCAACTGACACAGATTTCGTGTGCTGAGTGAGGAATAAAGTAGAGTCACAGACTCAGAAAAATTTACATATGTTTTTTGTAATAGTTAGGTTACTGTTACATACACAATACATAATAAATATTAAACTACACTCGGGGCCATAATTCGAGAGACAACTTTGACAAGTCAATGACAGGTAAAGGGTTACCAGGGTTCGACGAAATTAAATAGTGATGTAGCCGATATCGATATTCATTGTCGATTCGACTAAATGGTTTGCTAAGAGGGATTTTTTTGTACCAATTCAAAGTAACAAAGATATAACACAACGAAAATTTAATCAAAAAAAACAAAAACGTAACAGATAAAATGCGCACAGTGAGCGAGAGATGCAGAAAACCACGAAACAGATTCAAACACTCCGGGAAATGGAGGCCGAATGGGTTACAAAAGTTTGTTACACGAATTAGGGATGCACGTTACGATTCGATTTTTATGAAGATTGATTTAGCGATGGATACAATGTAGCGATTTTTTAATCTATTCATTTCAATATAATCTTCAACCGATTCGATTCGGAAATAAAGCGAATCGTATCCTTTAAATCGTATTTACAGACAATTTATTATGATATAATAAGTAAGTATTGAATATTTACTATCTTAATGAAGACAAATCGATTATAAACGGATGCCGCAATAAAGTCGCATTACTAGTCCGCATTGCTTATGTTACTAACCGAAGCAAATAGATACATAAAAAGAATGAAACAGGATGCGGATTGTTAAAAAAAGTCATACACAGCTAAATTGTGTTTATTTTACATTCTTTATGCTGTAAGGAGGCCTGTGCCCAGCAGTGGGACGTATATAGGCTGGGATGATGATGCTGTAAGTATCGTCGTGTGTGAATAATAATTTCATTTTATTGTGATTAAAGCAATGGCTCTAACGATTAAATCCAATGTGTGGTCAGATCTAATATTCAAATTGTCAAAATAAATACAAAGGGTATAGCCGTGTAAGGATGGCGAAACTGCCTTTGACGAGAAAGTGGTTTTCCTTTGGCTCGGATAATTGTCTTTACATACGTTGTAATTTGACCAAATTTTAGCCCCAAAATGGGCGTGGTTTTTGAGATAATTAAAAAAAAAGGAAAATCGTTTTTATTTTTTATTTACCAAACTAGTGGCCCGATTTTCACGAAATTTTTATATATTGTGTAGAAAATTAAGAGCGTTTTTTTCTAAAAAAAAATCCAAATAATTTTATATTTAAGTAAAAAAAAATCATTTTTTTAATATTCATAAAATTTTTTTTTTTACTTGCGAGGTGGCGACACCTACCAATATCAGATATATTATGACCCATTTAATACTCTAATACATATATTTTTTTCAAAAACATTCATTTGGATCATCAGGTTAAAATAAGCGAATTTGTAACATCTCATACAATACATAGCCTTCCCTTTACTAAGTACAACATGGGCGTTTTCAAAAAAAGTTGTTGAAATGACTTTTTTTAGAAGTGGATGAAATTTGGTATTCCTGCTCAGAATCAGGAGCACTCGATTATAATAGGAGAAAAAAAATGTCTCAATATTTTTTATTCCATTACGTTACCGTTTTCATACGCGTATCTGTGGCGGTAGTGTAATGGATAACACAAAATTATATGAAAAACCAGGGACACTTTTTTTTCCATTGCAATCGAAAGCGCTCCTGATTCTGATTAGGAATACCAAATTTCATCCACATCTGACAAAAAAGTCATTTCAACATCTTTTTTTTGAAAAAGCCCACCTACGTAACATAGGATTCAATAGTAGGGTGGGTTGAAAAAAAATTTTTTTTTTATTTTCTTAGCATGGGGGTAGAATTTGTACCTTATGAAAAAAGAAAAATTTTCAAAAAAAAAATTTACTTAATATTTTGAGGTGGCCCACTCCCTTTTAAAATTAATAATCTATTAAATGAAGTAGTACCAAAAAAAATATATAAAAGGTGTTCTAGAACCTGTAGGGTCTCCCCTCGAAAGCCAATTGGAAATCAAAAGTAAAAAAAAAATAATTTTCTATTATTTTTGTAATTAATGTAAAAAATCAAAAAATGACTTCTTTCTTTTGTATTAAAATGAAAGTTATAAGTAAAAAAAAATCACAATCGACAATTTTTAGACGTCTTCCACGATGTTTGACCGAAAAAATTTTTTTTTGTTGGAACTACCTCATTTGATAAATTATTAATTTTAAAAGCGAGTGGGCCACCTCAAAATATTAGATAAAAAAAATTTTTTTTTGAAAAATTTTCTGTATTCATAAGGTACAAATTCTACCCCCATGCTAAGAAAATAAAAAAAAATTTTTTTTCACCCCACCCTACTATTGAATCCTATGTTACGTAGGTGGGCGTTTTCAAAAAAAAGATGTTGAAATGACTTTTTTGTCAGATGTGGATGAAATTTGGTATTCCTAATCAGAATCAGGAGCACTTTCGATTGCAATAGGAAAAAAAAGTGTCCCAGGTTTTTCATATAATTATGTGTTATCCATTACACTACCGCCACAGATACGCGTATGAAAACGGTAACGTAATGGAATAAAAAATATTGAGACATTTTTTTTCTCCTATTATAATCGAAAGTGCTCCTGATTCTGAGCAGGAATACCAAATTTCATCCACTTCTAAAAAAAAGTCATTTCAACAACTTTTTTTGAAAACGCCCATGTACGTAGTAAAGGGAAGGCTATGTATTGTATGAGATGTTACAAATTCGCTTATTTTAACCTGATGATCCAAATGAATGTTTTTGAAAAAAATATATGTATTAGAGTATTAAATGGGTCATAATATATCTGATATTGGTAGGTGTCGCCACCTCGCAAGTAAAAAAAAAAAATTTATGAATATTAAAAAAATGATTTTTTTTTACTTAAATATAAAATTATTTGGATTTTTTTTTAGAAAAAAAACGCTCTTAATTTTCTACACAATATATAAAAATTTCGTGAAAATCGGGCCACTAGTTTGGTAAATAAAAAATAAAAACGATTTTCCTTTTTTTTTAATTATCTCAAAAACCACGCCCATTTTGGGGCTAAAATTTGGTCAAATTACAACGTATGTAAAGACAATTATCCGAGCCAAAGGAAAACCACTTTCTCGTCAAAGGCAGTTTCGCCATCCTTACACGGCTATACCCTTTCAAATCAATTTTTGATACGATTTTTGTGAGAAGGATTCAAGAGCATACGATTCGATCCGTGAATCGTTTCAGAGAGCCTACTCCGAAGTTCGAAAATCGAAGTTCATATCGTACGTCCCTCTCGCTCTCGTATTAAATAGTATAAAAGGGTAAGAGGGACCGCACGACACGAAGTTCGAGTTTTGAGTTTCATAGTAGCCTTGCTGAGGTTTACGATCCATTACGATTCAAAGTGAAAAATCGACGAATGCCCCGCACCGGCCCCCGCCCTTGGCCCTATATACTACGAAGTGTAAAATTCGAACTCCGTATCTTGCTATCCTGCTGGCGTTAATATTATTTAAAATGAAAGTGAGAGGGACGGTACGATAAAAACTTCGAATTTCACAGTAGCCCCCTGCCCCCGCCAATCGCTACATTATCGTTGACAAAATGGCGCCTCTTGTGAAGGTAATGATAAATTATTACTTGTTAGCGCCCTTGGTGACAACAATCATATCATGTGTATATAAAATAAATAAAGCGGATTTAAGGTGAGGCCAATCAAAACAATAAAAGAAATAATTGTCCTTGTTTGTATTTGCACTTCTTTCAATGATCTTACATTGCAAAGTAAATTATTAAACTAATTTGGTATTGTCACCATAAATAATGGATAAATATCGATAGAAGCCAATGCCGTGATATTTTTTAATATCGACACGAACAGCACTACCCTGTCTGTGGCAACACTTGTGCACAATGAATTGTCAAAGTTGTCTCTCGAATTATGGCCCCGAGTTTAATATGAAATTTTAAAAATGAATGTATACATAAAAATGCATTGTTAACTAAAATCTACTTTTTCTTTTAAAGTTATGAATAAGGAGTAGTATTGTCTATAAAATAACATTATGTACATAATCTAAAACGGGTTTTATTTGATCAAATGTTTGTGGGTGTGACAAATGTTTGTAGCTCCAAAAACGTGATAATAAGTGAAGAACGATCTGAAAGCGTCGTTTATCTCCTTGAAAATTAGTTATGCAAATTTTAGTGGCTTAGTTTAAACTTTAAACTTGTCATTTTTGTTAGAAATAGAATACTGAAGACGACATTCAAAGTAAAAAAAGATTTAAAAATAAATACGGCTCAATATTTAAACCAATTATACTTATTACAATAGTATTTACACACTTCGTATTATGTATCAAAGTCACGTCACAATCAAATAGTAACTTTTTTTTATTTAATTATAGTTTGTCTATTAAGGTTGGTCAACCGTTTGCTAACTTTGCAATTTCTAGCAATACTTTCTCACCTTTATATGGTTAAATGACTCTATTTCTCAAAGAAATATTCAACTTCGAGTTTCGCTAATTTTACAATATAAGATCGTGCGACTCAAAACATCCATTAAGGTGTGCACTACTTTCAACCCATGCCTCGTTAATTCTCCATTGAACCCTAATTGAACCCTAATAAGGTGTTCAGTCGCCTTGCGCACGCCTCGCTCCCGAATATGGCGGCGTAAAACGCGGGAAATTTGACGTTTTAACGCCTCTGTGAGACCAAAGACGCTAATTTTTTAATTGGATGCTCTATCTTATCTGTGGGTTAAGTTAAGACGTGTAGAGATTGTAATTTCATGTTTTTTTTGCTATCTAGCAATTTTTTAGTAGCGGGAATGGAAAAACACACAGAATTCTTTCATGTTACAATTTTAACTATTGTTTCCAGCTGTGATACAATTCTTTGACAGTTTTTATAGAGTAACTAGCTTTTGCCTGCGGCTTCGCCCGCGTGGAATTCGGTTATCGCGCGCTTTTTTACCCCTTTAGAGGGAAATTTTATCCATTTCACCTACACAGATAATTTTTAATTGTAATCGAGAACTCATACACCTATTTTCATAGTTCTAAGTCCAGAAATAAGAAAATTTCCATACAAACTTTACCCCCCCCCATTTCACACCTTTAGAGGGGTATTTTATCCATTTCACCTAGACAGATCAATTCCAATTATGATCAAAAACTTATACACCTATTTTCATACTTCTAAGTCCATAAATGAGAAAACTGCATACAAACTTCATCCCTATATTTCACCCCCTTAGGGGATGAATTTCCAAAAATCCTTTCTTAATGCTCACTTACGTCATAAAAGGAACCCCTGTACCAAATTTCAAGTTTCTAGCCCCAGCGGTTTGGGCTGTGCGTTGATATATAACCCAGTCAGGTTTGCCTTTTATATATATAGATGTCAAAATTCCAGATTTTTGACGAACGTTAATATAGTGCCATAGAGATCATCATAAGATTACTCTAATATAGAAACAGTTGTGTCAAAGCAAGTTTTCAGCAAACGGACGCAAGTGGCCAGTTGTCGTTCATTGTTGCATTCTAACAGCGAGGCGTTTGTTCAACAGTGGCTGTCATTTCTTGTGGACATTTTTTTAAACTATCGGAATCGATTTTGCTCTTGATTCTGAATCGGACAAACCATTATTATCTGCAAAATTGCAAAAAAACGGCACACTTAAAAAAAAGACACAATTACCTCATCTGTAAAATTATTCGGTATAACGGCTAATAATTGAAAAATAATATACACAAAACGGTAAACAAGCAAACGCACTAATTGAATGCGCCCGCGCCGCCATTATAACATCATCATCGCTGACAGTAACGAATCCGCCAGATTAATCATGCTGTAAGTAGGATACGTAACGAGTTTCGTTATTAAGACCTCATGGCCACGGGATAGAGAAGAGAGAAGATGGAAAATGTATTTCTAGGTCTCCTGATGGTAAGAGATCACTACCGCCCATAAGCATCTGCTACACCAGGGGTATTTGCGTTGCCAACCTAGAGGCCTGAGATGGGATACCCCAAGAGTCAGTAATTTCAGCGGCTATCTTACTCTCCACGCCGAAACACAACAGTGCGAGCTCTGCTGCTTGACGGCAGGATTAGCGAGCAAGATGATGGTAGCAATCCGGGCGGACCTTGCACAAGCGGGCGGCGGTGATCTCTTACCATCAGGAGACCCAGTTGCTCGTTTGCCATTCAGTCGAATAAAAAAAAATGGGTCAAGGCATTATATTGTCCTTAACTGAGCATGAAACACAAATTTGGATACACGATTTTTTTCACCCTGTATATAAAGAGGCAGTTTAATTTATATCTCACGTCTGTGATATCATAGCAAGTCACCAAGTAAGTTCTTAAGAACACATGATTAATAACATTACCATTTCGGCTCAGACGTAATAAACGATTTATTAAATGTAAGTAGCGTTTAATTATAATATAACAATAAATCTCTACATCACATTCAAACTGTCATATGTGGGTACTACAAAAAAGGATAACCATAATTGCGAAGTGACGAAAATGTCAGCCATGCCCCAAAAAAACACAAGTCATTAGCAAGTTTTTGTAGTTAATTTCCGGTTTATATGATAATGACATTTTAATTATTTATTTTCTGTGCAGACAGACAGTCTTGTCTAACAAAATTTTTTTATCTTTGTTGTTAATGGTAGTGACTTATCACTATTAATGTATTAAAATGGCTTAAAACAAATGGCGAATGGTCAAAAAATATGGTGGGTCCATTTATTTTACGATTTTACTATTCGATAGCAACAGAAGTTGTCATAATATTTTTCCTAGTTTACTAAAAGGCCGATGATATTAAGTCACCACGATCAAATCGGGGACGTTCTGAAGAAAGGTCGGGTCAGGAGTAGGTACTCTAAACTGACGTGCATGGATGAAAACATTGATGAATAGCGGAAGCGAGAGTTGTATGCCAGAATCGTAGCAAGTGGAAGGATGTAGTCTCTGCCTACCCCGTTGGGAAAGAGACGTGATTTTATGTATGTATGTATATATTATATAAAGTTTAGTAAAAGCAATGAGACATTAAAAACTGATAAATAAAATCTATGCACTCAGACGGAATTTGTGCATCTTTTTTCACCTAGTACCTAAGTAATAACTGTGAAAGCCTTAAACAATAAATAGTGAATCAAATAATATATTTCGATTAATACTTAGCTTACCTATTTACTCGAAATTGGATCTCCAAGTGAGAGTGTCTTCTCGTGACTATATACGGCAGGGTTACCATAAGTGTGTGGACTCAGACCGGGACATTTTATGAAAAAGTAGTAAAGGTAGAAAAAGACAACTTTTGACACACTCATTTAATGCTAGCAATCCGCCAGTCAGGTTCTCTATTCGTAGGCGCTTTTCGCTACAAAGCGGAAAATACACGTTATAGGCTACGTTGTAGCCCAGTTATTTAGACATATTTATTATAGGTAGGTATATTATTATTTCCCGACTTCAGCCCCCTACTAAATAACTATGATTCTTAAACCGGGACAATTTGCTTATCAGGACGCCGGGACACCATGCTTCAAACTGGGACATGTCCCGGCGTACCGGGACGAATGGCAACTGGCAACCCTAATACAATACGGTATACGGTCACTGCAATATGGCTGAAACATCAAAGTCGGCCTCGATGTGGTAGATAAATCCCGAGTACTAAAATAGTTATATCCAAGTAAAAGTCTCAGTGTCATCTCCATTATGGTTCTTACCATGGAAAGGAAACTCAACGCGCTACCGGTTGTCTTAATTGAATAAAACAACCCGATACGGTGTTGAGGATACAGTGTAATCCGCAGGCATTACACGAGAAAAGTTTACGCGCTTCGCAACTACCACTCATTAATAAACAGACTAAATGAGAGTTGAAGTCGCGCACTGAGATTAAAAAAAGTCTGTATTTCAAAGTCTTTTTTTTTTTATTCGACTGGAAGGCAAACGAGCAAGTGGGTCTCCTGATGGTGAGATCACCACCGCCCCTAAACATCTGCACCATCAGGGGTATTACATATGCGTTGCCAACCTAGAGGCCTAAGTTGGAATACCTCAAGTGCCAGTAATTTCACCGGCTGTCTTACTCTCCACGCCGAAACACAACAGTGCAAGCACTGCTGCTTCACGGCATGATTAGCGACCAAAACGGTGGTAGCAATATGGGCGGACCTTGTACAAGGTCCTACCACCTGCAAACGTTTAATTAACAAAAAAAAGAGTCTAAATTTTCTGATAATCTAACTGTCGATGTCGGACTAATTAGAATTTTTTTAGGACACTTACTATTACTATACAGGGTGTAACATTCTTATCAGTCAGTGTGGGAAAGTCTGAAACTATAAGACATACGAAGATCAGTTCTTAGTACCTAACCATGTCATTGATTTTAGTAACAAGAAAAACTGCATACCATTAAAAAAAACTTGTAGGTACGAGCTGACTCGAAAATCGAACCCGGACGTTTTGAAAAATAAAACTTACGTTATTAAAGAATATGAAATACAATTCATTTTATTCATTCTAGATACCGTGTTTAATTCTACCAGTAACATTTATTGCTTATTTATGACCTACAACCACACTATCGAATTCCAAGTAGAAATAATATATGTTTCATTTTACAAAACGGCTGGGCGCGATTATCGAATGAGTAATTTTTTTTTAATGTATGAATGCAGTTCTTCTTATTACTAAAATCGATGACATGTTTCCTAAGAATAGATCTTCGCGTGTCTTATAGTTTCGGAGTATGGAGTTTTCCATACTGACGGATATGAATGTCACACCCTGTATACATGCCGTATAAGTTGTTAATAGCAATTAGAGCTTAGTGTCAAGGCAACAGAAGGCTGAAAACTAATCAGGGCACGTCTAATTTTAATTGATCTATGATTGATCGAGATTTGTAACTACACTCCAATCTATAGCACAAACTTCACACGACCATGCTAGTTAATACACTACAGATTCAATTGCAATTTTATACTTACCAATAAAAGCCATATTTTTACATATGTGTATAAGTATAAATTAAAAAATCAAAAGATATTAAATTACCTACATTAAATTAAATAATTGAAACTAAAATTAAAATTAAGAGAGTTTGCCAATTAATTATGTGAAAAAGCAAACGGTGTTATCTAAATAAATCATTTAGGCGTTATTACCATTGTGTAGCTCAATTCTACACTAGATGGCGTGAATACTGAAAAATGATTTTTTTAGATTCTCACTTTTTCAACGGGCAGTATGATCGCTTTAAGAACTAATAATAATAAAAAAACATAATTGAAAAGGTTCCCATAAAAGAAATCTGCTTCTAGGCATTTTTAACTTAATATTACTAATGGAAATTGCTTATCCTTTACTTGGCCGATATTGTGTTTTATGATATCAATCTGGGATAAATAAAACTCGGTGTAATACCTATGTAGTTGAGCTTCAAACACGTTAATATTCTTATTAGCTCAAATGGACGACCAAGTCCGCCCCCGTCGCATGAAAGGCGATTTCCAAACACATAAACAACACGTGTCGGTGGCATTCGTGTTGTCAATCGAATTACCATAGAATGTTTCGCGTCATCGTTCGCCCCTGAATTTTGGATCAACCTGTACACAAAATTCGCTAAATGAAGAAGAAAAAGTTTTTATATGAAATATTTAATTCAATTATTAAATTAAACGGTTCAACTCGCGATTAGAAGCCAGGAACGGTTCGACTAGTTTCGGTCTTTCTGGAAGAACTTTTTCATAGGTTTTCTTTTTGTATAAAAAGGGGTACCTATTCGTTAATTTCGCAACTATTCATTTCGCAAACTCTAAAACTGTAAATATTTCAGGGTCATCGTGTAGAACTCTTTAGGTTAGGTATTAGTAAACCTTAAATAGATCTTTCGAAAATATCAAAATTAGTCGGACCGAATCTGGGTTATAATCGTGAGTTGAACTGTTTTTACTTTTCAATATGTCTCAGGAGTGTTTAAATAAATAATTATTTTTTTATTTCATCAGAGATGCAATGGTCAAAGTGGCAGAAACCCTTGCAGCCCGGAACATTTCTAGTAGTTTTTTTGTACAAAATAAAGTCTTTGAATTAAAATTACCGTAAAATAAAATACAGATATAATTATTAAAGCAGATGGGTCACTCAAGTGTTATGGTCGCGGTATGCTAGCAGCATTTAAGGTCGCATGGAGGCTTGAAATAATAATATTACAATGTACATGACATAAACACGTCGGATTAACAAAAAACTGGTTTATTTTGATGTAATCGAAATTTTATTAAGTTTTTTCAAAAGTATTAATGAATTAGCTGAATCAAAATCGGAGGCCGTATTGCCTAATGTTTTTGACACTCGTGATCGTAATCAAATGACATATTTCGCATACAAAGCTGTCATTTTATTGCGATCGCGAGTGTCAGAAACATTAGGCAATAAGGCCTCTGTTTGTAATTAGACCGTCTTAATTTAAAAAAAAAAATCTTTACTATTTTCCGAGAAATTCCACGAAAAAACACGCACATTAAATGACAGAATGTTTTATAAAGCTCACTTTTCGTTCAACAAAAGAGTGTTACTTTCACCCGAACAATGGGTATCGACAAGCGCACAATGATTCTGTTTAACTGCATAACATTACTTTAGGGACTACCGCAAGTGTTAGGTCACAAATACTTGGTATTTTTGTGGTATTAAAATACTAGGGTACCTGGAGGTTTAACTATCAAAACAAAGTTTACAATGGCACTTTTAAAATATATTTTATACCTAGTTTAAAACAGTAGGTCTGTACTTTTAAATACCTACTGTTAACTTTTTTATGACATGATTATGGTGGAAGAAATAACGACCAGAGCAAATTTTTTGGTACAAATCGGGCCCAATCATTTCATACAAGTCGGAAATATTGTCATACAAAATTTGCCAAATACTTATACTTTCTTCAGGGTCATGCTTGATGGCAATACATATAAGTATGTGATGCAAAAAACGCGATTTAAGCACATTTTTCTATATTTAAAAGTAAATTTACTACAACATTTATATTTACTGCAGATATTACCAATTTTTCATTGTTTGTTGTATATTTTAACGTCTCCAAAGGTAAGAATTCATATACATATTACTTATCTATGTGCATTGTTCTCCTCTCATAAGATCAGATTACCTGAAAGAGATCCATTTCAGGATAAGTTCACCCTTCTACTGCTATCTGTCTATCTTTTTGTTGCTACGAGCAATTAAGAGTTGTTACTTACAGGTAAATAACCTATTATTCCAACCAAGTATTTTTCCCTGGGACTTTTCCCAACCCTAAACATACAATGCAGTTGCATGCGATGCAAATGCATCGCCTTATTTGAATTTACACATGTTACAGGTTAATTTTCGTGTTCTGTCCGTCTGTCGCCGATTTACAAGTTAAGTTGTTACGTAATAAATAACTGCGGTCGTGGCTGTATGCGTTCCCACAGAAATTAAAAGAACGACGAAAACTCTAGGGCCATTTCTATTAAAATTGACCAGATGAGATAATTTACGGATATTCAGTATCTATAACGACTATGAGATAAAATTATAAGAAATTATATGATACGTAATGTGTGACAGTATTATAACTACACTGGCGAGTAAAAATAACTGCCTCTTTGCATGGAAAAAATCATATTAAATGTCTCTTTTTATGTGCTACGCTCATCTGCATTCATGCTGGACATCAGCCGTGGCCGGTTTTAGAATGGGACGTAAAATCATCCGTAAGACAGCCGGTGACATTGTTGGCACTTGAGGTATTCCATGTTAGCTTAGGCCTCTAAGTTGGCAACGCATCTGCAATACGCCTGGTGTGGCAGGTGTTTATGGGCGGTGGGGATCTCTTACCATCAGGAGACCCATTTGCTCGTTTGCCATCTAATCGAATAAAAAAAAAGCAATTATTCATCCAAACACTGGGCACAGGCCTCCTCTCGGAATGCGAGGGCTTAGGCCGTAGTTCCCACACGGGCCCAGTGCGGATTGGGAACTTCACACGCACCATTGACTTGCTTCGCAGGTTTGTGCAGATTTCCTCACGATGTTTTCCTTCACCGCAAAGCTCGTGGTGAATTTCAAATGTAATGTCGCACATAAATTCCGAAAAACTCAGAGGTAGGTACGAGCCGGGGTTTGAACCCACGACCTTCTTCTTGAGAGAACATAGGTCAAACCACTGAGCCACTATACTTACGTTTTTAATTTACTACCTACAAATTTGGGTCATAAAGCCGTAACACTACCACGCGCGT
Source organism: Choristoneura rosaceana (assembly GCA_037349165.1). Classification (NCBI taxonomy): domain Eukaryota; kingdom Metazoa; phylum Arthropoda; class Insecta; order Lepidoptera; family Tortricidae; genus Choristoneura; species Choristoneura rosaceana. The sequence goes on along the minus strand of JAZBNJ010000012.1, from coordinate 2,992,846 downwards.
TATGTTACTTTACTAACGAGAATACACTGTTATTACTAAAGGAACATTTACAATGCCCTTGTATAAATTAAACTTTTCATGTGAGGCAATTTCGGATACTTTTATGGGTGCCATAGAAAGAGTGTGTTGTTAGGTGATTTGTTGGTTGTCCGAGAAACCAGTGTCGGATATAGTAGCTGCTCTGTTTAATAGAGCTAATATTATGTTAGAAATAGGCGAAAGTGATACTTTACATTTGTATAAGTATAGTTCAAGGTGGATCGCAAACTACGGGTTTTTTTCTTTCAGCTGGGAATAAAATAAAAATAAAAGTTTTCTGATTTATTTGTCCATTATTTTATTATGAGAGGGAGGAAAACGAGCAACTGAGTCATCTGATGGGAAATGAACACCACTTATCGTCACTAACAAAATTTAGTCACTAAAAAACTTTGAAGTTTTTTGTGATTTTTCAGTAAATGAGCCAAACGCAAGCAAAAACGCCATCTAGTATTCGCCTGTCAAAAAACTCTCATTTGAAATTATTTTTGTAATATATAAATCCATACTAATATTTAAAATGCGAAAGTGTGTATGTTTGTATGTTTGTGTGTTTGCGTGTTTGTCCGTCTTTCACGTGGAAACGGACCGGCAGATCGACGTGATTTTTGGCATAGAGTTAGTTTATGGACCCGAGAGTGACATAGGCTACTTTTTTATCCCGAAAAAAAACGCACAGTTCCCGAGGGAAGAGCGCGCGATAACCGAATTCCGCGCGGGCGAAGCTGCGGGCAAAAGCTAGTAATATTATAAATGCGAAAGTAACTCTGTCTGTCTGTTTGTCTGTTACGCTTTCACGTCGAAACTACTGAACCGATTTTGATGAAATTTGGTATATAGGTATTTTGAGCCCCAAGGATCAACATAGGATACCTTTTATTCCGGTAGAGGGCGCCACCGCGCGATAACCTAGATCCGCGCAGACGAAGTCGCAGGCATAAGCTAGTCAGGTATAAATGCGAGTTTGTTTTAAACTTTAAGTACTTCTTTCTCAAGCTGTAGGGACATAAATTCGATTCATAGTATTCTTCAAACGACTTTTTGAAATTAAGTAAGTAACTATATGGGACAGTGACGTTTGGAAAAACTATACCAATTAGTTACCAAACCCCCGTAATAAATTAAGGGAGTTAAACGTTGATTACCAAGGATTTAAGGACGAAAACATTATTGATTTAAGAATACAATAAATTTTGACTAATTAGAATGTATCGCTAAGAATAATTGATGATGACAGTTAAGACGGGACCACCAAAACTTTGACAGCTGTCGTTTTTTTATTGAATTGATGCCCACTTGTCAACTGTAAATTGATAGGTAACGAAATAGAAGCAGAAAAAAGAAAACAACACAAAAGAATGAAATTACAAAGGACCAATTATTGTCTGTTTATTTGTTTACAAATGTGTCAGTACTAAGTTAATATTTTTAGGGTTCCCTGGGGCGACATGACAGAATTCACTATGACACACCCAGTAAACTAATATAAAATAATTTCGATCAATCGCCCTTACTTAGTTTTTGTATCTTTTGAGAACACAATTAATACTTAGTTTTTGAGCTTCACTTTTACTTCACATGTGATCTTTACATTCATACTTGTTTGAACTACGACATTTGAATATTGAAAATAATTAGCAAAACCGAATTGGGCAAGATATAGGTTTCACTTACAGTTTGTTCTGGCTCTATTCCTCAGTCCCAGGGACACATTTAAGACACAATCACAGCACTTTCAGAGTTTTTTATGAATAATTTAAAAGAGCGCGCGCCGGCCGGCATACATTTCGAGCTGTCAATTTTGCGCAACTGACTGGTGGCGCCGCCGTGCGGGAGAAAGCGGAAAGTTCATTCAGCCAGTATGTTTTTGTAATGTGCAGGAGGTTTTAATGCACATATTACTAATTATATCTGCCCAATGTAACGTACATAAACCCCCCACCGGGAATCTACCCCAGATTCCCCAGTTTACAAACCAAACCAGGGATGGTATTGAATAAGGTAAGTGGACTGTATAGTGTAAGTATTTGTTGACTTAGTGAACTAAACACGTGTAGCTGTAAATTGAGTAAAATAAATGACTTATTTCGAACCTAAAATTGTCATAAATTTGACACCTTCTTGCGTCAAATTCATGCAAAGAAACAAAGGAAAATAAAAATTATGCTGAATCCAATTCCATTGGAAGTGGACTAAGCTTTACAACGGGTCGCGTGTATTCGCCATTCTGGGTTTTTACTTTTACCACCCGTACAACTCCATCAGCTCCTGGATAAAGTTCCGTCACGCGACCGAGAGGCCATTGAAGCGGAGGAGCGTCAGCGTGAATAAGAACGAGTTCGCCAACTTGAATATTACGACTATTCCTATGCCATTTTTGTCGCTGTTGCAGCGTGTGCAGATAATTGTTTCGCCACAATTTCCAAAATTGTTGGGAACTTTGTTGTACTAGCTGCCAGCGAGTTAGTCCGTAAGTTGGTTCGTCTAAGAGATCATACTCTGGAACGGCTAATAGAGAACGACCCACTAAGAAATGGCCGGGCGTGAGCGCCTCGTACTCGGACGGGTCACTCGACGCACTTGTTAAGGGGCGAGAGTTCAGCACTGCTTCAACACGAGCAAAGAGAGTGCTTAACTCTTCGAACGACAGCGATCGCGTACCCACGACGCGCTTTAGAAGGAGCTTGGCCCCTTTTATGGCACTTTCATACATCCCACCGAAATGGCTTCCAGTAGGCGGATTGTAAGTCCATTTAACACTACGATTGTTGAAACCGGTTAAAACATCTTCAGTACTTTGATTAAAAAAGTTAGTGATTTCCGCGAGTTGCCTACCAGCGGACACGAAGTTTTTTCCGTTGTCGGATACAACGGTTTGACATAAGCCACGTCTAGCAGTGAAACGATCGAAAGCTGCGAAAAAACATTCAGTTGAAAGTGCACTGAGAACCTCAGTGTGTACCGCGCGAGTTGAAAAGCAGACGAAAATTAAAAGATACGACTTTGAAATTTTCGCATTACGTCTGTTACTCTCTTTCGTATAGAAAGGACCGCCTACGTCAACACCGACAGTGTGAAAAGCATGGATACCTTCAATGCGGAATTTCGGTAAGTTGCCCATGATAGGCTGTACGTGTGAAGGATTGACTTTGAAACACCTAATACATTTCCTAAAACGAGATCTTACAACGCATTTTCCGGCAATAATCCAGTATTTCTGACTGATTACACTGTGCAATGTACGCGGACCGATATGTAAATAAATTTTATGAAAATAGTCGATAAGAATATTTGTAAAGTTGCACCTTTTAGGAAGCAATAATGGATACTTCTTTTGATACGGTAGGTCGGCGAAAGACAACCTACCCCCCACCCTGAGAAAACCGAGGGGGTCGACATAAGGTGCTAACCTTTTGAGTGATGAACTACAGCTGTAACCATTGGAAATTGCTTGGATATCAGCTGCAAAATGCTCTCGCTGAACGGATTTAATGAGCACATCGTGTGCGTTCTTTAAATCTGATAGAGACGAAGGACCCGTGTTCCTATTAGATTTCGTCGATCTACAATTGTTAATAAATTGAAAACAACGAGCTAAGACCTTTTGAAGTTTGCTAAAACTCGAATATTTTTCAGTTAAATCACAAACAAGATTTGAGTCACGTGTTGTATTTTGCACGCTAGTTTGAGCCAAAGTCGCGCATGGAATTTTGAGTTCTGGCACATTTGCCGATTTGAATTGATCAATTGATTTTACTGGCCAATTCTCTCTTGGTGCGTGTAGCCAGTTCGGTCCCCCGAGCCACTCCGCTGTCGCTAGCAGCACGGAGGGCAGCGCTCCGCGCGAGCACACGTCAGCGGGGTTGGCCGCGCCGCTCACGTGAAACCAACAATCGCTTTGCACGGTCTCCAAGATTTTGGAGACACGTGAAGCCACAAAGGTTTTGAGGTTGTAACTGGGTGTATTTAACCAACTCAGCACCACAGAGGAATCGGTAAACAAGAGTATTTCATGAACAGGAATTCGTTCAGACAATATTGACTTCGTATATTTGACTAACTTGACTAACAAATGCGCAGCCATTAGCTCGAGACGTGGAATGGTCACTGTCTTCAAGGGTGCAACCTTGGATTTTGCAATGACCAGACTGACCTTCGAATCACCTTGATCGTTAAAACTACGCAAATAGATGACCGCAGCTATTCCTTGAACTGAAGCATCGCAGAATCCTAGTATCTGGTAGTAGCAGTGCTGCTTGACAGTAACCTGGCGCTCGTGGCTAAAATTCGACAACAGCGGGAGCTCTGACATGTAGGTGAGCCACTCCTTTTCTAGTTCCGGAGGCAGCCGCTCATCCCAACCCAGCTGTTGGAGCCAGAGTTTCTGCATGAAGCATTTCGCGTAGAATATGCAGGGAGCCACGAAACCTAAGGGATCATATTGGCGACCTATCTGTGACAAGACACTGCGCTTGGTGATCGCCTGTGAAGCTGGAAGTGGATGGAATATGAAGGAAAACACATCTTCGGCGGGTCGCCACTGCAGACCTAAAACTTTTATGGACAGGTCCTTGTCATCCTCGAATGCAATGGGCGTTTCGCGGTGATCAGATGGAACCCGAGCCAGTACCTGGGGACAGTTGCTGGCCCACTTACGAAGCAGAAATCCTCCTCCACTCAGCAACTCTAATAGTTCATCCTGTAGCCTAGCTGCTTCATCATAGCTGCTCACTGACCACAAAAGGTCATCGACGAAGAAACCCTTTTTTAGAACCTTGCTCGCTAAAGGATACTTCTCGCAGTCGTCGTCAGCCAGCTGATGCAGGACTCTGATCGCTAGGTACGGACTGCTAGCAACGCCGTATGTGATCGTGTTTAACTCATACACTTTTAAAGGTTGATCAGGTTGAAACCTCCACAAGATGTGTTGGTAATTGCGTTGAGATTTTTCGATCAAGGTCATTCGAAACATTTTACAAATATCACTTGACAAGCAAATTTCGTGTATACGAAAATTTATTAAAATCTCGTTAATATCTGCCTGAAGCTTAGGACCGGCGTAAACAACTGAATTCAAAGAATTATTATTTGTCGTTTTGCATGAGGCGTCAAAAACTACTCGGAGTTTTGTCGTGGTACTTGACGGTCGGAGAATACAAAAGTGAGGAATTATGTACTTAGAATCCACAGTACCAAAATCACCTACGCAAGTCATGTGACCAAGGCTTTCGTATTCGGACATGAATTTATTATATTCTTCCTTAAGTTCCGGAAGACGATTCAGCTTTGTTTCTAAATTGTTGAAACGGCGTAACGCTTGTGGAGTCGAATCGCCGAGATCAAAACTGGGTTTGAACGGGTACTTCACTGTATAACGTCCCGTAGTATCGCGACTGTGTTCGTTATGAAACAATTGTTCGACATACAAATCTTCTGGTTTTTTAGTGACGTCATACGGCACGTTTTCAGTCTCCCAGAAAGAGTTCATTATTTTATCGATACTACTCGTTTTATTAGCAGAGAACAAGTTGAGCGAGGCTGTATTCGACTCACAATCGTCACTCAGTACTGTCTGACCAGTAATGACATATCCGAATATGGAATGCATCGCGACGGGCAAACCCGGGTCACGCGGTAGTATATTTTGACCGTCATAAATGTAGGGAAACAAGTCACCTGCGATTAACAAGTCAACTGGAGTCGCCGAAAAGTAGCTCGGGTCAGCTAACTCGAGATTTTTGAAATTATTGATAACTTTGTTTGACAAGGTTACTGTAGGTAAGTTGCTAGTTATGTTACTTACGACAACAGTATCAGTGCTAAGCACCGGACCAGATGAGTTTCGTGGTTTAATTGAACATGTAACCAGACCGAAATCTTGCACTGGCGCACCTCCCAGACCCATGGGTTCAAACTGACACTTGCGTCGAGACAAACCCAGGCGCTGGGCACACTCTTTTGTCATATAACCGGACATGGCACCGCTGTCGATGACTGCACGCACGGCGTGGTAAGTTCCCCATCGATCTGCGACGTGCACCATGGCAGTGCCTAACAGCACGGTTGAATTTGACGAACAAGTCAAGCCGACGTTTGGCATTGAACTTTGACTTTGAATTTGACCATTTGAAACGTTTTGAATACTTGAAATGTTTTGACCACTTGAAATGTTTTGACTACTTGAATCGTTTTGATTAATTGACGAATTTTGAACAGTTGGAACTGTATCTAAATGAATACTGTGATGGTGCGGTTGTTTACACAGCACACAACGCACTTTTGACGTACACTCGGACAACGAATGCTGACGAAAACAATTTTCGCATAATTGAAGCTGTTTCACTTTGTCAAGACGCTGCACCGGTGTTAAATCAAAAAACTCGAAACATCGATAAGTTGAATGCGGTTTGTCGCAAAATAGACATCTATTTGATCGTTCGCTATTATTCTTACTCACAGCTGACAAGCACGGCTTTTGGAACTGCTTCGGTGCACTACTGTAATTAGCAGCATTATTATTATTTGTTCGAACAAAATTCGGCTTTGCAGTGGTGTTAGGAACACTCTTAGGCGTAAACTGAATTTTTGGTGTACTAATTTTAGCCTCAGACATTTCCAAAACACGCGCCTGTTTCTCCACGAAATTAATCAGCTGTTCGTAAGTAGGTATATCGGTTTGATCTACGGATTGTTCGAATTCGCGCCTAGTGACGGGGTCTAAATTTCGCAATCCCATATAAAACAGTATGAAACTCGATAGGTTACTGATTTTCAAAAGTTTCAATGCTTTAACACACTCTTGATACGTTTGTAAAAATGTGTTTAGACCAGTAGCCGACTCTGTTGACAAAGGCTTAAATTGAAACAGCCGATCTAAATAGCTCGTAGCTAAGGCACGCGTGTTCTCAAATTTTTTGACTAGCAAAGCCCATACTATCGGATAATTATCGGCCGTTACTGGCATCCCTTTGACCACAGTCAATGCCGGACCGCTGACTGCGGAGAGCAGGTAATAAAACTTCTCAATGTTCGTAATATCATTGTTATTATGAATTAAACTCGTAAACGTGTCATAGAATGTTTGCCAGTTTTCTAATTTGCTATCAAAATGGAACAATTCTAGTTTAGGCAGCCGCGGCTTAGCCGACCGCGAGTCTGGCCCGGCAGCGCCTGGGCCGCGGCCCGCGGAGCGCGACGAAGGTCCGCTACCGCTGCCGTCACACGATTGCCAAGTGTCGCTATTAGCCTCCGCTACACTCAGAATACGGAAATACATGTCGTCAAAGGTTTGAATTTCCTGATAATTTGGTTTAAATTTCGGGTTTTGTTTCTTATTATAAGAATTTAACTCGAATATGCATTGTTCGAAACATTCCCGAGTCGAATGAAGTTCTTTGAGTCGCAAATTAAATTCGGATAAACGCTCTGGTGGAGTTGATTTGGATAGTTCAAATAACGTTTGACATCGTATAAAAAGCAGTTCTTTTTTGTTAATAAGTTGTTCGACATCAAATTCTTTCTCGTCCATTTCGAATTCAAAACAAAAGACGCGCGCGACGCGTTGCAAAGAACGAAAATTGAAAACGTTTGTTTTATACGTATTATTCTAGGTAAATAAATAACTTAGATTAGAAATAAGCCTGTTACCTTAAAACTGCGTGAAATGTGTGTTTTATGTGTATGAATGTGTATTTAGTTTGCAAACTGAGGATGCGGTTCGATTGACCAAAATGTTTGAACTACGACATTTGAATATTGAAAATAATTAGCAAAACCGAATTGGGCAAGATATAGGTTTCACTTACAGTTTGTTCTGGCTCTATTCCTCAGTCCCAGGGACACATTTAAGACACAATCACAGCACTTTCAGAGTTTTTTATGAATAATTTAAAAGAGCGCGCGCCGGCCGGCATACATTTCGAGCTGTCAATTTTGCGCAACTGACTGGTGGCGCCGCCGTGCGGGAGAAAGCGGAAAGTTCATTCAGCCAGTATGTTTTTGTAATGTGCAGGAGGTTTTAATGCACATATTACTAATTATATCTGCCCAATGTAACGTACAATACTAATATTATAATTGCGAAAATGTGTTTGTGTGTTTGTCTGTCTTTCACGCCGTAAATGCGAAAGTGTGTGTGTTTGTATGTTTATGTGTATGTTTATCCGTCTTTCACGTCGAAACGGACCGGCGGATTGACGTGATTTTTGGCATAGAGATAGTTTATGGGCCCGAGAGTGACTTAGGCTACTTTTTATCCCGGAAAATGCACAGTTCCCGAGGGAACAGCGCGCGATAACCGAATACCACGCGGGTGGAGCCGCGGGCAAAAGCTAGTACATATGTGGGATTGGAAGCGTGATTCGGAACGTAAGGAAATGTGTGAGAGAGAGAGATGAATGAAAGAGCGAGAAAGCGAGATGGGTAGATGGGTGTGCACGCGCTAACGAGCTGCATGTATAATTTTCTATTTTTTTTGCAAAAACTTAATAAAAAATCGATTTATCGAGCCTCCGAGTTCTTATTTGTGTATTCCCGGTCCTACATTTTGGGGGCTCGTCCGGGATACGCAAAATAAGACATACGACGACGCGACTAAGACGAACGACAGCGGCGGTTAACCTAACGGTACATGTGCCACGCCGACGCCCATCTCAACGACGCACAAATTGAAGACGGAAGACGTTTATACGACGAGACGACGAATGATGGGGAAAGAAAATCGACGGCAGAGTCGGCAAGACAGCCCAGAGGAGCCCGAGAGTGAATCCGGTGGACGCGCGATGTTGCATATGATGGCTGACCTAATCCCGGCGTTCAGCGGGCGGGATAAGACTTATGCGGTCACTAGATGGATAGAAGACGTTGAAGATCATGCTGAAATTTTCGGATGGACCCCGCTGCAGCAGTTGCTGGTAGCGAGGCGAGCGCTAACGGGGACCGCGGCATTGTGGTTACGCGCGGAGCGACCGCACAAATCATGGTTGGAGCTAAAGGCGGCTCTCGTCAAAGAATTGACAGATTCCATGGATGCGAAGGCGATCCACGAGATGATGAGTGCTAGAAAAAAACAACGTGACGAGTCGTGTCTAGATTATATGCTCGTCATGAAGGAGCTGGGCAGACGTGGTAAAATGGCGGATTACGTGGCTATCAAATATATCGTGGATGGAATCGTGGACAGAGAACAAAACAAAATAATGCTGTACGGCGTAACTAGTTACAGTGATTTAAAAGAAAAATTGAAGATTTATGAAACAATTAAGGAAAAAACGAAGCATGAGGTCGAAGGGCAACGGCAACGCAACGTATCAAGCTCAAACACGCAAACGCGAAGCCAAGTTGAAGCGAGAAAATGCTATAATTGTGGAGAAAACAAGCATATTTCGGCAGAATGCCCGCATAGAAACAAAGGTGCGAAGTGTTTTAATTGCAATACTTTCGGACATCTTGCCTCGCAGTGTGGTGTGCGACAAGGAGGGAGCGGCGATCGCAGCGACGTTGCAGCTACTACAAGTCAACATAAGCCGTACTTCCGCCGGATGCAAGATGGCAACAGGGCGCGATCGAACTCTGCATCTGCGCGCATCCCTAGCAAGCAAACTTCGGCAACGTTTTGCTGCGAATGTGATTGTGAAACGGAACGTACGCCGGCGAATGAGGCAGATGGCAGCACTGGCGATAATTACCAAGATGGCGGCGCCCGCGACGGCTACGACACTGACCCGGCTGACGTCTTGAATGTAAACATTGGAGAAAAGTTTCACAAGAAACCTATTAAATCACTGGAAATATGCGGAAAAACCATTGACGCTTTAGTTGATTCGGGCAGTGACGTTAATCTAATGTCAGTTGAGTGCTATCGTAGTTTAGGGTCGCCCAAAAGTGTAAAATCGGACGTTGTGTTGACAGGACTTGGCGCTAAAAAGGTTTGTGCTTTGGGATTGTGTACCGCGACAGTGCGTGTTGATGGCCAAACATTTAAAGACACTAGTTTTCATATCGTATCCAAAGATGTAATGCCGTACTCGATAATAATTGGACAGAATTTCTTACAACACACTGTAATGGTCATGGATAACAATAAGGTGTTTTTGTTACCTGCTAATGAAGAATGGTTCCGAAACGTTATGTGTTTTGTGTCTGATCTTGATATTATAGGTGGTGAAATTAGCCCAGCCACGCAGCAGCTTGTGAGGCGTATGATGACGTCGTACGTGCCCGTCAAAACAAAGGAGGCACCGATTGTGCTTCAAATTCATCTCAAGGACGATGTGCCAGTCGCCCAGAGGCCTCGGCGGCTCGCACTCAAAGAACAGCAGGAAGTAGATGCACAAATAAAACAATGGCTGGATGAAGGCATTATTCGGCGGAAACTGAACACGAAGCACTAGAAAAACTGAATGAGGTTCTGCAGACTGCATCTGACTATGGCCTAAATATTAACTGGAAGAAAAGCCAGTTAATGGTACGGAGAGTAGAATACTTGGGACATCTTATAGAAAATGGAGAGATCAGGCCATCAACAGGAAAAACCGAAGCAGTCTCACGTTATCCAGAACCAAAAGATATTAAACAACTACATAGTTTCATTGGGCTCTGCTCTTATTTTCGAAAGTTCATTCAGAATTTTGCACTCATAGCAAAACCATTGACAGACTTACTAAAAAAGAATGAAGTCTTTCAGTTTAATGATGAACACAGGAAAAGCTTCAACACTTTGAAAGAAAAACTGACTTCAAGCCCAGTCCTTACAATATTTAATCCCAGACTGAAAACAGAGCTGCATACAGATGCATCTAGTGTGGCATACTCGGCCATTCTACTGCAGCAATGCATTGAAGATGGAGACTTGCACCCTGTACACTACTTCAGCCGTAAGACTAGTGAAGCCCAAAGCAAATACAGCAGCTATGAACTGGAAGCGTTAGCGATTGTGGAAGGTGTTAAGAAATTTCGCCATTATTTATTTGGATTTCATTTCAAAATAGTGACAGACTGTAAGGCATTTGAAATGACATTAAAGAAGAAAGATCTGGCTATGTCAACTAGAGTTGCTAGATGGATCATACTGCTACAAGACTATGATTTTGAAGTGGAACACCGTGAAGGGTCAAAAATGCGACACGTTGACGCTTTGAGCAGGTACCCATATGTAGGTGCAGTATTTGCAGATCTACATGATGGCATAAGGTATTCACAGGACTGTGATGATGGTTTAAAGGCCATAAAGGAAATAATGAAAGAAAACAGTTTTGAAGACTATGTCCTTGACAATGGGCTGCTGTACAAAGGCCTTGAGAAGCGGCTAGTTATTCCAAAGACACTAGAAACTGAAATCATTAAGCGAGCTCATGATAATGGCCACTTCTCCAAGAAAAAAATGATGCAGATCATTAGCAAGGATTTTTATATACCACACTTAGAGAAGAAAGTTGAAAATTTCATACTTACCTGTATCCCGTGTTTGTTGGCAACCCGAAAAGAAGGAAAGCAAGAAGGATTTCTCAACCCTATAGAGAAACAGGATACGCCGCTGCACACACTACATATTGACCATGTTGGACCAATGACAGAGACAAAAAAGCAGTATAATTACATCTTTACTGTAGTGGATGCTTTCACCAAGTTCACATGGATTTTCCCTACTAAGAGCACCACAAGCAAAGAAGCCATAGAAAAATTGAAAGTTCACCAACAACACTTCGGAAATCCTGCCAGAATAATTTCAGACAGAGGGGCAGCATTCACAAGCCAGGAATTTAAAGAATATTGCCAACAGGAAGGCATATCGCATGTCAAGATTACTACAGGCATTCCGAGGGGTAACGGCCAGGTAGAGCGGATTCAAAAGAATATTGTCTCTATACTTACTAAGATGTGCATTGAAAATCCAGCCCTCTGGTACAGACATGTGAGTCGCGTTCAGAGAGCCCTTAACAGTACATACCACCGGAGCATCAAAATGTCACCATTTGAACTACTCACTGGTACCAAGATGAAATGTAGAGAAGATATAGAGGTATACAACCTATTGGAGCAGGAGATGGTGGCAACTTATATGACAGACAGAGAGGAACTGCGGATGAAAGCCAAGCAAGAAATATTGAGAATTCAAGATGAAAACACCAAGACTTACAACAAGAACCGGAAGGCGAGCCGACTCTACGCGGTTGGAGACGTCGTCGCTATTAGAAAAACTCAATATGGGGTATGTACAAAAATTAAACCTAAATACCTAGGACCCTACAAGGTGGTCGCCGTAAAAGGCTGCGATCGGTATGAAGTCGAGAAGCTGGACAGCCTGCGGGACGGCCCTCTGAGGACCAGCTCTGCTGCAGACTCCATGAAGCCCTGGCCGACGAATGACGACTCTGGTAGCGAATGAGGTTTGTTGTTGGTGCCTATTCTTCTCAATAACCATTAGTAACACCACCAATGTGATTCCATGACCATCTGCATAGTGTTGTTCGAGCTGCTGTTGTTGTAGGTTGATATATGTCTTTCTGATTGTATTCCATTGGCCAGTGTCCTTGATATTTTTGGTTATGTACTATAGCTTTATATAACAACAAAATACCTCTCAGTAAGTTGGGTCATATCTGGGTTATTTACAGTAACTTTGTTCCTGATTAATACTGCATATTGCATATGTGCCAAGATAATGTTCTTATTTTCACTACTATAATGTAATAAAATAATTATGTAACCATCGCCAGGGGACATGTACTCCCATGTCTCTGGGAATAGGTAGAGAACTCTTGGAGTTGTACCGAATATTTCCTATTAAATTGTTAATATGGTTAATTACTTAGTTATTAGTTATTTAGTTTGTTTTCTGCTGATGTTAAGTCTGAGGACAGACTGATTGCAGGATGACCGAATGTGGGATTGGAAGCGTGATTCGGAACGTAAGGAAATGTGTGAGAGAGAGAGATGAATGAAAGAGCGAGAAAGCGAGATGGGTAGATGGGTGTGCACGCGCTAACGAGCTGCATGTATAATTTTCTATTTTTTTTGCAAAAACTTAATAAAAAATCGATTTATCGAGCCTCCGAGTTCTTATTTGTGTATTCCCGGTCCTACACATATACCTATAAATCATTGTGAAACTCAGTTTAACATGTTAACAAGTGTGTGGAAACTTAAATAGGTAAATAAATTTTACAGTGTTTCGTTCGCACGTTTCACCGTTCATTGGTTTTTAAGATGTCAGTCGTTAATTGCTTTCAAAGATAGAATTACAGCCATGTTCGTTAGATATGTGTAACAGATAGCGCTGTCCTTGTCAGTAATTAAATGCATGTTATGCTTACATTGTGCAGTCGGCTAAGTTAGTGTAAAACGGCTTAGAAAGCGCAAGTACAGTCTCACAAGGTTTCATGTAGAATTGAAGTTAAATTCGACCTTGTGCTACCAATACACGTTTCAGTTTTGAGAAAATAAACGCACATTAAGTATTAGTTATGTTTTACGAGTGTGTGTTACTAATTCATTTATTAACTAATTTTTTATCCTAAATTCTTATCTAATTTTTCATTATTAAAATTATATAAATCATCTATATAAAAGCTACTTAAATGTAGGTAGTCAAATAATTCCTAATTATACAAGCAAAAATCTACAGTCCGCTTTTTATTCAAAACCGCGTCTCGAAGAAACTAGAAGTCACAAGTTTAGGGATTTTACAACGAGTAACAGCACAGAATAAGTTATACTACAAGTAATAGTGCATTTCTGGCGTAAGGTGCTTGCAAAAACAAAAACCGCAATTATTTTATACTAGTGTTTACCCGCGGCTTCGCACACGTAAATCATTAGGTCTAGTAGCTGAACTGAAATTACAGGATTTTTGAAAATTCCCGTGTGAATTCTCGAAAATTAAATTATTGTTTTCACTGACGTTACACTAAAAACAATCATGGTCAAATTTCATGACTCTAAGCCCAGTGGTTGTTGTTTCGAGATTTTACCCCTATCCCGTGGGAACATCGGGATAAAAAGTAGCCTATTATTTTCAATATCTTTTTTTTTTGTTATGCTATGTTACTTTGTCACGAATAAATGATTTCTTTCTTTCTTTCTTTCCTATGTGTTATTCCAGACATCCAGCTACCTACATACCAAACATGACTCTAAGCCCAGCGGTTGTTATTTAGAAATTTTATCCCTTTCCCGTGAGAACATCGGGATAAAAAGTATCCTACGTTTAATCCAGGTTATAATTAACTCTTTGCCAAATTTCATCTAAATCCGTCCAGCCTTTTCAGGTTGCATTACATTGCGGCGCTAAATTGAGTACTACAAACTCGTTGGCTTCACGGCCTCGCAATGTAATGCTTCTTGCATGATTTTTCCCAGAGGTTTCAACTGGGCTTGCAGTTTTTTTCATCCGCATGGTAGGCCCCGCAGCCAAGTTAAACGCATTCCTAATACAACGAGTGTGGTTTATGGATGCACAGACCGACAAAGGCTGATAGACTTAACTGACGCTGGCTTAGCCCGGGGCCTATTAATGACTGGCGCCACTGTTTAAAGTCACGATGACAAAAGGTAAATGTATTAATATTATAAATGCGAAAGTGTGTTTGTATGTTTGTGTGTTTGCCCGTCTTTCACGCCGTAACGGAGCGACGGATCGATGTGATTTTTGGCATAGAGATAGTTTATGGGCTCAAGAGTAACACAGGCTACTTTTATCCCGGAAAAATGCACAGTTCCCTAGGGAATAGAGCGCGATAACGGAATACCACGTGGGCGGGCCGTGGGCAAAAGCTAGTACCTATAGAATAATGATATCGATAGAAAAAAAGTCAAAAGAAAATAAGGGCCACTTGAGTTTCATCATCATTATCATCTTATCCTACATATGTCCCACTGCTGGGCACAGGCCTCCTCTCAGAATCAGAGGGGAATGCAGATTGGGAACTTTACACACACCATTGAATTGCTTCGTAGGTTTGTGCAGGTACATATTTGCGTTTTTATCTAAATAAATTCAATTGAAAAGTATTTCTATTGCATTGTGTTGTATTAATAAAACCATTTTTAGGCAACCAAAATTACGTTTCCAATTAGTTCAATTTCTATTCCTACGGGCCTAAATTTTACTGACATAAATACTAGCTAGCTAGTGTTCTTGTCTAGAATTGATATTATTTTTATGAGTAAAGGAGTATCTTTATAAATATATCGATAAAACGTATAAGTATCAAACGCAGTAAATCTGTCCGCGGAACGGTTCCATCTCACACCAAAACAACACTCAATTACCACATTAATGTGAAAGCGTAATTTCAAACTGTACCGCGTGTCAATATTTATCCCAACGCATTGTGCGGCTGCCGAATAAAATACACGTTTAACGCGTTTTATTTTTACAACGCGACGACATTGAGTCTCTGTTTTAATCTTAGATTATTGTAAACCGGTGCATTTTGTTGCAGGAATTCCATTTGCACAGATGGAGATTTGGTTTAACATTTTGTTTGACTTGCCGCCGTTTTTTTTCAGTACGTGGGCAAATATTCGAGCGTTTGGACCGTGCAGTCAAATGTCATTAGCGTCCCACGTTTATATAGCACAACGGAAAGACAAGTCACAAGAATTTTAATCACGCTGAATTCAGTATCGGTGTTGTTTTAATTTTTCATAAAAAAACAACACTGGGCATCACCCCTTTTAATAACGCCTGCGAAGACACCAATGACAAAATAAAACGCTGCAAAAACGCTGAATATTCGCCCACGTGTGGGGTAAAACGTGGAATTTGAACTTCAACCACTCGATTCTTCCTTCTAACAGGTGGATCTGTGGAATGACAAATAGGCCACTTTATATCCTCAAGTCAACTCAAGTAAAATCCAAAAAAAAAAGAGTTAGAGACTTCAAATTTTGCACAGATGTTTTTCATGTAACGTAAATAAAGATTTTTTGGAATTATTGGGAATTCCTATAGAATTTTGAATAATCTCGAAATTTCAATTAACTGCCAGACTTAATAGTTCAAGCACGAGAAGCCGTGGATAAAAATAAGTAAGAAATGATTTTCATTTTGTATTGTGCCACAGAATTTTTTAATTTTTTTTTTAAACAAAGCCTATACAGGCTTGCGTTTGGCCACAATCACGCCTGATGGAAAGCGAGGAGGCCTACGATGGAGCACGCTTGTCTAGTAAATGCTCATTCATTCATTTCTGGTCAATAAATAAATCCAGTGCTCGTCGGTAAGCCTAGCACAGCCCACGTCGCTGTCTCCACCGCTCGTTAGCCGAAGCAGCCGTATCGAAGCAGCGAGGGATTTGCTACCGGGGCCTATGCTTTACGGTCATGCTTGGCGTTCAACCGGGCAAACTTTTTGTACGTACTTATTTTCAGAATTTATAAGATTTTAACCAAGCTATGATTACTGACTTCTAGATGGTTTATCACTGCTATGCCACATGGAGGGAAAGTATATTAAATATTGTAATAATACAATTTATTGAAAGAAGACTTAATTTTGATAAAAAAATTAAACCGCATTCAAAAATTTATGACGTTTATGGCACTTTTTCAGTTGTACGTAGCATGGTCCAATGCCTAAGTTTTAGCATTAATGTGTAGAAAAAAACCGTATTCAAACATAAAGGGTGAAAACGTGGGTGAATTTGAAAAAGGCGTTGGATAAGGACAGAGATGTTGACATTCTCAAACATATTTTTTTCATCACGATTAGTTTCATATCTTCATTCAAGTATTATAATTTGAATATAAATGTGAAATCGATAACTTAATCAGGCTCTCAAAACTATTCCACAAAATGAATCGGAGATACTGCCACAGCCATTATCAATTACAGTAATTAATATTACGTAATGAAAAAATAGTCGTTGAGAAAATGAATTACATTAACGAATCAATTGAATAACTTAAGAAATATAAGAACGTGAGAATATGGTATACGATGTATACAGGGTGGAACCTAACGATGATCCTTTACTTAAACAGGTCATACTGTTTTTTAAACAGAACAACCTTCTCCAAGGAAAATAGGTCGGAAAACGATTTTTTTTTCGCCTTTCCATAGTAAGTCAGTCAGCTAACTGATACAGTTTGTATGGGAGTCTTTTTTTTTTTCGTTTTTTGACCTATGTTCCTTGGAGAAAGTTGTTCAGTTTAAGCAACACTATCACCTGTAAAAGATCATCGTTAGATTCCATACTGTATAATAACGAATCGATTGACACCTTATTTATTCAAATCGGATGAGTAGTGTAGACGCTACGCTGGAACATACGTAAATACAAACATACATACATAGACTGCTAAAATCATTACCCTTCCTTGGCTTTGCCGTAGTCGGGTAAATACATGGCGGAACGCTTTCAATGAATTTGAATCAAATAAATACCTATCACGTGCTAGTTAGATTCGCGCCCCCTGGGTTCCGCATAAATTTCAAAGCTAACAAATATTATATTATTCTGAATTGTATCATGCTTGGGACTGATTCTCTGGCTATTTAGCCCAAACGTTCCGAGTTCATTCACAGTCATGTCCAGTCAGAAGATGCGGACAGAAAAAGTAACATGTTCATCGACTTTACTCTCGAACACTGCTATAAAAGAATACCACGAATCAGTAGACGAAACGATGGCAGGTCTCCCACCAGATGGACTGACGACATCGTGAGATTTGTGGGCTGGTGAATGCAAGTGATGAGTTGTCGTTTACTGTAGCGTTCTATGGGGTACCTTTGTTTAACAGAGCTTTCCATACTCCCGCTTCAGCTCATTCATCATTCGCACAATTTCAGCTGATTTAGACTCCAAGTGCCTGCCAAGCACCAGCAGATGTTCCTGCGCTCCGACTTCTGGCCTGAGGGTTTGGTGTTCCGTCGTTTCAGGGTAGCGACGAAGACGACTTTCAAAAATGCCTAATTCGTTTTTTTAAAGTAATATTTGTGTTTGAAGTGTAGGTAGCTAACTGGGAGCGCAATGATAGACGTGTGTACGGCAAGACGATTTATTCCGGACTGACGTCACATGATCGTTCTTAAACTACCTTATATCTAAGCAATAACAAAGTACCCACTTATATACTACATCCCTCCACTACAATTCTTATCTCTACTAGTATAATAAAAGTACTCTGTGCTTCACACCTTATAACTAACATTTTTGCTTAGCCTACATTTCCTAATGACTCGAGCTCGAGGCGGTAGAGGGGCGGGCGGCGGCGTTGCGAACTCCTCGCGCCCGCTATCCGAGCTTTCCTCGGCGCGCGGCGGCGACGGCGGGGCCGCGGCCGGCGACGGCGGCGCCGAGCCCGCTGGCCGCTCCGACCGGCTCTCGGGCGGGGACGCGTGAGCCTCCTCTGCCGCGGACTCTGGCGCTACGGGACCTGTGGGGGCTACAAGCGAGCTCCTAGCCCTACGTCTTAGCTGATCAATGTGCCGATGGACCTCTTTACCGTTGCTGTCTAAGATTTTAAAATCCCTCGACCCTGCTGAATGAGTGATAGTGCCTGGCAACCACTTTTCCCCCTTTAAATACTGCCGGTACCAAACCTCACCCCCCACCGACATTCTTCTTTCTATTCCTCCTGCCTCTTGGACTTGTTTTCGTTGAGATTTTAGCACCTTACTCTCCATGTCTGGTTTTAAGACATCGAACTTAGTCCTTAACCGCCTACCTAACAGTAACTGTGCCGGGCTAACTCCTGTTGTACAGTGCTCAGTATTTCTGTAATATAACAGAAACGTATTCAACGACATTTCCACATTATTGTTCAACGAAATGGCCTTTTTAATCACCCTTTTTAAGGTCTTTACTGAGTTTTCAGCTGCCCCATTTGACGAAGGATGATAAGGAGCTGTAAATATATGCTCGATGCCATTGGCGTTGATGTAATGTGCAAATTCAGAACTAGTAAACGGTGGGCCGTTATCGGTGACCACTTGCCTGGGAACGCCCCACCTACTCCAGAGCTCACTCAATCTGGCTATCGTATGGTTCGCCGCCGTACTCGAGACCTGGAATACCTCCAGCCACTTGGAGGTGGCATCGATAACCACCAGATACGTTTTCCCGGCTATCGGCCCTAAGAAGTCCAAGTGCAGCCTCGACCAGGGTCGCGCAGGCCACGGCCACGGGCGGGGCGCGGCGCGCGGCGGCGCGTCGGCCTGCGCGGCGCACGCGACACACGCGCGGCACGCGCGCTCCACCGCCTCGTCCACGCCGGGCCACCACACGTAGCTGCGGGCCAGCGCTTTTGACTTTACGATACCCATGTGCGGCTCGTGAATGAGTTCTAATACTTTGCCACGGCAGCCCTCCGGCACCACCACCCTGTGGCCCCACATGACTACCCCGAGTTCCTCGTATAACTCCGACTTCCTATTATAGTACGGCTGTAAATTGGCCATATCCGCCTTTTCAGGCCAGCCATCCCGAATGTAGTTGAGTACCCTACTTAAAATCGGATCTTTGTCTGTCAGTTTCTTTAGTTCGCTGTACTGCAACAAAAGCCCATCTTGTGCGAAATGTAAGTAGGTTTGTTCAGGAATCGATTCCTCGCTACGATTTGGGGCACTCCTATTCTCTGGCAAGCGCGACAAACCGTCCGCGCAGTTGTTATTTGTTCTAATGTACTCTATGTCGTAATTATACGCGGATAGTATGACTGCCCATCTCTGCATCCTACTCGCAGTCATAGTAGGTATGCCACTATGAGGCCCTAAAATCGAAACCAAGGGCTTGTGGTCCGTCCGCAAAATAATCTTCCTACCATAGACATACTGATGGAACTTACGCATACAAAAAATAATAGCGAGTGCCTCGCGATGAATTTGCGAGTAGTTCTTCTCCGCGGCAGTGAGCGAGCGCGACGCGTACGCCACCGGCCGCTCGCCGCGCGGCCCCGGCTGCGCAAGCACGCCCCCTACGCCCCGCGCGCTCGCATCGCAAGTCACTATTAGAGGTTTATTAGGGTCATAGTGAACCAATACCTCGGTGCCCATTAATTCCCGCTTTATTTGAATAAATGCGTGCTCGCACTGTAGGTCCCAATGCCATTCGACCCCTTTCCGCAACAGATTATTCAGTGGTACTAATAGTGAACTAAAATTCCTAATAAACTTCGAAAAAAAATTAACCATGCCTATGAACGACCTCAACTCGCTAACATTGGTGGGGGTCTGAATTTTGCTTATAGCCCGGACCTTAGACTTGTCTGCCTTAATCCCTTCCCTAGATACCACATAGCCCAAATAAGTGACCTCGTCCACAAAGAATACACATTTTTGTTTCTTAAGTCTTAAACCGTTTTCCGATAGCCGCTGGAAGACTAGTTCTAGTGCCCGTAAATGTTCCTCTTCAGTCCGGCCCCCTATTATCACGTCATCAAGAAATACTTGTACATTAGGTATATTGCATAACAGGTTAGTCATAATGCGCTGAAAAATGCCTACGCTCGATGAAAGCCCGTACACCAACCTGTTATATTGAAATAGACCCCGGTGCGTGTTTATAACTGTATACTTTTTGGAGTCATCCAGCTCAACCTGGTTGTAGGCTTGGGACAAGTCTATCTTGCTAAAATATCGTGATCCGTTAAGGCCCACCAGCACATCTTCAATCTTAGGAAGTGGGTATCTATCGATCAGCAAGACAGGATTAAGAGTCGCTTTATAGTCCGCACAAATACGCAACGTACCGTCCGCCTTAGTCACCGGCACGAGAGGCGACGCCCAGTCGGAGCAGTCAACGGGCTCGATGACGCCGGCGCGCAGCATCGCGTCCAACTCGGTGTCGATGCGCTCGCGTAGCGCATACGGCACCGGCCGCGCCCGGTGGAACACCGGCGTGGCGCCGTCCCGCACTCGCAACGTCGCCGCGCCGCCCGTGTACCGCCCCAGGCCCCCACTGAACAATTCTTTATACCTGTCAAGAATATTTTGTATCCTTCCATTAACATGAACACAATTTAAGTCACTTAACCTGTTACATACAAACTTAGGTATATCTATTCTTAGTTCGGCTAACCATTGTCTCCCTATTAGTGAGGTCGTACCATTTTTAATGATAAACAACTCTAACCTTTCCTCCCGATCCATGTAACGGACCCGAGGCTTAATTATACCTAAAGGTTTTATTTTGGTACCATCATAAAACTTCAATACAGTGTTGTCCTCTTCAATAGGTAAATGCGAAAAATATTGTTTATATGTACAGTAATTTATACACGAAATAGCAGTACCAGTATCTACCTCCATATTTATTATTATATTATCGATAGAAATTCGTAAACTTACTGGCTTATAATTATTTAATCCCATGAGGTTTAATTGCTCTTCGATGTCCTCGCCGTCGCTTGCCTCGCCGGATTCGTGCCCGGTGTCCCCGAAGTACACGGCCTGCCTGTGGCCCCCGCGACGCTGAGTAGGGCCCCCTCGTAGCGGTTGCCCCATGTATTCTGGGCACACCCGCCGCAAATGCCCCGTGCGTTGACATCTACTGCATGTATACTCCCGGAAACGACATTTCGAGTAATCGTGGTTCGTAGCTCCGCACGCTCCGCAGTTCATTCCCACTGCTGGGCACCACGCGCCCTCGCCGCGCGGCGGGCCTCTCGCCGGTCTCGCCTGCCTCGCGCTCGTGCCCGCGCCCGCGCCGCCGGGCCCGCGGCCGCTGCGCCCGGCGGTCGGCGTCAGTGCATGTACCGCGCGCGTGTCCCCCGATTCCACTGAATTCCCCGTGGAAGTACATTCCACCATTGCTGCGTTTCTTTCCGCCGCTTCTAACGAGCTGGCTAACTTGACAGCTTTGACAAAAGTTACAGAGTCATCCTCCGCAAACAACCGTTGCCTGATGACGTCACTCCTGAGTCCGCAAATAAATTGATCCCGCAAACTTTCGTTCAAATTGCTAGCGAATTTGCAATGCCGCGCCAATTTCTTAAGCTCTGCGACATACGAGGGTCAAACTGAAAGTTCTTAGAAAATCAAAAACTGAGCAAACTAGCAAGTTATTAGTTTTATTATATCTTTTCAAAATAGTGTCCATTCACATCAATACACCGCTGCATCCGATGGAACCACTGAGAAAAGCACTTAGCCCAGTCGTCCTTAGGGGTCTCTTCGACGGCCTTTTGAAACGCACCCACTGCTTCCTCGGTGTTCATAAAAAGTTTTCCTCGAAGTTTTTCTTTTATTTTCGGGAATAAATAAAAATCGCAAGGTGCGAGGTCGGGGCTATACGGCGGGTGACCCAGTAATTCCACGTTTGACGTCACTAAATAGTCGATTGTTCGCCTGGCGGTGTGCGACGAGGCGTTGTCGTGGTGAAGAAGGATCCTACTTCGAGGTCGCTTCTCCCGAACTTTTTCCAATACAAGTGGCAAACAATTGTTAGTGTACCACTCTGCAGCAACTGTTTTTTGATCCTCTAAAGCAATTGTCGCATAGTGACCTGTCCTTCCGAAGAACGAGGCCACCATCTTTTTTCCCACGCTTCGACCTCTCTTCACTTTAGTTGGCAACTCCTCGAAAGGAAACACCCATTGAGCAGACTGTCTCTTGGTTTCTGGATCATAACAGTAAACCCAGCTTTCGTCACCCGTAAGTATGTCGAAAACAGCGTTTGAGTCACCTCCGTTAAATCTTTCAATCATTTCACGGCACCAATCAACCCGACGGAGTTTTTGGGCCTCGGTCAAATTATGAGGTATCCACCTCGCACAAAGCTTCCTGACCGCTAAATGTTCATGGAGGATTTTATGCACTTGACTCATACCGATGCCTAAGCTTGTCCGAATCTGCTGATACGTCACTCTTTTGTCAGTCTCTATCATACGCTGCACAACACTGATGTTATTTTCAGTCGTCGCCGTAGAAGGCCGTCCCTCACGCAGATCGTCGGTGAGATTAGTGCGACCACGTTTAAACTCATTAAACCAGTTGTAAATGGTCGCACGAGATGGAGCTTCATCATGAAAGGCCAATCGAAGTCTATCATAGCTTTCTTGTTGACTTAAATGACATCGAAAGTCATAAAAAATCATTGCACGAAAATTTTCGCGAGTTAAATTCATGTTGACGTGACACAGACAATTTTCAATTTGCCGCCAAATCGTAAAACTAATGACAAATGAATGAAATACATACTCAATAATATTGGCAAAGAGTTCCATTTTCAAAATTTAAACTTACTTTTTTAATATATTGTTTACAAGTGGCCAGTTCTAAAAACTTTCAGTGTCGCCCTCGTACGACGCCACATCCTCTCCGGGTTCTTGCCTCTTTTGCCTGAACCGGTACCTCTCAGCCAACGAAGATGGCGTCGGCTGTAAGTGCTGACGCAATAGCTCCACCGCGTCAGTATAGCTGAGCTCCGACGGTTTCTTGGGGCTCGCTAAGTTAACCAAAAGTTCGTAAGCGTCGTCTCCCACTGTTGCAATCAAAGTCGGCAATTTTAAATCGTCCGTCACTTTATTCACTTCGAAAAACATGTCTAATCTGTCTATGTACGAAGACCACTGTCCCGATTTCACATTAAACTCACTTAACCGGCCGATCGACATTGTTTATAAATGTTTATACTTTTCCCACTGTTTTTATGCACGCGAATTAGTACGAATGTTTTATTAGCCTGTCGCCACTGAAGTGTAGGTAGCTAACTGGGAGCGCAATGATAGACGTGTATACGGCAAGACGATTTATTCCGGACTGACGTCACATGATCGTTCTTAAACTACCTTATATCTAAGCAATAACAAAGTACCCACTTATATACTACACATTTTATATGTCTTTTTGTATACTCATTGTTGTTTTAAATGTAATGCTGTATGTTTATGTTGAAAAATAAATAAATAAGCAGTGGACGCCTTTCGGTTGATGATCAAGGCTTTACCGCCATAATTATTTACACTTACGAAAAAAAAAACAAAATTGTTTCTTATCTTACGGAAGCCAGTTTAGTTTACAAACAGCATAATTGGATTCTTTGATAACATACTCGTAATCTTCATCAGCGATAGTTAATTTGATAGATAACAAGCTTCTAATAGAGTCTGTATCTAGTTTGTAGAGTCCGCCTTATGACGACATTCCGGTCGATTATAGAAAAAAACGTTAATGTAGATTTGTTCAGATAAGAGTCGATTCATCTACTGATTTCAAATGAAGTGCTCATAGAAAGGAAATACTCGACCTATTAATAAAAATGTCTATTATAATATAGCGTATATAGAGTGTGTTTGTTTGTGCTTGGGAAGAATTGACACTATATTTATACCTAGTTTCTGCAGGAAGTGTGTCCGTCCTATTCTAACACCGGGACTGACATGTCAGCCGAAAGACGACCACTGCTGGATATAGGCTTCCCCCAAGTACCTTGGGGGGAAAATGCCTTAGTCGCCACGCGTGGCAGGCAGGTTGGCGACCGCAGAACCCGATGGTTCACAGAGGACGCTGCTGCCCATCCTCCGGTTTATCCCTTAGTTGCTTCTTACGACACCTACGGGAAAGAGGGGGTGGTGTAATTCTCAACCGACACCACACGGTAAATGGAGGGAATGGGGAGAATGAAATATTAGTGAGTAAAATCACACTCTCACGCAACATACCACCTTAACCGTAGCATCTCTAGCGTAGTGCCTATTATGCAGTAGAGATGCTAGTTTTCTATAAAAAACCGTTATACAAAGAGAGAGATATATAGATTTTTCAAGAAAATTTAAATGATTAAATGACAACAGAGACTGTTGCTGCCTACCCTCACATTGGTCGCATTTCCGACGCCAACGAAAAGAAATCATTCCATCCTTTTCTAAAACCGGACACGGCAATAGTCGTCGTGTATTCCTGTTATAATTGTTGTGAAACAAAGTAAGAAAATATTCGTCTTAATTGCATTAATTGCGATGAATAAAACATCGCGCCGCTCGCGCTCCCGAAACCCAAGGACGTGCTTCAATCTGGAATTTTAGGGTTGTCACAATCAAAATAATATTTCCTTGTTGAACACTGCGTTGTGCATAACAAACAATAATCCTTACGCTTTCACACCGTAACGGAGCGACGGAACGTCGTGATTTTTGGCTAGAGATAGTTTATGGTCCCGAGAGTGACATAGGCTACTTTTTTATCCCAGAAAAATGCACAGTTCCTGAGGAAACAGCGCGCGATAACTGAATTCCACGCGGGCAAAGCCGCGGGCAAAAGCTAGTCAAAAATAAAATTTCAAAGTCATCTTTAATCAATTCTAAGATATCTTTATTAAATTCAACTCTACACTTTACTCCGCATCATACCATTGTCGTAATAGGAACGTGTCAGACCGAGTGTTCAACGGAATTTCAAACGCATACATAACACACGACGGTGACGGTTGGTTACGAAACATGCTAGTGATCATTGTTTCCGCGGACCGGGAGACGTACCTCCAACAAGATGGAGCGACGACCTGGTTAAGATCGCGGGATCGCGGTGGATGTGAAAAGCACAAGACCGGTCTGAGTGGAGAGCCTTGGGGGAGGCTTATGTCCATCAGTGGACGTCTTTCGGCTGACACGATGAACATAGTCTCATACTTTTCGATAAAAAGAATATATTTTTGCCTGACACGTTGTTGTTACGGTCATACGGTGTAATGTGTAGAGACCTTCAGGCAGCACTTGTGAATGTCAAAAAATCTACCACATCGTTTCGGAAAAATCTCTGTCGAAAAGAACCCGATAAGAAACTCAACCAGGTATTTTTTTACAGTATTATTTCATTAATCACATCAGGCTATTAAAATTAAGATATTTATCGTAAAAGGTTACAATAACATTGCAGGAGCAGTGGCAACCCTGTTTAATTAAAAGAAAAAAAAATACAGACGCATCTTTTCCCAAAACTGCAGCTACTATTGTAACTCGATTCATTAGTCAAACAACTTTAAATTATGAAGAAAATAAATGGGGCATTGCGTGATTTTTTTATTCATATATTTTCAATATTCCTGGCTAATATTATACCTATATAAAAGCAAATTTAAATGTTCGTTATGCTTTTACGCGTAAATTACTCAACCGACCGTGATAAAATTTGGCATGGAAACAATTTGAGATCTCTTGATCTATGTTCTTAGATAGGATAATTATTATCCCAGAAAATTGAGTTTGCGAAAAAAGATTTCTCCGCAGATGAAGCCGCGGGCAATAACTAGTTTTTTTTATTTTAAAGTAAAGTACACAGCAAGAAAAAATATTTCAATTCACGACTTAGGATTCGTAATTATCTGATCGCAAACCGGTGGTACACGTGGTATAACCTCTCTCAATTTGGCAGTACATCATCTCGCTAAGTTAGCCGACGACTCCAATCAGCTTGCGCGTACGCAAGTCGCTTTCCGTCGAAATGGCGGACAGCGACGTGCCAAGGCACTAATTAATAAAGCGTAGCGTATGAAAATTACCGATTTTGCTTTTGCTTTTGCTTTGCTTATTACTGATAGACTCATATTGATCATCAAGAGAAGAAAGGTAGCATATCTAGGGCATGAGCGTTATCATTTACTCCAAACAAAAAAAAAAAAAAAATTGAAAAATGGGAAAAATTGATAGAAAAAGACGCGTCGGAAGAAGAAAGAAATCGTGGCTCCGAAACATCAGAGAGTGGACCGGTATCGCCAGTGTGGAAGAACTGTTTTCCCTGGCGAGAGATAAGGAGAGCTATGCGGAGCTGACAGCCAACCTCCAGTAGTGGAGAGGCACCGCAAGAATAATAGATTATTGATAGCCTCTATTTACTCGCTTATAAAAAAATACAATATATTAATATCTGGCACAGCAGATCGCGTAAAAATATCTGACACGTCCTACTGGCCCTAGAAATAGAGTTGTATCAGATATTTATGCACGCTATGTCGTGTCAGATATTGGTGCTGGTGACTGTACGTATTCAGTGTAGGTATACTTATTATACTACAGTAGACAGCAAAAGTGGAAAAACACAGTCCAACTACAAAAAATATTATTTATTGAACTCATGAGACTTTGGTATTGGCATCAGCTTATGATCAGATCGACTCAGCTTACGTTATGGATGTTCATGGGCTGCGGTGATTGCATTCCATCAGGTGACCCGCCTGCTTGTGAAAACAAACCAGGGAAACCCTGTCGCATAAAAAAGGACATTTAGTCGTTTTTTTGAGCTCATGATACGGCCTTATGTCAAGTATCATGTCACCATTGTACAAGTTACATAATTTGTATGATGTTGGTGTCAGTGCGCATGTCGTATCGGATTATAATTTATTTGTGTGTACGTAATAATATATAATAATACGTCTCGATCGCGTTCGCGTTATAATCTCAATTTGTATGGAAACACGAACAGCGGCTCTAGCGGAACGTTTGGGATGTTCGTATTTCCATACAAATTGAGATTATAACGCGAACGCTATGGAGACGTATTTTGTAACCGAAAACTTACACTAAGGGTACAGTCACAGTAAAAAACAGTTCTTAGCTCACACAAATTTAACTCAGATTTTTTTAAACAGGTTTTAACCGGTTTTGAATTTAACAGCTCATTTCCTAATGCAAATAACAATAAATGCAGGTTTGTTTGTCTTACCGACAGTGATATTGAATGACGTACAAACGACCGCGCGATCGATTTAATATAATGTCAATCAAATAACTTTGTTAAAAAAATGCTTGTTGCTAAATTGATTACGTGCGCAGATTAAACTGACATACAATGATTATTAATATTAATTTTGAGCTCATATTTCTGTGGTTAAATCTCGTTGAGGTTAAATTGATATGACTTTTATAAAACGTCGATAAACAGATATCAAAGAGTATCGATCGACCGATCTATTTTTAAATACAGTTGGGACTGAACGAGCGAATTTATTTTGAGTTTAAATAATTTGTTTTAGTTTTCATTATTATTTGTCTTTTTTTCATTTCAGGTATTTTACGTTTAGGTTAGTTTTATTTTAATTCATATTTATTATTTTCTTTTCAATTTAAGTACAGATCCTTATAATACCGGGTGTGGCCTATAATATAAGCTAAAAATTAAAACGTAGATCATACTTCTCAAACTGAACAACATTAGTTCAGCGAATTTTTAAAATAATTAGTTTTTTAATTTTTATTACACTTTTAAGTTTAATCGAAGAAGCAATGCAAAGCAAAATGCTTGATGTTTGTAGCGTGACAGGCGACGCCAGTTGTTTTCTAGGATGGCGTAAATTGATGGCAGTATTTAATATGTATGAAAAAAGGAAATTTTCAAGAATCCATTATTTTTAAAAGTCGCTGAACTAATGTTGTTCAGTTTAAAGAGGACGATCTATGTTTTAATTTTTTGCTCGTATTTACAGGCCACACCCGGTATATTATTGAGTAATGAATCGTTTAATTAACTTAAATGACATTTGGATTCATACAAAAGTCTCATTTGTAGCGCATGACAACATACAATGAGTTGCTGCATTGTATTACGTGGTTCATTAGACACAATTCAAGACTAAAAAAAATATGCTCTTCTTGCCTCAACCTGCGCATTTTGTTTTAA
Source organism: Choristoneura rosaceana (assembly GCA_037349165.1). Taxonomy (NCBI): domain Eukaryota; kingdom Metazoa; phylum Arthropoda; class Insecta; order Lepidoptera; family Tortricidae; genus Choristoneura; species Choristoneura rosaceana. The sequence continues at coordinate 2,964,249 of JAZBNJ010000012.1, read as the reverse complement.
AGTAACAACATAATTTATTTGCTTTTCATAACATATAATACCTTTTATAATTTAATTATTTTAAAGGAAACTAAGTACAAAATCAATTAGATTTTTTAAAATTTTTATTTCTTCCAAATGTAATATCTTGACACGAAAACAACTTAGAGTACAAATACCTATTACAAGTACATTTCGCGAATGTTATTTACAATAGGTCACCACTATCAACAATCGAATAACTTTGTATTTGGGTTGAACGATCGACTGATACCGATGTGGCATCATCACTACGATTGCTCTAGATTCTCTTATCTGTGGAACAATAAAAACAAACGCGAAACGTCAAAGAATGTGCATTATGATATAATTATTACTTACTGGTATTTACTCGCGAGTTTACAGGCGTAAACCATTAGATCCGACAGTTGGATTGAAATTGCGAGATTTTTAATAAAATACATAGGTAGGTAACTGAAATGAAATCTTTTGAATCTGTTACTAAAAAAATAAACAATAATTTTAATCCGAGTTTTTGTTTGTACCATTTTAGGAACAATGTGTCATTGTGGCCACAAATTAATCCACAACCAAACCACAGATAAAAAAATACCATTAGGGTGGTCAGACTGTAATGCAAGAGGAAATTAATATCTCCGGTTTTCATTTTTATTTAGGACATTGCAACCAAGTTAGCCTTCTCTTTATGGCGATGCAAGTGTGATGAAAGCGATCTTAAAGATCCAGAGCAGATTCAACATAAAGGGGCGACGGTATTTCATCCTGTTCACAACCGACACTAACCTAACCGTTTAATACATCCTCATATTGCTGATTTATTCAGATTTATCACCCCTTCATCAAGAAGTCATCAATATCACGGTGATGAAGCCGTAAGGAAGGGTAACAGGTGTAAATTGCCGCATTACCGAGCGTCGATCACTCTTGTCATCGGCGCGGGCGCATGTATTATGTATGTCAGTCAGTTCCACTTAGGGCCGCCGCAGACTGCATTCCTACTGCAATTTAACTGCTGACTGCACATATATTTTTCATTGCAACCGTTGTAGTCGGCAAAACTTCTCGCAAACTGCATGCTGAATCTAACATATAAAAATCTCGTGTCATAGTGTCTGAACCAACCTCCTGCAAAACGACTTTCACCGATTTTTATGTTTTTTTTGTGTGTATTCGGTAGGTGTAGTTTTAAATAAATAAACAAATACTAATGAAAAATCAAACAAAATTTAAATCTGCCATCAACTACAATACAAATGGTTTATATTATATCTTAATTTAAACTGCAAGTTGTTAGGTATATTGTTTAACTACTAGCTGTTGCCCGCGACTCCGTCCGCGTAGAAGTATGAAAAATTGTTTACTTTTGTTAGCTCTTCCAGCATAAAATACAGGATCTCCTAGTTCGGGTAACTCATGAATTTATTCTTTCTTTCTTTCATGAGGATTGCTTATCTACTTAGATCTACAAGGAAACTTTGTATTTATTAGTTAATTTGTAAAATGAACTTTTTGAACAAATTATCATTATCACTATAGCTTAATTCGGAAACCAAGTCTATTTCCCACGACACTAATACGATAACGATTAGAGCAGTCAATCGGTTGCGATATAAATAAACGTCGGTACTGTGCCAGATGCGCTGATAACACTAATTAGCAGCCGGTGGCTTTGCCTCTGCCCGGCCGATACGCTGATTATGCGTACATCCCGTACTATACTCTATTCAAAATTCAAGTTAACAAGTTAGGAGCTACTAAGCAAACATTTCTTCTTCGAAGGGCATCCGCGAACAGCAGGGCTACTCCGAAAATCGAAATTCGTGTTTCGGAGTAGCCCTTCTGGCACGGTTGTACGGTGCGTGCGCCCGCGCGGCCTGCTATTTTTGAGTACGTAGAGTCGAGTTCATAAACTTGTGAGCAAAAAATTTGATCAAAAATATCTGAACACGACTCTATTGTTAACGGCGTGGAAGCGTGTTCAGATATTTTTGATCAAATTTTTGCTCATATTTTTATGAACTCAACTGTATGTGAGAGGATTTAGATAATTTTCTTCATCTTATCCCACCCCTTTAGTAAAGTATCATTTTCCAAAACATGTATTTTGTAAATACGTTCTGTGGTTAATTGCATATCTTAAGCAATTTTACAATACAATATAATACATAGACTCTTTATTGTACACCAGAAATAGTAAGCGATACAGAAAACAAATATACAGAGAAAAAAATTACACGGTAAGCAATAGGCGGCCTTATCGCTTAAGAGCACACGGTTTCCTTCCAATTTTACACTATTGACCCTTTACCAACGCGAGATTCGGTGAGATTTGATGAGATTCGGTGGGATCCGGTTTTGGTTTTTGCTCTCGTCGCTATACTGATGTGATCGCAGTCCTCTCAGGCACAAGTGGAACGTAGCAGCCTCCCTAATAGCGCGGGGCCGGTTTAACCGGCGCAAGAGTTTGGACGCTCGGCACTTGTTATGTCACTTGATAAAATGAGCGACAAAACAGGATGCAAAGTGCAAACATTTGTTTTTGTTTACCAACCTACCAACCTTGTCATAGATAATTGTAGTATATCATCATCATCATCATGTCAGCCGAAAGACGTCCACTGCTGGACATAGGCCTCCCCCAAGGCTCTCCACTCAGACCGGTCTTGTGCTTTTCGCATCCACCGTGATCATGCGATCTTAACCAGGTCGTCGCTCCATCTTGTTGGAGGCCTACCGACAGCTCGTCTCCCGGTCCGCGGACGCCAGCGCGATTGTTTCTCTCCGTCCTGCAGAGGCGATCCTGCCTGGACCATCGGGATGTCACTACCATATTGCATTGTTACCAGAAACGCCATACCAATTATCAGGTCAATCTGACCACTGGAAGTGGGTCAAATTTAACTTGCGAGATTTGATCATAGATAGATAGACAGACAACGGAACAGGTGAAACTAAATAAAAACTTGTAATTGTTTTGCAGGTGGTAGGACCTCGTGGAAGGTCCGCCCGGATTGCTCCCACCATCTTGTTTACTAATCCTGCCGTGAAGCAGCAATGCTTGCAATGTTGTGTTTCGGCGTGGAAAGTAAGACAGCCGGTGAAATTACTGGCACTTGAGGTATCCCATCTTAGGCTTCTGGGTTGGCAACGCATCTGCAATACAGGTGTTGCAGATTTTTATGGGCGGTGGTGATCTCATACCATCAGGAGACCAACTTGCTCATTTGCCATTCAGTCGGTTAAAAAAAAAACTAAATAAAAGCTTGTAATTAGGTAAGTTTATATCTATTGCAGATACTTCACCTAAAATCTAAACGTTCATGCAAGTGAAGCTGATAGCTAAACATATAAATATATTACGAAAGCATTTACTGACTTATATCGTCAGTAAATCGTATGCAGCAGCTCCAACTTTGGCCTCACGTATACAATTTTTAAAATATGATAGCACATCTCGTTGTATCTTTAAGCGCCATCATACAATTTATGGAGTGGCCAGCTTCAATAAATCCGTCATCGTCACAGATGGAAACAGCGATTGCACTTTATGGGTTTAATCTGGGATCTGTGGTGGGCCGGACAAGGGAGTGTGGGTTAAGAGGAATTTTTGCGCGGTTCTAAGCTGTTTTGTGTTTCCATTTTTGGGGTGAGGACATGGTGGCAGATTTTATATTTAAGTTTGTTTACCTGTTAGGTTTTTAGTTGGTTTTTGAGACGTAAGTATATATTATAGGCTGAGATGACGATCCTTGTGATTAAGTCCCAGGTGTGGTATGTTTATCAACCCGCTCGAGTCTCATATAGGGCTAACAATTTCAGCTCATTTAGAGCTTATTTAGACTTCTGCCTAGAAGGTCTGGTGTTGCGTCGTTTTAGGGTAGCAACGACGACGACGTTCAAAAATCCCTAAGTACTTATTTGTATTTGTTATTTGTGTACTTATGTGTTCAAAAAGAACTCATTTTATATGGCCAATAAAATCCATACCATATCCATACTAATATTATAAATGCGAAAGTGTGTTTGTATGTTTGTGTGTTTGTTACGCTTTAACGCCGTAACGGAGCGATGGATTGTCGTGATTGACATGGAGATAGTTTATGGTCCAGAGAGTGACATAGGCTACTTTTTATCCCGGAAAAATGCACAGTTGCCGAGGGAACAGCGCGCGATAACCGCGCGAATACCACGCGGGCGGAGCCGCGGGCAAAAGCTAGTTTTTTTATAAAATAAATTTTACAGTGCATTGGTTTTTTTTTATAGATAATAATAAATAAATAATAATAATTAATAGCTATACTTTTACAAGTTCAAACAAAATTAATTATTGTTTACCGTGTTTAATAGAGCAAGTTGTACGTTTCCATACATTAATAGCAATGAGTTTTTGCGCAGGTCATCGCCCTCCCAGCACATGGTAATCACTGGCGATGATTGCATAACGACGGCCATTGACAAATGGAGATGGACGATAAATGCCTAAGTAGCCAAGAAGATCAGTAACACAGTAACACACGTGATACGTTAATTGTTACTATTAGAAATGCGGATGTGGAGTTAATGCTGGGTGGTATGTATTTGTATGTAAATTATGACTTTTATCCTATTAATATTATAAATGCGAAAGTTTGTGAGTGTGTATGTATTTTAACGCTAAAATGGTGGACCGGACATCTGGAATAACACATAGGCTACTTTTGTCCTGACATTCCTACGGGATCGGAATAAAATCTCGATTTTTTTTAATTGATTGAATTGATATAATTTTATTGATCTCGTGATCTATCTTTTGATCTCAATTTTATTGATATTGATCCATGGGAGTTTAGCGAAATTCCGAAATTTCAATTGAAATGGTGAGGTTGCTGCTTTTAATTCAATTGAGTAGAATTGTTAACACTACTTACAATAACTTCATTTATTTATTTGTATTTTTTCGACAGTTTAGTTTAGTCATTGATTTTTGTCCCATGTCTTTACTAGCTTTTACCCGTGACTTTGTTTGTCAAAAGTTTGCTTATAATACCGAGGGAAAAATTAAAAAAATTCAACGATAAAAATTATACTTTGTTCCTAGGGTCTTAAACATCATCATACTAAATTTTATCTTAATGGTTCAGCGTTCTATATGTTTTGTTACATCGTTACCTTACTCCGCTCAAAAATAAGTAAAAATTAAAAAAAAACGCTTATTTTTCGTATTTAGTCATATCATACCGTGTAGATATACGATCTGTCCAAAGTGAAAATTTTATTTTTAACCTGTACCTATTGAGATTAGTTTTTTATTATTTTTGATAAATAGATTTTAAACAATGCTTTTAAGTTTCACTAAATCATTATCGATTTTAATTCATCATTTAATAGCAGACATCAATAAGTTAAGTATGAGTTATACAAACATTTGATAGCTATAATATTTAATTACGCTATTAAATGGAGTTTGCCTCACGCAATTATGTTATACAATTGTTGAAATAACTTATTTGAAGTACCTGTGACTGCTCACAACGGTTTAAAATGGTGAAATACTGTGAATTGCAAAATTACTTGAATTCATATTTTATTGAACTTAAGATATAAGATGCTATATGTATATGTTTGGGCTTCCACTTGTGACGGAATATTGAGCTATCGCCGATTTTTAATTTGTCAAAAAAGCATAACTATCGTTTCGTTTAAATGTTTGCTAGAATGCTCTCTAGAATGCTCACTAGAATCACAGTATGTATATAAGCTAAAGCAGTATAGAAGCTACGTACGAAGCGAACACACTCACACAGACGCGCGCTCTACACGGCCTCTAAAGGGTTTTCGCGGTACTGCGCTGCGCGGTGCAGTGCGGTAGAGGCCGTGTAGAGCGCGCGTCTGTGTGAGTGTGTTCGCTTCGATCGTAGCTTCGTAGCTTCCATACTGCTTTAGCTTATATATACTGTGCTAGAATGCTCTCAAGAATGCTCGCTAGAATTCTCGCAAAAATGCTCCTATTTATTTTGTGACCTAACCTGTAATATAACAGTCGCTAGAATATATTTTTATACGAAGTGCTTAACCATGAGTTGCCACTAAACTCAGTTACGCAGTTAACACCACGCCTGCCTGATTAATTTGAGAACTATTCGAAAATTTTATTTCAGTTTAATCTTCCTAGTAATATACATAAAGGTTTTTATAGGTTATTACTATCAAACAATATTTCACACAAGTTAGCTGCGATCAGCCCCTGAGCGAGATATATTTTTCGACGGTCAGAAAATACATTATTAACAAATTAATTAGCTTTAGGTTTCAGTGAAAATTTACCTTAGAATTCGTGAGTAGCCATACTGATAAGCCGAAATGAACAAAAGCTAATAATTGATATAATCAGAGCGCAAGATTATAAGACAGTTGCAAAATACCAACCCAAAAATATACTCCCGAAAGCTTTAATGTCATTGAACTAAAGTTCAAAATTGGTAAAGCTAATGATAGTGATCATTGGTAATGATCGGCAAATTACAGCAGCTTTAAATACACTAAAAAACGCTATTACGTGAACGGTAAGGTTCAAAATCAGTATAACCAGATCAAACTGTATCTTGGTGAATACCTGCGAAGTGTAACAGCGAAAAAATGCTATGAAAATTAAGTGTTTCTTAAAATCATTATTTGCGTAAAGCTAAGATTCAAAATCGATTGGATTAAGTGCAAATGAAGTTTGGTGGAGAAGTACACAGTGTAAAATGGAAGGAAATGACTACCGAGAATCTGAGAAAGGCAAATTGGCTAGCAACAGGCAGAGTCCGTGCTTGGTCGGTTTTGTGGTGCGTTTTGGATGATCCGAAACTAAAGCTGAAGGAACACTGACCTCTTTAAAAGTTATCTGTCATATCTCAGGCGATATGGCCCTTTAAATACAATTCTCTAAAACATAAAATTAAGTAAAGATATCCGTTGTCCCAATGTACTTTGCCTAGTTTGTTAGGTACTGGATCGATTGGCTTAGTTTCCTAGCTAAAAAATAATACTAAATAGTCATCTGATCCCTCGATATACTGGGTGACCTTAGCCTCTGGACAAATACGAATACTACTGGCTTAGCAAGATATTAAAAATCAAACTGCAAAGTATCATAACAATCAGTCCATTATTTACCGAAAAACTAACGGTTTTCAATGTATCACTTTGGAGCAGACCTGTGTATTTGGATGATCTGATTTCATAGATTTTTTTTCTTGTTTAATTAAGCAAATAACTATTTTAAGATATTGCCAAGTATGAGTCTTGTCCATTGTTTCATTATTTGTCTAAAGGCTAAGGACACCTTGTATTTACATTACCCTCTTTTAGGCAATCGGGTAAAACGGCTGCACACCAGTACATATTTCAGTTCATACCGGCCATAGTCTCGCGCGTGCGCGTCGCTGTCGCATATGTAACGTTATTTTGGTCATAGGAAATGTCGCGCGGGTTATTGGTAACGAGTAAATTAGTTGCAGTGAACGGAACAATACTAACTATTTGTGGAACTCTTAAACATTGTAAAATGGAGTTCCAGTTGAAATGAGAAAAAAATTATAAGGCCGGCAATCTGAATACAATTTCTGTAGACAATTCATCATCATCATGTCAGCAAAAAGACGTCCACTGCTGGACATAGGCCTCCCCCAAGGCTCCACTCAGACCGGTCTTGTACTTTTCGCATCCACCACAACCCCGCGATCTTAACCAGGTCGCTGTAGATAATTGCAGCCTTATTTTCCTTTCAGCCAAGAAAAAAATCATGTAATAAAGAAACTTTTTGCTCATATAACAGAGTAGAGTTTCACACATGAATTTTGAAAAGCTCAGAGGTGCGAGCCTGGATTTGTGCCCGCTATCTTATGTTTAAGAGACCATTACTTAATTAACTAGGCTATCACGACTCCCCCCCCCCCCCATATAAGCACAAATAAATACAATTACTTTTAACAAAATAATGTATCAGTAAATACTTAACTGTGGTGTCAAAAAGTGAACTTTTAGTTAGAGTCGTGGAGAATTCACTTTCAAGTCGCATGTACATAATTGAGCAATGACGAGCTACAGACAAAACTGTTAATACCCAGCATGAAACATGTGGTCGCATAATAATTACTTCGAAATGTATTATTTTATACCCGCCGTCCTACGAGTAGCTTTAATAGAAAATAATGACAGCGTTTATGTGTTGACTTATTTGCTTTACGGCTCATAAATGCCAAGATCTTTTAATATTTGTCTGAACGGTCATAACTACACAATAAAGGTCGCAAGCGTTTCTTGGGAGAACACATCACACTTCATCATCATAATCATCATCGTCAGCCGAAGCCTCCCCAAAGGGTTCCACAACAATCGGACCTGCACTGCCTGCATCCAAGTTCTCGCGACCTTCACAAGATCGTCGCTCCATCTTGTTGTAAAAATAGCGTGATAAGTCCCGTATATGGTATTTTGACTATGAGTGAGAATCACGAAAGTTTAAAACGTTAGATTTATTATTATTACTCAGTAAGTCAGGCAATTTTCTGAGCTGTCAGTAACTTTTATCATCATTGTCATCCCAGCCCATATACACGTCCCAGACAAGCCTTTTCTCAAAACGAGATAGCTTGGGACTAAGTTCCGCACGCAGGTCCAATGTGATTTGTCATTTGCAGGCAGGTAGGCCAGATGTAATTTGGCACATGAATTTAGAAAAACTCATAGGTGCAAGCCCGGGTTTGAATCCATGATCCTCTTCTTGAGTGACTCTACATAGTTCTGTGGATCTCCCCATTTCCGACGATCACGCAGGGAAACTGTTCGCTCGCATATAGCGAATACTAGGGTGTCTAGCGTTAGTGTTTGCTAGTAATAGCAGTTTTATAGTCGTGCCCTGGCTTGTCATTGCCGCTTATATCGTAAAACGTAAAACAACTGAGTTTGTGGTGTTTTACGACGACACAGCTCAAGAATGTCAATGCGATGGTGCCAGATTGGCCGTTTCTCCTTTTAACAGCTCAACTAAGATAGGTACAACAGTTTTTCCCTGTTCATTACTTGTAGTGCTTGGTGACCAGTGTGCTGCGAGCATCTTGGCCCTGCAATGGATAGAGAATACGCTCCTCGCACCGTCGATAGCGCGTCACTATGGCCAGGCCGTTAGGCGCGTAATTTTAAGATTCGTGTTTATTGATTGCGTTGCGAGTATTCATAGCACAAAAGTAGAGAAATTGACGAACGTTGAGATACGTTAGCGTTCTTTTCTAGATACCTACATGATGTTAAATAAAATATTATGTACGATAATTCAATGTGCGTTGAATTAAGGTTACTGATAAACTACCAATAATACATGAGTAAAAGGCCAAATAAAATGTATCTGAATTCGAAAAAAAAGTTTTGTATAGAAGCTAAGTCACAAGAAGACCTCCATAGAAAACATTTTCCATCTAGTTTGAGACCAACCAACACCTCGCGTGGCTCGTGGTCGCCACTCGATGACTCGAGAACTTTGATTGAATTACTTTGAATATGATTTCTACTTCCATTTCACTGTCAAAAATAGCCATTACCGACCAAAAGGTCAATTGTTCTTTACATAGTAACACTTTATCAGACGAAGCTGATTTATACGACAATATGTCACTTTCATATTTACAGCTACTTGTCCGAAGTCCTTATTTGTTATTTTGTTAACTGCTCAATTAATTAATCATACGAGTATAGTATTAATCAATATTCTATACATCTTGGGAGAAATTCAACGATGTGTGTGAAGTTCCCAATCCGCTGTAAGCCCGCGAGGGAACTACAGCCCGAGCTCTCATTATGAGAGATCTGTAACCATCAGTGAGACGTATTATATACAGGACATTAATTAAGTAAACGTGCTTTTGATTTCAATATAGTTACACCTCTAGTTTTGAGTTCTTAGACAGCTCCGATATTTATGATAGCGACAAAACAGTAGTGGACTTTCTTAGACCATCTCATTGTCCTCATTAGATTAACTACAGACCAAATAAACGGTATCTTTCAATTCACAGCAATCGCAACTAGAATTTCACTTTATCTTTTTAGCTTTTTTATAACCGCTACTCCGACCACCGCTCGGCCGCCCGAAGCGATACAAATCTTCCTATTGAGTCATTATCGCAATTCTTGACCCGATAATTACGACCTAGTTCCACGACTTTAACAACGTTGTTATTACTGGGCTATTAAATGTCTATGTTTTAAATGTACAATTATTACGTCTATTAAACTTTTTAGGGTACCGGACGGTTTGAGAGCGAGACAAAGAGGTACTGCGGGTACTGAGCACAGGTGTCACTGTAAAAAATACATGGAAAAAATACTCGAAACGCTTTCTAATTGCTTACTAGTCTGCCAAAAATTAGTTTGTTGCTATCCGACCGCAACTAAAGACACAATTTTCTGGGATAAAATAGGGTCTTTCCCACGCCCTAATACTATCTTCATATCAAATTAAATTTAAATCAGCTCCGCGGTTTAGAAATCGGTGTTATTAACACTATCACAGACACAGCTGGAGACACTAAAGTATTGTTTTGTAACCACCTTATAAAAACGACAAACTTATAATAATGTCCGTTGAAGTAAACTTCGACTTGAAGCCACTTGGCTTAGATCCCAACCTAAATTGGTGAGACTAAACAATTTATTTCAGAGTCCATATCTCACTTAATCACCGTTTTTACAATGATCGTATGATTATGTCACTAGCAGCAATTAATTGCAAGCTCGTCTAGCCCTCGTCTGCGCTGTTAATAATAGGATACACTAAATAAGATATTAAATTAGAACAAAATAATGGCATTAGCAATTTTTTATCACAACTTCGCCGTATTGTTGTAATTTAGTACAAGATAAACGATCTAAATGTGTTTCTAATAAATGTTGTAAATTAACAGAAACGACGTCTACAGACGATTTAATTAAAATTAGCTATCGTCTGGCGCATTCTTTTAGGTGACACAGAACTTTAAGAGATGTTTAATATTCAAGATTGGAACATATTTTACAGAGCTGTTAGGTAACGGCCACTTAGTTACCTCAATAATAACGTCTCCTCGTGTTTTTTCCACTGGATCGCTGAATATTTGAAACATTAACGAGAAGTTCACTGGTGACAGCTGATGGGAATGTGTGGTTGCAAGAACATTTTAAACATTTAATATTCTTACGACCCGATCTTGGTCATTTAACGTTATTAGTGTTTCACAGAATGTCTTCGGTGGGTCACGAATTTGACATCAATAGATAAAAAAGCTTATCTAACAACTAGAATAACTTTAAATAAAACTTTTATAATATCGTATATATTACAAAAATGAGATCTATGTTATCTTTTTAAATAAAATTATTATTATTATTATTATTATTATATATACTAATAGCACAGGTTCGAAACTATATAGCTCTGTATTATCCATTCAAATACTTTTGGCAACTCTAGTTGCCTATCAATATTTTGTTAATGAATAAGAGTTCAACTCAAAAGTCAAAGCATGTGAGTGGTTATCATGGATGCGTTACTAATTTTACGCGCTTACCGATAAATTATATTACGTTAGAAGAATAACTGCATTTTCATTCATAAAAAATACTTAAAATTAGCACACTAACGCCTCCTATTGGCGTCGTAGTGCCTAATCGACCATGATGAGATGAATCACTTTATTTCGTAACTCCGCAATAATGATAATGTACTTACTGTGAACACTGTTGCCGTCTGTGGTACCGTTGACAGTGCCATCTGGCAGCAGCTGCAGATATCGATTTTTGAGGAACATCTGTATGTTGCGCGAGGTGCCGGTAATGTGGCTGAGGTTCGCCGAGCGTTGCGCGCGCGCCTCGGGCGCGGGGGCTGCGGCGCACGACGCAAGCGCCAACGCCGCAAAGAGCAGCCGCAGCGTGCGCATTCGCATCGCACGCCGCGCCCATGGCAGCCGCCTGGGCGCCGTCACTGCTCAAAACCCACGCGCATAACCCCCCAAACCAAACTGTACTGTCTCGAACTGGCGCCCAATAACCGTCACTGGCGCCCAAAATGGGGCTATGTCTAACTGCAATCTTTATGCTTTCGATTTCGTCGGCCGTCGTATGTTGCAGTCATATTTATAGTGTTGCCACAGTGTGATACTTTCCGAGTCTCGGTTTACGGGCGACCGCAAACGCTCCAGCTTGCGGACGTTCACACGATCTGAAACAAACGGGTTTGTATTAATAGATTGACTACAAAATTAGTTGACCAATGCGAAATAACGTATAACTTGCAAATACGTAATTATAATGCTACTTTTAATTTATAGAAAAATATTTTACTCGTATTTTTTTTTATAACATGTAACATAAATTCATCTTAGATATCTGTGACTTAGATATATATAAGATAACACGAACTTAACAAAGAGTGGAGTAACAGGGATAAGTGCACAGTTAAAGAAGAAGAAACTAGTACAACAGAATGTCAAAATGACATTTGCAGCGCAAAGGCAACCCTGGCACGCATTTCAATTCCTTTGACTCCGAAGCACTACTAATTAGATTTTCTAGTACTTTTACATTTGCATGGATTATACGGGAAGTTCTTCAAAATCTCACACTTGATTTCGTCTCTCAGAATTTTTAATGGTCTGTGAGTAATTGTTTTAATGTTTTTTTATTCAATCACAAAACCACAATTCACTCTAATCATCCGCCAACGTGTTTATGTTCAGCTACTGTGGTTGTCAAGAAAGTTATCAGAGACATAATAAATATTAATTATTAATAGCTTTTCAATCGATAAAAAATTAACACTCGAGCGTTATCTGAGCGACCCGACGCCGTAACCCATACTTTAGATCAATTACGGATTTATTTAATTATTTATTATCAATGTTCTTAATGTTCTTATCGAAGTTCTTGCGAGTTAAATCAAGGTTGTTTGAGAAAGACCTGCATAATAATTAGGTTAATGACTTTGTTAGCAAAATGCACAAACAAAAAACAAAATGCACTTGATCCTTTGGCCCTACGCAGAGCAGAGACGTTAGTTCTCTTTGCGTTTTTTACAGGATCTACAATGGGGAGCGTTCCGACGAACTCTTTGATCTCATCCCAGCTGCTAAAGTCAAAGTCAAAGTATCTTTATTCAATTTAGGCTATAAATAGCACTGATGAACGTCAAAAAAATCTACCACCGGTTCAGAAAAAACCTCTGTTGAGAAGATTCCGGCAAGACACTCAACGAGGTTTTTTTTTTTAAACAGATTCTAAGTGTAAAAATTTATCAGAATCTTCCCTTCTTTGGCCCGCTTCTGAAGCAGTATAGACCCTCATGAAATGAAATGAAATGAAATGAAATTAAATGAAATGAAATTTATTTATTTGCTTTAAATGTAGTACATTACATGATGTTCAACGAAAGGACTTCTATTCCCCTAATCAAATCACGGCTAATAGATTGCAAATACCAGGTTAGGAAGTCGAATGACAAAGGTCGCCCCAAACTCAACCCATCACGTATCGTCGACGCATTCACATCCAGCCGTATAATTGCTGGGCATATTTGTCGAAACCAAACGTTTGACAGCCCATGTGTGAAACACAAACACTGTTGTAGTGGTAGGGGAGCCCACGAGGGGATTTTGGGATTTGCTCGAGCGTGTAAGATTATGTAAGGAAGGACACTGGCATCCTGCTGAGTACCTCTACCATTATAAATATAAGTCCATTTTTAATATGTCGTTTCTTTTTTCAATTTTAAAAATGTATTAAGAACATGAAACTACCGTGAGACTCGCTCATATTAAATGATATTGTCCCGGATAACTCGTTCGATTAGTGTGAAAGTAATACCTTTACAGAGCGATGTTGATAGTAGTGTGTGCTAGATACGGATAGCCCTACGGATTAGCCCAAAACATGTTGAGCTAAACTAGTTCTAAGACGTGAGTTATCTGGGACAATATCATTTAATTTATTACGAGTTTTCGTCGTCCGAATCGTCAATCTTTTGAATGGGAGCATTTTTAAGGTTCACGTAACATCTTCATTGAATATCTGACGCACTGGAATTAATATCTTTTGCCCTTCCGGATGACCACCGCCACCACGCAAGTCGGCAGATGATACTTTCGGTATCAGAGACACGCTGGGGCATCTAAACTACAATACTTCGCTTAAGTATTTTCATGTAGGTAATTATTTATTGCTTGGTTACCCCACCGCTGGAATTGGAAACATCATATAACTTTGTTTCTTCCTATCAAGTAACCTACAAAATCTAATATTTAGATCCCCATGGCGCTCGATTAAATCCTTATTTAGCATCATGCGCTCCCCTACTATAGACGCACAAACAATGAAAGGAAAAGCTAATTGATTTTTAACCGTACTCGGTTGAGGTAAGGTCGGTACTAGGGAGGTTTGACTTGGAATAATCAAAAACCATAAAAGTTTTTAAACTGTTGACAGATAAGAACCGTTCGGAAGCGGAATGTGTGTGTTATAAGATTATGCTCTTAATATTTTGTGGTAGTAATAGTTTGTTTTGCAGTTATTTAATGATTTAAGAGTCCGATTAGGAGGTAAAGGGTCAGAGTTCGCATCCCGTTTCACGCACACATTTATATGTGATTATCATCATCATCATCTCAGCCTCTATAACGTGTCATTGCTGGGCACAGGCCTCTTCTCAGAATGAGAGGGCTTGGGCTATAGTTCTCACACGGGCCCAGTGCGGATTTAGAACTTCCAACACACTTGTAATTTATTACGAGAGTAATAGGTTATGATATAAAGTGTTCCTTCCCATAAGCCACATAAACAAGTGTATAAGGTAACTACAAAATAAAAATCGTAATTTGAATGCTGAAATTTTAATTATGCTGCTGCTTAGACGTCTATAAAAAAAAAAATCATGACTATAAAATGATTTTTGTCTCAGTAACTTTATTTCTGTACTCATTTGTGGTGTGCAATAATATTAGCTTGTACAACGATAGCATAAAATGAGCCATTTTACCCGAGACGTTCATATAGCCGACGTTCATTTTACACTCTGCTTTTCACTTCGATGGTGAGGAAATGAAATATCAACAGAGGAAACAAAACACTTGTTCACTTACTATGTACCTTTTATTGTTCATGCATCATTATTATAATTATATTTTTTTGTTTTACTGATCTATTTTGATTGATTTTAATTTATTAAAAATATATTTAGAAACTTCTTTGTTTGTGGCTGTTTAGACCTGATTGCCTTGGTATTAGACGAAGATTTTACTTTATGCTCTAGAGCATAAAAAATCATTTTATGTCGCTTAGATCCAGCATAAATACGAACTTTACGAGCATGAGAAGTGCAAAGAATATTTGTATTGTCACAAAGAAGTACCAAGTCGAGCTTATCCTAACGAATTCTTCCAGCTAACCCAGTTGAAAGGAAAAATTAAGTATTACGCAAAGGCGACAACTATGAATAGTTTTAGATAAAAGATGTGCTTCAAACTCCCGTTACATTGACATTATCGGCCGATAACGGGTCGATCGACTAATTTGTGAGCCTCCATCCGGATTGTAAACGGATTTTCGTTAACTAAAATACCTTGGATATAAATTTATAATGCGAACTGGCTACCTATGACTTTTAGGGTTACCAGATGGGTAAAAGAAAAAATAAATAAATTGTAATGTGAGTTGTGCCCCACACACACGCGCACATAATCACATCATGTATCGTATATGTAGTCGTAACGTTTTAGAATAAAGCCTTAATTAGGCTGCGTTTCCACCGAGATGATGCGTTGCGAATAATGACATGTGTTTATCATGAACCAATAGAAACGCTTCATAAATTTACCTATTCTCGCTCAGCACAAGTAAATCTCTCTCTTCTTCAGCCCATATCCACCCAATGCTGAGTGTAAGCATCCTGCATTGCTCGCCACTCATCTCGGTCCAGTGCTCTCGTCATCCAGCTCCTTCCCGCCACTTTGACCAGGTCGTCGGTCAAATAAATGTACAAGTAAATGTAGCGTTTCTATTGGTTAATGAAAAACATTCCACGCACATCTCTGGTGGAAACACAGGCTTAATCAGAATTCCTTAGTATTACTTGTCTCAATGCTGCGATGCCCAATTTCACATGGCGACCCCGCCCGAATCTCGACATCACAGGATTCGCTTGGACTATCAACTATGGAGTTTAAGTACCTACAGGAAAACAGCTGGAAAAACTTAGTTGACGCGACACAGGCGTAAGCAAGTTTCCAAACAAGCCAATTCGAAGAAAGCGCAAAATAATTACATTCATGAAAATTAAATATTAATAAAACCAGCCACATACGACTTGGACTCGGACACTAAGTTCCTCGTAGAGACTTTTGATTGCTATAAAATGAAGGATTAAAACTGTTTATTATACAGAAAAGCTCACGAAAAGAATCTACGGCTCTTAGATGCTGTGCTAAGACTCCATGTGTTACTTACAGGATCCAATAATTGCTGTAATTAAGTTAAGTAGATCTTCAAACGCTGAAAAAAAATCCTGTGCGACCCATTTCATTTTTGTCATTATTTTTGTTTTATTCTTTCCAGCAGATGTACTACCTGATAGGTCAAATCTCAAGTTTCTATCTCCTTCTAAAGATTCCCGTACAGCACTGTGACTAAGCAACGCACAGACACACACAGAAAGAGAGGGAAATAGCGCTTCTTTAGGATTCCTTGTATAATTAGTACCAAAAACCTGCAATATCCGCATACCGGTCAGCTGGCAACCCTAAAAGTGACGTATGGAGAGGTTAAGTAAACGTTGGAAGTACATTAAATTAATGGACCGCGAGTCAATAAATATTGAACGTGTGATATTGCTGATTGGAAAGTTAGTCTATAAAATGTGTATTTAGGTACTTTACACTCGTTGTAAGGCGTGGTATTGCCGTATGCACTTAAAGATTTTGCATAATTATTTAACCTACTAGCACAAGTCCTTTTAAACTAATGTGCTTACTTTTGTAGTTATGTCTCCGTTCCCCAATAGAAGCAAATCTAAGCTTAGTATCGAAAATATAAGACAGTAAATATCTATGACAAATTTATAATGCGATATCTTCATCATGTCAGCCGAAAGACGTCCACTGCTGGACATAGGCCTCCCCCAAGGCTCTCCACTCAGACCAGTTTTGTGCTTTTCGCATCCACCGCGATCCCGCGATCTTAACCGCAGGTCGTCGCTCCATCTTGTTGGAGGCCTACCGACAGCTCGTCTTCTGGTCCGCGGACGCCATTCGAGAACCCTTTGACCCCATCGGCCATCAGTCCTGCGAGCAATGTGCGCCTTCGGGCTATGTCGGTAACCTTAGTTCTACTGCGGATATCATCATTTCTGATGCGATATCCTACTTTTACCAAAAGGTCAAATACAAAATTGAAAATATGTTTTCTTAGACCAACTATTTTCAATTTATTTTATTTATGTGCCCTACATATTAAATTATATTGACCGGATTACTCACGTATTAAATCGAGTTTAGCTCGACATGTTTCGGGTTATTTCGAAACCCTTCATCACTGGAGCACGCGACTCGGCGGCTGCCGCAACACGCGCACTACGCGCCACCGCCCTGATCGCGTGCTCCAGTGATGAAGGGTTTCGAAATAACCCGAAACATGTCGAGCTAAACTCGATTTAATACGTGAGTAATCCGGTCAATATAATTTAATATGAGTGAGTCTCACGGTAGTTTCATGATCAAAATTATGTGCCCTACTATGGAATTTATCTTAATTGAATAGATTCTGATAAAAAAACTAAAATTTTACAGCATTGACTATTAAGTATTGAAATAAAGTTGACTTTTAATTTTAACCTTCGTTTTTTCTGACACAAACTGCACCATCGTGGGTATTTAATACGATGAAAATGACCAAATAACATCGAAGAATGATGCGAATGTGTTAACAAATACATTTAAATCGGCATCAAATCAATACAATCGATAAATGAGCGTGTTCGATACTCGTTTAGGCGACAATACGATCCGTAATCGATTTTTAAATTGCACAATAACTATTGATGATGCAGATCGTATAAAAAAATTGTTTTTAATAAGAATCGCTCGAATATGAAAAAGATAAGGAAAACTTTAATTATAAAACTCCTAAGGCTTTTTTTAACAATAACACGCGCCCCTTTGTTTTTTTTTTTCATTCAATAACGAATTTAATACGTGACAGTTGGTAGTGACACTAAGGGTGTGAAATAAAGTTATAAGGGTACCGGCTACAGCAAATGAAATGAAAATATGCATCGGGAATGCAATTTGGACGTGCGTATCCCCTTTGCTCATAGCCGTCAACAAACGGAGGCTTTATTTATTGGATTTTCTCTAAGGATTTTCTAATCGGTTATGGCCTTATAGGTAGTGCCACCAGAGTAAAGTCACACACAGAAGAATATGGCATGTAATGACAGCAGGATTTTGACTCTAAGGAGCTGTTTCACCATCCATTGATTAGTGTTAACTAGCGGTTAAATGTGATACTGTCTCCGTCTATTTGACCAAAACAAATAGAGACGGCACCACATTTAACCGGTAGTTAACACTAACCCATGAATGGTGAAACAGCCCCTAACTCATTCGTTTCATTCATTCTCCTTTTATACATTCAGTTCTTTTTGTAGCTGTGTGCGTGATAACTCCTTCAACTTTCGTGTTATAGCTGATTTTATCATACCTACTTGCCTGTTCTCAAAGTTGGGGGAAATTGTGTAATTGACACCAATCGCATACACCAATGACTTTCTGTACCAGTGTGTGCAGATTTCCTCAGGGTAATAAAAGTCAGACTAAGTATTATTTTTTTCACTCAGGTACTTTGATGGTCTAAATCTGTTAATAAATTTTATGAAGTCTCCCACGTTCTAGCATCAAAAGACAATATTAACTCAACAGACCCATTAATTAAACTTCATACTAGAAAACTCTTCATCATAAACAAATTCAATCCACATCAGAAAGTCGTATCAACGAACAAAACAAGTCACCAGTACGTCGCTTCTATTCGAAGCCCTAAGGAATCTTAAACTGACACGCATCTTCATTACATTTAAATTTATAATCCCAATTCAGATTCTTTAATCTTCAAAGGGCTATCTTCAAAATTTTATTGTGGCGATTTGTCTGCCGTTAATTTATCGAAATATATGCCTGTTAAAATAGTTTCGGATGAGATAACTTGCTAACATAATTCGTGTAGATATCAACAAATTTGTTTGTGAACAGTTACAGGATTTTATAGAAATTAGAAGTTATACTAATCCCGGTGGATGCAAATGACGAGTTGTCATTCACAATACAATACAATACAAAGACTCTTTATTGTACACAAGAAATAGTAAGCGATACAGAAAACAGATATACACAGAGAAAAAAATTACACGGTAAGCAATAGGCGGCCTTATCGCTTAAGAGCGATCTCTTCCAGACAATTCACTGTGGCGTTTTTGTTTAGCAGTGGCCGTCTTCCGGTTGATGACGATGATGAAATAATTTTCTGATCGTGCAGTTTTCATATAGATAATTAAATTGGTCCCTGGTCCTGTTGCAGACGTGGAGTTAATTTTTCATTATTAACCAATTAAGGACATTTCCAACTTTTCTAAATTACCAATGACCATAGGGCTGGTCCATTTCTCGCCCAAGATCACGATACAGCGCAAGACTTGGGGGAATAGGGATGTTGACACAATCAATCAACTGACGTGCTTTTTATGAGCTGTCAGAACACAATTCTCCCATAGAGTTTCAATGGCAATAGCGATTATATGACGTCATAAGTCGCTGTTTGTTCGCAAACTCAATCAACTAACTATTTATTTGTTTCAAAGCAACAAAAAAATCAATTTCACAGTAAATCGAAAATTACTTAATCTGGTTTTAAGGGCTAAAATAAAGCGTTTTTTCCACTGGAGTCGTGCCTTCGATTCGAATTATTCTGTAACGGCGTCAACATCCCTATTGTATATACAGTTAAGTTATTTTTAGTAGATTAGTATAAGTACTTCAATAGTACCTTTACCATAATACGTTTGTTTAAATTAATTTAACCTTGACCAATCTTTGATAAATACATATAATATTTCTCTTAATGGCATTTCATTTCAAAACTTGTGCCAAAACTAGTTTGAAACAGGTTTTAAGACAATATTCGCATACCTAAACACCAATATAATTTTTTGAAGATTATTAACTGTAGTTTGTTAAAAAAAAACGGCTAAGTGCGTGTCGCGTCACGCGGGCCGGTTTCGTACTAATATGCGACAAATAAGTATTCAATAACTATTAGATAAGTTTTAATCGAAAGAAAGAGAGATTTATTTTGGTTCCATATAAGTACCACCACCTTACAGTAACAAGACTAAGGGGGCTGTTTCACCATCCATTGATTAGTTAACTGACGGTTAAATGTGGGCTAAATCTCTCTTTCTTTCGATTAAAACTTATCTAATAGTCATTGAATACTTATTTGTCGCATGTACGGAACCGGCTCGCGTGGCGCGACAAGCACTTGGCCGTTTTTTTTTCAACAAACAACAGTTAATACATACATACGTACATAAAATCACGCCTCTTTCCCAACGGGATAGGCAGAGACTACATCCTTCTTTTTGCTACGATTCTGGCATACAACTCTCGCTTGTTCTACATTCATCAATCTTTTCATGCATACACATCGGTATAAAGTACTCCTGACCCGACCTCTCTTCAGAATATCCCTGATTTGATCGTAGTACATTCGTCTAGGCCTTCCTCTCCCACCCAACGTTCCCATTCACGCTCGTACAGTTAATAACGTTCAAAAAATAATGTTGGTGTTTAGGTATGCAAATATTGTCTTAACACTGGCCAATCTTAAGGCCCCACTTGTGCAGGCTGTGGTTGCAGCGGGCGACACCCATAGGCACAGAACAGAACTCTTCCCGAATCGAAGCCCATTTACATATCTACATGCTTGCAATCAGCCAGAAGGCAACGACCTCGTGACGTTACAAATAAAAATAACAACAAAACGGCAGGCAATTAGAGGCTAGAAAATATGAAACTATTTCGAGGTGACGTTTTGCCAAAGTTTTGGCAGCGATGGCCAACGAATATAGACCGCGTAGATGTTCTTTGATCTATAGATATCTTACTCAAGTTCGGTTCCTGTTGTGTTAGCATTCGGGGCAGCAGGGCTACTATGAACCCTGAACTCGAAGTTCGTGTCGTGCGATCCCTCTGACACTTATACTATTTAATACGAGAGCGAGAGCAACCACACGACACGAACTTCGAGTTTCGAGTTTCTTAGTAGTCGCTGCGCCATACATTGAAGTGCCCACCGCTACAGTATCCTATTCTCTTCGGCAGTTGACAATTGAAAATATACTGTGTTTTTTTTTTTATATGATAGGGGGAATACGAGAAGGCGGGACACCTGGTGGAAAAAAATCACCGCCGATGGATATCCAGAAACTTGCTACTTATACATCGAAAGGAGGCCTGTGCCCAGCATTGGGACATATATATGGGCTGGGATGAATATGAATGAGGGTACGATGAATTACCCTTGGCGGTGAGCTCCACTTTGCCTAGAAAGAGCACAGTAGGTAACAATGGCGTAGCGTCAGATATTTCCATGGTAAAGCCTGTAAAGAGCCACTCGTAAATAATTTGCGTCATGTTGTTGTATTTTGTAAATATTGGGCAAGGTGGTACTCGTAGGACCTTGTGCAAGGTCCACCTGGATTGCAACTACCATCTTGCTCGCTAATCCTGCCGTGAAGCAGTAGTGCTTGCACTGTTGTTTTACGGCGTGGAGAGTAAGACAGCCGGTGAAATCACTGACTTGAGGTATCCCATCTTAGGCCTCTAGGTTGGCAACGCATCTGCAATACCCCTGGTGTTGCAGATGTTTATGGGCGGTGGTGATCTCTTACTATCAGGAGACCCATTTGCTCGTTTGCCATCCAGGCGAATTAAAAAAAAAGCCGGCGCGAATGGGGTTCTATGGACGCTTCGCCACTAGTGGGTTACCTAAACAACTGGAGCTAGAGACTTTTTAGCGCTTCCTTTTTGACAATTTACTTGCGTTTGAATACACGTCTATTGTCTTCTAATCTAACTTACGGACTATTTTTTTGCCAGGAATTTACCTAATTACTGGGATAAAGCTAATATCTAAAACTTGAAGCGTTTCAAATTGTACGAATCGCTATTTAAACCGTTTGTGATACGTCTCGAGCCTATACTATTCTAATAGCCCTCTCAACGCTCCTAAATAATTTATGTAACAGTTTAATCTATGACGAAAACCATTCGTCTGCCCTGAAATCGTTGGATTCCGAAAATCGTTGTTGCTATTTCTTAACAACAGCGATTGACTGAGATTTATTTCACATTCTTTAGTTGTTGGCTTGTAGTTTTAATGTCTGCATATACTTAATCCGTATGGTAACCACTAAGAGCGGTACCAACAGTTTATCTTTTCGCATATGGGAAGTGAGAAAACCTAAAGCGTGTTTGTCTTAAATGGGTCCATATCGGCTCGCATACTTATTGAAAGTCCGAATGTAATTTTTGTCAGAATGATCATTTGTCAAAACTCTTTTTTCTCTGAATCCAATGATTGTTTAGAATTCTCATAAAATAAACATAACCTAACCTACAGTTTTCTATAGGATGATCATTAAAAAATTTTAGAAAAATATAAGGTTTCAGTACGAAAAAAAATTCGGACAAAAATTACGGCATAACTAGCGAACAGTATGCGAACTTTGGCGCTCCCATCTTAAATATAAATTTAGCAGATAAAAATAAAAAAGATAGATAAGTAAGCTTAAATTTTGTAAGGATACGAAAGGTTAAAAAAGGCGATTTGGATTATTTTAAGCAAAATTTGTGGATACATTTCTGAATAGGCGATGTGTCGATTTCTGTCTGGAGAGAGATCTCTACATTGTTGTCGCTCACTAAACTAAAAAATTAAAGAATTCAGTCACGCTGTCATTTCTGTTCAATTCGCTTGACTGAACCATCAAATTCACTAAACATGTAGATTTTATCAAGAATTTTAAAGACTTACACAAATCCGTATGCTATCAAACTTCTTAAACGTCTAACAAAAATTACTACTGTAACACTTCGCGAATAATTCGAAAAATAAAAGTAGATCAATTTCGGAGCCGTCACCTCGCGCCTAATCCCTAAAAAGGGCCCATAAAACAGGTTACCGGCCCAAAATAAACGCGCGATAGCCCAAAACCAGAAGCGGTAGTGACATCTGACAATACATAAGTCGAGCCGGCGGGTACAGATTTAGCATCGATATTTGCGCGCGCGTCGAGTCTAGATCACGCACTCGTGCTCTGTAGATCATTTCGGCTTACTCAATGAAAGTATGGCTTAGCTTTTTTCGGTTTATTTCTGAAGGGGTCAATGGTATTGCGACAAGTTTTATGTCAATAGTCGAGCTCTAAAAATGTTCTGGTCAGGGTATTTTGTTTTTATAGTCACAAGCCATTATTTTGAGAAGAAAGAAAGATTTTAAAAGCATTGTTGAAATACTTGTGGCGTGTTTAAAATGGCAGATTTGTCAATAATTCGTAGTCGGTTAAATTGAAACGTTGTAAAACTTTGATCAAAGCGAAACTTGACCTTGATGTCTTTTGAGTGTGTTCCTCAATAGAAGAGAAGCAGAGCTGAGTCACACAGAATTGACTAATCATATTATTTAAAATTCACGTCACATTACAAAGGGATCTGATTGGTTGCACTCAGCATGTTACGGCTTCACGCCCCTTCGATGGAAACCCACCTTAAGACCACAGGGGCTACTCCGAAATTCGAAATTATTTTATCTGTTTATCGAGTAAAGCTTGATGAATCGTTTCTTGAACGATTAAATAATAATCTTGACACTTAATAAACTAGGTATAGTTACATCACTAAATTGATGGGCCACTTGTCATCTTTCCTAATTTATCCCAGTTTATACACACTCGTAATACGAAACGTCAAAAATTATATAAATAAACCCAACGGCTAAATTACGAACTCTGGCTCAACATATTCGTGTTGTGTTTGAACAACATAATAATTTACCTAAATGAAGAAATACAGTATATAGTAGGACAATGTCACATGGACCAACGTATTTTATATCATTTTACCAACCATGACCAATTTTCTAAATTGTCTCAACTGAACCTACCTACCAGTATTTACTAGGAACCTGTAACTAATTCGCGGGTCTCAGTTTTATTACGTTTCTATTGGTAACAATCACATTTTATTACTTCGCGTAATTGCGGGTTTTTCAATAGGTACAATTCTTTCTCGAGTATTGCGCTTATTTAGTTGAACTAGAATATGATTTGTGATTGTGTTGTCTTATTTTAATACGGGGTAAAAAGTAAGGAAACTGATTAGGACATTTTGTCAACACCTAAAAGTTGGAACAGGAAGAAACTTTTGGAAGGACTGGGAAACTGAACGTATACAAATTAGTAGTAGTAGTGTCGTGTAACCTCCTTAAGGGTTAGAATTACACCTCTCTTTTTCTTCCGTGGATGTCGTAAGAGGCGACTGAGGATATAGGTTAAGTATACCGTAAGCGACAGGCTAGCAACCTGTCAGCAAGACTTATGTCAAAAAGACTGTCGACACTAACGCCATCTAGCAACATTTCGCTTGCCAAGAAACTCTCACTCCGTCTATTTTGAAAAAGAAAGTGCATTTTTTGAGATAGAGCACTTTTAAGAAATTGATCCTTTAAAGAAAATGCGCATTTCAGAAAAATAGGTTTTCCGAGCCTACAGTACCAGGCAAGCACACTATTAGTATCATCAAAAAACTACCGCGAGCTGAAATTCAAACAAACTGACAAAAAGTAACATCTAACATCTGGTGATGTTCACATCAATTCGTTCTGGTTTTTAATAATGACATCATAGTAACCAAGTGTTGACATGTCTTTAATAGACACCGGCATAGTTACAACTCTACTGTTTATGATAGAGCTGATTTCGATGGCCGTGAACTGTCATAGTTGTAAACTACTGTTGAAATTCCGTGATCTCTACCAATATCACAGAATTTGTTGAATGCTACGTTTAGTTGAACGACTATAGACCGCGATATAGTGTTATACGTATAAATAAATATACAATAATAGATACGTGACAAAATGCCACAATGTGCGTTTAAAAATTGCGAAACAGCCATCGTAACCGTAACACTAAAGTTTCGGAAGGAATATCTTTCTTTATGTAACAAGTCAGTATTTCATTTAAAGTATGTAAAAATTAGCAGTTTAAATTTTAAAATCAATAATTTATTATTTGGCCAACTATCCCGCCAGTAACCTGTGGTTCTGGAACAAGAAATTCGTGGAGTAGTTCTCATTATAATATTTTTTTTTGTAGATGTCCAAGTATTGCTCATTTAAAGCGAAAGATAGGTATAGGACAACATGGCTGCAAAGGTAAAGGTTAGGGTCAAACGGAATGTTTTAATGTTTATTTGGGCACAAACGGTACAATTAACTCATATTACTAATATCATTATTAACATGTGCCTGAGGCCATAAAAAATTGCGCGTAATTATAGGGAATTGAGTAATCAACGCTTGACATTTACTATGATGTAGATTTATATCTGAACTTGTCAACCTTAGCCCGCCTGGGTTTAATAAGGCCGACATTACCATAGGCCATAAAACAAACAACAGTTCATTTAATTTAATAAATTTTAATAAACGTTGTAAATGTTTTTGAAATCCTACTCAAACACAACTACGGTGGACTACCAAGACCTCCTAACTAATAAATCTCGAACATGGAACTTTGGTTGTTTAGCTAGGGGGTGCTAAGATCTTCAATCAGTCGCATGTCAAAGGTCGTTCAGTTAGGAGTGTTGGTACTTC
The DNA here is from genome assembly GCA_037349165.1 of Choristoneura rosaceana. NCBI lineage: Eukaryota > Metazoa > Arthropoda > Insecta > Lepidoptera > Tortricidae > Choristoneura > Choristoneura rosaceana. The sequence goes on along the minus strand of JAZBNJ010000012.1, from coordinate 2,938,281 downwards.
GCCATCGACCAGTACCTTTACCATGAGTTTACAGTGATCGTACTCGATAGCAACGGTGTAAATTATTTGTAGAGACGCTGTACGCTGTACATTCTCGGTCACCGTAAACTCATGGTAGTGGTATAGGCCGTATCATTGTCTAACGCGCTGTCGTTTGCGATTGTGTTCATCATCTCTTTCTACCCTCATTTTATACCGCGTGACAGAAAGAAATGGTGAAAAATTTTGATTACAAGCGTCTTAGACAACAAGGACTCAGATTTTAAACGAGCTGCATGGCGTAAAGCTGCGTTACTAATTCGGAACCTTTTTATGTGTAAGCAGGATAGAATTTTGCTTTTATCGTTCATTGTTAAAACTTGTAGTGTAAAACTTATATCAACACGAACAAGCTAAGTTCGCACCTCGCACTGAACAAGAACAGTTCAAAAATTATAAATTCAATAAAAGAGACGAAAATTCGTAAGACGCGTCTAGGCGACCAAGAGTGAAAGCCGCTGATTCTAAAATTGTCGCGTCCTATTTATTGAATTTTACATTTTTGAACTGTTAAGTGCAAGGTGCAAACTTATCTTGGTCGTGTTAAACATTTTTTTTAATAGGCTAGGTATACCTATGTGTGTCCTATATGATACATTGTTGATCATGTTCGACACAGAATATATTAGATATCATCGCATGCCAGTGTTGTCCACAAATACGCTATCACATTTACATCTAAACTAGATAAACTGACATAAAACAATAAAGACATCGATCCACTTACAATCAATCATTGTGAGACAAAATCAACGTAGCCACTAAATCAATGATCTATAAACAGTACAGTATAAAGGGCGGCACAATAGCAAAACGGACCGAAGTAGTAAACCTTGCGATAAATCTTGCCGTAACCTAATGAAACTGGCGTAAACCAACGTTATAACAATAAATCTAGTTAAAACTATTTGCTGTTTTACGAACTTTTTATGAATACACGAGTATGGACTCGTGGATGCATGGGCATCTCCATGTTACGTGATTTTTCTTTATAACGATTTGGTTTGATTTTGGTCTCTTAGCAACTCTTTGGTCACCTTTTACCACATCTACGGGGAGACCGGGGTCCGACCTATTCACAAACTTGGTACCGGACGTTCTTAGATGCTGAATAATTATTGAAAAAATTTTTTTTAATCGACTGGAAGGCAAACGAGCAAGTGAGTCTCCTGATGGTGATAGATCACCACCGCCCATAAACACCTGCAGCACCAGGGGGATTGCAGATGCGTTGCCAACCTAGAGGCCTAAGATGGGATACCTCAAGTGCCAGTAATTTCACCGGCTGTCTTACTCTCCACGCCGAAGCACAACAGTGCAAGCACTCCTGCTTCACGGCAGGATCAGCGAGCAAGATGGTGGTAGCAATCCGGGCGGATCTTGCGCGAGGTCCTACCACCGGCATTTGATGGGAAATGATCACCACAGCACCGTCCATGAGTACCAACACCAACAGCAATTAGGTCCAAAATAAGTTTCCTTTTGAACCTCTCTAGAACTGAAAACGATATAGTATACAGAATAAAGTACAGTCACCAGCTGGCGCGCTCCTTATCTTCAATAGACGGACATACCAGCATATCGCGTGTCAAACGTTTCTAATTGAAATGTATCGACAAATGATCTAGTCACGGCCCATTGTGGCGTGCCCCGCTCAAACTGTGCCCCTAGTGTAAGTTTTCAGTTACAAAATACGTCTCGATCGCGTTTGCGTTAAAATCTCAATTTATATGGAAACATGAACATCGCAAACGTTCCGCTAGAGGCGCTATTCGTGTTTCCATACAAATTGAGATTTTAACGCGAACGCGATCGAGACGTATTTTGTAACCGAAAACTTACACTAAGGGTACAGGGCGGTCGGTTCGATTTCGCATTTTCTTTAATATCGGAGCTAGAAATGATTCGTCACTACTTTAAAAAAATCTCGTACCTCAAAATAGATAATTTTTCCGAGTGAACTTTATGAACATTATGTCAAGGTTCAATTTTGTTGACATATTGATTTTAGATACGAGATTTTTTCAAAGTAGTGACGGATTTGTACTACTAAAATTACGAGTGCAATCTATACAATACTATACAATGAAAAGACTCTTTATTGAACTCATAGTAAAAAGTACAGAAAACACAAATATATAGAGATTACAAATGAAAATGTATATCTGAAATATATGTCTGAAAGGAAGTGTATGTCTGAAAAATTAACAGTTCTTGAGAAAACAGCGCGCGATAACTGGATTCCACGCGGGCGAAGCCGCGGGCAAAAGCTAGTAAATAAATAAATAACGAAATGATGACGACATTGTATACTTACGGAATTTTTATAATTTTGGAAAAAAAATAAGAAGATCGTTTTATGACGCTCTATAGGGTAATTTTTTTCTCTGTTAGTTGATAAACATTCAACTTTTATTCTTAGAGCCACAGTCATCTCATTGTAATCGGTTATCCCAAAGGTTAAACGGTTAAAAGGTGTAATTGTTGAATAAAAAGCCTATTTGTCTCAGTCTGGGCCGCGGCATCATTCGGGCCATTAAAATCATTAAACTACTCATTAATCAAAGTTGAGATCACAGAACTAATAATGAGAGGAATAAAAATGTCACGCTGTTTGGATTTTATTTCACTTTTTCTATAAAATTAGTATAAATGTCTGTATAACTTAAGTACTCGTATACCGCGTATTTTTGTTAAACCACAGACTTTAAGGGAAGTTATTAAAGGCCATAAAACGATATTAAATGAGCACGCAATGTACCACTAAAAAAATAAAAATGGCTGACGTCACAGATCCGCTTCAATCTCCTGTCTGATAATTGTACGCAATATAACCTCGAAAAAGTTCAAAAAATTATTATAAAGCGACAAATAATTTACCCAATCAAGCGTTATTTTGCGGAGGTCCATATCAATGAACTAAAAGAATTTCTTTGCTCACCCGCGACCTCGGAAATGCAAATGAAATTCGCAAATGCGATTGTCGCGTGTGGGCAAAGAAATTCTTTTAGTTCATTTACAAAGTGACAGTTAAAAGAAAGCTATTTCGTTATGGTAAATCCATTAGTACCACTGTCGAATTTCAGGCTGTACAGCCAAACTCAAAAACAAACAGAGCGATTCTGTACACAATTTACAAAAGCAAGCGAATCCGTGGGTGAAAGTCGTTAATCAACCGACAAGAATTTTGTAATACCGGTTTACAATGAAAACAGGGTTTAATGAAACTTATTAATTTTTAAAGTCTCACTGTTTTTAGCCTTTAGATTTAGAGCTGTGTTTAGAACTATTTCGATCCAATTAAAGCAACTTAAAATAACAACTGTCAATAAACTTGTTGATAAAGTGGTCCAATAAATCTTAAAAAACGTAGAAGTTATGAGTGTGCTAAATTTAACCAACGCTCTTAAAAAATTACAGGTTAAAACACCTAAAAACTTAAGGTGTGTGACAAAAAAAGAACCTATTAAAAAAATCATTCACACCGAACGGAGAATGTTTGGGTCAACAGTCCCGTTCAGGTGTCGTTCTATATTTGAAGAAGCAAACGGCGGTGCTTTTTTTTTTCTTAAAATTTGGCATTGTGTACCGTTCAGCCAGTATTAGTTACACGTGGTGTGAGCGAGATAAGATTAGTTCGAAAATTTTGAAACACGTGAGACTGTTTATTGATTTTTAAGTTTTTTTTTCGATAGAACTGATCTAGTAATTATGCTGGCCGTTACGAAGTCACATAATTATTTAAAAATCTGTAAAATAAACATTTAATTAAATTTTAATTAAGTACTACAACTTTTTTACGCATTCAAACGCTTAAAAAGCTGTTTTCCCGCCTAAACCCTACTTTTAAACTGATGAATGAAAATGTCAACATTATTTATCTACGTTTAGCGACCATAGGGAAACTGTTTGTATACACATTAAGTTCGATGAAAACAAGGTCTTAATTGTTAAATGCTCGTGACTATCTCGGCTCTTTAATGGTGCTTTAAAATAATTTGATTACCTGCTATTTCGTTACCAAGTGCCTATTTCCGATGCGTTACTATCAGTTTCAATACAACTGAGTTTCTTTTTCTCGATATAATATCGTTTTTATGTATTTTTAAAGTTACGACGCGAAAGATAAAAACTGAGTTACAGAAATGTAAAGAAAGTAATCTATTACCCGATAATGGCACTAAAATAGACTACAGAAAAATAATGTAATATCCATGTACGCAAAGATGTATATTTTCAAGGTCAGACTTGATATTTTTCGCCAATTATATATTACACATTCTATACATTTATTTATTTATTTAAATCAAAGAAACTTACACAGTATAACAGTTTAACACTAAGGCACTGCGCAAGACAAACACAGAGAAGAGAGAAAGAAATTGAGTAACAATACAAGAAAACAACAACGTTATGCCTATCCATTTTATTAAAAGTGTAAACAAATCGATTCCATCAAAATGTTTGTATAAACACCCACTGGGTCGAATCAGTAATACATTTATCTATAATTCGTGCCTTTTAACTAGATGTCTAATCACTTTTTTCACAAAAATTCACTCGATTTCAATATTTATTTTGCATTTGAAAAATATTCGTCAAAATCTGACGGTTATTTCTTGATTGAAACATGTGTATAATCTGTAGTAGCATAGAGTAGCGTAGAGATGGTGGAAAATTTGTCATTTTAAAAATCGATTAGTATTCATTGAATAAGCGATTATTATTTATTTACCTTAAAATTAAAAAATAGTTACTGCTTTTATAATTGAATAAACAGTCTTTGGAATCAAATCAAGTATTGTAAGTAATAAAATGGACAAAAATAATTAGTAGTTTAATTATTTTGCAATAGGTTCTAGGTTTTCACATCAATAAATGTCTATGCTTGTGTTAGTGGCGTCTTTGTTTACGCTTGTCATAAATTGGATTGGAATACAATATACATAGAAATGTAAAATGTGCATTATTGGATAACGTGAGTTAAGTTCAATAGTAACGCATTAGCAAAAAGCGTACTGGCCAGCAATAAACAAGAAATAACCATTTAGTATATTTAAAACTAAAGTGGAATGAGTACATAGACCATACCATTCTAAATAGGAACCTAAATAGAGTAGCTGGAGGCTGAAAATAGAACTAGGTACTCTACAAGTTTTACCAAACGGGGTTTGGATCATTAACGTAAATCGGCAAACAAATCATAAAAGTCATTAAATGGTTTTATTGATGTAGATAGATTTGCCATTAAATTAGTATTATTATCATTATCATCTCAGCCGTACGCCGCCTACTGTTCGTCATAGGCCTCAACCCCCCCCCCCCCCTCTCCATAGACCTCCAGTTGCTTCGGTTGATAGCGGCCTGCATCCATCGTGAACTTGATTATTTAAATACTAGCTTTTGTCCGCGGCTCCGCCCGCGTGGTATTCGGTTATCGCGCGCTGTTCCCTCGGGAACTGTGCATTTTCCGGGATAAAAAGTAGCCTATGTCACTCTCGTCAATAAAATCTTCGACTCACAAACGTCCCACTGCGCACAGACCTCCACTAAGGAGAAGAGGTCTTGGGCTGATTTTTGGGAATTTGACACACCTTGCATTGCAAATGTGTGCAAGTTTCATCACGATGTAATTGTCAACTGTTCGGTATTCACTGCAAGCTCTGGATCTTTCTATCCACACTAGATGCAATACGTGAGCTTGTAGACGTCCATAATACTAGTTATTTCGCACAAATTGCAGTATAAATTAGTAGATTATAGTATTGGCCCAGTAAAGTGCAATGTTATTAGAGCAGCTGTACGTACATTTAAATACTGTACTCGTACTATACGGGTTTAACATTTGTAATCATATTACATTGTAGTGCAGTGAGATAACATAACAACAATAATACTCGTAAAGGTCATCTTTAGTAACTTTGATTTAAAAAAAACTTTCGTTTTATGATCAACCGGGGCTAATACGTCACAATACTTTAAACCAGGACTTCCCAACCAGGGAGGCACGCCCCCCTAGGGAGGCGTAGAGAAATGCTAGGGGGGAGGAACCAGTAAGATTCATCATCATCATCATCACAGCCTATATACGTCCCACTGCTGGGCACAGGCCTCCTCTCAGAACGAGAGGGCTTGGGCCATGGTTCCCAGTAAGATTTCATATCAAAAAAAAATTAACGAGTAGGTACATGGCCCTCACAAAAAGAGGTCTAAGAAACAACTTGGCTTTTTATCTACAGTTATAAAGGTGCATTATTTGAAATAACAATATGTCAGTGTATTTTTAAGACGAATTAATTACACGAACATTGGACTTGGTGTAAAAGTGTCAACACCCAGATAATCCAATTTCAACGATAGTGTTTGATAAAAGTAGTACAATTGCCGTCACCAAAATTCGACACAACTAAGGCGTGTATAAATACCTATATCATCCATCCATCCCAGCCTATAAACGTCCCACTGCTAGGCACAGGCCTCCTCTCAGAACAAGAGGGCTTTTGCCATAGTTCCCACGCGGGCCCAGCGCGGATTGGGAACTTCACACGCACCATTGAATTGCTTCGCAGGATTCCTCACGATGTTTTCCTTCACCGCAAAGCTCGTGGTAAATTTCAAATGTAATTCCGTACATGAATTTCGAAAAATTCAGAGGTGCGACCCGGGGTTTGAACCCACGACTCTCTGCTATATACAAGCACTTATGAATGTCAAAAAAAAATCAACGACCGGATCAGAAAAACCTCTGTTGAGAAGAATCCGGCAAGAAACTCTATGAAGTATACAGTTGGGCATTGAAGTTTGATGTAGCGAAGGACGCATAGGCGTACACAGGGGGGGCAAGAGGGGGCAGCTGAAACCCCTGGATTTTTTTTACCTCCCTACTAACTATCTAACTGTTGTCGATAATTATGTTTATTTATTTGACTAAGTGCTTATAAAATTTGAATTTCCCCCACCTGGCCCAGAACCTGGGTACGCCCATGGAAACACCCATCGCAGAATGACAAGGTCAGGAACTGTGTTCGAATCCCAACCCCGTTGTGAAATGAAACTCTATACTTAACCACATCATTTAAAATTATTCTAAAAGCTCCTGAATAGAAATATAAATCAAGAAATATCCGTTATAAGTCATAATGTGGGACACACGCTTGGCTGCACGTGTGCAAACCTATGCCTCCTTAGTCCATATAAAATAGATATTTGTACTATTCAAAGCTACTATACGTTCCAAATATTATTAAGACTAACTTTTGCCCGCGGCTCGCGCACTGTTCCCTCGGGAAGTGGCATTTTTCCGGGATCAAAAGTAGCCTATGTCACTCTCTGGCCCGTAAGCTATCTCTATGCTAAAAATCACGTCGATATATTGCTCTGTTGCGGCGTGAAAGAAGGGCAAACATACACACTTCCGCATTTATAATGTTAGTATGGATTGAAGTTGTCTTAGGGTTTAGGAGTATTTAATATAAAGGTGCACTTTCATACAAACGGAGAGGTGATGATGATGAGGAGAATTCGACCAATCTTATTAGAAAAATTCAAGTCTCGTCTCCAGAATTGCACGGAATAGTTATCAAGACAATTATTTCATAATTTTTTCACAGGTTTGTGCAGATTCCCTCGTGATTAGGACGATTTTTACTTCACCATAAAACCCTTGGTAACAGAACGCAACTTAGCACGTGAATTTCCAAATTCATCCCATTTATTATCTTTACTATTATAAAGGGGAAAGTGAGTTTGTTTGTTTGTTTGTGTATTTGTTTGTTACGCTTTCACGCCGTAACGGAGCGACAGATCGACGTGATTTTTGGCATAGAGATACTTTATGGGCCCGAAAGTGACATAGGCTACTTTTTATCCCGGAAAAATGCACAGTTCCCGAGGGAACAGCGCGCGATAACCAAATACCACGCGGGCGGAGCCGCGGGCAAAAGCTAGTAAATAAATAAATATCTAATACCGTATTGCTCCTCGCCACTGATGGACTCGCAGCTAACATCTTAGCCTTAGTGCCACATTAAAATCTAGAATGCAGCATACTGGACAGTTCAATACTCTAGCGCGCATATACATGTAGGTATTTAATCTATTCTTATCAGTGTCTGTATAGTGCTCGCGCGTTCTACGGCGATAACGCGCGAGAGAGCTCATTCAATGCGTACGGCATATTTTATACATTAATTTAAAAAGCTAACAGGATTAAATTAAAAATCAAACGAAGAAAACCTTATGATATAAGAGGTACCAAATCTGAGCCACTAAATAACTTTTTAGGGCTTTTTTATAAGTAAATCGAATCTACTGTCATTTATTACAAGTGGAAAATGAACTACTCGAAATTATACCACAGAATAAGTTATAGTACAAAGTACAAATACAGAAAGCACAATTCTTATGTGCTAAACGTCACTTTTGTACGGTAGTGAAGATTATGTACTTGTAGGTACTATTACTTATTCTGTGGTATAATTCCGAGTTGTCCATTTTCCATTTGCACCGAATCGTAGATTGTTTGTCTTGTAAAAATAAATGTGAAATTTTTCATTCTAACTAACGTCCTAACGTCATATAGAGCTCTTAGGGTCACCGACGGTGCTGGCTGAAAATCAGTGCTAGGGCATTTTTTAATGCCTCAGTGACTGATTCACAACAGCAATGACACTTAATAATTATCATACTATCTGTACTATCGTACTTAATATAGTTGTTTTGTGTTGTGAATAAATATTTTCTTTCTTCCTTTAAATTATTCAAATTTTTAGTTCAATTAGACCATTAGAAGCCGAGTAAAGTACCTTTCTTTACCCACATAATTGTTAGTCAATTAGTTGCAAGTTAAGCTAAAATAAAGGTGTTTATTAAAGGAGCACAATGTGACAACATCGAACATAATACTATGTTCATTGTGCACATAAAATAACAAACGGTAGAGTCGGTAAACTTTCAGATAAGCTACTAGTTACCTAATTGTAAATTAGTAATGGTAACATTTAAAAATAGAAAATTGGAGTAGATGAGTGGAGTAACCAATTAGGGGTTAAACGACTAGCCTTGATTTATAAAATAAATAAAAAATTGTCAAATCAATACATGACACCTAACAACAAACGTCACCCATAACACTCTCTCATTGCACTTGCGTTGCAGCCAGATTCGATTTTAGGTCGGTGCGTTACATAACAATTGAATAACGCTAGTACTCGCTAGAACTATACTTAGACCACCTGTTTATGAGTGAGCGGTGACCGCTCCTCGTTCAGAGACGCCATTGAGCGTTACTCAATTGTTTCCATTGCGATTAGTTCAAGACGCCCCGCTAAAGGTGACAGTTTTTTAAGAATTTGCGTTTATAATCTCTTGAGTCAATCAGTTCATATTAGCTCGTCTGATATACTTTAATCGCTCGCTTATATAATACTAGCTTTTGCCCGCGGCTTCGCCCGCGTCGAATTCGGTTATCGCGCGCTGTTCCCTCGGGACCTGTGCATTTTTCCGCGATAAAAAGTAGCCCATGTCACTCTCGGGACCATAAACTATCTCTATGACAAAAGTCGCGACGATCCCTCGCTCGGTTACGGCGTGAAAGCGTAACCAACAAACAAACAAACTCACTTTAGTAAAGGACTAGCCTTTGCCCGCGGCCTCGCGGTGGCCAAACGATATGGTGAATTTCCCCAACCATCGTTTCATTAGAAAAAGCCAAGACAGAAATGACGAATTCTCACTTCCGACAAAAAGCAATGTCTATAAATACAGAAGTGAATGAGTGTCTGGTTGATACGAAGTAATTAGTCGGCGGTAATGACCGGCGGTGTTAGCCAGTACGTTTCTGGTGATGACCTATGGCACAGGAACGTGGGTATCACAATGAGCCTTTCAGATCACCAATAGCCATCTACCACGCCGATACTCCATGCCATGCATATGCTCAGGGAAGGCTTGGGAAATATAAAATAGAGATGACAGCAGCTAGTATAGTAAAATGATTATTATTATACTAATATTTGATAACACCAATCACATTTAGTAAAACTGTTAAATGTCTAACTTTTCTACTACTTACCAAGTTTTTTAAAAGTTCCTATCAAATGAATATGTCGCTAAAGTCGAACTTTCAAGTTGACAGACACGTCTATTGGAATTATTGTTTTATGACGTGCAAAGGATTATCAACTTTAAGGTGATAGACCACATATTTGGCTGATGGTACCTAATACCCATATAAAGTCTTCCTCAAAAATGACGGCTGATGGAAAGTTTAAATTTCCCTGTTCTTATCGACGCTACATTTTTCAAGATAAAAATAATTATCATTTTGACCCAGTTGTCATAATCTGCCAAAGGAAGTGGATTACAATGAGTTACATGTAACGAGTTCATCATTTGATAACAGAAAAGATGTAACCTCTGATAGCAGGTGCAATTTCTTTCCGATGATTATGTACGTACAGTCACCTACATTAAATTAATATCTGCCACAGCAGAGCGTCGTCAGATATTTATGCATGCATTGTTTTTTCAAAATATTAGTGTCTGTACAGGGTGCAATTTAAATCGTGATCAAAAATAAGTGTTTTAATTCATTTAATACTCGTACTTTCGAATGTCAATTATAAATAAGTTTCACAATGGTATAATAGAATACAGTAAGATCATTTGCAGTTTTTTATTTATGAACTAATCTCGGATCTATTCAATTTGGAACTAACACCAGTAGTCTTTGTAGTAAAGTTACAAAGACGACTTTTTGCTGACTGAGAAATTACAACACTAAAGTTTTTCGTAAGTCACGACTTTTGATCTAAGCTTTGTTTAGTTGGTCACTATTATTGACTCAAGGATATACTTACACGTGTCGAAAAATCATTACCTATAGAAATCCACGTTATGACGATAGAAAAGACTAGGTATTAAAATATACCTAAACTTAGAATATTCCGTATAAATACGAAATCCTTAGCAAATATTACTTAATTTTTTCGTACTTAATGGCTACGGAACCCTATTTCGAGCGTGTCGGAGACGCTCTTGGCCGGTTTTTATTTTTCACCACATCACACCGACTCTAAGAATGTCCGACCGTCCCCCGAACGTTTATCCCGACGCCGACACTTATTTACTTAGTGTTATCTGCCCGTGCATATTCCTAATGTACTGTCCAGTGAAAGTGACGCGCATATGGCACAGCCACATGACACATGACATAAACAAACATACAGAATCCATTAATAATGGAAATTCTCGCAAGATTCATTTTAAGCGAACGCCGCCATTGACCTCTCATTTGATATTCAAATTAAAGTATCGAATATTCACATTTCTTCGTAAGGAAATTTAATACTGTATCGGTGGATGACCATCGTATTTAAATCGTCGTATTTTAATGCATCTTTTTTTGCCGTCTGTATTAGTTGTTGACTATACCTGCATTGTCATCTAGTTTACACATATTCGTAGGTGCATTCCAAATTTCAAGTCAATCTACTGGAAGTAGGTTAATTTTGACTTCCAAGATTTGACCCAAACCAACGTGGCAAAATAAATTATACTCATAGGCTTCTAATGAGATTCAGTCACTATGACAGAGAGATTAATGGTACATTTTTTACCAAATTGTAGGGAAACTAAAGAGGAAGGTTATGTTTTTTTTTTTATAACCTCCAGATGTGCAGGAAAATGCCAATTTATCAGTTGTGCAAAAGCTATAATTTTATATTTAGCAAAGAGCAGACACAATTAAAAAATTAAAAAAATAAAATAAAAGGAAATGTTTTGGAGTCGCTGGACATTGCGCTGTAGATAGAGACGTCAATCCGTGCTAAAAAACTTTCAATCAATGTTATAAAAACACTAAACTGTAAAATTAAAAAAAAGCTAATGTCATCATCTTCGAAAGAAAACAACATATTTAACTTTGAAGTACATTCGCTCTTTGTTGATTTAAGAAATTACCCAACATGGTTTAAGGCGGTCAATGACGAAAGTTATAAGCTTTTATAAGTATATTTAACATTAATAAAGTAATAAAATGAAAACGACGAAATCCCGCGGGCACAATACGGCCATGAGCAAAAGCTGCGTAAATCAAAATTATACCAAAACCTCTCTCTTATCTCACTCTCATATCACATTTTACATCCGAAGTGCACCGAAATTTACTTACGAAATTTAATATGCACGGGATTTATAATCAAGATCAAATTTGTATTGTGAATACACATTATATTAGCGGCCTCTACTTGGATTGAGTAATTTATAGAGATCACTCAGCGAGTAGACAAGGTAACAAAACCCTCAATGGTTTGATACAGAAACAACTTCATTCTCACCGGGTTACCACACAAAACTAGAAAGAAAGATGGAATCCGCAACACAGAAATTTGCTGAAGAACTAAAGTCATCCACATAGCTCGAAGAAAATGCAAATTAAAGTGGCAATGGGCGCGCCACATCGCTCGAAGAACAGATATCCATTGGGAGAAAAAGTGTTCGAGTGGTGACCGTGAACCGGAAGATGAAACGTTGGCAGACCTCTAACTAGGTAGTAAACTGACGACAACACGAGAGTCGAGTTGATTTGACTGGGGAGGCCTTCGTTCAACAGTGAACGTTTTCCAGCTGATGAAAAGTAACCAAGATTTGCACAAAGCGCGTAAGAATCCACCAATTCGCACTGCTGAGCCAGGCTAGGACAATGAAGTACATACTTCATCAATCCTATTGTTGAACTTTCTGCTTGCAGACCGGTTAGTTTCCTCGCCATGGTGTAACCGCAGCCAAAACGCTACACGCAGCCAGCAAAACTCTAGAGATTCTAAGGAAACACCAGGCCTGTACGAAGCACAAAATTTGAATTTCGTATCTTGCCGTCCCGCTGACGCTAATATTATTTAATAAAAGAGTGAGAGGGACGGTATGAACTTCGATTTTCGAATTTTGTATTAGCCCCCCTGGTGTCTAGCGGTAACTTGTATATTACAATGTATTTAAGACTGGAGACGATGAGCAAAAAAGATCCTTAACCGAGCAGGAGTTTTGCAAGGCACTTGACACTTCAGATGACTATAGATAGATACATCTCACTTTAATCTGTAGTCGCGTCCCCCTCGGCCTGTCAGGTCAACTGATAGTGTCCGGCTTTCGGTTGTCGTTCATTAAGCGGAACAAAAGGAATACGGTAGACCGACCCAGTCATACAGGATGGCTAAAATATTGTGCACAGTAATACAACAGGTAATCAAAGCAGACTGCCAAGTATAGATAATCATGTCTAATCCTTAAAATAAGCGTGACCAGCACAGTTTGAAACCTGTTTTATTGAACACTAACGAAGTAAAAAAAGTTATAGACTTTTTAGTATTCGTTATATTTAATGTGTGTATTTAAAGTGCTGAGGCAGGTTTTTAAAAGCATATCCGTAAAAACATTATTCTAAATTGGTGAAAATTAGAACTGAATTTGCTAAACTAGTAGCGTAGTAGAAAACTACAGCTGTAATCGATTTGTGAACGAGGTCAAAGGGGAAAATTCCCTTTTTTGAACGCGTAGTTTTTTATTAACACAATTTTTAGTACAAGCTTTGCTTAGTTTGGGATTAGGTCAATTGGTGTCAAGTGTCCCATGATATTTATTTATTTATTATTTATTTTACCGCTTTCAAGGGCAGGTGCTTCCGATTCGAGTAACGTAATTTTAAAAACGATTCACTGTTTTTTTTTTACATAAAACTGATCATGATTGAACACTGTGTCACCTGATGTAAAGCTCAGATGAGGCCAAAAGTGTAACCAGTTCAGCAAGAGCCTTCACTCTAGCCTTGAACTTGTGTATTCTTATGTACTCGCAAGTTACACTCAAACCACCCATCAAAATCCATACTTCCATACTAATATTATAAATGCGAAAGTGTGTTTGTATGTTTGTCCGTCTTTCACGCCGTAACGGAGCGACGGATCGACGTGATTTTTGGCATAGAAATAGTTTATGGGCCCGAGAGTGACAGAGGTTACTTTTTATCCCGGAAAGATGCACAGTTCCCGAGGGAAACAGCGCGCGATAACCGAATACCACGCGGGCGGAGCCGCGTACAAAAGCTAGTATATAAATCACAGTGATTTAAAAGTCCCGTTCCATTATACATAACTTGACCGGTATAGGAGGCTTATGCCCAGCAGATAAACGTGTATTTGTTTGTTGTGTCGAATCTCGGTAAATAAATTTATTATTTCTTTCTATATACTTATGTCGGCGGCTGATCGTAAAATCCGCCAATTATAAAATTTCTAGGCATATCGTGAAATGACGCCATTTCATGATATGTCTAAAAGTTGGCCAGGTATTTATCACTATGTGCCTGGGAAACAATACAGCAGATCGATTAGAGCAACGGTTTTGTCGATATTCCTAGCTCTATACCAGGCACATCGTGAAAATAGTGATATACCGAAAAATAGAAAAATTTAAGTACGACGAGCGAAGCAAGGAGTCGTTAGTATGAATTGTGACCACAACCGATATGGCGGTGCTTCATCATATGGCTAGGAATTTCATGATCTGCCTGAACGTCACTGGGCGAATCGTTGAACGGTGAGTTTCATAAAATGGCACCATTTCACGATATGCCTAGGAATTTCGTGATCTGGCGGATTTTACGATCGGCCGCCGTCATATACACCGACAATCTCTTATTAAAATGTCAGATAACATCATAAAAGTGTACTATACTTTTGTTTACAATTCGTTCTGCGTCGTAATTAGTGAACGCGTGACGACAATTTCACTATAAAATTAAATAATTAAATATAAACCGGGCCCTTAGTAAGTTTATGGCAGTCATTTGTGTAACTTTCCTACGAGTTATCTTGCGCGCGCATTCTACGGGTTTTTGGCCGCTAAAATGCTATATATCTGGTTTTAGTGTTGGGATATGACTACACCTCCAGAAGCAGGTGGATGTGGGAATTTACAAATAATTTCGGGAGCTTATCTAGTAGCATAATTTTAAATGACATAATGTAATGTTCGTCAAAAAAAAATCTCGTCAAAATCTAAATTTTTCACATTTTTTAGAAATCTATAGGTTGGATTAGCTTTGCTATTGTTTAACTGAACAATTAATGGGTTGATAAAAAAATATTTATGACAAATAATACATTATGACAAATATTATAATTATGCGAGCCGATATGGACTCGTTAACATCAAAAACTCAGATGAAATTATATATCATTGGCTTTTAATTTATACACTCTAAAATGAACGTCTGACACACTAATGTCCAAGAGACGACACTAGATGGCCCAATACATGGCAACTACTGGGACAGTGACGAGCACTCGAACATTTACCTTACATCAAGTCTTAAACTTAAACTTTAAAGTCTTAAACTTTACTATTCATTAATAGTAAAGTTTACTCTCGCATAACTTTCCAAAATTGATTTTAAATAAGGGGAAAACAAATAAGTAGTTTAAATTATATCAATGAAACTTATAATTTAATTTTTGAGTACAACTTTATAGTCGTATAAAGAATTAAATATTTTAATAGGCTACAGTTAAGTTAAGTTAATAGTTTAGTATTGAGACCACAATTCAATAAAATTGCAGACTATTGCAGATGCGAATGCATAACGTCATGCCATAGCGGATGAGTAAAACCTGTCACGTCCCTATTTTGGAGCAAAGCGTCAGAACTTGATTCGGATATGGCATTGCCCTATTTTGGCAAGATTTATTATTTGGGAGCTTGTTAACAATTTTATCTCGTGTTTTACAAGATATCACAATGCCATGGGCATTATGCCAGAGACACGAAAGTCATACCTGTTAAGATTTTTTCGTATGACATTTTGTAGGTGCCTCCTTAAAAAGTCATTTTAAAATTAACCCTGAATTTTCAGGAGATTATTGAGTTAGTGGTTATCTTAGTTAGTGGTTCTTCTTGAAGGACTGGCCCTTGTATACAGGGGACAGAGAGCAGTGGAAGTATTGGGGGGAGGCCTTTGCTCAGCAATGGGACAAAATAGGCTAACAATAATAATATTGAGTTAGTATATAGCTAAACACCCCTACATTGTGCATCGGATACCAAATAGGTACTCGACGCTAACGCGACATTATATTTTTACGACGAATAGTGTAAATTGGATCCTATCTCATCGTAATATTGAGGCAGCAAGCCGCAGCTCTATTTTTTTGTGGGACCCATGAACTACACCATCAACACATCGAGACTAAAGACTTTAAGTCCTAAAAGACATTCAGAGGAGTGATCAAAAAAACTAACCGAATCGAAAAGTGATTCGGTACATAGGGTTTTTTTTTAAACCTTGCATAGTTTTATTCAAGCAGAAGGTCGTGGGTTCAAACCCCGGCCCGCACCTCTGAGTTTTTCGCAATTCATGTGCGAAATTACATTAGAAAATTACAAATTAGGAAATTACATTAAATTACATTTGAAAATATCGTGCCGGGAGGAGGCTTGTGCCCAGCAGTGAGACGTAAATAATCTGGGATGGTGATGACGATGATAGTTTTAGTAAAATTAAGAAAATGTAAAGACGTAAGGGAACGGGTTAAAGCTGATCTCGGGCGGCATCTTAACCCGTTCCCTGAATTAAGGTTAATTGAGTTGTCGGCGTTATTGATTTTAAAATATTTGTTTATTAAAATAACTGAATGCTTTAGCGGTGTGAAGTTTCTTGTATCTAGTTTACGAATGGTTTATTAAAGAATTTTTTAATAAAGTCAGTCCAGCGAGTTGGTGATCGGCCGCGTGCCCTCTTGCCTTCCACTGTCCCTGAACTAACCATCTCTCCATTGAGTTCTCATTCCTGGAGATGTGACCAAAGAACTTCAGTATTCGTAATAATATCCAACAACTAACTTCTTTAATTTATCTTTAAATTGAATTAGAACATTAGTAGGATTAATATTTTTACCCTATTCTTATTGATTAATCCCTAATCGATTTTTTTATTTTATGAAATATAATTTTAAATATTCTTCATAAAGAATTTAAAACTTTATTAGGAGCAAATGGATTAAATGGATCAACTTATATTTCTATTTCAATATTTTCTTTTATTTTATTTTAAATTTTTTTAGGATTATTTCCTTATATTTTTACAAGAACTAGTCATTTAACTCTATCTTTATCAATTTCATTACCTTTATGATTAAAAAAAATAAAAAATAAATCAATCTAAAAATATTAATTTAATCAACGCAACCACAAGAGATAACCATTCATTAAATTTTAACTTACTACAGTCACAAGTCGGACTACTTAACCTGTTATCAATTGTTTGTATAATGCGACGACCTTTCCGAGAATCTAGGATTATGATGTTTGATCATTTTTTACGAGGAAAGTGAAAGTAAATAATATTATATTTTGTTGCAGTACAGTCACCTGCATTGATATGTGCCACAGTGAAGCAAACATAAATATCTGACATGGTAAGCCCTAAAAAAAGTGTCGTGTCAGATATTTATGTAGGTACGCCTGGTTATGTCAGATATTGGTATTGGTGACTGTACAAACTGTACATAAACTAAATTCTAGTAAATTCATCAAACCTTTCGCAAAGAGTATGTCGAAAATACACAATACCATTTAAAAAATACTTATCTACCTTCCCGGGAGAAAGAGATAAAATAAGCGATTACAAGAGCAAAAATCATCAAAAATCTCATTGTGACCCGCCTTCAATGATATTGTAATGGATAACTCACGCCTTAAATCGAGTTTAGCTCGATTGTTTCGGGCTATTTCGTAGCCCTTCTTCACAGGAGCACGCGACTCGGCGGCTGCCGTAACACGTGCACTACGCGTCGCGTGTCGCGCGAGCAGAGGGAATATGTCGAGCTAAACTCGATTTAAGACATGAGTTATCCGTTACAATATCATTTATTATGAGTGAGCCTCACGATAGTTCTATGTTCAAAATTGTGACCCGTCTGCTCGCTTTTTTGCTCTTTGCCAGCCTAAACATCGAAAGTACAACCTAAATGCAGTCTAGATTGTAAATAGATACCTAGTCTCAACACTGGGTCCCTACTGTATCACCTAGCGACTGCACTATCGCAATTCTTAATACACTATAGCCTCGATTCATGTCGGGATTAAGATAAGATTTGATATTATAATTAGGTGTTACTATCCGTATAAAAGATACCTACATTGTGAGGCGGTAAAGCCAATCGAGCGCCAATGTAATGCAACTTGCACGATTTTTCTTGCAGTCTAAACTCAGCTTCAGAATTTCGTAACCGCATAGTTCTTATACTTAAATGAATCCAAGACTTCCGCTACATTTCGGTAGATAATTCGTAGATAACTTATCATACGCTATCGTACATTGTATACTTTCTACTGTTATCAGTGAATCAAATCAGTGCGATATCGTGGTAGGCGTCCTGAGAGATTACCCGTATCATCACTGTTGTATGTGTTAATGGGGTGGTCAGAGGTGTGTAGATGTCAAAAGTCAAAAAAGTGATTTATTATGCCTAAAACGTGGTATAAATATGGTCTTGGTTAACAGAAGAATACACATTTCACCAACTGGCATGCAAAATGAACATAATAATATAAAAGATTCAAAACAAAAAATCCATACTTAATATTATAAATGCGAAAGTGTGTGTTTGTGTGTACGTTTGTCCGTCTTTCACGTCGAAACGGAGCGACGGATTGACGTGATTTTTGGCATAGAGATAGTTTTATGGGTCAGAGAGTGACATATTATTTATGGGCTACTTTTTATCCCGAAAAAATGCAAAAATGCACAGCGTGTGATAACCGGGAATTCTACGCGGGCGAAGCCGCGGTTAAAAGCTAGTAAAGAAATAAACCAATTAATCACAAACATTTATGTCAATAATCCAGTATTCATTGATGTACTGCTTGCCATGTGTTGGTGTGCAATAAATGCAAATACAAAATAATAAAAAATCAAAAAGTATGAAATGGCAGAAAAAAAATGTCTTTATTTACCAGAATATGGTAACAAGATAAGATCTTATATAAAAAACCAAGAGCGTGTCGGACACGCCCGAAACAGGGTTCCGCAGCCATTACGAAAAAAATAAGTAACATTTTTCTAAGGATTCCTTGTAAAATCACAGTAAATATTTGAGGTTATTTACCAAACGTTAGACAATCAGTATTGAGCGCGGTCTCTCGACCTCGTGCGGAATCCACTGCAACTAAAAATACACATAGTTGACCATGGCGGCTGCAGCAAAATTACAAATTTTCAAGAGATCTCGTAAATTTTATTACTAATTAACCCGTATTCTAGTTTTTCTACACGTTTCATATGTATAAAAGTGTAGTGCCCATCTATAAAAGTGTAGTGTTTGCGGTGAAGGAAAACATCATGAGGAAACCTGCACAAACCTGCGAAGCAATTCAATGGTGCGTGTGAAGTTTCCAATCCGCACTGGGCCCGCGTGGGAACTATGGCCCAAGCCCACTTGTTCTGAGAGGAGGCCTGTCCCCAGCAGTGGGACTATATAGGCTGGGATGGTTGGTTGGTAGTGCCTTGTCTTTGATGTCCTTGAAATCGTTCAAAGGTTAATTGGAGAGATTCCTTTAAGGGATAAGTTTACCGCGCACCTCTATTCTCGTTAACTGTTTCGCATGTTTTATGTTAAATAAAAAGTAGAAACACAAAAGTCTACACCCGACAATATATAGGTAGACGACCCCTATTTTCACGAAGCTGTAAGTTACAATTTACAAGCGGTAGGTGGGAAAAAAAAATCAGGATGGTAGTAAGTATATCAAATTTACAATTCCTGATGGTAAGACATTACCACCGCTCATAGACACCTGCAACAGGGGATTGTTCTTACAGTGTGGAGGTGGAGAAACTGCATGAACACGCATATTTTGCATAAGCTTAGCTATCGTAAGGTCGCGAGTGAGCAAGGAAATTCTTTTAGTTCATTATGTAGAAGGCAACATAACCTCAAAAGCGCACACGCATGATCTCTCGAACGATAATCTCTTGAGCAAACAGCTGTTGGTGCAAACCTCACGGCAATACTACACTTCGTGCAACTCACATACTTTCAACTAAATATATGTATATATTATTATAGCGCGTTCGTGATAAGGTAACGACCGAGTGCTCGACACTCTAATGCCCAATTGATGACACCCTGCTGTCATCTCTATTGCCAATGACATAAGATTAAAGCTGACAACTATCGGGACAGATACGAGCACTCGTACGTTAACGTTACCCATTAAATCTGGCTTTTGAATTGACATATTCCGGGTATTCACAAAATGCCCGTCGAAAATTTGAAAAAATTACAATTCACAACCATCTTCAGTAACGTTTAATAAAAAATATCAGTGTCAAATTTCGTATCACTAGGTAAACTAAACAACCCATGTTGGAACGTTGGATGCAGCTCCACTCTAGTTGTGTAGATTAGTTTTAGTTTTGGATAGGCAGGTTTATATAAACCAATTGAAGAAAGTGCCATGTTGTCTTAGGTACTGTAAAACTAACAAATTAAGAGTATTTATTTATGCCTGAAATAAATTACTTGAATTAAAAATTGAATTGAATAAACCAAGTGGTTGAAATTTTGGAATTTTACCCAGATCCCGTGGGAATACCAGGGTTCAAAATAGCCTACGTACTATATAATACTTATCCAGTTATCTACACATACCTACTTAATTTCATTCACATTTTACTTTAAGCCAGCCCGTCGCCTACAGTCTTTTAAAGCTCAGATTAGGCCGCTTTTTAACCGACTTCAAAAAAAGGAGGAGGTTATCAATTCGGTTGTATGATTTTTTTTTTATTTAATTTTTTTTTTATGTTTGTTACCTCAGAACTCCGTCATTTATGAACCGATTTGAAAATTTTTTTTTGCGTTCGTCTAGGAATGCTTTCAATTAGGTCCCATAAGCACCAAATCAGGATCTGATGATTGGATCCTAAGGAAATCGAGGGAACTCTTCAAATGTTGTAGGGACACCTATGGTAATTTTGATATATTTAGTAGTAACTCGTGCATTTGCTCTTGAAAATCATTATTTGGTAAAGTGGAACTGACGATGAAGACCACAGTTGACCATCGGAGTTACTACTCAATAACAAGTATTTCATGGGTTGAATTTCAGTTACTTTAACACAGTTGCTAAGCAATTTATGCTCCTCGGAACGCATATGGTGAAATGGAATGGGTGGTGAAGCACCAGGACTCCTCAATAATGAACATCTCTGCATCGGAAAAAGCAATTTTTCGTAAAAGGTGATGAGCAGTTGACATTAAAGTATTAAATCTTAGATGCTTTACACTAAAAAGCGTGAAAAAAAATTTTTATAACAAAAAATAGAACCGACTACAAAAAACCATGAAAATAATTTTCTACCAGTCTGAAGTCGGTGCCTCAGCACGAGCCAGCAGGAGTGATTGAAGCCATTTACTCGTATAGTTGTAGGTGAGGTAGACGATTATAGGTCCACTCCTGCTGGCTCGTGCTGAGGCACCGACTTCAGACTGGTAGAAAATTATTTTCATGTTTTTTTGTAGTCGGTTCTATTTTTTGTTATAAAATTTTTTTGTTACCACTATACCACTATTCTCATCTCTTGGAGCACCTCAGTATCAGCTTCTTCCATATAACCGCATCCAATATTAAGCTGGTAGAATTTTTGATAACCGGGTGCTCTCTGATCAGCTTAATCTACTGGCAGTGTAGAGGGATATATCTCTGCATGTTGAACCGTATGTATTGTGGGGGTGCTCAGGTGAATTGTTCGGATTGTTGACTGAAACTAGGTTCCACTAACGAATTTCGAGTAGCCATGGAAACCACCTTGATGGTTGGCAGGATGTTCCATCCGCTTTAAGCGGAACCTTTTCCAATATGCAATGAGACCGGCTTCCGTGGTGACATACGAAGGAACACAAATCTTCAGTGTATAGAATACTGACAGAAATTTCTAACAGTACCCCAATGCTAATAAATATCTCAAACATAAAACTCGAAGAAAATGACAACCGTCGTAAAACGGTAGGCATGGACCACAATAGGTCGTGACACAACATGTCTAGCACGGCTCACTCCGTCACCACGTGACTAACAACTCAAAAACTACGTCGAAGAACGAAACGATATTACGCATCATGCTAGCTCAGACGTCACTATACATTGTCGTCAAAAGGGTCAATAACCTTTAAGTATGGTTTTGCGAACCTTATCTAGTTTTAAGTCGGAGAAAATGATGGATTTGTTTTTTTTTAGGTTAGCTATGACTGATTTGTAAGTGACAAGGTTTTAACCCGGTCATTGCGAATATAACAAAGAACTTAAAGACGAGAATTGTTTTTGAAATATCTAAAGGTCAACATCCAGAAAAAGTCCACTGCTGGACATAGACCTCCATCAAGGTTCTTTACGGTGGCTGATTGTATGCTGTGTTACCCGCAGCCAATGGATTCCTATCTTCAGTTCCCCATGCCAGAAACTGACCAGCCAAATAGCTGTTCCCTCACACTCTTCTCTTTTTTAACCATTTTTCAAGGGAAACGAGGTACATAAAGTATGTGCACTAGTTATACTAGAGTATATGTATACGCACACCAATAAACAATTTTTTCCGTTCGTACAAACGCGTTTTAAAACAAAACTATCACAAATGCGAAACATGATGATTGATGATTCTAATGGCCAAGATTGTCATATTTAGGTACTTAAGTCTTGAGTAGAAGGGTTAAATTGGGAAGGAGAAACTAGTCTACTCTACTAATAGTGCTTTAGATAATTAAGTTGACATAAGTATACCCAACAATACTTAGTATCACAAATTACAAGCGGGAATCCGTAAACCTTACGGCGTAAAGGGAAGTGAAGGACAATGAAAATGAAAGCAGCAATGAAAATGAAAGTGAAACGCCTTTCAATAAAATTAATCTTTAACGTAACGTAAGCATGTATAGTTAGGAATGTAAAATCGTTTTAGTTCAAATACGTGTGTAAAATGAAATAATCAGTGGTATAATCTAAAGCCGGCGACACACGCTAGGTTATAATAACCAAAAAATATCAATTTATAGATATCAAATTTTACTTGCGCAGACAAGGAGTTATGTTATATACAAGTTCAATTATGCCCGCAAAAATACTATCTCAGGGGCCGAAACAAGTTTCATGGTCGAAAATACTGATTTTACTGACCAAATATTCAACAATACTGACCAAATACTGACCATTTCCAAACCGTTTTTCAGGTGAATGGTGTGAAATAAAAAGCTTATTTTCAGTTATTGGCCTCCACCATCCCCATAGCCAACCAGCACCGCCTTTTTATTGTGTTAAAAAGCTTAGTTAGTAATTGTTATTGTATTACAAGTGAGTCATGCGCATTCGTGCAAAATTATATAGTGAACAATAAATAATAAATAGATAGGTATTAAGACATCTACATAACAAAATCACACAAATAAATCAAATGACTATGAGGAAGAAAAAAAAGTACAGAGAAGTTCCATTAAAATGAACATAACATTTAAAATTAAGTTTTCTTAAAAAAGTTTGTTATAAGTGTTTTTTTCTTCTTATCTACGATTTTTTGCTATTTTTGTTTGATGCTTCAATATATACGTAGATCATCCACATATATAGAGCATCCAAAGCAGCCCTCAGATATCATCACTGGGCAAATCGAAAATGTAGGATTGGCCAACAGCAACGGAAAACCAAAAAAAAAATATTGAGTTTGGAAAAATACTGACAATACTGACCGATTTTCAAAAATACTGACTTTTACTGACCAGGTCTCAAAATACTGACTTTTACTGACTTTACTGACCAGTTTCGGCCCCTGCTATCTCTTCTATAGTTGTAACGTACAGGCGTGATTTTAACCATGTAGTGAATGACCAATTCAAAGAAGCTAGCCTATTTTATATTATTTAACAGGAGCTAAGCGTACTTTTTACAAAATATAATTACGAAATATCAAACTGTGATAAATTTAATTTTTCTAATCACAACCGCAATGACACGTACTATCTATACTATCGTACTTAATAATGTTGTGTCTTGTGTCGTGATAAATATATTTTCTTTTTTTCTTTTATTCGCTAGGATTACACAGGTGTTTAAGCCGAGTTTAGACTTGCAAGAAAAATCGTGCAAGTTGCATTACATTGCGGCGCTCGATCGACCACTACAAACTTGTTGGCTTTACGGCCTCGCAATGTAATGCAAGTTGCACAATTTTTCTTGAAAGTCTAAATTCGGCTTTACATGCGGAAGTTAATGAAATCCACGATACTTAGGGAATTCCCATGGGAATTTTGTAAAATCCCGGAATCCCAATTCAACAACCAGATCTACCGCGACCGTCGCGGACCGGGAGACGAGCTGTCGGTAGGCCTCCAACAAGATGGAGCGATCGCGGTGGATGCGAAAAGCACAAGACCGGTCTGAGTGGAGAGCCTTGGAGGAGGCCTATGTCCAGCAGTGGACGTCTTTCGGCTGACATGATGATGATGATGAACCGGATCTATAAAATATCTCAAAAATGGCTGACCCGATTTTTATGAAACATTGCTAAGAACGGCAACGAAACTAGCTTTCACATAAAAAGTGAATCGAAATTGCATCCCGTTGAGAGATACGTTGCCTCAGGCAAACAGACAGACAGCATCGGTGTCAGACATATACACCTCACTTTTTTCATCTAAAGTATATATAAATAAGGGATAAGTTCGCCTTTGTACATCTTATTAGCCTGTGTTCTGTTATTATCATGTGTTTTTATGTACAATAAAGAGTTTTACAATACAATACAACACAATATGCCCTTGTCAGTCACAAAAGAGGTTTCATAACAGCATGGGATTGTTTCTTTAATTCAATTTAAAAACGACGTTGATTTGGTAATCAAAAAGACTTGATTCGACGCGTGTTTTGCGTCCTGCATTTAGCCTTGACAACTCAACACCTCCAAACTTATTTAATCAACTGTGTCTGTAGTGAAACCTTATCTTTGGTTTTTATTTGTATGACGTAAATACGCAACTTTTGTGTAATTTTATAATGGTGGTAAGTTTGATGGAAGTAATCGACTGTTAAAAAAAATACCGACTTCAGTGTTGTTACGTTGTTTTCGGAAATCGCTAGAAAAGGTCACCAGTTTGTCGGAAATTAGGCCCAAATTTCAATAATTGTAAGAAAAAATGCAAAGAAAAGCCATGAGAAACGCTTGAAAAATAAGACTCTATCGTAGTCTCAGAATTGAAAGGATAATTTATACTCATATTATAAATGCGGAAGTGCATGTGTTTTTTGGCATAGAGATAGTTTATGGATCAGAGAGTGACATAGACTATTTTTATCCCGGAAAAATATACAGTTCCCGAGTAAATAGCGCGCGATAACTGAATTCCACGCGGGCGAAGCCGCGGGCAAAAGCTAGTATTACAAATTTTGTGGAGTTAGCTTTGAACAAATATCTCTTGTTAGCATAGTGGTTTAATCTCCTAAGCAGAAGGTCGTAGGTTCGAGCCCGAACTCAAACCTCTAAATTTTTCGGAATTTATTTGCGAAATTATATTGGTACCTAATTGAAATGAAGTGTGAGAGCGAAGGACAACATCGTGAGGAAACATGAACGCACTGGCGAAGAAATTTAATAGGCTTTGTGAAGTTCCCAATACAAATAGAGGTTTGTGCTCTGCAAAAGGACTACTATCCGAGATAGAATTTTAGTTAAGAAAAATATTTATTTATCCGTCCGTAGCATCGGCAAAACGGGGGTAATGTTTTGTAGGTACTATTAACACCAAGTGTACATGTTTCGAAATCTTAACTTCATGTTAAGGAAAAGTAGAAATGTAAGTACGTGACCGCCATTACCGTTGATTTGATAAAAACCTGCTCGCGTTTAAGACTTCATTATTAAAACAACCAATATGAGCCCGCAGTATTTTTTTGTAAAAAAATACATCGGCTTGTTGATTTTAGAATCAACCTCGTGTGAACTTTGCCTTAGAAATTGCATTTGGTTTACTTTTTTTCATCCCAGTTCTCTCTCTCAAAATATCCCTATAGAATCCCTATTTTCTTTGATCACGCTATAAACTGAAAACGGCTTTACCTACCGATTTCTTTCACCTTTTTTTTAGTTTTCTAATACTTTGTAAAAGATTTTTACGGGAAATAATGTAAAGTTGCATAAAATAGTAGATTTTTCAACTAGGGACTAAAATAAGCTATAATGACACCGAAATGTTTAATTGAGTTCTAATGTCATTATGGTTGTTTAGTCCCACGTTAAACACTCTACTTTTCACTTTGAATGAGAGGAAAAGAACGACGTTCTGTTCAAAATTATAGTACTACTTTTTAAAAAAATACGCTCAATACGCCGAATGGACATCTGTCCTAAATTAAAATAACAAAAAACAATTGTTCCGCGGATTTTTCTTTTCTTTTATTTAGTCATTGCATATTTAGCTAACAGATTCAAACTTGAAAATTATTTGGACTATGGATAATAAAATGAATTTATCGTGATTATAATTGAATAGAACAGGTAGATTTATATTACAAATGTCATCATTAATTGTGTTCCTCGAAATTAAATCGTGTTTTTAAATATTTTTTCACATTTGTCATTTTGATTATTTCCATGCTCTAAAAATTATCTAAACACAATAACTGAAAATGGCGATAATCCTCCATTCACAATCACCGTGATTGGGTGTTTTGGGGTTTCCGAAGTAAATAAAAAAAAATCCCTAGGGATTAATGAGGAGCTTTAGTCCCGATATGTAGAGACTAAAGTAACATTATAAGCACGAGAAGTGAAAAAAATCTAATTTAACCTTGTTAATAGAGACGTGAAATTTGGCACAAGTTTTTTATGCGACACTATGATTCACGATGTAAGGAATTCCCACGGGTTTTTTTGGGAAAATCAATCATAATTTATTTAAGTTGAAGCAGTTTATTATTAAATCAAGTTCTTGTCAAGTTTTTTTTACCTACCAGTTATCTAAAAAAATAATCATCATAATATATATTATGATGATGATTTATTTTCTCGATTTCAATATGAAATATATTTCTTATTGAAATCGAGAAAAGAAATGACATACTCGTATGAACCTACGCGTCTCTTTAGCTGTATAAAATATCTAGTGCGTAAGAGTTTCACTTATTATTAGTATGAGTAGAGTACCTAGACATGCGCCATGCCTTATCTTAAAAAAATTAAGATCAGAAGATTCTTTCGATTAAAATGTCAGACTACTTACATTTCCACGTTTAAATTAGGGATGTCACCTTACAGTTCTGATAGAATCGATTAAATATAATTTTTTTTAATTTTGGAGGTGTATTTGTTACTTTTTTAAATAATAATCAATTTAAAATGTACTCACCTGTGTCAATAGTCCAGTAATCAGTAACCGAACACTAGAAACCGTCCACACACATTGGTATTTTTCGAAACCGCTTGTTTCCCAACACGGTATACTTTCGTACTGTCACCGGGATCGGGTTCACTTGTGGTTAGTAACTCTAACACTGTATTGGCGCAAAACGAAATCTCACAGGAAACGTAATGGATACTAGTAACATTTCTCAGCGACCACCCAGCTGAAAATATTCACAATATTAATGACACTCGTGGCTACACTTAACACTTTCCGCTATACAAAAATATCATAGTGCAACAATCGATTGCGAATCGATTGTAACATTCCCACAGAACTTAGTCGAAAAATTTAATACTGGCCGATAATTAGCCGGCCGTCAAACTTTTTTCCGGCAAACTTTTTTGTCTGGAGCGTTTCGTAACAGGCTGCGCACAAGTCATTGCACTGAAATCGGCCCAAATGTGCCACCGTGTGCCAACTTTACGAAAAAAAAATTTTTCACCGCGTCAACTTTTCTCTAACTGCAGCGTTATGCAACAGAGAAACAATTGCCTCTTGGGGTTAGCACGTCAAAATTCTAACCTAAAAATGGCGGGAAGTTTTGACGGTTGCACTATGATACTTTTTTTTTTGGTTGTCACGTGTTGCTACCTTTTTTTATCGGTTGCGTGTTGTGCGCGGCTCGAGCGCGGTGCGACGCGGCCGCGACCGTTCCTAGCGGGGTCTCTCGCGATACTGACACGCTGCTCGCTATCTAGAGCGAGCGATATACAGGATGCTTCAAGGCAAGGTGTAGACATCACAAGGGATGCTAGATACAGACTTTTTAAACTCTTGAATAGTTGGAAGAAATTAAAAGACCGAGTTAGCCATTTCGAACGTTTATTCGAGCGCTTCAACCGTCTCATTTTTCTGGACACTTTTCTGTAAGAATGGCCGAATATTCTGATACAGTTTTTATTACAAATAATCGTAAAAACGACATCAAAATCTAGAGCCAATTCGTAAAAAATGTGACCAGATAAATGAGGCGGTCAAACGCTCGAATAAACGCCCTTTAACTCTTTGAGCGATAGAGTTCGAGTGAGGTAGAGTCGTTTTTAAAAGAAATTAACAGAGATTTTATAGATATTCTTAGTTAACTGAATGAGACCCTAGGATACTTATTATGTAAGAACTTTAAAAATTATAAATGATAATATAACTTTCTTACTTGTTCTTTAAAATAAATTCGTACCTATTATGTACAAAACCCCCCGACTTTGTCACTTCAAAGTTCAATTCTTATTTTCTTTTAGTTATAGTTTAGTTATTAGTTTGATGTACTTTTATTAATATTGAACTGTATAATTGTAAATTTATTTAATTTGTAATGTCATTTTATTGAAAATAAACGTTATTATTACAACCTCTCTTACCATTAGGAGACCCACTTGCTCGTTTGCCATCCAGTTGAATATCAAAAAACCTGATTTAAGTTCAATATCTCAAAAACTGCTGCTGCTGAATACCTGATTTCTATTAAAAAAAAACGCATTTGGTCCACTAATTTTTGCTTGCCTAAGCACTGGTATTCAAGCTGCTTAAGAGTCAGTCAGAAAGACGTAATATTTTCTCTCTCACCTAATCCTCAATCAGTAAAAGAAATAACAAGGCATATTCCTAAAGGTATACATTCCCATTCCCAGCCTGTATACATCACATCGGTGGGCACAAGCCTCCACCCAGAATGAGAGGGCTTGTCCGAATCAGAGATCTTGCTCCGAAGTTCTCTGAGCCCAGTGCGATTTGGAAACTTTTCAAACACCTTTGGATTGCTTCGCAAATTTGTGCAGGTTTCCTCACAATATTTTCGTTCACCGTAACGCTCATTTTGAATTTTTTTGCACATGAATTTTACAGAGGAGCGCTAAAACGTTTTTTTTTTAAACTCACAGGACAAAAAGTGCTTACTCTTTTCTGATGTCTGACTGATCATTCAAAAGTTAACTGGAAGAGATCTTTGTCAAGTGGTACGTTCGCCTTTATTTTGTACCTTTATTGTATATCTCTTAATTGTACATTAAACATGTTAAAATAACTGCTAATAAGAGAAAAAGATGTACCAAGGCGAACATATCCCTTAAAGTGATCCCTTCTAGTTAACCTTATCGGAAACAAGAGAAAACTCTACAATGGAAATATAAAAGGACCGAAATTTTTAATTCATCTTTATTTGTTGTTGTTTGTGATGATGTACAGACAGCAGCAGAAATAGATGGCCAGTCGTGGTGCTTAAAATCTAACACTTTCTTATTACCTTGGCAGTAAAGTCGTGTGTAGTAGATCATATTGAGCACCGTAACAGCACGAAGACATCGTGACTAGTGGCGACCTAAGGTGGTGGCGACCAGTACCACTACCATGAATTGACAGTGACCGTACTCGATAGCGACGGCGTAAATAGGGATGACGACTGAGTTAAATGTACATCATTCTATTTAGTCCGACAGATAGATTAGGGAAAAATATGGGACACGTATTTTTGGGTTTATCTACATATTTATTAAAAATCGACAAAGGTATAGTTCATCGAACTTCGGGAGTGGGGGGTTTGTGACGTCAATATAAATGGTAAAAATTGTACCATTATAGTGACGTCACTCGAAACTTCTAAGCACTGTATCCTCGTCATTTTTTGTTTGTCAAACAAAATAAAATATACGTGCATAATATTTTTAAATTATCCACCTGACGGACTAAACAGTTTTTTTTTAGTACCTATTATTTGTATGGAGAATTGTATAGGGGCTCTACAAATAATTTACGCCGTCGCTATCGAGTAGGGTCACTGTAAACTCATGGTAGAGGTAATGGCAATCACCCGGGGCCTCCCTCTTGCAGGGGCCTCGCGCAACAACCCAAGAAAATTTAAAAAAATATAGACGTAGATTTTTTTTACTATATTTTCGCATCACATACTTTTCACGAAGGACTGCCGCCCTGAGCCTCGCAATGGTAAGGTCGCCGCTGATCGTGAGATTTCGGGAAACCGGTGAATGCAAGTGGCGAGTTGTCGTTCATTGTGGCGTTCTAAGGAAGAGGCCTTGGTTCAGCTGTGGACGTCTTCCGGCTGATGATGATGATGATAACGACCGCAACAGCTCTCTACTTCTGCTACTGACTGAATGTACACCTCTTTCTCTTGTTAAGTGCCAATTTCATGTGGTTTACGTACAACGACCTTTAATAACGCGATAACGATGGGCTACTTTTTATCAAAAATTTCCTAGATAATGAGATTATTTATTTATTTATAACTAGCTTATGCCCGCAACTTCGTCTGCGCGGATCTAGGTTATCGCGCGGTTGATCCTTGGGGTTCAAACTACCTATATACCAAATTTCATCAAAATCGGTTCAGTTCGACGTGAAAGCGTAACAGACAGACAGACAGAGTTACTTTCGCATTTATAATATTAGTAGGGAAGAGCAGGGATTAGAATCCCACTTAGAGCTGCGGGCAAAAGCTAGTATCACAATAAAAAATACAAATGACATGACTGTTGTTTTCAATATTTTAAAAAATATGGTAATCTCAATAATACTGGTACGATATACTTAGTAGTATCTGAATCCAGTAGAGTTGGTACTGACGTCTCCCGAATTCTTCGTTTTATATATATATTTTTTAATTATATTTATCCGTTGCTTAGTATTAGTACCCATAGCACAAGCTTTGCTTAGCTTACTTTGGGACTAGGTCAATTCGTGTGAATTGTCTTGTGATATTTATTTATTTTCTAAATAATTTACTAATTATAAAAGTATTTTAACAACCAGACAAAAACAACGATACAAACAAAATATAACTACAAACTATATAAAGCTAAATACGCTACCATAAATATTTTCTAGTTCTATTTTATTCTCTTATTCTCTATTCTCTTAGTTCGTTACTGCGACAGCCATAGCCCAGCGCATCAACAAGCTTGTATGTACAGTCTAACAAACTGAATCATTTTTTTTTAGCTTTACATTTTAAAAATCAAGGTACCTACGCGGAACAAAACCCGAATTTAAATCATAAAATTTTCGGCATCGCAACAATTTTTGGTTAAACTTATGCAAATTTCAAATTTAGAACGTTTTTGCAGGTTTCAGTTTAAAAAAAAACATTCACTTGTTTTTATAAGTCCTGATGTTGTCGAAAGATTTGCATGTGCAGGTTGTGCAAGGTCCGCCCGGATTGCTACCACCATCTTGCTCGCTAATCCTGCCGCGAAGCCGCAGTGTGTTGCGTTTCGGCGTAGAGAGTAAGACAGCCGGTGAAATTACTGGCACTTGAGGTATCCCATCTCAGGCCTCTAGGTGGGCAACGCATCTGCATTCTGCAATACCCCTGGTGTTGCAGATGTTTATGGGCGGTGGTGATCTCTTACCATCAGGAGACCCACTTGCTGTTTTGCCATCCAGTACAACTACAGTTTACAGTGACCGTACTCGATAGCGACGGCGTAAATTATTTTTCTCAAAAATGATACGTAAAGTCGCCATACATCATCAAAAAGTCTCCAGTAAGTTAATAATACCGGACGAAGATCACAAGTGTCTAGTAAGTAGAGAGGTTTTGAATTCAGAATGCAGAAGTGTCCAGTAAGTACGATACAAATCTCATAACATCATTGTAATATTAACTTTTTTTTTTATAGAGGTAATCCAAAGAGCCTCATCTTACGGTCGAACAACAAAAAGGTTGAACAACAAACTAATAATTAATTATCAATGTTATTATGTCTTTAAATATGATTTTATTAGAATTTCTTTTCTTTAAAACATAAGTGTAAACCGATTAGTTGCAAATTCATTTCATTTAACAAATATTTATTCCAACTCGTAAGAAGTAGGCAGTATAAGGAACGCTTTTATTAAATAAAAAAAAAACAAGAGCAGCGGCGTTCGTTTCGTGCAACGAGGTTGTATGCGTTATTAAAAAAGCGGGAAATTTTAACAAATGTTTGGAAATATTTTGTTGTCATATAATTTACCTATTATAAATATTAATTTCACTATTATAATTAGCTTATTCGTTATAAACATATTTTTTGAGTAATATCAATTTAATTTAAGATCGCAATCAACACAGTATTTTTTATTAGGTTGGTGTTATGATTGATCTTGCGACTTAAAAAGAAAAAAAAAAAAACTTAGTTAAAAAAGTAAAATAAGCGGGAATTTCGTTCATTACGTTCGTTTTGTGACATTTTGGAAATATTTCTTATTAATTGAATTTCTTATTAAGTAAAAATCTTATTCAGTGAATTGCCCAAGTATGACATCTGAAGATTCTGATATTGTATGGGCCGCACACCTCCTGATTTAAAAGCGGAGGCCGAATTAGCAAAAAAACAACTTGCTGCTGCCTAAATCCAGAGAGATAAGTATATGAATTTTTATTGGAAATTTATCAAATGGAAACAATTTTTTGTTTTATTTTTGAGAAAAGCACTATACAAGCTTCGACCAGTAATCGCCATCCTGGCCTCGTTTCATTGATGGCCTCACCGGGCGGTTCGGCCATCAAACTTCTACTCGTCCAGGATGGCTTACTTACTGGACCCTGCAGTAATGTACTATGTATTGTACGGAGAATTGTACAGCGCCTCTACAAATAATTTACGCCGTCGCTATCGAGTACGGTCACTGTAAACTCCCCTTAGTGTAAGTTTCCGGTTACAAAATACGTCTCGATCGCGTTCGTGTTAATATCTCAATTTGTATAGAAACACGAACATCGCAAACGTTCCGCTAGGAGGCGCTGTTCGTGTTTCCATACAAATTGAGATTTTAACGCGAACGCGATCGAGACGTATTTTGTAACCGAAAAAATACACTAGGGGTACTGACCGGCCGGAGCGTTCAAGTACTGAAAGCCTAGTACCACGAAACTAAGTTCGCGCGGTACATACAAGTAACATCAGGCATACAGTTTACAATAGTTAAGTGACAGTCGCTCAGTAAGTGTCATTAGTCGACGAATAGAGCTAACAACACAACAAACGTGTAAGCATTAGGATCAGATAAAATATGTTATAGTTTGCGAGACTTGACAAGCTTTTTCGCTCATCGGCCATATATACCATATATACCAGCGCTTTCGGAAAGACCATCATTGCCAAGAAGAATGCGCCGCAAGAAACTAGGCAGAAAGTCATTTTTTCATAATGAAATAATTACAAATAAAATACTTAAAAACTACAATATACAATTAAAAATAAAAATAAAAACAAAATAATAATAATACAGGGATGTATGGGGTCCCTTAGTTACAAAACTAAACACTAACTATGTCTACGTTCAGCGGAAGTGTAGAATGCTTCCACTGTCAAAATTAAAAAAAAAAATATTAATTTAATTCTGAAATATACATTTCAGGTCAAGTAACCGTTAAGCTTTTGGATTTTTGGATTCCGAAGGCAAGCTCACGTCTGCCGCCCCCAAAGTTAGCTCACATCTAGCAAGCATCTTAACATAGCGAGGCTTCAAGTAAACTTTTCAAGTGAGCATTCAAGTGAAAAGTCGGTAAATTTCCTCTCCTCCCTACCTTGCTACCTCAAAGAGCGATTTAGCTACGTTACTTCTGTTCGTTGCTCTCAAAACTTTCTCCTTACTGTCCCTCTTTCAAACTCTAAACTCTATGTTTATTCTTTTACTGTCCAGGCCACTCAGTTGTGGAATTCCATGCCGATGGAATTAAGGCGCGACACTATCTGTTGTCTTGCGTTTCACTGTTATAGCACAGAATATAATATAATAGTACATTACTGGTTCTTGGTAGTATTATGTGCCATCGGTTAAAATTTATTCCTTACTTCTGGCCATTGTAAAGGTTGCCTGGAAGAGATCGCTGTGACGCGATAAGGCCGCTACTGCTTACCTACCTTAGAAAATCTCTGTTTATTCCTGTGTTTTCTGTACTGCTTACTGTGTTGGTGTGCAATAAATAAAGAGTTATTGTCCATCCATCCCAGCCTATATTATACGTCCCACTGCTGGGCACAGGCCTCCTCTCAGAACAAGAGGGCTTGGGCCATAGTTCCCACGCGGGTTCAGTGCGGATTGAGAACTTCTCACGCACAATAATTGGTAAATTCATAAACAAATACCAGTTTTTAATCATAACTATAAGTTTTTTACCATCCGGTATCCGACCGGATAGTAGGTACCTACGCAACTATCCGGTATTCGGCTGAATAGGCCGAATACTGGCCGGATATATGTTGCATCTCTACTTGAGAGGCGATAGGTCAAACCACTAGGCCACCACGGCTTTTTTTAAAGAGTTATTGTATGCTTTAAGCATTTTACCGAGCCTCCGCCCGACATCATGACGTATAATATATTTTTTTAATAATTTATTGAATCAGTCGTTACTTTGCGGAGGTCCATATCAATAAACTAAGAGAGCGAGAGGGACCGTACGATACGAACTTTGAGTTTGGTAGTAGACCTGCTGTCACATTTTTCTATCTGCAACTTTCTACGGGGCTACAACGAAATTCGAAAATCGAAGTTCGTGTACCGTTCCTCTCACTCTCATATTAAATAATAAAAGCGTCAGTGGGACGCCAAAATGCGAAGTTCGAATTTCGCACTTCGTAGTAAAGGGCCTTAATAAATAAAATAAGTGCCTGATTTTTACTGATACGCGTTGGGTGTCGTGTTGAAGCGTGGCGTCGGGTTGTAAATAGTAGGGGAAGCTGTTCTACCTCGGACAGTTTTTTTTTTTTTTTTTTTTTAGAAAAATAACTAATTATGGAATACACGCCAGATATGAAAATATGTAAAGATACATCATTAGGCTATGTTATTCGGTAAAAAATTAAGCGATTCGTTTCTTAATTTTGAGACGGTAGGCTTACGAAAAAAAAGGGAAAAATGTGCAAGGTAGAACACCACTCCTGATGTACCTTGGACATTCGAGGTTGTACCTTGGACACGTGATTTTTTTCAAGAAAATATTGAATGATTATTTGTTTATAGAATCGATGACTTACTTACTGGTTATTGGCACACAGCAGTTTTCCCGTCAAGTTCGTACATATTATTACCCACGACGGAACGGAGAAGGTATATGCGTTTAGGGTGAGAGGTTGTTTGTTTGTTTGTGCGCAAAACGAATGTTCACATTTATCTCCAGAACGGTTTGACCAATTTAGATGCGGTTTTCTGTAATGGCTTCGTAATTTATCGACGGTGGTTCTTAGATAGGTGTTATGGCGTTTATCGGCTAGGGGGCGCTACAGTAATCATTTTTCTCTCGAAAAATGACCATCGAATGGTCACACTTATCTTCAGAATGGATTGAATGTTTTTGATGTGGTTTTCCGTAATGGATTTGATGTTTGTCTAAGATGGTTCTTAGATAGGTGTTATAGTATTAACCCGCAAGGGGGCGCTACAGTAAACATTTTTCCATTTATCTCTAGAAATGTTTGACTGTCTTTGATGTGGGTCTCTTTAAGGGTTTGATGACTGTCTGTAATAGTTTTAGAAAGACGTTCATTATGTATAAATAAAGGTGGGCGCACGGCAGTGCCCCCGCCAAGACAAATAAAAGGAAGACGGGGCACTACCAACTTTTTTAACACTGTTTCGTCTTGATATTAGCTTTTATTTGACCTGATATGTATTTAGGTACCTATGTACAGTATACACCATATGTATGTTTGTATGTTGTTAGGGTCTTGCTAGTTAAATTTTACACACTTTCAGTTATCGCACTGACTTTAAATTTAGCATACTTATGTAAATCTGGTGACAATACAATAATCTGGTAGTGACATCCTGGTTGCGCAGCCAGGATCGTCTCCACAGAAAGAAACTCTTAAATAGTTTACGGCACAGGCGTTGAACTTAACAGAATTACCTATTAAATTTTATTGGCAATGTGTTTATATGATAGAATAGACACAACTTGATGTTGCAGCTCGGGTCGTGTTCCCACAAAGGAACTCCTCGATGGTTGATAGCACAAATACAATAAAACTTGGCCCATTTCATATTTAAATCTGGTCGTATGTCATGTATTGGTCGTACGAGTATGTATGTATTGTAGGACCCGTGAAGTAGGTAATTTCCTATCGTAAGTAGGTCTATCAGAAAGTCTGACCGATACGAGTATGGTAAAAAAATTGAGTGTTAGATAATGTCATGGAATAGATCTATAATGCCTAATTATACTTTTTAAATCAAGATTAGTCAGGGATCAGGCTTCGTTTCCACCAGAGATGTGCGAGGATGTATTGCAAGGGA
Source organism: Choristoneura rosaceana (assembly GCA_037349165.1). Classification (NCBI taxonomy): domain Eukaryota; kingdom Metazoa; phylum Arthropoda; class Insecta; order Lepidoptera; family Tortricidae; genus Choristoneura; species Choristoneura rosaceana. The sequence goes on along the minus strand of JAZBNJ010000012.1, from coordinate 2,901,508 downwards.
AGTGTTTTTTATGAACTCAATAGAAACATTTCATTTACCTCGCTTCGCTCCGCTCAGCTTCCGGATGAGTTTCTATTGGTTCATGAAAAACACATTCCTCGCACATCTCTTGTTGAAACGCAACCTGATTTTCCTAGCGTTTGAAAACCTTTTTAAAACTTATGTGTTATCTATGAGCTTATTAGTAAGTGTTGTGAATATTAGCCTCTAATTTTACATAAAATGTTTTGGTGAGATTAATTAATTCTTTAAAAAGTTTAAAATAAAAAATAAAATTAAAAATTTTGAAAAAACCCACGACGGTTCTTAGTGGAAAAAGGGTTAAATAATTTTTATGAACATCCCCCGACTAAAAGTGATTACAAACGCAAAAACATCCGTCGGGGGCTGCCATTACCATCTCTCTATTATATTTCAATTAAAATGTTACGAAAAACTAAACTACAAACATAACTACTTATCTTTCTCTCATAGTGCATTCCAAATACAATTTTGATTAATCACAAATTCATACAACTACAAAATATTAGTTCCTAATTTAATGCTGTTCTATTTCAGTTACAATCTAAACAAAACTACCATAAATATCTTTGTCTCATAAAGTAGGGAAGTACATTCCCCACACAATTATAATTCATCGCAAATTCATACAATTGCAAAATACAAGTTCATTTTGGGGCAGGTAATGGCAGCCCCCGACGGATGTTTTTGCGTTTGTAATCACTTTTAGTCGGGGGATGTTCATAAAAATTATTTAACCCTTTTTCCACTAAGAACCGTCGTGGGTTTTTTCAAAATTTTTAATTTTATTTTTTATTTTTCCGTAGCTAATTAACGTAACTTCAACATAGTTTATTGACTTTTATTACGAAAAATTAAAACATTAAATAAGCTTCATTTAGAGTTCAAAAATAGTAGATTGTACAACGAGAGCATAAAACGAGCCATTTTACCCGAGGCGTTCATATAGCCACCCGAGCCGGTACGGCGAGGGTGGATAGACACGTCGAGGGGAAAATGGGTTTAATGCTCGAGTTTTACACTCTGCTTTTCACTTCGATGGCGAGGAAATGAAATAGCAACAGTGGAAGCCATGATTCACTTTCTATGTACCTTTAATTTTTTATGCATTATTATAATAATTCCATTTTTTAATTTTACTGATTTATTATGATTGATTTTTAGTTTTATATCAGTTAAAAATTATTATAATTATATATAAAGTTACTATATATAATAATTATATGTATAGTAACTTTTTTGTTTGTGGCTGTTGACACCTGATTACCTTGGTCTTTAGTTGGTTTTAGACGAAGATTTTATTTTATGCACTAGTGCATAAAAAGTCATTTTATGTCGTCTAGATACAGCATAAACACGAACTTTACGAGCATGATAAGTGAAAAAGTACTTTTTGTACAGGGATTTTTATTTCCATGATTTTCTCACACAGCACATTCAACGTTGCGTTTCGTTACTAACTTTACTTCGATACTTCCCGCCGACCGTTCAAATGGCCTAGCACATGATATTAAAATAATGCGGTAATATTTAAATTTCGACGACTGTCCGAGGTAAAACTATGGCCAAGGTACAACGGGATTACGCAGTACTGTGGTTGTTCGATATTTTTATGGTACTGTTTTATAATGTATTAAATATGAGTTTAATCTAAACTTTGTTTTCACGCCCGTGATAACAGACTTTTAAAAACCTCACGCAACAGTGGCGCCATCTAGTGAGATAAAAAACGATAGCCCCCCCATTGGCACTGAGGGCCTACTAGAAGTTCCAAAATCGAAGTTTGTATAGTACCGTCCCTCTCGCTCTCGTATTAAATAGTGTAAGTGCCAGAGAGACGGAACGACATGAACTTCGATTTTAGAATTTCATAGGCCCCGCTCATAGTAGTTTTGATTTTGACAATTAAAGTATAAAGGTAACAGCACATTATCAAAATTTTGTTAAGGTAATTAATAAATTTGATAATATATGAAATATATATATTATAAATATTATATTATAAATTGAATTATTGTTCTAAAATATATACGATTGAAAAGATATAATAATCGATTATACTAAATCGATATTGTTAGCGATTTACGGTTTTCCTCGCATAGGGCAGCCCTACGTTACCCATTCAATTTGTTCATTTTTTTGTTCGATTCGTTCATTCAATCAATTCAAGATGGTGAAGTGAATCACAGTTTCGCGGCAACAGCTTTTTTCGTTGTGTGTGACGTATTTACTTTGCTTTGAGCACGTTTTGATTTGAGCCTCTGTTGTTCTTGTCCGTCGTCGGAGCGTCGTTCGTTTTACGTTTTGTGTTTGTAAGTAACTGATCACTTGGCACGACCTTTTTTTAATGTTAGTGTCGTTAACTGTGTAATGTATAGGAATTCTTTACGATTATTCCCTTTTTTATTCCGTGTTTCCGTGAAACATTCTAAATTTGGTGCCGCGCGTCCGTTCTCAAAAAGTACATATTTTCAAAACATGAAGGTTAGTAAATTTGAATTTATTATCACGTGGCTTTTGCGGTATTTTAGTTGTATGTATAAAGACAGTTTAAAGTGGGGATTTCACTCTTCAAAGACCTATATTTTGTGGACCGTCATCAAAATAACTACATAATTATTATATTAATGACAGTAGGTAGGTGTTTGTTTCATTAATAAGGTCTTTATTTACCGCAATCGCTTCACCAGTTAAAATAAACAAACTCTTTAGCTTAAGAATTTTTAATCTCCATGCAGGCATTTGAATTTTTTCTGCCCGTACATAGCTCGAAAAACAGATGAGTTGAATTCGTTCAACCGCAAATAACCTCAATCCATTTAGGAATAAAAACTGAATTCCTACTTTTTAGTCCTTATATTTTTTTCTAGATCGGGACCCATGATGGCGTTTTCCATTGTGATGAAGTTTTGGCCTGCTTCATGCTCAAGCAGCTGCCTGAGTATAAGGATGCTGAGATCATTCGGACTCGAGACATGGAGAAGCTCAAGACTTGTGACATAGTAGTGGATGTTGGTGCCAAGTTCAACCATGAGACGAAACGTTATGATCATCACCAGAGGGAGTTTGACGAGACCTTGAGCACCTTAAGACCGGAGCTTGGTGATAAATACAAAATCAAGTAAGTTTAACAGACAGAATAACATACTACATCAAAACCATTTTTAGCAACACCAGTTAAAACAAAATAGGTATCAGATGTAGGTAATAACCAAGACAGAACATCAGAACACAATCTTATAACTGAAATACCTTTTTTTATTCTAATTTTACTGTCCCATCAACATTGGTTGTTTTAAACAATTATGTCAGTAATGAAAAAAATAACCCTTCGGGCATTCAGGTCACAAATTAATCATTTTTTAGCTTATCTTCACAAGATCAGTCTTTTTTTGAAGATAACTTCAATGAAAAGTTCTCTTTTTATTGAAAAATTTGTATTCCTCATTTTTTAATCATTTATACACATGGCACACTACGCTAGACTATAGTAATGAACCAATATACCGCGAAATTAAAATTTTATAAACCAGGTGAAGTCAAATTATATTAAAAAACACAATATACTAGATTACTAACATCCCCACATAACACGGTATCTCACTTGGAGGACACATTTGGCCATCACCCCGTGAGAAGGTCATTCTCAGGTGTTTCCACCACCAGCGAATTATAATGACATAATTTTTGGATAGTTTTTACCAAATTCGAAGGATCACTAGACCAATGTTTCACACAAGCGAAGTCACATGTAAGGGCTAGTATTTATTTATCATTTGGCTATTATGATTTACACACTGGTTAACATATTTTCAAAAATTATGGGCTAGTATTAAAATACTGAGTGTAGGCATCCTGCATTGCTCGCCACTCATCTCGATCCAGTGCTCTCCTCATCCAGCACCTTCCTGCCACTTTGACCAGGTTGTCGGTTCACCTCATCTCCTGCCTACCAATGTTTCTCTGCCCGGTTCTGGGTCTCCACTCATCACTGCCTTCCACCATCTTCCATCACTCCTGTGGCATGTGTCTAGCCCACTTCCACTTCCCTTGGGCGATTACCTCGGCTATGAGCTGAAGCAGCATTGGGTGGCTATGGGCTGAAGAAGAGAAAGAGATTAAAATATAGTTTAATTTTTCCAGGTTGAGTTCTGCTGGCCTCGTATATACTTACTATGGTGAACAAGTTATTCAAACGATCGCTCCAAAGGAGTGCCCACTCCAACCTGACGATCTTAGAATTATCTACAAAAAAGTTTACGAAAACTTTATTGAAGAAATTGATGCAATAGACAATGGAGTACCCATGACTGATGAAGAACCTAAATATAAGATCAGAACGCATATTAGTAATAGAGTAGCACGCTTAAATCCAGAATGGAACTCAAACTTATCAGTCGATCTTGATGAGATATTCAAGAAAGCTATGAAACTTGTTAGCGAAGAGTTTATATATGTAACTAACAGTTTTATCTCGGTCTGGCTCCCTGCAAGGGATTATGTCAAGTCTTCTTTACAAAATAGATTTGAAGTGCACGAGTCTGGGCAGATACTGGAGTTCACGGAAAGGTTTCCGTGGAAAGAGCATCTGTTTGACTTGGAGACTGAAATGGGGATTGGGCATGAGATCAAATTTGTGCTGTTTAACGATAAGCCAAACTCTTGGAGAGTGCAAGCTGTTCCTGTTAACCCCTACAGCTTTGTTACCAGGTGATTATTTTTGTTATTGTAACGAATATTTGAGTATTGTATTTGTATTTGAAAAAATGCGGTATGACTAGAGAAGAGTATGCGAACTTTGGCGCTCCCGTATTTGAGTGTTAGTCACCATTGTTATGTCCTACATATTATTCAAAATTTGTACGTAAAGTGTAGAGAGTAAATGTGCACTAGTCTCCGCAACAGTTCCTGTGTATACCTAAACTAGAGTTTAACAATTGTACAAAATTTCCTGACTAAACCCAGCAAGCAGCGATGGAAATTTCAAGATTTTATCCCTGTCCTGTGGGAATATCGGAATAAAAAGTACCTCATGTGTTATTCCATACGTCCAGCTACCTACATACCAAATTTCGTGACTCTAAGCCCAGCTGTTGTTATTTCGAGATTTTATCCCTATCCCGTGAGAATATCGGGATAAAAAGCAGCCTATGTGTTATTCCAAATGTCCAGCTATCTATACACCTAAATTCATCCAGCTGTTTTAGCGTGACTGTGCAACAAACATACACACAAACTTTCGCGCTTATAATATACTAGCCGATACCCGCGACTCCGTCCGTGTAGAATTTGTTTATCGCCTTCCCGCGGGAACTGCAATTTTCCGGGATAAAAACTATCCTGTCCTTCTCTGGGACTCTTATCTGTATACCGAATTTCATCTAAATTGGTTCAATGGCTTAGACGTGATGAAGTAACAAACAAGCAAACAGACTCACAAACTTTCGATTTCATAATATTAGTGGGATAAAGTAGGATAAAGTAGGATTTGATTAATTAATTGCATTACTTTGTGATAGAGAAAAATATTGCAGCCTACTCTCGTTTAGAAAGGAGACCATGCTAGTGGTTACTTATTTAGGCAAATGACCGCAATATGCTCGCCATTTAATCAACTGTATGTTTATATTTCAGGAAGCCCCTCCACAAGGACTGGTGGGGAGTCCGAGATGAGATATTGAGTGAGGTCGCTGGAATCAAAAACTGCATATTCTGCCACAGCACAGGCTTTATAGGAGGCAACACGTCCCGCCAAGGCGCCTTAGAAATGGCAGTGGCCAGTTTAAAAGCCGATTAAGTGTTTACATTTTTTAATGTATTTTGGACAGATATTTCAAGGTAAATCATATGAATTGTCCTTTAGGTGACGCTGATGTAAATGAAGTATTGTTTATTAAAGAATTTTTAACTATTTAGATAGCTTAGCAAGCTCGAGGGATGTTTTTTCAATGGTAAAATACACGTACTTAAGTTAGCAATATACAACGTCAGACAAAATCGACGCAGTAAGTCATAGTTGCGAAAAATCTAACTACTTAGCATTAGGGGCTGTTTCACCGTCCATTGATTAGTGTTAACTGATGGTTAAATGTGATGCCGTCTCTATTTGTTTTGTTCGAATAGACGGAGACGGCATCACATTTAACAACCATTTGATACTAATCAATGGATGGTGAAACAGCCCCTTAGTTTTAATCATTGTAAAAAAATCGCTTGGGTGGTTTTGTTTTATTCATTTTATTCCTTTTATTCTTTAACTTTATATTGGTAGCAAAAATACGCAGATAGAAAACCGAAAACAAGGGACATTCAGAATGTTACTTCAAGTAACAGTGGTGAATTTGGAATGTCCTTAATTCTAACCTATATACATCGCATCGGTCCCGTTGCTCAGCACAGGCCCTCCCCACAAGAGGGCTTTAGGCTTGCAATAAAATAAAATAAATAAAAACTGATCATCTCAGACCATGAGATCCATATTAGGTGTTAGTTATAATGGTAGTATGTTAGTAGAAATTGTTAACTAAAACAAAAAAAAAAGTTAAATAAAAGTTGACTGTATTGGAAGGATATCTGAGATGCCGGCCCAGTGTGCGTTTGGTAACTAAACACCATTTAATTGCTGCTCATGTATGTGCAGAGTTCCTCAAGATGTTTCTCTTCACCGTAAAAATTACGGTACCAATGTGATTTCGCATATGGATTCCGAAAAGTCTGATGCGAGCCCGTATTTGAACCCGCAATCCTCTGTTGGATAGGCTGTCACAAACCACTAGTCTACTATGGCTTCTTCGAATTCTAAGTGTATGTGTATCATACAAAACCATTGGTAGATATTGTGTTGCTTGTGGTCTTCAGTTTACAATTAGCGGTTGATTAATATAAGAGAATATTGCCATGATTCCACTGGCATATTTAATGCTCTGAGTGAATCTGAACTTTGTTGATATGCAACCAAATAGTCTTTAAAATTAATAATAAAAAAGTTGTTGTGGAATATTGAATGAAATTTTCAGATGGTGATTGATACTTTTATTTTCATACCTTTTGGAAAGAATGCCTAATGTTATCCTAATTTTCTTCAGATATTAGTAAAGAACTCTCTTATCCTGTTGCTTCTCCCTTTGGGCTGCTTTTAGACCAGAGATGTGCGAAGTTTTTCGTTATGGGTCATTTTCTTGTCCTTTTTATGTCGAAAGTTTCGACTCGATAATATTTTTATTCTCAACTAAATTGTGCTAAGGCAAAACAAACCTAGATGATCTTAACTGTTGAACATTTTCGCTGGGACTCGGAAAGAAAGAAAGAAAGAAAGAAATCATTTATTCGTGACAAAAGTATATACAAAGCATTACAAAAGAAAAAGATATTGAAAAGAACGAAATTGTTGTCACGAAATGGTCCCGAATCAGCAAAAATTTGTGAAGAAGTTTGTTTGTCATGTTTGACAATTTCTTGAAGGTGTTTCGTTGTCTTCCTTTTGGCTCGGCACTTGTTTTGACCTGGGTCAGCAATTTCTGAAAAAAAAAAATTATAATAATAATAATAATATCCATTTACTTCAAACACAATGTCCATAGATGGTTAGTAATACTGAATTATATAATGAAAATAAAAATTATTTCACAACTTGCAATAATACAACTTTTTGGCGAAAGTGCGAAGCGGTCCCAATCCGCATAGCGTTGGCTCTGGAGGCGATAATATAAAACAAAATCATGCAATAAAGAAATAATAAAATAAATGTAAAGAATGGATAATACAAACAATATAAAAATAAGACAAATAAACAGAACAAAATAAAAAATATTCTCAATAATATTATTGCTAGAACAGTATGTTAAGAAAAAAAGTATTTGAAATATAAAAACATTAAAGTAAACGTACGAGTGCTCGTCGCTGTCCCAATAGTTGGCATCTTTAATCTTGTGTCGTTTCAATCGACAAAAACTAACAAAAATGCTACATTGCCAGCTCAGCAGTCAATGCTCTTATGTCGTCAAAATTATAATGACTCGAACATCTTGGAATCATGTTTCTAATTCTTTCTATCGACAAGCATTGTTCTGCATAAATCTCATCTTGACTGTTGAAACTTCTTAGTCTCGATTCGGTTTTGCCCTATGGAAAGTGGCTGGTAAGGAAGGTGGCTGCTAGTTTAACACTAGCTTCTAAATATTTTCCGACTGCTCTTGCTTTTTAGCTGCTGTATGCAAGTTTTAATGAACATTCCAATTATTTACAGAATTTCCGAATAAGATGCACAGAAAACAACCTCCCTCTAACAACTCTGTGTGTTAGCTAACCAAATCTAAGTTTCATAATAATGTCACGTAAAATTGACGAGTTATTTCCTTTGGTTTGAGCTAGATCTAACTCTGGAACGTATAACTTTTCGAACTTTAATTTACACGTCACTGCACGGCACGTGACTCGGAAAGAAAATAGCACAGTTGGTTTCACTCCTTTCTCTCATTCTCATTTCCCTAGGGATGTAACGATATTATGAATTTGCCGATACGATACCGATACCGATTATCGAGGAAAATAATCGGCGATACCGATACCGATATCGATGGCTTAGTAGTAAATACACCCAGTAAATAAAGAATGATGTACTTTATATGCATAAAACTTACTTATGTTACATAGAATAAATAGACACTCCATTCTGTAGTGTGGCAAAAATGGAAATTAAAAATACTTAATGAAAAAAAAAGGTAAAAAATCATATCAACCAACATTTATTTGGGTAACATTTATCAAGGAATCAAATCAAAAGTAAATCAATATTAATAATCAAAGTTCACTTTAGGAAGATTTTTGTTAAGGAAACAAAGTTTATTCAAATTACTAGGAGATAATCTGTTGCGCAAATCATTTTGTATGAGGCCTGCAGTTGAAAAAAGACGTTCTGAGGCAACTGAGCTCATTGGGTAAGACAAATATTTTTGTGCAAGCATTTTCAATTTTGGGTATTTATCTTCATTGCTCCAATAGTTCTTTGGATCTTGTTTCATTGGAATATTTGGACATCTCGTATAAGATTCCACCTCTTCTTGCTCAGGATGACTAGACATGTTTGATAAAGGTTCCTCCTCTTCTGCTTCTTTAATCAAACTGTCACAAGCACTCCAGATACCTGAGAAAGTCTCATCTTGCTTTTTTTGTGACTACAAGCTCGACGGAACATGTGTATCCCCGTTTCTAATTAAGGAGATAAGTATTCTTTTCGCCTCAATGCTTGTGGATTGTAGAAAGAACGTACGCAATTTATAGCGCGGATCTAGTGTTGTTGATAAAATAAAAGTTTCCTCTCTAGATAATCAAATCTGTCATTTATTCCAGCTATCAAAATCTCTACAAAATTATAACATTCTGGGCTGCTGGAACTGTCGTCCGCGGTCTCTTGATTATTTTTGATCTGTTTTAAAACTTTTCGCAAACTGTTAATAAGAGGTATAGCGTCAGATATGCAAGCAGATTCTTCACTTATAGATTTTGTAGCTTCTTCAAAATAATTCAAAGTCGAAACAACTTTTTCCATCAATAGCCATTCTTCTGTAGACATTTCAGTTCTACATTTCACATGAGGCAAAGAAGCTTGAATTGCAACTCGTTGCTCTAAAAGTCTTCTAAGTGCATGAAGGGTTGAATCCCAGCGAGTAACGACATCCTGAATGAGAACGTGACAAGGAACGTTATGAGATTTTTGCATTTCTGTTAGGATTTTGCGACCTGACGTTGAATGACTGAAGTGGCCAATAATAGATCTCGCCTTTGTAATCATGGCATTTATTTTCTCTTCAAAAAACGCATCCTTCAGCACTAAATTGTAAAGAGTGCGCTATACATCTGATACGCTGAACTCCCACTAGTGTTACATCAAGCCCCATATTCGGTGCATTATCTGTCACTACAGCACGTACCCGTTCGCTGATGTGCCAATCTTGAAATAATTGACGTAAGTTTCGAGCTATGATTTTCGCCTTCAAAAGGAAATACTTCTAGGCAGTAGTTCTTCAACCCAAAATTTTTATCAAGTCCGTGAGCAGTCACACTCATAAAGTCGTTAACGGACGAAGAAGCATCGCTAGTCCATAAGTCAGTCGTGATAATGATGTGCGGAAGTTCATGCAAAAGTTCCATTACTTTGGTTCTTACACGGCAGTACATGTCTGGTATTGCATTTTCCGAAATATGGGGACGGGAAACCATTTTGTATTTCGGGCAAAACTGCTTAATAGTGCGTTGAAACCCCAGTTTATTTACTAAGTCAAACGGCTCCATGTCTACACATATTTGTTCAGCTATTGTTTGCGTGATTGCTTTTGCCCTAGGGTCATCGGTATCATAACATGACACTTTTTTCCAAAATGTGCTCCAAAGTAGCTTGTTTTTTAGGTGGCGGACCACCGTCGGCACTTGAGGTACCTGGGGTGTCTTTTTCCAACTCCTTTTCGTGATAGCGCTTCACGTGTATCCACATGTTAGATGTCGTGAAGCCCTTCGATGAAACTGCTTTGCTACCACGAGAAACGCTGGCCGCGAGCGCGTCGTTCTTTTCGCGCGCTTTTCAAACTGTGTATCGGCTGTATTTAAATCGGCTAAATATATATATCGAAATTTAGCGAAGGGTAATTCCGGACGAGCCACAAAATTTATAAATTTCTACATTTTTATTTCGCAACATATAACACATGATTCGTTAGTCAAACCAACAAATTCACAGTTCGATGTTTTAACAGATTTTGGTTGAATAATATTAAATAATACTCTTAATACATTACAGTCTGTTCAATATAGGAATGGACAGAAGGAAAATAGGTTCTTTATAATGCACGCTTTAGGAAGTCATTTAATAAATTGCATTTTTTTAGTATACGGTCTAAACTTAAGTCTAACTTAAGTACACAAAATACATGAACTCGCCCTAATCACAAATCAAAAATGTAAACGAGGCGTAATATATTGCAGAACATGCAATTTTCAGGCGGGGCACCTGGCACCACTTGCCCCCCCCCCCCCCCCCCCCTGGGTACGCCCATGAACTGCAGATAAATGATATGCAACTCACGTTATTTCTAGGCTCCGCATTGCTCGTACTAGCGACAGATTCAAACTGCACTATGAACTGCAGATAAATGATATGCAACTCACGTTATTTCTAGGCTCCGCACTGCTCGTACTAGCGACAGATTCAAACTCATCTCCAACACCATGAAGCACTGCACCATGTAAAATCTGGAAAACAAAAATATTATTAGGAAACAAGCTAACCGCGTCCCATTTTCTTCATTACGCTAGCTGCGTCTGTAGAGAGACCAACAATGTCTTCTATATTCAAGCCAAATGATTGCAATCGCTCATTTAAAAGTTCTGCATCTCTTGTGGATGTCGCTGAGCCTCTTATTCTTATGAGACCAACATTGTAGAAACATTTCCTGTTCTCGATATCGGGTGAATGGATGTTTACGTTGATGTATCGTTTGTTGGCTGAAGAGGTCCATTCGTCCATGTTTACAGAAAATAACAGTCCTCTAAGTTTCAGCTTCACAAGTGATTAAAAATGACCGACCGTCGCTTAGACCGATCTAATTTGATGTTCGCTATCCTTCAGATCCTTCCAGGTTTATTATCACGGAGGTGCCCCTAATAGGCGTCCGCCGCGATTAGGGAATGGATTTCCAAGATGATCCTCTCTGATCGTCCCTGGGAAGGCTCGACCCTGACGACGGATCGGCCTAAAGTTGCACGCTCCCAACGAACTACGTATTAACACTTACATATCATTTAGAATTCCTTGTTTGTGATGTCTTACTTTTTTTCTTGTGAGTTGAGGTAACGAAAGCAGTTGTTATTACTTGTCTTGACATGGAAGGAATATTCAAAGCATTTGAATTTATAGCGTCTGGCTCAGTTTGCGTATGCAGTACCGACTGGTTGATTTATTTGTTTGTTTATTAATGCCGGGTTGTACATCTAGAGAAGACAGCATTTTGTTTAAAGTGTTTCTTGATGGAAGAATAAAAATTTTCCTCAAAAAATTATAAGTCGGACTTTGTTTAAAAATGCATAGTTAAATCATTTTTTCTTCGTCGCTAAATCTCCTTCCTCTGAGTTTTTTTTTTCACTCTGGGTAATTTGCATGTTAATTATCTTTTTCGCTAATGGGTTCATTTTCGATGTGACTTTAACGAAAGCTTCGTTTTTTGAAAAACGAACAGCTTTTTTCGGCCTCTTTAAAAAAGTCAGTTGCTTTCGCGACTTCTTGTATTGTACGTAGATGCTGCGGCAGCTAGGGGTAAGTCTGCGATTCTCCCGATTACCCGCTTTCGGCGTTGTTTTACACTTCCAGTGTTAATGTCAGAAACGGTAATCCATACTATTTATACTATTTAATATTACAAATGCGAAAGTAACTCTGTCTGTCTGTCTGTTGCGCTTTCACGCCTAAACCGCTGAACCGATTTTGATGAAATTTGGTGCAGAGATAGAATAGACCTTAAGACCTTAGTGTGAGGCTTTGATGGAGGCTTTCCTGTTGTGGGATACAGTTATGACTGTTCAGAGATACTTGAGCTCGGGCACGAGCTTGATCTGGATGCCTCAGAGGCACATAAGAGGTAACGCTATCACTCGTGGATTGATCGGGTCCTTTATCAGAAGCTTGGTATTTATGCTGTTTATTTCAAACCCGACGTTGCGGAAGAAGGTCTTCATTTCTGTCCGGTCTAGTATGTCAAAGCATTCACTTACGATGATGAAGTTGTCTGCAAATGAAAGGATCATTGGAAGATTAATTTTCATGTCCTGGTCAAGTTTCACTGCTTCATCTTCCTCTTCTAGTGTTCTAAAAACGTCATCTATTAAGATGGTAAAGAGTCTGGGTGATCCCTATCAGCAGGCTTGCTTTTTCCTCTTTGCATTTGTTGATTGTTTCCGAATTCTGGCCGAACTATTTTATAAATGTTCTTTCCTTCATGCAAGCTGCAATTATTCTATTGGTTAAATGAACGTTCGATCGTGTGATTAAGATGTCTTTAAGCACGTTGAGATCTACGTTATCCAAGGCCGTCTCGATGTCAAATGCGGCAACCTAAAGGTTTCTTTCCGCTCTCCAGTTAGTGTCCAGAACTTTACGTAGTGTAAAAATGTGGTCATCTGTGGACCTGTTTCGAAGGAACGCTGCTTGATAGCTACCTGGTGCTTTTATTTCTGCGTCCAATTTCTCAGGGATTAGTTCCCGTAGATCCTATAACCCACATGCAAATGGAGATTCTTCTATATTCGCTGATCATCCTTGGGCATGCCTTTTTAGGAATGGACACTTATTTTGTTATAAGCCGTTCGTCAGGCAATATATTGTTGGTCCATACTTCGCGCATGAAGTTCGTGACCTGGGTTATGAATTCCAGCGGCGCTGCTTTATATAGTTCTGGTGGGATTTGGTCTGTGCCCGGTACCGTGCCGATCCTCATCTTGGCAATGATTTCACTGATACCCTCTAATTCTGTGCCTTCATTCACTTGCATTCCGTTGTCCTCACATGGTGCAAATGAGAGGACCTTCGATTTTTTTTCAGCTCAGCAATCCAGCTCGACATGGGTATAAAGCTCCCTTCGCGTTGTTTTTCTTTCTCTAGAGTTTATCGGTTGACTCTGATCAGATGAATCCTTAGCCCTAACAATAACAACTACGCTTCGCCCATGATTTGCGTGGTAACATACTTAGAAACTCTCCGCATCTGTATAACGAGTGGTCCGACCCACTACAGTATGAACATGATAAAATAGGATTCACCTGATGAGCTTGATGCACTCCGCGCGCTGGCCTGCCACGTGCCCGTACCCCCGAGGTAGACGTACCCTGCTGTCCTCGTGGTGGTAACCGTTGGTGGCTTCGCCCTGAACCCGCTTCCGATGCTGGTGACACAACAAGTTGTACCCTGCAGTGCTCATCCAAAAAATCCAACAGCTGTTGGGTAGTAGGCAGGACCTGTGAGTCCGTGCCGTACCTCTGGTCAAACGCTGACCTGATCTGCGCCGGCACTATCTGCAACACCAAAACCAATAACAAGTATGACCATGCAATGATAGGCTGCTTCACCTTTCCCAACGCTTGAATTGACTCACGTAGCCTGACTATCGCGAGGTAATTTTTTAACACACTGTTACGTTCGTGGGGTGGGTTCGTGATTGAAAAGCACTTTTAACACCGATGAATAAGAGTAGGATTTATTTTCACACTGTTACTTAACTTTACAAAACACTTAAAAACAGTTCACAGTAAGTTCGCACTCAAAAACTCACTTACAAGTCGCTTTGATTCTCTTCGATGTTTATCGCTCGGTATCGCATTCGAAAACTGTCTCCGCCGCAACCTCGCCCGGCTTATATACCCCCGGTGAATCGGTCCACAAAGTTCGAGAACAGTCCAGCTAGGACGTCATACCTACATCTCGAATGTTCCTGAAACGAGTAGAGTGTCTGTCTCTTTCATGTGCTATCTCTCTCACACAGTTACTAGAATGTTCCGGAAACAGGATCATCAGTCTGTTTCTCTCACACATATAGGCTATCCTTGTCACACACCTTCTCGAATGTTCTCAGTATAGCTGTCTCTTTCTAATCGTGCTATCTCTTTCACTCCTATTGAAAATTTCGCCATATACTGAAATGTAGTTCAAAGGCCCATAAGGGGTCCTGAAAACGCCTGAAAACGGGTTTTCAGGTTATGGCGTCATCGGATAGAGGGTGGCCTGAAACGGACTGAAAACATGTTTCAGGCGCCTGAAAACGACGGTAACTTGGGTGAAATTTTGATAAACTAATATGTGATAGAGCGTCCTCTGAAACGGCCTGAAACAGTATTCCAGCCTGCTGAAAACGCCTCCAATGGGTCGAAAAGCACGATTAAAGTTTCCACCTAACCCACCGCCGTAACAACACTTATTACCTTTGTACTGTACATCTATACTAATATTGCGAAAGTGTGTTTGTCCGTCTTTTACGCCGTAACGAAGCGACGGATCAACGTGATTTTTGGCATAGAGATAGTTTATGGGCCCGTGGTCTACTTTTCATCTCGGAAAAATGCACAGTTCCCGAGGGAACAGCGCGCGATAACCGAATACCACGCGGGTGGAGCAGCGGGCAAAAGTTAGTAAATAATAATACCTCTTCCTTAATGGCATCAAAAATTGGTTTATTAATGCCGGGTTGTACATTTAGAGGAGACAGCATTTTGTTTAAAGTGATTCCTGATGGAAGAATAAAAATTTTCATCAAAAAATTGTAAGTCTTCGGACTTTGTTTCAAAATGCATAGTGAAATATTTTTTCTTCGTCGGTAAATCTCCTTTTTCTGAGTTTTTTTTTCACTCTGGGTAATTTGCATGTTAATGATCTTTTTCGCTAACGGGTTCATTTTCGATGTGACTTTTACGAAAAGCTTTCATAATGCATAGTGAAATCATTTTTTCTTCGTCGCTAAATCTCCTTCCTCTGAGTTTTTTTTTCACTTTGGGTAATTTGCATGTTAATGATTTTTTTCGCTAATGGGTTCATTCATTTTCGATGTGACTTTTACGAAAGCTTTCAAAATGCATGGTGAAATAATTTTTTCTTCGTCGCTAAATCTCCTTCCTCTGAGTTTTTTTTTCATTCTGGGTAATTTGCATGTTAATGATCTTTTTCGCTAACGGGCTCATTTTTGATGTGACTTTTACGAAAGCTTCGTTTTTTGAAAAACGAACAGCTTTTTTCGCACTCTTCTAAAAAGTCAGTTGCTTTCGCGACTTCTTGTATTGTGCGTAGATGCTGCGGCAGCTAGGGGTAAGTCTGCGATTCTCCCGATTACCCGCTTTCGGCGTTGTTTTTGTTTTACACTTCCAGCGTTAATGTCTGAAACGGTAATGCATACTTTTTATACTATTTAATATGACAAATGCGAAAGTAACTTTGTCTGTCTGTCTGTTACGCTTTCACGCCTAACCTTTTGAATTAAAACTAGTTAAAAAAACCATTTATTTTTCAAAATTTTCAACTTCGGGTGCATTTTACTCCTTACATTGGATTTGTTTCTAAAGTTTTTACAGTAAAAGTGTATTTTTACTAAGATCATTTTGTTAATTATATAAAATAAATGATTGTCGCAACTTATTTTCAACAAGTGTTTATATTCAATTGGATTGGATTAAGTTTGCAATGGTAAGGCGGTAGGCGAAGAATTGTAATACCATTACTTTTGGCAGTCTCATCTATTAAATATTGATTATACTGTGGGGCGATTTCGGCAACTTTCATTAATAATTCTTTTTTTAAATAGTTATGTCCATGGATTTGCCTTTGCTTTGAAGCCAATCTATTATTTGCTGTTTGTTCCAGCTGGTTGTTTGGTATTTTTTCGACTCTTACCGAATGGTAAGGAGCGTTATCCATGACAACTACACTTCCTGGTTCTAGCTTAGGCATTATATTAATAAACCAATTAAGGAATCTTTCACCATCCATCTCTTCATGATAGTCTTTTGTAGACTTAGACTCAAATACTAGTAGACCATCTTCCACGAACCCTTTGTCGCTGCCAATGTGCAATACAATTAATTAACCTTTTACCTTTTCCTGTCGGAGCCTTTGGACCGGTTGATAAGCCATCTAGAAAGGCTTGTCTTTTATTTTTTACCGTTGTATCCAACCATTTTTTTGTCTTTACGTGTTCTGCGTTTACCCACGTTTCGTCAAGATAGTAAATGGTTTTATTAGCGTCTCTGTATTCTTTCATTTGCCTAAGATATTTACGCCTCCATAAAACAATATCTTCCCTTTCGACTAACAATGTTCTACTATCCTGTTTACTGAAATCGAAACCAAGCTCGTGCAATATTTTATGAAGTGTAGTACGCTTGAAAACAGGAATATCTTCGTCAGCTTCGCAAATTCTCATAATTTTGTCCAATGTCGGGTAGTCGTTATTTAAATATATTGAGTGAACTTTTCTCCTTATTGCACTTTTGTCTAGTTCATCTAATTTATCGACCGTGGACAGTCGAATTCTTTTTTTCACGGGTGATTTTAATGTGTTAGTATCCTTTTGTTCTTTCATAATTTTATAAACAGTATTTTCGGACACACCGCACGCACTTGCTGTTTTTATGACTATGCTCTCCACAGTCGCATTTGAATCACACAGTTTAAAGTACTTATAAACATTGTAAATTGTGCGTCTCTCTCCGCTACGGATTATTGATCCACTTTTATTCTTAGATCCCTTTTAGGGATAAGTTCGCCTTTGTACTCTTTTGGTTTGTTGTTTTCTTTTTGTATTACTTTGTGTTTTATGTGCAATAAAGTATTTACATACATACATACATATTCTTTCGAATTGGTGAAGTATTCATTTTCAAAATTTATTGTTGAACGAGTCACGCAAAATACACAACCGTTTTGTTCGAAGGTCAGACTTCAACTGGTCACTGTGAACTCGACTTTCTAATTTCTAGCATTGTAATTGGCTGTGGGGGGGTTGGCCAGGCCGGCGGACAACGATGACTCACTATTTTCTTAAAGCGAACGGACTATTTTTTTTTATAGGTTCGCATCTCAAATAATCAACAACACATTTAAATAATCGTTTTTAATGTCAGTACAATGAATAACGCTAAGAAAATGTAAATTAAAACATTCTAAGGCCACATCAATTAACTGAAGCAGATTATCACTGGATGAATTTATTTAAAATTAGAAGTTGCTTCTCGTCATTAAGATCAATTTTTTTTATTAATTTTTCATTGCACGTTGAACAATCATACTTTGCGAGACAGACATGCATTGCTTGCATCACTGTTTACTTTTTGACCAGATCCTTCGCCAACTTCAGCACATTGGAAATGGATTGGTATAGCAGGTCAAGTAACCTGCTTCGTAATGGTCCTTTACTAACATCAGATGGTAGGAAATGTGCTCCACATATGTATCGGCATCTCAGTTCTTCATTGGTAAGGGAACCCAGCAAAAGATTACCTACAAAAATAATGTAATATATAAATTAAAGACTAAATTGGTAAATAAGTAACATGCTCTTTTTGCTTCTTAAATAATAAAACAGATTGGAGCAGTAGTCATACTTGTTAGGACCATTTTTTGGCCGGATGCTGCACTTCATGATGAAAGCAAGCCGCTTTGCACAGTGATAGTACAGACTAAACTGAGTGATTTGACCCGCAGCAGCGGAAGTTTCACCCCTTAGGAACAGAGATGGCGCCACTTCTTTAAAAAATGTTTCAAAAAATTCTACAAGCTAAAGTAATAGACGGATTTCAATGTTTGATATCTCAAATGAAAGCTTATTATATACGTTACTTATAAAAAAATACTGAAAAAATATATACTTTAAACTTCTGGTAAAACACGGCATCTCAAGTTTTTTTTTCTTACTTCATTTGTAGTTTTTACTTGATTTCTTAAAAAAACTGTATGCAACATGAATGGTTTAATGCATATACATATTACAGAGTATATAACAAGTATAATGAAAAAACCCGACACCAATACCTTTCATATTCCACGAAATATCAAATATGAAAGTTTAAATGTGAGCACAAATTTCTTTAAAAAATATTTCAAAAAATTCTACAAGCTGATCTAACAAACCGATTTCAATGTTTAATATCCCAAATGAAAGCTCATAACATTCGTTATTTACAAAAAAATACAAAAAAATCTTTACTGAAAACTTTTGGCAAAAAACGCCATCTCAAGTTTTTTTTTCTTATCAGATTGGTAGTTTTTACTTGATTGCTTAAAATATTGTACGCTTTATGCAACATGAATGGTTTAATACATACTTATATATATGTCTGAGTAAATAACAAGTATTATAAAAAAAACCCGACACCGATACCTTTCATACTTTACGAAATATCTAAGATTAATTGTGCACGCTTTTCTTACAAATAAATTTCAACGAAGTCTTCAAGTGAAACGAGTGCTCTGATTTTAATGTAAGTATAATATTAAATGAAAAGAAGAAAGAAATTTCCTATTTTATTAAAAAAAATTGAATAAAATGTTTTTATCTACTCTCATATCGAAATATTCGAATTATAAAATTCAAAACGAGTTTATATTTACATACTTTTTTAAACACAATACCGAAATATTAAAAAAAAAACTCATTTCGACACTTTTCTTCTAACAAAATAATGTTATAATATAATTTTTTAAACCATTACGATACAGGGCAAATCCAAAAAGTTTATATCAACAAGTTTTGATTCCAATATTCACTTGTCTGTGGCAGTGCCCGCTTTAGCGCATGCGCGCACATGCCGCACATGCGCAGTGATGTACTGGGTTTTACCGCCATTCCGTTCATAGGTTGTTATTTTGTTGTACGAATTTTCGTGAGAAAATTTTGTTTTTGCTTAAAAATGTCTGATATCAGTGAATGCGAAGAAGATTTGGCTCCGCCCGATATTTTAGATGCGGCGAAGGAAATGACTCATAATTTACTAGCAAAGTGAAGGTCCTAGTTTAAGTTCTGGTTGCAATGCAGGTAATTCTTCACCAGCAGGTAATGGTTCTTGAACACATGATAGAGGATTTAATATATGAACGTAGATAAAATATTGTATGCAACTGTACGCAATTAGGCCTTATAACACTCGTGTGACCCTTTTATGAAACTCGGCTACGCCTCGTTTCATGAAACCACACTCGTATTATATGGACCCCTATTGCGATACAGTTGCATAAATAGCTATTTCCTGGTGTTACGAAAAAATATATTTGCTTTAAAATGTGTTATTGTTTTTATTCAAAATTGACTATATTTGAAGACAAAAAATAAAAACTATATCGTTTTCGGCATAGTTGGTTCTGAAATATATTATATGCTGCTTAATAGTTGGCGAATTTATTTAAAAATTAGCTTTTTATCTGACAGGACCTCAACTTATACATATGTCACATACATCAATGTTTATCGAATATTTTAACTATAACTTATATGTCCTCTTCGGGTTCATCGGCACAAGTAGAACTGAAAAGGAAAAGTCCTTTTGAAGTACTTGGGCTATTCCAATACTACAAAATCACTGATCTTTCAGACATGTAAAATTTTGTGCCTACCTCTGGAAATCAGTGGTCAGCATACAAAATAAGCCTACAACGATTATTATATTACGGTCGATGTGGTCAAAAGGTTCTCGAATGGAGTCCGCGGACCGGGAGACGAGCTGTCGGTAGGCCTCCAACAAGATGGAGCGACGACCGCTTAAGATCGCGGGATCGCGGTGGATGCGAAAAGCACAAGACCGGTCTAAGTGGAGAGCCTTGGCCGTCTTTCGGCTGACATGATGATGATGATGAATATTATAATTAACTTGCTTTTGATTTGTACAGCCTCCTTTGCAGGATTTACACTGGGCACTTGGGCAGTGCATGGTAAGCTGACCCGACGACACCCACAACGCATGGTATCGCAGCCAGTCGTGCAGCCACAATGATCCAAGAGGCTTAATAGCGACCAAATCGGCCTACCCAATTATGGCCTGCCTGATAAGCTGCACGCAGTGCATGTTATAGAGAGCAGCTGATGTGGGTGGCAGGCTTGTCACGAGCTTGTTTTTTGAAGATATGATGCTCAAACGGAACACATGTATTGAAATGAAGTTCGTAAATAGTTGTTTGCTTCAAAAAATAAGCTACCTACCATAGCTCCTCTCCATAAACATGTACTGCGTGCAGCTTACCAAGCGGGCTACATATGGGGAAACGCTCTGAAACCAAAAGTTTCCGTACCATGTCCATCTTGTTGGGGATGGACTAAGGCAAAAGAGAGTTGGACTCCAGAATGGTCGGCAGTTACACCGATTTGGTCGCAATTAAGCCTCTTGGACTATTGTGGCTGCAAATCTGGCTGCGATACCATGCGTTGTGGGTGTTGTCAGGTCAGTTTACCATGCACTGCCCAGTGTAAATCCTGTAAGGTGGCTGTACAAATCAAAAGCAAGATATTATAATATTCGTTGCAGGGTTATTTTGTATGTACAAAATTTTACATGTCTAAAAGATCTGTGATTTTGTAGTATTGGAATAGCACAAGAACTTCAAAACGGCTTGTCCTTTTCAGTTCTACTTGTGCCGATGAACCCGAAGAGGACTTATTTATAAGTTATATTATAATTAAAATATTTGATAAACATTGATGTACATAGTCTTTTATTTGAAATGTGCCATATTTATAAGTTAAGGTCCTATCAGTAAAAAGCTAATTTTTAAATAAATTCGCCAACTACTAAGCAGCATATAATATATTTAAGAACCAACTATGCCGAAAACGATAGTTTTTATTTTTTGTCTTCAAATATAGTAATTTTTGAATAAAAACAATTACACATTTTAAAGCAATTATATTTTTTCGTAACACCAGGAAAAAACTTTTTATTCGTTTTTTTTTAATAAAATGGGAAATTTCTTTCTTCTTTTCATTTAATATTATACTTACATTAAAATCAGAGCACTCGTTTCACTTGAAGATTTCGTTGAAATTTATTTGTAAGAAAAGCGTGCACAATTATTCTTAGATATTTCGTAAAGTATGAAAGGTATCGGTGTCGGGTTTTTTTTATAATACTTGTTATTTACTCAGACATATATATAAGTATGTATTAAACCATTAATGTTGCATAAAACGTACAATATTTTAAGCAATCAAGTAAAAACTACCAATCTGATAAGAAAAAAAACTTGAGATGGCGTTTTTTGCCAAAAGTTTTCAGTAAAGATTTTTTTGTATTTTTTTGTAAAAAACGAATGTTATGAGCTTTCATTTTGGATATTAAACGTTGAAATCGGTTTGTTAGATCAGCTTGTAGAATTTTTTGAAATATTTTTTAAAGAAATTTATGCTCACATTTAAACTTTCATATTTCGTGGAATATGAAAGGTATTGGTGTCGGGTTTTTTTTCATTATACTTATAATATACTCTGTAATATGTATATGCATTAAACCATTCATGTTGCATACAGTTTTTTTAAGAAATCAAGTAAAAACTACAAATGAAGTAAGAAAAAAAAACTTGAGATGCCGTGTTTTGCCAGAAGTTTACAGTATATATTTTTTTAGTATTTTTTTATAAGTAACGTATATAATAAGCTTTAATTTGAGATATCAAACATTGAAATCGGTCTATTACTTTAGCTTGTAGAATTTTTTGAAACATTTTTCAAAGAAGTGGCGCCATCTCTGTTCCTAAGGGGTGAAACTTCCGCTGCTGCGAGTCAAATCACTCAGTTTAGTCTGTACTATCACTGTGCAAAGCGGCTTGCTTTCATCATGAAGTGCAGCATTTTGACTCTAACAAGTATGACTACAGTGGGTATAGATTCGGGAGAGACGGTAGATGGCGGTGGTACAGGGTTCTGAAAATAAAGCAAATCCTAGCTCGTTTACTAGCAGGAATCGCTGAAAAGAGGAGGTACACTTGTTAAAGGGAAAAAGGAGAATGAAAATTCCAGTAATGAATATGGAACGACCGTCTACATTTATATTATTGTTTGGTGGAGGGTAATTTGCAAATTATAATAAACCAGTCAGTTGCTAGCTCTTGTGTTTCATTGACGTTGCACTGGCGACGAGTCCGGGATTTTTATCTTACCTACCGGCCATTTTTTGTTCTTTGTGTGCAAAAGTGACAATAAAAACTAATTTAAAATGCCTATAGGAAAGATTGAACCATTTAATATTAATTCTAAACAGTGGCCGGCGTACATTCGGCGCGTAAATCAATATATTTTGCTTAACGAAATTAAAGACAACTTGAAAGTGCCAATGCTAATAACGGTAGTGGGTGATGAAACGTATTCGCTTATGTGCGATTTGTGTGCGCCAGCCTTACCAGAAACAAAAGAATATGAGCAATTAGTGTCTTTAGTACAAGAGCACCTGGAGCCGAAGCGCTCCGAAATAGCGGAACGCCACCTATTTCGACTACGTCGGTAACGCCCCGACGAGACACTAATGGAGTACCTACAGGCCTTGAAACATCTCGCAGCTACTTGCAACTTCGGTAAATGCGACACGTGCTCGACTTTGGAAGAAAATCTAAGAGACCAGTTCGTATCGGGTCTGGCAAACGATGCCATGCGCTCTAGAATCTTCGCTGAGAAGAAAGTGACGTACAAGGATGCTGTAGAGTTAGCGCTGTCTCTGGAGGCCGCGGAGAAGCACGCGGAGGTGAGCGGCAGCACCAGGCCCGCGGGGACCTCGGGTGCCGGCGGCGGAGAGGCGGGGGAAGGCCTGCACTATGCGCGCGGCGGGCGCGGGCCGCGGGCGCGCGGGGCGGGGCGGTCGGCGGCGGCGGCCGCGGCCGCGGGCGGCGGCGCGGGCTCCGGTGAGCCGGCGGCGCGCGGCCCGCTCTGCTGGCGCTGCGGCAAGGCGCATCGCGCGGAACGGTGCAAATATGCACACTACAACTGTGACGAGTGCAATCAAAGAGGACATCTAAAGGTGATGTGTAAACAAGTGCGTGGTGGTCGCGATCGAGGCGACAAACGTCACAACTATATGAGTGATGAATCGGACGAGATGTTCAACATCGAGGTGTCGACTCAAGGTAACAAACCGTACTTTATTAATCTGCAAATAGACGGAAAAGAAGTTACGTGTGAAATAGATACGGGCAGTCGAATTTCAGCGATAAGTGAGGACTTATATACGCGGTTATTTTCGAATAAATGTATCAAATTAGATAACTTATGTTTACGTTCTTATTCGGGTTCAAGAATCCAAGCACTCGGTTACATCGAGGTGGACGTTAATTTAAATGGTACCGAGGTCATGGCACTACCCTTATATATTATTAAAAATGGGGCACGACCATTGCTAGGCAGAGAATGGTTACGAGCGCTCGAAATAAGTAACATAAGGCTCCATGCGATGATCGAGGATGGATTCGTGAACCAATTATGTGCGGAGTTCCCTGAGGTGTTTACTGATCAGTTGGGCACGTGTAAACGAACCATTCGACTGCAGCTCACGGATAGCGAACCCGTGTATGCGCGCGCGCGTGCGGTGCCGCTGGCGCTGCGCGCGCGCGTCGAGCGCGAGCTGGCGCGGCTCGAGGCCGACGGCTCCGTGTACCGCGTCGAGTACTCCGATTATGGCACGCCTATTGTTCCCGTGGTTAAGAAAAACGGCGATATACGCATATGCGGGGACTATAAAATCACAATAAACCCTAAGTTGCAAAGGGATCATTATCCACTCCCGCGTATCGAGGAATTATTCGCGAGCCTCAGCGGTGGCTCCTTGTTTACAAAACTTGATTTAACACATGCGTATGAACAGTGCCTACTGTCGGAGGACTCTCGGCCATATACCGCGATAACGACTCACATAGGGACGTTCGTATACAGGCGCACCCCGTACGGTTTGTCTTGCATACCCGAAAAATTTCAAAAAATTATGGAGGAAACATTGCGGGGTGTACCAGGCTGTGTCGTATTCCTGGACGATATTTGCGTCACAGGAGCCACCAGACAGGAGCATCTAGCTAATCTGAGAGCTGTACTCGAGAGGTTGCGTAACATGGGACTCACCATTAAGCTATCTAAATGTAAATTTCTACAGGAAAGTGTAAAATATCTCGGATTTATTATTAACAAACAAGGCTTGCGCCCAGATCCGACTAAATTAGAAGCGATCACAAAGGCTCCCACACCAGAAAACGTCTCGCAACTAAAGAGTTTCTTGGGAATGTTGAATTACTACGGTAGGTTCATTCCCAATCTCAGTGATTTACTACACCCTTTACATAATTTATTAAAACGAGACGTTACATGGAAATGGGACGATTGTTGTGAACGCACATTTGTAGCAGCCAAGCGCGCCCTTTTAAGCAAGCGCGTGTTGGCTCATTATGAGGAGGGGCGGCCGCTGGTCCTGTCCGTGGATAGCAGCGCGTACGGCCTCGGGGCCGTGCTGGCGCACCGCTACCCGGACGGCAGCGAGCGCCCCGTCTCCTGTGTGTCGCGGACGCTCTCGCCGGCCGAACAAAATTACAGCCAACTGGATAAGGAGGCTCTCGCGATACTATTTGGCGTCACCAAACATCATCAATATTTGTTTGGTAGACATTTTTTATTGCGGACGGACCATCAACCGTTGACGTATATTTTCGGAACTAAGGGTGGAATACCACAGACTGCCGCGAGCAGACTACAAAGGTGGGCCGCACGATTGGCGGCGTACGATTTTAGTGTAGAGTACGTGCGATCGGCGGATAATGGTCCGGCCGATGCGTTATCACGATTGCCGTTACCTCAAGAGGGCCGATCAGTAGAAGAGTTAAGTTACATAAATCTAATAGAAGAAATTTTACCAGTAGATTTTAAAACTATAGCTAAGGAAACGGAAAGGGATACATTACTAAGTAAGATAAAAGGTTATGTACAGTTCGGTTGGCCGTCTAACGCGAGTTGCGACGGTGAAAAACCGTATTTTATGAGAAAAACTGAATTATCTGTCGAATTAGGTTGCATAATTTATAAATACAGGATAGTTATACCGACCGTGCTTCGGAAACAGGTTTTAGATGAGATCCACGAGGGGCATTTAGGCGTCAATAAAATGAAAAATCTGTCGCGCGGTTATGTATACTGGCCGAGTTTAGACCGAGACTTGGAAGAGTTGTGCCGCGCGTGCGGAGCGTGCCGCGCGGTGCGCGACGCGGCGCCGCGCGCGCCCATGCACCCCTGGGAGTTCCCGCTGCACCCGTGGCAGCGTCTGCACGCCGACTTCGCGGACTGCGCCGGCCGCCGCTATTTGATCGTAGTGGACGCTCACTCCAAGTGGATCGAAGCTATCGAGATGCAAAAAACTGACGCGCGTTCGACAATTTACGCATTCAGAAGTATGTTTGCCCGTTTCGGTTTACCGTCCCAACTGGTGACAGATAACGGCCCACCGTTCTTTTCACAGGAATTTGAACTATACTGTAAAATGAATAACATCAGACATGTCACTTCAGCCCCTTATCGACCCCAGTGTAATGGCGCCGCAGAAAATGCGGTCAAGAATGTAAAAAAAGCGATCAAAAGGGCCGTGCACGAAGGCGACGACGTCGCCACGGCTCTGAACCGATTTTTATTTCAGCATAGAAATTGTGAACACGCAACCACCGGCGTCTCACCGGCGGTTGCGCTGCAGGGCCGGCGTTTGCGCGGGCGGCTGGACGCCTTGCGGCCCGACGTGGCGGCGGTGGCGCGCGCCGCGCAGGAGCGCCAGGCGCGCGCCGCCGGCGGCACGCCGCGCGACATCCGCGTCGGGGAGACGGTGCTGGCCCGGGACTACTCAGTCAAGGGGGATAAATGGGCCGAGGGTAAAGTGATCGAGAAGACCGGCCCGGTGTCTTTTAAAATTGATATGGGAAATGGATTACAGTGGCGAAGGCACGCCGATCAAATAGTGTGCAATAAAAACCGGTTCTCATTAACTCGCACCAGTACCGTACCCCAGGACAAGGATGTCGAGGCGTCTATGTCCAAGCCGAATTTGTCCAATGATGTCGAAGACGATTTTGAAGACGCGTCCGATGGCTCGGTAGGGGAGGACGAGCGGGACGAGCCGGGCGCGGGCGGAGGCGGAGCCGAAGCCGCAACTAGTTGCACGATGTCGCCGCGCAGCCCACGCTCCCCGTCGCTCGAGGCATCGGGCGCGTCCTCGCGCACACAACGGGCATTGAATAGAGCTAAGCGTGCACAGACTCATTCAAATATATAAGTTGATAGATTAAGTATATAATTAGTAAGTATTTTGAAGGGAGAAGATGGAACGACCGTCTACATTTATATTATTGTTTGGTGGAGGGTAATTTGCAAATTATAATAAACCAGTCAGTTGCTAGCTCTTGTGTTTCATTGACGTTGCAGAATACACACACATACGCTCATGCACATACACTGTAGGAAATTTTTTATTTAATCATGAACATTTGTGAAATCTATTACAATCAGGGATAAGTTTGCCTTATACATATATTTCATTGATTGTCAATTGTGGATGGTTAACTTATTGTGTACAGTAAGGTTACATACGTAGTAGGTATTTCTGGACAATGGGTAGGAGGAAAAAAAATATAATAAAGAGAAAAAATTAATAAGGTAGAACGGAAGGAGAGGAGGGAGAACTCGGAGACGGGAAGTCAAGGTGCCTACTACTATCCAGCTGAAAAAAGAAAAAAAAAAGAGGGAAAAATAAAAGAAAAATAGAACCATGTAAAAATAAAAGAAAAAAAAGGATTAAAAGTAAAAGAAAAAGGATCATTACTTCAGAATCTGGAATTGGGGTCCAGGAAGCTAGGGAGTAGAGCTCGTGGAGCGGGGTTGCTGATGTTTCAGGAGCTGGGGCGGTGTGTGGCATAGTTGTAGCGGTGTGTAGCATAGTTGGAGCAGTGGGTATGGGTTCGGGAGAAACGGTAGAAGGCGGTAGAACGGGGTTCTGAAAATAAAGCAAGTCTTAGAACATTCACTAGCAGGAATCGCTGAAAAGAGGAGGTACACTTGTTAAAAGGGAAAGGAGAATGAAAATTCTAGTAACGATTACACACATACGCACATGTACATAATATACTGTAGGAAAATTTTATTTAGCTATGTATATTTGTGAAAGCTATTACGGTCAGGGATAAAGTTGCCTTATACATATACTTCATTGATTGACAGTGTGTATGGTTGTCTTATTGTGTACAGTAATGTTGCATACATACATACATTAGTCTTTATAAATGAACGATTTTGGAAACCCATTAAGAGATGAAATAGACACATTATGTTGGAATTGAGATTCACCGATATTTGTTGAAATATTGACAAGGATTAGTGTAGTAAGAAGAAAAGAAAAGAAGGATTAAAATTTAACATGGTCATCTTAGATCTCGAGTCTATACAAAATACTAGTTATTAACTGAAGAAATTTTTTTTTGATATTGAAATTCTTTAACCTAAATATTAGTCGAAAGGTTTAACAATAGAACTAAGCTAGTATTTACATTAAACAGAGTAGGAAAATTTGATTACCTCATTCTGGTTAATGGTGATTGGAGTGATTTTTTTTTTCATGCTTTTTTCTATATTGAATCTGAAAGGAATTGTAATTAATTAGCACTGATATTAGAATTTGAAAAAGAAAAATAGGATAGGAAGTGTTACGATATTCACTTTGCGCTGGTAGGCTCTTATTTTTCTGTTTAGGTCTGGCATTGTTAGGGGAACTGTGGATTGTTGATTGCAGAGTAGAAGAAGTTGGGTTTTAAGGCGGGTCTTTATATGTCTGTCGGTATAGTTCAAGTCCTGGGGGTCGTACAAAGAGGGGAATGGTAAAATTAAAGAATCAAAGATGGGAATTGGTTTAGACATTTTTTGCTACGGAAAGTAAGAGTGGTACCAGAGGGGTTCGGGTGTCAAGTCACTTACCAAAATGTCTGACGCAAGCGTCTGTAATTGAGATGGAGGGAAACGGTGACACTGCGCGCGCAGGATAGCTTCTTAATAATTATTGTTCGAAATTTAAATTAAATTCAAAAATATAATAGTTTTCGAGCCCTGGGCTTAACGCATGCGGCCTGTTAGTATGGTGAGTGGAGTGAATTTTTTCCCATGCTTTTTTCTATATTGAATCTGAAAGGAATTGTAATTAATTAGCACTGCTATTAGGATTGGAAAAAGAAAAATAGGATAGGAAGTGTTACGATATTCACTTTGCGCTGGTAGGCTCTTATTTTTCTGTTTAGGTCGGGCATTGTTAGGGGAACTGTGGATTGTTGATTGCAGAGTAGAAGTTGGGTTTTAGAGCGGGTCTTTATATGTCTGTCGGTATAGTTCAAGTCCCGGGGGTCGTACAAAGAGAGGAATGGTAAAATTAAAGAATCAAATATGGGAATTGGTTTAGACATTTTTTTTGCTACGGAAAGTAAGAGTGGTACCAGAGGGGTTCGGGTGTCAAGTCACTTACCAAAATGTCTGACGCAAGCGTCTGTAATTGAGATGGAGGGAAACGGTTACAAAATACTAGTTATTAACTGAAGAAATTTTTTTTTGATATTGAAATTCTTTAACCTAAATATTAGTCGAAAGGTTTAACAATAGAACTAAGCTAGTATTTACATTACACAGAGTAGGAAAATTTGATTACCTCATTCTGGTTAATGGTGATTGGAGTGATTTTTTTTTCATGTTTTTTTCTATATTGAATTTGAAAGGAATTGTAATTAATTAGCACTGATATTACAATTTGAAAAAGAAAAATAGGATAGGAAGTGTTACGATATTCACTTTGCGCTGGTAGGCTCTTTTTCTGCTTAGGTCTGGCATTGTTAGGGGAACTGTGGATTGTTGATTGCAGAGTAGAAGAAGTTGGGTTTTAAGGCGGGTCTGTCGGTATAGTTCAAGTCCCGGGGGTCGTACAAAGAGAGGAATGGTAAAATTAAAGAATCAAAGATGGGAATTGGTTTAGACATTTCTTTTGCTACGGAAAGTAAGAGTGGTACCAGAGGGGTTCGGGTGTCAAGTCACTTACCAAAATGTCTGACGCAAGCGTCTGTAATTGAGATGGAGGGAAACGGTTACAAAATACTAGTTATTAACTGAAGAAATTTTTTTTTGATATTGAAATTCTTTAACCTAAATATTAGTCGAAAGGTTTAACAATAGAACTAAGCTAGTATTTACATTAAACAGAGTAGGAAAATTTGATCACCTCATTCTGGTTAATGGTGATTGGAGTGATTTTTTTTTCATGCTTTTTTCTATATTGAATTTGAAAGGAATTGTAATTAATTAGCACTGATATTACAATTTGAAAAAGAAAAATAGGATAGGAAGTGTTACGATATTCACTTTGCGCTGTTAGGCTCTTATTTTTCTGTTTAGGTCTGGCATTGTTAGGGGAACTGTGGATTGTTGATTGCAGAGTAGAAGAAGTTGGGTTTTAAGGCGGGTCTTTATTATGTCTGTCGGTATAGTTCAAATCCCGGGGGTCGTACAAAGAGAGGAATGGTAAAATTAAAGAATCAAAGATGGGAATTGGTTTAGACATTTTTTTTGCTACGGAAAGTAAGAGTGGTACCAGAGGGGTTCGGGTGTCAAGTCACTTACCAAAATGTCTGACGCAAGCGTCTGTAATTGAGATGGAGGGAAACGGTTACAAAATACTAGTTATTAACTGAAGAATTTTTTTTTTGATATTGAAATTCTTTAACCTAAATATTAGTCGAAAGGTTTAACAATAGATCTAAGCTAGTATTTACATTAAACAGAGTAGGAAAATTTGATTACCTCATTCTGGTTAATGGTGATTGGAGTGATTTTTTTTTCATGCTTTTTTCTATATTGAATTTGAAAGGAATTGTAATTAATTAGCACTGATATTACAATTTGAAAAAGAAAAATAGGATAGGAAGTGTTACGATATTCACTTTGCGCTGGTAGGCTCTTATTTTTCTGTTTAGGGCTGGCATTGTTAGGGGAACTGTGGATTGTTGATTGCAGAGTAGAAGAAGTTGGGTTTTAAGGCGGGTCTTTATATGTCTGTCGGTATAGTTCAAGTCCTGGGGGTCGTACAAAGAGGGGAATGGTAAAATTAAAGAATCAAAGATGGGAATTGGTTTAGACATTTTTTGCTACTAAAGTAAGTGCTACCAGAGGGGTTCGGGTGTCAAGTCACTTACCAAAATGTCTGACGCAAGCGTCTGTAATTGAGATGGAGGGAAACGGTGACACTGCGCGCGCAGAATAGCTTCTTAATAATTATTGTTCGAAATTTAAATTAAATTCAAAAATATAATAGTTTTCGAGCCCTGGGCTTAACGCATGCGGCTTGTTAGTTGCTCCTTTTTGGCTTTTTCTGTTTTTTATAAGTCTTGAGACCAATTCTTTTTTCGGCACGTTGGACGTTGCTTGCCGATGTATGTAGTTTTTTGGCGACGTCTCGAACAGATATGTCTTTTTTTCTCATGAACGCTTGTGCGATCTTCCGGTCCAAAGTTTGATCCACAGGCCTCCTATTCCGACCACTTTTAGGTGCGTCGTGAAAAGTGTAGTCCTGGCCATACTTCCGGATAGCGGCACGAACGGCTCCGACGCTAACTCCCTCCATTTTTGCCAATTGTCTTAAAGTAATATTAGGAGTTTTACACCATTTGTGCACAATCTGTGTGTGTGCACAATTACTAATTTTACACAAAGACGCGTCAAAAGTTTTAATTGTTTGTTCGTAACTAAGGTAACAATAATTCTGCATTAAAACCTTTTTGTTATCACAATCGTAAAAAAAATGCAGAATTTGAGAAGTTGTGCTTATACTTTCTGGAACACCCGATAGCCGGCGTGCCAAGCGGTCATCTCTTTGTGGTAATCATCTGTTCCTTTTTTGGCTTCGAACACCAACAAGCCTCCATCGAGAAAACCTTCTTCACTAAGTTTTAATTGTTTGTTCGTAACTATGGTAACAATAATTCTGCATTAAAACTTTTTTGTTATCACAATCGTAAAAAAATGCAGAATTTGAGAAGTTGTGCTTATACTTTCTGGAACACCCGATAGCCGGCGTGCCAAGCTTAACTCGAACTTCATATTCGATGTCTCAGATGCTATGCAAAAGAACTGATAAAATAGCGTCGCACGTAAGCTGAGTTTAAGAACCAATTTTAAGAGGGCAACCTAGTGTTGGGTCATGTTCTTCATTCCAAGAGTGTTTTCATTAGAAAGAAAGTGCAGTTTGGCTGCTAGTTTTTAAATTCAGAATTCTACCTTTGTGACCAAGCTATTTCACAGAGTTACAATATTAATTGCATTTCTTGTCCCTTTTCTTCTTTCACATGAGCATGAAGTAGGAAGCCGTGTTAGGAACCTTTTCGATTTTTCTGGAGTAGTATGGTGCGTTATCTATAACAATTACTGAATTCCCTGGAATGTTGTTAAGAATTTTCGCAAACTATTCTTTCAAACACATCGCCATTCATGTCCTGGTGGTAGTCGCCTTTTTTTTTTTTTATTCGATAACCAGAAGCCCATCTACAAATCCGTCCTCACTGCCGATATGTGTGAAAATTAGCTGCTTTCCTTTGCCTGTAAAGCAAACACGCTAAATGAGATAAGAGGCAAGTGATTAAAACGATTGTAGTGGGGGTGTATGTGAGATGCAATAAAAACGTTTAATCACTTGTAAGAACTATAATGCAACAAAAGTAATACAATTCTAACGATATTAATAGTAATTAAGCACAAGTTACGTTTAACTGGGTATGAGGTACAACGGGCGGGAGTGGCAAGCCACAAGCGGACTAGTGGCGTCTATACCCTAATTTTTTAGTCCGTAGAATTCTGACAGCTGTCATAAATTGACGTTTCAGGGGTAAGGAACCTTTTTCTCTGGACTTATTATTGGCAGACTGAATCAAACTTGTTGAGATTCGATTTGTGGCATTCGAACATGGCGGATATTGTAGACAATATCTAATTTTGCTATTTCTGTTTCTTTGGCTAGTTGAAGTATAATTTTGTTAGTGTTGTATGCGGCGATTAACCTTAACAGTGAACAGTGATCACAAAATTCTATATTGCTCTCGTGTCTTCTGACATTTTTTAATGCGCAAGTTGTTTCCACGTGGTTTCTGGAATTTTACTATGAAGTTGCAAAAACTACAATCAGCGTACATCGTCCCTCTCAAAGAGAGTACTTTGACACTGGCGAAATTGTCCTATTAATTAGAACAGAAAGCCATATTTTTAAAGAGAAGAAGAAGAATCAAACTTGTTGTTAGGCTGTTGTTGGCCGACTTACTAATATCAAAAAGGCAGAAAGATGTCAAAAAAAAACTCATTACAATAATTACGATGAGAGGTGTAGGGTACTATAGGTACGTAAGTTAATAATATGGTCACGAAAGAAAGAAGTAAAGAAAGATCAAAAGGGCTTTGTAATGTATGAAATAAAGCTCGGTATTTTTTTAATAATTCTAATTTTCTGCGAGTATGGAAAATTTCATGTTTAAGGCAATAGGCGAAATAGAGAACAGTACTTCTAAGTTGAACACTACAACTTTATTAAGGCACTAGAAATAAATAAAACATAAATTGTGAAAACCTTTTATTTATCACCATCAGAAGCATAAATTGTGAAAACCTTTTATTTATCACCATCAGAATCATCATCATCATCTGTATAAAAAGAGCTGTCACTGTCATCACTTTCCTCGACCTGTATCACAAATTTATCGCAGACACCATCTATTCAATGGTCAAGGTAGCATAAATTGTCTTCTTCTTTTATTATATGTGATATACAATCTTGCCATTCTATCGCAGTAATTTTATTTACTCCTTGGAGTAACAATTCTTTCACTTCAGCCATTTTAAAAGTTTTATTATATCTGGCTACATGGCCTTTTACCTGAGCCCAAAATTAACTCAAGGGTTGAGCTCACAGTGGTACGGGGGTAAGCCAAGTACAGTGATGCCTTTTTCTACGGCTATCTCATCCACGCAACATTTATTAAATTTACTTTCTTCACGTCTCACAATTTCTAGCAAGAGTGCTTCGGTCATGTTTTGTTTAAAATTTAAGATTTTGATTCAAGCCAGGCTTTAATATCTTCCTTTCTCCAAGAAGTTATTGGTGTTCGCTCTAGTTTTCTGGAGTGGTAAGGGGCATTGTCTAAGACCACTACAGAATTGGGTTTTAATTTGGGTAATATGCCCCTAAGCTACTCCTCAAATACTTCAGCGGTCATCTCTTTGTGGTAATCATCTGTTCCTTTTTTGGCTTCGAACACCAACAAGCCTCCATCGAGAAAACCTTCTTCACTACCAATATTACTGATTATCAATCGTCGCCCTTTTAAAAAAAAAGTTCTTAATTACAAGAACAAATAACATGCAAAAACATATAGACAAAGACATGACTTTTTTGTCATTCATTAATGTCTTATAAAAAACTTGATAGTACCTAATATAATAGTAAAACAACAATTACTAAAAAAAGTAATTCCTAAACTCATTAAAAACATAAAAATATTGCTTTCAATATTATACATATAAGATATGAATTATTTGACAAAGTTGGATTCAGAAATATAGACATCCAATAATCCAATCTAGTCTCCGCCTAACCGAGCCATAATGCAGAACCAGTTGAATTCTTAATACTTTGTATTATAGACAACATTATTTAATGAAGTTCGATTGATACTTGCCTTCATTTACCGTGATACCGACAATGACTTTTTTTTTCCACAGAAAAAACATATATTATTTATTATGTCTAAATTGTGCAATTTAAAATCAAACCAACTATGTATATTTTAACAAACATATATACAAAAATGATTGTAAATCATTGTATTTCAGCTGCATGATTTATGTTCTACATTTATTTTTCTTCGCATTTCTTATCACATATCTGAGAACGTTTTTTCCTCTGGTAATACCAAGAAACGTCAGAATTCTACGGACTAAAAAATTAGGGTTTAGCTTCGTTGTAAATCACTACGCGATTCGATTTGTGGCATTCGAAGATGGCGGATGTGGGCCATGTCCTATTTTGGTATTTCTGCTTCTTTGGCTAGTTGAAGTATAATTTTGATAGTGTTTTATGCGGCGATTAACCTTAACAGTGAACAGTGATCACAAAATTCGATATTGCTCTCGTGTCTGACATTTTTTAATGCGCAAGTTGTTTCCGCGTGGTTTTTGGAATTTTGCTATCAAGTTGCAAAAACTACAATCACCGTACTACGTGAAGAAGAATATATTTATCTTTTTTTAACTGACATTGGCCCAAGCCTTAAAGGCCGCCATTAAGGAGAATAATAATAATAATAATAAATCACTACGCTGTCTATGAATGCTTCTAACACTTCGGGGTCGCTACTCGCTCCAGTAAACCGAGCGGTGCAGTTTGCAAAGTGAGCATTTTGTGAAGACAGGATCCGCACAGGTATGGTGCGTTATCTATAACGATTACTGAATCGTCTGGCATGTTGTTAAGAATTCTTGAACCATTTTTCAAACACATCGCCATTCATGTCCTGGTGGTAGTCGCCTTGTTTTTTTGATTCGAAAACAAGAAGCCCATCTACAAATCCGTTCTCACTGCCGATGTGTGTAAGAAATAGCCGCTTTTTTGCCTGTAAAGCAAAGACGCTAATGAGAAGAGGCAAGTGATTCAAACGATGTAATTGCTTGGGTTCGTGACAAAGTATAAAAATACCACCCAACTCTAAGCTAAGAAAAGGATGGCATCAATTCTTGATGTGATATATATAATTCAACATTTGGTCCATTTGGTCATAAACACAAAGTGACCGGACAAGAATTACTAAAACCTTTGTCATTTGAACCTAGTTTCTGAACGATTCTTACCTTTTGTTGTACCTCTCCTTTTTATTAGAATTGATAAATTTTATTTTTGTTCAGTCTCCATCTTGGTTGTAGTTGCAGTTTTGTTATTTCTGTTACATTCGTTATATTACGTTTTTTACAAACTCGAAGGACCATACTTTATGATGAAGATTATGTTTATATTCACTATGTAATTATATTGAAAATCCATGAGTATTTATCACTGTAATTTATTAGAAATAAAAGAACACCATGAGCTGAACGAGCACACATACCGCTGTGCCGCCAATACGATAGACAACACACAAAACGAACAAAAGGTAAGAATCGTTTAGAAACTAGGTTCAAATGACAAAGGTTTTAGTTTAAGGTTTTAAACAAAAGGTTAATAATAATAAAGAATCAAGCTAAAAGATTTTATGACTTGCCAA
This sequence comes from Choristoneura rosaceana, assembly GCA_037349165.1. Taxonomy (NCBI): domain Eukaryota; kingdom Metazoa; phylum Arthropoda; class Insecta; order Lepidoptera; family Tortricidae; genus Choristoneura; species Choristoneura rosaceana. Next base: position 2,865,654 of record JAZBNJ010000012.1, on the reverse strand, counting down.
ATCACTTTATTCACAAATAATTAATTAATATAAATTAATAATTCACCATGATAAACCATTCATTCCAGTGGTTATATTCTCTTTGAAACCATTTGTGAACGCATGTCTGTCGTTATGTACGGGCGAGTATACCCATACCACACTTTTAGTATGACCCTCGTTAATCCAAGTTTCGTCCAAATAAAAAATCTTTTTTTCTGACTCTCGCTGCCTTAATTCTTTGGAAGTAACTTCGCCTCCAATACTGTAGGTCTTGGCGTTCATTCAATAAACTACTGCGGCTTCTTTTCAAGAACTTAAAACCCATGCTTTGCAATAATTTATGCAGTGTAGACCTTTTATAATTTCTAAATGTCCCGTCTCATTATTAACCTCTGCCAATATTTTGTTTAATGTTGGTAGTTCATTTCGTGTAAAAATTTATGTTTTTGTTCTTCTAGCATTTTTTGTGAAACCGTAGTTTTTTCGTTGCTTTTGTCTTCTAGGTGATTTAAGAATTCCTTCGGACTTCGTTTTGTTCACAATTCTGCACACTGACATCCAATGTATCCCTAATGACGAAACAATGGTTTTTGCGATGTTGTGCGAGGCCATTGGAGTTTCTTTAGGGAAAGTATCGTACAAACTGTGAATCATTGCTTTTGCGTGAGAAGAAAAATATCGCCTCGGTCTTTTAATTGGTGAATTGCATAGTAGAACACCATAACTTAGTCCACCTTCCTTACCATCCTTCCTTATCAAATTAAAGAGACAGACAATCAGAATCTTTTCATTTATAACAATTAATGTAAATTATCGATTCGATTCAGTGTTGCCGCTGACATTTGTAGGGTTACCGTACGCACGAGATAAAATTACCGTATTGAAACAAAAATTGCCGTACATTTGTTTATTTTATTATTTACATGAAAAAGACATATGACACACAAGTCTAACAAATGAAAAACCTTCTGTTTATGAAAAAGTTGACACTGAAACTACAGATTTGATAGAAAAAGACACCACAGATCACTCCTATCCTCCCATCAAATCCACAACATCACCTAATAAGACATCTTCAGTGGCATTCTTTTCATAATCAGACGGTTTTTTTATTTTCGCTATCATTTCGGGAGTTGGTTTGAACCTCGTACAATTTGAATGTTTTCTGGAAATACACTCTTTGGCTAATAATGTTGCATTTATAGTTGAAGTTAAGAGGCGGTTTCTTTGTTTTGTTTTAATTAAGTTTACCGCGCTGAAGATTCTTTCTGAATCGGCATTTGCATGTGGCAAGGAGAGAACTTCAAGAACAAATTTCGCCAAATTCTGAAATTGCGGTTCCGATAAATGTAATATCTTGCTCCAAAACTCATCAGGTGACATTTTGTCCATATCAAGGAATGAGTCTTCGGGAAGAACTGTTTCTGGTAGAAGTCTCCATCCATCATCTATGGCCTGTTTTTGTTCATTTGTTTTACCTTTCATGATGCAAGGTACCTTTAGCATCACGGGCAACAGAGTTGGCTTCGTGGTTCTTTGGGCATGAGAAATAGCATTTTTTGGCGATAATATCGATAACTTCTGCAGTAATCCGTCGGAAAAGTCATATCTATTCCTTATTTGACAACACCCGGTTATAAGGAAATCTCTCGCTCTTTTTTTGGAACTCTGAAATCAAGTCTTGCCTTGATTGAATATTCTGGTTTGCTATTTCAGTCATTAGTTGTACCCCAAAATACATACTTTCAGGTCGTAAAATATGTTCTTCTTTAGTCGGGTCAATAGCGCTCATATCATTTGTAACAACATAGTCTCGTTTCATATAACACAACAGAAGCTCTTGATAAGTTGCTCTCATTTTTCTTAATATTCGTATTCGGTGAAATCTATATTCGGCGCATCACTAATAATAACTCTCCAGATCTAGCATTACGACAATCAAGTCACAATTTATAACAATTACGCGTTACAGGTATTTTTGTGTAACCTATCACCAAACATACTTACAGTAGTAGGACTTAAAAAAAACCAGACAATTGAATAAACGATTCAAGTAGTTATAGAGCAAAGAATTTTACAAAACAATATAATCAAAAAATAAAATATATTGTCGAACTTCTATACGACCATAACTACCTCAGGGAACTATGCAACAAACAGCATTTATAACCCATGGACCAAATTATAACACGGCACAATATAGACAATATTTCTACGGAAATAATGATGGACAACAACGTAGAAATTATTCCAACGTTTTCCAACATTTCCACCTCAAGTCCTCAACACAACCTAGGGAATACAAAACAATACCAAAACAATATTATATAATGAGATACGGATCACGAAGACACCCTGGTTTTTTGCAAAATAGGGCAAAGCCACCACAATAACAAAACCCAACTTAAATCGAAATAGCGCAAATTTTACACAAAACCAAGAATAAAATCAAAATCGTACGAACCCAGCATAAAAAAAAATCGCGTAATGAACAACTACCACAGCGCAGAAAATAATGAACAACCAAACATCGTACGAAAATTTTCAAGTAACGGCCTCGAACCCAAAACGAGATACATTGAACCACAGACCTAATAAACCAGTGGACCGGCCATACCTACAGAACTAGCGTGCATACCTACTAAAATTCGGCGCATAACATGGCTGCTTTTCGTAGGGTTAGGACTTATACGTGTGCAATGATAATATCGATAAAAATATTACTAAGTTCAAACTTCTACGCTGAGACATACAGTGTGCTTCTACACTACAATAATCTTTCTTTTTTATTTAAATTAACTTTTATCAAACTTTTATTTAACTTACAATGTTCCCATGTTGCAGTTCATTTTGTTTAGGACAGGTCAAACTTTGCAAGCTGAATTACCACTTCTTGACATCCGATTGAGCTGAAATTTTGTAATATCTATTTCGGCGGCCGATCTTAAAATCCGCCAGATCACGAAAAATTTCGTTTTCTAGGCATATCATGAAACGCCGCCATTTCATGAATGGCTAAGGGACATCCGCCATATCGTTCAAAACCCACCGTTTAACGATTTTCCTAGTGAAGTTTAGGCAGATAATAAAATTCATGAAATTCCTAGGCAGATCGTGAAATTCCTAGGCAGATCATGAAATTCCTAGGCAGATCATGAAATTCCTTGGCATATCGTTCAATACTCACCGTTATACGTAAATGGTGTCCAAAATTGAAGTAGGTACAATATATATTTAATAAAATAATTTGTATGTTACAAATACAATTGCAGTCATTTTGGCAAGTAATCTTTTAGGCACTATAAGTACGAGTAATTAAATTGCCGCTCAGTATAAACCGAGAACGCAAAGGTATAAACTTATAAAATTACTATATTTATCATATTTCTCTATAGAAAAAAAACAACTAGTGAATACTTACTTTATTTACTTATCAACAAAATACTAACCTCTAAAATACGGGCAGATATCCATGGTTTTTTTACATTACGCACAGAATTCGTTTGATTTTCATAAAAAGAATGGAGCTCTTGTTGAAATGCTTCTTGTACACTATCATCACTATTTTCGGTATAAAAATAATTTAATTGCGACGCCGACATTTTTTACGCGCTGAAAACAGACACGGCCAGTCAGCTGGTAACGGCCGCCATAGCATACGCAGCGCCACCAGTGGCCAAAAAAGAAACTATTTTACGATGTGCCCGGTATAGAGCTTGGAATATCGACGAATGCATTGCTCTAATCGATCTGCCGTATTGTTTCTCAGGCACATCGTGATATGCCTGGTCAACTTTTAGACATATCATGAAATGGCGGCGTTTCATGATATGCCTAGGAATTTCGTCATCTGGCGGATTTTACGATAGGCCGCAGACATCTACATTACTACGGCTTCGGTGGCAGTACAATAATTATGAAGCCATGGAACCGCAAGGTGGGTACAGGATCTCCGCTCTGGTATGAAACCCTGGCACCCGGCGTACCTACCTATTATGACTTGTTAGTCATAGTGTGTCTTGATGAATACTTTATTATGAGATTGCTCTTCGCCCGACAAAAGATTGTCATTTAAATAATCTTTTGTATCAAAAACTTATTTATCTGTCAAACAAATATGAAGCCGTTGCGTTTTAAGATGATGTTATGAATGTGGGTCATTTTACTTTGTTTAAAAGCTTATGGTGTCCCACTGCAGGGCAAATTTTCAATGAGATTAATAAGAGGAAAATGTTTTTATACTTAAAACAAAAGCCTCTCGTTAAAGTTAAGGTAGGTAATGGTATCTTTAATTAAACACTTGTATTATGCATTGCAGAAGTAGTTTCTTAATAGAACAATAATTTAACTTCTTTTGGAGTGCACAATCTAGAAGTAATTATATTTCTGTCACATTAGTGACAAGAAAGTTTAAAAATGTCATCATTGTCTAAACAAATTCTCAACAAAGAATACAAATAAAAAACATTTATGTTGGTTATGTTTTTATTCGTTCCTAAACAAAATTAATTTACTAAAATAATTCCTCAAAGACACTTTGTCCGAAGTTTTTTTTCGTGATAACGGAACCTTAAGTATACAAAATGTTTAATAATAGATTTTATGAGCAGTAGTCTATGGCTAACATTGTGTTCCATGTTAAATGGTAAGGACAAACTCTGTTTGCTGTCCATGTCGAACTATTCTGTCAGAAATTTGAAATATACAAATAGTAATTTTCTGGTTTCTTCTGTGTCATCAGATGTGGTTTTATTATTTTTCCGTTTTTTAATTATATCCAGTACGTCAACAGAAACATACTGGAGGCGGCCACCTCTAGATTTGCGAAAAATCAAACTGTCTCTATTTTCCTCCCCAGTTAAAAGTGACAAACGTAGCTCACATTTTAACTCCCGTGATAATTATCGGGTTATAAAACCTGCTATGTATTCTAATACGCTTTCCGTGTAATAGTCTGATGAGGTTGATCCCAAATATTCGATGTAGGTCTCGTAAAGATCACTATGGTGTTCAGAAATTTCGACGAAATCATTCCTTTGCGTCAGTTCATTAATCGAATGAATTGGGTTCTTGCTTGAGCACGTAAGTATATTAATGTGCTCCATCCCGGAACTACCCGTGACGTCATCGGCCGCGCGCACACTTCAGGGAAGTGGCTGTCCAATAAGACAGTGCTAAGTGAATACGGCTTATTTATGTATAGTGAATTCTAGAACCCACTAACCTGAGGTCTATCTACCTACCTACCTGGTTAGCGTTACCTAGCTCATTGTTTTTTTTTAAATTAAATTTTGTAAAATTGCAAAAATTGTTTTTATTATCTCTCGCTCCTAAAGCTAGCGCTACATTGGCGCCCAACGTGGGGCGATAGCTCTCACGGGACCATGTTCAGGATGGTGGTCGTTCCGCCAATAGTGCAGAGTATGCACTTCGCGTTCCATGGGATGCGTAATCACGCCTCTACAGAGAAGCAGGAACTCATCTGCTCTCTGCTTACTCTTGTCATGATCACAGAATTCAGGAGCCAATTCAAGTATCATCTGTTGATGTATGATGATATCACGAGCGACCTTGTCGGCGTGCAGTCTTTTGATCATTGCACGCCAATAACAGCCGTCTTCACCTCCTGGAGGGGAGGTGACGAACCATCTGGGCCAATTGAAATTATGTTCTTTTGCAGACATGAATGCGTACGCCTGATTGTAGAAGTCGTCAATCCCGACCCTCATCAAGCCGGGCTCCACACTTCCACGAGTGGCTCGTACGACCAAGGGGTCAAGAGAACCGAACTTTGATGTTAGAAATGTTGCCATTTCTATCCCTAGAGTCCGTGTCCCAACGCAGCTCCTTAAATAATTTCGCGCGTCATCGCATTCTCCTCTGAAGAACTCATCGGCGCTACTACTTATAGTTAAGCCAACTTCTATCCCTAGGATCCACTCGTCGACACTATGCCAGACTGAGCTGGGGGCCAATTCTAGATTCGAGATGGTTGAATTAGTTATTTTTAGGAGTTCACGGAATTTGCAGTTATTTAACGGTGTGACAGCACAATCCTGAGTTCTTCTAACGTAACTTTTATGCACTCTGCGGAAATTAGCGATAATTTTTAACACGAACATGGCAAGCGAAACGTTTCCTCTCGATGCCTCTATAACCATGCGTACGGCATGACCAGATGGCGATGCCAACTGCTCTGCGAGTGAGAAAGCCCTAGGAAACTTGACGAAGATTTTTGCCTCCTTGGCACATACTTCGTCTCGCACCTTATCGTACGTCCCTGAATCTCTCGCGAACGGAAGATTGCTCTCGGTGTCTTTAATTACATAAGTTTCAGAAGTGAGTAATTCGTTGGAGTAGTAATCTGGAAAGTAATCAGAAAGGAAGAAGTATAAACCTTCAATTTTTGCATTAATGAATGCTCTAGAGTCCAGGGGCATGCCCAGATGCTCTTTGAGAGCGGCCATTTCAGGGAACGGATGAGGGTCAGAGGCCAACGCGGGCCCAGTAAAATAACTAATGATAAAACGGGTCTTAGATCTTGCCATTCTCCGTAAGTAATTAAGAGTTTTTGTTCCTACGTTGCCGCCATTACCATAGACAACACACAAAACGAATAAAAGGTAAGAATCGTTCAGAAACTATAATAGGTTCAAATTACAAAGGTTTTAGTAATACTAAACGAAAGGTTAATAAAGAATAACGCAAACTATAGGTACGAGTACACAACATTCAACTTGAGTAATTCTTTTTATCGACAACAAGCTAAAAGATTTTACTTAATATAAATAAATAACTCACCTGATGGGTTCTTCAGTCCAGTGGATAAACCATTCATTCCAGTGGATAAAACGTAGTGGTTATATTCTCTTTGAAACCATTTGTCAACGCATGTCTGACACTCTGACGTTATGGACGGTCGAGTCTACCCATACCATACTTTTAGTATGACTCTCGCTGCCTTAATTCTTTGCAAGTATCTTTGCCTCCAACACTGTGGTCTTGGCGTTCATTCAATTAACTATTGCGGCTTCTTTTCAAAAACTTAAAACCCATGCTTTGCAATAATTTATGCAGTGTAGACCTTTTTTAATTTCCCTCAATGTCCCTTCATTATTAACCTCTGCCAATATTTTGTTTGTTTAATGTTGGTAGTTCATTTCGTGTAAAAAATTGATGTGTTTTTGTTCTTCTAGCATTTTAATGCAACTGTAGTTTTTCGTTGCTTTTGTCTTCTAGGTGATTTGAGAATTCCTTCTTTAGGTCTTCTTTTCGTTTCAATTCTGCACACTGACATCCAATGTATCCCTAATGACGAAACAATGGTTTTTGCGATGTTGTGCGAGGCCTTTGGAGTTTCTTTAAGGAAAGTATCGTACAAATTGTGAATCATTGCTTTTTCGTGAGAAGAGAAATATCGCCTAGGTCTTTTAATTGGTGAATTATATTGTAGAACACCAAAAACTTAGGCCACCTTCCTTATCAAATTAAAGAGAAGACAATCAGAATCTTCTCATTTATAACAATTAATGTCAATTATCGTATTTTGTTTGTTTAGTAATAAGCGGGCTTAAGTATAAATGTGTTTTCTCCAACTTGCTCGGAAATGTTCTCATTAATGTTGGAAATATCGACCGGGAAGTCCATCGTTACATGCGTTGATCCGATAATAAATTTAAAAAAAAGTGACATTACTTCCTGGACATGTCCGGGAAGTGTTTATTATCGGGCAGGTTTTTTACTTTTAATTTCATCCAAGACCGAAAATTCACCAAACAGCCAGCCAACTGCTCAATAATCACGTACAAAACCGAGATTAAAAAAAAATTGTTTTCTGCGTTTAGCTAATGCCTAAATGATTGTGTCCAAATCATAATAACGTGTATTGAGACTTAATTATTTTCTCGGACTACTTTTGCAACAGACATAATTTTTTTTATGTTGTGCATTTAGGAATTGCCGCTTGAACTAAAAGTAAAAATGTATAATATTTATATTTACTAATCCTATAAGTTTTTCTTTTAATTTATTTTGATTACTATATTTTATGTGGAACCAAACATACGATTCGGACCCAAATCTTTAATATCGAAATTGAGGCGGGAACGTGAATTTCATTCTGTCAAAGATTTTCTGCCGTGTTATTTTTACGAAAATAAAATGAGTTCTTTAATTAGTGATGAAAATATCCTAATGGACAAGCAGCATCTTTTATCAGTAAGGTTTATTTTTATTACTATAAAAGTGTTAGTTTTATTTAGATTGTAGGTAGATTGTTACATAAATACATTGTGTCGAATAAATATAATGTTTTCGGTTTCTTTCCTCGCATATTTGGAGAAAAACAGTATACAGGCCTCGGCAGGAATGTCATTTCGTGGATTCGTTTCTATTGAAGGAAGAGATTCGTTTCTATTCAAAACCATACTCATCCACGAAATGACTTTTCCCGCCCTCTGCAGTAATATACTAATTTTTTACAGTAGAAATAAATGTAAGTTATTCGTGAGTTAAAATTATTATTAAATTCAATCGTTTTGAAGATTATATTTATGTTTACTATTGAAAATGCTTTAATATTCATCATTGTAATTTATTGAAACGTAAAAGAATACATAAGATGAAGCACACATATCGCTGTGCCGCCATTGCCATAGACAACACATAAAAAAACGAACAAAGGTAAGAATCGTTCAGAAACTAGATTTAAATGATAAAGGATTTAGTAATACTAAACAAATCGTGAGTTGCACTTTTGATGCACGGCGAATATTGAGAGTAAAATAGAGATAAAAATATATTTCTATTTATTTTTATTATATTTATAATTTAAAATAAAATTATACACAAAAATTATAGATACAACTCATTCATTGTATTTATAATGATATAACTGTGATGAATAGACAAACGGGTTTTGAAAAATTATAAAACAGCCTAGCAGAAATAAATAATCGCCTAATTTGACGTGGGTTAATTAATCAAATACAACTGTATGCGTATGATAGGTACATATTGTAAATGAACTAAAATTTGAATGAAAGGATATTACATAGTTTATGAATCGAGTAATACCATAAATAATATAAAAAGTTTTGACTCCACCCATTTAAGAATAAATAGATGCGGCATATCTAGGAGAAATTCAAGAAATTTTAAAATATTGCTTGTTAAAATAGTATACATATCCTCACATGATATTCTAAGGATTGCAATAGAACGTACAAGATATTAAAATGATTTTTTAGTAGACTTAGGCAGCACAGAATTAAGAGCACATCAGCATATAGGGTTAGGGACAGCAAGGATTCAATGCCTAATAATGCCTAGTTATGATCATCAGTTATCTGCACATAAGTGTTATTAGTTTTAGAAAAAGTAGCATCCGTTTCTTAATATTGGGTTACCGGAAAAATATTCCATTATTGGTTACTGTCCATGACTGGTGCCCTCACTAATATCTTTACAATTGCAAGCCATGATAATCCAAATGAACGAATCATATCTCAACTTTTTCAACAGGGTACAATGTACTAAAAGTAAACTTATTTCTAAAATAATAACTCATCCAGATCTAGCAATACGACAATCAAGTTACAATTTATAACAATTACGCGTTACAGGTATTTTTTTTGTAACTTATCACCAAACATACTTACAGTAGTAAGACTTAAAAATCCCCAGACAATTGAGTAAACAATTCAAATAGTCGTAGAGGAAGAAATTTTACAAAACAATATACCTAATCAAAAAATAAAATATACTGTCGAACTTCTATACGACCACAACTACCTCAGGGAACTATGCAACAAACAGCATTCATCGACCAAATTATAACACGGCACAATATAGACAAGATTTCTACGGAAATAATGATAGACAACAACGTAGAAATTAGAAATTACTCCAACGTTTTCCAACATTACCACCTCAACACAACCTAGGGAATACAAAACGATACCAAAACAATATTATATAATGAGATACGGATCACGAAGACACCCTGGTTTTTTGCAAAATAGGGCAAAGCCACCACAAATACAAAACCCAACTTAAATCGAAATAGCGCAAATTTTACACAAAACCAAGAATAAAATCAAAATCGTACGAACCCAGGATAAAAAAAATCGCGTAATGAACAACTACCACAGCGCAGAAAATAATGAACAACCAAACATCGTACGAAATTTTTCAAGTAGAGTTGCGCCCGCTCGGTCTTTAAAGGGAACGCTCCGATCTCGGTCAATCGGTCAAATGAACTAGTTCGGTCTTTTAGTTCCTTTAGCTCCGAGGAGCGGCTCCGACCGAAACAATGTTTAAGATCGGGGAGCGAGTTTATTTAGCTCCGCTCTTTATTCGTTTCCTCGTTCAATCATATATCGCTCACTCACTCCCGTTCCCTATGCTCGCTCTCATACTGTTTTAGCTCCGACTCCGACCGATTGAAGCTAAGGAGCGCGGACCGGGAGCGGGACCGAGACCGATTAAGATCGTTTTACGAGAAACTAGTTCTTTTCGGTTCGCAATGGGAATTCATTCTTTTTAGTTCTTCGTTCAGGACCGACTCAAGCCTATTTTCAAGTAACGGCCTCGAACGCAAAACGAGATACATTGAACCACAGACCTAATAAACCAGTGGACCGGCCATACCTACAGAACTAGCGTGCATACCTACTAAAATTCGGCGCATAACATGGCTGGCTGCTTTTCGTACACTGTTAAAAATTTCTGTAGTAATTTTACAAAGAAAGTGTTGGAAGTTTTTACGCACAACAATAAAGTAATAATATAATTCCGTTTTGTAAATTTACAATACAATTTATTTCAACTCAATTTCGAAAAATTACAAAACATTTGTTGAAATTTACCAAACGACTATTAGTCCAGTAACTTTATACATCGGCAGTATGCGTCAAATCCGGTAGTTCTGAATTTTTGCGCACTTGTTTATGATGTTGTCCTAATGAATAATCCAAGTTTGTGACCTCGAGCGCCGAACGCAACTTTGTCAAAAATCGAAAAAACCGCGAAAAAAATGTATTTTTTTCAAATTTTGGCGATTATAACACTAAAGAACTAGTGTTTGAAAAAACTTTCTTAAAACGTTTTAAAGAAGACTAAATTTGCTACAATATGATACAAGAATTGTCTCTTTGGACCCAATAGTTTCCAAGATTAAGCCTTTCAAAGTTTATCATTTTTACGAACTTCGCAATTTTTTGCGATTCTGTCGTTCTGAATGAATTTTGACCCTGATTATACTATCGAAGCCCTGTACTTTATGATAGGATGTTAAAAAAGATAAAAAGGAGTGTGAACGATGATGTTAAAGCTAAGCTACGAATAATGAAGTAAATAAAAAAGAAAAGTATAACAGAAGTTAATAAGTTTATTTGTTAGGAAATTGAGTAATATTCAAAATCAAAAAATCAAAGTAATTTGGCCCTTTTGGAAGGTCCCGGTTGAGGTTCGTCCGTATCTGGATCGACGTATTGGGATGGCATATCCCCATCAGGGGATGGTAATGAATCGTCGACGTTTTGTGCCGTCAAGTCATCCTCCATTTCGACATCGGACAGATCGTCGCCTTCTAGGATTTTACTACTGCAACATCAGGTATATTGTCACAAGAGGCCTCGCTGCAATGCCTACAGACTGATGAGTATTTTAATCCTGTCTTCCTGCAGCTGCACGCGATCCCACAACCCTTCGTGCAGCCGCAAGTAATCATCTGCAAGAGGTGTTGTGGGGCTGCATCTCTGGTCATCGTTTTGGGATTGAGGCTTTGTGGTGTGTATATAGCCACCCCCAGGGTTAAGTGTGACTCCCAACCACGCCTGTACCTGTAAGAAGATTGTACATGAGAATAGAAAATGATGAATGATATGTTATGTGAATTACTGATGCAAGGACAAATTTTTACCTGATGGTATGTCCGCAAGGAGTGAAATCGAGCAGAGTCTCTTGGGGGAGGTAACCTGGCTAGATTGAAGCTGGTTTTCGTCGGAGCCCTAGCGAATAGTCGGTACCGCAGCTCGTCAAGGTTATAGGTGTTGTGATTGCCTAAATTGCGAAGTTCGAAAAAATGATAAACTTTGAAAGGCTTAATCTTAGAAACTATTGGGTCCACAGAGACAATTCTAGTATCATGTTGTAGCAAATTTAGCCTTCTTTAAAACGTTCTAAGAAAGTTTTTTCAAACACTAGTCCTTTAGGGTTATAATCGCCAAAATTTGAAAAAAATATCGATTTTTTCGCAATTTTTTCGATTTTTGACAAAGTTGCGTTCGGCGCTCGAGGTCACAAACTTGGATTATTCATTAGGCCAACATCATAAACAAGTCTGCAAAATTTCAGAACTACCGGATTTGACGCATACTGCCCCCATACTTTCAGGCGACAAAGTTACTGGATTATATCGGAAATTCGCTTACAATCTATATACTTTATATTGCATACACACATTGAAACTTATTTTAAATGTAAACTGATATAATTAAAAGAAGAATAATCTTAAATATGTAGTATATCTTAAAAAAAAATCTCTTTTCAAATAGACGTAGTTTGGTTTAAGGATATGATTAATTTTAATATTAATTTATAAAAAGCAGTAAAAACATTTGGGCAGAATTACAATACGTAATGCAATTTTCAAATTTGTGTTACAAAAATAGTTTGCAGATTCTTAATAATTTCATTCTAATTTGAGTATTTTAAAATTTTTATAAAAATAGTATAGTAAAATATCTTATATTAATAATATTTAAATATAACTTATTTATCTGTCAAACAAATATTAAGTCGTTGCGTTTTAAGATGATGTTATGAATGTGGGTCATTTTACTTTGTTTAAAAGCTTATGGTGTCCCACTGCAGGGCAAATTTTCAATAAGATTATAAGGAAAATGTTTATATACTTAAAACAAAAGCCTCTCGTTAAAGTTAAGGTAGGTAATGGTATTTTTAACTAAACACTTGTATTACTATGCATTGCAGAAGTAGTTTCTTAATAGAACAATAATTTAACTTCTTTTGGAGTGCACAATCTAGAAGTAATTATACTTCTGTCACATTAGTGACAAGAAAGTTTAAAATGTCATCATTGTCTAAACAAATTCACAACAAAGAATTCAAACAAAAAACATTTATGTTGGTTATGATTTTATTCGTTCCTAAACAAAAATAATTTATTAAAATAATTCCTCAAAGACACTTTGTCCGAAGTTATTTTTCCGTGATAACGGAACGTTAAGTCTACAAAATGTTTAATAATAGATTTTATGAGCTGTAGCCTATGGCTAACATTGTGTTCCATGTTAAATGGTAAGGACAAAATCCGTTCTGTTTGCTGTCCATGTCGAACTATTGTGTCAGAAATATGAAAATATACAAATAGTAATTTTCTGGTTTCTTCTGTGTCATCAGATGTGGTTTTATTCTTTTTTCTGTTTTTTTTTTTTTTATTATATCCAGTACGTCAACAGAAACATACTGGAGGCGGCCACCTCTAGATTTGCGAAAAATCAAACTGTCTCTATTTTCCTCCCCAGTTAAAAGTGACAAACGTAGCTCACATTTTAACTCCCGTGATAATTATCGAGTTATAAAACCTGCTATGTATTCTAATACGCTTTCCGTGTAATAGTCTGATGAGGTTGATCCCAAATATTCGATGTAGGTCTCGTAAAGATCACTATGGTGTTCAGAAATTTCGACGAAATCATTCCTTTGCGTCAGTTCATTAATCGAATGAATTGGGTTCTTGCTTGAGCACGTAAGTATATTAATGTGCTCCAAAGGAACGCAATTACCGACTCCATGAGTATAATCAAGAAAGAGTAAACGTTTGTTACTAAATAGGCCGAAAAAGCACGGGTGTTTTGATTTAACGTCAATGAAAACCATGATGTAATTTTAGGGAATTCCCATGGGAACCCATTAATTTCTATGAATGAGGTAGCAAAATGTACAAAAAAAAAACTTAAATTTACTACAACGTCATAGATGTAATAGATTTAAGCCAATTATTAATAAAATTTACAAAGCAATCTTTATAATGACTGCATACTCCAGTAATTCAAATTAAGTCTTACATAATATTACCAAACTAAGTTGTGGATTTAAGTAAAGTAAAAGTTGTGAAAAATGCACTTAAATTAACAGGATGGATCAGTAATCTAAGTAAACTCGTACCTATAATTACTATACTATGTTGTGGATTTTAGTAAATGTTTTGTAAGTCGTGAAGCATACACTTAAATTAACAGGAGGAATCAGTAATCTAACTAAACTCGTACCTATAATTACTATGCTATGTTGTGGATTTGTAAATGTTTTGGAAGTCGTGAAGCACACACTTAAATTAACAGGAGGGATCAGTAATCTATTCTAAATCCTTAAAACTAAATACATGCATATAAAAACATGCAAGAGGATGCCCCGAAGGCACATTAACTCCACATCCGCCAGGTCATGCACTGTATAACACAGGGATTCCAAATACCGGACCATTCTTAAAACCGGTATTAGTGGCGGTATTGGCTTTCCAATTGCGGGATCCCGGGATCCTGCCCGGTATTAAGATTTTTTATGAAAATGCACTAAAACTACAAAATAACGCATACATTCGCATAATATTAATGTTATTAATTCTATAATTTAATTTTAATTTTGTACTACGTTTTATCTTATTTTAGCGATTCAATATAAATGGGACTTCTCGTTAAATAAAACCTTCCTCTGCTAAAAGTCTATCCTTTACAATGTTTCAATTTCAAGTCTCCTATAGTTTCCAGTGCTGTCACAACCGATTCATATGTTTTTGGCATGGATAATAAAATGTAGTTAATCTTTTCTTCTTCTGACAAGTCTGATCCAGCCTCTTCTAATTGTGTGCATATTTCTTGTGTTTTTATAAAATGTTCTTTTAATGATGTTTTCTTGTTATACTTTAATTCACCTAACTGTCGTCGTAAAAATAACTTGCTTCTAAGGTTAATACTTTGAAAAATACAACATATGTACTTTAGTTTCCTGTTAAACCTTGGCGGTCCCCCGACACCGACGACGCTTAGATAAAAAAAATATTACTAGGCATTTATACTAAAAAATAACTTAAGCTAATTTTCGCGGGAAAGTAATTCGAAAAAAAAAATTCTTTAATGTTACTGTAGCGGTGTTGGCACTCGCTCAGAACATTGTCAGTAATTTCAACAAATACCCTTTTAAAATGCATTTTTGTCCCTGTTATGTTGCGCTTCCGTTTAGGTGGCCCGGCTACCACAAATGCGTCGTTGGAATTGACCTCAACTGTGCTTCTGTATTTTTTCATAAATAATTCGAATTCACGAATCTTTTTCACACAATAACCGATGTAACTGGTTTTTTTTTTTGCAAAATTTCGTATAAAATATCGGACTGCGCGAATGTCTCTGAAAATGTCTTTAAAAAGAAATTGAACTCGAATTCTTTCAAATGAAATAAGAAGGCAGTAACCTGTTGCAAAGTCTCCCCATCCCACCTATCATTTTCATTTTCCTGCATCTCCTCAAAAAGGGCTGTTAAATTAAATCTTTCACTGAAAACGACATTAATTGTCTGCGAGTGATACGTCCAGCGCGTCTCCGCGACACGAGGCAATTTTTTCATATCAGCAAACTGATTATAAAACGCTAATCGTTTAGTCCTGCCGTGAAAAAAATTCGCAATCGATTTAATTATGCTGAAAAAGCGTTTGGTTTGGGTATCCGTTCAAAAGATTTTGATAATATTAAATTTAATACATGAGCAGAGCACCAAACATACAATGCCTGCGGACATTTTTCCCTCACTAAAACTTGAACACCCCTGAGTTCAGACGATAAAACGGCTGCACCATCATATGTTTGAGCGATTAATTTTGAAAGGCAGTCATACTCCTCTAAAACTTGAACTATTATTGAGCTCAAAGTTGCTGCCGTCCGGTCTGTGCTGACATCTACCTACATACTTAATGAATCGATCTACTACTTGAGAATTATGAACATACCGCAAAATCAAAACTAGTTGCTCACGACTGTTTGCTGTGTTGCTCACGACGGTGTTTCATCCACCATGACGGCAACAAACTCGGAGTCCTTGACTTGCTGTTTGATATTTTCGTCAAGTACAGAAGCGACCCTTGAGATCAAGTCACTTTGGATATGATTAGAGAGTCCTGTAAACACGTTAGTCGAGCTTTCTAAGTGCGTTTCTAGTACACCATCGTACTTAGCTAATAAATCTACCAATTCCAAATAATTGCCTTTATTCAGAGATGACGACGATTCATCATGACCGCGGAAAGCTAATTCCTGCTTGCCTAAAAAGCAAACTATGTCAATCAATCTTTGAAATATGTTTCTATTTCTTTCTACTTTAGCGTTGTGCCGTATTATATCAAGTCTCGTCGGACTGTTTAAATTTGTCTCGATTCGGTTTTGACCGAAGGTGGCTAGTTTAACACTAGCCTCCAAATGTTTTTCTGACTGTTCGTGCTTTTTAGCTGCTGTATGAAAGTTTCTTAAGTCGACATAACCCGTGTCATTCCAAACATTTAGAGAATTTCCGAATAAAATGCACGAAAAACAATACAAACGCTCTGTGTGTATACATACTGTAAGCCAGCTAAAAGTTTCATAATATTTCGCGTGAAATTGACGGGTTGCTATGGATATGGATGACTGGTAAATTTTGCTCGACATAGGTCAGCATGGTTTCTTCTAAAATATTTTTGTACTGGTATTTATCCATATTGCCTTCTATCTTCCTAATAGGTCCGACACCGAGTTCTGAAACAGCCCCACTTTTTAATATTTCCGCCTCCATGTTTCACAACTTTCTTGGTGTAGTTTGGATCCATTTCCTTGTCCGGGGGCGTCTAACATATTGTTTTCCGTCAGAATTAATCATATTAATTTTAGTTTCATTCGAAAAAAGTACATTTTTCCACTCTCGTTCCGTCCAGTGTTCATATTTTTTAGCAAACGCTAACCTTGCCTTAACATTTTGCCTCACATAGTCTGTCTTGAAATAATTATAACACCCCTCTTTTTGCGTCGGGGGTTAAAAAGGGGGGGGGGGGGGGTCGGGGGTGAAGTGAAACAAGGGACGAAATTAAAAACAATAATTAACAGTTTAAAATAATACATATACATTACCTATATAACATACTGATATATCTGTAAGAAATATTGTTACTAACACGTATCGTAAAATCATCTAAAATTTATTTAATTCTTTTTAGATAATTTCACTCTTAAGGATATGTATAATTAATCTAATAACATATAGTATAATTGATCTGTATAATTAGTAGAACAATATGTTAACAACTAATAGAACCTTTTGACATATAATATTCTAATTTATGTTATTTACCGTAGGATAAGGCTTTCACCTTATCAATATTAATTCTTCCATGATTTAAGGCGATCTTTGCCAAAGTCATAAAATATTTTATAGCTTCCTGCGAGCGAACCATGTAATCTAAATCCCCTATTTTTTCCGCCCTACCAACAGAATTTATTATATAAGCTCACACTCGGCATGTTTTCGTTTCGTTTAAATATTCTGCCAACTGCCCTTCACCATTATTGTTCCTTACGCCACCATGGTTAATAATAGCCGAGGAAATGGCCATCTCTTCTCTGATGGCAGTAAAAGGGCTCCGCTGCCTGTGTTATTGTAGACCGGAATAATTCATGATTCCGGTCTAATGACCCTTGAAGTTGTTCTGCTGGTTTGGGCCGGGAAGGTCTTGAACGTTGTCGTCGTCGAGACAGTGTAACATATGAGCGAGTTGGAGTACGTTCTGGCCTATTAGATTAGAATTCAGAAAAGCTGATGGCTGGACAGCAATCGGTAACTGGACAGCGACTGGTGGGGTACAGCGACTGATGGCTGGGCAGCAACTGATGACTACTGTAACTGATGGCGGCAGCCCATGTATTTCGACAGCAGGTGTCGGTGTTAAGTTTTCCACAGGAGCAGACTTAAACTAAACTACAAGTAGTTCAGTTAATTTTCAACATTACTATAACTAAAGAAAGGTACATTACTACAACTAGAGCCGCAATGGTCTTGTACTGCCCGGTTTCAAAGGCGTTTCCTGCCAAGGACCATTAAGCTGTGGACTGAATTGCCTGTTGAGGTTTTCCTTGGTGATAACTCTGGTGTTACAAACGTCCACAGGTACTCATTAGTTTTATTAAATGCAATAAAATATAATTAAAAAATATTTTGACTCTTATTTGGACCATTGTACAATGTAGATGCATCTGCTGTTACAAGTGGGATTAGTCCTAAAAAGCTATCTCTTGCATGGTAATTTTTCACATACCTGGCGACTAAGCACAAATGTTTAGTAGTGCTCCTGTCGGTAGATTCGTCGATTATTAAAGAAAACTTATTGTTTCGTAAGTCTTCGTAGAGAGCTTTGAAACTTTCTTCACCTATAACATTGTTGACGATTACCTGTACCCTAGGACGCGATCATTTTAAACTTTCCGCTATTTTCGAATCGGGGCAGGTATTCACTATCAATTTTGTGAGGTGGTCAGTTATTGCGTAGGGCAGGTTGTGTTCTGCTACTAATGTTGCTATTCTCATTTCAGCTGTAACAAAATAGAAGACATTAAATAAATTGATCTACCTACACAAATAACGTGCATGAATTTGATTTAAAAATATTGTATATTTGTAGAAAATCTATACAAAAAAAATCTCACCTTCTCGGACTTGATTCTTGAAAGTATGAATTTTTTTATTCACGAAACCGTTTAAAATCGTTTTATCGGTATTTATTTGCCAAAGTCGGGAGTTCTACCTATAAATCGGTAACTTTTACATCACTGATTTTGGGTTACAGGTTGGCGTTCAAAAGGTTAAAACCCTCTAACCAGCCGTAGCTAGCAGAAAAGTTCTGGATTCCCAGTTTTGTAGCAAACTTTTGATTTTTCTTTCAACAAAGTTCCATTTATGGGAATGTTCTTATCGAGAGTTTGTTTTATCCATTCCGAAAGGCACTTTTCGATATTGTGAAAGTCAGAAACTCTAGTCCTCTTAATATTTCCATAACCATCAGAGCACTCAGACTTCATAGAGACTTTTGATTTTATAATTTTATAATAGGTGGATTCTGGTAACTTAAACTCTCTCTGAATTTCATTTCGCGATTTTCCGGATTCAAATGCTGAAAACTGGCTCGCAAGAGTGTGAGACAGACAAATAAAATAAAAATGCTCTTCTGATATGAAAGTCTTTATTCAGTGAAGTTGGTATTAGACACTGGTTCTTACATATGTTATTTCGAATGGATGTAAGGTCAGACTCCCAAGACAGAAGAGAAACAGGGTCGCGTTACGGTTCGCGTTGTTTGGACAATTTGTTGCTTCTTACTTTATTATTAGAACTACAGCGTTTATGGTTGCTGAGAAATCGAAAGATGACTTACAGGAGGGCTCTTCTCAAACCTGACAGGTCACACTCACTCCGTGTTTCTACCGTCCAGCTGTCCTGTGCTTTGTCTCCTATCTCTCGGCTTCCACGTGATATTGATGAGCTGTCCCCAAGTACTAGTTAACACGTGCTATGGGAAACCAACCATCCGTTTTGACGGGGACTGGAGTAGGTGCTTCAATATAGCCACAGCATGAAGAAGATAGCGATAGAGATGAAAATGAGTACAGTACAGTACTTTTAGAACATACAGTTGTCTGGAAAAAACACCTTTGAAGGATTGATCTGTTTTTCCTTCTCCCACCCCTAGATAGTACTGTACTATTTCAAGATCAGTGCAGTGTTGACGGCTGAAGGAAATTATATGTTCCAGGCGACAGACAATATTAAGGTTCCATAACTATATTTGAAGTTGTTCCACTAAAAACTTTCAGCCATTTGGCTTTAAAATATTAGATGCCGTGGGATTCCCAGGCGGAGGCCTATTCGCCACGCAGCTCCTCTTATCCAACGCACATACAGCGACATCATCGATGACGATAAAGTATCAAGCACAGACTACTTTAAGAGATGCTACGTATTATACCGCCAACTGAGGAACAAGACAATTCATCAGTAAACAACTATATTTTATCTGTATCTCTAGTGATGTATGACGTTTAGTTTTTTTTTTTTGTAATTTCTACAGGTCTAGGAAAAGATCGGCATACATCCATGGTATGCTACCTAGCAGTTGAGGAATGGTTTTAAGAAATATTTTAATTTCGAAATTGATCACTTACCTTCGAAAGGCAAGTGATTAATCTAAATACCAAGAGCTGTATTAGGAGTAAAATAAAATATCGATATTATTTGTTGATTTTTTTATTTTTCGGTTTCTTTTTAAATTTATTGTATGCCTTTCTTTGCATTTCTGGCAAATTTTGCCAATTTAGGCGGACTATATCTGTGCCCTTTAATATTTTGTTGATTGTGTTGTGTTGCACCAATTTGTTATAGTAAATCTCACTGTTAGGGTGACAAAATTGTGGAGCATCTCTGTGTTGTGTTCGGCACAGTCAATAAATTCGAACGAATTTTTGGTCAAAATATTTTTTCTGATGACGTCTGAAATATTATTTTTGTGCGCATTACTTTCTAAAAATTCGTTTTTTTTCTTTGACGACTGTGCCGAAACACCTCACAGCAGCTTCAGATGGGTAGCTTAGGCTTTTTTTTAGCCGAATTGCACTTCCGCTGGTTAATCCATAAATGTATGGGACTTTGCTCTAATGTAAAACTTTTTTTACATTGGTTGCATTTGTTTTTTTCTAAAAAAAAAATTATTACCCATCCAGCAGTGTAGGCCCGCGAGTGTACATTTAAACGTTCTCGTCGGGCCTGCTCCACAATCGTTCCATATGATACAGTTCTGGGATGACCCGGCTCGACATTCTGATTGTATCTTTCGTCGAATAGTAAATTTAAATTAAAAATTTGGTCCGCCGAATCATCCTCACAACAAAAAAATAAAGTCTTCTAAAAAACTCCTTAGTAATAAGAGATCACTTTTGTCTTAGGTTCCCCATATTTGGTTCAGTTCTGGAATAGAGTAAATTTCTCGTCGTCCATTTTTTTTGGCGGATTTAAGCTTCCTATTATCTCCTTCTACTGGTAATGGATTCTTTCGGCAATAGATAGAGCTCATTGTACAACTTTATCTTCAAAGGTTGAGCAGAATCGGTAATGTCTACGTATTCCGAATCAATTAAGAGACACACTTTCTTAACGAAATCTAAGATAAGATTCTGATAATAAAATACACTAATAGGTATTTTCAAAACTTACCCGTATCGATATTCGCCTGAGATGGTATTCCACTAAGATATCTCGTCTTCAGTAAACAGCGAAGGATATGCTGCGACTAAAAGACGTGATTTGAAATAAACCGTTTTTCAAAGTGTTTTTGACAAATAAACATCTTCGAAAGTTGCTCTTGTGATAATTTGTTTAGATCATCACGATTTAGACACTGTAACCACTTTTGGAGTCTTATCTCAATGGCTGGGAAATGGTGTAAAATAACGTCCTGTCGTGAAGATTTACATACACAGCACTCCTAATACATTTTGCAAATATTACTAAGAACCGTTCGTAGGCTCAGTCACAGAAAAAGCGAAGAGGATAAGCACAATGACTTCACTCGATCAACACTCTAACGTGACTGATAAAAAATGCATCATGGCTGCCCGCTTGCGCCTACGCACACAAGTAAAGGGCTCGCGTACACAGGTACAGCTATCTGTCACTTTGATATAAAAACAAGATGGCGCTACCACTAGCGATCCGTTATACGTAGATTACAGGCCGTGGTATCAACCACGAAATAAACAGGTACATTATTGACGAGAAAACAATACAAAAACAATGGTAGGAAGTTCCACGAAAGTTAAGAATGAGTCATAAAATAGCAGATCTTAAATTTAAAAATACAAACAAATGTAGATGCACAGAAAAACCAGAAAAATAAGACCAGCACTGGGAATCGAACCCAGGTCCTCGGCATTCCGTGCTGCGTGCTATACCGCTACACCACTGCTGGACAACGATACAGACACGAATTTCCCCTATGCACAACATATCTCAGCTTGTTTGTTTCTTATTAAGCCACTTAAGCAGTGATGCTAACGACATCTATACCGTAGCCCTCATCGAGAAACTTTCGGCATTCCATTGGAACTAATCGCTCACCCGGACAAGAGATATCGTTATTAAGCAATCAAATTAAGGTATAGATGTCGCTAGCATCACTGCTTAAGTGGCTATATAAGAAACAAACAAGCTGTTTAAAATCTAAACAAATAAAAGTATCGTTTAAGACTTTCATATTGTTGACACATTCATTGTAACATGAACCGAGACAAATCATATCATCAAGATAAATCACTAAAAGGACCCCTTTTCCCCCGAGATACCCTATTATTGGCTTTAGCTTAGCAGTACATACATAAAGTTCGATTGTCTTCCAATTAAAAATGACACTCTGTATTAGAGAAATTCAATTCTTTTAAATCTAAATTTATGATTGAAATCTATGAGTTTCTTACGAATAGTAAAAATACGAGATGAAGATTGTCCCTTAGTAGATTTACATTTAGATATAACCCATAGTTTTAATAATTTAACTATCTCAGTACTCAATATCCCCTGTTCAGATTGACTGAAATGATTATTTTGTGGACAACCTTGAAAAGGCAAACATGTAAAAGGGATCTAAATGTCCATTCTAAAATAGTGGGGTCTTGTGCAATTTTTCTCCAACGTTCTTTATAATAATACAGTCAAGCAGCAAAAGGTACCTCTTAGCCTAGGGATATTGGTACGGCCCCTCAGGGATGGTCCCGCATGTCTGTTTTCTTATAGGGCTTGTATGGGTGACGGGGTTGATAGCGATGCTGAGTTCCTCCCCGGAACGATCCTCTTGGAGGATGGGCCTGGTTCGGGATTGAACGGCTGAAGGCTTAGTTTTTTGAATGCAAAGGCTTGGCTTGCGTGTTATGTTTGGGTTTAAGAACACTAGATGCTCTTTTGATTGCTGAAAAGTGAATCATCACCGTTCTTTTATTCTCTGTGTTAATTACATGTCCAAATAGGGGCTTAGTCTTCTCCGAATTTCAGTATATTGAAAGTGCAAGTTACTCAGAATGAAACGCAAACGTGAGTGGACGATGGTCAGTGAAGATCGTAAAATGTCTTCCTTCTAGCCAGTGTCGGAAATGGTGGATTGCTTGGTATATTGCTAGGAGTTCTTTGTCATAGGCGCTGTATCTTGATTGCGCGGAAGTCATCTTCTTAGAGAAGAAGGCGATAGGCTCCCAGTCGTTGTTGGTCTTTTGATGATGGACAAGATTTTATTGGATAAGAATGCTTGAAATATTTAGTATCTTGTGATGCCAGTGATTTAAAAGATGGAAACCTTATTATAGATAAACCGCCTAACTGAGTCCTCGCCTGCGCGGTACAGGGGCGCGGGGGTAGGACGAGAAAGGGGAGTGAAGGCGGTGCGGGCGGCGAGCGTGAATAACGAGATACACAAGTGGCGAAACGTGCACTAGACAGTTCTAAAGATATGTGACGTCATGTTGGTTAACGAATGGTTTTTTTCTGATTGCGGCAGAAGGAGGGAAGGTACTGGTAGGAAGTTCCGGACAAGATAAAGAATTTGGACTATACGACACAATACTACAATAATATGTACCTATGTCTATTTTTTGAAAGTCGTTTTTTTTTCATTCAAATTAAAATTGCTGTTTTATTATATAATTACCTAAGAACGATACAAATGGTTGAAACATCTATAAACTATGTAAGTGGGTTAATAAACTTTTGTCCAAGAGATAGATACTTATTTTCGTAATAGGTACTCATAATTATCTATTTGCGGAAACATAATAACAAGGTACCTACAAAAAGTTTATTCAACTAGTAACAAAATAAAACATTAGGTAATAGACGTTTCTAGGTATTATTTATTATAAATCAATCACTTATTTCCATATCAATATCACTGGAACTTGATTCTTCGCTTTCCAAGCGGCCATCATCAGAATCATCAGAATCGTCCTGTACATCAATAATAAAATCAACAGCATCGTCTACAACTTCGTCATGTTTGCAGTATTCGTCCTCAATTTTGATTACGTGGTTAACACAACTCTCCCACTTCTCTGCAGAGTATTTGGCAAATAATTCCTCTAAATGTATTTTTTTTGGTCCAAGTTAGAGTCGATACTTATTTGTGCTAATTGTCCTTTAATATCACCCCAGACCAACTCAATAGGGTTAAGGTCTGGGTGATATGGCGGTAAACGCAACACATCATGCCCGTTTCTTTTCTTTTCAATACCTCGTCTATTTTGTAAACATCTTCAGTGAAGTGCCTTTTAATTAATTTGTGTAACTCATCCTTTCTAAGTTTATTATCAAAAGGCACGCCATGACTTCGTAACCATGCTTGCATAGTTGCTTTATTAGAAGTCATAGTCGGCTTTTTCTCTTCTCGAACCGAATGATAGGCTGCGTTGTCCATTACTATTACAGAATTTGGTGGTATATTAGGCATGAGCTTTTCATTCACCCATTTACTGAAATTCACGAAATTCATAGAATCGTGATAATCACCTGTTTTACATTTTGCTTTGAAAATCACAAGTGCTCCCTCTACAAATCCAGTTTGACCCCCACAATGTACGATGATCAAACATTCCCTTTACCGATATGGGATAGCACGCCGCGTTCATCTTTTGATTGCCAACATTTCGAAACTTTATGAGACGCATTTACATAAGTTTCATCAAGATACAAAATATTTCTTCCCTCTCTACGATACTTTTTAATAGTATTTAGGTAATTCCACCTCCACGATGTTATGTTTGGTTGTTCGATAAGGAGTTTCCTTTTAGATCCGCATTTCTTAAATTTAAAATCTAGCTCGTGTAATAACAGCCTTAAATATTCCCTGCCGCAGTGTAATATATCCTCTTCTCTAAGTACAGCATTCAAAGCTTTCAGAGTTGGTACTTTTTTTTAAACTGTGTAAAACTGAGTTACTTTTCTTCTTACCACTCCTTTAGTGAAATCATCTATTTCCACTCTTTTTCTGCGAGTTTGTTTTGGTTTTCTCGGTGATTTAAATCGCTCGTTCTCTTTCAATACTCTTCCTTGTTGTACAATTCTAGATACAGTCTTTTCCGACATACCAGTAAGTTCTGCTACAGTTTTGTTTAAAGGTATAAATATTAGTATATAAATATTCAACAGAATTTACGTCGTTTTTTTTTTCTAAAGTATTCGTAAACGTTAAAAACCATTTAATTTTGTTTGCACTGACTATTAATTTTATGTCCGAAGATATTTCGACTCATCTTATATCGTGTGTACCTCTCACAAAGCGTCCGTAGCCATTAGCACTTGCGATCGCTAGCCGCGGCGCGACCGGTATGAGCTGTGCGCTAAGAAGCGCCTGCCGCTCCTCTTTCACTCCCCTTTCTCGTCCTACCCCCGCGCCCCTGTACCGCGCAGGCGAGGACTCAGTTAGGCGGTTTATCTATAAATACTGGCAACATAGACGAGCAACATTTCCGTTGCTATATAAATTTGCGAAGGCTATTTAATCCAATCATCTTGCATCGAGGTCGCTACGCTACAATTGTTTTTTTTTTTTCATTTTATCTAATTGTGTTATAAAAATTAAGCGGAAGTCGCTACAGATTATTTATGTTGTGTGATTTTTTAATTTTATCTATTTTTTTTTAATAAAAATTAATCTACAAACTGAACAGTTTTGCTTAAATTCTCCGCGCCGAATTCACGCCGCCGCCGCCGATTTTTGACCGGCGCACACGTCTAGTCAAAACACCCAATTTTACCAATTTATTTATAAGTATCTCTATATTTACATCGTCGTATGCCGAATTTATGTCCAGAAAAAAAGCTACTACCGATTTATTCTGAGAAAAAGCTAATAATATATCCAAAACTAGTAAACCAACGCAATCTGATGTGCTTTTATTTTTGCGAAAACCGAATTGGTTGTCTGGTAGAGTTTTTTTTGTTTTCGTGCTAGATGCGATTGTGCAGTTTCTTGTCCCAAATTGTGGTGCTGATGTCGCAGTGGTATGTTCACTGCACGTGAACAAACTCTAAACGGTGTATGTGTACCTATCTTATGATTCCAGATATACCTAAAGTATTTACCCAGAACTGATTTTAAGGTTAGCTTGATGTTATCTTTATTACTTGGAGATGTAATGGCCACAGAAATTTTATTCTGAGAAGAGAGGCAAATGTCTAACTGTTACTGTAGCAAAGAGATAGCGCCCCGTAAACAAAAAGCCAAACGTATAGAGGAGGGAGGGTCCAGTTTAAAAAAAAATGGATATGAATTCATAAGGGAAATCATCATCATCCCAGTCCGTATGCGTCTGCTTCGCGGATTTGTGCAGGTTTCCTCACGTTTTTTTTCCTTTCACAGCAAAGCTCGTGGAGCATCGCGGGAGTGAATTCACATATGGGCTTCAAGGAACTCGGGGTTGCGGGCCGGGGATTGAACCCGTGGCCTTTACTTGAGAGGCGTTGGATCGAACCAATAGGCCACCGCGATTTAAGAAAAAAACCAATAAAGTAATGGAAATGACAGAGACAGAATAGCCAGTAACAATTTACCTGTAACAAGGCCAAAATGTCATCTGGGCTAAACAATATCGCATCCGGTATGGGATCTGTTTGGCATTCTGCCGAAACAGATCCGGGCGTGGCTGGCTGGTCTAATTCCGGCTGGAAACAGTAGAGTACATGTTAATATTTCAATGTAATATTTATGTGCAATAATATTGTAACTACAGGCGCACTGTCGCGTTGCTCCGAATATTGTAACTAATCATATATGATTAAGAGAATATAAACTTGTAAATCAGAACTAGCCCAGTGCTTGTGGCATGAAAATTGAGAATAGGACGAAAGTATATTAAGCATTATTAAATTATTAAACATTGTACTAATGATAATCGAAGGAATGGTACAAAACTCACAAGTATTTAGGTAATCGGTAGTATTACGGATGGGCATACAAGAAGCAGCATTAAGGAATGAAAAATATAGGGACTTACTGCATTTTCTGCAGGGGCGGCCGGAGGTGGGGCCTCTACCTGGGCATCAATGGGTGGGGGGCTTCCGGCCCGGGGTGGATCAATCTCTGGCTAAAATAATAATGGAGATACAGCTGAATTATTTTGTGAACTATAGAAGGGAAGTAAGAAAGGAGACATTGATAGTTACTTACTTGATCATACATCTCATCGAGCTCATCAATATCATCAATAATGATGAGATCAGGGGTGGGGCCGCGGGTTTCGGCCCGGGGAGGATCAATCTCTGGCTAAAATAATAATGGAGATACAGCTGAATTATTTTGTGAACTATAGAAGGGAAGTAAGAAAGGAGACATTGATAGTTACTTACTTGATCATACATCTCATCGAGCTCATCAATATCATCAATAATGATTAGATCAGGTGTGGGGGCGCGAGAGTTTGGCTCGCTACCAGGCTGTGCTAGCTAGAGGGAAAAAGATGGAAGAAATAATAAATGTACTGATTAGGGAACGGGACAAATTACATAATATAACACAAATACCTACTGAAAACGATAAAAAAATTGTTACTTACGCGGTCTGCACGGCGGCGGGCCCGCCTAAGTACAGCCTGGTAGTTCCGTACTTTTCTTTTCACGTCCGCCATGTTCAAAACTTCCGCGCCCAAGTTATTTAAACGGATTAATAATAAATTTAAAGACCGACGCTTGATCGTTCGGTCTTTAAAGTTAATACTTTACTTATTGAAAGTGCAAAGTGTCGGAAATGGTGGATTGCTTGGTATATTGCTAGGAGTTCTTTGTCATAGGCGCTGTATCTTGATTGCGCGGAAGTCATCTTCTTGGAGAAGAAGGCGATAGGCTCCCAGTTGTTGTTGGTCTTTTGATGATGGACAAGATTTTATTGGACGAGAATGCTTGAAATATTTAGTATCTTGTGATGCCAGTGATTTAAAAGATTGAAACCTTGGCCCGCCTAAGTACAGCCTGGTAGTTCCGTACTTTTCTTTTCACGTCCGCCATGTTCAAAACGTCCGCGCCCAAGTTGTTTAAACGGATTAATAATAAATTTAAGACCGACGCTTGATCGTTCGGTCTTTAAAGTTAATACTTTGGTTATCAAACAGACATGGGAAGTCGGCAATGCATCGTTCGAATGCCATGACGGAGATTTATATTTTAAAAGATTTTAAATTTAAAGAGATATGAAAGATCGGTGGACGTACTCGGTTCAGTTATGAAAAATTTTTGAATTGCGAACATTAAGTATATTGAGAAGGGACGCGTTCGGTTGTTGAGAAAAAAAAATTAAATTAATTATAATTTTAGCTTTCTTTTATGTACCAATGCTAAATAAATATTTCCATTCCATCTAAAATCGCAGAAGTATGAAAATTTAAAAAAAATTATAGTTATTTGTTTGCTTCGTTTGTAGTATTTTTTTTTAGAATATTATGGCGTCCGGTAACGGGTCCGTTTGACATTCTGCCGAAACATATCCAGGGGTGGCTGGCTGATTTAAGTCCAGCTGAAAACTGTAGAGTACATGTTAATATTTCAATGTAGTATTTATGTGCAGTAATATTGTAACTAATCATTTATGATTAAGAGAATATAAACTTGTAAATCAGAACTAGCCCAGTGCTTGTGGCATGAAAATTGAGAATAGGACGAAAGTATATTAAGCATTATTAAATTATTAAACATTGTACTAATGATAATCGAAGGAATGGTACAAAACTCACAAGTATTTGCTAATCGGTAGTATTACGGATGGGCATACAAGAAGCTGCATTAAGGAATGAAAAATATCGGAAAGGGACTTACTGCATCTTCCGCAGGGGCGGCCAGAGGTGGGGCCTCTACCTGGGCATCAATGGGTGGGGGGGTTCCGGCCCGGGGAGGATCAAACTCTGCCTAAAATAATAATGAAGATACAGTTGAATTATTTTTTGAACTATAGAAGGGAAGGAAGAGAGGAGACATTGATAGTTACTTACTTGATCATACATCTCATCGAGCTCATCAATATCATCAATAATGATGAGATCAGAGGTGGGGCCGCGGGTTTCGGCCCGGGGAGGATCAATCTCTGGCTAAAATAATAATGGAGATACAGCTGAATTATTTTGTGAACTATAGAAGGGAAGGAAGAGAGGAGACATTGATAGTTACTTACTTGATCATACATCTCATCGAGCTCATCAATATCATCAATAATGATTAGATCAGGTGTGGAGGCGCGGGAGTTTGGCTCGCTACCAGGCTGTGCTAGCTAGAGGGAAAAAGATGGAAGAGACAATAAATGTACTGATTAGGGAACGGGACAAATTACATTACATAACACAAATACCTACTGAAAACGATAAAAAAATTGTTACTTACGCGGTCTGCACGGCGGCGGGCCCGCCTCAGTACAGCCTGGTAGTTCCGGACTTTGCGTTTTACATCCGCCATATCCAGAACTTCCGCGCCCAAGTTATTTAAGCGGATAAGGAGTAGATTTAATGATCGACGCTTAATCGTTCTGTCTTTGAAATTTATGTTTTGGTTATCAAATAAACAAGGGAAATCAGCAATACATCTTTCGAACGCCATTACGGGAATTTTGAGGAATATATTTTAGAAGAATTGCAATTTACAGTGTGTGGTCGTGCTCGGTTGTGGAAAATTTTTGAATTGCGAAGGGACGCGTTCGATTGTTGAGAAAAATATTTTAAATTTCGAACCTTGCCAAGAACGAAGGGTGCGCCTAGAATATTTATATGGATGAAATTAATAAAACAAAAAAGGGGAGAAATATACATTCTATCGGTTTTGTAATATTAGTTTAGAATATTTCCATTCCATCTAAAATCGCAGAAGTATGAAATTTAAAAAAAAATTATAGTTATTTGTTTGTTTCGTTTCTAGTATTTTTTTTTTTCATGGCAAATGGTTAAAGTTGTTTTTGAGACAACTTAAATCAAGATTAATGAAGTTATTTTCAGCATTTTACGGTAGTTACTGCCAAAATAACACTTTGTACTTCTGAAGTAACTATTCGTGATTCGATACACATAAAAAACTGTTATTAAGAGCTTTCCAAGTCGATGCTGGTACTAAAAATGTCAAGACAAAGGGGAGTATCCCCAAAAATCTTTATTTCGTTAATAACTCGAAAACCGTGCAACTTTTACTGGGGTCATGTTAGGTTGGTTAGGGTCCTCTTGAGCTGGCCTACCTCTGGTGTCACTGTGACGTGCTGGTTTTGGGACACCCTGTATATATTTTTCGATAGTGTAGGGAACAAACTGTCATGTTTAGTCTTAAATCGATATTTTTATTTGTTGGAGGATTGGTAGTCGGTCGTGAATATGTTAAACGAATATAAACGAACATGTTGAACCAATATCATTATAATGAAAAAAAAACTTGTATTAATGAATAACCAGCTAAGTGCGAGTCGGACTCGCACACGAAGGGTTCCGTGCCATCTATACAACATTCATTAGATTAGAAATTTGCAAAAAAACAGCGAAAAAACTACGTTTGTTGTATGGGATCCCCCCTTAAATATTCATTTTATTCTGTTTTTAGTATTTGTTTGTGTCCGGAACTTGGTCTAATTTTATAAGTGCTTGGGCAGAAGTTTTAGGGTGGGATAGAATACTCTTTGAACATTCAATAATGCCATCCAGTTAGTAGGTAGGTAGTAATGAAATAAAATAGCAGTTTTACTTATGATAATTTATTAGCAATGGCATACAATAATCAAACTATTGAACTTTAAATAATATGGTTTTCGTAAGAAAATTCCTTATTTTTTATCCACTGGAACTGTGAGGGATTTCGTTATGTAATGTATTCTAACAAACAAATAATAATGTGCAAACGCTTTGATTAATGTATGTCGGTGATCATCGCCAAACGCTATGTCTTGTTCTAAACAATGGTCCGCTAGTTTTTTGAAAATTTGTGTTCTTGCTAATTTTTTCGCAACTCTGAAAATAATGCTTTGCATATTTCTCGGTGTTCCTATGAATTTTTGAGTACCGCAAGTACGCACATTTTTTTCCGTTAATTCGCACACCACAATTACGTATTTGATGGGTAAATTAACCCTCCCCGATTTTTGACCGATATTAGGGACAACTTATTTGTATCTTCTATTGTTTCCAAGCTGTCTAAGCAAGCTTCACAGGTTAAATTCTTTTTTATTTTCCTCACTACAAAGCCCGCAATATATTTAATCACATGCTTTGAATATTCTGTGAGTGTATTGGGTTGAGGGACATAATTGTGGTCCGTATTATAAAATATGTCCTCTTCTTTCTCTTCTACGTCACCAGACAACCCAACTTGACCCATATCAATATGTTTTTTCGGTGAAAAATTAAGAACAGTTATGCAATCTAATGGCACACAATTTCCAGAACTACCGTCTTTAAATTGGGCATGAACCAACAATTTTTTGTATGCGGCCTGATACATTCGCGCAGACGGATTGTTGTTAAAACCACCTAGTGATCTTATGGCACCGAAGAAAAGTTCTAGATGGTCTTGATTCAATTTATATGTGCACAAATATTGTAATGGACTATTTTGATCGGCTACAATAGTCAAGTATATATGTTTTAGGGACTCCATACAGGTCAGAAACCCAACAAAACCGGTCTTTCTGTTCGAATTCACAACTTGGGTGCCGTTTTCAAATTTTAAATGCTTAATGTAACTCGATGCATATTCAAAGAAAACCTGTATCTCCGCAAAATTAAAATACGTCGTTGCTCTCTTCCAGCCTTTAGCACGCATATTCCTGCTGTTGAAAATATCGAAAAGGTTAATTAATAACCTTATAAATGTGATGGTGCCTTCAGCCTCAGCAAATTCAGATATCTCAAGATCTTTGCAAAATTGTAGCGCATCTGCTACAGATGCGCTTAACAATTGTGTTGCCAGTCGCACTTTCATTTTTTGCTTCACAAATTCTATAGAATTTGTATGTGATCTTTTTTCAATTTTGTTCCCAAATGTAGCTGTTCTTCCTGATGGATCCTATGTAGACTCTCTATAAAATCCCAGCATATGATTTTGCCCTGACCATCTATAATTATTTTTTTCGCCCAATGTATTTCTTACTAATTTTATATTGTGGCAGGGATCTGGCCACATGCAAATATCCAAATGATTGCATGTAAAATACATTTTGTTATTTGATACCTTTACACAAAGTGAATTTGCCATTGCAAGATTGGTCGTGGCCCCATCATATGTGAGGGAAATAACAACAATGCCGGTATCTTTTAACAATGAAACGCACTGTTTTACTAAAGTCGCTTTCTGAGTAGCCGTAATAGTGTGTATGAAAAAATAGCCCACTGGTATTTTCCATGTGTCATTTACACAGGTGACCATGAATGTCAGGGCTTCTTTAGCCACAGGCACAGAGTCACTGTCGAGCTCGCATCCTACATTGATATAACCGTAATATTTTCGGCCATCCCATTCAATTAATTTCCTTATAGCCATCTCATCAATTATAAGCGCACAGTAAAGGATCTTATCAGAATTGTTCACTCTTAATTTGATAGCGTCTATAATGCTTCGGATGTAAATCACAGTCAGTACCTTTATACCAAGACGATATTGTTTTAGGGTGTGGTAAAACATTATCAAATTCATTTTTGACAAAATTATATGCTTTTGGTGACAGGAAATGAAGACTGATAGCAAATTTTTTTAACTCCAAGGGATATTCCCTGGACAGAACATCACCCTGACTTTTGGCAGCAAATCTTTTTATTACCTCGTTACTTTTTAAACTTTCTAGTATTAATAACTGCTCCTGATTAATATCTTCATTTTTTAACAATTGGTCCAAGAGCATGTTAAAACCAACAATTTTGTTGTGTATTCGTCAATTTTTTTGTTTCAATGCATTAATTTTCCGAAGTCGACGTTCAGCAATTTGACTAATTGTAGAAAGGCGATTGTTTGAACGTTTAAGTTCCGCCTTAATGCGATTTATTTCAATTTCATGCATTGAAACAGTGGATAACGGTGTACCACATTGTTCCTTAACCTCAAAAGTTATTAAAAAGTATGTTATTACAACATACTCCACTTAACCATCAACCAGTTATCAGCTTTGCTTTTCGTTCTGTTACATAGTGTATACAGAAAGGAGGGAGACGGAAATGAAAATCCGAGTGAGAGGTCTTTGACAAGATCCGGCCAGAACCAGATTGAAAAAAAAACAGTGTAATTTAACTTTGTATTGCAGATGATTAAGTGAACAATAAAAATAAACATTATTCATACAATTTTTTTCATTCTAATTTTGTAATTAATTCATTGTGTTCGTTTTTTTTTGCATCCTCCATTTCCAGAGCCCTTAGTAATTTACGGTTATGTACTATTTTTTTCTTTTTCGTCCAGCAGTTGAATTTTCAATAACTCTTTCTGCATCGTAACATCTTTTCAGTAGCTAGACTCATGAATTTTGTGGCAGCAGATTGCCTCTGTGGCATTTCTGACTCGAGTTTCCGTTTACCTAAAAATAATTAGTTAATATTATTAACGTAATGTTGATACATGATAAAATTGTAGCCGAAGGAAGCTGAACAACTAAAACTTAAATATTCATAATTACTGACATAAAATCTCATTACATTTTGAACTTTAACTGCGCTCATCTTTAAAAACAAAAAATACTTACGCGTTAATAAAACATGCGGTTTCCTTTCATCGGTTCATCCTTAAAATTGCAAAAAGTAGCGTTTGGGAATACGAAACGATGGTGCGCGAGGTGTGCGCGGTATGCGGAGCGCCCTGAAAATCCGGAAACTTAATGTGTGGGAGCTATCCCCACGGAAACCAAGCCGAGGAAAACCCCAAAAACAAATGGACCCCAATTTGTAAGATGAAATTACACATCGACTCTCCCGGTCCGCCAAGCTCGGCTGCCGATCCCGGCTCAGCGGGGCACAGCACCGGCCGCCTCATCAGCGCCGGGCCGCCGCGTCCGCCGCCTCTGCCCCCGGGAATCGCCGCCGTACATCTCTGAGCAGCCGGCGGAAACGGGCAGCGTCACTCTGCATGGGGCGTAGGACATTATACCTATACAGGTATTCACCCACGTGGGCCGCGACTCCCAGTCCACTGGCCCGGCGGAGGCAGTGTTTTTTTCAGTGCGAGCCACTGCCGCTCGATCGTGTTGGTGTGGACTCCAACTCGTATACGTCTGCCATCCCCAATGGGTTCGCCCAAGCTGGGGTCCACACTGAGAGCGACAGGGGCTCCCACGAACTGCCTCCGGTGACACACCGTGTTCAAACTGCCCATCCCTAGCCTTGTATGTATATCCCTGTAAGCAGGGAGGGCGTCCGCCATCAAGTGGCTCCCCTCCAGAGTGCTTGCTCGCACCATTGACTCCAGCGTCTCCCGCCTTCGATCGGGGATCACTGCCATGAAGACCCTCCTCGTCAGTCTGATTATGCATCCAAAGACGAGGGTCTTCCGGCGCACACGTCGACCCCGATGAAATTTTCGACGGAATAGCTGGGTCTCATCTATCTCGACTACGTCTCGGGGTCCACCAATTTCGGTCCGGCTGCGGACCTCCGCGTGCGAGCAACCACTCCGGAAGAGATTAAAAACTCGCGAGGTCGCCTTCCGAGTCACCCCCACGTCGCTAGCCGATCGCGCAGTCGCATCCCCCCTGAAAAAGTGAAATAGAAGTTTCAGGGTAGCTCCCACCCCGATGCGACTGCGTTCAAAAATAGTCCCCCGCAGAGGGGAAAGGGTGGCGCGGCAGCCCCTCTCAGTGCACCGGAACCGGAAGCCCAGCGGGTGGCCCGCCCTCACCTCTTCCGCCCTAGGCCCATGACAGGTGGGGCAACGGGCGGAGGAGGGCACTAGGAGCCACGCTCGAGCGGCGCGGATTGCGTCTGCCTCAGTAATGAGCGCAGCCCCATAGTTCCACTGGCCGAACCCCGGCTCCATAATTACACTGAGAGGGTCCATCGCGCCCTCCCAATCCTTAAGGGGACAGCCCGAGCCAGTAAAATCGGAAGTGGGTCCCAGAAATCAGCGCACACGGCCTTACTCTCCCGACGGTGCGTTATTTTCCCCAAAGGGCAAGCGGAAGGGGCACAAATCACAAATAACCACAGCACTCTAAAGCTCTAACGAAACCCAAAGAATAACAACGCGCACACTACCAATTTAGCAAGAATCTCACAACGACCAATATCTCATTCGCATATCGCCCATAGGAAATCGAGCCAAAGGAGACCCGTTACATCAACATGTAGTTGGAGAAATAGTTTAGGTAGCAAAACTTCCGGGCCTATATCTCCGGAACGGGGGCTCGTATCAAGACGCGGTTTTCAGCAGTCATCTGTAGAGGGGACCGCATCTATCCAAATACGAGGGTCAAACTGAAAGTTCTTAGAAAATCAAAAACTGAGCAAACTAGCAAGTTATTAGTTTTATTATATCTTTTCAAAATAGTGTCCATTCACATCAATACACCGCTGCATCCGATGGAACCACTGAGAAAAGCACTTAGCCCAGTCGTCCTTAGGGGTCTCTTCGACGGCCTTTTGAAACGCACCCACTGCTTCCTCGGTGTTCATAAAAAGTTTTCCTCGAAGTTTTTCTTTTATTTTCGGGAATAAATAAAAATCGCAAGGTGCGAGGTCGGGGCTATACGGCGGGTGACCCAGTAATTCCACGTTTGACGTCACTAAATAGTCGATCGTTCGCCTGGCGGTGTGCGACGAGGCGTTGTCGTGGTGAAGAAGGATCCTACTTCGAGGTCGCTTCTCCCGAACTTTTTCCAATACAAGTGGCAAACAATTGTTAGTGTACCACTCTGCAGTAACTGTTTTTTGATCCTCTAAAGCAATTGTCGCATAGTGACCTGTCCTTCCGAAGAACGAGGCCACCATCTTTTTTCCCACGCTTCGACCTCTCTTCACTTTAGTTGGCAACTCCTCGAAAGGAAACACCCATTGAGCAGACTGTCTCTTGGTTTCTGGATCATAACAGTAAACCCAGCTTTCGTCACCCGTAAGTATGTCGAAAACAGCATTTGAGTCACCTCCGTTAAATCTTTCAATCATTTCACGGCACCAATCAACCCGACGGAGTTTTTGGGCCTCGGTCAAATTATGAGGTATCCACCTCGCACAAAGCTTCCTGACCGCTAAATGTTCATGGAGGATTTTATGCACTTGACTCATACCGATGCCTAAGCTTGTCCAAATCTGCTGATACGTCACTCTTTTGTCAGTCTCTATCATACGCTGCACAACACTGATGTTATTTTCAGTCGTCGCCGTAGAAGGCCGTCCCTCACGCAGATCGTCGGTGAGATTAGTGCGACCACGTTTAAACTCATTAAACCAGTTGTAAATGGTCGCACGAGATGGAGCTTCATCATAAAAGGCCAATCGAAGTCTATCATAGCTTTCTTGTTGACTTAAATGACATCGAAAGTCATAAAAAATCATTGCACGAAAATTTTCGCGAGTTAAATTCATGTTGACGTGACACAGACAATTTTCAATTTGCCGCCAAATCGTAAAACTAATGACAAATGAATGAAATACATACTCAATAATATTGGCAAAGAGTTCCATTTTCAAAATTTAAACTTACTTTTTTATTATATTGTTTACAAGTGGCCAGTTCTAAAAACTTTCAGTGTCGCCCTCGTAGAACCAGCTCTACATAGAGCATAAATAGATAGAGTTTTCATTTTTTCCCCGGCTCAGGTCCCAATGGGTCCATCCTCCGGTCCCGCAGGGCACACCATCCGGCCCAGTCAGCCCGACTCTACATAGAGCGCAACTTTTGGACGGGTTCTACTGGCCCTATTTTTATAGGGTTTGTTGATCCAGTCCTGAGGGGCCCCCCAGTCGGCCCAAGGCATTCAGCTCAGGGTGGAGCAAAGGGTTTTTGCGTTTTTCTGTGTGTATGTGTGAATGGCGGGTATAGACGGGGCGCTCTGCATACTGCGCACGCTTCGGATTCCCCTCCTTTCCTTTTCCTTTCCTTTCCTTCCTCTTCCTTTCCTGCGACCTGAGACACGAAGTACTATGCACTACATAATACGCACACAAGGACACATATAAGCATGCATGCTAGGAAAGTCATTATCCCAAAACACAAGTCTAAGGGATTTAGGGGCAGTTTCCGGTTAAGTGCATCCAAGATTTGGAATGACCTGCCTCCACCTCTGCGTTCTAACATGTCAATACCAACCTTCAGTGACAAATTGCAAAGAGTTGTTTTACAGAAACAAATCATAGAGGGTGCGTTATACCGTACTTAACTGCCTATCTGAGACTTAACAGCACAATGTCATCCAGCCAATCCTGCGGGACAGTAATTGTTTCAAAACTTAAAATTTATATATGTTTAGGTATTTTTCAGTTTTGCTTTAACTATCGGTAGAATATTGTTTTTTTTTGTTTGCATGCATTTGTTAGCTTCACCTTGTCAATGTAACTTTCTATTTAAGTAAAGTCCTACCTGTCTCGTGTAATGTCTGTACGCTGTGTAGAGGTGCAGGCTGAAAATCAGCGCGGTGACGCATAGTCCTCACCGCACATGCTGAGCCTGAACCTTTTTGCCACATATGTAGCTGAGCATATATGTACTTCTCACAAATATGTTTTTTTCTATGGGCAATAAATGTTTTTTATTATTATTATTATATGCCTGCGCTTCGTGTGCGCGTGCGGGGGAGCGTGTAGGATCTTTTGCTCTACATAGAGCTTAGTTTGGGGGGGGGCTTTTGATGTCGTGCTGTGGGGGTGGGACGCGTGGCTGATGCTGAGTGGTGCATGGGTGGGGGGGGGGGCTATGTTGATGAAAAAGCTGTAAGCATTAAGATGCAGTTACTACAATTGTCGAGTACCGGGACGGAACAAAAAAGTTAGGAAGTAAATGTATTGCAATGTAGTAATGCCATGAATTCAATTTAATGTAATTTATCTTAATGTAATTTAATTTAATGTAATTTAATTTAATGTAATTCAATAATCTAATAATCTAATTTAATTTGTTTTAACTTAATTTAATGAATGCTACATAGTAAGGACATATACATGAATTGGTAATATAACAATGAATTTAATTTGATCTAATTTAACTAATGAATGCAACATAGTAAATGACATGTACATAAGCTGATGATATAACAATGAATTTGATGTAACTTAATGTAAATTGGTTTAACTTGATTTTATGTAATTTGCTATAATTTGACTTAGTTTAATAAATGTAATATATAATAACCGACATAATTAAATAAATATTTCTCAGCCCGACATGACTGTAGCGGGAGCAAATTTATAATTTATAATTAGGTTAGTATCACAAATAGGCATAAGTATAGTGTAAGATTAGAATAAGTAGTTTTAAGAACCCGCCCCGATGGCTCCCGAGTTGGGTCTCCACCCCACCCATAAAAAGCACAATAAAAGATGGGTAAAAAGAGAGAACAAACAGGAAATCTAAGATGAAAATAAAAAGAATATAAAAAAGGAAAAAAGACAAAGAAGCACCCCAAATGGGTGGGAAGAGAGCGAACTGGGGAGAGTAAAATCGGGGCAAATTAAGTAAACTAAATTAATAATAGGTTTTTTTTTTTACAAAGGACAAAACACAGAAATGGAAATCTGTGATAGATGACAGGGAAGATGGGAGAAACGGCTGCCACTAGTTCTCGGCGGCCGTTACAACACTCCCATCTTCCAAACATAAATAAAAAAAAAAAAATCTCTGATTACAGCTTTGCAGATGCGCTGAGTGAGGTTGGTGTTGCTTCGCAGGCCAACCGTGCTATATATGTTCAAAATGAACACACTTATAGCTAGAACAGCCAGAATCACGCACACTACTAATACGTACTTGACTCTCCTACGAAGGTACACAATTTCAGCACTCAAGGTGACGTTAGAGTCCTCGTTCGCTAACCCTTCCAGATCTTCTCTTGGTATATCTTGAAAGTGAGACATTTATGATGTTTGCGAGTTTTACCCTAAACAGGGCAGCTGGCGCTAAAGTACAACTGGTTGATAACAGTTGCCAAAACTCTATCACACTACAGTGATGTCTCCTAAATGGTATTGCTATCCTCTTTCTTTGTGCCCGAAGGCCGAAGCCGTGGTGGCCTAGTGGTTTGACCTATCGCCTCTCAAGCAGAGGGTCGTGGGTTCAAATCCCGGCTCGCACCTCTGAGTTTTTCGAAATTCATGTGCGCAGTTTACCACGAGCTTTGCGGTGAAGGAAAACATCGTGAGGAAACCTGCACAAACCTGCGAAGCAATTCAATGGTGCGTGTGAAGTTCCCAATCCGCACTGGGCCCGCGTGGGAACTATGGCCCAAGCCCTCTCATTCCGAGAGGAGGCCTGTGCCCAGCAGTAGGACGTATATAGGCTGAGATGATGATATATTTAGTAGAACTTACATTTAGACGTGAGTAATCCGGTCAATATCATTTAATATAGAACTTACATTAAGTATTATGCTAATCTATGCTAATCTAAAATGCCTTTTTCACGAAGTTGTAATTCAGTAACAATCAGATTTTTTTTATATGCTGTCTGAAATGATACGACATTTGGGTTTTTTTTTTGTTAAGTTTAGAAGATGGGAGTATTGTAACGGCCGCCGAGAACTAGTGGCAGCCGTTTCTCCCATCCTCCCTGTCATCTATCACAGATTTCAATTCTGTGTTTTGTCCTTTTTGACAATATTTTTACTATTTTTAATTTAGTTTACTTAATTTGCCCCGATTTTACTCTCCCCAGTTCGCTCTCTTCCCACCCATTTTACTAACTTGGGGTATTTCTTTGACTTTTCTTTTCTATGTTCTTTTTCTTTTTATTTTCATGTTAGATTTCCTGTTTGTTACTCTTTTTACCCATCTTTTATTGTGTTTTTTATGGGTGGGGTGGAGAGCCAACTCGGGAGCTATCGGTGCGGGTTCTTAAAATTACTTATTCTAATCTTAAACTATGCTTATGCCTACTTGTGATACTAACCTAATTATAAATTTATAAATTTGCTCCCGCTACAGTTATGTCGGGGCTGAGAAATATTTTCTTTGCTTGGTTACTTTATATTATATTGCATGACATTATCAATTTTATATCGCAATCATTACAATGATCATTAATATTTCAATTTTTAAAGAAAAGAAAGAAAGAAAGAAAAACATTCGTGACGTTTTACGAATTAAAGAGGAAGAAAAACAACAAACATCAACAAATTTTGTCACGAAATGGTCCCAACTCAGCATGATGTCAACCTTGCGGCCGACGCTGGTCTTCCGTTGGAACCATTCTAATCAAAGAATCTAATTTACAAAAATTTTTTCACTATTTATGTCGGTTATTACCTGTTACATTTATTAAATTAAGTCAAATTATTATAGCAAATTACATCAAATCAAGTGAAACCAAGTCGCATTAATTTACATCAAATTTATTGTTATATTATCAGTTTCTGTACATGTCATTTACTATGTTGTATTCATTAGCTAAGTTAGATCAAATTAAATTCATTGTTGCATTACCAATTGATATATATGTCATTTCTATGTTTCATTCATTAAATTAAGTCCAATTAAATTAGATTATTACATTAAGTTACATATAAATTAAAATTAAAATTATAATATTTAATTAAATTACATTAAATTAAAGTACATTAAATTAAATTACATTAAATTAAATTACATTAAATTGCATTAATTAAATTACATTAAATTGCATTAATTAAATTACATTAAATTGCATTAATTAAATTACATTAAATTAAGTTACATTGAATTGAATTTATGGCGTTCAATTCAATTCAAATCATTTATTCAGCAAATAGGCCGCAATGGGCACTTTTACACGTCATCATCATAAACATATATTTTAAACCAAAAATCAATTGAGTCAAAATCAAGTCATAGTTTTACTTACTACACCGTTGGTGTAAAGAATCCCGCTATTTAAAAAACTTTTGACTTTTTTAACTTAAATCACACTCTTACTCGACTTAATTTTGCCTTTTTTGACTTAAATAAACAATCTGTTCATCGAATTGCGATCTCTTATTTCTTTATGTTTATTTATTTGAGTCAAAATCAAATCATTGACTTACAATGCTTTTCAGTGCTTCGTACCGGTAAAAAAATTTACCGAAAAATAGAAATATCCAATTTTGGACAACTGTTAGTAAAGAAATCAATAAATAAAAAATTCGAAAAGAGGTTGACCCTGCAGGCCATCCTTACAACTTCCCGCTATCTATACTCGAAGCACGCCAAAGTAAGCCCAGGAGTGTAATTTTTTTAGCGGAAAGTTAAAAAAGCCCGGTTAATATTTTTCCGTTTATCCAAATTCATAATATTTGGTTCTATTTACTGCTCTCTTATGGTTTCCAGTAGCCACCTTAGGAGCTATAAGGGTGTAGAAATAGACAACAACATTTGCATGGACTGTAAATTTTATTTAATCAGTTAAAAAATCAAAATAGTTAACAAAGTTTCATTATGCACCTAGTAAACAACGAATACATTTTAAATGTCGACGCAAGCACATTTGAGGTGAACGACTGAAGCTTTGCAATTTCCGTGTAAACAGTATCCTTTTAACTGGTCCATTTCTCTTAGAATCATTTGACTATTGGAATTTGGATGAGGGGCAGAGGGTGATTGCTAATTTCTATCATCTGGCAATGAGCCGAACTAAAAAAACTAAAGTAGCATGGTAAAAGGTTAGGCGAGTTGGCTACTGCATCAAAATGGTTGGTTCCCTCTATCCGCGCTCTTCCAGTCAGTATTGCGGCCTGGATCTGTCGTAGGTTTGCTGGGAGTTCAAAGTTCCAGCCTGGTTCTCATATCCAGGCGTTCCAGACCTGTAGTAGACTGTTTGGACTTGATTGCTCGGACCACCTGGTGCTAAGACTAAGGTCGACTGAACTTTGTATGGTTTAGAATGGTCCTGAGGGGAGTAGTATTCTTGCGTGTACTGGTTGATTGATCCGTATATGTCTCTGCTGTTGGGATGAGTTGGATAAACGTTTCTTTCCTGTATGGTTACTGGGCCCGAGCGCGATAGGTCCAAGTCTGCCAGGTCCTTTCGCAGATTATCCATTTCTTCCGAATCTAACCCGAAGAAGGACGTCCCCCCTTGCGTTCCTTTGATACCTTAAAAGAAGAAGGATTATAAATTATTTTTCGCAATAAACTTGTCTTAGAATATTTTATAGAAATATAAAGTTCGAGATTCATCACAGAGAACAGAAAAGCAGCGTGGCGCCATCTGTTGAGAGCTGGAGTTTCAGCTTCTTTCTAAATCCACTAGGGCTAAGTGTCACTGCTGCTCCATCTGAACAATATGGCGGCTGAGTGCTCATCAGCTGATGGAACATGTTCGGAAGAATAAGCGAGAAATGAAGAGTTAGAAAAAATATATTTTATACTTACAAGAGATGCCGATGAAAGCGAAAAGCAACGCTACTGTAGTCTTGCTGGGCGCCATTTTCGATGAGGTATCCTCTGAACACTGAAGCTCCCGGGGCTTGTCGGCCATTTTATCCCCCTTGTTATCTTCCCGGGAAAAACCCAAACTTGACATGTGACCCAAAAGCTGGGGCCAAGTCGTTAAAGATTTTTATCGGTTTGTTTTTGTGTTTTTGTTCTTTGAAATAAGCCAGAAATATTAACGCAAAATGGCGTCATTGTTTACTTGCCCTATGACACTGTGATAAAAGTTTCTCCGAACTTACTATGATTCCAAGACTTTTACAAGATGCAATTATAACGAAAGATATTATTGAAGAAATATTGCTTGGGGTGTAATTTTTATGTGGGGATGTAATCAGGATTTAGCCCGATTGGCTTCATCAATTAGATTGGTTTCCTTCCAGATATATCCAGGTTAATAGAAAATAGAAGCCTATTGAATTTGAGCTCTTTCACGTTTGTGTAACTTATCGAGAGTAAGTGTAACTTATCGAGAGTTTTGAACTTGAGTACGTGAGAGTATTTCCTACTTAGCAGAGAGTGAACTTTACCGAGTATTTGAGAATATCTTGAGTTTTTCTAAAGATATTCTAGATGTCGCTGCATGTAAATTGAGCGGCAAATTTGAATTTGAATATTCCATGTTTCTAATGGGACTTCATTGTCATTTGACTGGACTTTTGGATTTTTCAAACTTTTATGTCTCATTATATATGAGGAGCTGAATTTCAAAAGGGTATCTTTTCATTTTTGATTAATCGAGACAAAAAACTGTATATTTTTAATTACAATTTTTTTTTTTTTTAATTTTGTAAATTTAACTATATAATGCTTTCGGTCATTTACTTTTTATTCAAAAACTTTTATAATTGTTGGAGTTATCGATATTTACCATTAAAAACAACTGCTATTTTAAATTATCAAAAAATACCATTTTGAAAATCAGCTCCTCATATGATAGGATTTCAGTGGGAGGTTACGGCTAGCAAGATCGAAGAATATAAAACAACATATTCTTTGGTTATAAAGTTTATTAACCTATTTTAAGACAAAAATTTTCACAGAGATGAAACACGATAAATTCGATAAGAACTTAACACTGATTTGTTACTATGCACCAATCGGATGAAACCGACAGATAACAGGCGTGATCAAGAATTCGGCGAATCATTCATCGTCCTCGTCCTCTTCGGTTAGGTCTGATAAATGGTCTAAGGTTCTATTTCCTTTTATACTTTCGAAATCTATGGGCTCCGGTGGTCCGACCGGCCTTCCATTTTCGTCGTAGGCAGGACGTTTCTGAAAAATAAAAAAAGTGTGCGTTTCATAAAAAATTTTTACTCACTAGCTAAAAGTATAACTTTGTAATGGCTCGCGAATCGTATCGTATGAAATATAAATTTCTAAAATAAATTCATACACTAATTATTGAAAAACATTTTTTATTTCAAAAATATATATAAAAAAAAATTAATACAATTTTTTCT
Source organism: Choristoneura rosaceana (assembly GCA_037349165.1). NCBI lineage: Eukaryota > Metazoa > Arthropoda > Insecta > Lepidoptera > Tortricidae > Choristoneura > Choristoneura rosaceana. The sequence goes on along the minus strand of JAZBNJ010000012.1, from coordinate 2,821,559 downwards.
TTCATTTTAAGTGCATTTAAAAAATTTTATTCGAATTTTTAGTTATATTTTTGTTCATTTATATATTATACGATAATAGACTCACCAATTATATATTAGTACTTGATGTAGCCCACAGATGGAGCGACTATCTCTGTATATATAGATATATACATACACATCAAAAATAAAAAATCCTGTTTTTTTTTATTATTTATATAGTTTTTTCGAAAAATAATGATTGATAACACATCTAGACATAAATATGAAACAATTACATTTAATTTCATGTCTATATGTTTTGTAGTTTTTTTGTAAAGTGTACCACAAAAAAGTAACATTTTGACCTAGTAGAGGCGCGCTTCGCTCGCCTAATTAAATAAAATATTTGAGAGTAAATTTGAAAGTTAGATCAGCATATGCCAGTATAAACCTTGTTATTGAATATCAAAGGATGTCGCAAACGTCTAAAAATTTATAAACAACTTATTTATTTATTTATTACAAAAGTAATAAATAAACAAATTCACTTGAAGATTTAAAAAAAAAAATCTATATTACTGTGCAATTTAAAAAATTTTTTTTAAACCTTTAAACTTTTATTTACTTTGCTATTCACAATTCATCCGTTTGAAAAAATTATAAATAAATAAAAATAAATTGTATAAAAGGAAATAAATAAATAAATATACTCACGACCAATGCAAGTTATTATTTTCGAATAGCGAAAACTATCTACACAGACTATAGAAAACTGAGCGTTACTACCGTCAGAAAATTCTGAGTTACCCTCTAGTCGCGCCTAAAGAAGTTTTCCTTCAATAATAATAATAATTACTATCAAATTGCTGTCAGCTGTCTTATCAACAGTTGTCATATTTTATGAAGCGATTTCTAATGTGGTAAATTATAACTAATCATACAAATCAACTTATCATTACTTACCCCTTCAGGGTCAAATGGATCAGGTCCCGAATATTCTTCTCTTGTTATGTCCTTACCCGACCGCGCTTCGATACCTTGAGAAAAAAAACCACAACTGTTAGTTGTGTTCTGCAATAAATCAATCGACACATCCGATAATTTTTAACAAAAATTATGCCTTGAAATATTACAGAAAATCATCGAGCTTCGAAATTCGTTACGAGGAAAGGAAAATAGGCTCGATTTCGTTAGGAGATTTTAGATTTTATCGAGACGTACTGAGATGTAACACAGAAGGAGAAATTAGCAAGTGACGAAAAGTTAGAAAGGAAATGGATTTTTTTATACTTACAAGCCATGACCGTGAAGGTGAAGAGAAGGAACAGGGTAATTTTGCTGCACATGATTGCTTGGATGTCTTCAAGTTACTGAAGTCTTCTGAGTTTTCTTCGCCTTTTATACGGAAAAGTCTGAAAATTCAAGGCTGAAAAACAAGTTAGAAGCCCATTCTCATGCTAATTACAATTTTCCACTTAGTGCTTGCTTTTGTTCTTATAACAAAAGCAAATATTGAAACATATGGAATGGGCGCCATCTTCTATTTGCTATGATCGTCAATTAATTGAATAAATTACCATTTTTATTAAATTTATTGAATCAGGCGTTACTTTGCGGAGGTCCATATCAATGAACTAAAATAATTTCTTTGCTCACCCGCGACCTTAAGATAGCTAAGTCTATGCAAATTATGCGTGTTCATGCAGTTCCTCCACCTCCACACTGTACGAACACACACAAATTACACAAACCCATCTATCACCACCACCACAACTCACTGACGCGTTTCGAACTCAACCAGAGCTCATCCTCAGAGTGACACAACCGTACACCATGCTACCAGTTGTTAGACTAACAAACCACCACCACTGTTTTAATTTGTCAAACAAAACAAAAAACTACCCGCAAAATATTAATAAATTTTAAATGTGATACAAAACTACCTTGATTTTTTAATTTTATTTATTTATAACCCAAAAAAACCATTAAAAAACCATTTGGAAAGGAAGCGTTTACATCCGGGGGAGGTTTGTGAATTAATTAATTTTGTAACATTATGCATGAAGCAAAATTATTTCCGGTTTAATGGACATTATTATTTACAAAGTGATGGTTTAGCAATGGGGTCACCTTTGAGTCCATTAATGGCAGACATTTTTATGGATTACTTTGAAAATCAGTATATTGTAGGAAATAATAATATTGTGTATTATTATAGGTATGTTGATGATTTAATTCTGTGTTGGAGGGGAAGTAGGAGGCAACTTGATTTATTTGTGGATAATATCAATAACAAACATGTAAAAATAAAATTTAAAAAAGAAATAGAAGAAAATTTTTCGCTTAATTTTTTAGATTTAACAATTACGAGATCAAACAATAAACAACAATTTAAAATTTATCGTAAAACCACATACACAGATGCTGTGATACCAGCATCATCTAATCATCCGTGGCAGCATAAGTTAGCAGCCTTTCATTGTTATGTACATAGATTATTAACTGTACCTCTTTCTAGGGTAAATTTTAATTCAGAGTTAAATACTATTTATCAGATAGCAACGTCAAATGGCTATACGAAATCGATGGTAGATGGTTTGGTTAGGAGGAAGCAAGCACGGATAGTGAATAGCATGCTTCACGCCGGGTTGCCTCCTCAGTCTTCTAACAAATATAGGTGTAGTATTTCATATGTTGGTCGTTTGTCTGATAGAATTTATGACATTTTAAAATCTAACAATGTTAATGTAGCCTTTAAAACTAACAACTCTTTGTACTCTAAACTTTGTAACCACAAAGAGAAGATGGATAAAGGAACTAAATCGGGTGTATACAAGCTCACTTGTAATGACTGCAGTAAAGTATATGTAGGTCAGACCGGGCGCAGTTTTAATACTAGGTTTAAGGAGCATGTATCGGCATATAGGAACGGGCATCCTGATAGATCTAATTTTGCCAAGCATCTGTTGGAATTAAATCATTCTATATCGGACTCAGATTCGTATGAAGTGTTACATTACTGTGACAAGGGGTTTCGTCTTGATGTGTTAGAATGTATGGAGATAATTAGGTACAATAATATGGGGTCAATTATTAATGAGCAAATAAATTTAGGGTCATCTCCCTTGCTACGGCTTGGGTCTAATTTTAGCAACGGTAGTTATTAAACATGCCTTGACAATAAATAAATAAAATTAAAAAATCAAGGTAGTTTTGTATCACATTTAAAATTTATTAATATTTTGCGGGTAGTTTTTTGTTTTGTTTGACAAATTAAAACAGTGGTGGTGGTTTGTTAGTCTAACAACTGGTAGCATGGTGTACGGTTGTGTCACTCTGAGGATGAGCTCTGGTTGAGTTCGAAACGCGTCAGTGAGTTGTGGTGGTGGTGATAGATGGGTTTGTGTAATTTGTGTGTGTTCGTACAGTGTGGAGGTGGAGGAACTGCATGAACACGCATAATTTGCATAGACTTAGCTATCTTAAGGTCGCGGGTGAGCAAAGAAATTATTTTAGTTCATTACCATTTTTATTGTCTCGAAGAACAAAGAAATTGAGGCCTATGGTTTTTTGTTCGGAAGGGGCCCAGATGAGGTTGGATTGGCACTAGCTGTAACTCATGTCGTATTTCAAACAAGGCCATTCGGCATCCGAAATGGAAGTAGATTTCATATAATTACGAAAGAAATATTGAATATAGAAAAAGAAAAAATTGCTAAAACGACTGCAAGAGTAAAATTTCAGTGAAATGATCCCAAAAGAGATATTATTTGTTGGTCTAGAGATACATGTAACCATGTAAATTGAAGCCTTTTTTCTCAGCTTTCAGATGCTTTTTACAGAAATCAAATATCTTGACGCGTTCCAAAGTTATTTGAGGGAGAAGCAATAAAAATATGTAAATTTGGAATTTTAAAAATTTTAAAATGCTGTAATTTCTAAACTAATAGACCGATTGGGCTCAAATTTGAACTTGACCTTCATAATAAGCCAAAAAATAAGTATGTTGACTTTCATTAAGATCCCTTGAGAATTGTGGACGCTATCGTGTTTACAAGCCCGCGTTATATCCCATTCATATATAAACTTTCGAACCATATATATTTTCTGATTCAGCTCGTCGAATTTTTTGAAAATTCCGTCATGAGGACAAATGCAATCGTTAGATTTTCATGAAATCTACTAATAAAATTTAAGTGAGTCTTAACGTCTTCAAGGTTATTAAATAAAAAAAAATCTATTATCAAAGAAGTGTATTAATTACAATGTTTAGAAAGTTAAGATCTTCACAAAAATAGCGGAAACGTAAATCAAGAACGCAGTAATTATCCGCCAAGAGCTACCAGCATTTTAACCGCCAACTTTTTGTGCGACTTCAGCACAGAAGACGCATCTTGTCTGGCTCGCGCGACGTCTGAATTAGTAACTGCCTCTCGGACCGTAATTTTCCGAATCAGTCGATTGAGAGTTCGGTCCAGCCGATCAATCTTCGACTTGTGCAAAGCGAGAGTACCGTGCCAAATTCTTTCATGGTAGTCGATTGGAAAGGAGCCGTCGTCGCTGTCTTCCGATCCCGCCTGATTTTCGAGGCTATGCGCGTCAACTATCTGAGCCATTCTCTCACAGAAAATTTTAAAGGCATTTGAAGACTGCTTGAGATTGTAAACGATCTGGGCATTGTGTTGCTCGTGCGTTACGTTCAGCAGACCGTCTACTTGCGCGTCGTTCAACCCCAGGACGACAAGTGGATCCGGCAGCTGGATCATGTCAGGCATCACGACGACCAGCTTTCCGGATTCTGCGATCGTCAAGTACTGGTTCCTCTCCTGCGTCAGAACTGATCCTCCAATGACTTGAGACCCAGGGGGAAGCAATGTGTTCTGGCCGATTGTGAAAGTGTTGCGTGCTTGGGTCTCAACATTCCCGTAGACTATTGTTGGTGCTCCGCCTCTCTTGTGCCTAAAAAGCCTCACGTTCGATATTTCTTGCGACCCTGCAGAAGAAATTAAGAAGCATAATCGGCAGGCTTGATTAAATACTTTGACTTATCTTTTGAAATCAGATCACTTCCCTATGAAAAAAAATTATTTAAAAAATATATTTTAGAATTTTTTATTATATTTAAAATATATAAATATATCGACGTTCCAATTAGTAATTTGTCTGAACTAGTAAAGTAAACAAAAATGATCATGAGTAAGAGCGAGTCCGCGATAATATAAAAGGGAGGCAACACTAGCGAGGGAAAAAGAAACCAATAGCAGAACCGTTGCACGACAACGATCTTAACTCTTTAGAGCCTGGCCTTGAAACCCCACTCTTAGCTCGAATCGTGCATCTTCCTCTTGAAGTGAGAGAGCCGTACTGTATTTTGTAGAGAAAGGGCAGAAAATATGGTAGAGGGGGGCGCGCTCATACGCTACTACTCTCGCATTTCACTCACACAAGCTCACGGCGCGCTGTGATTCGCGCGCTCCCCACTATTCACACACGTATAATTTATATTCGGACTATTGTCGTCTCAAAATGTCAAAAAAGTATCGTCTAAAAATATGAAATTAGACAAGTTGCTTATTAGAACGTCGATATATAAAATATCTATGAATATATACGAAAATATATAAAATATATACGAAAATCGGCCAAAAGTTAGCTATCGAACATATGATTTTCATTAATATATTATATATAATTGTACATTTTTTTATGTTATAAATAGATTTTTATACTATTTAAACATCTATTATTATTATAAATTTTTTTCATTGGGGCTTATCGGTACTTACACGTGACTCCGACAATAACCGCGAGGAACACAACCAATCTCTTGAGCGCCATGATCCCTAGACGTCCCGAATTGTTATGTGACTCGAGGATTTTGTTCCCTCTTTTATATCGCAGTAAGCTCGTTTATGACGCAACTTTTCATGTTGGGAACAGTATAAGGTCTTAGGGGTCAATACCTAATTGCAATGATCATTCAAAAAATTTACGACTTTATGCGCGACCATAATAAAACTTTTATTATTTCCTTCTTAAAGTTTCAAGCTCTAATGATTAGTCATGAGGATATTATAAAGATTGGGGTTAATTGAAACGCCAGTTTATGAAATGAGTATTTTTTATTTATCAGCACAATGAAAAAACAACATGATAAGGGAACTAGCAAACTAAGACAGTTCCAACAACTTCAACTTCACTCGATCGATCATGACACGCAGAGAGTTCAAATCCCAGTTGAAGTTATCCTGCAAAACCCATGGAGTATCTGTATTGAACTCATCAAGAAGCGACTGCTGGTTCCTTACTCTTGCCTCTAACGACAGATAGTTCTTATGGATCATGTCTAGTTTCGACTCTCGTCTAGATTCTTCTTCTGTTTGTTTTCGGAACATGTTAGACAATCCACTCGTTCCACTTGTCAGCGCGTCCAATTGGTCTTTTATGCCTTTGCATTCTCGTTTCAGCATGTTTATTGCCATCTGGACAGTCTGACGTCTTTCAGAGGTCATTTGGGTTTCTTCGCTACCTTCAGAGTTGGTGGGTGTTTGCTGATTTCTCACTGGGAACCATCGGGGTAGGACTAAGTAGACGTTATCAGCGTGATCAACGTTCGTGTGATTGTTGTTGCTCTGGTTCGTAACAGATCCTGTAATAATTGTCGAGCCTGACCCTCCACTGCTTCCATTTTTGTCTGGTATAGAGAACTCGAACTTGTTTTGGACCTGCCGATTCATTGATCCGTGGACTACATGAATTCCCGAGTCGGTGTCTCTTCTGTGTCTCGTCGTCCATATCTTGTCGAAAGATGTTACCTCGGCGCCTGAAAAAAAAACAAAATCATTGTCATTGATCACGAAAGCGGCTTAAGACTCGTAGGCGCTAAAAAGGTTAAGTGTCTGTTTAGTCTGTCAAGACTAAGAAACTTATAAAGTTTGCAATACTCACATGTGATACCGATGGTTGCGAAGAGCAATAGCACTGCTAGCTGTCCGTCGAACATGATACTCCCACGTCCCAATTGATTATGCAGGGAGAAAAATCATTTGGCTTTTATATACAGTCCATTTGACGTAGGTGTGACGTCGTTGTTTTTGAATCGGGAAAAGCTGCATGATGGAATTTTTTGGCCTCCGATCTTCGGGCGTATCATCTTCAACACATTCTTTGCTATCGAGGCTTATAAGGTCACATGGTCAACTTCGTTTTCTAGAGTTCATTGGCGTCTTATCGACACTTCGGGTTCTAAGAATAATCAACAGGCTCCAGATTTGTTATGCCTAACTGGAGAATTCGATGGCGTGATGTGAATTTCCGTTCATGCATACTATCATAAACTGGGCAAATCGAAGAGCATTTAACATTGGAATTCACGATATAGCCTATTTTTAGAGTCCATTAGTTAGAATAGGAGAACGATAGCATTGTTTCTCCTTTTTGACATCATCCGCGCATGCTCAATATACTGCGCAGTTAAATGAGTGAGAAAGTGGGGGAGCGACTTCGCTGTCATGGTAAAAAGAGCCGAATTGAAGTTGGTTGAAATCATATCTCAGGGATTCGGTATGAGTGAAACAAATGAATTGATGGGTCGGTTCTATTTATTTCACACTTGTGCATACTACTATTGTTACATATGGTAATTTTGAGACTATATGATTACTGAAGTGATCACTCGTCTTTTTAGGCTCTGTACCGTGCCTGATTTTGAGTCTGCTGGTTGTACAACAACCTGTTAATCTTGCTGTTCATTACCTCTTGATTGCTCACCAATCTGGTAACGGAATTCCTAATGTCTCGAATTTCAGCTCCGAGGTTATGAATTTCGCGGTGAAGCTCAGCAGTCAGTGTTTGCAGATAGCTCCTGAGTTCTCCGGTAGATTCACGAGCAGGAGAGGATGTCGGACGAGGGATTCCTCCATCCTGTAGAGGCGCTTGCTGTGGTCGGGAAGATGTTTGTGAACTGTAGGCCTCGGGGAGGATTGACGATTGCTGGCTCGGATAGTTTGGTCGAGGTACATAGGTTGTGTGCGATTGGGAAGTTATTGCTCCATGGACAACGACGTTTTCTCCATTGCTTGTTTGAAACCTCCTAGGATCCGAACCACCCGATTGCATGCTAATGTACTCTTCACGACCGGGGTCTTGAACATTATCAGATTCATACACTTGGTTCGATTGTCGTGTGATCGATCCATACAAATTGGTGGTACCTGGCTGGGTCAAGTAAGTATTGTCCTTCTGGATAGTCACGGATCCATGGTAGTTAATAGGTACAGCAGAAGACGGAGTATTTTGAGAATCATATGCTGGAGATCTGCTGTCAGCACGTTGAGCCGCATAAGTCCGTGGTTCGGCACCTTGAAGAGAAAACAGAATTATAAATAAAATTTCCGGAGCAAGATGAAACAGGATTTGGTTCCAAAGACAGAGTTTTGTTGATATACTCACATGACGCTCCAATCATGGCCACAAGTAGCACCGCAAGAGTCTGGGAAGACAACATGATTCTCTGGATGTCGTAAAGACAGTGATGATCCCCCCTACTTACCGGCCATTAAATAGGCGCTATCCAGAATCGCTAACGCTTGCGTGGGTAGCCGAAGGTCAATGTAGGTCAAGCGATTGATAGGCAGCTGCAAAACAGATTCGCTTTTATCGGTGGTTTTCCTGTTTGACAGTTCCAGGCCAGAGACTAAAAGCAGATTGCGTCATTGTTTTGTTCTCCTTTGACTCCCGTGTGGAAAAAAACCAGATCAAACAGTGATCACGCATCGATGCCGTGTGATTCTATTTTCTGTGATTCAGAAGTGAAGGAGGGGGGGGGAATGTCTTGGGATAAACCAATCAGATGTCAGCTTGGATCATTTTGCTCATAGTTGTGTTTCTGTAATAAATTAAAATTTTCTTTACTAATAGCCCCGATTGATCTTAATTCACCATTGTTGTTTGATCTCTTCTTCTATCGACATATATTGTTTTACAACATCCGCTATTCCTTTATCACCATCTATAATACGTAACTCTTGGAAAGAGTCCTTCCAAGCATTCCCCGTTAGCCAATGCTCATGTTTTTCGTGCAATCGGTTTATATAATCAAGTGTAATAGCACTTTCCTCTATTCTACCTCTAGTTTTTATTCTTTGTAAAACCACCTCCGGGGAACTTCGTACGTAAATTCCCAAATCTACATTAGCTAAAGCCTTTTCCTTGACAAACGAGATCCAATTCTCGAATATCTCCGCCTCTACAGGGTGTATCAACTCGTTTTCACGTAGTATTTTCATAAAACAATGCCTCGCACTAAATATTGACCTTTTTTTATCTTAATTGGCGTTTCTACTCGCAAGGTGTGATGTTCTAGCAGAGTCGACACCACATAATTTTGGAATACATAAGCCCACCGCTTGGGGTCTTCTACCATTAATTTGAAGAGGTTGACGCCCGTTACATTTTGCCATTTTTGGACAGGTTCTGGTAAAACGGTCACCATCTTATTGGTATGCAGAGACTCTAATAGGGTCGACTTCCCACAACCAATATTACCCTCTAACACAACGGTAAACGTTCCCTTTCCTTTTCTTAGCGTATTGGCCATGTCAAACCTGAAATTTCAAAGCTATGAATACCAAAAAAAAATTTTTTTTTTTTCCGAAAAAAAAAAAAAAATTTCTCTCTTTTTTTTTTCTCAACAGCCCGCTACTTGAGACTCAGGATCCTGGTCACGGCACCAATTTGTACTGTTCCCAATAGGGGTAGACACTATATTTTTATTTATATACTTTTATCTAAGTATAATTACGGCCATCGTCTGTTTGTAAGGACCCTAAGTTGTATAATAATTTATAGTAGACCTAGGATCGAACCGAGTGAGAGGGCTATTTAGTAGAGTAACTACCTTAGCGTTGGTTATACATACAGGAAACTCAAAAGTTATTTCGTTTAGTATAAGAAATTATTATTGCTACTATCTATATTTGATTATATTTCCACTTAATTAATATAAAAGGAGGTGATTTATGCCGTATAGGCCGGGCCCCTCTCCGCCCGGACCTGTGGAGCTCGTCACCGTACTGGTCACTCCCCCACGGGCTGCCTCGGCACCTCGTGAGGGGATTGAATTAATGTCGTATGTCAGTCCCGTGCGTCCCTCGTCTTCAAATGAATGAGTGGAGAACAAAATCATAGTCACTCCCGAGGCAGGCTTGTTAATCCCTAACCTTTTCCTGAGTGACTATCCTATACACCTACGGTCTCCTATTCCCCCCCCCCCCCCCCCCCATCCTCTAACAGACTAGCGTCAGGAAGAACAACTCGGGGTCATGTTTGTGTTATTACGACGCGTTCCACAATTTGCGTCCACAACCAAGAGAGAAAGTCTCCTTCCCCCCACATGCCCCACAAGGACTCCCAACGCCACTATTAGTCGTTAGACCTTGTTTAACCGCAACCCCACTTTAGCCCTATTGCCAAGTGAGTAGTAAACAACCCCATCGGACAGAGTCCGTATTGCCGGGTGGTTAGTCCGACAAAGAGGATGCAACGTTCAGCGGCCAGAGGTGGAATTGACCCCTGGTGACCACATGTATCTGAAGACCCTCGGTCCCCAAACACAATTTTGAATAACCTACAGACTCCATTGTGAAACGTCGATCATAATGGTTTGTGGAGTCTGTAAGGGTACTTTGTACAGTATCCATGCGCGCAATACCGACCATTAATACCCAGCCAGCTAGATTAGTACTCGTATCTGTGGCACACTAGTTCCATTCGCTCCACCAGCTGGATACAATAGTAAGTATAGAATTGGATAGCTATCCTTCCCGAGCTATCTGGGTTTCTATTAAAATCATTAGAATGGTGACAAAATTAAGTAATCTGGTCTAGTATAGGTAATTGTGGAGACCGTGATACACCCCGGTTCTAGGTCCAAATAGCTTATTTGTAAAGTTAGGCCAAATACGCAGGGCGATTTGGAAGAAACATTGAGGAAATATAAACAACTAGCTTTTGCCCGCGGCTCCGCCCGCGTGGTATTCGGTAATCGCGCGCTGTTCCCTCGGGAACTGTGCATTTTTCCGGGATAAAAAGTAGCCTATGGCACTCTCGGGCCCATAAACTATCTCTATGCCAAAAATCACGTCGATCCGTTGCTCCGTTACGGCGTGAAAGAGGGACAAACATACAAACATACAAACACACAAACATACAAACACACTTTCGCATTTATAATATTAGTATGGATTACACAATAAGCTGAAGTCAATTATTAATATCTCGTTTCCATTAACCTTGGAGTTTCTAGCATGTTATAATATATAAGCAGTTTTGATATTCAATTTTAATTTTACTAATGTATTACTCACTGTCTTAGATTTGTGCCACAAATACATTAGTTCTTCGCTATAGTATCCACATACCGATGGTAACTTCAGTACCGTCAATAGTAATATAGTTTAAATCAATTGAAGATAATGTTCGTTAAAATTATTCAACAATTCAATGTCTTCGTAACACTCCGTAACGTCAGCAGAACAGAACAGTAATGACCCGTATTTGAATCAATTCGATCATTTGAATTTGACTTCTAAATTTCAAATATTTAAATTTAGGTCTTTTGAATTTAGACTGGTGTTATTTATTCTTTATATTTTGAATGTTTAAATTTTAGAACACGGATAAATTATTTATAAAATTATTGTATACGTTCGTATAGAACCAAAGACCGATTTGAAATGAGATCTCAGGAGTGTCGCGGTTCCATCTCGGTTTGAATTTATTAGACATTCTATCAAAATGTCATAGACATTATGTCTAAATGCTGGTCTTTCAAATTTATAAAATTGTGACAACAAATGTCAGATTACGTGGAAATCATAATATAATTGTAGGAACCGCACAATTCAAAGCTTTATGTATTTTGGGCATATTAACCGCGGGGCAAGCTCGAGCAATTAGTTATAAGCAATGTTTACTATTCCATTAAATCCCGAGTAATTTGTCTTTCGTTTTCATAATTATTATATTTCAATAAAATCACATTTATTTAATTCAATTCAAATTCAACTTACACGCCATCAATCCAGGCTTGCGTATCTTCATAGTCTTCAACCAGTCCCTCCTCCTCTCGTCATGATGACAGCAACTGTCACTATCCTCCCCGTAGCCACTCAGTCCGCTGAAACTCATAATATGAAAGGGCAAAAGCAATTGTAAATAACTCACGTCAGCAGCACACACAGCATTGTACTATTGGACACCTATTTACACTTCTATCACAACAATAAGCCTAGTAATCCATTGAGTACATCAACAGCAACCATTGCTTATAACTCCGTGTGTTATGTTTTGTTCGGAGTTTGAAATCCTATACGTAGCGACCTCGCTATGCGAATATACTACGGCTGTCAAACTAGATTTTATTTAATTTTCACTGAAACCGTTTGTAAACTCCGTACTCCATTTTTAATTATTGGTTTTAAGTTAATATATGGATTTCTAGGCCTTTTCATTCTTTTCATGACACTTGACAACCCAATCCTTCTTTTTCTTTTTCTTCTTGACATTCTTCCTATCCACTTTCAAACAAAAAATTTTCCCAAAGAGGTTACTCATGATTAAAATAAATTCACAAAGTTTAATACACGAAGTGTGGGGTCAGTACAATACCTATAAGAAAGTAATGCCTATGTATGTATGTACTAATGTTTGTCAAATAGAAAATTGGGTTGCTGGTGGGGTAACATGTTAAACAGTTGCTGACTTTGCTTGGTTGATTAATACCTAGTAACTTACCTAAAGTCCGTTTCATTGGTCGTGCAGGGGTTCCAGGAATTGTGGTATTTTCTGGTCCTTCCGAGCCAAACGTCAATTTCATGGGCCGCAGAGGGCTGTCGGTATTTCTTTCTACTCCTGAGCCTAAATTTCGTTTTAGTGATTGTACAGGAGTTTCTGTACTTGTATTTTCAGATAATCCTTCCAAGGATTGTATGATCTCTGAAATAGAAAATATAGTGTTGTGACAATATTTATTGTCTTTAAAAGTTATTAAATTTATAATTATTTAAAAATAAAAGGGTTCCCAATCAAATTAATTCACACAATTTAAATGAGTTTTCATCAATGTTAAACAATAATTGAGCTTTTGGGTACATACCATCTGGATTTCCATTACTTAAAAAAATTGAAGTCTATTTCAGTATCACTATCATGGTTGTTGCAATCTGGAGGCAATGAAACTGTAATAGAAAATTATAGTCAGTAATCTCATACGGCAAACCATCTAAAGACATAAACATAAAGACCATACAACTTACCAAGTGCATTTGGTACTTGATCGGAATCATAAATGCTCTCCATGCCATCAACTGACAGCAAAATCATTGATTTTACTTTCTCCTCACTGGGAGTCAGAGCAGGTGCCGTGGATGGGCCTCCTCCGATGCGGTATGTTTCAGCACGAATTAATGCAGACTTTTTTTTTTGTCTCCCTTTTTATGCCCTCATATTTCAGACGCAAGGTCTTAGCGTTACGATGCGTAACGCCACTAGCACAATTAAAAGCTGTCTCAATAGCTTTCCAGCATCGTTCTTTAACTTGCCAAGTAACTGCATCACTTTTTTTTTGTTTTCCAGCACGTGTTTGTTTTCGTCGACAAATCTTATTGATATTTCTACTTCTTCCTTGGTGAAGTTAGTGCTCCGTCCTCGTTTTTGCGACATTTTAAAATGAATAAGTAATAAGTTGTTTAAACACAAAATCAAGAATTCAATTACGACAATGTACTCTGCGATCTGCGATTTCTTTCGGCGAGACAAAGTTAATTTGACAGCTTTGACATTCATACGCTTCGTTATCCAAAAATAACGATCAACTTTGCACGTTTCTTATTTCATTTTTAATATTAAATATTTGTCTCAAATTTATAATAAGCTATATTTAATCATAATTTATAATTGTAAGTAAAATCTAGGTTATAAATGCTTTCATTTTACGTTAAAATACAATTTAGTTTCTTTATCATTTCACGCGTTTCGTAAGTTGGAACGTCAAAGTGAGAGTTGCCAGCTCTACTAATTAGTAAGTATCAAGTAACTAACCGACGCATAAAGTTAACGGTAACTTGGTTGTGGAACGCAACAAATGTTAACCAGATGTTTAACTGCCACATTAATTTGTTCGTTAGTTAACTATTTGGAACTTTACTCGGTCATTGTGAGACAGACCCTTGGACACGTCCAACCACGTTCCGACAAACAACGATAATGTAATAACAATGCAATCACACCACACTTGTTATCGCGCGATAAATGTTTGTAAACAATATTATATTACCTTTGAAGAAACTTCCTACTTATAAAAAATATTCGAGAACGTTCGTCGAGTGAAGTTGCTACCTACCTTTATTCCATAATATGACAAAGTTATTAGTTGGCAAATGGGTTGTTATATAATTTAATGTGGAGATTTGTTGATTAAAAGGACAATAGGTACCCACGTTACTTTGAGGTTACTTTTCTAGTTCGCGTACGACTAGAAAATTCTGGAATGTGCTGAATAATTAATGTGGTTTGCCGTTTCTAAATACCTAATTGGGATTGTACCTTAAGTACTTTGTTTGTTTTTTACTAATTATGAGCTGAGACTGTAAGTGCGTTAAATCGGCAAAGTATTCGGAAAATAAATGGGACAAATTAACGGTTTTTTTTTGCAATGTGGGTAATTTATTGGGGCTGATTAATAGCTGTGGGGTCTGTTATCCACAGGGGCAGGGGTTCTAAGCTTCGAAGGACCAGAAAATGTTATGTAGGTACATTCGACGTGAGCGGGAATAAAGTGGGAATTTGGACTTACGATTGGATGAGCTGATGTTGATGGATCTAGTTGAGCTGCTATCAAATCAAGCTGGTATCAAGGCTTCCGTAGAAGCGGCTGAGCCGATTGTGATGATTCACTTGCTTCTGTAGCACTGGCCAGTATAACACTATCACTTGGATGCACTCCGTGAGACACGCAATTCTCCCTTGGGTCAGAGGCGCGTGCGTTCGCTTTGACAGTTAACTCGGGACTCATGTCATGGCCGCCGTCCAGTGTGGCCATAACAAAAACTAAAACGTCGCGTTCGCGCGTACAACGACTAAAAACGAACTGAACGACACGCGAACGTGTGAACAGTGTTTGCGAAGCGCGCCAAGATCCTTTGATTTGTGCACGAAAAACAGACACCGTTCGGCTTGCCGGCCAACGTTGGCGCCAACTACCAACATACAGGCAATTAGGTCTCTACACGTTGGCCCAACGCGCTGGCCTAACGCGTTGGCCCAATGTGTACAACGGCCTTAATATATCAGGCAACCCATGTCGTGCAATTTTTTTTTAAGCATTTAATTATTGAAGTGGCATATAAATTCTGTAACTTATTTATCTCTAAATATTTACTGTATGCATCAACCAACTACAAGTATATATGGCTCACCATAAAGAAAAAATATGTCTGTTGCTACTACTTGCCAGGGCCTGTCCGGAATTTATTTATCAACGGTTTTTTCCTATTGTTATTCTGAAAACTTTTACATGCATCACAGTTTTGTACCACATCTTCAATTTCTTTTGACATATTTGGCCAAAATACAGTTTTCCTTGCTAAAGATTTACATTTTTCTATACCCAAATGTGCATAATAAATTTTTTCAAGCATTTTCGACCTTTTTGGTTTTAGGTATTATTAACTGTTCCCCTTTACATGTTAATACTCTATATTTACTTAACCCGTCTGGCAACAAACTCCTGCACCCAACACCATCACCACCAAAAACAACCTGAAACCCCGTGCAGGTAGTTCTCAGGAGCCCCGCACCTTTTCTAATATTTCATCTGGTGGAATAAAATCTGGCTTACCACCACCAGTCTGGAAAGTTCCAAAAATAATATAGCCACATAGATTGACCACACACTGAGTTGAGGCTTGGTTGTGAAGAAGACCTATCTAATAAAGATATCTTTAAATTGTTCATTCGTATTTTCTGGGTCCTTTTACGAGCCGCCTTCTTTAAATTATCCCATTTCAATTTAAGCTGTTGTTTGGTCGTCGGGATAGAACCACAGCGAGCATTGAAGGCCACCGTTAAAGAATCCCAGGCTTCTTCCTTAAGCTTGTTAGTGCCGGCATTGGTTTCCTTACTTGTTAAAAGGGGACGACTTTGTATATAGTCGATTAAACAGGCGATATCGTCCTGCGACATTGCCTTGCATTTCTGCAAATCAATATACGACACATTGAAAAATACGTAACAATATGTTATAAAAATAAAAACAAACAAATGAATCAATAAAACAAGTGGACTTACCGAGGTAGTATCCATTGTTTCATAATACAAAATAATCCATTTATTCAATTCAGGCATTAATTACATATCACACATCACAGAATAAACTAAAACTAAACTACAACTAAAATAATACATTCATAATTAATAACAACACAATTAATTTTTCTGTTCTGAGTTCCGAGTTTTGAAACGAAATCTGTCTGCGTAAACGACAGATGGTGTTGCATTACCCACTAAGAGGTCTGTCCGGTCACCGAAGGATCCATCATCAGCCAATTTATATTCCGGATTCGATAATCTGCGGTCAGGTCCTAAATATGGAAGGAACGCCTCTTGCAATCACGGGAACAATACTGACATTAATTGAAACGATTTCATCGTTTTGTGTCACCATCTGGATCTTGACTTTGGGACTTTTCACTTCTTGAGGTGTATTGGTTGGTACCGAATATAAATATAGTGAGATGACTATTCTATGGTTACCAGTTTGAATTTCCTTGCGAAAACCTTTGTGACCTCATGCTTCCTCCGTCAAACAGTAATCTTCCTTTATGACCGTCGCTATCTCCTTCAGTAGTTACGTCTATAACGGCTGTTTGCAATTATACCATTAGGTGGGTCGCACATCGTTTACGAGTCCTAGTCACAAAGGAACGGTAGGCCCGTTGTTCTCCTTCTCATCTTAAGATGTTTTTGCCGTGTTCATCTGCACTTCCTTTGTGTCTGTTTGTGTGTTTTCTGGAAGTAACTTCGGGCAAAGAAGCAAGTGATGGTATCTGTCTCCACAGTGCGTGCAAGGTTTCCTTTCTCTGCACACTCGCTTCTGATGCCCCCACCTCATACATCTAAAACAACGAGTCCCAAGCTTATCCATTTTCCTTCTCATTGTAGTGTATCTGTTACAATCTTGGGAGCTATGTTCTGCTCCACAAAAGTTGCATGACTTCTTGAACTTCCGTTTAAATGGTTTCGAACTTTGTAGTCGAAATGAAGAGATACTTAGGACAATGAGTGTCACTGACGTACGTAGCCAAGCAAATTAGCTTGTTGAAGTGGCAATATGGGAACATATATCATGGAGAACAGATAGGCTTTGGAGTCGAAAAGTTCTCGAGTAAAGACTGCGTAGTACTGACTCGGCAAGCACAGCATAGGACGTCCACCAACGTGATGGATGACCTGGTTAAATCCGCGGATACACGTTGGATGCAGACCGCTTCCAACCGAATCAACCAAAAGTCTATGGGGGAGGCCTATGTCCAGCAGTAGAATGATGATGATGAGTTGTTGATTATTAAAAACAATTAAGATGTTAAAATAAGGGCAATTGGCACTACATGAATATTAGACATGACTTTCGTCTTGTCCATGTTCATTCTCAGGCCAACTCGGTCGGAAACTCTGCTGAGGTCAGCAAGCATAGCACTGAGCAGTGGCGTAACTATACCGTTCGAGGCCCGTGGCAAATTCATCGGATGGGCCCCTCCCCCCAATTTAAAAAAAATGAACCAACAATAATAATATTTTTTTATTTTATAATACTTATTTATACACTTTTACTTGTAAGAGTACAATAATAAATCACTACGTTAAGTAGCTACATACAAACTTTATAATTATACTTAGGTACTTGATTTTCTAATAATTCACTTTAAAATAAAAATACCTAATTATAACCCTGGGTGTTTCAAAAGTAACGTGAATAGGCATCTTCTGGGTAAGCTCGCTCCATCGTAGACCACATCATAGCTTAGACATGATTGTGGTCAAGAGCAAGCCCATTTCAAATAAAAAAAAAAAAAAAAAGTACAGTCAGCATCTTATTGATATGGGCACATAGAGTAGTCAAAATGATTTGAACAACAAAAAAAGCAATTTGATATACGCAGTCCGAATAATCATATTGTTAAAAGCACACAAGTTGTTCAAAATATAAAATGTTAATTATTAAAATTCCTTCCTTCGGACTTTCTGTTCAGCAAAAGTGGTAATGATATCATCAAAGTTCAAATTTCGGGCCATAGAATTTTCGATGGATAGAATAGCTAAGTTGCTTAACCTGTCTTGTCCCATAGAATTTCTTAAATAAGTTTTTATCAATTTCAGTTTTGAAAACGATCGCTCGGCACTAGCCGTAGTCACAGGAATGGTGAGAAATAATAGAAATGCAGTGCACACTTCAGGAAAGCTTGAAGATATAAAATGATTTTTTATTATTAATAAGTCAGCAAGTTCTCTTATAGAAGATGATGTTTCTATTTCGTGTCTAAAAGAGGATCGAAAACTGAGAATTTCCTTGCAAAACGAGATGGATATATCTTCTTTATATAGATGGACAAATGCTAAAGCCTTCTCCAACAAATCAGTATCGTTCAAATTTTGTAAAGTGGCAGGTTGCAAGACACTGAAATTGGAAACAATTTCATTCATTCCAAGGAAACGCGATCTCAGTTGATTAATGATTATGTCTAATACACGATAGAATACGTTCACTTTAAACAAGCTTTCAGGATCTTGGAGACGTTCATCCTCACAAATTTCATCAAAATGACGTTTCACTTTTCTCTGACGAGTTTTAGGAAATTCAGGGTTTATAGACCATTTCGTTGCAATACTATTTGCCTCCATTTTTAAATCTTCAAATTCATTTCGATACTTTTCAAGTTGTTCTAGACATACTTGTAAACGCTTTGAAGCATTTGAAAGATCGATGGCTTTAGACTGAAGTGCTTTAGAAGCCGCGTCTATAGTTTGCAAGACTTTGCAATGGAAAACTAACAACATAATAAAATTGTAGTTTTCTATCTTCTTCTTCAGCAAGATAGCTTCATTTCTCTCATCTGTTTTGGAATTTAATAAAATAGTTTTTGTAAGCGCTTTTTGAACATCAACAAACCGAACTTTTAAAGCAAACATGGCATCGAAGCGTCCTGCCCATCTAGTTGGATTCATTGTTTTTAATGTTACTGAATTTGATGATACCCGGGTCTCTCCTTTATTGTCAGATATAAAACTAGATAATATATTCCATCGTTTAATACTATGGCCAAAAAATTTATAAATTTGTTGCACAGTTTCGAATAATGTTTGTATTTCTATGACCTCTTTTACTGCATCATTTACCACCAAATTTAAATTATGAGCAGCACAATGGACATAAACTGCATTTGGCTCTACATCTCTTATGAGTTTTTGAACTCCGCCATAAGTGCCTTTCATGGTATTAGCTCCGTCGTACCCTTGTCCACGGCACTTATTGAGAGAAATACTTTTGTCATTTATGGATTTTATTATCTGCTTGGACATTGCTAAGGCAGTTTGATCCTTAACCTCATGAAATCCTAAAAATGACTCTTTAATTACAAGAGTCTTTGGAGTTCCATTTTCATCTTTCTCGATTATACAGTAACGGTAAAGTTCACACAATTGATCTGTTTTGGAAATATCTTGAGTAGTATCAAATAAAATTGAATAAAATGGTGCGGTTACTATTTCATTTACCAGAGCATTTTCCACTTTTTGAACCAGAACAGCAATGAGCTCATTTTGTATTTTTGGACTTAAGTATTTAATCTGGCCCTTAGGTTTGCTTAGCAACTCTTGTAAAATAGGATCGTATTTGGCTAATAACTCAACAATACTCAAAAAATTTCCTTTTGGACCTGAATCGTGGGCATATACCAGTTCTCTATGGCCACGAAAGGCTAAATTACAAGTTGAAAGTGTTAGAGTAACATCAAGGAGTCTAGTGAGTACCTGGCGCCAAAAATTTTTTTCTCTCTTGATAATGGACTCTTGCTCTTCATCTAGTGTTCCATGTAATTGCCACTGTCGATGTACAAAGCATGAATGCAAATGTTCTTTCGATGTCTCATGTCTTTCTATGGCTTCCACAATATGTTTCCAATCATCATAGCCTTCCATCCAAATATTTTGTATATTTTTAGATGCCCTACTTGTGAATAACCAACATGGTTCACAATATGCTTTTTGCAGCAATAGGGAATAGCACAGCCACGTACGTTCTAACTTTACGCCAGATTTAGAAATACTGTAATAATATCTATCCAAGAAAGATCTTTTGTTACTATCCCTTAAAAAGGAGCCTTTTGGTTTACAGGGTCCGTTTTCGATCACAAACCGTTTTACTTGATCATTGAGTTCTTTGAAGTTACCTTTATCAGTAACGTACGGTAAAGATTTTAATTTTTCTATATTTAAAAATGATTCGTTTGAAGATTTGCTCGTACCGGGTTGTGGTTGCTCTGAATCTAAATATTCACTGTTATCGGGCTCTGCGATATTACCACTTATGACGACATCATTTTCTGCCCTTCTGACGCACTGTTCATTTGATTGTTCTTCTATACTATTCATTCTTAAAGTACTGACTTATTTTAGGTAACTTTTTGTTTTGTTCTTCAGACTCCTTCTTTCGCTTTCGTTTTTCGCTTCCACTCTGATACTTTCTAAAACAACACCGTAAAAAGTTTGTAATAATACTATAGTTTTTATAAAATGAAAAATCTGATTGCTAAGAAATGCCAAAAAAGCGACCGTACAAATGTATGTAACGAAAGTCCACCAGTTTGTTCAATGCTTAATTCAAGCGTGCAATTTTATAATTATTGAAAGAACGATGAACATAGGTAAATAGTTTTGGTAGTTACGAAATATCAAAATAGTGATTTGTGCTTTTATAGGTAGATTAAAAATTAAAATGATTGTTATCTTATAAATTATTTTAAATATTAGAATAAAATTCTTACCGCGTAGACATAGTCAACCTATTTTCCCAATTGACTTATTAAATATATTCTCACTTGCAACAAACACCCAATTCTTACAATAATAAACAGCTAACTGCTTGAGAGCTTGCGTAATAATAGAATAGTGGACTCTTTCTTATATACAAACTTGAATCGGGGATTCCCCGAGAGCGTCAAATTGTCGGGACGCGTAGGTAAGTATACTCAAAGCGCTGTTGACCGAAACTTACAGCGGGAATTCCCCGAACATCCGCAGTAATACCAACACGCGTGGCATCGGATACGTTCTAAAACTGGGTTACAACTTTTTTTTTACAAATCCTTTGAATTTTTAATACATTTTTGAACTTGCTTATGCAACTCAGTAGGTAAAAAAAAAATCAAAGACGAAACTTTTTTTACTAAACATGTATGATAAATAATAAATGCTGGGAGTTGGGGTTCTCCTCTGACCGGGGGCCCCTTCCAGCTGGGGGCCCGTGGCATTTTGCCGACTTGCCACCCTGTAGTTACGCCACTGGCACTGAGGTCCTCCATGGTCTCAGCCAACTACAATATCGTCGGCGAATCGAAGGTGAGTGAGGTACTCGCCATTAATGTTGATGCCTCGTCCTTTCCAGTCCAAAACCTTAAAAGCATCCTCCAATGCAGCGGTGAACAGTTTCGGAGAGATGACATCTCCTTGTCTGACTCCTCGCTGCAAAGGAATAGGCTAATCTCGTACAGGCTGACGTCCGGGATGTCTTCGGTATAGTGTAATTAATACCTAACTGATAAAAGAATCTTACTGGTTGGAGACCATAAATTGCAGAAGGAGAAATATGATATGACACTTGTACGACATAAAAATTTCTTTTTAAACCTGCTGGAAGGAAAAGTAGAAGGAAAACGAGGCAGAGGAAGACCAAGATTGACCTATTTTGACCAGGTGAAGGAGAAACTGGGTGTTGTCTCATATCAGGATGTCAAACAGCTGGCCGAAGACCGTGCAGAGAGGCGATTACTTCATCGACAATAACGTAGTTCTTATATTTAAGAAGAAGAAGAATTAAAAACTACATAGAATTAACACTTTCTCACAGTCACAACTTTGAGCGAGTTTAGTGTGATTTTGATTTTATATTAGTCTTGTAACTTTTAAATTTTTCACTATTTTTCAAATTATTCTTCATAGAATTGATGAGCTTAGCATAGTCTTAGCATATTACTAAAAAATATACACAATTTTACAATATTTACAAGTTTTAGAATCAATAAACCTAAAACCGGTAATTTACCGGTTAACCGGTACTGGCCTACTGTAGTCGGTAATTTACCGGTAATGAGATTTGGCGGGTAATTGCATTCCCTAGTAATGACTACTATCTCTATTATTGCCAGAGATATTAGAATTGAAGAAAGATCTTTCACACCAGATGTGGATGGACTTTCGGCAGAATTTCCGCAATATTGCTATGCCGTTCTGGTGCTCCGCCAATGCCAATGCCAATGCTGACTTCTAGTGAAATCAGTGTTGCCAACTTTATTTTCTACAGGATCGTACAACACACTAGGAAAAATCGTATTTTACCAAGTTTTGTAGAAAAAAAATTGTACGTATTAAAAAATTCAATAAAACAACAGCAAATTATTTTAACCCTTTACCGCATGGATTTTTTATTTCGTCTGATTTAAATATATGTCATAAAACACGATAAATTAAACACAAAAAAATGGTTATCTACAAAATAATAATAGGTATCTACAATCACTCGATTAAATAAAAATACAAATCGTTCCAAATTTGGAACATCATGCATCGGCGGTAACGCGGGGTTTGTTTATTTCCAAGGTCCAATTTGGAACAGTATGCAATGATAGCTATGAAAATGTAGGTAATGAAAAAAAAATGCATTTTCAGAAGATATTTATTTTACGTTACATTTTGACATTTTTAAATCATTTTAAATGAAACTGCTGGAAACAATTCCGGTATTTGTTTAGGTAACGGTGCTTTGGTAACGGTTGTTCGTTCTTCCTCGTCCGCGTCCGCGACCTCGGCCATGCCAGACATTCTTGTAGCAGTCTCTTGTTAGGTGTCCTGCTTTTTTGCAGGTATAACATGTAACGAATGTGTATCCTGACTGTTGTTGTTGTTTTCTTCCATTTTTTTTAGCTCTTCATCTAATAGTCTAGCTCTTACGAAATCTAGTTTTAACGTACTTTCTTGGAATCCTGTATTGCATTCGATGGCAGTAATTACATGGTCGTATTTCTCTTGTAGGCCTGTTAGTAGATAAGCGATTTTGTCTCTTTCTGTTAAGGAGTCTCCAGCACACTCCAATTCACTGGTTATACTGTCAAAATTTTCAAAATAGTTTTCTAATTTTTGCTCTGGAGATTGTTTTAGGTTTATTAACTTAACTTACGCCTCAAAAGTATGGTTGATATTACACTCTTCCTCTGGAATATTTATTTTAATGTGTCTATCATATTTCTTGCCTTGTCGCATTTTGTAATTATATTTAAATATTTGTCTGGGAGGCATTACACAATGATGTTTTTGGCCTTTGCATTTGCTTTCTTAATCTCTTCCGTATTTAATTTACTTACGTTTTTGTTCTTCTTCTATAATACCCCATAATCCTTTTTCTTCTAGAACGCACTTTACATGGTAAAGCCAATTATTAAAATTTTCGGCTTTTAGTTGTGGAAAATTCGACGATGCCTTTTTCTTTTATTTTCTTGACGTTTTTATTTTTCAGTTGACACTTCGACGACTTTTGTTTTACATCTTTATTTTTCTTATTTCAATTTTTCTACATATTATTTATATTTTATACTTTTACACATTTATTCTGTACTCTCTATATTGGTGTTATATCTTCTTTATTAATAGCCCATAACCTAATAAAGTTTAAATAAAATATAACACGTAATGTTAGACGATGTTTATTGTGCGGAAGCACACCTTGAAGTAGATCACAATGGATATGTCAATCATGACAATATTATTTTTCTTTACTGGACATAAACAACAAAACCTTAACAGACGCCCCCCTTTTTCGGGTGGTTGGTGTGAACACCTGGGATGACTCCCGCATCAGAACATCGGCGATGTACAATTTAAAATCCAGCAATGCACTGTGGTTCAGCTTGTATGGAGCAAGTGTCAAAAGTCGATATCATTTGTAATACGACGAAAAATTATAAAATACTTTTATGTTTCCATTCTTTATTATAAAATCTATTGTAATTTGGTAAAAATAAAAATTTTATTTTAAATAATGTAGGGAAAATTAAAAAATGAATGAATCAGTTATTTTACAATTTTACTAACACTTGTGTATGCGGTTTTGAGACGTAGTAGTTTGTATTATTAAATAAATTTTGAGTTGTGGCGGTGGCCAGGAATGTGCAGGATCGGGGACTTGTTCAGATTCCTGAGCTTTGTTTACCTTTGTTTCGGTTATTGACGCAATAATGATATCATAATTTTTAAGGAAAAATAATTTTACTCTTTAATATTTATTTCTGGGATTTCGGAAACGATAAAATAAAACAAAATGACATTTTTTATTAGTTAATTAATATTTTAATGCACTTTTAGAGAACTATTTTAAGACAAGGCTGTTTTGTTACTCTCATGTTAGACGATGAAAATTTTATTAAATAAATGTATTAATTCTTTGCAAAGTTTTAAATAAAACTTCACCTAAAGTCTCAGGGTCTATATTTGAAATCATTGTATTTTGAGAACTTAGTATTCTAGAAGCTGTGTGTTCAATAAACTTTGTAACTCTACTTCTGCAGACTTTTCAGTAATTTTTAGGTTTTTAGGGTAACACTGCTTTTTCGCATCTAAAACCTTTTTATACGAAGGCAAAAATGGAGATTTTTTGTTGTTAATAAACTCTTTAATTAAAAGGTATTGGTGTTTTGTTAATTTGGCTTCTGTTATTAAAGACAAAATTTCATCTGGGTTTACCTCACATTTATTTATATCACTTTGTTCACACGATGTCGATGAAGTATTTGTGATAGTACTAATGGCAGAATTATCAATTTTTGAGAGGTCCGCTATTCTTCTTCGCTGTGTTCACTTACTACAATCTTCAAAGTTTTTCTTTGGTTGACCGATACTGAATGTATTATGGTCTTGACCAGACAATCGTTTCGTACTTGTCGGCTCGGCCACATTCTTCGCTATGTCTATAGTTTCAATGACGCTCAACCATTCTAGGTGTGTACTGATTAGTAAATGCCGTGTTCTATATGTTTTTATCCAATATTCTGCCAGCTTTTTGGTTATGTATTGAATGCATGCGAAGCATGTCGATTTCAACGTTCTCAGCATCCGGCACTATTCTGACCACTGTCTCAAGTACACGTCGAGCTTTTTCTATATCTGTTTCTTTTACAAGATGCCATTGTTCAAATAGGAACATTCTTGAAAACTGTACCTGAAAAAAAAAAAGAACCTGAAACAAAGAGAATTGTTACAATTAGAAAGCGGTCAAAATTCGTAGCACCGCTACGATTGGCTTACAGGTCAAATTACTAAAACTTCCTGCAATTTCCTGCAAGTACTAATAATTGTCCTAGTAACTACAGTACTGGAAGCTAATTTCCTATGCAAAATTATTACGGGGTTAGCGGGGGAATATAGTTGAAACTCAAAGTTAAAACCACCCTCAAGGAAAAATTCTTGTTAATTTAGGCGTCTCGTAGCTCCCTTAAAAATTCAAATGTTTAATGTAGAAATAACAAAATCAATTTCAATAATAAGTATACATACCTTTGTCATTAATTTCCATTATGAATCACTAGGTTACAATGATCAAATTGTTGAAACTTCGTCAACAAACAACTTCCACTTACACTACAAAACTATTTACAGTTTTGGGTGTCAGCTGTACTAGTGACGATATAGCCGAGTACAAATCTCAGCCCAAGTATTGTTGATTATCTAGACTTATGACCTATGAGTGGGACCACAGTTCAATGGCATATACATCTGATCGTGTTTTTGTTTCTTCTGACGACGCCATGGTATTCAACTGTTGACACAAGTTAAATCAATCAGGTGGAAGAAAATGCGGTGGTACCATTTTTTGCTCCTTATCCGAATTCTGTAGAACCCCAACATTGAGTCCAACAAATCGACGCCACCCATGTATTTGTTGCAAATCTCAATTGCCTTAGGACGAGGGAAATCGATTCTCTATTTATCCTGTTTGGAATATCTTTTAACCGATGTCATAGGGTCTTTTCCAACATATGACGAACACAAGTTGACCAGCTTATTGTCTACCCACGAGGTGACACTGAGTTCTACTCCGTTTACGTCAGTGCACTTTTCTAAGCAGTAGCCTCGACCACGTTTCATTAATTCTTTTGTGCTCGGTAAACCAATGTCCTTTGCTCTGTTGAGTTGGATTGTACCTAATGGCAAAATCCCTACGCTATGTAAATGTGCCATCAGTGGTAAACTTGTAATGTTTATAATCCGGGGTGGGAAATGAAACACCCGGATGAGGTATGTACAGGCTTTATTATGCCAACCAACATCTAAAGCTTAAGGACTTAGTCTAGTATAGGTTGATACACTGGTCTTATGCTTATCAACTAGTAGCAGGGTCTTAAAATATACCTAACGCTTGATCGATAACGACTTGGTGACTGTGTTCTGGTGTGAAAAGAATGGAGATCGTCGGGTAAAACGGGGTCAAAGGGAGATAACTCAGCTGCCTGGATCCGGGCCGGAGCGGAGCTGCGTCAGGAGCACGCGACCGATGCCCTGGTGGGCCTCGCGGGGTCTCTAGCCGGTACCAGACACCTCCTAAGAGAATAGGACATATTATTCACTGCGAAGGCCCTGCTGGGAAAAGGGGATGACTAGTGTGGTTCCCGTATAGAGGAAAGGGGCCCAGAGGCCAGAGGGGCCCTTCAAGACAGCTAGACGTTTTACAAGGCCAAAAGGTTAGGGTACTTCTATAGTTAAATTTGCCGAATGTCTTTAACTCGAATAGGAATAGCTCATACCTGTCGGAAGAGATCGCCGAGCTTCGGTCAACGGTGGACGAATTGCCAACTCCGGAGATCTGGGACGCGACCGCGGTTTCCACACGCTGAAAACCGAAATAAAAGATTACTTTACGGACTTTCATTACGCCGACGGCCTTCCAGGCTCGGTTAAGAATATGAAGCACTCACCGGAGGCTCGTAAACGCAAAACCAGTAAAATCCCTTCGCCGATGGGCGGGCCGCAGTCAATCGCCACGTGTCCGAGGTACGGATTTTGTCACTGTAATACGCTGGACAGCTGAAAACGAATACCAACGTTAATCACGGCACTATCATGGCTATTTCAACTCGGAATCCCACCACGGGAAGACACTCGCCAAATAAATTCGATCGAGAAATACTCGCATATAAAATGGCGTCTACGCCTTAGTACCAGAGAAAGAATCTGATTCTTTTTTTTTTTCAACTGTGACCAACGACAAGCCATCGCATGACAGCTCCCGACAGACGGGTAAAACTACCCATGCGCGACCTGCCATTTGACCGGGCTACGCTTCCGAAAACAACGCAACGAGTCAACAAATATCCTGAAACAATCTGGAGATGTCCGGGAACAGTAGGAAAATTATAACACTAATTTAGCCGAAGAATATTCAACGAAACAGCCGAGGTAAGTCTACGATCCTGGGAAACCAAAAATCCACCGCGGGCAACACCGCGCCATGACACCATCACAGACTAAGCGCAGGTGCGACCTGGATGCATGTAAAACGACACGGAGCAAGCACAGACAATCTCAGCCGCATTCTGCACTAATACCGATGACTTACCAGGTTCGCCAACCAAACAGGAGGCGATTTTGACGTTTAGGAAATGACATGGCGGTTGGTGACCTCCCTGCATTCGTTTGACAAGTGAATGACAGCTGTTTAGTTACGCAAATAATGTTTTCCAAAATAGACCCAGAATTAAATGTGAAAATAAGCTTATTAACAGCTCCCAATGAAGAATGCTCCTCCTAGGTGTACAAGAACTTCAAAAGTGTTGTTTGCAGTGGTGATATACACTGGACAAAGCCAAAGAAACGTTGAGGAAATGAGTCTGATAGTAAGTATTAAATAATAACCATTACACACCCCCTCAACCAGGAGAATTTTACTACGGAAGCAAGCTGATGGAGTAAAATTCAAGCTCGCCCCCGAGCTGAAACTTGGCGCAGCCAACACAATACAGCAGCTGCAGGATAGAAATGGCAGTGTAAAGGCTGTTGAAGGCGTCGACCGGACCGTGTCCACCGGTACAGGGGACCAGGACCCGCCGCGGGTAAACTCGGGTGAAGCCGTAACCGATGCAGTCTGAAACCGTTCAAATAATAAACGACGTACAGTACTAAGACATTAACTATTGGACCCAGACAATAGGAAGGCTGCCAAAACAAATTATGGATCTAAGAATTCCCAATGATCACTGAGGCTTACCACACCGTAGCCAATGAGAGCCATGGAACCCTGTACCTGATCTCCAGCAAAGGCAAAAAGTATCGTGTTGCGTATGCCGAAGTACAAATTTCGATTTAAAGCACAAGCTGGGATAACCGCCCGAATCACTAAGGGATCGTCGTAGGTATTGTGAGCCACTATCCGCTCGGTACGAAAACGTTCAGGCTCGCTTGGATGGGACGAACAGCGTCGGTGTTAGGCTTATTTAAACTTCCGACGGAATGAAAAAAAGAAATCCACGAAGAGATCCAGAAAAGAGATCCAAACTTATAAATGTGAGGGTACCGTTCGGATGTACTGATGCGGGTATTAACACAATTTGGAAGAGACCCAAGAAAGGATCCAAAAGGTTCCCAGCTACCCCGGGGAGAAAAATGAAATTTTACTGCACGAGGAGAAATGACTTAAGACTCGCCAATGTCACGGGGAAGCCGAGAGGATAATTGACTATATGTGGAAGGAGTGTTGGTGCCCGGGGTCAACGTAATAAATGATAAGTGGAGAATTGGTTCAAGAGGGTATACGGATGACCCAAGTCTCCGCCTACTACAAGTAGAAGGATACTTGAATGAGAACTGGTTTGTCCTTGCTCCGCAGGGACAAAGCAAGGGAATAATATACATTATGGGAGGGTCGTCTTCGCCTGTTTTAGGGGAAGACGTGTTAAATCATGAGTTGGGGGTTAGGCGTCCTAACGTGCAACGGCGTTTCTAACCTCCTGCTCACTACAGCTTAGAACTAAGGTCCTTGCTCCTTAGAAAGGAAACGAGGGAAATAATATTGTGGAAAGGTCGTCCCCACCTGTTTCGGGGAAGACGGGTTGAATCATGAGTTGAAGATTAGGCGATCTCACATGCGACGGCGTACCTAACCTTCTTTCCACCAAAACCTAAAGTTAAGGGATAAAACGTACGCTTGACTCATACCATCGCAAACACATAGGGTTAAAAGTATGACGAGGATTCCCGGCCCAGAATCACAGGTCCTGCCGTACCTTGGCATCGACTGAATCCGCGTGGCCGACGCTGGAGACAGTCGCATCGAGGCCTACGGTACTGCAGTACTAGGTGCAAGGGTTGATTACAGGGTTAGTTATATTACTGTAGTGGGTTTTATGGTAATGGTACTGGGTTGTACCCGTTATAACGGTTTGGGCAGGGTCAGGTAGGATGACGCTCATGAACGTTAAGTGGCGTTGGTGGGAGGTGGTTTGCAATCTTTAACATGCCACTTCCCCAACGGTTTTCCATTCATGTCCTCCAATTCGTAAACAAGGCGAGATATCTTACGAATTACTCGACACTTTTCGTACTTCGGTGCTAACTTCGCTGCGAAATATTTGTCTGCCTTACTTTGTTTAAAGGTCCGCTTCCACACTTCGTCACCCACATTAAACTCTACGTCACGACGCTTTTTGTTATAGTGCTTGATGTTTCGATCGTGGGCCTTTTGTAAAGAGTCTTTCACCGTGGAGAAGATATCCCTGAGTACGACGATCTTGTCAGCGTAATCGCGTCTCGAGGAGAAGATGATCTCCTCCACGGTTTCAGGCTCATTATAGATCGTCCCATCTGGCACTGCTTCGCGTCCGTGCACTAATAGGAACGGAGTAAAGGACGTGGATTCGTTCACGGAAGTGTTCAGTGCGAACTGTATTTTGGAGATATTGACGTCCCACGTTCTGTGGTCCGCTTCGACGAAACTGGCCACTGCTGTGACCAGGGTCTTGTTGTAACGTTCCACATCGTTAACTTGTGGGCAGTATACTGGGGTATAATGAAGCTGGGGTATGTTGTAGGTAGCGAATAACTGATGAACGTCTCCACCCGTAAAATAAGATGCATTATCTGCTATGATGGTTTGAGGGATACCGTGAACCATAAAGACATGGTTTTCTAACCGTTGGGAGATTACTTTACCCGTGGCTCGCCGCATTGGAAATAACAAACAGTATTTGCTAAAGCAACATAGAACTACCAAGAGATAGGTGTTAAGTTGTCTTGAAGGGGGAAGTGGGCCGACCAAATCCAAGCTAAGGCACTGAAAGGGGCGAGAGCACTCCTTAGCGCTACCCATAAAACCGGGTGTAGGTTGCTGGCTATGTTTGTAAGCGGAACACACGGAGCAGTTAGCAACGTAACGAATTACATCTGGGTACATGCCGGGCCAGTAATAACGTAATTTTAGTCGTTTGTACGTTTTCGCGGTACCCAAATGGGCAGCGGTAGGGACTGAATGGTTAGCGTTTAAAATCTCCTCACGAAAGTCGGCCGGTATGACCTCCTTCCATTCGAAGTCTTTTCTTAGGGAGTTATTGCTCCGGGTGTAGCGGTAGAGACGACCATCGCTTATCTGGTAGTTAGGGCATGAAGCGGGGTTGTCCTCGCAACGCTTACGAACTTTAAGATACCAAGAATCAAGTATATAGTTTGTATTTATGAGACAGACTGGTACTGTGTAATCAGTATGTGCAAGTGGCACGGACCTTGACAGAGCATCCGGTAATATATTATCTGAGCCCCGACGGTGCTCAATAGTGAAGTTGTATGGGGAGAGACGGCAGCCCCAACGCTCTAAACGTCCGGTAGGGTTTTTTAAATTTAGGAACCATTTTAAGCTAGAATGGTCAGTGATAATTTTAAATTGTTTGTCGCCTTCGAGGTAAGGTCTGAAATGTTCCACGACTTTTACGACAGCTAAGGCCTCCCGTTCGGTGGCTGAATAATTCCGCTCTGGTGGTGATAACGAGTGACTAAAGTATGCTAGGGGGTGTTCCTCGCCCTCGAACTCCTGGGTCAGGGTACCTCCAATACCGAAGTCGGACGCGTCACAGTGGACCGTGAACGGCTTGGTGAAGTCCGGGCATGCTAGGACTGGTGCAGTAGTCATGGCTGTTTTTAATTCGCAGAAGGCGGTATCAGCCACTGAAGACCAACGGAAAGGTGGTGCTCCCTTTTTAGTTGAAGTCAGTTTATTCAAAGGTCCTGCTATGTTACTGAAATTCCTAATAAAACGCCTGTAGTAAGATGCGGTGCCCAGGAAACGCTTGACGTCTTTACGGCACGTTGGAATTGGAAAATCAACGATGGCTTTGACCTTGTCTGGGTCGGTTCGTAGTCCGAACTCGTCTACGACGAAACCCAGGTACTTCAGTTCCTTTCTAAAGAATTTACATTTGGAAAGATTAATTGTAAGGTTAGCAAAACGAAGGCGATCTAGAACCGTGCGGAGTAGGGTAAGATGCTCGGTAAAGGTCTCAGAAACCACAATTATATCGTCTAGGTATATAAATATACGACCGCCGTATTCTGGTCCAAAGAGTACGTCCATAAGTCGTTGTTGAGTCGCCGGCGCTGAGGTCAGGCCGAAGCACATGACCTTAAACTGAAATAGACCGCGGGAAGGTACGGTAAATGCGGTTTTCTCTTTAGACTCCGGCGAATCAAGGGGTATTTGCCAAAAGGCGGATTTCAAATCAAGAGAGGATAAAAACTTGGCGTTACCCAGTTGGTTTAATATTTGATTTATATAAGGTAGGGGGTAGGCATCGTGTTTGGATATTTCATTTAGCTTTCTACTGTCGAGGCAAAACCGAAGAGTACCATCGGCCTTAGGGGCCATGATGACTGGATTATTCCAAGGACGAGCTAGGCTCTACAACATCTTGGTCCAGCATTTCATCCAGCTGCTTGTTCAACTCAGTCAATTTTGACGGGGACAACATGTAGTACCGCTGTTTAATCGGTTTTGCGTCACCGGTGTCGATGGTATGAGTCAGCAAGTGTGTACGCCCTAAGCCCTTTAACTCTGAAGAAATGGACTCGAACTCCTTCAGCAAATCGTTAGCCTGAGTCTGTTGTTCCAAGGTTACAGACTCCAATCCCTGTATAAATCTAACCTCCGAGATAATAGTGGAAATGTGCTCCTCATCAGAAAAGGAACAACCGTTACGTAACAAACTAAGTACATCTGGAGCTATGTTAAGAGTCCGCAGCAAGCTTGATTCTCCATACAAATCGTAGTTACGTCCTTATTTTAAAATAACAAGTAGCATCATCATGATTTTTTGTAAATACAATGAGATAAGGCATATCTAGGCCTGAAATTAGTTTATGACTCTTGAAATGGTATTACAAAGAAAATAGAACGAGTACAAGTTTTGCATTTTAAGAGCCAAAAACCCTGTGCAGTTCGGTTAAATACTACGGCCAAAATATAGTTCAGATTGAAGTCAAAACCTATTTCCGGCATCGACTAAACTATGTAGTTTCATAAGAAAAAGCATTTTTCCGAAATGATTTTGTGGTTTTCAAATGAGAACGAAACTACGAAAATCAGTAAAAAAACTATACATTTTTTATGCGAATCTGCAGCGAATCACTCTAGCGCGGGGGAACGGTACGGGGGAGGGCGGTACGCGCCGCCCTTTGTCCTTGGTTTACGCTGGCCCTGCGTGTGCGTGCGTCGCTCGTTAGTAGTGACTCGTCAGCTGTGCGCGAGAGTTACGTAATATTATTTTGGTGAATTCTCTTCGTATCATAAACGCGATCTAACTACTTACGACTTGGACTGATAACGGATTTGATATTTCTTGGTGATACTGGTGGTGTGTGTGCACATACTGTTCGACGACCTTGGCTTTCTTATATGGACTTTGCATTTTTATGTTACAAAAATGGATAAACAGGGTAAGTACCTACCTAGATGCATTTTAGTCAATATTACCAAGTACTTATAAAAAATGGGTCCATATATCGGCTCGCATACTGACAAACGATGATTTGGACAAAAAATAATTATGGTTTTACTAGAAAAGAGAAAAGAGTACCTATGCGAACTATGGCGCTCCCATAAAAAATAATTATTAATGTTCTTGTTTCCAGAAGTGAAAAGATCATCGAAGACAAGATTATGGTTATCGGCTCGTAGGAAAAAAAAAGGACCGGCTCGTCATAAAAAAGAAAACATTAATCCTAATAGGTAAGTTATAACTAGGACAGTAGCGTAAGATTTTTCTTCCTTGTCCTCTATTACAAGCTTTTATTTAGTTTCACCTGTCCCGATATTTGTCTGTAATCAAATCTTGCATTCGACCAACTTCTAGCAGTCGGATTGACTTGAAATTTTGCATAATTATGTAAATTGCGTGACAATACAATAATCTGGTAGCTGACATCCTGGTAGTCCGGCCAGAATCGTCTCCGAAGGACGGAACTCTTCAACTGTTACAATGTTATCGACTTGTTTTTGGTATAGGTACAAAATAAATGTAGTTTGGGTAACAATGCTAGTAAAGTCGACAAAAAGTACAGTCAGCAAAAAAGCTTGTATTAAAAATGAATTTTCGTACTCGTACCTTTATTTATTATTTTTGTACGACGTAGGTACACCACACAAACTTGTTATTTCACTTATACAGGTCATAGCACTGTAATAGCACATTGTGTATTAGGGCGGTAAGTAAGGTATTACGAACGAAGTATTACCTCTGGTAGTCTCTGTTATTACTTTGACTAATGGCGACTGACGTCATTTCACCATGTATGTATTTTTCACATGTGCAGTACGCTTGGCACCGGAGAGCATGCCAGTGAGCAGTCTGATAGTGATAACAATACCGATCCTCCACCTCAACCTCTAAATTTAAGCAGGTTAGTGTTTTTATTATTATTTTTACTAGTTTACAATCTTTTATTTAACTTGCAATGTATGTACCTATGTACTCGTATGTATGTATGTGAGGCTCAAATCCTGCGAGTTGAATTTGACTCAGTTTCAGTGGTCGAATTGACTTGAAATTTGGTATACTTATGTGAATTGCGTGACAATACAATAATCTGGTAGCTGACATCCTGGTAGTCCGGCCAGGATCGTCTCCGCAGGACGGAATTCTTCAACGGTTAATGGCATCGACTTGAAATTTCGTATGATGTAGTTTAATAGGTAACAATGCTAGTAAAGTCGACAAAAAGTACAGTCAGCAAAAAAAAAAGCTTGAACAGATTTTTTTTTTTACCAAAAACTTATTTCACAGCTACTTACGTTTTTCACTTGTAGTTTTATTTTCGCTCTTGACTGCAACTGCACTGAGACTAGTACCTACTCGTACCTATATTGACACGGCTATTAAAGATGATTTCAGTTTATTATCTTGATCGATGTACACCGCACTTCTGTTATTTCACTTATACAGGTCATAGCACTATAATATCCCATTGTTCATTAAGGGCGATAAGTAAGGTATTACGAACGAAGTATTACCTCTGGTAGTCTCTGTTATTACTTTGACTAATGGCGACTGACGTCATTTCACTATGTATGTATTTTTTACATGTGCAGTACGCTTGGCACCGGAGAGCATGCCAGTGAGCAGTCTGATAGTGATAACAATACCGATCCTCCGCCTCAATTTCAAAATTTTAGCAGGTTGGTGTTTTTATTATTATTTTTACAAGCTTTTACCTTGCAATAGTTGCAATGTATGTACCTATGAATGTATGTGCAGGTAAAATCTTGCGAGTTGAATTTGACCCACTTCTTCCACATTTGGTACGGAAAAGTAGTTTGGATGAAAATGCAAGTACAGTCAGCAAAAAGCTTGTATTAAAAATGTAGTCGCGCGCACAATATGGCACCGAAAATCGAAACGTATTTTTTGCATAGCGTCACCGGCGTTAGAAGTTTTCTGTAGTAGTGTACGCCTCATAATGCAGTATCAAATATTTTTATTTCACCGTATACTCTGATTTAACCTTGCATGGTATAAATATAACGTAACTTTTTTTTTCCTTTCAGAAATTTGAGTCCGAGTACTCCGTCCTCGACACCATCATTACAAATTGAACTTGATCATGATAGCAATGAGGAAGTCGTACGTAAAATGACAGGTCGACGAATTTTCAATGTTCAATATTTATTTGAACAAATGAAGGCTGTGGATCATAGTCCATTTAATTGCAGCTTTAAAGATATGGATTTTGTGAAGGAGTCGAGAATCGGATTCCAGTCAACTTTTCTTTTCAAATGCAAAATGTGTGGCAAAAAAGAAGCATTTAATAATGAAAAACTAGAGTCTAAAATTAATAAAAATGTTGTTCAAGCAGTCGTATGTTCGGGTAGTGGCTTTTCCCAATTAGATGAGCTTTGCGCTCATTTAGATATGCCATGTATAGCGGAGAAAACATTTGGGAAAGAGAATTTGTTGCTTGGGGATGTTTTAAAAGATATCTCTTTGAAGAGCATGTTTGAGGCAGGACTCGAAGAAAAACAAATGGCAATTGAAAAAGGAAACGTAGACGCTGATGGCGTTCCCTACATCACAGTAGTAGCGGACGCATCGTGGGGAAAAAGATCATATCGTACCAGCAATTATAATTCATTATCCGGGGTAGCGTGCATTATTGGGTATGAAACTAAAAAGGTTCTCTTTTTAGGAATACGGAATTCTTATTGCTCTGTATGCGCTGTTGCAAGTAATAAAAAGATTGAGGTCAAGAAACATAAATGTTTTAAAAACTGGTCTGGTAGCTCCACAGCAATGGAAGCCGACGGTGTAGTAGAAGGTTTTAAATGCAGCATAAATATGCATGGCTTGAAATACACCAAACTTATTGGTGATGGCGATAGCAGTGTCATGAGTGCTTTAAACGAAGCATTGCCATATGGCCACTCCACTGCTATACACAAAATAGAATGCAGTAATCATTTATTACGAAATTATTGCACTAAATTGAGAAATTTGACAAAAAAAACTGAAAATAAACAAGGACCTGTCCCTATTATCATGAGGAAATGCCTAAATGATAACATATTGCGACTACGAAAGGCAATTAAAGGAGCAATAGACTTTTCTTCGAAAATGGAAGGGAAAACTTTTACTGAGAAAGTAAATGAATTAAAAAAAGACCTACGAAACGGGCCTTGCCACGTTTTTGGTGAGCATGCCAACTGCAAAACATATTTTTGTAATGGCCCGAAACCAGGCGAAGAAAACTTCATAGGCCAAATGAAAGATTGTGGCTTGTGGTATGACATATACACCGCTATAAGTCCTATTTTAAACAATGCCGAAAGTCTCCTTATGGGGCAAACAAACAATATTGTTGAGCAGTTTAATGCACTAATCGCAAAATTTATAGGAGGCAAACGAATAAATTACTCCCTTCGTGGATCTTATGAGTCCCGTTGCTACGCAGCTGCTACAAAAAGAAACACCGGGAGTCTTGTAGCAACCATGAGTAAAGTATTAACAAAAAATGAAGAACTGGGGACTTACACGCAGAAGTATGAGAAGAGGCAGGCAGAAAAGGCGAAAAGAAAATCAAGCCAAGACAAAAAATCAAAACGAAGAAAACGTATCGCAGGACCCGATGAACATTACGGTGATATCGAAAAAGAACCAGATATGGAAGTTGAGCACTACGAAAAAAGAAAACAAGCACTCTTAGCAGACTTTTCAAAAAGTAAAATAGAACTTGAAAATATCCAAAAAGATACCGTTGGGCAGGCAACGAACCCTGAATGGATCAAACAACGAAAAATACGCCTTACTGCGTCAGTGTTTGGTCAAATATGTAAGAGAAGAGCTGCCACGTCGTGTAAAAATATTATAAAAACACTCTTATATAGCAATTTTAAAGGTAGCGATGCTACTAGATACGGCAATGAGAATGAGCCCATCGCTTTAAAAGAGACTGAAGCTGCACTAGGAGTGCAAGTATCACCTTGTGGGTTATACATCCTCGAGGAACACCAGTATTTAGGCGCGAGTCCCGACGGAGTCATAGACGAAGAAACAATTGTGGAGATCAAATGCCCAGCTTCGGCGGCAAATATGACGCCAACAGAAGCTATTTTAAAGAAAAAAATTACTTTCTGTGTGTTGGACGAAAGTGATCCTCAGAAAATAAAACTGAAGCAAAATCACAACTACTTTTATCAAGTACAAGGTCAGTTAAATATTACAAAAAAAAGATACTGTATCTTCGTGGTGTGGACTCCAAAAGGCATATTATTCGAAAAAATCGAAAAGGATACAGGATTCTGGGAGAGCATATTAAATAAATTGAGAAAATTTTACATGGAATGCATACTACCTGAAATTATAGATCCGCGTCTACCTAGAAAGTTACCGATACGAGAGAGTTCTTAAAAATAAGCGAATTTTCATACTTGTATGTATTAAAAAATAAAACACAATATTGTATGACTTTTTTTATTTTATTCAATACACCCAATCTTCAATGTGTCCAATCAAGTTGATGTTGTAGTCTATAGATATTATACTTTTCACTTCTCATGCTCGTAAAGTTCGTTTTTATGCTGAGATTAAGCGACATAAAATGACTTTTTATGCTCTAGTGCATAAAATAAAATCTTTGTCTAAGACCAAGCTAATCAGGTGTCAACCAGCCACAAACAGAAAGTTTTTAACTTTTTTATTTATTTATATAAAACTAAAAATTAACCAAATCAATCAAAATAAATCAATAAAATAAAAAAATAGAATTATGTATATAGTAATTCATGAAAAATAAAAGAAACATAGTAAGTGAACCATTGTTTCCACTGTTGCTATTTCCTCGAATTAATCGAAGTAAAAAGCAGTGTAAAACTCGAGCATTAAACCCATTTTTCCCTCGACGTGTCTATCCACCCTCGCCGTACCGGAACGAACGTCTTAAAATCGTAAACGTCGTAAAATGGCTCGTTTTATGCTCTTGTTGTACAATCGACTATTTCACTTCTCATGCTCGTAAAGTGCGTGTTCATGCTGCATCTAGGCAACATACAATAACTTTTTATGCTCTAGTGCATAAAGTAGAATCTTCGTCTAAGGTCAAGGCAATCAAGGTGTGAAACCACAAACAAAAGAGTTTCTACATATTTTTTTATTTTTTTACACCTAAAAATCAATCAAATCGATGAAAATAAATCAATAAAACTAATATAGTAAAGCATGAAAAATAAAAGGTACAAAATAAGTGAACATTTATTTTTACTATTGCTATTTCATTTCTTCGCAAGCGAAGTGAAAAGCAGAGTGTAAAACTCTAGCATTGAGCCCATTTTCCCCTCGACGTTTCTATCCACCCTCGCCGTGGCTCGGGTGGCTATATGAACGTCTCGGGTAAAAT
Source organism: Choristoneura rosaceana (assembly GCA_037349165.1). NCBI lineage: Eukaryota > Metazoa > Arthropoda > Insecta > Lepidoptera > Tortricidae > Choristoneura > Choristoneura rosaceana. The sequence goes on along the minus strand of JAZBNJ010000012.1, from coordinate 2,782,859 downwards.
TGCTCGTTTTATGCTTTTGTTGTACAATATACTATTTCATCACACTTGCTCGTAAACAGTGTCGTAAGCTGCAGGCTAACTTGGTTGCAGTCCTTAATAAAACCTAAGGGCCTTTTTTTGGCGTTATGAGTTGTTGCGCGTACTAATACTGCTGCGCGCGCAGGTTCTGCACGACTAGCAGGAGGACCTCGTGCACGCATGTCAGGCACATGCTGCGGGAGGCGGAGGGCGGCTGGTAGCTGGCGCTGCCAAGAACTGCACCAGCGGTATCGGCAATTTTTGTAACAATAATATTTTTCTTTTACACATATACAATTTTACTCGCAAATGTGATGAAAACATTGTAAGTCGCACGGGCGGTACTATAATTATGAACATCGACCTAGTCCTCAGTCTTTGACTTTGAGCTTCTAATACTCTCGTTCGTAATTTCTTATTAACCGCCCTTAAGACATAATGTACTATTACGCCACACCTGGCCATAATGTGAGTTTTACCGCCCGCTATGCGTATGGTAAAACCCACTTTCTGGCAAGGTGAAGACGTAAAATTGTGTACTCACCATGGGCAGTAAAAAAGTTTTACAGCGTAATGTGTAGTGTAATGTACATTTACGTTTTTGGAACGCCAAATAATATCCTAGCCGGTAGCTGCCCTCCCGCGCTGTATATATTATAATCTTGGTCTGGAGATGTTCTACTGTTATATTCTACTTAGATACTGCAATAATTTCACCATTGTATGAAGATATTTTACTGCAATATTGTTACTGTGACATGTCTCTAGCTCCGCCTTCCCGCTAGCGCGCTCTTGCTTTCTTTCTAGCGCCCTGTCTTACTCTAGGTGAAACAACAACATTTTAAAGCGTTAGCGCGTGATCTCAACGCGGAGTTGAGCGCTACTTGCTGCGGACTCGTAAGGCACGTTAATGTATTAGGTACCTTAGTCAGCAAACTTCGAATCGGCTTTGACACGGTTAAAAATTGCACTGACGTTGTGGCTTATTTAGATCATAACACTTTACTTAAATTAACTGATTTTATACTATTGTAATTTTTACCTTTTTATTATTTTCACTTTACTTAATGTCTGTATAATTTCATAATATCTATTTGCACTGTTAAGCTTAGAATACTTAAATTATTTTTAATTTAATTTTATGCTAGCGCTTTAAGCCTGCGATACAGAGTTTTCTAGTAACTCTAGTGCAGGACAACGTGTTACATAGAATTTTGTAAAACATTGTATTTATTGTTATTTTGTACTGCAAATTATTCAATAAATTATCTTATCTTATCTTATTTTAGATTGGTTTTGATACCTAGGTATTTAACTAAATGTAAACAAACTTCAGCTGCCAGATTTGGTACATACAAGGATTTTAAAAATTTTACTTATCTATCAGTGTAATACAAACTAGACTAGTGTATTTCAATACAGAAATGTAAATGTTTGGATAATTTAATGGGGGAATTTCAATATTTAAGATATTGACGTTGTTTTGTTTACATTTAGTTAAATACCTATCCAAACCAAGTATATGTCTGTGCTGTAAAGTTCGTGGTGGTGGTTTTGGTTCCTAGTTGAAATTGGCATAACGTTATTTCGCATAATTATTAATCCGCATAGCGTTACTTTGCACAAGTATTAAAAACTTTAACTATAAAATAATAATCTATATATATAAAAGGCAAACCTGACTCACTGGGTTATATATCAACGCACAGCCCAAACCGCTGGGCCTAGAAACTTGAAATTTGGTACAGAGGTTCCTTTTATGATGCAAGTGAGCACTAAGAAAGGATTTTTAGAAATTCATCCCCTAAGGGGGTGAAATGGGGGGGTGAAGCTTATATGCAATTTTGTGATTTTTGGACTTAGAAGTATGAAAATAGGTGTATAAGTTCTTGATTACAATTAAAAATGATCTGTCTAGGTGAAATGGATAAAATACCCCCCTAAAGGGGTAAAATGGGGGGGTAAAGTTTGTATGGAAATTTTCTCATTTCTAGACTTAGAAGTATGAAAATAGGTATATAAGTTCTCGATTACAATTAAAAATTATCTGTGTAAGCGAAATGGATAAAATTCCCCCTTAAAAGTGTAACATGGGGGGGTAAAGTTTGTATACAAATTTTCTCATTTCTGGAATTAGATCTATGAAAATAGGTATATAGGTTCTCGATTACAATCAAAAATTATCTGAGCATATGAAATGGATAAAATTCCCCCCTAATGGGGTAAAATGGGGGGGGGTAAAGTTTGTATGGAAATTTTCCCATTTCTGGACTTAGAACTATGAAAATAGGTGTATAAGTTCTCGATTACAATTAAAAACTATCTGTCCAGGTGAAATGGATAAAATTCCCCCCCTAAAGGGATAAAATGGAGGGTAAAGATTATATGGAAATTTTCTTATTTCTGGACTTAGAAGTATGAAAATAGGTATACAAGTTCTCGATTATAATTTAAAATTATCTGTGTAGGTGAAACAGATAAAATTATCCCCTAAAGGGGTAAAATGGGGGTGAAGTTTGTATTGAAATTTTCTGATTTCTGGGCTTAGCAGTATGAAAATTGCTATTAAGTATACATATACCTATCGGTATTAAGGGTCCTGATAACAAATAAAAATTATCTCCGTAGGCAAAGATAAAGAAAGAAGAAGTAGCTTTCCGGTTATTAGGGGGGAGTTTTTATGAGACTTCCTTATTTGTACACAAAAAATATGGCTGGTCACCATTTAAAATGATCCGTATGGTGTTGACGACTTCAATAAGGGAGAGGGTTTTCATACAATATGGAGGTTAATTAAGGCCGTTCCCTGAGCCAAATACGCAAAACTAGCCCAAGAATAATGCTACTTTTCTACGAAACGTTGATATTTGTAGACTTGGGAAAAATATATATCATTCTTGATTATATTATCTTGTCAAAGACAGCTTTCGATACACGATTCATCACACTTCGCTCGATACAATTAATTCCCAAAGTAACCTCCAACGCGAATTTTTAAAAGAACTTTACTTGTTTTTTTACTACGTGACACTATGAAACAAAAAATAGAGAAAAATCTATCATAACTTAAATAGTCCTTTGACAGCTTCCGAATTTCAATAATTTGAGGCAATATTTTTAAATTAAATAAAAATCGACAAATTCTATCGTAAAAAGAAATTGACTTACGGCCTGCAGTGTCTATCTCCGTCATTCTTTCGAAATGTGACAGTGACCGCTGAGCGCTCGTGCTAGACGGACATGTACTAAGTTTCCCCAAAAAAATACAAGATTTTATTTCATTTGCCTTGCAAATATATTATTGTAGTGTTACTAGTAAAAACTGTGTTGAGTGTCCTACTGATATACCACCGTGTACGTGTGTATTATGGGTAACAAACAATTGAATAAGAAGGAAAAATCTCGAAAGACAACTCATAAGATTCTAAAAAACGATGGAACTAACGTAAGTAAAAAATATATTTATTAAACAGTGACAATAGTATTTATTTCGTTATTTATAATAAAACTATTAATTTGCAAATTTAATTTTCTGTGAACAAACCAGAACAAACATTACAATCATGAATATGCATATAGTTCAGAATTTCACGCACCACAGGAAAGCCTCGGTGGCGTAGTGGTTTCACCGATAGGATATATAAGTAGTAGGCGACCTTGATCAGTCAAATGTGGCGAGAGTTCGAATCACAACTGATAACTAAGCTTTTTGCTTTTTTATTTTTAGGTAAAAGAGAAAATTTGATATTTTTGAAGCCGAACAAAATACAAAATCTTCGGACTACATCGAGTGAGTATAATTAAATTACTTGATTTATGCTGTTTTATCCCTAGCTACGTAAAACAATACAAAACAATTTAGGTATCTTTATTTACAGACTGCAAACGGTGCAAATTTTTGCAGGTGGTAGGACCTTGTGCAAGGTACGCCCGGATTGCTACCACCATCTTGATCGCTAATCCTGCCGTGAAGCAGCAGTGCTTGCACTGTTGTGTTTCGGCGCGGAGAGTAAGACAGCCGGTGAAATTACTGGCACTTGAGGTATTCCAACTTAGGCCTCTAGCACAGAATATATAATAGTACTAACGTACCTCTAGGTTGGCAACGCATCTGCAATACCCCTGATGTTGCAGATGTTTATGGGCGGTGGTGATCTCTTACCACCAGGAGACCCACTTCCTCGTTTGCCTTCCAGTCGAATAAAAAAAAAATGGTAACTTAATCTCCGATTTTATAAACCGCTGGCACCTGTAGCGAGTAAGTTCTAATCTCCAATAGACTTTATTTATCCTTATAAATATAAAAATACCAACCTACCTAGGTCGCATGTAAATTCGTGCGTTGCGATAAATACCTTACTACCCACAGCGGCGCGTACCTATGAAAAGAATGGTCGCGTGACCTTAGTTTTTTTTTATTCGACTAGAAGGCAAACGAGCAAGTGGGTCTCCCGGTGGTAAGAGATCACCACCGCCCATAAACATCTGCAACATCAGGGGTATTGCAGATGCGTTGCCAACCTGGAGGCCTAAGTTGGAATACCTCAAGTGCCAGTAATTTCACCGGCTGTCTTACTCTCCGCGCTGAAACACAACAGTGCAAGCACTGCTGCTTTACGGCAGGAGTAGCGATCAAGATGGTGGTAGCAATCCGGGTGGCCCTTGCACAAGGTCCTACTACCTGCAAGTTAGATATAGGGAATTAAAAAACCGGTGAGAACTAAAAACTGGTTAATAACTACATCGACGGATACAAAACCGGTTAACCGGTTTTTTGCAAACTGTTTAAAATTGAAGTATTAGATGATAATTTTACTATTATTGGTTGTTATTGAGGTTAACGGCGTATTTTGTGAGATTTAAATATACTCTCTACTAATAAGGGAAGGTGGGTTACAGTGGATCATGGGTAACAGTGGTCCAGTTGAATGAAGTTTTAACTCATTTATTTATTAAATTGTTTAATAGTCTTTTATCACAAGTAAAAAACAAAGCTAGCCCACTAATATAAAATCACGATGTAAAACAAAAATCGGTTAAAATTCAGTGTAATCAAGTGTAATCAGTTAAAATCAGTGAAATCGTAAAATTATATGATAGAGTTTCATATCCATTATGCCATTGACTCTCACGAGATCACCAACTTTATCACCCGAAAAACATCCCCAGACCATAAGTAACTGATCAGTGACCCAGTCCGCCACTGTTGGCACACGCGTAGCTTTGCCTTTCGTTCGCCTTCTTGTCGTCGAATATATTTGACGATGTCTCCCCCCAAAAATGCAATTTCGATTCGTCGTAAAATAAAACTTTTGACCACTGCTCAGGCGTCCAATCTTTGTATTCCGATTACCAAATTTCCGAAATGACATCGCCAATTCGGAAATATGACATTCGGCAAATAGCTCAGTACAATTAGATCAAAATTTGGCAAAATTAAAGCAAGCGGTTTATCTATCAGGATATGTAGGTTATAGAGAAAAAATAAATTTTACCCACTCTCCCCCCCCCTCCGGGGGGAGCGTCACCCCCCCGCGCCCTCGAATATGTCCCGGACCGCGGTATTTTCCATTATAAAAGAAAACTGTACACGATACATAAAAAGTGTGTAGGAACGAAATAATCCTTGATAAATTTACTATAAACCTTTCATACATTAAAAAGCGATATCACTTATAGTTCCAGCGCAATATGATACCAAATACTAACTTTTTTTATAATTAATCGATTTTTTCGGCTAAAAGGTTAGTTTTCTCAAAAACTTCACCTTTTACCGCCAAGATATGTATGACAGAAGTAAAGAATAGAATATTTTCTTTATAAAAAAGTATAATTTATTTCTAAAATCTTTCATTTACCATCGCTATGCTATTTTTTTAATTTAGTTCATTTGGCCATTCAGCGAAATATAAATGTTCATACTGGTTAAATGGTGTTACTTTAAATACCATTACATTCTCATATGTTTTTCTATAAGCTATGGGTATGGACCTATTTTCTGTATTTAAAAAAAAAATGTAGGCCCTACTGGGCTTTTAGGAGATAGGGGCGGGGAAATGGTCAATTTTCACCTATTTTCTTAAATAACTTCACTTCACGGATTAATTTAAAATAATGAAAAATATATATTTGAGATTTTCATAATGTACCCTTTCATTTGATATGTCACACGATATAGTTTCTACATTTTTTTTTTCTAATTTACTCCCCCCCCCTCCCAAACTGGCCCTCGTGTTTAAAATTAATTAATTTACTTTACACGTCCGTGTTTGGGTCATCAATTTACATAGGTGAACTAAATTTGAATTCAATCGGTCTAGTAGTTTCGGATCAAATTGGCTATGACAGACGGACGGTTTAGGTATATTTATACCTTAGGCTGCAATTTATTCTTAAACTACTAATAATTCTCAAGAAAACTTAACCGTTATAGTTTTCCTTGCAAGTTTGATATACCTACTATCGTCCTGAATTTTTTTAAATTTTTTCTACCCACTGGTTTAGATTTTAGAGGGTGGGACGCCCGATTTTAATGAAAATTTGCGCTTTAAAGTTGAATATTTTGCAAATGAATCACTGAATGGAAAAATTGTTTTAGCAACCCCCTAATGATTTTAAAAAACCTATCCAACGATACCCCACACTACAAGGTTGGATGAGAAAAAAAAAAATCACCCCCACTTTACGTCTATGGGAGGTACTATAAATTATTATTTTTTAAATTTTTTATTATACTGTTTTGTCGGCATAGTTTACATATATATTCGTGCAAAATTACAGCTTTCTAGCATTGATAGTCTCTGAGCAAAGCCGCGGACGGACAGACAGACAGACAGACAGACATGGCGCAACTATGAGGGTTCCACTTTTGCCATTTTGGCTACGGAACCCTAAAAAATGTCTAATATTTTATTATAATCTTACTTACGGACTAAATAGTTTTTTTTTTGGTAGTTTTTCCTAAGTTAATGTCGCAGTAGCTGATGATGGTGAATTTTCAAAATAGCATAGCAGCGTCAAATGAATGAGTTTAAAAATAAATTATACCTTTTTATAAAGAAGATATCCTGTTCTTTACTTTAGTCATACATATCTTGGCGGTAAAGTGTGAAATAATTGAAAAAACTAAATAATTAACAAAAAAAATGGATAAATTATTAAAAATGTTCATATTTGGTGCCAGATTGCGCTGAAACTGTAAGTGGTATCGCTTTTGTATGTATGAAAGGTTTATAGTAAATTTATCTAGGATTATTTCGTTCATACACACTTTTTATGTATCTTGTACGGTTTTCTTTTATAATGGAAAATACCGCGGTCCGGGTCATATTCAAGGGCGCGGGGGGGTGACGCTCCCCCCGGAGGGGGGGGGAGAGTGGGTAAAATTTATTTTTTCTCTATAACCTACATATCCTGATAGATAAACCTCTTGCTTTAATTTTGCCAAATTTTCCATACATTGCAATCTAATTTTCTTCAACTAAAAATAAACTGCGTGGTTTTAATAAGCGGAAACTTGAATTTCGAATCTTGAATAAATATCAATTAATTTAGGTAACTTGAACTGCATAGGATAGGTTAGGTTAGAATTGCGTCAAAGCGCGAAGCGCCTTAACTGCGCGGAATAGGAGCTCCGTGATGCAGAAATCCATCGAACTTGTAACACATTGCTGAAAATGAATAACAGTTATTACTTTTTTAGACCAATCTAACCTACCAAACCTATTCATAGCTTACGTTTAGAAGTCGGGATTTATTATTGATCGGTGTAATGTTACTCGGAATTTTTTAAATCGGTATTTTAGTAATTGGAATTCGTATTTTTGACATTTCGGATTATTATTGAGTCGAACTTCTTATTGTTCGATGTATTAAAATTCGGAAATTTGAAAATCGTAATTTAAAAAACCGGCCAAGAGCGTGTCGGACACGCCCAAAATAGGGTTCCGTAGCCATTACGAAAAAATTAAGTAATATTTTTCTAAGGATTTCGAATTTTATACGGAATCTTCCAAGTTTAGGTATATTTTATACCTTACGCTGCTATTTACTCATAAACTACTAATAATTCTCAAGCAAACTTAGCCGCCATAGTTTTCCTTGGAAGTTTGATATACTGACTACCATCCTGAATTTTTTGAAATTTTTCTACCCACCGGTTTAGATTTTAGAGGGGGGGGGACGCTCGATTTTAATGAAAATTTGCACTTTAAAGTTGAATATTTCGCAAACAAATGACTGAATCGAAAAATCGTTTTAGCAAACCCATAATTGTTTTAAAATACCTATCCAACGATACCCCACACTATAGGGTTGGATGAGAAAAAAAAAAATCACCGCCACTTTACGTCTATGGGAGGTACCCTAAAAAAAAATATTTTTTAATTTTTAATTGTACTGTTTTGTCGGCATGGTTTACCTATATATCCGTGCAAAATTACAGCTTTCTAGCATTGATAGTCTCTTTGCAAAGCCGCGGACGGACAGACAGACAGACAGACAGACAGACAGACGGACAGACAGACAGACAGACAGACAGACAGACAGACAGACATGGCGAAACTATAAGGGTTCCGTTTTCGCCATTTTGGCTCCGGAACCCTAAAAATGACGATATGTTTAAGTTTCGGATTTATAAAAAATCGGAATAGTCATAGTAGGACTTTAAAAACATTCGGAATTATAAAAATCGGTATTTTGAAGTTCGTGATTCCGACTTTCGGAATTTCTTAATTCTTCTTTTTCTGAATTTCTTTCGGTATTTATGTAGTGTACCCGTGCCCTATACACCGCAACATTACCTCTCGTTTCGATGCTGAGACGATGACTAGTTTGGCAAGCGGGGGCGTAAGAGCAACAACTTCGAATCCACTCACGGGCATGCTTGTAATACACATAAAATTATACCAAAAGATCCACTGTTACCCATGATCCACTGTAACCCACCTTCCTCTATTAATACAGAGTATATTTAAATAATTATTTAAATCTCACAAAATACGCCGTTAACACCAATAGCAACCAAGAATAGTAAAATTATCGTTTTCAAATAGTTTGCAAAAAAACTGCTAAAAACCGGTTAACCAGTTTCGAATCCCTCAATACGGTTATTAACCGATTTTTGGTTTTTACTGGTTTTTTCATTCTCTATTTGCGTCGTAAATTGATTAATCACAAAGTTCTTATAATCTATCGTGCAGGGCTTACTTCTGTTTCTCTCGTTAGTTCTTTGCCACCGGTGCTTTATACATATGTCCATAACAAATTGTAAATGCTAACACATTTAATATATTTTCAGTTACAAATATCGTTCGATGTGGAAGAAGAGGTTCCAGACAAAACAGTTGATCGAAGAATTGTCGCAGTTATTAGTATTTTTTTTTTTACAAAATTACAATTTATTTGCAATCATGGACCCTTAGAATGCGGTATTCAAAAGAATGCAGTTCGTTGGAGAAGTACCTAAAAACATGGGCTAACATCAAAATTTATGTTTCGGTGTATAAACAATATTGTTTTTGAAATAAGAGTTGACTTCATTAAAATGAATATTTAATTTACACTGTGCTCTATTTTATTACTTCAATTTAACTTTAACGCCATCTATGCGATCCAGCATGCTTTTTTCGGTCTAGTAATACGTTTTACAAATCAGTGTCCTGTTAGTTCAGTTGAGTCGCCACTTCTTACGTGGCGCTGTTGTATCGGCAATAATCGGCAATGTATCGAGGGGCGGGACGGCTGGCGCGGGGGAGGGGCTCGATTTTAGAATTCGTTTGGGTACGGGAACGGCCTTAAATAAAACATATAGCCTGATAACTAAAGTACACGCGGACGAAGTCGCGGGCCAAAGCTAGTTTTGAATAAAATTTAAAGTTTTATTTGTCTAACACAATATTAAGTGTTACACTAAATGCAAAATTATTACTGAGAAGGTAAAATGATTATTTTAATTGTCTATATTATTATAATTACTCAATTGGATCTGATCAGTGAACTACTATCTGAAAATGTCTATTATTGGGTTATTATAAAAAATACCTAACACCGAAGCCTGATACGGGAGCGAAGCTACGCTCCCGCGTTAGCCTTCTGAACCTTACAGAGTCGGTTTTACCCTGACCAAGCTAATTCATTAGCTTGATAAAATTATGCGAATGCATTTTATAACAATTAAAGTTATAGTTAACAATGTTATGCATATTTCAATTATGCGGATTCATTATTATGCTAAATAAGTGTTATGCTTCTTTATAATTATGCAAGTTCGCTGTTATGTCAAATCTGTTATGCGAATTCATGTTAGGACAATTACCTAATGTTATGGGAATTAAAGGGCACCCCGTGGTTATAGTTGGGTCTGTGTGACATGTTTTGATTCGTATGGTAGTGGACGTAGAGGCACAGCTCTTGCACGGTAGGTCGCAGAAGTGCATAGTAATTGTTTGTAGTACATGAATTTAGGCCTCTGCAAAGTAACGCCTAACTCAATCAATACCTACGGTGGGGTGAAGGTACCAATCATGGATTTTTGCAGGTGGTAGGACCTTGTGCAAGGTCCGCCCGGATTGCTACCACCATCTTGCTCGCTAATCCTGCCGTGAAGCAGCAGTGCTTGCACTGTTGTGTTTCGGCGCGGAGAGTAAGACAGCCGGTGAAATTACTAGCACTTGAGGTATTCCAACTTAGGCCTCTAGGTTGGCAACGCATCTGCAATACCCCTGGTGTTGCAGATGTTTATGGGCGGTGGTGATCTCTTACCACCAGGAGACCCACTTGTTCGTTTGCCTTCCAGTCGAATAAAAAAAAAAAAAAAAAAAAAATGGACATGTTATACACAGTATAATTTGTGTTAGATCTCATGAAATGTCATTTATTCTGAAAATAATATGTCGCAGGATGAAGAAGTGTTGCTTAACCAAGCAACATCAGAACAATTGAAGGCAGAGGCAGTATTGGATGAAATGGAAGCAGAATGGAAATGCTTTGCCTTGAAAAAGACTAACGCTCCCGAGGTGTCTCATCCTAAAACCACTACAAAACTGCCTACACTGGAAATAAAGAAATTTAATGGGGATATAAGTGCATTTCATGAGTTTTGGGACAGATTTGAAGCCTCTGTCAACCGAAAGGACATGGAACCAGTTCAAAAAATGGCATACTTGATGGCATCTTTAGAAGGACAGGCTTATGAGTCAGTAAGAGGTTTGGAAATTTCAAATAGCAATTATTCAATTGCGATTGACACATTGACAAAGCACTATGGAGGAAAAGATACACAAATAGATGCACATTATGAGGCGCTCTATAAAATAGAGAAGTGTGAACATGATGCCTCCAAGTGTAGAAGAACAATTAACAAAATCGAGCAACATCTTAGGGTTCTGCAGGCGCTAGGTGAGGACACAAATGGTAACCACTTAAGAAAATTAATCTTAAGTAAATTTCCAGATCAACTCATGTATGAGCTGAATCTGATGTTAGACCAAGTTAACAATAGTGTGGACAAAATAAGACTTACGATAGAAAAGATTATCGGATCTATGGAAAGAGCAAAAGTGATAGAAAAAACATCTCAAGAGGAAACATGGTACTCCGTACAATCTCTACATTCAACAGCGAGAAATAATAAACAGTTTGACAGAAAGCGACATTACAGTAATGGAGGTCCAGCAAAAAAGAAATTTAAGAAAAGCTGTATCTTTTGTTCGAATGAACATTACAATGATGAATGCAACTTGAAACTTGCAGAGAGAAAGGAAAAATTGGGTCAACGATGTTATTCCTGTTTGCAAAAAGGGCATCGAGCCTACAAATGCCGGTTCAAGAGGCGATGCATACATTGTCAAGGGCCTCATAACAGAGCCCTCTGTCCAAAAAGGGAGCGGAATAAGGCTGCTTCCTCTTCCTCTCTGGTAAGTCCTACTACCAATACAGATCCTATAACATTATTACAAACTGCAGTGTAGTGTGAGTTGCGCCTCACACACACACACTCTCCCAACATATACTACTTAGACTATAAGTTAGACCTAAGGCTTGATAATAAAGACAGTCTTTACTCAGAACTTGGAGTTATTACTTGTCTTCCAACACCCCACATTACATGGCGACCCTACCAGTGCCGCTGCCTCGTGCGGCGCTGGCGGCGCGCTGCGCTGACCAGTTTTTGTTTAAACGACTTAGTTCAGTACAATTAGATCAAAATTTGGCAAAATTAAAGCAAGAGGTTTATCTATCAGGATATGTAGGTTATAGAGAAAAAATAAATTTTACCCACTCTCCCCCCCCCCTCCGGGGGGAGCGTCACCCCCCCGCGCCCCTGAATATGTCCCGGACCGCGGTATTTTCCATTATAAAAGAAAACCGTACACGATACATAAAAAGTGTGTAGGAACGAAATAATCCTTGATAAATTTACTATAAACCTTTTATACATTTAAAAGCGATATCACTTATAGTTCCAGCGCAATATGATACCAAATACTAACTTTTTTTATAATTAATCGATTTTTTCGGCTAAAAGGTTAGTTTTCTCAAAAACTTCACCTTTTACCGCCAAGATATGTATGACAGAAGTAAAGAATAGAATATTTTCTTTATAAAAAGGTATAATTAATTTCTAAAGTAATTCATTTACCATTGCTATGCTATTTTTTTAATTTAGCTCATTTGGCCATTCAGCGAAATATAAATGTTCCTACTGGTTAAATGGTGTTACTTTAAATACCATTAGATTCTCATATGTTTTCCTATAAGCTATAGGTATGGACCTATTTTCTGTATTTAAAAAAAAAATGTAGGCCCTAATGGGCTTTTAGGAGATAGGGGCGGGGAAATGGTCAATTTTCACCTATTTTCTTAAATAACTTCAAAACGGATTTATTTAAAATAATGAAAAATATATATTTGAGATTTTCATAATGTACCCTTTCATTTGATATGTCACATGATATAGTTTCTACATTTTTTTTCTAATTTACCTCCCCCCCCCTCTCCCAAACGGGCCCCCCGTGTTTAAAATTAATTAATTTACTTTACACGTCCGTGTTTGGGTCATCAATTTACATAGATGAACTAAATTTGAATTCAATCGGTCTAGTAGTTTCGGATCAAATTGGCTATGACAGACGGACGGTTTAGGTATATTTATACATTAGGCTGCAATTTATTCTTAAACTACTAATAATTCTCAAGAAAACTTAACCGTTATAGTTTTCCTTGCAAGTTTGATATACTTACTATCGTCCTGAATTTTTTTTAATTTTTTCTACCCACCGGTTTAGATTTTAGACGGGGGGACGCCCGATTTTAATGAAAATTTGCGCTTTAAAGTTTAATATTTTGCAAATGAATCACTGAATGGAAAAATTGTTTTAGCAACCCCCTAATGATTTTAAAAAACCTATCCAACGATACCCCACACTACAAGGTTGGATGAGAAAAAAAAACCACCCCACTTTACGTCTATGGGAGGTACTAAAAAAATTTTTTTTTTTTTTAATTTTTTATTACACTGTTTTGTCGGCATAGTTTACATATATATTCGTGCAACATTATAGCTTTCTAGCATTGATAGTCTCTGAGCAAAGCCGCGGACGGACAGACAGACAGACAGACAGACATGGCGCAACTATGAGGGTTCCGCTTTTGCCATTTTGGCTACGGAACCCTAAAAAATGTGTAATATTTTATTATAATCTTACTTACGGACTAAATAGTTTTTTTTTGGTACTTTATCCTAAGTTAATGTCGCAGTAGCTGATGATGGTGAATTTTCAAAATAGCATAGCAGCGTCAAATGAATGAGATTAACAAAAAAAACTGGATAAATTATTAAAAATGTTCGTATTTGGTGCCAGATTGCGCTGAAACTGTAAGTGGTATCGCTTTTGTATGTATGAAAGGTTTATAGTAAATTTATCTAGGATTATTTCGTTGCTACACACTTTGTATGTATCGTGTACGGTTTTCTTTTATAATGGAAAATACCGCGGTCAGGGACATATTCAGGGGCGCGGGGGGGTGACGCTCCCCCCGGAGGGGGAGGGAGAGTGGGTAAAATTTATTTTTTCTCCATAACCTACGTATCCTGATAGATAAACCTCTTGCTTTAATTTTGCCAATTTTTCCATACATTTCAATCTAATTTTCTTCAACTAACTGAAAAGGACCATTAAGTGATATATAACAGACAATTTGAAATAGTGAAACGAACTAAACTGTGGGATTGTAGATATTATTATGGTGGACTATTAAACTTAAATATAAATTTAAAATAATATACTTAATTCGTAAGAAATAGAATTACATAGTCGTATAAATTAATATAAAAAAAAAACTAAAGCAATAGTTAAATAAATCCGGAAACTATATAAAGAAGAGAAAGTTTGGAATGGATGCGGCCGGGAGTTGTCATGATGGAGTGGACGCCAAGCAGCAGGGCAGTAGATGGTGTCCCGGACGAGGTGATGGAGTCGGAAGAGCTGATGAGCGAACTGACCAGAGCAGAGCAGCAAAAATATTTCAGAACAGGCATACAAACGTTTTGGTACCTATGTGACTTTTAGAACCCCGTCGTATCAACAGTTTTATTTTTTATCCTCATTAGGTTAAACAAAATTTTATGAATTTTATTTTACATTTTTTTTAATTTACGTAGTTTAAGAATAATTATTAGCAAGTAAAGTAAATATGTGAGTGCCGCCTGTTGACGAGGTAATGCTATCTTTTTTTTTTATACATAAGTAAATTAATTACATCTAATACATTTGTGCTCTAAGAATAGACCCGTAGTAACAGCACCGAGTTGGGATGATCTCACTTAGGTCACCCAATAAGGTAAAGCATTCCACGTCTGTTATTACAGCTCAAATTTCACCAGGTAACATAGGTACTGTGCGCTCTTTTAACGACTTTATAATTACTTAGTTATGAAATGGTTTTAAATTAATATTACCGAATGATTAAAAAACAGGAACATAACAATTTTTTTAATAGGCATGTACACTTAGATACGTTTTGGGGGCAAATAATAAAAAAAAAAAATGCGTGTTTATCCGTCAAGGAAATGGTTCTTTTTTTATTATCTACACCTAATCGACCTTTTTATTTTGCTGCAGCTGGATAAGAAGGTTGATTTCGAAAATAATTTGTTATTGCCGCTGGGCTGATCATCCAGCTGCCATCCCAAATTATTGGACCAATTTTTTTTTTAAGTTTTGAATTTCATTTGGGTTTTAAAAGTTTATTAGAGTTGGATGATGGTTATTGAATAGAGTAAGGAAAGGGAAAGTGTTTGTTTTTTTTTTGATAGGCAATGGTTTAGTTTGGAAGTGTGCTGTAAGCAAATGTGTTTGGGAAAGCGGAAGCAAGTAAGATTTCAACCAACGATTTGGATGGCCACCTAAAAGTTATTGGAATTCTTACTAGCTGAAGTTTTCAAATTGTATGAGTATTTTTAAGAGATTTTGAATGTTTTTTTTTTGAGATAAGGTAAGTTTAATAGCAAGGTACACCAGGATACAAGGCAGGTAGGAAACCCTTGTTCTCTTATCATGATTCGGTCGACCATCAATCGTGAAGAGACTTGGGCACAAGGTGTGATTATTGAAGTAAGGAAGTGTTAAAAGAACTACCTGAATGTATGATGATATATAAAAGGTTAGTAGTATAATATTGGGCATTCTAGCCCACCTATCATTCGATCGGGCGAAATTTCGCCCTCTCTCATTTGCGGTGAGCCAGATGCCCAATATTATAATGAATGACAAACCCTGCTGCAACGATAATGACTTGATAAAACCATTTTGCGTTCGGGTTGATAATCGTTTTCCGTTTTGTCTGAATGGAATCTGATTCTATCGCATTGCTTTAAACGCTGCGTTTTTCTTCCGTTGAACGAAAATCTGTTTCAATCTAATCGTTTCACGAATTACCAATCAAGACTGTTTTTCAGTATGACTTTCGATCGGTTATAATATGGTTTAGAAATTACAATAGCATTTTTATTAACTATCGAGTACCTAATCTCCTTACATGATTAAAAATCAAATTAATTACGAGCTCCTTCAAATTCCGGTGATAGCAATGAGTTTAACTGTTTCTTGAATGAAACAGCAAAAGCTTAACGCTACACACGATCCAAGGTGGCCAGTCTCAGATGTGTGCAAGGGCGAACCCACATAGAGTTAACTATGGCGTTTCCAACACAACGTGTTTGATCAGCTCGTCAGCGTCACAGACACGAATGAACCTCTGGGGCGGTGAAAACCCCAGCGCCGGTCGCATTTTACGTGCTTCGTGAGTTTAACCCCTCCGGGTGTGGGAGTCCATATCTATCGACCGCGTAGATACAGAGTTCCCCTAAATAGTCTAGTCAACAATACACACAAGTCGGGTGGCCAGTTCCGATATGCATGATTTGCATGTTGAGGTAATTCGGTCGTCATTACCCGAGAGACTAACCACTAAACTTTTATTTATATGAAGCAAAATAAAAAACTTCGATAGTGTGATGCAGACCCAGTGTTCTATTGGATATAACAAATGTCATAAATTAATAACTGAGATAGTACAACAGTGTTCTTTCAAGTAAAACAGTAAAGTCTAAAACTGCAATTATTTATACATCGTATTACGTTAAAATGCTCTAGCAAGCAGATCAAATTTCTTGTCATTTTTATTATTGCGAACTCTAGTGGAAGTATAACCATTTAATGTACCAAACGTGGTAAGTCAATCGCCAGGGTTCATTGTTAATTACATAGAGGGCATCACGTTTCACATGGATTATGTTTGACTAAAATTGATTTTTCTTTCCCTATTGGATTATAACAAATAACGGATCATGAATAATTGTGTTCTTTCAAATAAACCAGTAGGTAAAGTATAAGCAGCTGATATTTATACCTACGTTCGTATTACGTTAAAAAATGTGAGCAAGCGTCATTTATTAATGTGTACTCTATTGGTAAGTTGTGGAACTAACTTAAAGTGCTGAACCCGAACCTAGGTAAGGTATGTCATTCACTTCATGCATGTTTGTCTAGGGTTCTTCGTTTATTACATAGATGGCGCACGATTTACATGGATTATGTTTTGACTAAAATAGATTTTTCTATTCTTGTTTATCACTAAACAATGTACAAATTGCCGAATATTCTCAAAACGTGGAAACATTCTTGCAACATTAAAAACTTATTGTTTAATAAAGAATAATGTTCTTCAATAAAGTTTAAATGTGCATAATAAATAATACATATTATTTGTGTATTTGTTTTAGTATGATAATCTAATTTGTGTGACCATTTAACAATAAATTGACATAAGAAGAAAAAAAAAACGTGATTGACAAATTCAATATCATTTAGTATCAGCCTTGTGGCTTAATGGATACCATCATCGGCTGTGATCCACAGGACGCGAGTTCGAACCACCCACCGGCGCTTTTTATTTCAGATTTTTGCTTTTTATTAAAACCTTTTCTAATTAGTAATTCCGCCGTCGTTTTGATGTCTATATTTTATAAAAATATTTTTAAAATTTGTAAGAGAAAGTTGAAAATAAATAGATAGATATATATCGGTTCATACTTTATAATTCCGAGGGTTATTTATAATTTTATATCGATTACGCAAATTGATAAAAACAAATATAGTAATTTCATAATTGTAAACCGGATGCACCTAATTAATTAGTTATACGATACCTGCGCTCATATAGCATCAGCATAAGTATAGGGCTGTCAACACATAGGTATCTTATTCAATTATCCTATTAAGTATTACTGAACACTACGTTTAATTGATTTATTTTTACCCGACTGCGAGGAAGGAGGGTTATGTGTTTAACCCGTATGTACGTATGTTTGTAAGTAGGTATGCATGTAAAGTCTTTATTGTACAAAATACGTAACAAACACAATTGACACACAGATATTGAGATATATGTACAAAAGCACTTATCATTTTAAGGGATTAGTCAACCTTTGAGTGGATGAGTATGTATGTCTATTCTTATGTCCTCGCGTAACTACTTAACAGCTCAATTTTGATAAATAATACGTACGCATAACCACTTCACGCATGATTTTCGATTTTCATTGATACCTAAGTTAAAGTTCAAATCAGGGTTTTCGCATTATGTATTAATTTAGCTTAACCAAAATATAAACCAGTGTCTATAAAGGTCGCATATTTAACGTTTGACTTGTTAATTATAAATAGTAACTTAATAAATTATGAATATAAAATACCTTACATGTATTTATTAAAGTTAAAATATGGAATGTACAGCCCTGAATCGTTTAGTAAAATCAGCAATAAACGGCTATTAATTATCAGTCGTTCTAATTGTTTCTTCCTTTGTGACTTCGTACGCAACCGTGAATATTACGTGCTCCATATTCACCTTCAACTGAACGCTGTGCAGCAGTCTTCTAGTACTACCTTTATACTCCAGTCCGTCTGCATATAACATTGCGTTAAAATGTACGTAAGTGTTGTCTTTTATTTTTTTATAGATTATCATACTCTCATATCTAGCTCAAACATGTTAATTAATGTTAATTAATGCGGACTTGATCGATGAATTTCGTTCGCAATTGCCTGGCATCAAACAGTTGGATAAGTCGGCGGTTGGTCTGTTGGGGGCGCCAATATTTCCTGAGGGTGTCAGTTCCGCCCTTGAATTGAAGAGATTGGCGCTTGTATCGGCACGGGAACATTTAACCAATTTGTCGGCGCATGTCGCTCTCACCTTGCTGCGGAATTGCTTGGGTATGCCTCGAATGACTTACATTTTGCGTACATCTCCCACATGGCTCTTCGGTCAGGACGTTGCTGCATTGGATGACGCGCTTAGGTTGACACTGGAAGTCGTACTGAATGTCAGTTTTACAACTTCGCAGTGGTGCCAGGCAGTGTTGCCAGTTAGGCATGGTGGTCTTGGGGTGCGTCGCGTTCAGGATGTTGGCTTGGCGGCTTTCTTGGCGTCTTCGTACGGCTCGGCTGATCTCGTTGCTCGCATTTTGGGTGATAATGGTGGCGTGATTTGTGTGCCGTTTCAGTCGGAGGCTCTTGCTAGGTGGTCAAGTCTTTGTCCGGGTGGGGAACGCCCGATTAATGCCGGCTTGCAGAGAGGTTGGGATGATGTTTTCTGCAAGCAAATGTACGATTCCCTTTTGGTGGACGCTTCGGGCGTTGACGCGGCTCGTCTGAGAGCTGTTGCTAGACCGGAGTCAGGGGCGTGGTTACATGCTTTGCCGTCTCCTCAGTTGGGTACTCTGCTCGATAATAACTCTTTGAGGGTAGCAGTGGCACTTCGTTTAGGCGGCAAAGTGTGTGAAAGGCATCGTTGTGTATGTGGGATGATGGTGGAGGAGGATGGGCACCATGGTTTGAGCTGTCAGAGGTGTGCGGGTCGTTTTCCTAGGCACCACGCTATTAA
This sequence comes from Choristoneura rosaceana, assembly GCA_037349165.1. Classification (NCBI taxonomy): domain Eukaryota; kingdom Metazoa; phylum Arthropoda; class Insecta; order Lepidoptera; family Tortricidae; genus Choristoneura; species Choristoneura rosaceana. Next base: position 2,763,392 of record JAZBNJ010000012.1, on the reverse strand, counting down.
CGACCTAGTGCGGCGGGCAATGGTTTCGGCCAATGTGCCTTGTGTGCTTGAACCTCCGGGACTTAGTAGGGTGGACGGAAAGCGGCCGGACGGTCTCACATTGGTTCCTTGGCAGAAGGGGCGTTGTCTTTTATGGGACGCAACGTGTGTAAGCACTTACGCTGCGTCTCATTTGGGACAAACTTCGCGGGTGGCTGGTTCTGCGGCTGAAAATGCTGCGAGGTTGAAGCACGCGAAGTATTCTGCCTTGGAGCCGGTGTACGATTTTGTACCGGTTGCGGTGGAGACGGCGGGGCCCTGGGGTTCGGAGGCCCTTGGTTTGTTTAAGGACTTAGGTCGGCGTCTCAAGGATAGGGGGTGCGATCCCCGGTCTGGATCGTGGCTGGTTCAACAGGTGTCCATTGCTGTACAGAGGGGCAATGCTGCCGGGATAATGGGGACTTTTGAACCGGGCACGATGCAGGGAGGGGATTTTTAGTTTGTTTTATTTTTTAGTTATTGTGTTTAGTTTAAGTATTGTTTTATTTTAGTTGTAGTTTAGTTTTAGTTTTCCTGTTTATGTGATACCTATGTAATTAATGCCTGAATAAATGAATAATATAAATTTAAAAAAAAAAAAAAAAAAAAAAAAAAAATTAATGTTGTGTTTAACTTTTAGGTCTGACTCAGAGTTTGAAAGCATTGTAGCCGCAAACAACAAGGCGGGAGACCTGAAACTGAAAAAAGCAGGACAGAAAAGGAAGCCTGATGTTGCTAGGTAAATTTATTGACACATCTATTATTTAATCCAACTGTCTATTTTAACATTCATTAAGTATTGATATTGTACATTTTCGTTGGTTTTTCCTATATAAAAAGTTTTAATTTATTTAAAATAGTTTCAGGTCTGATTCGGAACTCGAATTTGGGGAAACGATCACAAAACCAAAAGTGAAAAAGCCTGCGCAAAAAAAAACGTACAGGTACTTATTGTTTTGCAATATTTTTTTTTTTATATATATATATATATCAACGGGTTAGTTTAAAACACCTATATTGTTTTCTGTATAGTGTGCTGTAATAAAAAATTAATTATTTTGTTTCCATTTTATTTTATTGTATCTATTTTTTATTACAGGACTATCGCCGCGGCATCAAAGAAAAAAGAAGCTCACCACCCGTTCGAGCTATTTCCTGAGGATGAGTCTTTGGTGAAGAATTACTCTGCACAGGATCAGCTGGGTTCGTCTATTACTCAACGCGTGGCTGATGGGATAACGCGGCGTGCTGTCATGTCAATCTTGAAGGAGCGTTTTACTTGGAGCTTCGAGTTTACAACACCGACGATATACGCAGTGAGTTAAAAGAAGACAGATGGAAAAAAGCCCTTCTTGCTGTTAAAGCACAAATTGATACAGACACTCCTCAATGGGAGTATCTGCAAAAACTAAGCAAACATTTGAAAACTCTGTTTGACGATGCCGACGTTAAATATTTTCATAACAAAAAAGTTTAAAAATACCTACGCCAGGCTTTCAAACGTACTTAGTAAAGACAGTTTAAAACGGCAAAACATATTTTGTTTATTTAGAAGCCTGCTTTCCATGATTTATCAATAGTTATTAGCACATAATAATAAACGTCTTCGAACGCAAGGCGTAGTTATTTTATACACTTCTTCTGATCGTGATCACTGATTATTACGATGTTTTATTGTTTAAAACAAAAACCATCAAATTAGTATTTTTACGTTTACTATTTTTAATGTAGATTTCAAATTTGATATAGGTAATTATTTTGTATACTTACACTAAATATGCCTTTTTGCTCGGCTTGTTCAATCCATGTTCAGAAAAATAAATGGTCGGGTCATTTAAGGAGTACTAAACACAAAAATAACTCGTTAGCAGCGTTAACTGATGGCGTGGTTGAAATTTCGTCTGCATTCAGGGGTCGAATATCGTCATATAGAGTTTTTGGTTCGTCAGAGTTAGAATTTGCTATACCAGAACTGTTTTTGCATAATTTAACATCTAAATTAGTGAGCATTATAAAAAACTCTCTGCTAAGGCACGTTTGCTTAAAAATCAACTTTGAATATTTTGGCAACTTTCTTTTATTTAAAGACAACAAAGAAGAAACAAAATCTTTTACCACAAAAAACTTTACAGTACATCAAAATCATAATTTTATTGAACTGTATCAAAAAGTAATAAATTATTTGAAAAAGAGGATTGAAGAATTTGAAGAACGTGATAGTGGATGGGCTTTCCTATCCAATTTATATTTAGAGATTAATATTAACAAATACCAGCCCATGAAAGGATCCTCTTACATAGATTTACCTACGTCTATTAAAAACAAAAAAGCTTGTATTAACATACATAACAATGACGATTACTGCTTTCTTTGGAGTATTGTTGCGTCACTATATCCAACCAAAAAGCACAAAGAGCGTACAACATCATACCCACACTTTAAGGATGTGTTAAATGTTGCTCATCTCAGTTTTCCTATGACTCTCTCAGATATTTGTACATTTGAGCAAAATAATATAGATTTAAGCGTTAATGTGTATTCCTTAAAGAATAATCGTACTGTTGTTGGACCTATTTACAGATCAGAACAAAAAAGAAGCAAAAAAATAAACTTACTTTTAATTGAAAACGGAAATAAATCACACTACGTTCTAATTAACGATTTATCGCGTCTTGTTCGTTCTCAAATTACTAAGCATCATGGTAAACTTTACTTTTGTGAAGACTGTCTCATATTTTTTGCTACTGAAGACAACTTTGAGAATCATATCTGTAGTGGAATTGCCACTGTACTCCCTGACAAAGGTACATATCTTCAATTTAAAAATTTTGAGCGGCATCATAAAGTACCTTTCGTGGTGTATGCCGACTTTGAAACGATTCTGAAACCATTTCAGACTTGCGAACATTCGCTCACGGAGAGTTTTACTTCAAATAAACAAATACATATACCAGCTGCGTTTGCTTATTACATAGTCTGTTCTTACGATAAAAGCCTAAATCGTTTTGTCCAATATCGTGGACCTGATTGCACTTCTAAGTTCTTACATTATTTGTATAAACATGTATCGGAGATATATACAATCTTAAATAATGAAGTTCCAATGATTTATACCGAAGCGAATGCTCTAGCACATAAGCAAGCTAAGATTTGTCATATTTGCGAGAAACTTCTCTTTTTTGACAAAGTTAGAGACCATTGTCATATTTAACAGGTTTATATCGAGGCGCGGCTCATCAATATTGTAACTTAAACCTTCGTGTACCTAAATTTATCCCCGTTTTCTTTCATAACTTGTCCGGTTATGATTCACACCTATTTATCAAAGAATTAGGTAAATGTTCTGGTCCAGTAAAAATAATTCCAAAAAATAAAGAGAACTATATAAGTTTCACAAAATTTTTAAAAATGTCAGATGATCGGTATGCGAGAATACGATTCGTTGATTCCTTTAAATTCCTGGGAACAAGTTTAGAAAAATTATCGAAGGGCTTGAATAAACAAGACTTTTTCTGTTTAAGTAAATTTTTCCCACAGGTAGAAAAATTTGATTTACTAACTCGCAAAGGAGTTTATCCTTACGATTACATGACTGACTGGGATAAATTTAAGGAGAATAAGTTACCTAAAAAGGAATTATTTTTTAACTCTCTATCTGCTGAGCAAATTAGCGATTTAGATTACAATCATGCTCATTCCGTATGGAACACATTTAATGTAAAAGACCTGGGTGAATATACTGACCTCTATCTTAAAACTGACGTCTTGCTTTTATCAGACATATTTGAAAATTTTCGAAACATTTGCATGTTAAATTATCATTTAGACCCAGCATTCTATTTAACAGCTCCCAGTCTATCCTTTGACGCAATGTTGTTAAAGACCGGTGTGAAATTAGAGTTAATATCAGAATTGGAAATTATTCGTCTTATTCAAAAAGGCATTCGAGGAGGCATTTGTATGTGTTCAACCAGACATGCACTTGCCAATAACAAGCATATGAAAACTTACGACGAGAAAAAACCCGACACGTTTCTCATATACATAGATTGTAACAATTTATATGGCTACAGTATGTGTCAGCCATTACCAATGTCAAATTTTCGCTTTCTAGATCGCACTGAAATAGCTCAATTAGACATTATGTCTGTGTTGAACGACGCAGAATTTGGATTTATACTTGAGGTGGATTTACTATACCCTACATATTTGCATAGTACTCATAATGATTATCCCTTTTGCGCGCAGAAGTTTGTTCCTCCAGGGGGAAAAACTAGCAAATTAATCCCTAATTTGTTTGATAAATACGAATACGTTATTCATTATGTACATTTAAAAACGTGCTTGCAGAATGGATTGATTCTCGATAAAATTCATCGTGTTCTAACGTTTCGCCAGAGTTCCTTTTTAAAGGGATACATCGATTTAAATACTGAATTAAGGAAAAATGCAAATACCACATTCCAACAGGACCTTTTTAAATTAATGAACAACTCCGTGTTTGGTAAAACTCTTGAGGATAGTGAACGGCGCGTAGATGTTAAATTAGTTAATCAATGGTATGATGAAAGAAACAAAACTAAAAAGTTTACTTGTGCGAGTACATTAATAGCTCGACCAAATTTTCACAGTGCTACAGTACTAACAGATAATTTAGTCGCGGTGCAAATGAAACCAGAGAGAGTCATTTTGGATAAACCGATATACGTAGGGTTCGCGGTACTAGAACTGTCTAAAAGCCATATGTATCAATTTCACTACTCCGTAATAAAGCCTCATTATGGTGATCGTGTTAGTCTTTGCTACACTGATACCGATAGTTTTATTTATGAAATAAAAACCAAAGACTTTTATCTTGATTTAAAAAATCATTTTTTAGATTTTTTTGATACTAGTAATTATAATTCTTCGAATGAGTTACAGATTCCTTCTCGAAATAAAAAAAATCCTGGTTTATTTAAAGACGAGCTAGCAGGAGAACTGATAACAGAGTTTGTAGGATTACGTTCCAAATTATATTGCATTAAAAGTGAAAAACACATTATAAAAAAAGCAAAAGGAATAAAAAAGCCTTGCATTCAAGAACTCACATTAAATAATTATAAAGATGTACTGTTAAATGATACAATCATAAGAAAAAAAAATATCTTGTTTAAATCTATTAAGCATGAGATCTTCACGCAGACGGTTAACAAAGTTGCTTTATCTAACAAAGACGATAAACGACTCACTTTATCAGATAAAGTTTCAACTACGGCATGGGGTAACAGTTCTTTTTTTGTAAAAGTTTCAAGATACTTAGATAACTGATTTATCTAAAGCTAAAAGAAAAAAGTTTAATCCATGTAATACCTAACATTATTATTTATTAATATGTTACTCTTAATTTATATTTGTACAATGAAATAGATATATTTAGTATAACAATTTTATGTGCTATAAATGTGTGTTTTATTTACTTTAATAAACTTGTAAAATGCCTACTGTATGTTGTTTTTTATTTTCTACTCTCCCTATACCTCATTTATATAGGAGCCTGAAAGCCTGATTGACATAATTCAATTTTCTTTTAAGGAAATTCAAACTTATATATCATACTAACTAACTAACGGTTGCGCATATGCTCCGTGAATGTTCAGATACAATAAACTTTAACTAAGAAATATAAGTTTTAATATCCTTAGTTAGATAAGGGTTACTTTTGCACAGTCGGATAAAATATGAGTGAGTCTCACGGTAGTTTCATGATTGAGATTGGTATCAATTATAACATGTTCTTACGTGTTCTAAGTAGCGAGGCGGTATGTAGCGCGTGTTCAGGATATTTGCTGACACATGAATATGCAACGTATTCACATTTATTGCATTTGATACCAATTATAACATGTTCTTACCTGTCGTTGAAATTTGACGACATTAAACAGCGCGTGTTAGGGTAATTTGCTGACGCACTGAATTACTACCAGTATAAATAGCAGCTGTTATAGTAAGTTACCATTCTGCATCTGCACGTCCATTCATAACTGAATAAGTACATTCGTTCTAGTTTTGAAAATTACCACGAGGTGATACCGATTTGGTAAGTAAAATTGTAATTATATTGAATGCAGTACCTACCTTTATTTTTTCTTAGACCGAAATATCATTTCTGTTATTTTTTGTTGTTATTAATGTTTTATATAAATGTATTTCCAGATGAAAAACAGTGCAAGCATTGCTTTAATTTTATTTCTTTAGTTTCAGAATATGGAAGGAACGCAAGACACTCAAATAATATTTTCTCAATATGCACAGGATCCATTAGGATTCCGAGAAGATGAAGAAGAAGAAGAAGTTAGTGAACTATTTAAAAAGGTGACAAGTGCTAAAACCAAAGCAAAACCTAATAAACCAAAACCAAGGCTTAACAAAATAGTAAAGAGAAGTGCACGAGGGCACCCGCCGTCGTTTGTTATAAATAATGAAGCAGCTAAGGGAAATAGACTTGTCAAAATCCAAATAATTAACATAAGTGACTCCGTGCCAGATCAAAACGACGAAACTGGAGAAAACGTCCTGCTTAGTGCGCAGTATGTGGCAAGTGACGGATACGATGAGATTATAGACAGTACAGAAAGTGTTATAAATAAGATATCAAAAAAGTTGTGCGGATATAGTGTTAGTTATTAATTTTTAATTGTTTTATGTATAACTTTGTTAAGTAATAAATATGTTCAGCTATTTTGTTGTTTTATTCCTTTAATTTAGCGATATAGCCGACTAGAAAGATTTTTCTTGTATGTCTATGTAACAAATAATTTTAACGAATAAATAATATTATGATTAAATTTACAAGAGAAATCTTTTCAGTGGGTATCGCTTAGTTAGATTAACTCTTATTATTAACCGCAGGTATGAATTGTTATCATTTATTTTATGTTTAAATAAAAAAATAATTTGAAAATCGATTAATATAAAAACTTGTTTATTAAAATAAATGGTAACCAATTTTGAGTGGGTAAAAAATAAAAATAAAAAAAATAATAAAAAAAAATAATAATAATCAAACAATTAAATATTTATTTTTTAAAGTAGTTTATTACAATTTTAAATAAGTATGCAAAATATCGAAATAACATTTTTTAAGACATATAACGTTTTTCAACGCACAATTTTTTTTATGATGTAGACAATTATAAGAGCGGTCGTTGATACAATACTCTTTATACATTAATTGAAAATTAGGACAACCTTTCTCTCCCAAGTCTATTACAGTACAATCAGCACATAAGTCATTAATCCATCTAATTTTTTCAAAACCTTTTACAAATATTTTTTTGCCTTCCAAGTAACTACGAATCATTCTCTTAAATTCTCTATGGTCGATATACCCCTCACGCCACATAATGCCAAGGTTTTTCTCTATCCATTTCACTTGTCTTTTTTCGTTTTCCGTTAAATTAGAAAATGAGTATGGGGGTTTTATTAAAAACGTTTGCGTGTATTCATTGGTACTGTATGCAAATTCTTTAATAATAAATTCATTTTTATAATGATTTGAACCCCTGAACATCTACGAATAGATGGTCTAGTTTCATGATATTTTCTTTGTTATATTGGTCAACGGCTTATATTCTATAATACTATCATTTAAAATAAGACAGTAAGCCGCGGTGTGGTCAGGTATATCGGTGTCACACTCTTATTCAATCCGAACATCGACTGAACCCGTTTTTAAAGTTTCATTTTGACGAGAACAGTCGATAACAAACAGAGGTGCTTTATTTACAAAGTCTTGCGGATTCAACAACGGTGCTTGGCTGCGGTTGTAATAAGACTGTTGGAACTTAGCGTACTGTTCATATAATATAGCAAATTTTTTAGTCGAGAAACTGACATTCAAATTTTCGTAAGGAAAATAATTTGAATTTAAAAAAACTTTAACGTCACGCAAATTACAATGATCAAAATGCGATATATCTTTATCAGAAACATTTTTCCTGTTTGTTTTTAATCCAATTATAACATATCGAGGTTTCTCAATTTGAGACGAAGTTTTGACGGCCCAAGAATGTTTTGATGTTTTAGGTAAAAGCGGGTATTCGTACAAATCCCAGTTCCTAAATGCTACTTGAATAGCTCGATCTCTTTCCAAATATTTAAGCAAATTTAATCTTTCTCGATCAGAAACCTTAATGTGGGGCATACGCCATACTATTTTAGATATAGTTATATTATCTATATACTCATTTGTGTTCAGTATTACGCTATTTAAATTAGTATTGGATCGTAAAAGAATAAGTTCATGCTTACAGTTTATAATAATTTTGTTATAATCCTCTGCGAAGCCAAGAATCTTATTTAAAGGAATAGATACAGAAAATGATCCATGCGAATTTTTTGTGCCATCAACGTCCCAGCCCCATAACTTTGACATCGATGATTCAAATTCATTCATCGACACAAGAGATTTCATTGTTGTTGTGATCCCAGCGTTTTTAATTTTATCTATTTCAATCCCATTCAGCTCATATCGAATATCTTGAAATAAATGAAGTATAGGATTATTTGTGAAAAGAACACTGGACACCTTCGCTTTTGATTCTCTGTTGAATACTTCTATAGTACCCTCTATGTATATAGTACTCGCCGATGGTAATAAGTATAGATCTTGCTGGTTAATAGGTATACGGATTTCATCATTTAAATTGAAACTTGTCACGTACGGTTTATACGAATGATATTCAAAACTTTCAATCGTATTATCAAAATAAGTGTCTGATAAGTTTAGTATACTCATTTTATTAATCCAATATTTTTTAAAAATTGTTTGTTTTCCTTTGTAAGTTGACCTTTAGGTCTTCTTTTCTTGATAGCACAATGGGCACTAACCATTTTGCTGTTTGAGACCGTACTTTTATTAAAGTCTATCATTTTTTTCTGAGATGTAAATATATCTGAATCTCTTCACCGCGCAAATTCACTAAATTGTCGTTTATATCCAGTATTCTTATTTTAAGAGAGTTTAAGCTGTTTTGAGTAACAGGAAAATATATAACATTTTTAGGAGTTTCTATAATCCTGTAACCAGGCGGCACATTAGGCACAAATTCGTGAATTATATGACTAGGTTTTCCGTTTATGAATGACCCGCTCACAATATCACATTCAACCCGCACTATAGTTGTAGACAGAATGGACACAGGAAAAGGGGACTCAGTTAATATATTCGCCTGAACTGTTTCTTCCCCAAAACCAAGTAACTGACCAATCGAATTCGGTTTTTTTAAATATACTGGTTTGGAACATAAAATAGATGTCTTTAGCGTATTATTATTGCAGTTCAGTGTAAAAGTGCATCCTTGGAGGTGCTTTTTTAGATAATCATCAAGATCTTGAAGTTCATATGACCCTTCAGGAATTTCTACTATTTCGTTATCACCATAATAAAACTTATTATTTCTGTAGTCTATATTGGGTATCGAGTTAAATGTTGACATGTATAGCAACCCGCATTCATATTCACCATCTAGTTGAAGAGCTGGTGAGTGATTCGTAATCAGGGTTGAGGAAGACCCCGTTATGGACAAAGTGAAAGACATCGTGAGAATGAGAAGCTATTTATTGATCACAGATATTTAAACGATTATTCCAATATTTTTTTAAATATTTTAAACATAAATGACCACAATTAACAGTATTAAATTTTTGATAAATATTATAATTGTACGAAATATTATGATTTTTCAAATACTTTATTAATTCTAGCGGCGGTGGAAGATCACCATAACTATTGAAATATTCGCAATAATTATTATCTTTGACATAGGCTACCCAGTGAGTCCCTTGGTTTTTAGAGCTATCTAAATTTACGATTGCACATTCTACTCTTTTCGGACGCTTCGGTAATTTGTCTCTCATGTAAACACCACGAAAATGAGGAATATCTGTTGAATGTTTTAAAATATCAACATTTGTAAGAGCACGTCTGGGTAGCCTTTTGTTTAGTTTTTTAAGCGTTTTAAACACAAACCCTTCCCATTTCAATACTGTTTAATGTATAACCCTTTACCCAGTGCAATAGATTCCATCATTTTATTATGACGTTCTGATTCGGATAAGCTTTTTCTTGCAGCTTTGTAATCACCAACAGCTTTAGCAATCCCAGCTGCTCCTCCTGCTAATGATCCTAACGCAGAAAGGCCGGCGAAAATAGGTATTAGTGGCAATATACCTCCAGTTTTAGGGATCGGTATTAATCGAGGAACCCGCATTTTACTCGTATTGTTATTAAGAAATACTTTACTTGCTGCAGCAAAAGCTCGGCTGATTGCGGTACCATCTTTTTTATTAGATTTGTTTTTTTTTCAATTCAGTGCGTATCTTCGAAACAAAATGTTTAAATGATTTTATACCTGCACCAGCTTTCATTTTAGATTTCATCACTTTGCTAACTATCCACGACGCAAGTTTTTCTCCTTTTCCAACACCTTTTGACTTCAATCTTTGTTTAGCCATTTTATAGAGTTCTAAATCTGCCCGATGTCGATCTGTTAGGTTAGAATATTTATCGTATGCTATATCGTGTTGCATACACGCGTTGTCTAATTCATTAACTCCTTTATCACCTCTTTGCAACCGCTTATGTAATTTTGTTCCTGGCCCGCAATAATTGTAGCCAGGTAAGTGCAGTTCAAACGGTAAGTGATTAATTATACTGTTTAGGAGTCCTCTTCCTTTCATATCCATTAAGTGAATGACTTTGTGCGAGAAAGTTTTGAAATATATTTATACAATAGCATCTTTATCAATCCAACTATTTTCGCTATCGTTAAGTCCTAGCCATTTAACATACAATTTTTTCCCTCTTTTTTTGATGACTTTTTCTATGAGGTAAACGTCTGGATACTTAGTTTTCTGCAGTTCTTGTTCATAAAATGTACCAAGTATAGTGTTTTTTCGTTGGTCTTCAATATGGTAAGTAACAGGACGAGTGTCATTCACCGTTTTAATAGTAAAAAGCTCAGTTGACCAATTAGGTGTATAACCTTTATGAAAGAGGCTTTTGTACTTGCTTATACGCACACGATCTCCTACATTAAATTTATTTAATTTAAAACGTCGATTGCATTGTTTTTTATCAATATTTATCTTTACTTCAGCTTCATTGTTGCGATTAACCTCAATTGGTCTAAATTTTGTTGTGCTGTGCATAGTTTGATTATACGATCGGACTATGTCATCTAAAGGTTTTCCAAGCCATTTGTAATTTCCAATGAAACTGAAATATTTGTAAAGTTTGTTTTTTAGCGTTTTTATTACTCTTTCAACAATAGATGCTTTTTTAATTGAATACGAGGAATAATGATTTATTTTTAAGGATTTCACATAGCGATCGAATTGATCGTTGTAAAATTCTTTCCCAAAGTCTGTCTGTAAATTTTTAGGTACTCGTTTTGCTGATTTGACAATTAGTGCAAAAGCATTCTTTACTTCTGTTTGAGTTTTTGATTTTGTTGGAATACACCACGTGTACTTTGAAAAAGTGTCAATAACAACTAAAATGTATTTGTATCCCTTATTAACCGTTTGTAACTTCTGTAAGTCAATCAAATCTGCTTGCCACAAATCGTCAATTCCTTTTAATATAACTGCACGACGCTTGAAATTTTTCCTGGCTGATCTATGGATTTCATTCACGACTTGTTCTTTTGCCATCTTTGGAATTACTTAAAAAATTGTTTATCTCCCACTTTGTATAAAAGTTTATTTTCAACTGATTTGCAAGCTGTTGGATTTGAGAATTTATAATTTCGATTTGAGAATTTATATTTTCAAACATAGAATCAAGTTTCTTCTTTTCGAAAGTGTTCTGAACGAGCTGATCAACGTAATGCTTATTAACTGCATCATTAGGTAACGAAGGATCCGCTACCCCCTTTAATCGCGATGATTGTAAATCGAAATCACCATTATCTGAACGCAGCAAAGTTTTATTTTCAAGTTCAAAAAATTCACATACACGTAAACGTTTATGAACATGGTGACCGAATTTGTCTATGTTCATTTTTACTTTTTATCTTTATGTATTTGTCATCAGAAGTCCGGCTTCAACTGATGGTAAAATTATAATAACAGTTTTATATATCATTAATTAACTAAGCCCGCTTCACGCAGTTCTTCAACAATTGATATTATTTCATTATCTAATCCAGTATTACCAGCATCACGGGAAGCAATTAGTAATTTCAATCTTTCAACTAATTCATTAGGGTCGTCCCAATATACATACGAAACATCTCTTTTTACTTTTTTCATTGTTGGTAGCCCCTGACCATGAGTACTTCCATCGCTTATTAAACGTTCTTTAGATAATTTGAAAAGCGGTTTTATAATGTACAAATATTTCTTGCCTTTGTTACTTTTTATTGGTTTATTGGGGTTAAAATCTCGTCTGTGGGCATTCGTTTCTAGTAGCAACATTTTATAATAACGTTTATCATCTTCAGTTATAATACCTAAATCTGGCAATTTCTTAAACAACAAATCATATAAACCGGGTGTTAAATTGTAACTATTCCCATTTACTTTTAGTTTTTCGCCGCTAACAGAAACTGAATAAGATCCTAGCATTAGCTTGTCACGCTCTGTTCGTACGCCGAAAGGAATATTTAAGTTGTTATTATATTGTTTTTTCCAAGCAGGGTTTTCACGAGGAGATGCAAACGAATCAGTCGTCTTAAATGATGTATCGGTTACGGATTCCAAGCCATCTCTGTTATCACTTTCGCATGACATGCGGTCATCATATTCACTGTAATCGCTACCATTTGATATGTCATCATCATTGTTCGAACCAGATTCAGAAGATTTATGTACAACTGTATGATTATTTATACTACTTCTCTTCTCATCATCAGGGCTAAACTTTAGTGTTTTTGCTGTCTTTTTCCATTTAAACGCATCCTCATCAAAATCTGTTTCGTTAGTATTAAAAGAATTATTATTATTACTGTTGCCGTTACTTTTCACTATTTCATTAAGCGGCTCTGTAATTGGTTTCAACACTGATTCCAATATAATATTATCGTTAGTTTTCATGTCACGAAGCAGTTTAACTTTCTTTTTGACTGCCTCAGCCGACTGAATTACCTTTTCTTTCAAAATTTTCTCTTCATTTATTTTAGGAGCCATGTGTCCGATCTTGATGGTGTCATATGAAGCAATAAATGTATCTTGAAATTAGAACTCATTAAGTATCGTAGTTAATCCAAAACGATGAACGTATCAAATCCCATTCTATAACAACCTGAGTTTCTGGCACAATCTTTGTTTATTACTAAATAGTTAAAAGGTATGCTCCATATTTTTGCACACATTTCCTGAAACTGCGACCAGGACATATCTGACCCAACGTGCTCGTCATAAACATGACGTAAATTAACACCATCTTGTTTAAAAAGGATTACTAAATTTGCGTTATCCCTTATTAATTGTTTAGGTATTTTACTGTAAGTTTGATTCAAATAAAAGCTATCAATATTCTTATGTCTTCCCATTGCAAAATAATCCCTTATGTTGTTTTGATTTTCACATGCAACATCATCAAAAATAAAAATTGAATTATTCTCAGCTTCATGTGGACTTAGTATTTCATCATTTTCGCGATATTTTTGAAATTTTACTGACGGAACTAACATCAATACTTTTTCTAACAACTGGTACATAGGTTGAAAAAGGGTTTTTGAATATACATATACATTTTGGAAACGTAGTCCTCGTTCATGCAGTAAAAGCCCTACAGTTAAATTAGTTTTTCCGCAATTAGATGGACCGCAAATAATACAGCGAATTGTATCAGGTAAAAGCTCACCATGACGAAAACTACGATTGATGCGATCGGAACAAAGGACATCCAACTGCAAGCTCTGAGCTTGTTTTACGAACTTCATACTTCTTCAAGATCAATTCGCGTGTTTCAAGCATGAAAGGTTTATTTAAAATGACCACAGGAGCAAATATGATTCGTGATATAAGCTTGACGAAATACGTTTATCATCAATCCGAACGCAAAACGCTTTTATCAAGTCATTATCGTTGCAGCAGGGTTTGTCATTCATTATAATATTGGGCATCTGGCTCACCGCAAATGAGAGAGGGCGAAATTTCGCCCGATCGAATGATAGGTGGGCTAGAATGCCCAATATTATACTACTAAGGTTATTATGTATGTGCGCGCACGAAAAATGAATAAATAATCCTTGTATCCTGAACAAAATAAATAATGATAATAAGTTAAGGTCGGCCGACCACATAGTAAAATGTGCTGTGTACCTTGCAAGCAATAGCACAAGTTGCATTGCGTTCAGTGATGCCGAAATAGCACACTGATAAATAAATAAGTGAAGCATAAAAGGTATGAAATGAGTTATGATTAAAGATATTATGAAAAGTATGGAATGATTATGAAAGAAAGTATATAAGAAAAAATACATAAAAAAAACACAACGAAGAATTTACGAGACAAAAGTTTTTTTTAAATTGTAATGTTATGGTAACGAGATAATTAGGTAATCATAGAGCATAGTACCCAACAATAAACAGTACGTACAGTCAGTAACATTTGTACGAATCTATGAGTTAACCAGAAAATATATTTAATATGTATTCTAATAATCTAGTAAGACAAATGATTTTTAAGTGTGATAACTGGTTAAATTACCTTCTTTCATTTAAATAATTACAATTAATTAATAAAATACAAATAAAGTGTATCATTGATTTCAGAACCACTGCATTTTAGTAACTGTGACCATTCAATGTCTATGTATAAGTCTCGTCAACAAAGCGTGCAAATTTAGAGATAAGGTATTTTAAGTTTTCATGACGATATAATTCAAAGTATAGTTATTTGTCTTTTGTTATATTGTTTTATTAAATTGTGTTAAAATTAAAGAAAAAAAATTAGGAAATTGTAATTAAAGATTTTAGTTTTATTTGGCGAAAATAGAAATTGCTAATTAGATTTTTTATCTATGTTTTTATTAAAAAAAATGTACCTATATTTAAAATTTTTTTTCTTTTAAACGGGGGAGGTGTAGTGTGAGTTGCGCCTCACACACACTCTCCCAATATGTAACTATATAATACACTTAAGGTTATGATTTAATAGACAGTATTTACACAGCACTCGTGAGTTTTACTCGTCTCCCATCGCCCCACATTACAATCTATTTGCACTGTTAAGCTTAGAATACTTAAATTATTTTTAATTTAATTTTATGCTAGCGCTTTAAGCCTGCGATACAGAGTTTTCTAGTAACTCTAGTGCAGGACAACGTGTTACATAGAATTTTGTAAAACATTGTATTTATTGTTATTTTGTACTGGAAATTATTCAATAAATTATCTTATCTTATCTTATTTTAGATTGGTTTTGATACCTAGGTATTTAACTAAATGTAAACAAACTTCAGCTGCCAGATTTGGTACATACAAGGATTTTAAAAATTTTACTTATCTATCAGTGTAATACAAACTAGACTAGTGTATTTCAGTACAGAAATGTAAATGTTTGGATAATTTAATGGGGGAATTTCAATATTTAAGATATTGACGTTGTTTTGTTTACATTTAGTTAAATACCTATCCAAACCAAGTATATGTCTGTGCTGTAAAGTTCGTGGTGGTGGTTTTGGTTCCTAGTTGAAATTGGCATAACGTTATTTCGCATAATTATTAATCCGCATAGCGTTACTTTGCACAAGTATTAAAAACTTTAACTATAAAATAATAATTTTGAATAAAATTTAAAGTTTTATTTTTCTAACACAATATTAAGTGTTACACTAAATGCAAAATTATTACTGAGAAGGTAAAATGATTATTTTAATTGTCTATATTATTATAATTACTCAATTGGATCTGATCAGTGAACTACTATCTGAAAATGTCTATTATTGGGTTATTATAAAAAATACCTAACACCGAAGCCTGATACGGGAGCGAAGCTACGCTCCCGCGTTAGCCTTCTGAACCTTACAGAGTCGGTTTTACCCTGACCAAGCTAATTCATTAGCTTGATAAAATTATGCGAATGCATTTTATAACAATTAAAGTTATAGTTAACAATGTTATGCATATTTCAATTATGCGGATTCATTATTATGCTAAATAAGTGTTATGCGTCTTTATAATTATGCAAGTTCGCTGTTATGTCAAATCTGTTATGCGAATTCATGTTAGGACAATTACCTAATGTTATGGGAATTAAAGGGCACCCCGTGGTTATAGTTGGGTCTGTCTGACATGTTTTGATTCGTAATCAATACCTACGGTGGGGTGAAGGTACCAATCATGGACATGTTATACACAGTAGTACCCAGTAATGGACAACAACAATTCAGCTCACCATTCATTGCTATTGGTACTTCTCCGTGACTGGTTCCATCAACCAATAGGACTATTTTTTATTTATTTTATAAATTAAAGCTTAACACTTGTTATCTAACAAAAATCAATTATTTTGCTAGGTATATATGACAGAATTAGAAATGAACTAAAATAATTTCTTTGCTCACCCGCGACCTTGAGATAGCTAAGTCTATGCAAATTATGCAAATAAATATGAAATTAATTAATAATTAATTTAAGAAATTATTTTAGTTCATTGATATGGACCTCCGCAAAGTAACGCCTGATTCAATAAATTAAAGAATTAGAAATGTTAAAAATTTAAGATAGTGAAATACTTGCATGTGCTATTAAAATTAATGCGGTTGATACTGTTTTTTTTTTTAATAATTATCTCTTTCTAAAACGCTGAACTCGTACCTATGTACCAGGTATAGCTCTACTTGCATAACTAATCACGTGCAAAAATCACTAAATCCAATTTTCAACCGAATTATTTTTTCTCTTCCCTAAGCAATGTCTGTACTTATATCCATATATACCCCCTTGCAAAAAAATAGGGCACCTAAGGTTTTTCAGATTTTTAGGCATTGAAGCTTAGAAAGTAATATTTCAAGCACATAAAATACAAAACCATAGATGCCCGTTTTTTTTTTCAAGGGGGTTTATATTTTCATAATAATACTTATACGGTAAAGGAATCTGAATCACGTACAGTTAATGCCAAAGATATCGACACGGCCAAAGTTGCAAAAATATGTAAACATGAAAGAAAGAAAAAAATATTTTGGCTCCATACCACCTAAGACTAAAACTAGCACTATAACTATATTAGATACTTGGTGACACGACAGGACACCAAAAAGGGTCAGCATGTGTTGCCGCACATTATGTGCAGCAACGCTGGTTTTCTGTGCAGCCCAGACGGTAAATATGTATGCATGAGCCAGTTCCTTTGCCCCAGTCAGACGAAGAATTATTAAAATCTAAATTTTTAACGTTAAAGTCGTGTATACATATTTTTGTAACTTAGATCGTGTCGATATCACAAGTACTGAATTTTGTTGTCATATAATTCAGTACTTGTGATATGATCGGAAACATTCTAAGCAGAGGCCTGTGTCGTGAAAGAAGAGTCACAAGAATATGAAGCAGTAACATTTTTTAATATTGATAGTAAAAAGGATGGCAATACCAGTTAGGGAGGCATAAGTGGTATCATGAGTTGATTGTCTTTGTCTTTTCATTAATAATAAGAGAAAAAAGGAGGTTGTAGTGGACTGACAGATAGAATAAAAACATGAGAGCGGAGTGAAGAGATGTCGGATTTGTTTTGGCATTGGCTGTGCCTGCAATAGAAGGAGGCCGGAGAATAGCAGTTATCTTATGTAAGTTACTAACTATCTAATTTAAACTTTGGATATTGTTAAGATGACGAAAGAATAAGTAGTAAGATAATTCTCTTGTCATGCGAGGCATGGGACGGCTGTGAGTAGGGAGGCCGTTCAGGGCAAGAGCCCGCATTTTTTCGTCACCTTGATAATTATCACTAAAATACACTTTATGCGAAGCAGATAAATCTAAATATAAGTTATGTGACAGGATTCCCATGATCTATTTGATGTGTGTATATCAGGTTGACGACATGGTGGAGTATGCTGGGATGTGATTGATCCTTCCAGTCATTGGTTTCATAGAAGAAACAATCTTGACCTCATAGAAGAGGCTGTGTATAATGAAGACCGATGTTTCATAAAAGAAACAGTCTAGTCCTCATAGAAGAGGCTGCGGTGAATGAAGATAAATGTTTCATAAAAGAAACAGTCTAGTCCTCATAGAAGAGGCTGCGTTGAATGAAGATAGATGTTTCATAAAAGAAACAGCCTAGACCTCATAGAAGAGGCAGGGTATAAGGAAGATAATGTTTCATAAAAGAAACGGTCTAGACCTCATAAAAGAGGCAACATGATGATGAAGGCAAGTGTATAAAAGCAATCTTCACCGTATAAGAGACAGCGCACCATGGAAACTTTACTTCACAGAAGAAGCAGTTATGA
The DNA here is from genome assembly GCA_037349165.1 of Choristoneura rosaceana. Lineage (NCBI taxonomy): Eukaryota > Metazoa > Arthropoda > Insecta > Lepidoptera > Tortricidae > Choristoneura > Choristoneura rosaceana. The sequence continues at coordinate 2,744,925 of JAZBNJ010000012.1, read as the reverse complement.
CCTCATAGAAGAGGCAGCACCGGAAAGAAAGTTTAATAAGAAACTGTTTTGCTCGACTTCGACTTAATAAAAGAAGTCTCAACAGGACAATTTTTTATGAAGCCTATTAAAAAATCAGTAATTTCAGGCGTATTGAACCTTATAATATACTGTAATGTACCAAAAATGTAATGAATTTGTTTATGAAAAGTAAAATTGTTTTTTAATAATAAAAAGGGATTATTGACTTTACTAAAGAAGCAATAATATGACAGCAGCAGAAATGTCTCATAGAAGAGGCTATTTAATTAAGATTATAAACTAAATAAATCTCATAGAATAAAAGATCTTTTTTTAATAAAAATTTACAGATGGCTCCAGCAAACCTGAAATATTTTCTTTGGTTTGACAAATGAGGTCAGGTAGGTCATATTAACAGCTTTATAAGTGAAGCTGGTATTTTTCTTTAGGAAATAAATTATAAATGGTTGTTTCCACTCATTTTGTCTGTTTCACTTCAACCTCAGCCCCTTTCTTAACATGCCTCCTAAATTTACGATGCTAATTGTTGCCGTCCTTCCTGAGATATTTCGAAACTATGTAGAACCTTAGATTATATACAACACTAGATGGACCGTCGGCGGCACGAAAACGTCCACCAAAAATATAAGCCAACTGTTGGCTTATAAGTGATTTTCCCCTCCTCAGTCTGCATTGTGACACCGTAGGTGACGTATGCGGAGCGCGCAATACAAAAGTGCCGAAATATGACCAAATGTGCTATAAAAGTGTGCCGCAATTATAAAGGCAGGCTTAAAAATCCTAATGACGTGACTTTCCATCGGTAAGTACTCCAGAATCCATAAAATTTCGTAAGAAAAGATTAAATTATTTAGGTTAGAATTGTGTGACATTTTTTATAGGTGATACCAGTTTCCAGTGCAAAATTCCCCACAATTCAGTCAAAATCGTACTGAAAAGTTTGTATTGGGCACAAAGTCGAAATATATCGATTTCACCTGAATCTGAACAGTTTTTATTTTTAATCTATTTGAGAAAATGACGAATCTAATTAATGTTCTTTGATATTTTAATAAATATTTGCACCATCTTATTGAGCTTTCTTTTATTCTGTATTTATTTGAGATTGACATATATCGACAGATGCCACAGATTATTATCTGCGTATAAAAATTGATCTGCGTATAACATCTGTCGATACAAATATGGTACAGTGTTTTATCTGCAGATAGATACAGGTTGATGTAATAGGCTTGGGTAAAAAAAAAAACGATATATCAAAATATGTGGTGGTAGAACCTTGTGCAAGGTCCGCCCGGATTGCTATCACCATTACTTTTATCGCCATTACTTTTACTAGCGTCTAATTTTCGTCGTGTCGTAATAATTTTCCCCCAAATTTTGGGGATTTGACATTACGTGGTATCATTTAGCACGCACACAGTGACAACCGATTGACGTAACTCAAGTGTAAAGACGAAGCTGTCACGTGGTCGCCACGCACACAAACAAGAAAAAGAGTGGACGTTTTCAATCGCATTGTTTCTTACTGAGGCTCGGTCTAGTGTTGTATATAGTCTAAGTGTAGAACACCCTTAAGTGTAAATTGAACGCATCCGTATTTTGTCTATGACTATGGAAATCTGTAAGCTGGCAATGGGAAGGAATATTACGCAAAATACAACATTCTTTAATTACAATCGAAATAAACAAATGATTGAACTACTAATAATTAATAAAACTGTTGTTATATTAAACTAAAAAATACAAACAATGTGCCCTACACTGCGTGCAAGAATTTTAAAGGGCGCTAAATAAATAAAGAAGTGTCAATGACTTCCGGTTTTGACAGAAGCATTGGCGGTGTGTAGCGACATCTTTGCCAAGGATTTTTCGTTGACAATCAATGCCGCCGGATTGTTGTCATTCTTTGCATTCTTAGCATTGTTTATGCGAAAAGTTTCCAATTGGTGTTGTTCGAATGGTGAAAACGTATTTAAGGTCGGAATATTGACCAACCAAGGTTATCAAGGACAAGTTATACTGTTAAAAACCTAACAATCACACAGGTATTTGTGTTTATTTTTATTGTAAACTAGCTATATTACTCAGTTTTAGTTTCAAAATAACGTTAAAAAATCAAGTAATATTTGGTAATAGTTTGATGTTAAGAAGGATATTATCGATACTTATAGTTTATTTTTTTGTTTGATTCCTATATTATTTTTCACCTATGATGAGTTCTGTGACGTTTCGAGTTTGACAGTTTTAGAGATGTATCATTGATCGAGTGAACCATAGATTTTTCTAAGAGTTATTAGTACTTATTTTTGAAAAAGTTGCATTATATTAAAAAATATATATTTATTTTCCAGTTTTCCGCCCACCGGGCCACTCTCTCGTTCTCGCTCGAAATAATCCCTCAAACGAATTACAAACTCCCGACTCTGGGAGTTCAAAACACTCTATTTTGGACTGTTTCAGCATTTTGCCAAAAAATAACAACAAACTTAACGAGAAACAGTAACAAAAGTCAACAACAATAATAATAGAAATGAACAATAACAAATACAATGCAAAGAAAATGCAACGGAAACTCAACTCGTATACACGGCAGACGTACTCGTACTTACTGACAATGATACTGACAAGTACTGGCCACAAGAGGCACAAGATGGTTGCGGCCGCGTCGCAAATAGCCGCGTTTATAAAATTTTGCAAGTTTTGTTTAAAAATGTAAAATATCTAAGTTCACTGTTATCGAATAATGAACCGCTGCAATTGCCGATAATGTTGTGTCACGTCACTACTCTGTTCCGTTTCACACATTGCGTTATAAAAAAAATATGTATTTTTGTTTCGTATTCAATGGAGGCTATTTAACAGACACTGATATTGCTATATATTTTTAAAAATAACAGTTTTAAATTTTTTTGATTAATTTGTTTCAAAATAGAAATTATTTTTAAAATATATTTTGCGAACATAGTATGCGTAATTCGGAAAATTTTCAAATGTCACAGAACTCATCTTAGGTGAAAAATATAATAGTAATTATAAAAAAGAATAGAAATAAAAATGGCGCTCAGCGCCAGACTTCGCATTCGAATAGAAGCGGTGATGCAAATTTCTAAAAATGCCAGTAATTTACTGAAAAGAGGCAGCGACGAAGGCGGTGTGCCGGAGCAGGAGTTCATTTTAATGAAATCAAAACTGGAAAGTGCTATAAAAAACTTAAACACGGAATTTTACCAATGCGCAAATATCAAGGTATGTGTATTAATATTTATAATTTGTGTTAGATCTCATGAAATGTCATTTATTCTGAAAATAATATGTCGCAGGATGAAGAAGTGTTGCTTAACCAAGCAACATCAGAACAATTGAAGGCAGAGGCAGTATTGGATGAAATGGAAGCAGAATGGAAATGCTTTGCCTTGAAAAAGACTAACGCTCCCGAGGTGTCTCATCCTAAAACCACTACAAAACTGCCTACACTGGAAATAAAGAAATTTAATGGGGGATCCGAGACGTGGGCGCTAACGATGGGCCTCATAAGGAAGCTCAAAGTCACTCAAAGGGCTATGGAGAGGGCTATGCTCGGGGTTTCTCTGCGGGATAGAATCAGAAATGATGATATCCGCAGTAGAACTAAGGTTACTGACATAGCCCGAAGAATTGCGAAACTGAAGTGGCAGTGGGCGGGGCACATTGCACGCAGGACTGATGGCCGATGGGGTCAGAAGGTTCTCGAATGGCGTCCGCGGACCGGGAGACGAGCTGTCGGTAGGCCTCCAACAAGATGGAGCGACGACCTGGCTAAGATCGCGGGATTGCGGTGGATGCGAAAAGCACAAGACCGGTCTGAGTGGAGAGCCTTGGGGGAGGCCTATGTCCAGCAGTGGACGTCTTTCGGCTGACATGATGATGATGATGAATGGGGATATAAGTGCATTTCATGAGTTTTGGGACAGATTTGAAGCCTCTGTCAACCGAAAGGACATGGAACCAGTTGAAAAAATGGCATACTTGATGGCATCTTTAGAAGGACAGGCTTATGAGTCAGTAAGAGGTTTGGAAATTTCAAATAGCAATTATTCAATTGCGATTGACACATTGACAAAGCACTATGGAGGAAAAGATACACATATAGATGCACATTATGAGGCGCTCTATAAAATAGAGAAGTGTGAGCATGATGCCTCCAAGTGTAGTAGAACAATTAACAAAATCGAGCAACATCTTAGGGTTCTGCAGGCGCTAGGTGAGGACACAAATGGTAACCACTTAAGAAAATTAATCTTAAGTAAATTTCCAGATCAACTCATGTATGAGCTGAATCTGATGTTAGACCAAGATAACAATAGTGTGGACAAAATAAGACTTACGATAGAAAAGATTATCGGATCTATGGAAAGAGCAAAAGTGATAGAAAAAACATCTCAAGAGGAAACAAGGTACTCCGTACAATCTCTACATTCAACAGCGAGAAATAATAAACAGTTTGACAGAAAGCGACATTACAGTAATGGAGGTCCAGCAAAAAAGAAATTTAAGAAAAGCTGTATCTTTTGTTCGAATGAACATTACAATGATGAATGCAACTTGAAACTTGCAGAGAGAAAGGAAAAATTGGGTCAACGATGTTATTCCTGTTTGCAAAAAGGGCATCGAGCCTACAAATGCCGGTTCAAGAGGCGATGCATACATTGTCAAGGGCCTCATAACAGAGCCCTCTGTCCAAAAAGGGAGCGGAATAAGGCTGCTTCCTCTTCCTCTCTGGTAAGTCCTACTACCAATACAGATCCTATAACATTATTACAAACTGCAGTTGTAAAAGTCCGTAGCAGCAGTGAGAATGAAAATTTTGAAAGATGCAGAGTTTCATTGGACTGTGGTAGCCAACGCAGTTACTTAACTTCAAGAATTGCAAAAAGATAGAATTAAAACCAGTTGAGGATAACCAGTTAATTGTCTATACATTTGGCACAAACAGTCCAAAGACATTTAATAGCCCCTTAGTAAATATTAATTTGGAAACAAAACTGAACATAAAACATGACATTCAAGTAAATGTGATTAATGTTATTACAGAAAGAGTAGAAGACAATACCAAAGTTCTGCAGCTGATACCACCTCATTTAAAGGAGTCCATTTTATTGGCAGATGATAATTCTGAAGGAGAACGAATTGATTTATTAATAGGTAATGACTATTATTACGCCTTTATTAAAAATGAGAAGATACAGCTGCAAGACAACATGTATGTCAAAACTGATTTTGGTTGGATTCTTACTGGAAAATATATAGATAGAAGAGATGAAAATACTTTAAGCGTTCTTACTTATGTAGAAGAGATCACACAGGCACATATGTGCAATTTTGCTACTCCGGATCCACCTTTAACAGAAGATTAAAAAACTGCAAGAAAAATATTTCAATAAAGAATATAACAACATAAATACTGACTTAGCCAGAGCACTCCAGCTCTATAAAGACGAACACGGAATTTTACGATGTAAGGGCAGGTTCAGTAAAACAAATTGGCACAATGATAAGAAACACCCAATACTGCTACCTAGAAATGACGAATTCACACTTAATTACATCAGCAAGATCCATAATGATAACTACCATGTAGGCGTTTCCCATACTCTAGCGCTCCTGCGAGAAAAATACTGGGTACCTAAAGGTAGATCTCAGGTGCAGAAGGCATTAAATAAATGTTCACAATGCAAGAAATATGGAGGCGGGCCGTTCAAGCTACCACCAGTACCGGATTTGCCAGAGTATCGAGTTAATTATAATGCTCCTTTTACATATACCGGTTAAGATTATCTGGGCCCCCTCTATACAAACTCAGATCATGGAAAACAAAAAAGGTGGATTTGTTTGTACACATGTCTAGCAGTGAGAGCCATTCACTTGGAGATTGTATCTGATTTGACTGCAGATGAATGCCTACTAGCACTGAGACGATTTGTAGCCACAAGAGGCTTACCAAAAATGATAACATCAGATAACGCTGCACAATTTAAACTTACAAGTGAAGTATTGTGTAATTCATATTGTATAGAAAATGAAATTAAGTGGAAATTTATCCCGCAGCTTGCGCCGTGGTATGGCGGATATTATGAAAGGCTTGTGGGCTTAGTAAAACACTGTCTAATCCGTACAATTGAAAAGCATTTATTACGTGATACACAGTTGCACACAGTTATTAAAGAAGTAGAAGCAGTTCTCAACACGCGACCGCTGACTTATGTAGGCATTGATCTGGAACACGTCCTCACACCAGCCGATTTCTTGCACTTCGGTGGACCATTAGCAATGGATGTTGTTGAAGATGAAGTCAAACGCCAAGAACCTGAAACAGAAACAAAACGCAAATTAATAGAAGGATGGAAAAGAGGACAAATGATTTTAAAAGAATTTATAAAAATGTTTACGAATCAATACTTACCAAGTCTCAGAGAAAAGCGCGTGTCCCATAAAGAGCCAAGAGTAAAAAATCACCGACTACCCAAATTGGGCGAAATAGTGCAAATCAAATCAGAAGGTAATAGAGTAACATGGAAAGTGGGAAAAATCATAGATTTAGAAATTAGTAAAGATGGTTACACTCGAGTGGCTAAAGTTCAAGTAAAGCCTAATGTAATACTTAACAGATCTATATCTCACCTCTATCCCCTCGAGCTTGATGATGATGATGATTCTCATGGCCATATCCAAAAATCCAAATATCAGAAACGCAATCACAAGAGATTAATAACGAAACACAGAACATCATGGAGCCAGGTGCTGCTGAACAAGAGTTGAATTTAACATCCCCTGAAGAAGCTTGTGAGACGACTAAGCGAAGACCCAAAAGACTTGCTGCTGACAAAGCCAGACAATTGATTAAAGCCTGGACAGCTCAGCTTGTATCTATACATAGTAATATTTAGATTCTTCGGTTGTTGGGAGTGTCGTGAAAGACGAGTCACAAGAATATGAAGCAGTAACATTTTTTAATATTGATAGTAAAAAGGATGGCAATACTAGTTAGGGAGGCATAAGTGGTATCATGAGTTGATTGTCTTTGTCTTTTCATTAATAATAAGAGAAAAAAGGAGGTTGTAGTGGACTGACAGATAGAATAAAAACATGAGAGCGGAGTGAAGAGATGTCGGATTTGTTTTGGCATTGGCTATGCATACAATAGAAGGAGGCCGTAGAATAGCAGTTATCTTATGTAAGTTACTAACTATCTAATTTAAACTTTGGATGTTGTTAAGATGACGAAAGAATAAGTAGTAAGATAATTCTCTTGTGATGCGAGGCATGGGACGGCTGTGAGGGGAGTAGGGAGGCCGTTCAGGGCAAGAGCCCGCATTTTTTCGTCACCTTGATAATTATCACTAAAATACACTTTATGCGAAGCAGATAAACCTAAATATAAGTTATGTGACAGGATTCCCATGATCTATTTGATGTGTGTATATCAGGTTGACGACAGCCTGGTGTATTTGGGCAATCTGGGCAATAACATAAACTATTTTTACGCTCATGCTTTGTATCCCAGCAGTGTTTGCACCGTCGTCTTTTGGTATTGCGGTTATCATCTCTAGGCAAATGTTTCGGGAGGTGTATGGTGTGACTTACGGTAACTGTAGGACATGGTAATAGCTCAGATATCACTAACCGCCTAAATGAGTGATAAGCTATTTTATTTATTTTTTTATTGTACAAAAAGTAGGCATTCAAAAACATCATCTGTAAAATATGTGTGCCTACTTTTTTGTACCATCGCATCGTCTTGTGCTCGCAAGTGTAGTACGATAGCATTTGGTCATGTCTATCAACACCGCTCATAAACTTGTTATATTCTACTACAATTTCGGGTTTCAGTATTAATTGACCCCTTTTATTGGTCACTGGAATTAATTCCGGGGAATGCTTGGTGCTGATCGACAAGACGTCGCGCTTATCGCGCCACTTGCAAACACAGACGATGCTATTGTATCTGAAGATACTACCACCTTTCCTCAGCTTATTGGTGCAAACAACTGCAGGGTTTCCCTTTCTTTTAGCCCTGAGTGTGCCCGTGACGTTCGTGCCGTTGCGTATTAAAAATGTTGCTAATTCTATGCTATTATAAAAATTGACCATGTATAAGGGCGAATCAACTATTTTACCGACACTTTGCTGTCCGAGCCTTGTATATAATTTAACACTGTCGACTCGTTACATAATAATCAAACTAATGTGAATTAAATATTACGAGATAAGTGGGCATTACTACAGATAAATGATATTGTACAAAAAGCCTTTATTTTTATCGAAATCTATGGTAACTCAGTACACGTTTCATTTGCCCCATACAAAATACTGCTGTCCGGAGATTAGATTAGATTAGATTAGATTAGATTAGATTAGCTAAAATAATGTAAATATAACACGTTTCTAAATTAAATTGAACAAAAATATCTTATTATTCTTTACAAAAAAAAAGTAAATTCTTGTCCGGCAAAAATTTCGTTTGCTGCTGTCGGTCGACTGAGTTACTGCGAAAATATGAAGTATCAGTTCTCTAGAGGGCAGCACTTACTATGCGGCCTTTCAAAAAGTCGTTGTGTCCTTGGCGACGTGGCGGCAATCCTTTGTACAATGCCGACGAGCCGCCAGTCAGCGGCGAGCTCGGAACGGGTGTGCGTGTGTTTATTCGCTGTCTACTGAGTTACCGGAATTATCAGGTAATTATTACGTTATTTATTTATTTTTTAATTGCTTTTTGTGAGTGTAAATGAACAATTTGCATTTATGATTTCAAAGACACTCTATTTCAAGTGTAATAAATTCTAAAATTAAAATACGGCCAAATGTCTACGGAGTTACCAGTATACTGAGTTACTATGATGGTAACTCCAAAGACAATACTGGTAACTCTAAAGACATTACTGGTAACTCAAAAGACATTACTGGTAACTCCAAAGACATTTTCATTAATATATACTGGGAGACTATATCTACAACAAGTTTTAATCAGTCAAAACATGGCGACTTGCAGGTAATAAAAAATATTCTTATTATACTATAATATAATGTATAGAAATAAAAACCGGCCAAGAGCATGTCGGACACGCCCAAAATAGGGTTCCGTAGCCATTACGAAAAAATTAAGTAATATTTTTTTTAAGGATTTCGTATTTTATACGGAATCTTCCAAGTTTAGGTATATTTTATACCTTACGCTGCTATTTACTCATTAACTACTAATAATTCTCAAGCAAACTTAGCCGCTATAGTTTCCCTTGGAACTTTGACATACTGACCACCATCCTGAATTTTTTCAATTTTTCCACCCACCGGTTTAGATTTTAGAGGGGGGGGGACGCTCGATTTTAATGAAAATTTGCACTTTAAAGTTGAATATTTCGCAAACAAATTACTGAATCGAAAAATCGTTTCAGCAAACCCCTAATGTTTTTAAAATACCTATCCAACGATACTCCACACTACATGGTTGGATGAGAGAAAAAAATCAGCGCCACTTTACGTCTATGGGAGGTACCCTAAAAAAAAAAGTTTTTGAATTTTTAATTGTACATACTATTTTGTAGGCATAGTTTACCTATATATCCGTGCAAAATTACAGCTTTCTATTGGCTAGTCCCTGAGCAAAGCCGCGGACGGACGGACAGACAGACAGACAGACATGGCGAAACTATAAGAGTTCCGTTTTTGCCATTTTGGCTCCGGAACCCTAAAAATGACCTTCAATTACGTAATTTTTTTTGAATTGACGCGCTATAAAAATTAATTATTATTGCCATAATCGATATTTACAGTGAAATTACTTGTTATAGATCTCATCAGCCGCAATGCGGTTAACGCCAGCTCAAAAACAAAAAAGGTACCGGGAAAAATTAAAGCAAAATTCTGAAAAATATGAAGAAGCTAAAAAAAAGCATCGCGAGCTGTACCATAAAAAGAAACGCTTAGTGAAAGATTTAACCCCTAAAGAGAAAAAACACGCTAATTTAATTTGGAAACTTAGGCAGCGGGAGTATCGCAAAAAACAGAAAAATTTACAAACAGTCTTAGCTGCCACGCCACCAAGTACACCTGTGTCAGAATTACTCGAACTGAATGCCGAAATAAATCAAATGCCACCACCATCACCACAGTTAGCACCAGCGCCACCAGCTAAGGAGCGAGGTCGTAAAAAAGTTAAAAGAAATAGAAGCAAACTATACAGACAAAATAAAAAACTAAAAGAAGATTTGGAGGTGTTAAAGAAAAAATTTGAAAAGTACAGGAAACGATCAGTTCGAAACAAAAATCCAAATTATAACGAAGATGATGACGACAATAGTAAATATAAACTTTTGGCAAATTCAATAAAAAAGAAATACCAATCACTTAAAAGCCACAAACAGAAAACATTATTGAAAAGTGTACTTGAAAATAGTGAAATACACAAATCTCGAAACAAACATCAGCTGCTTGAAGAAGTATTTGGGATTAATAGGAACACAATAAATAAAAACACGGCCAGCAATGATATTACGGTACTAAAAAAAAAAATACAGAGATACTTCCTGCGTGACGATATTTCCAGAGCTACAGCTGGTAAAAAAGAAACAATTACGCGAAGTGGCAAAAAGATACAAAAAAGGTATTTGTTGGATACAATAAAGAATTTGTACAAAAGTTTCAAAAGTGAAAATTCAACGATTCGTTGTTCGTACTTTTATTTTACGAAAAATCGCCCATTTTTTGTAGTCAGACCATCGATTGACGCTCGCGAAACCTGTCTGTGCAAAATGCATGCAAACATTTATTACAAGGCCCAAGCACTAAAGAGACAAGGGATTATAAAGACGGATAATTTAAGTGAGATTGTTAGAGCAACAGTTTGCAATGATCATTCTCAAAGTTGTATGTACAATGATTGTTCACTATGCAAATTCAAAAAATTGGAGTATAATCAAGAGAAAATTACGGGTACAAGAAAATCCAGTGAATGGATTAGAAAAGACGAAAGTTACGAAAAAGAAGGTAAGAAAGTAAAATGTTTCAAAAATGTGAAAGAAGAGACAGTAAAGGACAGTGTACAATTATTGCAAACGTTTGAAAAAGATATGATTTCCTTCAAGAAACATGTTTACAATATAAAAATCCAGTTCCATAACTTTCGACAATGCTTGAGCAAACTCCAACCCAATGAATGTGCTATAGTTGTTGACTTCAGTGAGAACTTTAATTATTTATTTATTTATTATTTATTTATTTATTATTTAAATATCATGAAGAAATCCAGTCTCACCATTTCGGCGGATCTAGGAAGCAAATATCTTTACATACTGTTATGGTATACATTTTCAATCCTGATACCAAATATACAGCTCACTCTTTCTGCACCATCTCTTCATCCAACTGTCACCAGCCTGCCGCTATTTGGGCACATTTGGAGCCTATTATGCAATGGATTAGAAAGGAATATACATTGGTTGATACAATACATTTCTTTTCTGATGGGCCGTCCACCCAGTATCGTCAGAAGCAAAATTTTTATTTGCTGTGCACCAGATATTTCGATTTCGGTTTTGCAGCAGTAACTTGGTCATTCTTTGAAGCAGGGCACGGGAAGGGCCCAGCAGATGGGATAGGTGGATTCCTGAAGCATACTGCTGACAAAATAATAGCAACAGGGCAAGATATTTCAAATGCTGGTCAGTTTTTCGAAAAATTGAAAAACACCAGCAAAATAAAGCTTTTCTTAATAGAAGAACAATGTATAAAAGATCCCAAGACTGATTGGAACTTTAAAAGTTCACCAAATATTTACGGAAAATCGTAATACTTTGAAGTATAGAAACCTATCATGTTTCTGTGGATTAGGCAAAAACGGTTTCTGTGACTGTCTTAATCCACAAATTTACAGCACAAGCGTCATGGAAACAACTAGGATACAAGACTCTTCAGACGACGATATGCCGCTTAGTTCCCATGCCGTACTTAAAGAGGTTCAGAATACAATGTTAAGGTCGAGTGTTTACAAAACTATTTACGGTTCTTCTGATACTGACGGCGAAGAAATGCCTGCTGAAAGGAGAAATAAAGAAAATACTAGGGAGATAATTTCTTCGACTACTTTACTTAATGAAACTGATAATCCACAAGCTTCCACTAGCTCAGACCGAATCGCGATTGGTGATTTTCTACATGTGAATGTTTACACTGATAATTCCAGAAAAAAGAAGTATTCGTATGTTTGCAAAGCTCTGACTCCTGTTGAAGAAGATGGGGAAGTAAAAGTCATGTTTCTACGGGTTATTGGGAAGAAAGATGCAAAGATATTCCGTCTTGATGAGCAAGACATAAGTTACGTGGACTACCAAGATGTTATTGAAATATTGCCGGCACCTGCTGTAGTGATAAAAGGTCGGCGAATTTATCATCACTTTAGAAAATCAATCAACATTTTTTAAAAATAGTTAAGACGATTGCATATAATCACAATTCCTTCATTGTAATTTTTTTTTAGATTTAATTTTTGTTACTTATTACCATTGTGTTCATTTTATTGCAAAAAGTATAATTATTGTTAAATTTTGTAAGAAAGATACTCTGTGTTTGAGGTTAATTTCTCAGGTGTTACCAAATTTTGTCTCAGGAGTTACCTTGTGTCCCAATTTTTTGAAGTAAAATATTGACAATTATGCTGTTATTTATTAACACATATTTGATTTTTTTTTACTAATTCAAATTGTTTTAAGATCTGTAATACGATTCTAGAAAGATTTTTACATAATACGTGTGAAGTTGGTTTATAAAAGAAAAATCTCGTAATATTATGTCACATGGGTAACACAACAGACAAAGTAGTAAATATTATTCCTAAAATGTGAACATTATATTGTAAGGTGATAATTAATAGGAACGTATGGGTGCGAAAGAGACAGAATGCGTGAGTTTAATTGATGTAAGACAGAGAGGTATGTACAGTGAGCTTGAGCGATGAATGAAAGGGAAGATTAGTTTACTATAGGATTAACGTAGTGTGTAGGAAAGAGAAGGATGATTTAAGAAATAAAGCATTATGGTGGATTCCGTGTTTGATTGCTTACATGGCGCTGCGGCGAAAAATTGTAATCTCTTTTAATTCAATAGTTGAATACGTAAAATTCAACAAATTAATGAGTATACGTTCAATATTCATTACGTACGAAGTGAAATACGTTATATTTCAATTAGTTCGCGAGTTTACAACCGAAAGTAGGGTTTTAGGTTATATTTCAGCACACCATGGAATCCACGAACATCGAAGACCTCGATCGCTTTACGGTGAATCAGCTCAAAGAGGAATTAAAAATAAGGTATCTGCCTATAAGTGGTAACAAGGCTGAATTGGTGGACAGACTTCACAAAGACAACGTGACAAAAATTGAAAATGGCATTCTGGATGACTACAAAATGGAGCGCACCAAACGCATGTCGGAACAACTTGAGTTGAAAAATTTGCAATTTCAATTACAACAACTTAAACAGGATGAGGTAACAAACAATTCATCAACAACAGGTACGTCAAATTACGATCAAACTTTATTGCAAATCTTGCAAACCCAATCTATAATTTTGCAACAAATAGCAAATCCCGTGCAATCTAAAATACAAGTTTTTTCTACTACGGATACAAGTCAGGCTATTCCGTTATTTGGCGGTAACAAAACTGAAAATGCATCAGAATGGGTAAAACAGGTCGAAAGAATTGGAGGTTTGGCAAATTGGTCAGAAAATTTAATGTTAGTCAATGCTGCAATGAGGCTAAGGGGTCCAGCTAATGATTGGAACAGAGCTGTAGGTAAAAGTATTGTAAATTGGCACGATTGGAAAGAAAAACTATGTGAGCGTTTTTCGTTAAAAATGTCATTTGCAGAATTCATCACGTATCAAGCAAAAAGAACACTAAGAAACACGGAAACAATCACCGAGTACATTTACAGTAAAAATGCCATATTTACTAAATCACCATGTTTAATTCCAGAAGTAGACAAGGTTTCATTGATCCTGGAGGGCATTTATGATACGCGCTGGTCAATTCCGTTGGCAACGCATTGCTGTACCAATGTGGAAGAGCTGCTAGCACATGCTACTGCGCTTGACAATATCAGGAAAACCATACCCAAGGATAAATTTTACCGAACTGAGCCCGTAAGTACAAATAACAATAATAATAACATGGAGCAACATAAGTACAACAAATTTATACCGAAATTTAACCCGATAACTGACAAGAAACAGGAACAAATATGTTACCGATGCAGAACAAAAGGTCATGTGTCATATGATTGTAAAATTCCAGGAAACCCCACAAACTTCAATGGTAATTCAACCTTAAAAGTGAATACCAAGCCAGCTCAGCAAAGTTATGATCATCAACAACCATCTACAAGTAAAGGATTTAGTAATAACAACAAAAATTTTCATAAACAAGTTGGCTGTATACAAAATGACAGACCAAACATAACCTTAATTCCAATTACAATAAATGGGTCTTTAAAATTGAACGCACTTCCAGATTCAGGATCGGTTATCACAATTATAGATAAAAATGTATTACCAGAAGACACACCAGTACACCCATGGGACAAAGGAAATTACAAGGTTGCAGGAAACTTATTTACACCAATTGGATGGCTGTCTGCAAGAATACAGGTAGGAAAAATTGACTATGTTATGCCTCAAATCGCTGTCTGTGACAATTTACCAGTGCCAATGATAATTGGTAAAGATTGGCAATATGCTGTGTACGCCCGCATAATTCATGAACCTGATGGCAAAATATGTATTGTTACACCGACGCATACTGAATATTTCCCATCTACAAATAAGGAATGTGCTTCGATTGCCTGCTGCATAAATAATAATTTTGCTATTAAAGAAATTTCGCATGAAGATAAATCAAAAGTCATGAAATTAGTGTCAGAGTATGAAGATATTTTTAAAAACAATGACAATGATGTAGGTAAATTCCCAGATTTTGACCTTGAGATAAATTTAAAGCATGATAAACCTATAAGTTGCAAACCATACAGATTGCCAGAACCTGAGCGCTTATTCTTAAAACAAACAATAGAAAAATGGCTAGATCAAAAGATATGCAGATTTTCAAACTCTCCATATGCCGCACCTATGTTTGTTGTTGAGCAACCTTTTCATAACACAACACCATACAGGCCAGTTGTTGACTATTCGAGAACTATAAATCCCATCACTATCTTAGATGCACAACCAATAGAACGAATGGATGACATTATAACAACTATATCTCAGTTTTTATACAAATTCAAATTAGACATTTATCATGCATACCACAATATTTGTATCAGAGAGCAAGATATTTTTAAAACAGCTGTTGTGACACAAGATTACCACGTCGAGTTCATGCGAGTCATGTTTGGACTTGTTGGAGGACCATCAATAATGTCAAAAGTCATAAAATCAACCTATGGAAGTTTGTATGACAAAGGTGTAAGAGCGTATTTTGATGACATTACCGGAGGCTCATCAAACATTGAAGATTTTATTCAACTGTTAAAACAAGTATTTGAACTGACAAGACAAAAAAATTTAAAACTTAACAAAGACAAATGTATTTTTATAGACACAGAAATTCCATTGTTTGGTAAAATCATTGGACATCAGGAAGAAAAAACTGATCCGAAGCGAACAGCTGCAGTTGACCAATACCAAACTTTATCGACAATCACAGAAATTCGATCATTTTTAGGATTTACAGGAACATTTCGAAAATTCATTCAAAATTATGCCATAATAGCACAACCACTGCAAGCATTATTAAAGAAAAATAAAACTGAAATGCAATCCATAGACCAGAAACAAGACAGAATAAAAAACAAACAAGTCACACTTTCAGAACAACAACAAAACGCATTTTTGACATTAAAGAAACTTGTGACAACTGCTCCAGTTTTAACCAACTTCCAACACAATGCAGAAACAATAGTAGAAACTGACAGTAGTTACCAAGGTATGGGCGCATGTTTGTTTCAAATTCAAAATGGGCAAAAAAAGGTTATAGAATATGCAAGCCGATGTCTCAAAGATACAGAAACGCGATATCATATCAATGAGCTTGAAGTGACAGCAGTACATTGGGCGATTGTACACAAATTCAGAATCTACCTACTAGGCATGGAATTTAAGTTAATAACTGACAGTTACTCGACACCGTACATTATAAACAAGGCAAAGTTAAATAGAAAATTCGCAAGGTATGTCATAGACTTGGCACCATTTAATTTTACACCATTGCATCGACCAGGCAAGCAGAACACAGTTGCAGACCATTTATCCCGATATCCGTTAAACGAAATATGTTTAATGATTGTAAGCAGTAATTCAGAAAAATTAAAGTTAGCTCAAGACAAAGATCAGTTCATTCAGCAAGTGAAAGCAAAATTAGCCAAAGAAAAAACCACACAACATTTAATACAAATACAAAATTCATTCATACTAGAAGAAGGCATTTTATTACATATTAACAAAGAAGATATATTGAATAACAAGAAAATTGTAGTTCCACAAAGTCTCAGAACATCCATCATTAAAATAGCACATGATGATAATGGACATTTAGATTTCAGCACAACAATGGCCAAAATTAGAAGCAAATACTGGTGGAGAACACTTCGTAAGGATGTGAAAGCATATACTTCAGCATGCATTACCTGTGCGAAAGTTAACCGACGCACCAAATTAACATATGGAAAAATGGGGCAACGACCAATACCAAATACACCAATGCAAGTAATTTCATCAGACCATATTGTGGCACTGCCACCAACAGCATCAGGTAACCTATACATATTTGTACATATAGATCATGCAACTCGGTATATATTTGCAAAGCCTACATGCACATTGTCAGCACAGAGTGTAATTGACATCATAGAAAATGACCTAATTTATGTATATGGCCCACCATTAACTTATATATCCGATGGGGCACCATGTTTTACCAGCCAATCGACACAGAAATTCTTTTCAAAATATGGTATAGAACATATTGCCACAACCCCATACACAGCACAAAGTAACGGCCTAGTCGAGAGGGCAAATGCCAATATTATTTCTACATTGACCAAATTTGCACTAAATAATACCACAGATTGGGATAAACTGTTACCAAAAGCCATATTAGCCATAAATATATCAAAACAGAAGACCACAGGACATTCACCATTTTATTTAATGTTTGGGTACCATCCTAGAATACCACCAAATGAGATACATTTCGGCACAATTATAGAAGACATTGACAGAGCTCATCAAATAGATTTTTTAACAAATGCTAGAAAAACAGCCTTACAAAACATAAACAATGTACATGAATATAACAAGAAAAATTTTGATCTACGACGATTGCAACATAATATAACTGAAGGCAGCTATGTATTATATGAATGGTATAAACCAACAGATGACAAGCTGACACCACGTTATAAAGGACCATTTAAAGTTATTCGAAAAGTTGGTTCAGTATGTTATGAGATTCAAGACATACAGAAGCCAGAGAAGAAGAAAATAGTTCATGTTCAATTTCTTAAAATTTTAAACAACCCACATAATCTTGACTTAATTTCAGATTTGATTCTATGTGACAACAGCATACCTAACAGCATTCCCATTGATGACCAAGGAGATGACAGCACCAATGACAACCACACCTGCCCAAACCAGAATTATGATGACCAAACAGATGACAACACCAGTGAAAACCACACCTGCCACAACCATGATGATGATGACCAAGGAAATGACGAAACGCCCGGACACAGTAAGACATTCGTGACGTCACGAGGACGCGTCACTCATGTACCAATTTCATACTTTAATTAATTAATTAGTTTTACTGAACTATACTTTCATAAACCTAATTCTAATAGTAATTTACTAGTAAACATAACTTATACCTACTAAGTATTAAATAAATAGATAAACTAAAGCTAACTATACATATGTAATTAAAAACCAATGTTATACTCATTATAACATAATTATAAGTACCTAATTAAACTTAAATACTATGTTACCAAAAGAAAAACGTATACTTTCTCTTTAATAACTATAACCATTGTAAATTTGAGTCATATCATAACCACATACATACCTTAAATTATATTAAAATTGTTTTTAAAAAGAAATACCTGAGTAGAGTAACTATCAATAGCATTGTAAAAAAAAAATACCTCAATAAAAAACTACTGTAACTCAGTTAAAAATATTAAAATTTAATTAGTATGAAAAATAAGTTAGTTAAAAATTAAATAACAACATTATAGAAAAAAATATGTATTCAAAATAAAACACCATCATTTCATGTAACTAATCTTTATTGTTTTCAAATATACATATACCTAAGTTTGTATAACAGTAACTATGTTAACTTAACTTAAAGGCTTATTTATATACTTATAGCTAAAATTAAGTAAGTAGGTAACTAAAATTTTGTTTACTTTCTCTTATGACATAATGTACATTGTAAGAAGTTGAAGTTAAAGCAAATTCATTGTAAATTAGTATTTCAGGAGCATATAGATAAAAAAGTATTAAAGTAGTGTAAAATAATTAAAATTAAAGTAAAAGAGTAAAAGATAACTTAAAATTTGCTTTAATTTCAAACGTTAGGCATTAAGGTATTTGGCTTAGAATACTGTGTCTAAAACTAGGACATGTAAGGTGAGTGAAATATAAATATACAAAGTTATTTGTATATGTATATTTCAGAGGGCATGTAAGGTGATAATTAATAGGAACGTATGGGTGCGAAAGAGACAGAATGCGTGAGTTTAATTGATGTAAGACAGAGAGGTATGTACAGTGAGCTTGAGCGATGAATGAAAGGGAAGATTAGTTTACTATAGGATTAACGTAGTGTGTAGGAAAGAGAAGGATGATTTAAGAAATAAAGCATTATGGTGGATTCCGTGTTTGATTGCTTACAATATAAAGACTGATTATGCTAAAATATTTGATTATGCATGGAAATTGTAATTAAAAACAAAAATAAATAAAAAGGTTGTTTTATTTCTCTCATTTGAAAAGCTTCATTCAAGTAACGCAATAGACACTTTTTCCAGGTTAGTTTTGGTTTTTCCATAAATGTGATAAAAATAATACATGGAGGTCGCGCCCCTTCTAGTATATAAAACTAGAATAATATGTTGTGTATAGTTTAACATCACTAGACACACAATATTAGCATATATTTAAAAAACAAAATTTCGATATTTTTTTTCCTAAAGTGTCGGTAAAATAGTTGATTCGCCCATAAATGACGTCCAGTATTCAAATACTTGTTAAAAAGTTTGCACACTACTTTATCCGTGTGGCCTCGCCCCCCTACTTCTTCGTCCCTTTTCCCTTTATACATATGTAACTGGAGTGCTAGGCCACACGGATCGGCTAACATATACAATTTAATACCGTACTTATGTCGCTTCCCTTTTAAGTACTGCCTGAACCCACTACGACCACGAGACAAAATCATTGACTCATCAATGGTTAGGTTTTCTCCAGGAGTATATATATTGTACATTTTGGTATTGAAATAATCTATTATAGAATCTAAATGATAAAATTTTATTGTTTAACTTGAAATACAAGAATTTTAGAAAAAATAACCATATAAAACTTAACTATAAACTAACTACCTAACTTAAAAACTTAATACCTACTAAATTAAATCTAAAAAAGGCCCCCGTGGCATGGTGCCCAAGAGGCTGGCAGCATTCCCTCGTTGAATGGCGATGGCGATTCGTTGAGAGAGATAGCTGCCAGCCCTTTGGTCTCCAGTAGTGTCGACCAGGCGCTTTTGCACTTCTTTAATAAAATTTTGTGCGCCGGGACCCCAAGGACCCAGGGTCTCAAATCCAACAGCAACGAAATTATATGCTGAACCGAGACCCTGGTATTTTAATATTTTCCTGCCCTCGGCCGCTTCAGCCGCTGCGCCAGCTTTTTTAGTTGTACCCTGGAGGTGTGAAGGGGCTAGGGTATCGACGCAGGTGGCGTCCCAAACTAAAACCCGACCCATCCTCCAGGGAATAAGAGACATACCGTCCGGCCTTTTGCCATCATCTCGCGCAATGCCATTAGGTTCCAAAATTGACGGCACGTTTATGGTGGCAAGAGACCGGCGGATAATATCATTAAGCGCAGCGTGTCGGGAAAAGCGGCCAGCACTTTTTTGGCAGGAAAGCCCATGGTGGCCCATTTGGTCGACATTGGCACCACAGGGGCAACGGTGTGGAGAACACAAAGCAGCACCCAGCCTCAGCCCAACCGCAATTCGCAAGGTTTCGGGCTCTAGGAAGGTTCCAGTACTAAAAGAAGGATAAGCGTGAAGCCACTCGCCAGATTCTTTCCTTCCTACAGCCAGAAGCCTTGCATGGTCTGGGCCTGAGCTGGAACTTAAAATTTCAGAATAAATCAATTTGCAAATTACGTCATCCCAGCTCCGTTGAAAATTTGGATGGGTGGGAAGATTTTGACCCGGACAAGCCATTAGCCAAGCATTCCTAGCATCGACCAAGCCCGTCGTCTCGTAGTTTGAAGGACAATCCTTTAGAATTTTACCTACGAGGTTGGACGTGCTGTGGACTGATGATAGGAAAGCTGGCAGTGCAACACTAGAAATTTTGCGAATCCCAAGCCCACCATTTCTGATAGGAAGGGATGCCTGGGTCCAAGATTGCTCGCTGAGTTGTATATTAACAATAGATTCTAAAGATTTTCTAATGAGAGAATCAATCGGAGTCAGTAAATTTTGGTGTTTCCAGAAGGGACAGCAGCGAAGCAAATATGTGAATTTTGGGACAAAAAGACAATATTTTAAAATAGTAATAGCGGGATGAGAAGTGATCTCTAGTAACCGGTCAGCACAATTTCGAAATTTTGATATGTTTTTGTCGATTAGATCTGGAATTCCATCTTCGAAGATTGGTGACCCTAGGAGGGTAAGGCTTTGCTTGTTAAGAATTTTGATATTTGGACAAAGTGCATTAAAATGTTGAACAAGTTCTGAGGTGTTATTAATGTTGTCTATGTATAGTTCACATTTATTGAAATTTAAATCTAAACCAATAGACTTAAATTTAATTAAAATTTCCGAAAGATCCGAAAGAACCGTATTTGCGTCACCTCCAAGAGTCCCATCATCAAGATACCAAACGTTAAATTGTGTCTACCAAATTTTAAACATCTCACAATGATTAAAAATCTATTGCGAGACATAAATTTTTTGGCAAATAGATTCAAAAGATAATCTTTACTCCAGTAATCAGAGTATCGATTTACTTTTACTGTCCCCATTTGAAACAGTATCCCTAAAAAGGTTAAAAATTCAGGAACATCTAACTGTCTCCATTTTAGAATCGCGTTACTGGCGCGTCCTCGAAGCATAGTTATTGCGAACTCATTCGTGCTTTGTACAATTTCTTGCAAGATTTCAATAGTGAATAATAATTTAAAAAAATCATATGGCGTTGAGGCATCTTCCGGAACGCGGCATTCCTGTTCGCCGTTAAAAATTGGCGCACGTCGTCCATTTACAGGACGATGCAGAGTCCACTCCTCGTTGGTGGGCGCCACGCTGCCCTGCTCCTCGTCATCAATCTCCTCCTCGGAGGAAGAAGATTCGCTTTCAGCAGCCCTAAAAATAAAAATTATATTAAAATAACAATTTCACAAGCGATACAAGTATCTACATAGGTATAATATACTATGCTAGGGAACATATTTTATACATTCTCCTAATCACAACAACCTGAAACCTGAGTAAGAGCTAGGCCGCACTACTGATAAACCGCTCAATATCGCTAGGTGGCATTAGTATCGTGAGGTCCGTTTGACGTTTCAGTCTTGCTTCCGATTGGCTCATGTAGTTATTTAACCAATCACGAGCGCGACGCAAATTTCAAACGGACCTCACGATACTAACGCCATCTAGCGATATTTCGCCTGTCGAAAAACCCTAATTATAATGTTTTTGTTGCATATTTGGATGCTCCAACACATCAGTTGTTAAAAAAAAATACGCCATCGTGTTATTTTTCCGACAAATAGTACTCGCACAGGGGTCGGTCGGGTTATGTGAAAACGGGAAAAAATAAGCGCAGTAAATAATCATACGTAAGTATTTGTTTTGAATGCATATATAAAAAATATTGTTCCATTTATTTATTCTAACAATATTATTATTTAAAAAATAAATTTGTAAGATATGTCCGGATTTCAAGAGCTCTCTGAGCTCTTGTCGTTTCTTTTCATTAGATTTTGTGAGCAATTTTCTCACTATAGTTTGTGCGTTTTAAATCTGGATAAAAGTTCATTGACACCTGCCCACCAATGTACACCATTTCCCCGAACGATACGATACAAAATCTAAGACAATTATCGCAAATACGCCTCGCCTCGCGTATCGTAGTAGAAGGCGGGGTGAGCGCATGATCTTGCAGACGTGACAAACATTTTTACGCTCGTTACTTTTTTAATGATTTATTTTATTTTTATTTAGAAGTACTTATTAAAAATTTCAAATAAAATACCTGCGTTGACCCACGTTTCGTCGAGATAAAATATACGACGGTTCTCATTACGAAATTTTTAAATTGGGATTAAATATTTTGTCCGCCATATAACGATTTCCGGTCGATCTATGAGATGACTTTTTCGATCTCTTCTAATATATTTGAATTCTAATTTTTTAAGTACAAGCCGTAGCGTTGTCTTGCCGAAGTTGGGCAGCATATCGTCATCATTTATAGCTTGTAAAATCTTGTTTAAGTTTGGTAATTGCCCATCTAAAAAGAAAGCGTGAATTTTACGCCTTATGGCTGATTTTGTGAAATTATCTAGCTTATCCCAAGTTGATTTTTTTTTCTTGGTAGATCCCTTAGGCTTAATTTCATGCGTTTCTCTATACTCCTTCCAGACAGACATATAGAGCTCTTGCTCACACCTGTCATCTCTGCGGTTTTGGCTACCATTTCCGGATTCGAGCGGTATTTGTCTTCAGGCCATGTTTGTTGTACATACTTAAAAACATTTATAATAATGCTTTGCTCTCCAATGCTTAATGTAGTTGGTTTTCGCTTCTTGATTGGTGAACTAATACCTCTCTGCTGAAGTGGATCTGTTGAAGATATAACTAGTAAAAAAATAATTCGACTATAATCACCCACAAAATTATGAAGATTAGGTAATTGTTAAACTTATAAAAATATAAGGAATATCTAACTTTAAAGCCCCTGCTCTCTCTTTTATAATTTAATTATAATTTAATACGGTATGTTTTTTTGTACTGTTGATTGTGAGCTAAGCAAGCTTGTTTTACATAGGTACTGCTTACACATAAAGTAACAGTAGCTTTATTTACTTAAACTGCAAAAAAAGACGTTACGACCAACCTGAAAGTTCAATTGACTATAGACTCTATCTCCATGAGCATCAAATTACCTACGATAATAGAACAATGACATTCGAGATGCTTTTGTATTTGTATCATTCACAGGTGTTCAAGTAAACGCAGTGGCGGCGCAAAACCTTTTGATGTGGGCTAGATATTTATTGTGAGGCGTTTTGTTCACTGCACCTGGCCTAAGTGGAGAGATTTTTGTCAGGTGAAAAATAATAGAAATTACTCGAAGCTTGAGGCCCTTCAGACGGCAAGACTACTTCCTCGATAACCACTCTGTCGATTCGATACCTACTTATATGAAAACCGCATGAAGATCCATTCAGTAGTTTTTGAAATTATTGTGAACCCACGGGCAGACAGATATAGACGTGGCGGGGGACCAGTAGTGTTGTATTCTTTTAGTGGATTATACACAACTAAAATCAATGTATTATGGAAATCAGACATAATATTTAAGTAATAATCACAACGCAGGATTGCTACTGGGGATTCATCAAATTGCAAAAGAGAGAGACAGGAATATTTTAGCAATTTGAGATCACGTCAATCCGTGCAACGCTCACGCGCGCCTTGCGGTCGATGTTGATTGGCCGGCTACGACAAGATGGCCTGTAACACTAGATTTTTCTCTGACGCTTCCTCTTCTTCTACGACTCGCGGCCGTGGCATGTTGTTATAATATAATATAGGTGTACACTCAGATCCGAACTGTTAATTGTCTGTAACTGAATTACTCGTACTAATGGAATAAACGTCTTAACTTGGTGCGTGTGTGTATCATTCCCAAAAGACTCCAAATTAGTATAGATTTTAGACATACCATACTTTGCTCTTCCTTTTTACATACTCAAAATAATAGGTTATCTTAAACGAACTCTACTTTTTCATATATTACATGAATAAATGTATGCGATAAAAAAACGATAATTTTGTGTGTGATTTGGGATAATTTTGGATTTGCATGTTGGCAACACTGAGTGGTACGCATGAAGGTCCTGCTCTTCATTTTACGACGTGTTGCTGTTTAAGCCTAGTTCCCTTTGTCTTTCTTTTAAAGAAAGACACTGAAAAAATAAGTCGATGACGTTAGAGATGGTAAATCCAGATCAGAAGGGCTACTCCGAAACACGAAATTCGAAGTTCGTATCGTACCGTCCCTCTCACTCTCGTATTAATTAACATAATCGTAGGCGGGATGGTACGATACGAACTTCGAATTTCGTGGTAGCCTTGCTGAAGAGTAGAGATGGGCCGAACATGGGTTTCACCGAATACGAACATTCGGCCGAATATTCGGTAAAACTTTTACCGAACCGAATATTCGGTACATTTGATTCCGTTCCGTCGCCCAAATACAGGTCTAAACTTGTTTACGCTAAGCGCGCGGATAGCCGCCAGACCCACCCGCCCGCTACCCCCGCAGGCCCCGCAGCGCTCAAGTTCTCATTATTGCGTCATGCAGTAACGAGTAGAACATTGACACGTGCGTTTGTTTTGATTCATTTTTGGACAGTTTTTGCGTGATTTAGTTATCGTGAGCGTTAAAATGAGTGGCAGAAAAAGGTCAAATGTATGGACTTATTATCGGGAGAGTGAAGAAGACCGCAGCAAAGTGAAATGTACAATTTGCGATAAAATGATTTCACGGGGAGGCAGTGGCCGAAAGGGTTCGTCCTCAGCTTTGAGCAACCACTTGAAATTGAAACACACTATGGAATATACTAACCTTGAAAGAGCTGTGTGTCGGGTAAGCTCAAATACTCCAAATGACGAGGCGAGGCAGCAGGAGCCTGTCGCAGCACAAGATGTCCAACCGTCAACCAGTGGTACCCAACCCTCAAATTCTAAAACTTTTACTACTACTCAATCCAAACTAGAAGATTCATTTGTATCTAAATGGAAAATAGACGACACAAGATCGGTTCCGATTACGAAATCAATAGCGGAAATGATTGCAGTAGACAACCAACCAATTTCCGTTGTTGAAGATAAAGGCTTTAATCGTCTTATGCAGTTAGTAAAACCTAAATACCAAATGCCGAGCCGAAAACACGTAGGTGAAACTGTCATTCCACAACTTTATGAACAATTGAAAAAGACTATTCAAGATGAGCTGTCTAAGACCAACACCGTATCGGTTACATCTGACATGTGGACAAACTTAAATAATTTGTTTTCCTTCTTGAGCTTCACTATCCATTGGTTAGATGACGAATTCACACTTCAGCACAGAGTGCTTCAAATGAAGTCATTTTCTGGCCAACACAATGCCGATAACATACGCACACAATTTGTGGAAATAGCAGACGTCTGGCAAATAATGTTAAAGATCCATATTATATTGACAGACAGTGGAAGTGAACTAAAATAATTTCTTTGCTCACCCGCGACCTTAAGATAGCTAAGTCTATGCAAATTATGCGTGTTCATGCAGTTCCTCCACCTCCACACTGTACGAACACACACAAATTACACAAACCCATCTATCACCACCACCACAACTCACTGACGCGTTTCGAACTCAACCAGAGCTCATCCTCAGAGTGACACAACCGTACACCATGCTACCAGTTGTTAGACTAACAAACCACCACCACTGTTTTAATTTGTCAAGCAAAACAAAAAACTACCCGCAAAATATTAATAAATTTTAAATGTGATATAAAACTACCTTGATTTTTTAATTTTATTTATTTATTGTCAAGGCATGTTTTAATAACTACCGTTGCTAAAATTAGACCCAAGCCGTAGCAAGGGAGATGACACTAAATTTATTTGCTCATTAATAATAGACCCCATACTATTGTACCTAATTATCTCCATACATTCTAACACATCAAGACGAAACCCCTTGTCACAGTAATGTAACACTTCATACGAATCTGAGTCCGATATTGAATGATTTAATTCCAACAGATGCTTGGCAAAATTAGATCTATCAGGATGCCCGTTCCTATATGCCGATACATGCTCCTTAAACCTAGTATTAAAACTGCGCCCGGTCTGACCTACATATACTTTACTGCAGTCATTACAAGTGAGTTTGTATACACCCGATTTAGTTCCTTTATCCAACTTCTCTTTGTGGTTACAAAGTTTAGAGTACAAAGAGTTGTTAGTTTTAAAGGCTACATTAACATTGTTAGATTTTAAAATGTCATAAATTCTATCAGACAAACGACCAACATATGAAATACTACACCTATAAGTAAGTTAAGTTGTAAGTTATAGGTGTAGTATTTCATATGTTGGTCGTTTGTCTGATAGAATTTATGACATTTTAAAATCTAACAATGTTAATGTAGCCTTTAAAACTAACAACTCTTTGTACTCTAAACTTTGTAACCACAAAGAGAAGTTGGATAAAGGAACTAAATCGGGTGTATACAAACTCACTTGTAATGACTGCAGTAAAGTATATGTAGGTCAGACCGGGCGCAGTTTTAATACTAGGTTTAAGGAGCATGTATCGGCATATAGGAACGGGCATCCTGATAGATCTAATTTTGCCAAGCATCTGTTGGAATTAAATCATTCAATATCGGACTCAGATTCGTATGAAGTGTTACATTACTGTGACAAGGGGTTTCGTCTTGATGTGTTAGAATGTATGGAGATAATTAGGTACAATAGTATGGGGTCTATTATTAATGAGCAAATAAATTTAGTGTCATCTCCCTTGCTACGGCTTGGGTCTAATTTTAGCAACGGTAGTTATTAAAACATGCCTTGACAATAAATAAATAAAATTAAAAAATCAAGGTAGTTTTATATCACATTTAAAATTTATTAATATTTTGCGGGTAGTTTTTTGTTTTGCTTGACAAATTAAAACAGTGGTGGTGGTTTGTTAGTCTAACAACTGGTAGCATGGTGTACGGTTGTGTCACTCTGAGGATGAGCTCTGGTTGAGTTCGAAACGCGTCAGTGAGTTGTGGTGGTGGTGATAGATGGGTTTGTGTAATTTGTGTGTGTTCGTACAGTGTGGAGGTGGAGGAACTGCATGAACACGCATAATTTGCATAGACTTAGCTATCTTAAGGTCGCGGGTGAGCAAAGAAATTATTTTAGTTCATTGATATGGACCTCCGCAAAGTAACGCCTGATTCAATAAATTATTAGACAGTGGAAGTAACATCGTGAAAGCTGTTAGAGACAGCCCTTTTAACGGTCAGAAGTGTTTTCTACATATTTTACAACCCAGATAGCGGATCAGCTTGCAGCAAACTTGATTTGTCTTTGATTACTTATTGCTACGTCAAATATAACAAGGCAAGTTTGTGACAATCTTGCTGCAACTTGTAAATTTAAGGATAAAGTTTCAAGTTTGTTGTAACGTTGCTGCAAACTTGTAAGTTATTTAAATTTTCAAAGATGATCTTTCAAATTTGTTTTTAAGTTGCTGCAAACTTGTTTTTGCTAGCGAATCTCATGTCATGTCATGTCATGTCATGACATAAGCGCTCTTGCCGCTTTCACTTCCATTGTTGCCAGTGCAGATCTCCGATCGAATTGTGGATAATTTAGATTTATTCCGGATTGTCAACGGATCGTAGCTGTTTTTATTTTTCTATGCTTTTCTACCTTATTTACATGCATAGAAAAATAAAACAGACTTAATAATTGCATCCATACTCCTTTACATAAAAATAAGTTTTTTCTTCACACAAGCAGCAATTTTAATGAAAATATTTATACGATACTTGTGTTTTTCTTTGGAATATAAGTAATTAACCTGCACTGTTTAACGCAATACGTTTAACGTAATAACGTAAGTTTATTATATATTACTTAAACAGTAGTGTTTATTATAGTACAGTTGTAGCAAAAACCCATATTAAGTACAACTATTTAAGGCAGCAATTATTATACAATCATGATAAAAAAACGTAACGAAATATTTATCATAAATATATATCACATATGTGATACAACTTGATGTCTTTAAGATTGCACTTTCAATTTTATTCTCATGCTTGCGCTTATAGATTATCGAATCGCCAACTAAGAAGTATCACTTCAAAATCCAGAAGCTATTTGTGTTAACTCAGTATTTATAGGCCTCCGTGTTTGTACCTGTATGTAGTTATACCACGCCACATTGCAGTTTTTAATTTTTATCGTCTTTTTAGGATTTTAGTTCAGGAGCTGGCAACACTGACCCGACATCAAACCCTATCTACTTCATACCTCTATATAAATTCATTTTAAACACTGTAGAAAAAATTTAATTATTCGTTAGCAATATATTTTGTCATGTAAGATTTAAAAAAAAATAACTTGTGTTTTACTTATGTTGTATTGTTATAATTTTGTAGGTTAATTTCTTCTTAAATTTTCAGAAATGCAAATGTTAATATAATAAGTAATTATATGATAATTAATTTCTCATGTAACTCAAACTTTTCTAGTTAATTTAGTCTGTTCAAAATTTGTGAATTTTATGTTATCTCTATTATTCCGACTGAAGGACTTCGAATCCACGGTCATGAAATAAATTTAAAAAAAAAATGTCTGTTCTGTCACTGTCACTACTTTCCCGCGGAATCAAAGCAACGTAGCGTCAGGTTTTATGTCCAAAAAGAGAGAAATTGTAAATTTTAACGAAGTTGTGTAGTTTAAAGGTGGTATAAATGAGCGTCCTCAGTTATTTATTAAAGTTGTGTTGTGTACGTGGAAGTTAGAAGTGAATAAGACTCGAGTGTTCGTATCCGTCGACTCCGTCGTCTTGGTGGACGCGCTGTGAAATTAAGGTTAGTTTTATTTCAACATTTTCTATTAAAGTTTCATTATCATTTTCAATAAAGTATGAATTCCGTATGTAACTAATTTCCTGAAGCTAGTAAGTATGTAAGTGATGTGGGTGCAGCCCCGGATCTTCAATTTTTTTTAGGCGGGTCAAAAACTGAAAAATGCCGCCCCAGCCCACTTTGGTGTGATTTTGGCAGCCCTCAAGTGCGAATTTGGCCGCCCTCAAGTGTCAATTTGGCCGCCCTCTGAACTTGCCGCCCGGGGCATAGGCCCCGGTTACCCCCCACCTAGATCCGGCCCTGTGTATGGGTGCATACCCACATCACTTACATACTTAGCAGCTTATGCGTTAGCTTGCATATGCAGGTATTTTTAATCTACTTACTTTTTGACCTTTAACATACCTTGTCATTTTATTTAGGATAAACCAAGCATGTCTCGAAAACCTTATTTTCTGATGTCGAGGCAAGGACAATTAAAAAGATTAAAAATGGAAATGGCACAGACGGCACAAACTCATGCAAATATTTCTACTAATGACAACCACTCAGAGGAAAACATATCATTTTCGGATCAAGAAATGATGCCGCCAATTGAAGAAAATGAATTTGACAATATTGACCAGGGTTCCTTTCCTCGTCATTCCAATTCCCCTCCAATCCAACCAAGTACGGCATCTTCTGAAAATTATTCCGTGTACCACAATTTACTTGAAGAACATCCTTTATCAGATAGTGATCATGAAAATCAAGTTAATCCAGTGGATATAAATGATTCATTTATAAATAATCTAAGACATTGGGCTCTTAAATACCAAGTGACACATGTTGCCATAAATGCATTGTTGAACATTTTAAAAAATCATAACTGTTTCGACTTGCCTGCAGATGCTAGATCATTGCTTAAGACTCCAGAAAATGTTATCACTCGAATTGTAGAACCGGGTCATTACTCGCATATTGGTTTAGAGAAAAACTTGAGAAAAATATGGGAATTTGTTACAGAAAATGAAAGCGAAATTAATCTACTAATAAATATTGATGGAGTACCATTGTTTAAAAGTAGTTCAATGGAGTTTTGGCCAATTCTAGGTTTAGTCTCTAATATTCCTTCTATAAAATCAGTGGTCTTCCCTATTGGTGTGTATTGTGGCACTAAGAAACCTAGTAGCTGCACATCTTTCATGGAAGAATTTGTTTCTGAGATTGTTAATTTGATTAGCTCTGGTTTGACTATTAGTGGCAAAAATATAAAAGTTGCTATAAAAGGTTTTGTTTGTGACACTCCGGCAAAGTCTTTTCTATTGGGAGTTAAGGGACACACCGGTTATTATTCATGCACAAAGTGCAAGCAACCTGGTGTTTATCTGCAAAATAGAATGACATTTCCTGAGTGTGATGCCTCACTTAGAACCCATGAAGAGTTTATTCAGATGGCTGATGAAGATTTTCAGCATATCCAAACGCCATTAACTGCCATTCCTGGCATACATTTTATTAAAAGTTTCCCATTGGATTACATGCACCTTGTTTGCCTTGGATGATTTATGGATGTTTGGACCAGTCCCATTAAAACTCCCTCGTCTAATTTTAAATAACATTAGCACTGATCTGGTTGCACTTGCCAAGCACATGCCTTTAGAGTTTAATAGGAAACCACGTTCTTTAGATGAAGTAAAAAGATGGAAGGCAACTGAATTTCGCCAATTTCTGCTGTACACAGGGCCATTAGTACTTTTAAAATTGCGGTCTGAATATTTATCATATTATGACAATTTTCTAAGCCTTACTGTTTCTATGAGTATATTATTAAACCCTGAATATTGTTTTGAGTACAATGATTATGCTAGAAATCTTCTAAAACATTTTGTCAAGACTTTCATCAATATTTATGGTTCCCAAATGGCAACTTATAATTTACATGGTCTCATACACCTTAGTGATGATGTCTTTGAATTTGGTGCACTTGATTCCTGTTCAGCATTTCCCTTTGAAAATTTTTTACAGGTTTTCAAAAAGAATATCAGAAAAGGGGACAAACCCCTTCAGCAAATAATAAAAAGGTTTGGGGAAATATCCAATACTAACTTTTGGGCTAAAAATATGGCACCCTGTGGTTCTACTTACCCACATTTCTCAAAACCTCACACATTGGGCATGCTTTTGCCAGGCTGTGACAGATTACAGCAGTTCAGTTCAATGAAATTTCATTCCTTTGTAATAAACACAAGACATCCAGACTCTTATTGCATTTTAAAAGATGGTAGTATTGTAGAAGTGCGCAATATAGTGTTTTCCAGACATGCAAGGGGCATGGTTATACTTTGTGAAGAGTTTGCAACAAAAGAAAACTTCTTTGATGCTCCATTAATAGAAAGTTCAAGCATAGGAATACATGTTGTAAAAAAAAAATTAAATCTTTGTGCAAAACCTGTGACAGACGTTGTGGGTAAAGTTGTACTTCACCCTTTAAATGATCACCATGTTGCGATCAAAATGCTGCATTCATAGTATTAGTAGGTCTATTTAATTTGCAAGTCCTGTTTCTTCCATAATGTCTTTTCCTCATGGTCTTGTTGGTATTGTCAAAGAGGATGATTATTTTCTATAGGTATGTTATAATGGTGTGGTGTTGGGTTAGAGTAGCACCACCCCATTTCTTCCTGTGGGTGTCGTAAGAGTCGTACTAAGGGAACAGGGTTGAAGTGTGTTGTGGGCGATGGGCTAGCAACCTATCACTGCGATATCACATTTTGTCGATCTTTTATACCCTCATCTATGCTAAAAGTGGCACTGGAAGATACGTTCCATGTGCTCTGCCTATCCCTTCTAGGGATAAAGGCGTGAGTTTATGTATGTATGTATGTTATAATGGTGGATATTCTTCTCAGGTCAACTGTTACAATGATTGTGTTACATTTTAATATCTGATAGTAATTTAAAATGTATTTTCAGATATTATACAATGGCAAATTTTGTTATTGTCAAATTTGTGGATGAGGATGACGCACCAGGCATAATTGCTTCAAACTGGATAGTGAATGACTGTTCATGTTACTATCCTAATGTACGCACAGAAGAATTAAAGGATAAATTATTAAAAAAGAAAGCTGAACCTGAACCTGGTGATACATGGACCCAGTATAAGATAAAAATTCTAAAATACTATGGTATTCTATTTTTAGATAATATAAGACTTATTTAATTATTAGCTTTTCAACTTATTCTTTAAACAGTCTGTTAAATATTCAAATTGTATTAAAAGTGAAAATTCAACTTTACTTTCAGAAACATATGCAGAGGCACGCATCCATTTAAAAAAAGCAGAGGAAACATCCAATTTGGACTCTGACGAGGAAGTGAGAAAAAGGAAAAGAAAAATAAGAAATGTTTACCTGCCAGAAGACTTTGGAGAGAACTCAGGAGATGAATTCCCCACTTTAAAAATGACCAAAACCCAACCTTTAAAAAAGAAGGAAATAAATCTTTCTAAATACCCTATTCCGCCTAAACCTAAACCAATTGCCAAGTTAAACACACTGGTGGACCAAGCAGGAGCAGAAAAAATTAAAAAATCCAGTAATACTACTGAGTCAAATTGCCCACTCATCATTGTTCCAGCTGGAGACTACACATATGGTAAATGCCATCATTTTATTTTTGCTAGCTATTATTAAGTTTTTACTGTAGCTTTATGCGTGTGACAGCTGGTCATCTCGGAACAATTTTAAAGTAAAGTAAAAAAATATATTTATTGTCACACCAAGTTTACCACATTACAAGTTTGACTTTAATGATTACAACTGTGATATCTATCTATATCTAACTATTATTAAATATTATCTATATCTAATTATTATTTTCGTTTATAAAACGAAAAAAAATCAACTGACTGACACAAGCACCAAGTTACAATGAAACTAATAGACTTAGGGCATATATTATACAAAGTGTACCAAAACCTAAATTGCAATGAATACCACAGATATAATAACTAATAATAAATAAATAAAATTGCTACTTTTTACTTAAGCGGTTGTTATAGGGGTTTTGGTACACCTTTTATATTACTACGTTACTAATCTTTTTTTTCTTCTGCAAGTTGAAGCAGTTGAAGTTGAAGCAGAAGTTGAAGTTGAAGCAGATATTTCCGAAGTTTCCAGTAACATGGCAGAAAATGCAGACTTGGCTCGGAATTACTGTTCTAACGAAACTGTAGACTTTCCATTGGGCAAGTATTATCTTTAGTTATCTATATACCTATTCATTATGAGGTGGAGGCAAGAAGCCTTTTATTACATGCTTTTCTTTGTTTCAAGCAGTGCCTGAAGTTATTGATGCAGATATTGCAGAATTTGCCAATAATGGACCAATACAACGGAACTTGACTGTAAATAACCCAAACCGTAACCACTTCATCCAGTCCCACTCACAAACGTGATGTCACAAACTGTGTAATGGGTAAGTGTTTCATTAATTTTATAACTTTTTGTCAATAATAATAATTGTAGTTAAAAGACTTCAATTGATTATTTTTGTTACAGGCTGTCCTATAAGCAAGCAGTTTGGAATCCAACAGACTCATCTAATTCAAGTTGTGACTGACCTAGCCAAGCAAATGGTCGATCTAAATAGAAAAGTTGACTTACTGTTAGGAAAACATGCAGCTGACGCCTGTATTGTACCTACAGAAGAGAATTTAGCAATTTCTGAATTATTAGCAAGTCTTCCTGTAAAGGATGATGCAAGCTTTTGTCATTTCAATGAACAGTTAGAAATAAGTCGGAACAAACAGGCAGTTGTAAGTATACATATACAAACAGTTTTTTTTTTTTTCGTTAGGTTGTAAATTACAACTTATTTTACAGATGTCGTTTTTGGCTGGTATTGGTGGTAGAAACATCCGAAGTCTAACAACTAATATATTGAGAAGAATATTACAGGACGAAGTTGCAGAGTTGTATTCCTTAACTGGCAAACAAATGAAAAATTCCAATAAAAAAAACATTTTTGAAGACAGAAACCTGTAAAATAATATTTCGTGAGTATATTTTGCATAAGTACATGAAATTTTGTGAGTAGGTTCAATAAGGATAGGTATATAATTATTTTGTCGAGTCAGTTTTTCGAAATTATGGTCGAGTCAGTTTTAATAAAAAATGGCGGAGATATGGGGGTTGAATCCGTGAAAAATATCATGTTTCCGCCATTTAATTTTTCCCGGTTGCATTCCAAAGGACCCATGAAAATTTTCATTTTTGCCATGACGTGCGCTGTCATCGCTTTTAATTCGCCCACCACACACTTCACTCAAAGCCAATACTAAATTTATTATCTTGTGTGCGCTACGGGTTTAATTTAAAGTTTGTTTTTTTTTAGAAATCTGCAAGAAAGTTTTCGAAGATGCGACAGAAAATAATCTTAAAGAAATAATTAGTGACTGGCTTAATCAGGCGAAAGTTAGGACAACAAGAAGGTAATATTTAGACTAAGTATACATATAAAAAAAATCACACAAATTGACATAGCCTATAGTCCTGCAGAAAACTCTAGAAAGGCTTTTGCTGTTGGCAAGAAAGATATTTGCCACTCACTCTTACCCATAGTTGCGTCTCAAAACATGCCGCAATAACTCTCTAGTCTAAACCTTGCATGAGCCCTTACCTGGGACGTATTGCATAACATTTTAAGACTCATAATTCAAGCGTATTTTTTTAAAATAAAAGAGATTGAAAAGAGGCTTGATTGTACTATGACTTGTAAAATGTTATGCAATAGGCCCCAGGAGATTAAGTATTCATAGTAGATACTTTTAACATGTTACTTGTTCCCCATGTAAAGTGCAAAATTTACTCCTCAAGTTCACTTCAATATTTTGTATGCAATAATGCATCCTTTTTTATACATGGACTTAAACTGGACAAAAAAGTGAAAAAGTCATAATAATTTTATTTATTTGTTTCAGAGCAGAAAGACTAAACAATAATAAATAATAAGCGTACGCTGAAAACATGGATGTGTAGCGTCGACAACAGACAGACAGACAGACAGAGTTACTTTCGCATTTATAATATTAGTATGGATTACGAAAATAAATGTTGTCATTCATGTAGAGGTACTCGAGTGTATTCTTTACTGCGAAACGCACGTAGGGTATGGCTATGTCTATTTTAGTACTGAAAGATAGTGATTAGTCACATTTCATTGCATGATTTATATTATAACAGTTACTCTTGTCTGGTTTCACTGTAATGTGGCCATAACTCAGGAACTAGAATTGACATAGTTGTACTTTTAATTCCCCGTTTTCTCAGGTTCTCCCTCGTGGTCTTACCTGTAGGACTCAATAGTAGGACCACGAGAAAACTGGGATAATATCCCCGTTTAACAAAGAAGCTGCAAGTTTGTTGGGGCAACATTGCGTATACTTTGTGAAAACAGACTTCATGCAAGTTTGTGATGTCAGCATTGTATATAAATTGTATAAACAAACATTGACCAAGTTTGTCATTTCAGTATTGCATGTAGTTTGTTGAAACAAAGGGTATAGCCGTGTAAGGATGGCGAAACTGCCTTTGACGAGAAAGTGGTTTTCCTTTGGCTCGGATAATTGTCTTTACATACGTTGTAATTT
Organism: Choristoneura rosaceana; assembly: GCA_037349165.1. NCBI lineage: Eukaryota > Metazoa > Arthropoda > Insecta > Lepidoptera > Tortricidae > Choristoneura > Choristoneura rosaceana. Next base: position 2,709,050 of record JAZBNJ010000012.1, on the reverse strand, counting down.
GACCAAATTTTAGCCCCAAAATGGGCGTGGTTTTTGAGATAATTAAAAAAAAAGGAAAATCGTTTTTATTTTTTATTTACCAAACTAGTGGCCCGATTTTCACGAAATTTTTATATATTGTGTAGAAAATTAAGAGCGTTTTTTTCTAAAAAAAAAATCCAAATAATTTTATATTTAAGTAAAAAAAAAAACATTTTTTTAATATTCATAAATTTTTTTTTTTACTTGCGAGGTGGCGACACCTACCAATATCAGATATATTATGACCCATTTAATACTCTAATACATATATTTTTTTCAAAAACATTCATTTGGATCATCAGGTTAAAATAAGCGAATTTGTAACATCTCATACAATACATAGCCTTCTCTTTACTACGTACATGGGCGTTTTCAAAAAAAGTTGTTGAAATGACTTTTTTTTAGAAGTGGATGAAATTTGGTATTCCTGCTCAGAATCAGGAGCACTTTCGATTATAATAGGAGAAAAAAAATGTCTCAATATTTTTTATTCCATTACGTTACCGTTTTCATACGCGTATCTGTGGCGGTAGTGTAATGGATAACACAAAATTATATGAAAAACCTGGGACACTTTTTTTCCCATTGCAATCGAAAGCGCTCCTGATTCTGATTAGGAATACCAAATTTCATCCACATCTGACAAAAAAGTCATTTCAACATCTTTTTTTTGAAAAAGCCCACCTACGTAACATAGGATTCAATAGTAGGGTGGGTTGAAAAAAAAATTTTTTTTTATTTTCTTAGCATGGGGGTAGAATTTGTACCTTATGAAAAAAGAAAAATTTTCAAAAAAAAAATTTTACTTAATATTTTGAGGTGGCCCACTCCCTTTTAAAATTAATAATCTATTAAATGAAGTAGTACCAAAAAAAATATATGAAAGGTGTTCTAGAACCTGTAGGGTCTCCCCTCGAAAGCCAATTGGAAATCAAAAGTAAAAAAAAATAATTTTCTATTATTTTTGTAATTAATGTAAAAAATCAAAAAATGACTTCTTTCTTTTGTATTAAAATGAAAGTTATAAGTAAAAAAAAATCACAATCGACAATTTTTAGACGTCTTCCACGATGTTTGACCGAAAAAATTTTTTTTTTGTTGGAACTACCTCATTTGATAAATTATTAATTTTAAAAGCGAGTGGGCCACCTCAAAATATTAGATAAAAAAATTTTTTTTTTGAAAAATTTTCTGTTTTCATAAGGTACAAATTCTACCCCCATGCTAAGAAAATAAAAAAAAAAATTTTTTCAACCCACCCTACTATTGAATCCTATGTTACGTAGGTGGGCGTTTTCAAAAAAAAGATGTTGAAATGACTTTTTTGTCAGATGTGGATGAAATTTGGTATTCCTAATCAGAATCAGGAGCACTTTCGATTGCAATAGGAAAAAAAAGTGTCCCAGGTTTTTCATATAATTATGTGTTATCCATTACACTACCGCCACAGATACGCGTATGAAAACGGTAACGTAATGGAATAAAAAATTTTGAGACATTTTTTTTCTCCTATTATAATCGAAAGTGCTCCTGATTCTGAGCAGGAATACCAAATTTCATCCACTTCTAAAAAAAAGTCATTTCAACAACTTTTTTTGAAAACGCCCATGTACGTAGTAAAGGGAAGGCTATGTATTGTATGAGATGTTACAAATTCGCTTATTTTAACCTGATGATCCAAATGAATGTTTTTGAAAAAAATATATGTATTAGAGTATTAAATGGGTCATAATATATCTGATATTGGTAGGTGTCGCCACCTCGCAAGTAAAAAAAAAAAATTTATGAATATTAAAAAAATGTTTTTTTTTTTTACTTAAATATAAAATTATTTGGATTTTTTTTTTTAGAAAAAAACGCTCTTAATTTTCTACACAATATATAAAAATTTCGTGAAAATCGGGCCACTAGTTTGGTAAATAAAAAATAAAAACGATTTTCCTTTTTTTTTAATTATCTCAAAAACCACGCCCATTTTGGGGCTAAAATTTGGTCAAATTACAACGTATGTAAAGACAATTATCCGAGCCAAAGGAAAACCACTTTCTCGTCAAAGGCAGTTTCGCCATCCTTACACGGCTATACCCTTTCATGCAAGTTTGTGATGTCAGCATTGTATATAAATTGTATAAACAAACATTGACCAAGTTTGTCATTTCAGTATTGCATGTAGTTTGTTGAAACAAACTCCATGCAAGGTTGTTCCTGGGAAACTAGAAAGCTTGATTCAAACTTGCATCAAGTGTATATACTTGCCATGGCAAACTTGTCACAAACCTTCACTTTTGATACATCAAACTTGTAGCAAGTCCGATCCAAGTTTAAATTGCTATCTGGGTGAGGCCGAGGTTTTTGCCACAAAACGTGTAATCTGACTGTCCGCCTCATTTATTTTTTAAAATAATGCCTATATATATATTTCAAAAATATCATTGTATTCCCTAACTAATGGTGAACCGCGGACACTGAAGAAGTTGAAATAAATGCATAAACTTGGAGAGTTATAAATTATTTTACTACAAAAAATGACCAAATTTTAGCAAAAACCGGTTGTCCGCTTTTGCAGTAGTGCACTTGCGGAATCAATAAAACCAAATAAAGACATCTTTGTAACTATATTTTTGATTCGACGTTATGAAATAATAGTTAGCTAGCCACCTTTTAAATATCTTTTTTGGTTTCATTTCTTTGCGACAGTTTTATTGCGCAACCATCAACTCCCTATTTTGTGGATCTAAACAGTAAGCGGCTTTGTATCTGAGTAGTGGTAACGTTAAAGTATACCTTGTCCATAGTCAATGAGGCGGTAGCGGCTATATTTTTCGAGTACGATGTAAATTCGTTCGGAAGGAAATTTGTCCCACCTGTGGCGCAGAGTGCATTTTTTGAGATTCCAACGTAAGTTTTTAATTAATATCTGTTATTGTATTTGCTCGTTATTTATCAAAGTGTGTGTAATCGTTTAAGGCTAAATTAACCTGCGTAAAGAGCTTATTTATCGAATTATGATATGTTCCTTTTGCGCCACAGTCGCGCAAAACTGACTTTATGCCACTTTGCATCACTTTGCGATACCTTTTATTGTGCGCTATCGAATAAAGATGCATGCACACATACGTTTTCGGTTTTCGGGTGTTTTTTTTTTCTTCTGATGTTATACAATTTCATTATATGTTATATAGATTTTAAAATACAACTTGAAGTGTCATGCCTTATTTTACAAATGACCAAACTTAGTGATTTTTTTCTGTATAATGTAGGATATTTATTTGTCGGTCGATTGTAGACCATGGAGGACCTTAGTGCTATGCTCGCTGACCTCAGCAGAGTTTCCGACCGAGTTGGCCTGAGAATGAACATGGACAAGACGAAAGTTATGTCTAATGTTCATGTAGTGCCAACTCCCGTAATAGTCGGAGGCTCTGCGCTCGAAGTTGTTGACGACTATGTATACCTAGGATAGACGGTCCAGTTAGGTAGGTCCAACTTCGCGAAAGAGATCACTCGTCGAATCCGACTCGGCTGGGCAGCGTTCGGGAAGCTTCGCAGTGTCTTTTCATCCAAATTACCGCAGTGTTTGAAGTCAAAAGTCTTTGACCAGTGTGTGTTGCCAGTGATGACATACGGATCTGAGACGTGGGCGCTAACGATGGGCCTCACAAGGAAGCTCAAAGTCACTCAAAGGGCTATGGAGAGGGCTATGCTCGGGGTTTCTCTGCGGGATAGAATCAGAAATGATGATATCCGCAGTAGAACTAAGGTTACTGACGTAGCCCGAAGAATTACGAAACTGAAGAGGCAGTGGGCGGGGCACATTGCACGCAGGACTGATGGCCGATGGGTCAGAAGGTTCTCGAATGGCGTCCGCGGACCGGGAGACGAGCTGTCGGTAGGCCTCCAACAAAATGGAGCGACGACCTGGCTAAGATCGCGGGATCGCGGTGGATGCGGAAAGCACAAGACCGGTCTGAGTGGAGAGCCTTGGGGGAGACCTATGTCCAGCAGTGGACGTCTTTCGGCTGACATGATGATGATGATGATGATGATGATTAATTCTATATTTCTTTAACGAAAATCACACACTGTGTACGCATCCTTAACTATTTTGCGTTACCAGTTTGCGTCACTTTGCGTTGCGCTATTTGTGGCAAAAACCTCGGCTTGACCCATCTGGGATGGTACGATACGAACTTCGAATTTCGTGGTAGCCTTGCTGAAGAGTCAAAAGAGTCATCAAATCTTATCAACTCCGGAGTTACTAAGTCCGGCCCGCTCCGGCTCCGCTTTCGCTCTTATCTCGGATCGGAAGAGCTACTCCGAAATACAAAACTCGAAGTTCGTGTCGTGCGATCCCTCTCGCTCTCGTATTAAATAATATAAGTGTCAGAGGGACCGCACGACACGAACTTCGATTTTTGTGTTTCGGAGTAGCCCTTCGGATCTTATTACATTTGGTCGGGCCATAGACTAATAATACACTACGATTCAGTACCTTGACCTTGGCATGGGACCTTGGTAACCGACCGAACCGAGCCGGAGCGGATCGGCCATAGATAAACTAATAATCGCTCGAAATAACTGGAGTCAATAAAGGAGTCTGAAGGGCTACTCCGAAACAAAATTCGAAGTTCGTGTCGTGCGGTCCCTCTGACACTTATACTATTCAATACGAGAGCGAGAGGGATCGCACGACACGGACTTCGAATTTTGTGTTTCGGAGTAGCCCTTCTGATTCAATAAGCGGATTCGGTACCGACACCGGATCAGAAGGGCTACTCCGAAACACAAAATTCGAAGTTGGTGTCGTGCGATCCCTCGCTCTCGCATTAAATAGTATAAGTGTCAGAGGGACTGCACGACACGAACTTCGAATTTTGTGTTTCGGAGTAGCCCTTCTGGATCTAGTGAGTCACATCACTTCGCAGAGTTGAGATTAGAAAACTACCGAACGCGCTTTCAGAGACACTAGCTAGCTACTAAGTATTCTTGTAATCTGTGAGAGACACGAAGAAAATGAGCTTAGAGAGGTAATTAATAATATTTATAATATCATGTTATTATCGCAATAATAAATTAATTTAAAATGTGTTCTTAAGAAATATGTTATATTTTATAGCTGACTGATGATGGCCAAAAAAGGTAAATAGGTACTATAGTAAGATGGATTTCAAATAATATGCAACTAACCGTTTCGCACATGGAATGCTGTATGTGGGTGGTGTGGTGCTATTTTTGATTGTGTAAAAATACATTGTTGTTTGCGATTTTGCACTTTGCTACTAAGTAATTATCCTATTCAATATCGACCGACACTAACATGCTTAGCAAAAAAACTAACCTAGAATTTTTTTGTTCGGGGATCGTCGATCAAGAAACCTGAATTCTAAAAGCTATTTAATCTGGTTTTTTTCTGTACGGGACAATTGATGTTTCTGTTTCGAGCTGATTTCAAAATAAATACTCGCTAATTCTTGTTTTTGTTTTGGTGACAAAATCTTGCTTTGATATTAATATGCCTGCTGTAAGTGATATTATTATTATTAGATGCGGATGGGGATGTGGGTGGTGGCAGTGGCGGGACTGGCAGGTGCTGAGTTGTTTCTGGCCAAAGTAAGTATCTATGGAATACCCAGTAAATTTTTAGTGATTAAGTATTTAGGTGGTTTATATCCATGTTTTACAATATCCCAAAACTTAGAGGCATTTGTTCGCCATTGTCCCTACTAATATTATAAATGCGAAAGTAACTCTGTCTGTCTGTCTGTTACGCTTTCACGTCGAAACCACTGAACCGATTTTGATGAAATTTGGTACCTATATAAGTAGTTTGAACCCCAAGGATCAACATAGGATACTTTTTATTCCGGTAGAGGGCGCCACCGCGCGATAACCTAGATCCGCGCAGACGAAGTCGCGGGCATAAGCTAGTCATTAATAAAATAAAGAGAGATGGTATTATCAATGTCTGTTAGATATATAATTAATTATGTCTATTATATTCAAAAATTAATAAATAAATATCATGGGAAGCTTGACACCAATGAGGGTTTTCGGAGGCGAAATATCGCTAGATGGCATTAGTATCGAGAGGTCTATTTGGCGTTTGTTTGCGATTGGCTCATTAAGCTTTTTGACCAATCACAAGCAAAATTCAAACGGACTTCACTATACTAACGCCATCTAGCGATATTTCGCCTCTGTGAAAACCCTCATTGACCCAGCCCAGTTCCAAAGTAGGCAAAGCTTGTGTTATGGGTACACTAATCATTTGATTAACATACTTAAATAGATTAGGTACATACATAAATACATAATAATATGAAACACCCAAGACTCGAGAACAAACATTCACATTTTTTATTCAAATGTCTGCCCCGACTGGGGATTGAACCCAGTTCTTCAAGCTTTATAGTCAGGTTCTCTAACCACTGGGTTAACCGGTCGTCACTTATCAGAGTGGTAATTATTCTACCATTAGATAACATAAAAAAACTGGTATTTGTTTTGTTTGGAGTTTAAGAGAACCCTTATATTGTTAACAGATCTAATGAAAATGAAGAGGAGGCGCAACTGCTGGAGGAGCAGCAGCCGGACGATCGGCTGTTGCTCGTCCAGCAAACGGAGGAGGAGCGCCGCCAGCTGCGCGAGTCGCAATTGCGGTTGTACCGCGCCCTCTGCCTGCCTGAGGAGCCGCGCCGCCAGCTCAGTAGGGTTTCACGATCCGATACGATATTTTCAAGTATCGATACAACATCATACGATACTTCGATATTTTTTATCGATACATAACATAAGAATCCGATTTTTGCTTGGATCGATACAAAACTGCCAGTATCGAATTAAACGGATCGGAAACCGATGACACCTAATTTCTTATCACATAGGTACTCATGGTCACGCGATCTCTATGATATTAGCTCAATCATTGCTCAGGTTTTGAATGTAATACTTATGGGACAGGTATCTTTTAAAATGTTTATACACATCTCATATTATTACAATAGCGCCGGCGCGGTTCGGCATGAATCTTCGACTAATAAATCAAAGGAATGAGAGTATTATGACTTTATTTTTTAGGTGGGTGAGTTTGTTTTAGTTTAGAATTGGATAGCTGACACGGCCCTTGCTAATTTATTTGATTCGTATTGTATTCAGCACCGTGATAGCATTTTGTTTAATATCTATTTTTATAGTTCTACTTTCTGTGCTGTCGAAAACTGTTTGTGAAGATTCTTAAAGAGTCTACGATTCGAAAATTGGAGTTTCTAAATATTTTATATTTTCCCCGAAATTAGGAATATGACGGACCTAATTATATATGTATATATTATCAAAAAACCCATTACTTAATTTAAAAGAGAATCGCTTGATTTGATTGATTCTATATTCGATACAATATTTAGAGGATCGTATCGAAGCCATTCGATACAATCCCAGTATCGTATCGCATAGTCGCGATCCGGATCGATCCAGGATATCGATACAATTTAAAGTATCGTGCATCCCTACAGCTCAGCCAGGAGGAGGTGCAGGCGGCGCGAGCCAGCTAGGCAGCAGCTGTCGCGGGGGCGCGGATTTCGCATGCCGTAACTGCGGCTCGGGCAATACCCCGCCGCAACAGGGAGCCCATACACAACTAGTTGTGTATAGGGCTCCCTAAAAACTTATGAATTAATAAAGATCGATTTTTTAAATATGTTTTATTTATCTAGCAATAATGGAGAGGCCTTTACTCAGCAGATTATCTAACAATACAATAATACACGTTTCTTAAAAGTAAACCGGTAAATGGACTCCTTTTTCGCATTTGTTTTTTATTTTTCGTTATTTTTTTTTTCTTTTCATCTTGGCATGAACATGTTTGTACCTAACACTTACTTATGCAAAATAAAGATTTCTTATTCTTAAACAAAATAATGCTAAAGTTTAAACTAAAATTTGGGCAACTATATGAATCACTTTTAATTGCCATTTCTATAATATAGTAAAGCACTGTTTCAGGATGATGAACAAGGAGTCGAAATTTTGTAAGTCTGACTTTGTGCTACCGAAAAATCGATAGTTTAAATCTGGAAAAGGCCATATTATTTTTAATAACCAAATTATATAAATGTAGCTAGAAGCACAGAATAGATAATAGTACAAGTACAGAAGTCTCTCTGTTTTGATTTTCACAAATGCCGCCTTTTTATGTGCCTACATAATTATTATTAACAAACGGACCGCACGCGAGCAGCCGACATTGAGCTCTCTGGCGCCGCGCGAAGGTCGACATTATTCCACACCTTGTCAGATATTCCGAAAATAGGGTTGTCATGATACTTTAATAGAATACCTATTATATTATCAGATTTATGCTGTTTATAATATTTACTTAGCGGTTGCACTTTTATTTATTCTATGGCGCAGGGTCGAATATTATGTAAAAATAAGCTAGGTACCAGTCTAGTCCAGCGCAACTATGCTTAATCTCGTTGCGAGACGTCACCCGTCACTTTCTCACAGTAGTGCACAGAAAGAGACAGGTAATATGTACATCTCATGCGAGAAATAGTCACATGTTACAGTTGCTTCAGAATGGCTGGCAAGTGTTATTTATAAGTATAAATACCACGCAAGGTACCTACACATGCAGAAACTGTTATACCTACCTATTAGGTAAATTAATACCGAACATATAAATCAGTTTACACAGAGGTATACACGACACGTGATTTTCTTTTGATGTAGGTATGGATTATATGTATATGTAGCTACCTACCACCTATTTTAAATAAGTATATGATATAAAACATTTGTGTGTATATTTATTAATTATTGTTATAGATTTAGGTACCATGACAGTAGATATAAATGAGTAATGAATACCGTACCTTTCGCTATCTTCCTCACTTGCCGGAACCGAGAAAAACTGACAATTACTATTTTTTTCATTGTTCCGACAATCGGCTGCAATGCAGTATTTTTTTTGGATACATATTGCCAATTAAAATTATGACACGCGTTTGCGACGTAAATTGAGTCGTACTGCGTAAGAGGCGCGCGCGTGCGCCACGGGTCAGTGCGCGGCAACCACTGAATCGCCTCAACGTTGGGGAGGCCCGGTACGCACTTTTAGCTCGGCGGCGGAATGGCGTAGTGACACCCCCCTGCTAGAAGATCAAAGTGTTGATGCAAGTAATTTACACAAAAACAGAAAAAGAAATATTTGTTTAGTAAAATTGTTATGCATAAACTCATCCCTCTTCCCGGATTCATAAGCAGCGGTACAGTCAAGTTCATAAACTTGTGAGCAAAAATTTGATCAAAAATACCTATCTGAACACGGGAAACAATTATGTACAACTCTGAATGTACGCGCAATAATGTACGACCTGATAATCCGAAGCATTTTTGCTTCCTATTATCATACACATTACGTACATTACCATGGCGCGCATTATCAGGGCGTACGAAATATTGCGCGCACTGTAATGTACGTAGTGATAATGTACGACGTGATAATCTGAATCCAATCGAATCGAATGAATAGACATCATTTCGCCGCGGATCGAGCGAGCGCACCGAGCGAGATCGATATAGTCTGAGCAGATCCGACCCGGCTGGGTTAGGTTGAAGGGCGAGGGCGTGCGAGCGAGGCGGCAACCCCACTGCAAGGAACTTCATAATATGATATATGGCCACATTCGCATTCCGAGACTACATTATGAATACTAGTTGCATTCATTTTGGATATTTGTTTGTGGAAAAATCTGCGAATGTGCCTGTAAGAGATTTAAATGTGATCAAACAAAGGTGTACTCAGTGCCTTATTCGCTTTGTGAGGAAATTCAGAAACGATTACCCAACAATATTAAATTATTAGAAAAAAAAATTCGTTTTCTCGCCACAAATCGCGAGAAGCCAAGTAAGACCTAATATCGAAGATATCGTTGTTATTTTCAAAGATGTAGTCGGAGGAGCGGAAAAGTTGATGCGACTCTACATGAGTGGAGAATTTTACCTTTTCAACCATGGCAAAAAACTAAAACAGCTGACGAGTTTTGGGAAGAAGTACTAACTTATAAAAATGCTTGTGGAGAGCCGGCTTTATTTAATTTAACCAAACTTGCCACGGCCATTTTGAGTTTTCCATTTGCTAATGCTGCTGTAGAACGGGCGTTTTCGGTGATAAATATCGTTAAAAATAAACTGCGTAATAGAATGCACCTGAAAACCGCAGACCATATCATGAGGGTCAGAAGTGTATTGGAAAACTGCGGCCGGTGTAAAGTTTCAACCGACCGAAAAAATGATAAAATTATTCTCTTGTCACTAGAAAGGCATCTGGCCAAAAGTACGTAACAATTTCAAAAATTATACCCATGCTTACTTGCTTACCCTTAATTTGGCACCGAGAAGAATACTGGACATTCTAAAAAAATAAATCTGCACGTAATATGGTTTTTTTTTAAGTAGCATAAATTAATTAAATGCTAATATTATTTCACCAAAAAAAATTTATCAAGCCGGTGGGAACGCTAAGTGTTCGTCAGTGGCCGCCAAGATGCATAGGAGGAAGATCGCGGCTAGCAGGCTCCCGGTAAGTGGATTTTTTTTCTTGTTTTTGTATGAAATTGTTATGAGCTATTGCCATTGTGATATTAAGTAATAATTAAAAAACATATTTCACTATAGTTGACATTAAGAACACGTTCTGTTTGTGTGTTTAACTTTTGCAAAGTATAACGTCCATTATACATCCCGTTGCCAACTACGCAACGTTTTAACTTGCTTTTGCTACGTCCAGCATTCTTCCCGTTGCCAAGCTGAGGCTTTGCTGTGTTCGTAAGAGAAATTGTTTCTATAAATTACATAATAAGTAATGTAGTCTTTGTTATTAATTACAAGAGCGGTACGATAAGTAACTTTTTTTGGCAATGAAGGCGTCTTTTTTTTTCAATTATTTCCATTGGGAGTATGATTATTTTCAAAGTATAAGTATACTAAATTTATTATTATTCCGCTATTGTATATGAATGATTTGTCTATTGTGCTCATTTCAGAAGACTGACTTTTGACTTGGTCCAAAAAGTATTGAAGAAGATATATAGGTTTAGTAAAAAAATGATCTCATGATAGTGATACTTGTTATTGTCAGAAAATTGTTATCATTTTAATTTTTTAGTAATTTTTTCTCGACAGAAAATTTAAAAATAAGCTGAATGTAACAATTGTAAGTTTGTTGATTGTTTAAAGTGTTTTTCTAATAAATATTTTTAAATTTTGTTTACTTTTGTTTGATTAAAAACAAATAATCGGAAAACTACATATCTTTGGCAATGTCCAGTATGCTAGACATTGAAACAATTGTGCTGTCCTCTGCCCAGTTGGCAAACTTCAAAGGCCCATAGCTCCGGAACGGGAGCTCGTATCGGGACGGGGTTTTCGGGGGAGGCATCTGCAGAGGGGACGGCGTGGACCTGGATAGAGATCAGCTCTACATAGAGCAAAAATAAAAAATTACTTTGTTTGACTCGGGTTTTAGTGGGTTTAATAGCCTAAGGCACTGGTCCCACCGCGAGCTAGTAAGCTATGAGCTATCGGCTATTTTCTAGCCCAAGAAACGAACAAAAGATAATCGCTTCCGTGTACATAAAAGAGAGAGTTATATTTTTATAGTTCATAGCTGGCTGTTCACACTGCCGGCGAGGATACTCTCCCACCGCCCGGCGAGTAAGCGATAATTCCATACAATTGTTTACTAGCCGCCCGCCGATTGTCATCTGTTTCTAGTACAGAATTTTATTAGTTGACCGCCGAGCTCGCCGATAGCTGGCGGTGGGACCACTGTTTACTAGTTGACCGCAGCGATAAGCTATCGACTATAAAACTAGCTCAACGGTACTCGCCGAAGCCTGCTTGGCGATCAGAGCGATCATTCTACCTTTCAAAGTGGATGCGAGTGCACGTATATACAATGAATTTAAAACAATCATACGAACTATCTTTGTTGTCAAGTTTGGATGACGATGATGATGTATTTTATAAAAGCGTGTGTGTAGTGGCAGTGGTAATTTTGAAGAGACGGAAGAAAAAAGGAATATTTTAAAAAGAATGACAAGAAAAATTTGGATGCAAAAAATTAATTATTTCAGAAAAGAATACAGTGAGTTCAAACTAGCTAGCGTGGTGAAAATGTATTTTCAAATTTAAATTCAAATCATTTATTCAGTAAATAGGCCGCAATGGGCACTTTTACACGTCATTTTTTAGGGTTCCGGAGCCAAAATGGCAAAAACGGAACCCTTATAGTTTCGCCATGTCTGTCTGTCTGTCCGTCTGTCTGTCTGTCTGTCTGTCTGTCCGTCCGCGGCTTTGCTCAGGGACTATCAATGCTAGAAAGCTGTAAGTTTGCACGAATATAAAGATAAACTATGCCGACAAAACAGTACAATTCAAAAACAATTTTTTTTAGGGTACCTCCCATAGACGTAAAGTGGCGGTGATTTTTTTTTTCTCATCCAACCCTATAGTGTGGGGTATCGTTGGATAGGTATTTTAAAACCATTAGGGGTTTGCTAAAACGATTTTTCGATTCAGTCATTTGTTTGCGAAATATTCAATTTTAAAGTGCAAATTTTCATTAAAATCGAGCGTCCCCCCCCCCCCTCTAAAATCTAAACCGGTGGGTGGAAAAATTTGAAAAAATTCAGGATAGTAGTCAGTATATTAAACTTCCAAGGAAAACTATAGCGGCTAAGTTTTCTTGAGAATTATTAGTAGTTTATGAGTAAATAGCAGCGTAAGGTATAAAATATACCTATACTTCGAAGATTCCGTATAAAGTACGAAATATTACTTAATTTTTTCGTAATTTTAAACTACAAGCGCTTTCGGACAGACCATCATTGCCAAGAAGAATGCGCCGCAAGAAACTTGGCAGAAAGTCATTTTTTCAAAATAAAATAATTATAAATAAAATACTTAAAAACTACAGTAAACAATTTAACAAAAAATTACAAAAAAAAAATTAAATAATAATACAGGGATGTATGGGGTCCCTTAGTTACAAAATTAAACACTAACTATATTCGACCTCGACTGTACATCGTATAGGTCATTGGTGAATAGCCCCCCGGCTGAGCTAGTGCAGCGAGTAATCGCCCGTCGCACGCAAACACTCGCTTATAGCCGAGCGTCTAAACTAGCAAAACTATACTCGCTTCTCGCCTCTCGCCCACTCGTTTGTAGTTCATAGTTTTACTCGCTAATAGTTTGTAGCCGCCGGTGGGACCAGTGCCTAACCCCTGCGGCACATACCGGCTGGCCTGGGTGACTCGACTCTAGGTAGAGCAACATAGCAAAAAGACTCTACATAGAGCTGGGGTGGTTTTGGAGCCGATTTTGTGTTGTTTTGGAGCTGGGAGGATTATCGTATCCTGGATATAACTAAATCATTTATTTATTTTATTTTGATCCGCTTTTAATTTAATTTGATTCGATTTAATTTGACTTGGTTTGACTTAATTTAATTTAATTTTTTAACTTAATTTGATTTAATTTTTGATTTAGTTTAATTTAAATTGATTTGATTTAATATTTTATTTTTGTTTTTATTTTTTTGTTTTATTTTTATTCTTTATTTTTATTTTCATTTTATTTATAAATTTCTAATTTAATTTGATTCGATTTAATCTGATTTAGTTTAATTTAATTTAATTCTTGATTTAATTTAATTACCTACATAGAGCTGGGGTGGTTTGGGGCCGATTTTGTGTTGTTTTGGAACTGGGAGGATTATCGTATCCTGGATATTACTAAATTATTTATTTATTTTATTTTGATCCGTTTTTAATTTAATTTTTGACTTAATTTGATTTAATTTAATTTAATTTTTGATTTAATTTAATTTGATTTGATTTGTTTAATATTTTATTTTAGTTTTGTATTTCTGTTTTATTTATATTTATATTTTTATTTATTATTTTTATTTTATTTATAAATTTCTAATTTAATTTGATTCGATTTATTTTGATTTGGTTTGGTTTAATTTAATTTAATTTTTGATTTAATTCAATTTAGTTTAATTTGATTGAATTACTGATTTAATCTAGTTTAATTGATTTGACTTAATATTTTATCATTTTGCTTTTATCTTTGTTTTATTTTTACACTTGACCCGTATTTACCGTTCTTCAGTACGTGTGCGTTCACCTTTTTATACCTGAATCATATACGCGGACCCGTTGCACGGGTGCGTTCGCCTCTTTTACATCTGACTCTGTTCGCGGACCCATTGTGCGTGCACTGTCACGCTTTTATACCCGAAGCATATACACGGACCTGTTGAGTGAGTGCGTGCGCCCCTTTTACATACGGACCCGTTGCACGGGTGCGTTCGCCTCTTTTATATCTGACTCTGCTCGCGGACCCATTGTGCGTGCACTGTCACGCTTTTATACCCAAAGCATATACACGGACCTGTTGAGTGAGTGCGTGCGCCCCTTTACATTCGGATTTATACCTGATTTATATACCCGTTGCACGGGTGCGTTCGCCTCTTTTATATCTGACTCTGTTCGCGGACCCATTGTGCGTGCACTGTCACGCTTTTATACCCGAAGCATATACACGGACCTGTTGAGTGACACTGATACTTGACATACGTTTTTCTGAAAACTTTTGACATTTGATTTTTTTTACTATTTTTACCGTGTATATGACAACATAATTACCCCAAAAAACTATAATTCTAACCTTATTTCGATAGTTTTATTCCTTGCCAAATTAAGGGTTAACTACAGAACTAAATAGTATCACCCCAAACTCTACTATTGTTAAAGAATGTAAGAACGTTTTATTAAGAGCTCACAAAAAGGTATGGGATGATCGAATTAAATGATCATGCAGCCATTGCTACGCTTTTGGATCCCAGATTTAAAAATCTACACTTCCAAGACCCTTCTGCATGTGGAAGAGCTATTCAAAAACTAAGAACAATGGTTGTCGGACAACAAAGTAGCCCGAGTGAGTCAGAAGATGATGCCTCATTTACTGCACCACCACCCGAATATGATTTTTGGAAACATCGTAAGGAGTTGGCACACGGACACGAGGAAAAAGAAATCTCATCAGGGCGATGAAGTTTCTCTTTACTTGTCCAATCCTGTAGTTTCGCTTAAAAGCAACCCATTTGCAGAATGGGACGATATGAAAATTATATTTCCTTCATTGTACAAATATGCACAACAATATTTAATTGTTGTCGCGACATCGGTTCCCAGCGAGTGCTTATTCTCCAAAGCCGGAGCAACAATGTCACAAACAAGGAACAGACAGATTATCTCCAAAATATCTTGAGCAGTTATTGTTTTTAGTGCCGAAGAGTTTTTCGTTTAATACTGAATTTTTTAGTTTAAATTTTTACCCTCACAAAATTATTGACATTAAAAGCTGGAAATGTTATTGCAAGTCGGACTTAGTTTATTGCTTATGAGAACCAATGCGATTAGTGGTACCTACGCTGTCAATCTGTGCTACACGCGTGTCTGACAGGTATGGAGGATTACAAGCGCTTATGCGTCCGTCTGTCCGTCTGTCCGTCCGTCCGTCTGTCCGTCTGTCACAGGGCTCTATCTCTTAAGCCGTAAAAGTTAGACACTTAAAATTTTCACAGATTATGTATTACTGTGGCCGCTGTAACAACAAATACTAAAGATAAAATAAAGTTACAAATTAAAGGGGGTCGTCATACAAGAAACGTGTTTTTTTAAGCGTTTTTTGGTTGCTAGGCGTTATTAGCCGTTGCTAAGGCGATCGAGTCGCCTAGAAACGGCTAGCTATGTCGTTTGAATATTTACCTTTAGGTTTGCGATTTTAATGATGTTTTATAAAAGTTTCGATAATATACCTAATTAGTGACTGTCTGATTTATTAGTTTTTGTGCAAAATTGTAATGTAGGTAGTAAGCATCTGGCAACACTGTTTCGCATGTCAAGCCAGTCTTGCAAGAAACTCGATATGTACAACTGTGGTTTTTGTGTTACGAGCTCCTGCCTGTTCCCAGTAGTCCAAGGATTCTTCAGTGGCGACGAGTACTTCGATTACCACGCGTACGCGACGTCGAGCGAGCGCGTTGTGCGGTGCCGACTAAATAACAACGTTTGGTGCCGGGTAGTGCGCGTCATAGGCGGGTCGCGATGGCGGTCGGCAAGATGGGGCCGTTTGACCTTACCAAGGACGATTGGAACAATTATGTGGATCGCTTAGACCAATACTTTATAGCAAATGCGTTAAAAAGTGAAGTAATGGTGGCGACATTAATTACGATCATTGGTAGTGACGCGTATGAACTAATGGTGAACCTATGTACACCGGATAAACCGTCGGCTAAAACCTACACAGAGCTGGTTAATCTTATGAAAGGACATTTAAACCCTAAACCTAGTTTGCTCACAGAAAGGTTTAAATACAGGCAGCGGGTGCAAAAACAAGGCGAAAGTATCGCGGTATACGTATCGGAACTCAAACGATTAAGTAAAGATTGTGGATTTTCGGCTGACAGCTTGAAAGAGAATTTGCGAGACCAATTCGTGTGCGGCCTGGTAAACGACAATATTAGGCAGAAATTGTTTACTGAGGACGACAGCATCACCTTCGAAAAGGCCTACAAGCTAGCGGTATCGATGGAAGCGGCAGAGGCGAACGCGGCACTGGTGGAAGACTGTACTAGAGGCAAGGACGGCAACGATACAGTAGCCACGGCCACCGCAACGGTACACCGAATGGGATACGCTGGCGGGCCCGGCGGGCAACGGGCGGCGAGCGGCGGCCGCGGCGCGGCGAGGCGCGCCGGCCGGTACGCGGCCCGGCGCGGCGGCGGCGGCCCAAGCGTCACAAGCGGAGCGGGCAGCGAGCAGTATCGCTCTTCGAATTATGGTGCGGTTGAGCGAGCCCCCCAAACGGGATATTTGGAGTGTAAAGTTTGCGGTGGCAAACACAGCTCGGAGACGTGTAAATTCAAAATATACGTCTGCCGAATATGCAACAAAGACGGACATTTAAAGAAGATGTGTCCCAAAGTCTGGAAGAACAATTCGATGCATAACATGGAGGAGCAAGAACCAGGTGTAGCTAAGAGCAAGCAGGAGGATAGTGACAGCGACGAGGTATTTATAGACATTAATCGCTTAACAATTGGACAGTGCCGACCTATTATGATTTCACTAAATGTTAACGACCATAACATAGATATGGAATGTGACACGGGAAGTCCTATATCTTGTATTAGTTACGATATGTATAGAAAAATGTTTGCAAACCTTCCCATGCTACCGTGTAGGTTAGTTTTGCGCTATTATACGGGGGAGGTAGTACGACCGGTAGGAATAATTAAGCCTACGGTTAAGTATAAAGACACGGAGAAGTTATTAGATCTGTATGTTATTGAAAATGGCAAGACGGCGTTACTGGGTCGTCAATGGTTAGCAGAAATGAATATATCGGTGTCAGTATTACAATATAACACTCAAAAAAATAGGCTTAGCGACAGTAAATCGAAAGCAAGCAATTTATGAATCACAAACCTCAATGAAGCCAACTTTGATAAGCGCTAGTCAAATCCGCACTCTCACTCGCAAATAGAATCGTCCCACGATAACTCTGCATAAGATATTAATTGGCAACCCAGAAAAATCACGCTGTGGTAATACTTTTTTCATGTTGTCACTCAGACATTTCTTTAATTGATCGTGAGTATTTTTTTCGAGGTTTTTGCGAATCCTTCTTTCGAAATGGTTAAAACAATTAAAAGTGGAGTTCGAGAACTTATATTCAAGATGATTACTCATTTCCAAAATGTAAAAGAAGAAATGGAGTCCGTTTGTGAGCAAAAAGAGCAATGCTTACATAAAATTCTAACCTCTACGAGTAAGTCCCTAATAAATTCTTGATATTTTATAGCTATTTTCTGCTTTTTTTATATTATTTTCATGAAATAATATGATAAAGTAAAGATATATATTTAACTTGTATATTCGTTTTTTCAAGGGGAATTATCTGAAGCTGTTCAGACAACAATAAAAAATTCTGTTGACAAACTCAAACAAATGGACAAATTGGACGTCAGCGCAGAGGCGACATATATTCAAAAAATTAGTTCAATGACTGGTAAGATGTTGTTTGAACTTGTTTTAAAGGTCTAAATTAGTAATATTTTCTAGACTTAACATATTAACTTATTATTTGTAGGTATTAGCTTAAGAACAATTCGCCAAATCAAGCACGAAGGTAATACAAATTCAGGCATATGGGTAACTCCTGGCAAGAAACGCAAGTGCCGTGCCACGAAAAGAAATATTGATGACTTCGATAAGGTTGCCATACGTAACCTGATAAATGAATTTTACTTAGTAAGAAATGAGGTCCCCACAATCGCAAAACTGCTTAGTGCGTTGCGACAATCTATTCAGTTTGATGGTGGTCATGAAACACTACGCAAAATTCTACATGACATGGGATTTTGTTTCAAGAAAAATGTTGAAGAGAGAACCATATTAATGGAAAAAAATGATATTGCTGCAGCAAGACACAAATACATTAGAAAAATTACAGAATATAGAAATATGCCTTCAGAGGAAAGAAAACCGATTGTATATTTAGATGAGACCTATATTCATGTTAACTACAAACCAAAAAAAAGTTGGCAGGGTCCGTCAACTTCTAAAATGGTCACTAATATATCAAAAGGCAAACGGTTCATAATTGTACATGCAGGCACTGAATCAGGATTTGTAAATAATGCCCTTTTAATATTTAGCAGCAAATCAAAGTCAGCCGATTATCATGATGACATGAATGCTGCCAATTTCTCAAAGTGGGTTCAAGATAAGCTGCTGCCTAATTTGGATACACCAAGCATTATAGTTATGGACAACGCAAGTTACCACACAATTCAGATTAATAAGGCACCAAATACCAGTTCAAGGAAACAAGCAATCCGTGATTGGCTTACCTCAAATAACTTTCCTTGGGAAGAAACATTCACCAGGGCTGAACTTTTAACTTTGGTAAAACGCAACAAACCCGACCCAATATATTATATT
Organism: Choristoneura rosaceana; assembly: GCA_037349165.1. NCBI lineage: Eukaryota > Metazoa > Arthropoda > Insecta > Lepidoptera > Tortricidae > Choristoneura > Choristoneura rosaceana. The sequence continues at coordinate 2,689,944 of JAZBNJ010000012.1, read as the reverse complement.
GATGAGCTGTTAAAAGCAAATGGGCATGAAGTATTGCGGTTACCCCCATACCATTGCCACTTGAATACTATTGAACTAATATGGAGTATGGCAAAGCGAAAAGTAGGCAGCGTAAATGTAAAAGGTTCAGCTCGAGATATGGAGGCAAAAGTAGAGCAAGCATTTGCATCTGTTAGTCCGGATGATTGGCATAAGTGTGCCGAACATGTAAAAAAATTAGAATCTGAACACAGGCAACAAGATGGGTTATTGGATGATCTGATACCATTTGTTATAAATGTGCAAAGTGATGATGACACTGACAGTGGGGAGAGTAGGGAAGCAGAGGTTGAAAGAGAAGAAGAGTCCGAAGGAATTCAGGTACAGGAAGAAGTGTATGAGGGAGTGGAATTTTTAGACTCTGATGTGTCATTTAGTGAATAATAAATATGTCAGAAACTATTTAACGTTTTATTGCTTTGTTTTGTATTTACCTGAATTTATATAACACAGCCTTGACCAAAAGTATTGAGCACCTGTAATTTGATACAATTTCGTTGATTTAACCCTTTTCCAGGTCCCGCTAATTTAGATGCGCTATTGCAAAACGAATCATAGTTTTATATTGTTTACCTATGGGGGATTAATTTTAAGACGAATAGTAGGTACTTTTAACAACTTCAATTGGTTTTTTACCATATTGTAAATGTAGCAAGGTCGAATATTTGTGTAAATTTATATGGTCGCTGTCGCTATATGCACTATGCCTGGAAAAGCGTTAAATAAAAATAGTTTTAATTACTAGATCACATCTATATATTGACGAATTTAATATTAAGTTGGCCGTCAATGTGCCCTTTTAAGTACAAGCAGCAACTCTTTCAGGAACAGAACTGATAAGTAAGTAGGTATAATAAATCATACTTATGCGAAATCTAATATGCAATGCATACTTCCATAGCGTGATTGATATTTCAATACAGCGTAACTAACAATTACTATTTATTTGATGACAAATATTATTTGATTTGGTATGTACGTGGGCTCGGTATCGAACTATCACCGACGATTGGTGGAATTAGTTAGGACGGGACGAGTAATGTATGACCCCATGCTATTACGCCTAACTATAAATAATAATAATAATTAAAAGTTGGTGTCGTTGTTTTTTTTTAAATATCCAGTGTCCAGTAAGTTTTAGTAAGTTTTGCCGTGAACGGTAAAAAAAAATAGAAAACGAAATATAAGAAGTAATAGTATTGGCGGATGAACGATGACCTGTTTAAAATCTAATCAGAAGTTCAAAACTTGTTGTTTGACTATAAATCAGTATTGCCACAAACAAACTTTAGATTTCTACTGTTGTCACTTCATTGCAGAGTTATTGTAGGTTGACTCTACTCACTATGTTTACTTATTGTTTTTTACACTATTAAAAATCATACTAAGTATTTAACACTATTTACAAGCTTTATAATACATTTTAAAATTTATTCACACTAAGTCGAGCTTCTTATTATTTAATTACACAACATACGAATACGAAGTCCGCAGAATTTCCCGCGAATAAACCGCATGACAGACAATTTTTTTTTAAAGCCCAGTAGGTAATATGTTGAGTTCCAGCGAGTTTAAATATCTTGAATTAGTTTATGTTTAGGCAGTCCGAGTTCAGATTGAAATGTGTCACAATGCGGCGGGCACTAGTCAGAATTTCTGATATTGGGGGACTAATCATCGTAGATGCGTTTACCAATTTTTTTTAATTAGACCTGTCAAGAACACATGGACGCAGAACGTAATAAGAGCGTTACAAAACATATTCGATACGTTCAGGACCCCTGAACAACTAATATGTGACCGGGGCTCCTGTTTTACTTCTTATGCGTTTAGGAAGTTCTGTCTTGACCGTGGCTTAAAGCATGTGTTAAATGCTGTTAGTCCAAGGGCCAACGCGCAAGTCAAGCGGTTCAATAGAACGATCCTCGACTCCCTGATGGCACAGAACCTTGGAGCGGATGAGAGGGAATGGGATACGAACTTAGATAGGGTTCAATGGGGACTGAAAAATATGGTGCAGAAAACTATCGGTAAGACCCCGGCTGAAGTACTGTTTGTGGTAGAAATGTCGAGCGAATATAACCCCACGCTAAACGAGGTAGCGGATAGAACACGGGTCGAATCAAATCTAATATCTATCCGCAAGGAAGTTAAGAGAAGGATTGACGAGGCCCAGGAAGCACAAAAGCAACGGTACGATCAGGGCAGACGGCCTGCACACTTATAAGAACGATCTAGTTAAGATTACTAAAGTAGCTTTCTACAAGAACGGTAAAAGTACTAAACTTATGCCGTCGTATCAGGGCCCTTTCAGGGTCGTGAAAGTAATGGGCAACGATCGCTATAAAGTAGCCCCAATCGCTGGGTATGAAGGTATGAAGAACAGGCGGAAGACAACTGTAGCCGCAGATAGAATGCGGCCATGGATTCATATTGCCTCGCTAGGGATAGATGATGATAGTGATGATGAAGCCCCTAATAATATTCATGATGGGGACAATTCTGATAATTAGTTACTACAAATGTGTTTTATTGTTTCAGGTCAAGCAATAGAAGACGCGGAAAAAGTGGGCGCTCTTAAGGGGATATCAGATATTCATTTTTCTTTCATTTTCTTGATTCATTTCGCATCTTTCACTCAAAGTGAAGTGGTCTGAACGTAAAGTGAAACAAAAATGCCGAATGAATTCATTAGTGAATCGATCCAACAATGCTGGATATTTTCATTCGGCATCATTCATTCGCACTCCGAATGAACGTAAAATGAACAGTCTGAACACGGAGAGAACGTTCACTCGGATTCGGCCATTTTGTCGCGAGTTGTGTAGCAGACGGCTGTCACGTCGAGTGTCGCTTCAAAATGGTGTTCAAGTGGAACGATAAAAATAACCTGCTGTTTTTGGAGAACTTTAACAATTATCAGTGCCTGTGGAACCACAAACTTGATGAAAACAAAGACAGAACAATACGGGCAAATTCCATTAAATCGCTTATTAGTGATTTAAACTTAGAAGTTACTGAAGAAGACATTAAACATAAAATAAAAACTATAAGGACCCGCTATACAACAGAATTAACCAAAATAAAGCAATCTACTAAAAGTGGGGGTTTAGTGTTAGGGATCAAAATAACCTCAATATGAGAATACCGTACCACAACATTACTATCATCAACAAGTTTACTCTCCTACTGTATCTGTACCTATGAGCTCCCCACAAGAGACGAACCAGATCACGCTAACCGAAACATCCACCCAAGAAAACATACTATCACAAGCTCTTCAAAGTATTATGTAAACGTTTGTCATTATCAAACCTGTGCATTTCAAACAAAAAGTTTCTAGTAAATTGCTTTTTTTTTCATTAAAAATATAACTGACCTTAATGAACTTTTCAAGGGCTCTCCAAATAGCTTCACATACTTCTTGGAAAAAGTAGGATATCGTATTTCGAGGTACTCTGTATAAGTACTCTAAAGTTCCAAAAGAATCGCCAGTAGCAAGGTATCGCAGTATAATTTGAAGTTTTGTTCTGTTAGGTATCGTATCTCTCATTAAAGTATTTTGCTTCGTTATTAACGGAGCAATGAGTATTAGAAGTTCTTCAAATTTACTTTTATCCATTCGCAGATGATTGTAATATGATTCAGGATCTTCATCGGCTAGTTCTCTCAGCAATGTGTTTGAAGCTCCAAATAAATTTCTTCTTGCAATCCATGGTCGCACCCACCATCGTCGACGTTTTCTTTGTTTCTTTTTTGTCAACTCCTTGATTAAATGATCACAAATTAAAGTTATTCCAAGACACACGACTTCCTTGGACGCCATATTCACAGAAAAGAGTGGTGAATGTTCATTTCTATGTCATTCAAGCTAAGTTGTGTAAACATGGAATGAAAGAAAAATGAAGGATTCACTCAAGTGAACATTCATCCAAGTGAACCGTCTGATATCCCCTTTATTGTGGAGCAGCCTCCACGACAGCTGGACGAGGCGGGGCTGCGCGCTATGCGCGCACGGTGGTGTGCGGCCGTGGCATCGGCGGAGGCAAGAGTGGCGGCCCGGACGCAGGGAAGGAAGGGAGAAATAAATACTTAAATGAAATTAAACCACATATAAATATTTTAATTAACAATTTTGAAGTGTGTGGACTGTTAGATTCTGGTGCTTGTATTTCCATTTTCTCATTAATTCTCACCTTCAACTAATTAAATTTGGTTTTGACTGGCATGAAACATCTCATACATCATGTAGTGTTGCGAATGGGGTAAATTGTGAAACGATTGGGTACATGTTTGTCCCAGTTACTTTTAATAATATAACCAAGGTTATAAAGTTTTGTCATTCCTACTATAGTTTCAAATATCATTTAAAATTGAAAAGGGATACTAAATAGGAGGTAAATATATCCATACTAATATTATAAATGCGAAAGTGTGTTTGTATGTTTGTGTGTTTGTATGTTTGTCCCTCTTTCACGCCGTAACGGAGCAACGGATCGACGTGATTTTTGGCATAGAGATAGTTTATGGGCCCGAGAGTGACATAGGCTACTTTTTATCCCGGAAAAATGCACAGTTCCTGGGGGAACAGCGCGTGATAACCGAATACCGCGCGGGCGGAGTCGCGGGCAAAAGCTAGTATTTAAATAAATGCAATAAATTTATGCTTGGTTTAAATAGGATATCCCGGTTCCACCCTCGCCGGGCCACAACCAGGAGCTAGTGGAGTTGCTGGGGGCACCTGTGGTCAAGGTGAGGTCACTGATAATTGTATAATTAATATATGTAATTATTTAGTTTACATAGTGTAAGGTTTAATTTAGATCTACTACCAGTACGAGTGATTATTCTGACTATTCTTGCGAGTTATTAGAAAACCCAGAGTCGCCTATGACTTTAAATGATACAGAACCAAACACTTCTTTCTATGGACAGTCAGACATACATGAAGTACAATCTACCATCAATAAGCAGCCATCAATTCAAATTGCTGGCACATCGGTCTGCGTACAGCCAGACTTGCGACAGTCAAAACCAATGCAGTCATCAGCAATGTTATCACCATCAAATAATGCCCTGCCTACATATTGTCCGTTAAATACGGTTATAGGTTTATCAAATGATGGACATTTAATTAGAGAATCTAAGCCATCACAGTATAATAATCTGGAGGAACTGCCAGCAGTGTTTATAATAGATAATAAAACCATAGTTAGGCCTAGTTCTTCATCTGCTCAAATGGAAAATACTGAGATTTGCGATCAAGAAACGACGGAAGCAATTGATTATTTGTTAAAATTCAATAAATAAATTACCGTAAAGTTACCTAAGACTACAACGTAGCTATAAGATGTACCTATACTTAAAAATAAATATTATTGTGCCCAAAGAATATTTCATTTTAATTCTCAACTTTACATACCTATTACCTTTTATTACCTTTTACCTATTTTTGTAACACATAATTTCTTGTACCCAAATGGTTGTCTGGAAGAGATCGCTTTTAAGCGATAAGACCGCCTATTGTCTACCCTGTATCTGTGTCTATATTTAATGTTTTGTACTGCTTTATGGTGTGCAATAAAGAATATTTGTATTGTATTGTTTACATGATATGTGAACAAATCTCACCTCATCATCAAAAGCCTATAGTACCTATATGACATTTGATTGGCGTCATAGATATGTGCAGGTTTCCTCGCAGCGTTTCACTTCACACCAAAATGGCCGGGATACACGAGGCTAGTTTTTCAAGCCAGGATAGCAAGCTACGTAGGAGCTAGTAAGCCAGTCATACTGTCCTCTCTTGAACATATGGTACTACTAGCCTGACAGCAGGCTAGTTTTGTATACACGAGAATAGACGCACTAGCTTGCTAGCTTACTAGTTAGCACTATCTTGCTACTCTGGCTTGAAAAACAAGCCTCGTGTATCCCGGCCAAAAAAGCTGTGGTGAATTTCAAATGAAACAAGCCACAGCCCCAAATGTACAATTATTACAGATAAAAATTGCTTACCTTTAGATATAAATTTTTTAGGCTATTGCAAAGAGCCATGCACACTTCTGGAACCAGTTCTGACAGTTGTTGTTTAGATATTCTCAGTTGGTACATTAAACTGGTGTAGCTGTCTCCCTTCGCTAAATATCGTAAAGTCGCACCTAATCTCATGTCAGGTGGAATGACATCATTCCGCCGCGTTGTTTTTTTCTGTATATCTGGCAATATTAATAATAACAGTTCTTCAAAATCACTCTCTGAACAGCGAAAAAAGTTTTTTAATCCAAATCTGTCTTCAACTTGCAATTCTTGGTATATGTTAAACGAGCGTTGCTGCAAGTAAGGCCTGACACGAAATCTATTCCTGTTTTGACTTCTTTGGATCAGATCCATCACCGCCAACACAGATAAGACGTCCTCTTCGTCGGTATTCATGATAAATTTTGTGCGTGAACAATGTTTGGAACAACAAAAACGTTTTTTAATTAATGTTGCAACGGACGGGCACTTTTACTAACATGTTTGGCTAACATGTTAGACAAACAATGTTTTGTAAAGATTTTCGTCGCAGCGGACCTGGCTTTAGCGCGGCCCAACTCGCGGAGCACAGGAGGCTGCTCGCCGAGAGTATTACTGTCGAGCAGCCTCGGCGCCAGATGGAAGACGGGGAGCTGCGCGCTATGCGCGCGCGGTGGCGTGCGGCCGTGGCGTCGGCGGAGAGACGAGTGGCGGCCCGGACGCAGGGATAATAAATAAAAAAATAAAAACCTAAATAAATTAAAAATCTCTTTTAATCCAATCCCTACCTATAGTACGTATACAATACAATGACTCTTTATTTGAGCACCCACAGATAGTAAGTAATACAAAAATACAGGTATATAATATTTGTGATATTTATTAAGACAGTCTTGTAAACACAAAAATTCAATAATTATGGCAAGTACCAAAACAATCTTTCTTCTCTCTTTAATATAACAATCTTAATATAATAATAATCATAAGTAAAGATATTAATGAGTAAACACTTATTATGTGTGGTATGTACCAAAACAGTCTCCAAATAGTTGAGTATTTAAACACTTGATACATGTGGTATATGTACCAAAATATTCTCCAAATAGTAATAATCGTAAATAAAATTATTTAGTGACTAAACACTTAAATTCAATGTTTGTGGTAAGTATATGTGCCAAAACAGTTTTAAGCTACAGTCAATTTAACCCAAGTATTGTTATTTACTCAAATTTATAGTTGTAAATGTTGATAATGTCAGGCATAGACTTAACTGTCAAGGCATTATCAGTTCAGGGGACAGACAAACAATGTTTCAACTTGTTAATCTTTCTACTACTTGTAATCTGGCATTTCAGTGCAAATCTTTCCCCCTGGACTATGTTTTGGCAACATTAATTTCATAGCTAATAATTTTTAGATATAGCAACTTCCTCTTCTGTAAACGCCTGTGTAACGTGTGTGCGCTCGTAGATCAGTTCGATCTTTAATAAATTCCAAAAACCTCAAAAGTGCAGTTTTATTGCATTAAACCACTCCAACACCATGTGAAATGTTTCTTTTAAGTTTAGTTCCACACATGACATCCATATCCCAGCAACAACAATTAAGCTTTCAAAGAGGGGTACTGGAGTTAATAGAAATAGAAAACATTAAATACAGGCACCTCCCACGTCGATCATTGGATACGAGTTCGTCAAATTCAAAAAAATTATCAACATATTATACAAATTTTTCTCAAGTTCTAAATGATGACCGTCCGTTGCAAAGGGCATCCGAGATTGCTCAATCAGAAAACCAGTATGAGGCCTTCGCAAGCACCATATACAATTCCTCAATCAGAAAATGAACATATTGAGTCCCCTGCACAACAATCAAACGAGAACGAGACTCCTCAGTCTGAAAGTCAATCATACATACCTTAAAGTGATGAGCAAACAAACGCTCTTCAGCCGAAATACACTCTCTGAAGTGGGTATTTTGTTTTGTTAAACATAATTTAACTAAATTTAATAATAGCTTGTATTTCGATAATATAACTGGAACTTTTCTTCATTGGATTGTAATTCTTGCGAAATTTTGAAATTCCCGTAAATTGTGTAATCTTGATTAAATGGATGAGCCCAATAACGTCTTTTTTTTTTCTCATTCATCGCCACATCAAGAAATCGTCGTCGACATTCTCAAAGCGGCCCCACGCTACAACTGTGCTTCCGATGTGCGCATATACAATACATTTGTAGCGCAATGATTGCCTGGTGTGCGCCTGGCCTAATGGGACGGGAAGGTCCTTCGCCGAGGACTCCCGACTACGAAAGCGATGCGGATAAAGTACATGTCGTACAAGGTAAAAAATTTGTCCTGTGAATACGCAGAAAATTCTCAGAGACGAGACTTCGTTCTCTTTCTCACACACCAGTGCGCTGACAAACCGTTTTCGGACGGCGATAAGGTAAACTTGTCCCAGGCCATAAGAAAATACATACGCCATATCGGGAGTGCTATCTGAGGCCTATGAACAAATATAAAGTGGCTATAACATTCGAAAGTATTAGATAGAAAATGCAATAAAAATATGGAGATTATATACCTTTCCTTATCTTTATAGACAGCCACTGTGAGACTGACTTGATTGAGAGTTCCATGCGCTGGTTGGGAATCGCGGTCTAATAATATCTAGTTTACAATATAAGGTTCAACCAATTATATTATAATTATTAACACATGATCATATTCTAAAGTGTGCCGCGAACCTACTTTCGATAGTCAGTGACTAATATGTCATATTAATTACAGTTAGCAGTGATAAAAATGGACTCTCCGTTTAATAGGAGTGCCCTCACTTCTCGTAGGCCTCCCCCGCTACCGAGGCGTGAAGAGGAAAAACCAGCCCAGGACTTTGTTATGTGCTCTACACCTGAACTGCAAGCGCAAGCGTTGGATGAACACTATCGACCAATGTCTCCAAGAGGTCTGCTCAATTGCAACGGAAGGAAAACTAAATTCTGAACAAAAGATCCATGAATCCTCTGTCGTAAAATTGGAAATGTGGGACCTCTCAACTTGGTGTCCAATAGTACCAGTCGGTCAAGCAAAACAGAGTGATTTCAAACGACAGGGAAGAATCAATTTCAACGTTATTTCCATCACTGCCTAGAATTTCCCCAACTTCAATCCAAGATCAACAAGAACTAGATGACGAGTGGCGGAAGTTGCCCCTTTACCACAAAGATTTGAATTTAAGTCAACCTCAACCTCCTAACGTGTTTAAGCACCAGGTAAGTTTCCAAGTAAGCTTGATTCATATTAGTTTCTATTGTTCTAGCAAACAGACCCTAATCATATTTTTTTTCTCAGGTAGGACAAATGCGTGTTAGTAAGAGGATGCCCATTCAGCCCATTTCAAACACTTGCCAAAGTTTTGTTGGCCATTTTGTCTCTACCACACTCGAATGCCGAGTGCGAAAGAGTCTTCAGCAGAGTTAACGACATCAAAAGGAAAAAACGGAATAAACTCCTTACGAAAACCATCAGGGGAAACATTTTATCGCAGCAGGCCATTCAGCGACAGAGAAAAAATTGTATTGATTTTAACCCACTAAAGATATGATTTAGAAACATAATATCGATATGTATAAAAATATTGAAACAGTCATACTATCTGATTCTGAATAAAAATATGAGTTTTATTTCAATTCTAATCATGAGCTTGCTACTAAATGGGCAAGGTAATTCTACCGTATTTCAAATATAAATTACAACATCATTTTGGAAAATCTACCGTATTTTTCGAAGAGTTCCACCATCCGATAAATTTTAGAGTTGGCAACACTGTCGCGGACCAACCAGTCGTTTCCAAGCCGCCGTAGCGAGATGCGCGTGACACTTCCGCGCCCGCGCATACACACGACGCTCACACCGCAAGCGGCATCGCCTTGTCCTTATAGTGTTAAACCTAGTGACTAGCTAAGCTATAAGTACTATATCTGTTAACCCACTAATCCATAAACTTTTCATTTTGATAGTAAAGACCCAACAAACATACACCCTGAGTTCTCTCATTTTCTGCCAGCCGGCAGTGGCGCACCCTTCTAAGTAGTTCCCAGTACTATATCTGGCGTCCCAACAGTGTGTGGATTAGTGGTAAAACAAACAATTCGCGAGTGAGTGATTTTCGTGAGTGTCGAAATCCGTTTGAACGACTCCGCGTCTACCTAACCTAAACTTGTGTGTTCGTGAACAAAATACACATACCTATGTAGGTACAAACTATCCGCATGCATAGTGATAATGACGCGTACTAGAAGTCAGACAAACCCGGTGCAAATGGAAGACGTCCACAGTGACGAGGAGAAACGAGAAAACGTGCCTCCCGCGCCACGGATGCCTGCCCAGCAACAACAAATTTCGCATGGCAATAGAGACGATGCATCACGCATTCCCCATTCCTCTGCGCCACCTCAGAACGAACACCAGGAACCAGCATGACGGCGATGATGACGGAGATGCGATCGAGAATTTGTGGGGATTGATGATCCAAAGCTGGGATTCTTCGATGGTGAGAACGACCCAAAACTTGAAGGATCCCGTTCTCGATGTTTGGGACTCGTTGAGAGGGACAGAAGTTACCTCAAAAATGGTTGGCTCAATGAGAACCGGGCTTCAAGCGGTTATTGACGCTGGTCCAATTACTTTTCGTTGTAGTTATTTTTTAAATGTAACTGAATTTCGTGATTCTGACTCAGAATCGCGAGTAATATCGACTCTGATAGGACAAAAAATGTGTCCCATAATTTTCATACAAATTTCATTCTTCCGTTTAGTTACCGACACTCGGGTTTCTGAGTCAAACACATAAAATAAGTTAAATTCAAAAAATTAAGTAAAACTACATTTAAAAAAAATGGCCCATTTTAAAATTTGTATGTATTATTAAATGTATGAAAATAGATATTTTAAGTTGAGTCGTTAAGTTTAACGAAGAAGGAGCGACTTCATACATTTGCCAGTTTATTATTATTAAAGACGCTTAAAACAGACGTGGAGCACAAAACTATCGGGTTCCTAAATTTTCTCAAAAAAGCGTCATAACTTGAGCTATGAGAGACACGTAAAGAGGGATTTATGGTACGAGTTCCAAGAGTGAATCTTCCAGTGATTGTTTAAGTGATTATGAATGCACAGAAAAACCAGAAAAATAGACCAGCGCTGGGAATCGAACCCAGGTTCTCAGCAATCCGTGCTCCGTGCTATTCCCCTACACCACCAGCCAGCGGTCCAGCGGCTTACTCAGATTCTGGTCTAAAACCCAACTGATTTAATACGAATCTGTCCCGGCACGCCTAAAGGCATCTTACGGATTTACTGCCTCAGTTGTGTCCTGACTCTAAAATAGCTAAAAGTATAAAACTCAAAAGAACAAAAGTACAAGCAGTTAACAATTGTATAGGAGCATCTGAAAAGCAAAGTTTAATAAAAGATTAAAAATTTTCGATACTGATTGACGAAAGCACAGCTATTAGTGTTACTAAAACTGTAGCCATTGTAGTGAGGTATTTTGATTCAAAACTAGGCCAAGTAATCAGTCGGTTTTGGGATTTGATCCAATTATTAGAGGCAAATACGACAAATCATTCAGCTAATGCTGAAAAAATATTTACAGTAGTCATCGAATCCTTCCAAAAGTATTCAATCCCTGTGGAAAACATGATCGGTTTTGGTTCAGATGGTGCAAACACTATGATGGGCTGCCGTAATTCTGTATCCAGCCGATTCAGACTCCTTTGTCCAGGCATCGCCCTATTGAAGTGCATTTGCCATTCTTTGCATCTATGTGCCAACGATGCTACTAAAGAACTTCCTTTCACTTGTGAAACGCTGGCCCGAAATGTATATGTCGGCGTCTATCCCGAAATTTGATACGCTAATACAACAATTCCCCTGCTTAAAAACATCACCGTGTAGAGTTTTTCAAAAATTTGATGTGTTGTTGTACTATGAAATATCCAAAATCCGTTGTTTTTACTATTTACAGGACGAAAATGTAATTAAAGAAGTATCTCATGCAGAGTGCTGTAAAGCAGAATTGGCGAAAAATGTATGGGTTGAAACGTTAGAAAACTGTAAACAAAAAGTGAAATCTACAAATGAACCTGTACCAAAATTATACGAAGAAGCTGTAAACGCCTACAGATTACTACTTCGAGGATGTTAAAGGTGGTCTATATAAAATTAAGAATAAGAGCCTTGGAGTTCGCAAGGTTGCGTACCACCAAGATGCAGCAGATGTTGTTATACCTCAAAGATTTAATGATTTTGTCATAGCTGATTACAATTCAGACGGAATGCGAATCATCATATTTGGCACGAAAACTGGAATTGAAATGATGCAAAAATTGGACCATTTCTTCGGGGACGGGACATTCAAGTCGTGTGTATCTCCATTCTGCCAAATATATTCAGTACACGGAGATTGTGGGAGTAACCTTAACAATACCATTATAAGACCACTTTTTACGTGCTTATGTCTCACAAGAATTATATGGCATACATGTCATGATTTTATTTGAAATGCTGCAATCGAAAATGCCGAAATGGAAGCCTAAGAAGTTCACTTGTGATTTTGAGCAAAGTACAGTGAAGGCACTTCATGATGTAATTCCACAAATAAACGTTAAGGGATGCTACTATCACAATCAGGCCTCTTGTACACACACGGTTTATCGCCGTGAAAATCTACGGTTAATACGCCGCGTGTAGGCACGGTCGTCAGTGTTGTATGGATCACTGACTATGAAAGCTTGTAGACGTGCACGGTGGCGCCATGGCACGGCGCCGCGGCCGTGTGCGCCGCGTCTACGCACGGCGTGATTTTCACCAGTGTTGTATGGCAGTCTATCGGGGTGTGTCGACGACGTCGGACGTATGCACGGATTCGTGACGGCTTACATACGCTGATTCCCGATTTTTTTATAAAATGAGCATAAATCAAGAATTATTAATTACATTGTGACATATAAAAATTTCAACCCTTGCCTTTTCTTTTTTTTTTAATAAACGCCCAACAAATGCCGTTGTATGGTTATGGTTTCCTTTGACTTTTGTTAGTGACGTTTAAAATTAAAACTCAACTGTCAGTGTTGCTGTCAGTAAATTTCAGTCCTTACGGTTTTATGTGTTTTCCAAATTGAAGAGTTCATGTTTTCGTCTGAAGTGATGTTATTATTTCAGGATAAATCAAGTAAATAGTTGTTTTCATCGTTTCAGAATAAATCGGCTTCTGAATATTTTTCCCTATTTAACTTGGTTTGTGCCTCTGCGCTTGCGCATGACAACATTCAGGAAGTGTCAGAAGGTCGAACTGACTTGACAACCTGTCATTTTATTTTCTCTGAGGGCCGCCGTCCGAGGGGCTCCAGAGCTTTCTTTTCCTTTTTGGCTATTGCCGCAGACGTTTGTCCTTTATTTTTACAAACGAGTGTGTTTTTTTTTTTTTAAAAAAACGAACGCTCTGAGCATAATCTCGCAAACGCGACGCCAAATGTCGTGTGGTAAGTTTCATTTTTATTTGGAATTTATTTTGGCGGTAGCTTCGTGTACTGCAAGTGGTAACCGTACTTTGTTCATTGCAGCTTAATAGTGGACGTGGACTTGCTGAAACCTCCGGAGTCGACAGACGTCAACTCCAGCCTGGCCAGCTGAAGCAGGACCTTCATTCCTCTCCGGTGAGTCCAACAATTTCGACCACAGAACCCTAGGAACCGGTTGCCCATTGGACAACTTGCGTCTCGTCCTACCATCACCCTTTTTATTATCCTAATCCTGGGTTTTCTCTTCCAGGAGGTTTTTTTTTTATTTCCACGTTCAAGTTCCCGTGTGAAGCTTCCACCTGCGGAGGTTCTTTTTTTTGGAGTTTCAAGTCTGAGGTTCGCCCTCTGCCTGGGCCAATTTTCCATCGGGTTGGATGAGTCCCCGCGGGCTCCCGTTGCCCATCTCTCCAGGACATCTTCATAGTCACCAAACCCGTGGGTAATTCTCCGGGCCGAGGTACACTCAAATCTGATTTTCTTTTACCTTTCAAATTCTGGTCCAGCCGCCGTATCGGCTGGTAGCGCTCAACATTTTACTTTAACTAAACGTACTAAGCGAACAAAAACTGTACAGGCGAACAAACATTCAGTTGAGGTAGCCCAAACAACCCACCAGCTCTAAGTAACCACTGGCTAGCCGAGAGCCTTTTTTTTATGTACCTATTGTTTTATTTCTGGTAGAAATAAATTCATTGTCCAGAAACCGTTGTTTTCTTTAATTTTTCTACCTCATTGACATAGACGTCACAACACAACATTGATTCAAGAAAGGCCTGTAATATGGGATAAGACCATCGATGATTATAAAAATAAGCGGCTATAAATAGTAATATGATTCCTGGCAAGAAATATTTATTCATTTCCAGCCCACATATGAAGATTTAAGTGGTGATGAGAAAAACAAGTTTGGTAAGTTACAGATATTTAATAATTAACTTTTTACTTATGCATGCATAGTCGTTTTGATAGGAGAGCCGACCTTCGTTAAACACAAAATATTGTGCAAACCTGTTGCGAACTTCATTAGCCGCCAAACTTCCGCGAACTGAATTCGTGATATGTAACTGGTTTAGTTCCGATTCTGAATCAAGGGTGGACTCATTTTCACTCTCATTGTGAAACTGAAACTTTTCCTGCTTATGTATAAAATTTTGCAAAACACAACAGGTTTTCACAATATCAACTGCCAAATCGATGGACACATTCATTGGCCGGTGACAAATTCGCCATTTATTGGATAAAATGCCAAACGCACATTCAACAAATCTTCGTGCTTTTGTGAGTCTGTAGTTAAATGTTCGTTTTAATTAATCAAGCTGATGACCTCCAAGTGGACGAAGCAAGTGATGATGAATCTCAAAGGAGTATGTCATTGAAGACAGCAGTCTCCGGTAATAGCAAACCTGACATAGGAGACATTTACGAATTGATGCAGAATAATAATGATATGAGACGAGAAAGGCATCAATTTAAGCGGGACATGGACGAAACCGATTTATTCTTTTTAAGTATGAGTAAGGCAGTCAAGTCGCTACCAAATCTCGAGCAAACAAAAATCATATTAGATTTACATATGGCGATTTCGCAGGCAGAAATTCGTCAGATTTCTGAAACGGAACAAGTGTTGAATACACCCATTACTATAACGCCTCGTAATCAATCTCGTGGCCAGCACCCGCAAGCGCCTTCATCGGTCCAGCCACACACCAGTCCATTGACATCATCATCCAGCAGCACCACTACTTTCCTAGCCAGACAGCAATAGCCCAACCGAATCCGAGTCAATAATCAACCCTGGGGGCACAAAATTCAGAAGGAAATGTTCTTAGTTTCTATAATAATATTGTAGATGAAGAATACGAATACAGTACTTAAAAATTCATGTTTTGTTAAAATACATTAAAAATAAACCAGGAACATCTCCACTCAAGCCAAGAGTTCCGATTTGATCTCGGTGTTCAGGACACCTGGCAAAAAACGTCCCAAAGCAAAACCAGTCACAAATATCGATAATTTCGACCAAGGTGTAATAAAAAGGATAATTCATAACTTTCAAAACATAAATAATGAATTACCTACCGTCGGGAAGCTAAAAATGAAGCTAGAGGAAGACCTAAATTTCAAAGGCTCAGAAAGAAGTCTTCGGCGAATAATTAAAAGTTTGGGATTTCGGTGGAAAAATACCGAAAACAACCGGAAAGTGCTCCTTGAGACTTCAAATATACGTTTGCAACGTATCGAATATTTACGAAAATTAAAACAATATCGCCAAGGAAGGCCTATTGTTTATACGGACGAATCTTACGTTACGAAGGGTCTCAAAAAACCTATATCGAAAGGACAGCGAGTTGTCATAGTCCACGCTGGATCTGAAACTGGGTTTATACCCAATGCGTTGCTGACTTTTAAAGCAGGTACCAAATCAGGCGACTACCACGACAATATGAATTTCGAAAATTATGAAAAATGGTTCAGAAGTAAGTTAATACCCAACCTACCACCCAATTCCGTCGTGGTAGTCGACAACGCGTCATACCACAATAAGCAGTGGGATGTTGCACCAACGTCTAATGCCAAAAAAGCTGACATGCAGGCCTGGCTCACTGAGAAAGGCATAACAGTATGAAGAGACACTGCTGAAACCACAACTGTACAGTCTGATAAAAGCAAACAAGGAACGATTTAAAACCTTTTCTATTGACCGAAACCTTGCCGAACAAGGCCATCAAGTGCTGCGACTACCACCATACCACCCAGATTTAAACCCGATCGAAATGGCATGGTCCGACATAAAACAATATGTAGGCAGCAAAAATGTAAAATGGAGTATTACTAAATGTATAGAGCTGATTCAAGAAAAAGTTTTACTGATGGGTGCTTGGGATTGGCAAAAACTATGCGAAAAGGTGAAGGATATTGAAGAGCAATATGCAAAGAGTGACCATGTCGTGGATTTGATAACTAAATAATTAATTATTCGCGTCGATGGAGACAGTTCTGAGGATAGCTTTGCTGAGTCTGATGGAGATGACGCTGCCAGTGCCGACGACCGAAGTAGCCCTGAGCCAGGACCCTCAACAAGCAAAAGACCCTGTCTAGAAACCATTGAAGGCGTGACACCACTGTCTAAAAAAATTAGATTCAATAATGCTTTTGATTTTGTACCTACGGCCTGTAAACTAGCGCCACTTCACAAATAAATAATTTATCCTTAATTAAGAGACATATCAATATTTTAAACATAACAATTTTTACTACTGTCCTGTACTGTATTGATTAGACTATTTGACATTCCATTAAAATAATATCATTAACATTAATAAGCTATTTATCATAAAGTTCTATTTATTAATTAAATTAATAATTAAGTATTTCGTGCGCGCCAGTACCCATGCGCAGCTATCTCTTCCACGGTTCACTCAGCGCTAGACTCTCGTGCCGCTACTTGTAGTCCTTTCGAAAGAAGAAGAAGAATCTTCCAAATTACATAAACGCCAAGCTACATCAATGGTTTCAACCAACCGAGGGCATATATTGCCGGGGAATCGCCACAAGCCACAACAAGCAAGCACGAACAACAACAAGCTCGAACTTCTGGCGGATGATCTGGGATCATCAAACTGAAATGATTATCATGCTTGATAAACCTGAAGAAAGTGGAGGCTATTTTTATTGGAGTCAAGAAAAAGGATCATCCCTCAAATTCGGGAAGCTGACGGTCCAGACATTGAACGTTATAGTCATACTTGTTAGGGCCATTTTTTGGCCGGATGCTGCACTTCATGATGAAAGCAAGCCGCTTTGCACAGTGATAGTACAGACTAAACTGAGTGATTTGACCCGCAGCAGCGGAAGTTTCACCCCTTAGGAACAGAGATGGCGCCACTTCTTTAAAAAATGTTTCAAAAAATTCTACAAGCTAAAGTAATAGACCGATTTCAATGTTTGATATCTCAAATGAAAGCTTATTATATACGTTACTAATAAAAAAATACTGAAAAAATATATACTGTAAACTTCTGGCAAAACACGGCATCTTAAGTTTTTTTTTCTTACTTGATTTGTAGTTTTTACTTGATTTCTTAAAAAAATTGTATGCAACATGAATGGTTTAATACATATACATATTACAAAGTACACAACAAGTATAATAAAAAAAACCCGACACCAATACCTTTCATATTCCACGAAATATGAAAGTTTAAATGTGAGCACAAATTTCTTTAAAAATATTTCAAAAAATTCTACAAGTTAAACTAACCAACCGATTTCCATGTTTAATATCCCAAATGAAAGCTCATAACATTCATTACTTACAAAAAAATACTGAAAAAATCTTTACTGAAAACTTTTGGCAAAAAACGCCATCTCAATTTTTTTTTTCTTATCAGATTGGTAGTTTTTACTTGATTGCTTAAAATATTGTACGTTTTATGCAATATGAATGGTTTAATACATACGTATATATATTTCTGAGTAAATAACAAGTATTATAAAAAAACCGACACCAATACCTTTCATACTTTACGAAATATCTAAGATTAATTGTGCACGCTTTTCTTACAAATAAATTTCAACGAAATCTTCAAGTGAAACGAGTGCTCTGATTTTAATGTAAGTATAATATTAAATGAAAAGAAGAAAGAAATTACCTATTTTATTAAAAAAAAATAACAAAAAGTTTTTCCTGGTGTTACGAAAAAATATAATTGCTTTAAAATGTGTAATTGTTTTTATTCAAAAGTGACTATATTTGAAGACAAAAAATAAAAACTATATCGTTTCCGGCATAGTTGGTTCTGAAATATATTATATGCTGCTTAGTCGTTGGCGAATTTATTTAAAAATTAGCTTTTTATCTGATAGGACCTCAACTTATAGATATGTCACATACATCAATGTTTATCAAATATTTTAATTATAACTTATAAGTCCTCTTCGGGTTCATCGGCACAAGTAGAACTGAAAAGGAAAAGTCCTTTTGAAGTACTGTGCTATTACAATACTACAAAATCACTGATCTTTTAGACATGTAAAATTTTGTGCCTACCTCTGGAAATCAGTGGTCAGCATACAAAATAAGCCTGCAACGATTATTATATTATGGCCGATGTGGTCAAAAGGTTCTCGAATGGAGTCCGCGGACCGGGACACAAGGCCTCCAACAAGATGGAGCGACGACCTGGTGATCGCGGGATCGCGGTGGATGCGAAAAGCACAAGACCATTCTGAGTGGAGAGCCTTGGAAGTCTTTCGGCTGACATAATGATGATGATGATGAATATTATAATTAACTTGCTTTCGATTTGTACAGCCACCTTTGCAGGATTTACACTGGGGTGTGCATGGTAAGCTGACCCGACGACACCCACAACGCATGGTAGGTATCGCAGCCAGATTTGCAGCCACAATGATCCAAGAGGCTTAATTGCGACCAAATCGCTGTAACTGCCGATCGTTCTGGAGTCCAACTCTCTTTTGCCTTAGTCCATCCCCAAGAAGATAGACATGGTAAGGAAACTTCTGATTTCAGAGCGTTTACCCAATTATGGCCTGCTTGATAAGTTGCACGCAGTGTATGTTATAGAGAGCAGCTGATGTAGGTGGCAGGCTTGTCACGAGCTTGTTTTTTGAAGATATGATGCTCAAACGGAACACATGTATTGAAATGAAGTTCGTAAATACTTGTTTGCTTCAAAAAATAAGCTCGTGACAAGCCTGCCACCTACCATAGCTGCTCTCCATAAACATGTACTGCGTGCAGCTTATCAAGCAGGCCATAATTGGGTAAACGCTCTAAAATCAGAAGTTTCCTTACCATGTCTATCTTCTTGGGGATGGACTAAGGCAAAAGAGAGTTGGACTCCAGAACGATCGGCAGTTACAGCGATTTGGTCACAATTAAGCCTCTTGGATCATTGTGGCTGCAAATCTGGCTGCGATACCATGCGTTGTGGGTGTCGTCGGGTCAGCTTACCATGCACACCCCAGTGTAAATCCTGCAAAGGTGGCTGTACAAACCAAAAGCAAGTTAATATAACATTCGTTGCAGGGTTATTTTGTATGCTGACCACTGATATCCACAGGTAGACACAAAATTTTACATGTCTAAAAGATCTGTGATTTTGTAGTAATGGAATTAGCACAAGTACTTCAAAACGGCTATTCCTTTTCAGTTCTACTTGTGCGGATGAACCCGAAGAGGACTTATAAGTTATAATTAAAGTATTTGATAAAAATTGATGTATGTGACATATATCTATAAGTTGAGGTCCTATCAGATAAAAAGCTAAATTTCAAATAAATTCGCCAACTACTAAGCAGCATATAATATATTTCAGAACCAACTATGCCGCAAACGACATAGTTTTTATTTTTTTGTCTTCAAATATAGTCACTTTTGAATAAAAATAATTACTCATTTTAAAGCAATTATATTTTTTCGTAACACCAGGAAAAAACTTTTTAGTAATTTTTTAAAATAAAATAGGTAATTTCTTTCTTCTTTTCATTTAATATTATACTTACATTAAAATCAGAGCACTCGTTTCACTTGAAGATTTCGTTGAGATTTATTTGTAAGAAAATCGTGCACAATTAATCTTAGATATTTCGTAAAGTATGAAAGGTATCGGTGTCGGGTTTTTTTTATAATACTTGTTATTTACTCAGAAATATATATTTCTGAGTAAATAACAAGTATTATATTATAGAAATATATATTATAGAAATTTTCGCAGGTGGTAGGACCTTGTGCAAGGTCCGCCCGGATTGCTACCACCATCTTGCTCGCTAATCCTGCCGTGAAGCAGCAGTGCTTGCACTGTTGTGTTTCCTGTTGTGTTTCGGCGCGGAGAGTAAGACAGCCGGTGAAATTACTAGCACTTGAGGTATTCCAACTTAGGCCTCTAGGTTGGCAACGCATCTGCAATACCCCTGGTATTGCAGATGTTTATGGGCGGTGGTGATCTCTTACCACCAGGAGACCCACTTGCTCGTTTGCCTTCCAGTCGAATAAAAAAAAAAAAAAAAAAAAAATGAAAAGAAGAAAGAAATTACCTATTTTATTTTAAAAAATTACTAAAAAGTTTTTTCCTGGTGTTACGAAAAAATATAATTGCTTTAAAATGAGTAATTATTATACGTTCGTATTAAACAATTCATATTGCATAAAACGTACAATATTTTAAGCAATCAAGTAAAAACTACCAATCTGATAAGGAAAAAAAACTTGAGATGGCGTTTTTTGCCAAAAGTTTTCAGTAAGGATTTTTTCAGTATTTTTTTGGAAGTAATGAATGTTATGAGCTTTCATTTGGAATATTAAACATTGAAATCGGTTTGTTAGTTTAGCTTGTAGAATTTTTTGAAATATTTTTTAAAGAAATTTGTGCACACATTTAAACTTTCATATTTCGTGGAATATGAAAGGTATTGGTGTCGGGTTTTTTTTATTATACTTGTTATGTACTCTGTAATATGTATGTGCATTAAACTATTCATGTTGCATACAGTTTTTTTAAGAAATCAAGTAAAAACTACAAATCAAGTAAGAAAAAAAACTTAAGATGCCGTGTTTTGCCAGAAGTTTACAGTATATATTTTTTTTGTATTTTTTTATTAGTAACGTATATAATAAGCTTTTATTTGAGATATCAAACATTGAAATCGGTCTATTACTTTAGCTTGTAGAATTTTTTGAAACATTTTTTAAAGAAGTGGCGCCATCTCTGTTCCTAAGGGGTGAAACTTCCGCTGCTGCGGGTCAAATCACTCAGTTTAGTCTGTACTATCACTGTGCAAAGCGGCTTGCTTTCATCATGAAGTGCAGCATTTTGTCTCTAACAAGTATGACTATTACAACTTATCCTAGCTTCAAATCACGATGCTGCTCGTGATGCATGAAGACAGCGGCGTGCTGTTCGTCAATCATTTTATGTATCAGGGCTGGTCGAAGCACGAGATTACGACCTCAGAAAGTGATTTCTTTGAACTTATAACAAGGGTGCAAACGTACAATCTATTAATTGTGACTCCGGAAGGGTTAAAGTCACTCCTTATCACATTGGGAATTCTGTAATTTATGTATTTGGACCGATTACCAGCTCTATTTAGTTCTATACACCATGAAAAAATATAGAGAATAAGATTCAGAAGTAACGAGTAAGAACACTGACTTAAAGCCACTATTAAGTAACAGTAGTCAGACATCAATCATGCTCATATTAAACCCCCCAGAAATTGCTATGCGCGCTACTGTTGTTTATAACGATATTGTACAGAGAATTTGTTTTAAATGTAATGTGTAAAACAAGCACAGGAAATGAAAACTATGAACAATATTTTAGTGCTTTGATAGTATCATTAATTAGTCTAGTGGATTTTTAGGATAGGCATGAATACGTCACATGACGCGTCCTCTCAGTGCCATCTCTAACATCTCTTGCACATGTAGCCAAAGATACTTATTTCTCCCCACTCCAGGAATACTCTTTAAAACGCTCGCCGGTACATTTTAATTTTATTCTCGCGTTGCGGCCGTCGAGTTTTTAACCTTCTTAATGACGAAACTTAAAATTCCAAACTCAAAAAACTCGTCAGTTTTAAAAAAATTTTTTCATGCTCAATTGCCTAAGAATTGGAATATGGTGTTGTGCGGAACCTTTTTTCTCCTAGCTAGCGCGCCGTCTTGTGTTAAACGTGTAGGACTTCGCTTTACTTGAAATTGTTAAGTGTTTATTTCTTATTGCAGGTGATATAATGGCTGAATTAAAGGAAATACGGACCCTAGTTACATTTACAATTCATCGGGTTCGCAAGATCGAACAATTACTGCAAATCGGGCGTCAGTCTGAGATAAAGAAAACCCTTTTACCAAGTTTGCCTCTATTTGAATTAACTCAACTTAAGACATTTGAAGAAAAATTGGCTGATGAAGATATTAAGCAACAATTGGTATGTCATTTTGAGGTGCATTATAGAGATTGCAAACCGGACCCGGTAACTAAACCATGGCGCGCGGTGCGGGAGCGTCAACTCGTAGAATGTGCGTTGTCATGGCAACCGCTGCGA
This sequence comes from Choristoneura rosaceana, assembly GCA_037349165.1. Lineage (NCBI taxonomy): Eukaryota > Metazoa > Arthropoda > Insecta > Lepidoptera > Tortricidae > Choristoneura > Choristoneura rosaceana. The sequence goes on along the minus strand of JAZBNJ010000012.1, from coordinate 2,667,229 downwards.
GCCACGTGCGTCGTTGCCGTTCGGACGCGCCAACCGCCGCTCGCTTTGTTGCAACGTGCTTTCTTGTTAGTCGACGTTTGTCCTTGGTTGACAAAATATGTGTTGTATTGTTCCACGCTTCATTGCCACCGTAAGTAAACATATGTTGTATTTTTAATATAATTGAAATTGTGGTATAAAAACAATTATTGTGATTTTGTGCATTAATTCAAACAAATCTTTCAATGTGTAGTGTTATTAATAAAAATCTGTATATTCAATGCTATACTGCGTTTCGCGCTGTAAAATTTGGGTAATTAACTCTAGATTCTTCATGCTAGCTAGTTTGTTTTTAATTTCCAGGTCGTACCGTTTTTACATCAATTACGTCACTTTCGAAACGATCACGACCAGGTCCAAATTATGCTAATATTAGCGAAAAACATGAAAATGTAAATCCACTCAATCCACATCCAATATGGAATTACTTCACCAAAGTGAACGATGGGAAGGGCGCAAAATGTTCTATGTGCAATAATGTATACAAAGTAACTAATGGATCTTACAAAGGTGTTAAAACACATTTAGCATCGAAGCACAGCATCACCTTAGTTTCTGGAGAATGTCAATGTCAATGAGAGACACGTGGACCAGTGACGCTTCCTCACAAGTCAATGATTTTATAAGTCTTACTGGACATGGAGTCAATGAAGATTTCCAGCTCAAATCTTATTGTCTGGAAGTGTTTCCTTTTGAAGGCGACTCACATTCAGGAGAAAATATTGCCCACAATATGCATATGATGTTTCTGGAATGGCAGCTAGTGGGTAAAGTTGCAGCACCCAACTAACAATTTAACGTCGTTCAAAAGTTTAGTAAACGTTATCTTAATACCGTTGATCTTAATAGCTAAGTCACACTAACGTTATAATAATGTTTACTAAACGCGAAAATGGCCCCAGTTATACGACCTACATTGTCATATAATGGTCATACAGAAGTCACAAGCCGACTTCGTTAACGTCATTCAAAAGTCATATGAATGTTATGGAATTAACACTTTCGTCGCGCAGTAGTCGCATCATAACTTTACAGCGACTCGTTTGTTGTATTGTGGTCGTACAGGTGTTTTTGAATGACTAAAACGTTTTATTTAAGTCAAGGAACAACACATATAAGACTTCTTATTTATTCTTCTTGTTAGTGACGCGTGTTTGTGGTTTTGTTTCGAGATTGAGTGCAAAATAAATAATTACAAGGAAATAAAAGGTGAGTGTTATTTAACTTTCATATCTTTTGCTAACTTTAGGTAGGTATCTGTCTCTCATGCCGTTTAGTTCGACTGGGAATTGAAGTTTTATGACAATATGCCTATGTGAATACTATTCAGATTTTCATGCCCCCTCGTAATTTTGTGTTTAAATCATTAATATCATTATATTTTTAATGATAAAAAAAAAATTATATCTAAAAATGTAGGACATGTTGCTTTTGTCGCACACTTATCTCTTTACGACGTTGTAAGTGTGCGCAATAATGTACGACGTGATAATCCTAATATCTAAATTAGAATGTAAGTAAGTAAATAAAAATAAAAAAAAAAAAAAAATAGTTTATTGAAAAGGTATCGCATTACAAAATTGCATTGCCGTTGGTCCCACACTAGGCAAAGCCTGTCACGTGGCAACCGGGATTCGGGTACACTAGGGTAACTCTTTACATGATTTAGCTTAAAATTTAAACACACTGGGTAATTTCAAAAAAAAAGAAGAGAAAAAACTTAAATAGGTAAAGTGACAAAACAGGGGGGGGGAGGGTTGCTTAAACTAAAAACAGTAGGTGTGTATGCAACTGTGTGTGTGTGTGTGTGTGTGTGTGTGTGTGTGTGCGTGCGCGCGTGCGTGCGTGTGTGTGTGTGTGTGCCGTACATTATCACTACGTACACTACAGCGCGCAAAATATTTTGTACGAAGCATCTCATAACACTATTTCTTTTATCTTCAGGACAAAACTTCTGAGGCGCCGATTGGAGAAGAGTCCAGCAATAATGTACAGGCTAATAGTGTGGTCTACATCGATTTTCCTCAAACATCAGAACAGGATCTTAACATGCAGGCGCAAAATGAAAATTCTCAGAACACTGAAGCAATTTCGAACATATTAGCACTAACCGAAGCATTACAGCAGAACCAACAAATAATTTTAGATTATTTAAAAAGCTTGGAGGATAAAATATTGCGCAAGTTATCATTTTTAAGTGCACAGGTGGACGCTGTTGCAGAGCGTAATGTGATGGCTGGCGAAAAAGCTGATAATGTTGTATTTAAGATTATATCTAAAAAGGAAGATTTACAAAATTTTGAAAATCTGTTAGAAAATCCGAAGTATAAAGCAGATATTAAGGACCAACTGTCTTGTGTTTGTGGAAAGGGAAAAGGACGTGGAATCAGTAATGCTTATTCATTAGCAGATGCAATGTTTACAAGGCATTTTATGACACAATGTTCTTGGGGTGGCGGCTCAAAGAAAGAGATTAGTAAGCTTTGCTTCAAATCCTTCACAAATACCTTCGACTTATTCTTTAGCGTCATTCATGAATCGGATGCTAATTATACAAGGAAAGAAAATGAAACATTTTTCAAAAACATAATGCGCCATTCAGTTAGTAGAAACAAACAGAATATTCAAAGAGCTGCGTCAAGTAGACGTAGATCGCAAAAACAATCAAAACTGCCGACTGCACTTTTAGCACCAACAGCTAATAATAATGGTTCATCAGCTATCACTACAAACAACATTGTTGCATCAAACCAGCCATCTCCTACAGTAGACAATAATGGTTCATCGACTTATAACACTAATAACCTTGTTGCTCTAACCCAGCCAGAATCAACATCTGACAAAAATGGTTCTTACACCGATCACACTAGCAGCAGCTGCTGCATTGTAGCTCCAACCCAGCCAACAGCACCATCAGCAGATAATAATAGTTTTATTACCAACAACAATAATACGAGCAGCACTGTTCAGCCAAGTCTGTCAGCAGTGCCAGCAGAACTGTAGCAGCTGCTATTGGTGACTTGCACACTGCGACTGATAACTCCTATAATCTAAAGTGAATAGTGTGTCAGTAGTTGTTATTTACTTCTTATTACTCCTTGTTTGTGTGATTCGAGTTTCAGACAGATTTATTTGATTTTCGTTTAACTTGTTCTAACTCGGAGTTTTTTTTTTCTTAGTTAAGGTGGAAAATAAGCGGGTGATTCCCGCGGGCTACCACCAATTTTTACAAGCGGTAACAGCTGGGATTTTTTTCTCATCTTTTACCACTAAAGTACTCAGTGGTAACTACTGAGAAAAATAATCCCAGTAGTTACCAGTAAAGCAATTGGTGGTAACTACTGGGTTTTTTTTCCCAGTAGTTACCACCAATTACTTTAGTGGTCACAAATAGGAAAAATATTTGCGACAAGATAAAATAGCTCCATAAATATTGATGGGATGGGTCACCGAGAGCCTGTAACATCTCAGGACTCAGGAGCGAGTTCGGGCTCGAGTACCGGCGTGGCGGAATTTTGTGTGTCGCCGCCGGACTCGGGCGCCGCGTCCGGGTCCGGCTGTGGGGGTGCCGAAGTCGTGTCATTGTGTCATTGTGCGACGAAATATAATAGAACATTTTTTAATATGTTGACAATAAACTGCTGAAAATTAAAATTAATGTGGTGGTAACTAATTGGATTTTTTTCTCATCTCATACCCACTAAAGAAATTGGTGGTAGCTACTGGGAAAATAATTCCCAGTTGCTACCACCAATTAGTTTAGTGGTAACGGATGGGAATTTTTATTCCCATTAGTTACCAGTGGTAACAGGTGGGATTTTTTTCCCACTTGTTACCACTGGTGCTGATATCAAATTGGTGGTAACAGGTGAGAATAACCCAAATAAGCTAACTTACAAACTACGGATATAATTATTAAATACTTAACTTAGATATTTAAGTACGAAAGTAGTGATGAATATTTTTTGTTATTGTGATTTTAAACAAATTAAGACTGAATAGTTAGTGCAAAAAATTTGTTTAAGTACCTACGTTCTGTTTCTTTTAATAATTTGATTTTGAGACAGATATTTTTGGTTTTTGTTTAACTTGTTTGAGTCTAACTCAGGTAGCCTTTTTTTAGTTAAGGTTGAAAATAATTTAATTAGAAACTTAGATCGCATACTAGAATTGGTATTATTATGTGTGTGTGAGTGGACTTAACGAAAAAGCATCTTAAAGTAACTATTTTACATTAGTTACGGATGCAAAAAGTCCTATAGATTTGGAGTTCGGTTTTCTTTTTTTTTTGTTTTTTAAATTCATTCATACAATGTTAAAAAAAAATATTTATAAAAGAAGTAAAACTTTATGTTCATAATTTTATCACTATTAGTTTTAGAGAAGATAAAACAAAACTTAATAAATAATGCTCTTATTACTAGTAAATGAAAATTTAAATACTTAAAAATATAATTTAAAAATAGCATATGTCAAAATTAATTCATACTTTTTGTTAAGTATTGTCATTATGAAGACCCAAACCAATGATTCATGACTGAATAGGTATTACAAAATTATTTTATAAGGACGCACTACTTTTTGATAGTTATATTATTGTTATATTTTCATATCCTAATTACTGTGTTGATATGCATACAGGTTTCTATTGATGATTTTATGTCAATAAAAAGACTTAAAAAAGTACTTACATTTCTTTTATTTTAAATAAATCCTTTAAGGTAAATGTACGTTTCAACGAACGCTTAAGGTCTGTTAATTTTATACAATTATGGTCAATATTCAAATGGAAAAATTATTAAACATGTGATCATTTGAATCTACCTGGAAATTAATTGTATTTTAACATAATATATATATATATTAATTTAAAAACTTTTTAAATAGTTTATACATAAAATATTTAAAAAGTTTTATGAGCCACTTATTCTGATTTGTACCATTCACCGAACTAAGAAACGTGTTTTGCACTTAACACCGTAACGGGAGGCCGCATCACCGAACTATTTTAGTGTGAAGTGGTTCTCAACCTTTGGCTCAATCTACTATTTACTACAACAATCTATTGAATACTACTTATTTCAACCTAACTGCTCTAAGGTGTATGATTTCAAGCAAAGTATCTTAGAAATAAAACATTAAATTTTATAAATTTCCAACATTTATTAATTTAATGCTTGATCTAGTACATTAAAGTAAAAAAAGACGGTTATAAAAAAAACTTTGTTAATAACTTTTTAACGCTTATCGCGTATGTCTTAGCAATCGCGAAAGTTTACCACATTACTAACAACCTTTAACTTATAAAGTTAAGGAATATTTATTATTTATTCAGTCTTAGTATTTAACAGTCTTCGAAGTTATAAGTACTTCTCTGAAAAATTAAAACTTCTTCTCAAAATAAAGGAAACATATTTTTATATAAAGGACGTACAATCAGCAAATTCAATTAACCGGTTTTTTTACTCTTAGTCAGCATTACTGCTTATTAAAATTCCAACAGCCAATAAAAAAAACCTTCGATATTAGATATTTTATTTATAATAGCCCAATTTTGACACAGTAGTTCACTTTTCAGATCTAATTGAATTGAGTAAATAAAACAATAATTATTTTACATTCAGTAATAATTTTTTACGTAATGTTACAATAATCATTTTATGTTTATAGTCTTTTATACTTATGCAAAGTAATGTTGTGCTAATTAAATTTATGCCAATTTACCGTTATGCCAATACACATTATGCGTATTCAGTTATGCGAATTAATTATTATGCGAAATAACGTTATGCCAATTTCAATTAGGACAGTTAATGTATGCGAATTTAGACCCTAGGCTTGACTTTTCATGAGTTTAAAATAGATTAGAGAGCGTGCCTAGTAAAGTTACAATTTATTTTATACTAATAAGTTTGTTTCAAATATTATTTTATGTAAATATCGAGATCCCTATTATTATAACCACACTATTACGCCGTTATCAGCAGTTCAATATAAATGTCTACTAGTTTTCAGATATTTTCAGTTCAAAGGTTTAGAAGCGCTGGCATATACAAAATGTAAAAAAAATAAACATTTTAATATCCACCCAGTTGTTACGGCAGTAAGGCTGACATTCCAAAGAACATTGAATAGAAACAATATCTAGGCAGACATGGATTCGGTAGCAGAGACCATGGGTACGTTTTACCGAACGCCCGTTCGGTGAATCTAACATGCAAAATATGAGGAACCTAACTCGCGAACAGATTTTAAAAATAGTGTCTCAATTGCAATAATTAGCATATAACTACAAATCTGACATTTTAACTAGTAATTAAAACCGTAACCAAACCGTTAATGTACGGGTTGTGCTAATATTGACGTACCTAAACTAAATATAAAGATTTTTTGAAAATACCCTTTTTCAAAAAATGTTTATATTTAGTTTAGGTACGTCAATATTAGCACAACCCGTACATTAACGGTTTGGTTACGGTTTTAATTACTAGTTAAAATGTCAGATTTGTAGTTATATGCTAATTATTGCAATTGAGACACTATTTTTAAAATCTGTTCGCGAGTTAGGTTCCTCATATTTTGCATTTTAGATTCACCGAACGGGCGTTCGGTGAAACGTACATTTACCTTAAAAAGTATGGATGAGAGGTACAAAATATACACGCTCATTATGGGGAATGCCAACAATTTTACATTTGATATTCTCTATAAGATATGTAAATTCTGATTTAATGGTGTTATTCACATCACACATATAAATACCAAGAAATGATGATTTCATTGGAGTTTCAAATGCATCGGTGCAATTCTCCAATCTATTCCCATTGATCTGTATATTTTCACCATCATTATTTATAGACAAAATTTCAATGACTTTATTTTCTGTACTTAGAAACCATTTATTATGACTTTCAGTTGACAAAATATATTTTTTGAAATGGATAATTGACACAACACCGTTCTTATTTCTTTTAGTACTATAAAAAGGATATTGTGTATTTTGGTGGTCACAGTTTTGTAATTCTAAATGTCTTTGCTCTGTAAGTCTTTTTGCAATTTGGCTTAAAGGTTTGTTTCCCTGTCTTACCATTTTTTTAATGCTATAAAGTTTATTTTCAAACGGGTATGCGTTAAAGTTTTGCAAAATACCAAATCTTTTTACTTCGTCTATTAGATGACAAAGATTATGTACATTACTCGTCAAATATTCTTTTCCATAAATCTTCGCATATGTTGCAATGAAGTACTTTAACATCTCGTCTGCAAGTCTAAGGTATGTAAAATGTTTCTCATTGGAACATACAGTAATGGCGCAAAAAAAAGTTAAAAAGTGGTAGTATACTTCAGAACACAACACATCCTTGAGAATAATGAAGCTAAGGTAAATTAGAAATGTGTGGAATTCAGAAGCTTTCCAATATGCCAGGACTTCCAAAGATCTAGTGGACCTATGAATTTCCGTCGGCAATTTGCAAGAAAGTAAGAATTCAGATATTTTACATATATCCCTGGAGCACAATTTTGTTAACTTTTTGTTTCCGAAATTGCCATCTCGCCAACCCATAAGCAGTCTTTTTGTTATACCTAAGTCTATTAAATGTAAAGAATCACCCACAGGTATATCTTCAATCATATCCATTGATTCCAGCTGAAGTAGAGGAGAGTCATACTTATGATGATTTCCATATTTTTTCAATCTGAAATCAGCATCATTTCGGTTGGGACAATCAATCTTAGAAAAAACAACAGTGTGGGATATTTGCGAGTACTCTCCAACTACTGTACATTTTAAGCATCCATGTTTTCCATTAAAATTACAAACTCCTGAAACAAAAAAAAAAATTGAATCAGGCGTTAGTTTGCGGAGGTCCATATCAATGAACTAAAAGAATTTCCTTGCTTACCCGCGACCTTATGATAGCTAAGCTTATGCAAAATATGCGTGTTCATGCAGTTCCTCCACCTCCACACTGTAAGAACACACACAAATCACACAAACCCATCTATCACCACCACCACATCACACTGACCTCATCCTCAGAGTAACACAGCCGTACACCATGCTACCAGTTGTTCTTGTTCAGTCTAACAACTGGTAGCATGGTGTACGGTTGTGTTACTGTTACGGTTGTGGAACTGCATGAACACGCATATTTTGCATAAGCTTAGCTATCGTAAAGTCGCGGGTGAGCAAGGAAATTCTTTTAGTACAAAAAAATATTGTTAAATAACAATTGAAACAATATCGCATTAAATTCACTTCTAATGAGCTGCTTAGCTTACCTTTGATTAAAGCTCTAGCTGGAGAATCGCAAATGAAAGCCTTAATTTTAACAGTGCAGATTTTTTGAAGGCCTTTCTTTGTATTAATTTCCATAGGATTTTGAAGAAGATTCTTCAACTCCGTCACAAGATGTGATAAGTAAGCTTCTAGGTCGCTTGGTTTTCCTGTTCCTTCATAAATACCAACAACAATTGGTGAGAGGTGTCTTTTTTCATGAATTTGACAAAGTATAGGCCATACTTGATGTCGTGAGCTTTTATAAAGTGGGAGACCATCTATGTTAAAAACCAATAAAATTACATCTGGAACGTCATCAATACGTTCTAATGTTTCTTTTAGTTGCGACGTTAAGCCATTATGCCAATATTTACCAGTGCCTACTGAAAAAAATAATAAATTGATGTCATTTGTTCTGAGAAGAGTTCTAGGATCGTTAGGAACAATGTTAGGAAGTCTTTTGTTCACGATTCCGCTTAAACTTTTGAGGGCATGATGAGAAATGTTAAAGTCAAGAGCCCATTTTTTCAAATCCTCTCGAAACGTATTGTCTTTGTCATCATCTGTATCAGAAGATTCAATTATTGATTCTCTTGTGCTTGACAACTCTGAATGATCACTAATATAGTCATCTGAAAATCAAAAACTCTGCATAATTTTTTTAAAGATAATCATTTTGATAAAAAAAATACCAAAACAAGCTACTTAACAAATATTGAGCAACTCTTATGAATATGTGCTTTAATTTTATTAGTGCACGACCCTTCAAAGTATGGAATCAACTTCAAACAACTCGAGTCTCAAACAACTTTTCCCAAGAAACATGGGTCGAAATATAAAAAAAATTTGGCCTTTCCATACCACTCTGTGACTGCTTTATTATGAAAATCTCAATATTTTTTTTTTACAACTCAACCCATGTTTCTAAAGAAAAGTTGATTATTTTGATGGGTACTTTCATACCTTGACGTGGCGTACACTAATAAAATTACACCCCCTATAAACTTGAAGCTTAAAGTTGGTAGGTAATACGTAACGACAAAAAGCTTACCATATGTTACCACAGCCGACCCACTAGGAACACTTTGAACAACGTCAACTGTAAACAAAATAATCCATTTATTTATTAAAGAGAAAGCACATATTAAGAAAAAATAACCATAAATAAAACAACTATAAACTAACTACCTAACTTAAAAACTTAATACCTACTAAATTAAATATAAACAAAATTAAATTCATTTTCATAGTTATATACCTACATTAATCTTTTCAAAATTTACTGATAAACAATGATTTCAATATCGGGAAAAATCACACACGATATTTTATAGTAATAAAATAAATATTGATACTGAACCTTTTTGTTGTTCATGTGTTGTACACTTTTTTTCTTCAACATTTGTGACCAATGCCACGGTGGTTGGCGTTGTACTTTTTAATAAAAGGAAATCTCGATTAACTTTCCTTTTGAAAGTTCCACTACGTTTTAGTCTTCTCCACGAATTTTTTGCTTCCATTTTTCGTAGTTTTTATCAAACGTTCCGCAAATATGGCGGCTTAGACGTTTTAAAGTCAAAACCTCACTTAAATGCGACTACAAGTTTGATTAAAGTCAGGGAATGACATGAAACTGACATCATGTAATATAAAGGTCATAATTAGAGTCGTAAATAAACAACCAAGTCATTTAAGAGTATCTAATTGACGGCTGTACAACGTTTTATAAACGTCACTGTGAAACCGTCTATACAACTGCTACATTATATAAATGTCATATAAAGGTTTTTCAAATACCTAATTAGGTCAGTTCAAAACGTTTAATGGACTATAACGTTAGTATGACTTTTGCCTTGTCGTACAAACGTTTTAGCTAAGACTGTAATATAACGTCGTATAGTTTAGTCTTACCGACGTTGTTAAGACCAGTTTATTATGACATATTCGTCGCACGACTAATAAGTTAAATTAAGGACGTCTACAGGACCTAGTAGTCATCTCATTACCATTATAAGACTGCTATCCAATTTTATGTCGTACAAGTCAAGACTTATACGACGTTTTTGTTTGTTGGGCAGTTGTAACGGACAACGCACGGAATATGGTTAAAGCAAATGATGAGCTTGATCTTAGCCTTAAACATATTTCTTGTTTGGTACACAGCATCCAAATAGTGCTGAAAAAAAGTTTGTTTGGTCAAGAACGCATAACCGAAATGTTAACCACATGCAGGGGAGTTATTACTCATTTTAATCACTCAACCTCCGCACTCAAACAACTGAAAGATTCTCAACAAGCTAACAATATACCGAAACATGTTTTGTTTCAAGATGTTGAAACAAGATGGGACTCAACATATCAGATGTTGAAGAGATTACATGAACAACGCATAGCGATTCAAGATGTTTTACCATCTCTACCAAATTGTCGTCATGAAATCACAGCAAGGCAATGGGGTCTTATGAGCCAAATCATTGATATTCTGGCCAATTTTGAAGAAGCTACTAAAGAGCTGAGCAAAGAATCAACGACGTTATCTCAAGCAATCCCAATAGTACGAAGTCTTAAATCTTGCCTCAATAAAATTTCAAATGATCCTTCTTCTCATCCTGATGTGAAAAATCTGGCAAACTCCCTATTCAGTGGACTTTCGAATAGATTTGCGTTTATGGAATGTGATGAAACTTATCTATTAGCAACGATCCTTGACCCCCGATTCAAAACAAGGATTTTCAGCTCACCAGTGGTCGTTGAAACCGCTCGATCAGTTCTTAACGCTACTCTTGATAACAGAGAGGCCGTAAGACCGACAAGACCTCCAGAAGAACCTCAACCGTCGACAAGTAGAGGAATTTGGCAAGTATGCCAAGAAATAATTGAAGAGGCTGAAATGGAAGAGCCAATTTCAATATTTTCTGGGGATTCGCAAACTAAAAACGAGATAGATGCTTATCTAAAGCTCCCAAATTTATCGCCGACTGCTGATCCACTGTCCTTTTGGCGAGAAGATGTCCATTTTCCAAGTCTGAAAAAGCTCGCCCAAAAATATTTTTCACTGAAGCCATGTACAGTCGCCTCGAAAAGACTTTTTTCAACGGCTGGGAACATCCAGACTGAAAAAAGAAATCGCCTAAAACCAGAAAATCTACAAATTTTATGTTTTTTAAATAAAAATTTGCCTGTTGTAAATTTTAATTATTAGAAGGGTAAACATTATTCAAATAAATAAGTCTTTGATTACCATGGCGAGATATTCGTATTCGTATTCGTATTCGCCGAATAGTAGGTTTGATATTCGTATTCGTAAAAGTAGTATTCGTTGCATCACTAGTTGAAACTCATGTAACACACAATGCTTTTAACAAGCTATTAGAAATTTTAAAGGAAGTAAAAACAGTAGACGAATTAACCAATCTTCCTATAGATTGCAGGACTCTTTTAAAAACTAGTAAAATGAACAATATTTCTCAGACAGAATCTGGTCAATACTATCACTTTGGATTAGCTGTAAGTCTAAGTCATGCACTGAAAAATCAAACATCCGATCTGACAATCGATTTCGATATAAATATTGATGGTTTGCCATTGACTAAAAGTTCAGGCAGTCAATTTTGGCCAGTATTGGGAAGTCTTTGTTCAAATAAAACTCCTTTTGCGATAGGTGTTTGGCATGGTCTTTGTAAACCAAAGCATCCCAATGAGGTATTAGAGGCATTCATAGAAGAATACTTACATATTAAAGCAAATGGCTTTCATCATGAAAATAAAGTAAAAAATATTGTTTTAAAAAAGATTATTTGCGATGCCCCAGCTAAATCTTTCATTCTTTGCACTAAAGGCCATAATGCATATTTTGGTTGCACCAAATGTAGAACTGAGGGAAATTATGTAAATAACAGAGTTTGTTACAATGATTTGCATTCAGAATTGCGAACAGACCAAGGTTTCCGCGACGGTCAGTATGGTGATGATTATCACATCCAGCCAAGCCCTTTATTACAACTGGACTTAGATTTAATAAAAGGCGTCCCACTTGATTACATGCACCTTGTCTGTTTGGGTGTAATGAAAAGGTTGTTGCAATTTTGGATAAAGGGTAATATTTCGGTTAGAATGAAGCAAAATGATTTACATAATTTTGACCAAACCACCTTCGATATGAGAAATTGTATTAGCTCAAATGATTTTTCAAGATTACCTAGGTCATCTATTGAACTGGACCGATGGAAGGCTACAGAGTTTAGACAGTTACTTCTCTACACAGGTCCAATTATACTGGAAAATAGATTAAAACCTTCTCAATACGCACACTTTTTAACACTTAGTTGTGCAATTAGGATTTTATGCAGTACAGTATTGTGTATAGAATTTAATAATTATGCAAAGGATTTACTGATGTATTTTGTCAGGAATTATTCTAAACTGTATGGACAAGAGTATGTATCTTACAATGTTCACAATATTATACATTTGTCAGATGATGTATTAAATTTTGGTTCACTAGATAACTTCTCTGCATTTCAATACGAAAACTATATGTTTGAAATAAATTGGGAATGGATGAAAATTTCAGAAGTGCCTGATTTTTTTTGGTGATTGGAAAGCTGAAAATTCTTCAACTTTTTTCTGGTGCTAAGGAAGGTTATTCCTATCACCAAAAAAAATAATCAGGCACTTCTGAAACTTTCATCCATTCCCAATTATCGGGGCACATCTGTAAATAGGTCTTATAATCAGGCCCCGTAGCATGGATAAGTGACAAGATAGAGCATCCGTCACTGGCTGACACCGTTCGATAGAACCAGACGACGCTCTTATCTTGTTACTTATCGTGTGATAACGCCATCCACGCTGCAGGGCCAGCATTCAAATGAGAACGTATACTATTTGATCTAAATACGATTTTTAAATCTGGGAACGGTTTCCAATCGCTTTATGGGGAGGTTCAGCAATTAAAACATATCGCCCCCTTACTGCTAAAAGCGACTAACTGCATTAATGATAGTTTAGAGAAAAACGCATTTAAAGGTTTGACTTTAAGGTTTAAGGTTTTTATTGATGCAGTTAGTCGCTTTTAGCAGTAAGGGGGCGATATCTACTTTTAGTGAGTGTCTATGCATAAGGTGAAACAAAAAGAGGACTATTGATAATCCTTACCTACTATAGATAAAATAAATTCAGACAGAATATCAAGCGCCATACTTTGAATAGTGCAAGGGTTGCAAACAAAGGAAACATCAATGATGTTATAATTAAATTTATCTAAGTACATATATTTATAACTACCTTCATAATGCAATTGTAAACCGTAGCTTCCAGATTTAAAAATCGTGTCTCGATAAAATAGTGTATGCAAGTTATGCAATTGTACATAATTTGGCTTTAAAACAAAATTATACTCATGTTTTAAATGCCTTGAATGATGTACAGTGGCATAAACTATTACTAATAAAGCTATGTTGCTTATTATAATCATCAGCCAAATTGTCTTCAAATGTCTTAAATTTATCTCAAACTGACGCCCGATTTGCAGTAGTACATCTAGGGAACCTCCATCCGCACGCACGCAAGGTTGGCTCAACCTTATTAGGTGGTAGACAATTATGTTGACATACGTTTTGCTTCTTTTTTTGTTTTATTACGTTTACGCCATTTAAATCGCACAATCGTGCAGTTGTGAAGTATTAAAAGATCGTAACAAAAATGTAAAAGGATTGATTAAAATAAAACACAAAACATAATAAAGTGACTTTTAATAAAATAATACTACAGAATGGTCCTACCAACTTAGCTTTATTGTCTTGCAGAAACATAGCACTTAAAAATGGGCAATTTTATATAGCTTACTCACGTTCACGTGTAAGCTCACGTACCAGTCTGGCTGTATTGACGCTGTCGCATAAACGTACAAAAAACGTAGTAGAAAAAAAAATGCTCTGCTAGATTCAAGAGGAAGACAAGATTCACCTGCTGTGTTTGTAATAGATAGAGCAGTTTGTCTCCAATGTTCGGACCATGTATGCGAAGATTGCGAAATGGATCTCTAAAATAAGTGCCAACTCAAAGACTGATTAGTGCCTGTGGGACACATTGTAAGTGAGCCGAGTCAGCTCATATCCCAGTGCACTCACACTTGAATAAGAGCTGACGTAGCCAGGCAGCGGCCGGGACACGGTAGGACCAAGGGCCAGTCCGCCGGCGCCTTCCTTGTAATAAGGACTCGAATATTTGTGAATAAACGATTTAACTGTGCATATCTGTTGTGAATTATCTCCACTATAGTCACCCCAAAGTGCCAACCTTTAGATTTTTTTTTTTAAGAACCAATATTGTTTAGAAGAAAAAATAATTGACTGTAATGGTATTTACAATTATAAATATTATTTAGCTGCTGGTAGCTCCGAAGAAAATCAATTTGAATATAAAAACCTATGCTTGGACCACACCCGCGTAGTCCTTTCGAAAGAAGAATCTTCCAATTACATAAACGCCAAGCTACATCAATGATTTCAACCAACCGAGGGCATATATTGCCGGGGAATCGCCACAAGCCACAACAACAAGCAACAACAAGCAAGCACGAACAACAACAACAAGCTCGAACTTCTAGCGGATGATCTGGGATCATCAAACTGAAATGATTATCATGCTTGATAAACCTGAAGAAAGTGGAGGCTATTTTTATTGGAGTCAAGAAAAACGATCATCCGTCCAATTCGGGAAGCTGACGGTCCAGACATTGAACGTTAACACAACAACAACACATCCTAGTTTTCAAATCACGATGCTTCTCGTGATGCATCGAGACAGCGGCGTGCTGTTCGTCAATCATTTTATGTATCAGGGCTGGTCGAAGCACGAGATTACGACCTCAGAAAGTGATTTCTTTGAACTTATAACAAGGGTGCAAACGTACAATCGATTAATTGTGACTCCGGAAGGGTTAAATGTCACTCCTTATCACATTGGGAATTCTGTAATTTATGTATTTGGACCGATTACCAGCTCTATTTAGTTCTATACACCTTTTTTCTCCAAAATATACAAAGTATATGTTACACTTTTGTTAGCTTATTTTGACATTGAATTTCTTTATTTTCACCTCCAGAAAATAGCGTAAAACCAAGACCAGGAAACGACATAAAAGCAAGTTTTGCCTGTTTCATAAATTTGTGAAAAATTGGCGGTCATGATTGTTGAAAACGATCCATAACTTCAGAATACTTATAGTTGCGTGATAGCCATGATTGATTGTTATAATGAAAATGAACAAAAATAGTTAATCATTACTTATGGGCTTTCTCTTTCTCATGATGTGGCGTCTGTTACATACCTCAAGTAACTAAATAACAATACATATTTATAATTAGTGAAATAATTTTTCGCTTGTGGTGTTATAACTGATAGCTGATGTTTCATACCATAAGGAAAAAGGACCTGAATAAATTGAGGTTCCCAAAAAAACATTTCAGTTAGCTTCGGTACGTCCTCGAATCCAACCATATTATATCAGGACCTCCCGCTTAGTATTATACCTACAATGGGTGGGCGCCATTCCAAAGCTCTAACCCATAAAGGTTTCGTTAATTTTTTTGACAATGCGAATTCTCGCAAATTTATTTGCAAAGAGCACAAAAAAATAATGAACACCAAAATAGAAGGAACATTCAGCGCCTCTATAGTAGCCGCTGGTAGCTCCGAAGAAAATCAATCTGAATATAAAAACCTATGCTTGGACCACAGCCGCGTAGTCCTTTCGAAAGAAGAAGAAGAATCTTCCAATTACATAAACGCTAAGCTCCATCAATGGTTTCAACCAACCGAGGGCATACCTATATTGCCGGGGAATCGCCAAATTCAGAGACAAGCTCGAACTTCTGGCGGATGATCTGGGATCATCAAACTGAAATGCTTGATAAACCTGAAGAAAGTGGAGGCTATTTTTGTTGGAGTCAAGAAAAAGGATCATCCCTCCAATTCGGGAAGCTGACGGTCCAGACATTGAACGTTACAACTTATCCTAGTTTTCAAATCACGATGCTGCTCGTGATGCATGAAGACAGCGACGTGCTGTTCGTCAATCATTTTATGTATGAGGGCTGGTCGAAGCCTTAGGTTTTGTGAGGAGATGGATAATAGGAAATCGAGCGTTATGTGAGCTATGTCTTGTCTTGTTAAATTTTAATTTGTTCGTTTTGTTTTTGTTTTATTTTAAGTATTATTATTTTTTTAGTTTTACGGTGAATTGGATATATATCTGTAATGCCGTGTAAATGTTATGAAATAAATAAATGAGATTACGCCCTCGGAAAGTGCAATTTTTTGAAAAGGGGAAGGAGAGCCGCTAGAATGGCGTGAGTGGTGCTTTTTATTAATAACAATTTTTTCCGAACTTCACATCAGCAAATTGTTTCGTTAAAATTTCGCTGTTTGCCAAAAATGCTGACGTTCGTATTTTTGTTCTAGCCAGCCCTAGTCTGCAACACCACATCATGGATTTTTTGTAATTTAAAAAATAATTACTTCAGTTTTTAATAGCCAGCAATGCCAGCACAAAAGGAGGCGATCCGGGTCAGCTTTTAAAGGTTAAGCTCGAATTTTGCTCGTGTGCGCTTACACACACACTTCCGCCATCTGTAATTTATGCATTTGGACCGATTACCAGCTTTATTTAGTTTGAATTGTTGATAATAAAAGACAAATAAAAAAAATAAAAAATTGGTTCACACATCGTTAACACAATATACGTCCCTTATTCATACCTGACGTTTATGTTTGATAGTGTTTTTAAGTCACAATATAGAGTAGTTACTTACCTTGCTGGTCCTAGACAATATAAGTGAATCAGTATACTACGCATGGTTCACGTAATATTTCATCACTTATGAATTATTTTGTAAATATTTCCCATAAATTATTTACCTACACAAAGCGATTATTCCTACTACAGGATTTTGCGGTTAATGATTCTGACATCATAGCAACAATGCATGCCCATAATTAGTTCGATTTAGGCTTATAAATTTTCAATAAATAATGTAACATTAAGAATTTCCTGTTTTTGCGGTCTTATCGGGTACGACTTTCCTGTACCTATCCTGATGTTATCCTGTTATTTTTCCACGAAATATAAAGCATACCTGTGTACCTATTTTTAATTGCATCATTTATTTCCAATTTTACGAGTATGTTAGCAACAATGTAGCCTCTACTTGCTGAGTCAAATGTATGTGTTCAAAATTTTAATTCTCCTCTTAAAAAGCTATATAAGCCAAATTCCATTCGTATGTTGTTTCACACTATGTTTTGTCATGTTTTATTTGTGTTTTTTTATAGTTATTTGTGTGTTGATTTTATTTCTTTTATAAAGTGCGGCTTAAATTTTCAAATAAAAAGTGTTTACAGCAAAATTCTACGTTTTTAATTTATGTCAGCTTGCTTAGGGTTCACGAGCACCTTATGAGCTCTTGAACTCTTTGTAATGCTGCACTACATAGTAAAAAATATTTTTGATAAGTAAATTCATCCCTCTTAGAATTACGTCATCGACTTCAAACTATATCATAGAGGTCACGCCCCTTGACAAGGGATGGCCTTGACCTTGAACTCATAATGACGTCATCTGCCTACCCAAATTTTACTAAGTCCCTTAACTTTCGAGGTTGAGAATATTCCTTGTTCTCGTGAAAAATCAAATAAAATAATAGTGCTTTAAAACTTTTTAAGGAAATTTCTAAAAGGTTAGTAGACGTCACAGGTGACCGAAGAGCTGGCAGCTTCCTCGGACAAAGAATTAGCCTAGCTATTCAAAGAGGAAACGCTGCCAGCATCTTCGGGACCTTGCCTAAGGGGTACTCTTTGGACACTTTGTTTTAGTTTTAGGTAAAATTTTTATTTTATTTTAAGTTCTTGTTAGAAAGTTATGTTTAATATTTATATTATTTAGTTTCTTTTATCAATAAAGTTATTTTAACAATAAATTTCAAATTCAATATAAGATAAGTTGAACTTTTTAAATCAGTGTTTGCAGGCTAGCAGAGAGTAATCTCAGTTTCCAGTGAAGTTGAGTTTGTTTTAATAAAATGTTTTATTTATTGCAAGATTTATGCCGCGTTACAAATGCTTTTGTGTATTTTTATTTAAAAACATTGTAACACTAGCAACAGTACTCGTAGCGAAAATCATACGTAGCGTACGTAGTAAAACGTACGTAGCGTTAGACTAAACACGATTGGTCGAATCGCGTGCCCTGATTTTTTTTGGGAAATCTTAGTGTGAAATGAATCTAAGATGCAAGAGCCAAGACTATACGGTTCAGTGGTCAAATCCCGAGTTCCAATGCCTTCACGTAACATGACAGGCGTGATATACGCCCCACCTACGCAAGACTCTCTCCGTATGAAGAGACATCAACGTGCTACGACAAAGACCGTGCCTCTAAAAACCGCAGATTGGAACGGTTTCTTAGAAGTCACAGATGAAACCGAAATGGGTTTAGCATTGTTCAGCGTCGATGGAAATGAATCTGTTCTTAAAACAGTCACAGTACCATTTAACGGCGCTACTCGCGACCGAGACACCAGAATAATAGTGTTGCGAAAAGACATGTCTGACATTCGCGTGAGTCTTTTCAGACGCGGAAAAGAAGTTACGATTCTTGACCAGATGTTGAAGCATCTTACCAACGAAGGAGTAGAGCGTTATGTCACTGAATACGCTCTATTGTCGCAACTAACATATAAAATTCATAAAGAAGACGCGGTCGCCAGCCACTGGATCCCGTCATTCTCCCCTTATATAAGCAGGTACGCGAACTGAGACAGGACATTGCCTTTGAGTACGTCTTCGGCATCGCAGACTCCTTCTCTGCGTACATTACCCTTCCAGTTATGCCTACTAGGCTTAATATTCGCTGACGAAAAGCTTCGTCCGGCACCCGAATACAAAATAGGCGACCTAGTATTGGTAATAAATTCATCCTTAAGCAACGCCAGTACGGGTATTACGAAGAAATTTATGCCTAAAAGGGATGAGCCATACTCTATTTAAAAAAAACAGGTCTCGCCGACAACGTTCGAGGTGTCGCATGTGGATAGTGGTGTTAGTGTAGGGAAGTTCCATACGTCATTTTTAACTCCTTTTGTTAGCAGACAGGGCGAAAATGCCTTACCTATTTAGTCTCGACAACCTCGGGGACGTCCACCAAAGGTGAATACTGCTAGGGCCAAGCCACATACGGGACGTTCATGTAGCTTGGAGGGGGAGGATGTAACACTAGCAACAGTACCCGTAGCGCCATCTGTGGGCTCTTTAAGGAATAACCCTGTCGGTCGCTCGCGCCGACACATACAGCGCCCGGCGCGTTTCAAAGATGGCGAATAGAACTGATTTGATGGTCTAACAAATAATACGTTTTTATTGTGATTTCCGTTGGTTAAAATTGTACACGAACATTCTGGTGGTAAAAATTGTGAATAAACGAATAAATGGTGATGTACAAACACGCTCGTTTCAACATTTATTTTTATTTTTATGTGTAACAGCAATTACAATTTCTCTGTAGATGTCATTGTATAAATAGTTGGCAACAATTAATAACCTAAAATATCTTTATTTGTTTCAGATGTCTGAAGCAAACAGAACAACAATTAAACGATCAGCGGACGTGTGTCAGACAGATGCGCCCATAATTAAAAGACAAGCAACCGACAGTAACCAGCCTGAAAGAAGTGCAACAAACGGTCAACAAAACACGCCAACAATTGAAATGCCAACGGAATTTCAAGAATTATTTGATGACATGCTTGAGAAAATAAACATAACTCGGTACTGGTGCAATCATTTGAACGATTGTTTAGCCGAGGCGCATTCTGATATTGTGGTGGCATATCAGACTGTTAGATACAATGGAGAGAAACTCGACAGTAAATTCATCACCTGGATTTTCGCCAAGGATGTGGAACAAGTTCCGCGGGGCGATGATAAAATAGAAATCAATCATCAAACCAGAAAAAGAAGGTGACGAAAATTAAAGAGCAAAAAATAAAAAAAAAAACAGAGCTAAAACTCAGCGGTCCCGAGTATAAAGGCCAAGGCAGGACACGGCGGTGATCAAGGACACGGTGTAGCTTCACGGGCACGGCGCGAACTTCGCAGGCCCGACCGACCGTCTCCCCTGCTCATTGTGAGGCGACGGGTTTCTTCTCTGGTGATGACCCGGAGCGGGTCTGTCGTGAACATGGTCTAAGCGTGAGAGGACCTGCTGCCCCGAGCCTCTCCAGTGTACCGTTTTATGGCTGTGGTTTCCCGGCCATGGAGTCACGTGATGTTACCTTTTCTTCCTAATACCAATCCACTGCTCAGTTACGTTCCATCCGCCCCCCTGGTCACCACGAAATTGCGCCTCTCCGCACTCAAAAATTCGGAAAAGTGGTTTTTTCTTATCGCAGCCCATCGTGCGATACGTCAAAATTTTCGTCTCATCGCCCCCTATGTGGGCAAAGTGAAATAGTGCAGCAATAGTGAAAGCAGTGAAAGTTTTAGTGAAACACGTGCAATTTTTGAGGTTAAAAGTGTTTTTACCATCTTAAACCGCGTGCGGCTTGCGATTAGTCGCTGTGACCTATAGGTTGCGGCAGGTCGCTGCATGCGCCTCAGCACGCTCTACACGCTGACACTGCTCCCAGATTTTTCGGCCGGGAAAAACCGAAGAAAAAAGGAAAAAAAACAAAAACCACGTGGAGGCGTGGTCATCGAAGGAGCAGTCCCAGGACGACGCCGTGCGGCAGGGGGGAGGACTACACCACCAGCTTACGGAAAGCGCAGGTTGCAGAATTTTATCTCAATTTACTATAGAGTTAAAAATCTTTAAAACTCGTAACTATGGGTAAACACCACGTCGTGCCCATCAACGACGCGCGGGTTTTGTTTGACCGCACAGCGTTCTGCGTGGACCGTCAAGGAGCATAACTGTTAGGTTTAAGTAATTTTAAGACAACTCAATTCAGCAAAATTTTCAAAAAACCAAAAATTTTGTCTTCCAAAGATATTTCTTTACATAAAAATCATTCTACCCAAAATTTTCATTGTGTTCGAAGCGCCTTTCCATTCTGCATTTTATGCACATTTTTTCCGATTTTTTGGCCCATTGGTTCGGGAGATATCAAAATTTATCCAAAATTATCCATATATCCAAAACTGTCCAAAATAGTCGCCTTCCGACACCGGAACGGTCCTTAGACAAGGTATTTCCCCGGCTGAGGCACCAACGCGGGTCAAAAATCTTCAAAAACAAAAAGTTACACTTTTTCCGCCATTTTGTTTTTAAGTACCAAAACTTCAATCTGCAATAGCTCTCAAGCCCTTTGCCCTAGAAATCGGGAAAAAACTGCATTGGTCATCTTTTTCGGCCCTCAATCTCATCCCGCAGGAATTTTGCTGATTCGGCTCAAAAAATTTTTGCGAGCTGGGACCACTTCTGGGAGGAAGAGGAGACCAGGGGAACATCAGCACTGAAAGTCCGAGCTCCCTACGACTCTTGGTTGAGGCGATATAAGCTCCCAAAGTTGGAGTTTGACACCTCGGCGGCCATCTTGGATTTCTTTCGTTAGCCATAACTCCGAGACCGGGAGTCGCAGCGACCTGCGGACTTCGGTGTGGGGATCGGGAGACTCTTAACTACTACTCCCAAAAAAAAAAAAAAAAAAAACACTCATACACACATACCACCCAAACATCCTCCCGTTAAAACATCGGGCAACAGTATGCCCCGGAGACCACAGAGACGACGCTCTGTCGTATAGTTCAAAAATAAACTTCGTAAAACAATCCAAATATAAATAAAAAATTTGTCAAATAAATCGCTATGAATTGAGGCTACCCTGCATGCTAAATTCCATCTGTATTCGTCTCTATACATCCCCATAGCAAACAAATATCAAGTATCCCTGACGCATGCATCTCCCGCTCACATGACAGGTGAGTTCCGGACGGAGGACGCATCCAGAGAGGCGGCGGAAGCCTGCGGAAGCCACGGCGGAAGCCTAAACAGGAATTGAGAATTGACTCTTCCTGGCCTTGCAGCACTGGCTGGGGCAAGGATCCGCTGGGGCCCCACGGGTACCCCCAAAAAAACTGGAGCGTCCAGCCGTGCGGGAAGCACTCCTCATTCCCCCCTAATTATTTTAGCAGTAAGACTAAGCGGTGGAAGCAGAACCGAAAAGAAGGGCAGCGCTAGGAGACAAGCGCAAAAAAGACCGATGATGCAAAACATCACGCATCAAGGGTAACCCCACCCTAAAAGATGGCAGCCAAAGCCACAAAAGCGGTCAACAAAAGATCTCCGACCCACTCTTCCATCGCAGGGCAAAAGAAAGGTAGCCCTTAGTCATAAAAGAATGAACCTTTTTCAAAAAAATATTCACCTGGACTCCGAAAATTTGCCCTTAGATTTTACTTTAGTCATCGCGGGCTTACAAATATGTACGAAGACATTTTAACTCTTGCTTATCGCATACGAGTAGAAGTGGGGTATTTTTTAGATCATGGTGTAAGTATCAGGTTTGCAAAGAGCTGAAAGCTGAAACAAACTTGTTTGGATTTGTTGACCGAAACTGGTGTCATTATAGTGACATTAACTTTAGATGGCGCACCGAATAATATTGCAATGGCTAGGCAGGCATCTTGGTTGTAATCTTGATTGCAAAAACAATTTCAACTTAATGGCCAAAAAGTTACTTCTTCACCCCTGCCATTGCCTGAAACTAGTGCGTAACGCTGGGAGATAAATTGTCAATGTATAATGAAAACGGAATAGAAATATCATTCAGATATTTTGAGTTGCTTCACTAACTGCCCAGTCAAGGACAATTACATTTGGCAAATGGATTAAGACAAGCACATATAGATTATGTTAAACAAAAGATGAAGTTGAAATTAGCAGCCCAAATATTGACTAACAATCTGTGTCTGATGGTCTAAGGTTTTATTACAACGAGATCAAATTAGATGACTTTGCGGATTTTGCGGCAACTTGCGAGTTAATATATGTTCAATAATTTGTTTGACTTATTAAACTCGAGAAACCTTAATTCATACGGGTACAAACAATCAATGCACCGAAGAAACAAATCCTTACTTTAATAGCATCATTTCGTACGGCCTTATTTTATGGGGATTTGCTACTTTGGAACTGATTTGGAACACAACGTTCAGAACTTCATGGATTATTTTTCCTCTTCAACTAACTCCACCAAAAACAGCTTGTAGAACGATGGAGACGTGGGGAAACCATAATTAATATAAAGACAATGTTTATAAAAAGCATATGGGAACGTTATCACCACTCCAAAACAACCTAGAGAAAATGCACCACGTCTTCACGTTCTTGAACTAAGGAGACTGGAAGGTAGGACGGAGTTCCGAACTACTTCTTGGTATAAATGGATTGTGTAGAGTAGAAAGAGTGAAGGTTGGCGATACTATATTCACGAGATCACCGCCACCTAACGTCCGCAACTTTGTTGGCTCCGAGGCTCTGACGTTTTAAAATTCGTACAATATTGTGACAAAAATTAAAAATGTCACGTATTTATTTATAATACAAAATTATTGTGATACCGTGATTTGGGTGGACAAAGAGTTGTGAATTCATTTTTGGTCATTAAAATTAAATGAGGTAAGTAAAAATGTATTCAAAAAGTTCTTTTATTTTGGTTATGTCGTTTGTTTACTTCATGTTTAGTTGTACTTTTATTGTGTTATAGCTGAATGCTAATATAACACGCAAAGCCAGGTTCGTTCGGAGCAAGTTCGTTCCAGGGTTTTTTTTTATACCTGAACAGTACCGTCTTCACTCCTGGACCGGTTCCTGGTCCCGGTTTCGCCGGCACACTTCCCTATGACATCGAATGCTGAACCCCGTCCTCGGTATACAGTGTAGGAGCTGGGTAGATTTTTATTTACCGTTTGAACTTGATGCTTCCAACGTAAGTCTGTTGAATCTGTATTCTTATATCCGGTGGGACCGTGAAGATGTGTATCTACTTGTAAACTAACTTACTCATTAAGGTGGTAGACCTGATTGTGCTAGGGTCTAGTCGGGTCACGAACCACCGCTCCGGGCTTGATGTGCGGAGTAGCCGATTATTTCTAGCACCGAGGCATACCATCTGTGACCTCAAACTTTTGTAGTGGTGAGAGTACTAAGTACACCGTCCTACGCTAGGTGACTTTTTATTTGATCCATGATTTAACAGTTCCCCCCGTTATGGCAGGAACTACCAATTCCCTTGACGCTCTCTCACCCTCGGTTGGAACTAAAAAACCACCGAGTACCCAATCTTATTTTAATTTTTATTCTCTTATAACACGCTGACGTATCATTTACAAAACTTAATTTTCTAAATGAATTTATTTCAATTTTAAATCCAAGGTGTCACAACCAGTGGTAAAATTTGTACTACTATTTAAATATAGTATGTTCTATCTTATTACTATTAAGAAAACTGTAGTATTCTAATACTCTTATATATAACTAATTTCAATAAGAACATTCTGGTTTTAATTTTAAGTAATTCTGTATGCGGGTATGGTGGTTTCGGTACCTACCTCACATTTTACTTGTACTATTTTCTTGGTTGATGAAGTGGTAAGGCAACTTCCTTTATTATTATGTTGAGGTACATGTGAAGGCAGGAGGTGCCTGAATCTCCTTACCTATCAGGTGATTTAGTTTAAGAGGTGTTTTGATAAAATATAGGTTACTGCCTTTTTGTGACCATCACTGACTTTTTGTAACATTGTTCCTTTTTAACGGAATAAACGTTATTAACGTGAAATATATGTTCTTTTATTTAGACACATCATTCGTTTGCCGATAGAGACGCCTGGCGCCTATCTAAATAAATTCTTGGTTTCTTTGTTGCTCCGGGACTCTGCCGAATCAACGCCCTGAAGTCTCAATAATTCATATTAACTGTCTTAATTGTAGCCGTGTGCATTAAAGGAAATTCACACCCCCCAAGGTCAACCTTTTACAGTATTAACAAATCAAGTCACATGTAAAAAAAGATTGTAAAATGTGAAGTGTTTAATTTGTTAAATTAAATTACGTTGTAAAGGTAAACTTATTTCAAGATTGGTTTTTCATTCACATTGATGTAGTTTTGCTGTATTAGGGTTATTATTACATTTTAATTTTTAGTTGTTCCAGATTAAAATGTAGCAAGGAAAAAAAAATCCGATTTGGCATTACTTCGACAAAAGTATCAGTGATACATCAAAAGCTACTTTGCAAGATATGTAGCAAGTCCTAACAGTCCCATTCGTTAGGAATGAATACCAGGAATCAAAAAAACAAAATTAATATACTGTGTTTCCATTTCATGTCCTAATTAATGCATAATAATAGGTAGAATGTAAAAAAATTAAGGAATTTTATACTTGACATTTGGAGTTTCGGTTTCGGCCGAAACTAAAGCCTCGGCCGAATCGTTTTTGGTTTTCGGGTTTCGGTTTCGGCCGGAAAACCAGTTTCGGTCGGACTCTACCTCCTGCACCTCGATATTATACAAAAACATCAACGGAAGACTTCGTAAGACGTAAGCGACTGCTGTTCTCACAATTACCCAGCCCCAGTCACGCCGAAAGCCAGCAGCTGGATATGATATACGGATTGCTGAGACTGAACATTAGAGATAAAGTGGCTCACTCCGAAGCCAAGAACTTCAAGGAGCTTCTCAAAGCTCGGACATAACGCTGAGAATTATCGAAAGCTAAGTGCTCGTAATACCATCATAGTAAAAGAAGCTTCAGAGACTAGTACCCACGATGCAGTTGCTCAGTGTCCATCTCCATCTACACAGAAATTCAGATGTTACGGCTGCGAGACCCCTGGTGACGTCAGGAGCAAATGCCCTATCTGCTATTAGAAGAGACAACAACCTGCATCAGAGATTGAATTTTGTTGTAACTATTAGATGTGAGTTGTTCTTCTACGAACCTTATACCCAGGCCTGGAGAGAACTACATGAAAGAGGACTAAAAGTATGATTAGTAAATTATTGAAAGAGGTTTGTTGCCTGTACGAGTACATTTGATGCTCGCTGGTTATTACAGTACTTTGAAATCCCGAGAAAACAATTTTTACCCGTTAAATACCAGTTTGTTGTGTCATGACTGGCTCAAATTTACCATAACAGTTGCGCGTGGCGCTAGTATCGTTTTATTTGTATTGAAATTCTATAGTTCCTTTTTTCTCCGCTGCTATTCATAAATAAGTTCTAATAAGTGTTTTTCATTGCGTTTCGTAATTGTTCCTGCGCGGAAATGGAAACGATCTGTGCGTCTGCGCAGAGACGCTGGCTGTCACCACTTCGGTGTTAATTATTTCGTCTTAGAGGTAAGTTTTATGCTGGTCTACACGGCCGTTTTATTAGCGGTATTACATCGCCAGCTATCACTTTGTTGACAATACGTGTTTTACATTGGTGTTTTATTTCTAGCTACTCCGTATCGGCACGTAACGAATACGTGAGGGCTGGTGTCTGAAGGTGTCCTAGAAGGCAGTTGCGGTCTGCGGCGGTCCCGTAGCGGCCCTTTCCTCCTTTTCAAAGAAAAACCCCTCGGGTAAGTCCTTCGGGCATTTTTGTTGTTGCGTCATTCTAGAATTCTACCCTCCATACAAATTTCTTAATCGTATTAGTTTTTAACTGGAAATAATATTGTTCCAGGGTTTTTTTTATTTACCTGAAAATACCATCTTCACTTCTGGACCGGTTCCTGGTCCCGGATTCGCCGGTACACTTCCTGATGGCATCGAAGGCTGAATCTCGTCCTCGGTGTATAGTATAGGAGCTGGGTAGATTACTTATTTACCGTAAAACTTGATGCTTTCCACGTAAGTCTGTTGAATCTGTATTCTTTTATCCCGATGAGACCGTGAAGATGTGTAGATCTACTTATAAACTAACTTACTCATTAAAGTGGTAGACCTGATTGTGCTAGGGTCGAGTCGGGTCACGAACCACCGCTCCGTACTTGATGTACGGAGTAGCCGATTATTTCCAGCACCGAGGCATAACACCTGCGACCTCAAACTTCTGTAGTGAGGAGAGTATTAAGTACGCCGTCCTACGCTAGGTGTCTTTTTACTTGATCCATGACTTAACAGTTCCCCCCGTTATGACAGGAACTACCAATTCCCTTGACTTTCTCTCTCACCCTCGGTTAGAACTAAAAAGCCACCGAGTAGGTACCCAATCTTATCTTAATTTTTATTCTCTTATAACACGCTGACGTGTAATTTACAAAACTTAATCTTCTAAATGAATTTATTTCAATTTTAAATCCAAGGTGTCACAACCAGTGGTAAATACATACTACTATTTAAATATAGTAAGTTCTATCTAATTACTATTAAGAAAACTGTAGTATTCTAATACTTTTATATGTAACTGTTTAATTTCAATAAGAACATTCTGGTTTTAATTTTAAGTAATTCGATATGCGGGTATGGTGGTTTCGGTACCTACCTCACATTTCACCTGTACTATTTTTTTGGTTGATGAAGTGGCAGTGGGCAACCTTTTCCTTTTTTAATAGTATTACTTAGAGGTACATGTGAAAGTAGAAGGTGCCTGAATATCCTTACCTATCTGGTGATTTAGTTTAAGAGGTGTTTTGATAAAATATAGGTTACTGCCTTTTTGTGACCATCACTGACTTTTTGTACCGTTGTTCCTTTTAAACGGAATAAACATTATTAACGTGAAATATATGTTCTTTTATTTAGACACATCATTCGTTTGCCGACAGAGGCGCCTGGCGCCTATCTAAATAAATTCTTGGTGTCTTTGTTGCTCCGGGGTTCCGCCGAATCAACGCCCTGAAGTCTCAATAATTCAGATTAGCTTTCTCAATTGTAGCCGTGTGCATTGAGGGGGTGGCGCACCACTGGATCTTACAGTGGCTCCCTACCCAGCTTTACCACCCCAACCCCAAGCCTTACAGTGATAATTATGCTATAATCATGGACTCTAAACGAAGCGCCAACAAGTAAAAAAGAAAGTGCCAACTGTGTCAAGGAAGCATTATGCACAGTACAGACATGAGTGGGAAAACGAGGATCTGTTTAAATAATGTATAGCACCTGTTCCTGATAATATTTACGAAGTTTCGTGTAAGTTGGGTGACATTAAACTATCCTGTGAATTGAGAACTCTACGCCGCCATATTACAAGTACTCAGCACAAGGCGAAAAATGTTAAGTTAGTCAACTGTTGAAGTTATATTTTTCGAAGCCGACTACGTCAAATGACAGAAAAGTGTCAGGGTGCTGGAGGTGTCTGCTGGGCGCGCGGCAGCTGCTCTACGAGCGCGTGCTGGGCTCACGGGCCGAGCCGCTGGAGCTTACGCATGGGGGAGGCGCTGCCGAGGAGCGACGCCACGCCCGCAGCCACCGCCTACACTAAGGAAGGACCGTGATGGACTCGCACGCGATTTAAACCGTCGTTAGCCAATGACCGGATGTATTAATTAAAATTATTGTTTGTTTTGATCGATTGATTAATCGTATTCCATACTATCCTTAGCTATGTCTGCATGTTTGTTACCTCTTCACCGATTAAATGACTGAAATTATTTATATGTATTGCAGCGTTGCAACGCTGCATGAGTGTATCGTGTTGCGTACTTTTCGGTTGTTTTCCAGGCGTTGTTTTGCTAATTTGGGGAAGAAATTCAGCCAGCACATTTTGGCGGATCCAAAGCCCAACTTTCTCTGCACACCTGCGTTTATTATTCTAGCGACTCTCACCCTCCAGAGAACCGAGTAAAAGCAACTTGCACTGTGTCTGAAAATTTGAGACATGACCCCAGTCCTTATCTGCGCTCATCTTAAGCCCGTAATAGAGAAATTCAAATCTTTAACGTCAGATTTAAAAGTGCTGCATATATTATGTGATGGCTGATAGTCCGTCGACACAATATAGAAATAAAACGATGTTCTACATGATTGCCAAATATTTAAGTAAAATTTCTAATGCTGATACTATTATTTGGCATTTTAGTGATAAGGGTGCACCTGATGGCGTTGGTGGGTGCATTAAACGTATATGCGACAGTGCAGTTGGAAATGGCAAGGACATCACAGGAATCGACAGTATCTTTGAATGCCTGAAACATAATACTAAAAATATTAATATTATTTGGATTGATGACTAGTTTGTTGACGAAATTTAACAATAAGGAGCAGCTTGTGAACTCCGACCTTTCAAAGGAACATTTCAGAACATCAAATTACGTGGAGCAAAATAAAACCAGATTTACTTCAGGGTAGGAGATTAAGTTGTAAATCCGAAAAAAAAGCAAATCCGAAAGTGGTTGGATGCGCTCGGACGTATTCTTCGAGTATATAACGAACGACTTCAATGATTGGGTGGATCGGAATTGTAGGTATAAAAAACCCAGACTAATGCTGATCGATGGTCACAAGTCGCACATGTCATTGGTCTTGGGTGCCATGTGCGAGAAGCTTGGAATAATTTTGTATGCACTACCACCAAACACAACCCACAGTCTCCAACCAGCAGACGTAAG
Organism: Choristoneura rosaceana; assembly: GCA_037349165.1. NCBI lineage: Eukaryota > Metazoa > Arthropoda > Insecta > Lepidoptera > Tortricidae > Choristoneura > Choristoneura rosaceana. Next base: position 2,637,312 of record JAZBNJ010000012.1, on the reverse strand, counting down.
CGTTTTTGCTCCGCTAAAGTCTTTGTGGAAAGTGGTGGTCAGAATTTTTCTGTTCAAGCCAGAGAACTCGTGCGTGCGCATTAACAAAACTTTTGCCGGTTATTTCGTGACACTTTAGAAGACACAAATATGACCACAAATTTTAAAAACGGGTTTGCAAAATGTGGACTGTACCCGTTTAATCCAAATGCTGTCCGACACATCCGTCAAAGGACATAACCAAAACCGATATGGCTAGTACAAGAAAGGTACTGAAACATCTGAGAGCAATCTTAAAACAAAAAAAGGTTAAGGTGAGTATTATATTAAAAGAACTGCGTAAATTAAAAACAAAGACTGGAAATTACGAAACAGATTCTGAAGTAACGGACAATTCAGTTCAGTTTCAGTGTCTCAGTAACTGATCCATCATTGCAGATTTTTACCTACTAACATCTGTGACATTTTGTCACTGCCTAACTTTTGATGGTGCAGCTTCTAATATTAGTATGGGCCAGGACTTGGGATGCGATTTTAATTTAAATAATCTAAAAACATATTTTACAATAAAAGATCAAAACGTAAATGTATTCTGGGGTCCTTGTCATATGGTGAAGTTGATAAGGAACACCTTCAGTGATTTCAAAATGTTGGTTGACGGCAACGGACTAAAAATTAATTTCGACTATATCAATCAGTTATGCAACTACAAGAAAAGAAAGGTTTGCATTTAGCAAACAAGCTTAGACAGGCGCACGTGTGCTTCAACAAACAAAAAATGAAGGTGTGTTTGGCTACACAACTGCTAAGTAAAACAGTTGCAAATGCACTCCAGTACGCTAGAGATTCTTTGAAGCTTCCCAAGTTTAATGATCGCAAGGCACCGAAAATTTTGTAACTATTATAAACAATGTTTTGACATTCTAAATAGCCGTTCACTACGACCTCCGGGTTTCAAAAAGGCCCTGTGCCCTGCTAATAATCAAAGAACCGTTGGATATATAGACATTGTTACGTATATAATTTTAACCCCCCCACCCCATTTATTTTAATTAGATTATTTTTTTATTTTGTTGGACTGAGGTCGTGTGGGAGTAGTGACCTTTGGCTTTTGTTTCAATGCAGTATTTAAGAGAAAGTTTCGAGTGTTGTTAGGTGATAAATTAGCCGTTCGGATTTCTAATTTTTATATTTCAGCTAGGATTGTCCCTAAAATTCAGTAAGAATTAATCTTCTAAAATTGGCAATTACAACATCCTTAAAATTGGGTTGAATTTGTTTCCTTTTTGCAAAACTTCCATTTAATTATTACATCTGTCATGTTTGCTCTGGCATCCCTCCGGTGAGATGGGTTTTCGCTATAATCTTCCGCCGTGTCGGCTGCGTTTTAATGTAATATTCACCAAGGATTTACAGACCAAAAAGGAATCCCCGGCAACTCGCCGTTCGACAAACGTGGCTCCATGCCTAGTTCTACGTATTAAAAGCCTGATGTAACGCAGGCGTTTGAAAGCCCCAGTTGGTCGACATGAGCTCATCTCTCTATATCGTAATCTACTGCCTCGTGAAGCCGTGATCCTATTGGTGAGGAGCTCGTCCCCTCGAAGAAAGCTCCGGCGGTCTGCCCTCCGGTGTCATTTTGCCTGGAGTGCCTCCGGTCGTTTCCGGTGAATTATTTCTTTTTTTAACTTTTTTTTTTCTTCAAGTTTTACTTCGGTCGGCCTCCGATATAGCCGTGGCGCCCATCTGGCTATTTTGAAGCGGAAAATAATCTAAGTAGCAAAAGTCACCTCCTAGCTCCTTTGACCCCCACGCCCTGTATCTGTATGCTAATCCGTTAAGCTAAGCCGAGGCAGGTTTCTGCTTTTATTTCCCTCTGGAATAAATTTTTGTGTCTGCAGAAACTGTATTTTATTTACACCTTTTCTTCTTCTATCAGTTCGCTTTAACGCCGACTCTTCCTGTCCGGGTCCAAGTGTAACAACATGGCAATAGAATATTTAAATAACTTAAAATTTTTAAACAACGAATTTGTTGTAATGTCTGCGCGTAAAACTGGTTTTTTAGGCTTTATAATATCATTAAAAAGTGCTATAAAAATGTTTCAAGAACTAATAATGCAAGATACATTAATATTTCTTCCTCTTTACAGGATCGGTCAAGATCACCTCGAAATGTTTTTTGAAAAAATGAGGGCGAGGGGTGTATTTAATGATAATCCCAATGTCGTACAGTTTAAATCTGCATACAAAAAAAAATTGCTACGAACTAAAATACAATTAAATGCTACAGGTGATTACACAGAACATATTACAACGTTCCCGAAGATGCCACAACGCCGTATGATTTTTTGAAGCTATTATTAACAATGGAAATTTTAGAAGAAATTGTAAAAAGCACCAACGATTTCGCAATTACTATGTTACGAGGACGTGCTAGTAACGCAATTTTAAAATGGAAAGAATTGGATGTCCCTGAATTTTTGACCTTTTTAGGTATATTATTTCAGATGGGCACAGTGAAAGTGAATAAATATTCAGACTACTGGAGTAAGGATTATCTGTTAAATTTATTTGCGAAAAAATTAATGTCTCGAAATAGATTTTTCATTATTTTTCGATGTTTGAAATTTGGGAAACATAATTTGGACTCGTTAATGGATTATTTCAACGATAAATGTACAATTTATACACTCCTGGAGAGAATCTCACGATTGACGAATCCATGATTTTGTCTCGTGGTCGTAGTGGATTCAAACAATATTTAAAAGGCAAGCGACACAAATATGGGATCAAATTATATTATGTTAGCCGATCCGTGTGGCCTAGCACTCCAATTGCACATGTACAAAGGTTAAGTGTGCAGGTGTTAGGACCGTGTGCAAGATCCGCCCGGATTGCTACCACAAGTGATATTATTATTAGATGCGGATGGAGATGTGGGTGGTGGCAGGATTAGCAGGATGTCCTGAGTTGTTTCTGGCCAAAGTACTCGCTAATTCTTGTATTTATTTTGGTGACAAAATCTTGCTTTAATATTGATATGCCTGCTGTGCGTGATATTATTATTATTAGATGCGGATGGGGATGTGGGTGGTGGCAGTGGCGGGACTGGCAGGTGCTGAGTTGTTTCTGGCCAAAGTAGGTATCTATGGAATACCCAGTAATTTTTTTACTGGTTATTTAGGTGGTTTAATAAATAAATAAATATGGGAAGCTTGACACCAATGAGGCTTTTAACAGAGGCGAAATATCGTTAGATGGCATTAGTATCGAGAGGTCCGTTTGGCGTTTGCTTGCGATTGGCTCGTTTAGCTTTTTAACACGTTCACTACGGCATCGGGTCGCACATATCCTGTAGTGTGAGTTGCGCCTCACACACACTTCTCTTAACATATACAACTTAGACTATAAGTTAGACCTAAGGCTTTATGTTAATAAACAGTATTTACTCAGAACTCCGTAGTTTAACTCGTCTCCCAACGCCCCACATTCCATGGCGACCCTGCCAGTGCCGCTGCCTCGTGCGGCGCTGACGGCGCTCTGCGCCACCAGTATTCGTGAAGTGAAAAGATGAGAACTTTTTAAAATCAGGAAAGAAAAATATAAGTAGGACAGAAAAGAAAACTAACTAATAAGACAAAAAATGAAGAAATTGGAGAAGAACACCAATAATAAAAGATTATGGAAGCTGGCTGCAGGAAGTTGTTAGAGAGGTTCCGGTAAGCATCGGGAGGACGGCATCGACGAGTTGATGCAAATGGACAAGCTGCAAGAGGCTGTAGGAGTCCATGACGAGGGGCCGACATTTTTTTTTATAACATCGTACGAAAAGGTATATTTGCAGGAGAGTAGAATGATTTTATTTTTATTAATTATTTTTTTGCCGTATGCTAAATTTAAACTAAATATAATCATAAGTGTAACATCCATCAATCAATGCTGCTTGTTGACGAGATTCTACAAATTTCAGAGGTTTTAAAATGTTTTCGTTTTAAAGTGAGAAAACTTTTACTTTATGCAGTCCTAAAATAGATACAAACTAATATGTCATTGTTTAGATTCCCAGCGCTTAGCTTGATGATTCCATATAGGTCATCAAGTATGGATCGGAATGTGAGGTCTCTTATTTCGTCTCGCATTTCACTAGGTAAATGAGGTACTGTGCGCTCTTTACTGCATGTGTTAATTACTACGTTATGAAATAGATTTTACATGAACTTGGCAGTTTAAAAATAAATGTTGGATTATTACATAATTAAACGAACTTACCTGAGGTGAAGTTCTATTGTAATTATACGAGAGGCTTAGTCCGAGATATCTTCTATATTTACTTCGTAGTTCCACAATCCTCGCATTGTGTGTGCCGCGAATATTTAGGGTTTCTAAACTGAAAAACTTTGTCAACACTATACCTATAACTCATTCATTATTTTCGCACTGTGCGTGTGCATGTCAAATATTTTATCAAAATAGTGTTTTGAAGGTTTTTTTATGGTTTTAAAATGCCTAAAAGGAAGTGCAACTGTCAAGAAAGCAAAGAAGAAAGGCACAGAAGACAGATTAGGCGGTTGGAGAAAAATTAAAGGAAAATAAGGACTTGTCGGAAAAAAGCCGATCAGAGGCGCCGTCAGATCCTATAGCTGCATCACCTACAAATACTGTGTTTCTGGCTAATGATGAAAACCAGAAAACGACGGCGGTGATTATGAAGCACCCGATGACCTGGAGTTTAATACAGGCAAGTCTACAAAATAAACTTTTGGCCATTCCTGTTTTTCTGTTGACATGTGGTACATGTGGTCAATACAGGCACTCCGGTGGAGTGAGGTCACCACGGGAAAGTTCCTCATATCCATAGCACTAATTGTAATGATTGTTAAAAACAATGGTGGGTTCATTGAGGAGCGAGTGTGATCAGAATTGGCATTCAAATGAAAGTACAGGAGGCAAAGGATGTCAAAGTGACAAAGAAGACAGATATTGACAGACAGTTACTCATGCGCGAAGTGTGTGAAATGGCAGAAGCGCATGATAGGGTCATGACTGGCAGGGACGACGACGTGGTAAGGTGGACGAGATCCACCTATACACACGGAAATACCACTGCGGGACTGCTGCAAACCAAACGTGGGCGTTTGGCCGTATCAGCCGCCTGACAAAAAAAATTCATGTCGAGCTAATCGCCGACAAGAGCCGAAGAAGCGTCGACCCGATACTGGCAAACATCGAAAAGGGGTCGATATGCTCCGGTCTTACATCGGTGTTTGCCTTAACCGTGAACCATAATGTGGAATTCGTGAATGGTACCGTAGGCATACCTATGAACGCCGGATTAGGAGAGCCGGTGCCGAAGTCTTAGTCCGCGTCCAGGTCCATATCAACACGGTAGAGCGGCAACGGCTAGAAGTAAAACGTTATTGCCGGATTTGCCACAGCAACGAGAAGATAAAATTGGTACATGGAGTATATGTATCGTCAAAACGTGCTGAAACGCTTGCCCATCGACGCCACTAGATTTCGTCATCTGCTCGCCGATATACACCGAGTTTAGCCAGGTGTCAGTAAAACGGCATAAAAGAGGTGAACTGCGATTGCAGACCCGGCCCACGCCGTCCGTGTCCGTCTGCCAAAGTAGCATGCTTAAAGATCTCTGCATTATTATTTTTATATTACGTTATATCACATTTTTTCACACTTCTAATAACACTTAAAAACCCGACGCTAAAGTATAATGTTTTCGAAGGTTATAAATAAACAACTGTTAAGGACAACGAAGAAGTAAGTCACGCAAGACCTATCAAGGGAAAAAGATTGCTTAGAACAGAATGACAGGACGTCCTACAATAAGTTTAGTCCAAGATATCATAAAATCGGCCCTTTATCCAAGTCTATTATTGGCGACTCGGAAGAACGGAGAATTGTGGATTAGTACTTACTACAAGAACTTAAAAACATTTCAAGCCATTCAAGCGCCTTCGGTCGGTTGTACTATCAATAATTTAGAATATTAATTCTTAATTAATTAAGTAAGTAATTAATTAAGTATTAACTTATTAAGAGAGAAAAGAGTCAGATTTTAATAATTAAACGTTAAATGTAAACATGTACAACATTACCCTCTCTATACCGCCATAGTGACAAACAAGTGCATCGACTGTAGGTATACATTATGTTACACACAATTAGAGGAAATATTTGCGTCAGTAAGTAAATGACCCATTGAAGAAATCCAAAATCCCTGATAAACGTAAAAAGAATAGCAAAGATAGTGAAAGTGAAAGTGGGGCATATGATATGTCTATTGCTATTTCTGGGACGAAGTACAGGGAAATAGAGGAGCCAATGAAATTGCCTCATGTTAACTAAGTAAATTACTTACAACGTTTAAACGATCAAAATCATAAAAAGCTCAATGTTACACTTTATTCCGACAATTTTTGTGGCCAAAACAAAAACAAGTTCATCACAGCATAATTATACTCTTATGCTGTCATTTGTTTCGAAAACATTCACACAATTACACATAAATATTTAATTAAAGGGCATACCCAAAACGAAGGCGATAATGTCCATAGCGATAGCCTAATTGAAAAGGAAATTAAAAGAAATAAAAAGGCTGAACCTATATACACCCCTCACCAGTCTGTTACCTTAATTAAAAACTCGCTTAAGAATGGTACACCCTTTTAATGTGATGGAGTTGACATACGACTTTTTCATTGATTTGAAGGATCTGCAAGAAAAATGGGGATATAATTACAACGAAGATGAAAATAAAAATAATATTTTATGGAACAATATCAAGGTTCTGAAATTTTGTAAGGAGGATCAGTTTGAATTTTACTTTAAAACTTCGTATGAACAAACTGAGTTCATAAAAATCAATATACAAACGAAAGAAAATGCCTAGTCCACAAGATATTATGCTAAGAAAATCATTTCCCCAAAGGCTAGAATTCGGTCTCGGAGAAAGAATCATCGGTTTCTTTAATGTCAGTCATAGCCGTACTAGCGGAGTATTGTCTAAACTCTAAACAATTGTTACATATTCTTGATCAATGTTGATGTAAGGATAATGTTAGCGAATTAAGTCACAAGAAAAACCTGCACACATGAGACGCCACTTAATCGTATTCTTAATTACCCTTTTACATTAGTTAATATTATTATTAGATAGAAAGTAATTATCGTTTTCTCTAATCATTACAAGATGGTGTTTACTAATCTCGTTGCAACTCATTAGAAAGTAAAGGGAGAAAAAACTAGTTAGGTGATTATCTAGCAATTAAGTAATGACGCACCCTAAAGATCAGGTTTAAGCAGGAATGTCGAAATAATTAAGGTATGTTTTAGCGGGGCTGCTAAACGAATATCATTTGTGATACTGAGCTCAAAGCATACAGTAGTCTACTCGATTGCCTACCAAATATTATCTAAAATGTCTTTCGTATCAAACTCTAATTCAACCAATACGTCTTGCGCCGTTGGAGAGAACTCGATGGATTCTGCATGTGAAACTGTAAGTTGTACTTTGCTATATTAACTGAAAAAACCCTTTTTATTAATACTTTAATTTGTAGTACCGTGGACGGTGTTAATGCAAGATTTCTCTCACTAACCTCTACTACTATATTTTCTTGGACCAAGTTTTGAAATTTGTCTTTTCTGAGTGAAGTTAATGGTAGTTGCACTAAAGATTCGTTGAAAAACTTGATCAAGAAAATGTCCAATACGTCCAAATATCTAGTGTTCAACATCTTTCTTCCTCTGACGCCACTGCTTTTTAAGACACGCTGTTGTTCTTCGCATTACTTTGAAAACTAGATCTTGGTGTGACGTGTGTCCGAGTGTTGATTATATATCTACAGTACTGATGTAGTCGTATGGATTATGCAGTAATTGTTACTGGGATCAAATTGGTAATAAACTACAGAAGTCTTTTATTACTCCCTATCTATCGTGACACCCCCGAGTCCCCCATGCCGCATTGCAATTTTGACATTGACACCCATATCCAAGTTATTTTGCATGCGTTCATTACAATTCATATTTGTCTTTGCAGGTTCTCCGTTGGTTAGAGAATAATGAAAAATACTTGCGTTTGCCGCCTCCAGGACCATCGGGGAAACATGTAAAACTATATCCAGTGAAGCCAGAACTAATATTCACGCCAAAGGTCTACCGCTGCAGAAGAAGGGTCGCACCCATAAAAAAACCGGAGAAACCTTTATACACCCGAATGATGACACAACAAAAGCTGCGTGTATTTCAAATAATGAAAAACTTGAATGAAAATGTCTCTTTCTCAACCTTTTAGAAACTGTTCTGCAGCAGTGCTTGCACTGTTGTGTTTCGGCGTGGAGAGTAAGACAGCCGGTGAAATTACTGGCACTTGAGATATCCCATCTTAGGCCTCTCTCTAGGTTGGCAACGCATCTGTAATCCCCCTGGAGTCGCAGATGTCTATGGGCGGTGGTGATCTCTTACCATCAGGAGATCCACTTGCTCGTTTGCCATCCAGTCATTTAAAAAAAACTGGATAAACCAAACAATTTTACAACAATAAGGCCTCAGGATAAGTTTAACTTCTGAACTTCTGTAATTTCGTAGACATTGCAAAAATTTCCTATGTCATGTTAAGTGCCTACCATTGACTTTTCCTAAGTTTTGGTTCAGATTTTTAATTGTTAAGACGTAGTTTAAGAAATCTTGTTTTGTAATTAAGTATTATTCTTGTTGAACTAAATTTCATCTTTTAACATGTATTAGGTATAATGGAAGCGAAGCGGTTTGCTTTTGATGACGGTATGGTGCTGCCCTACCACACTCTGACTGACAGACTGACGTGACAGTTTTTTCATAGTTATTAATTTATTAGTTTACATTCTTATTAGTTTACTATTCAAAGTTGTACTACAATAAGTTATGTAAATATTTTAGTGCTTTAGAAGTAATTTGTAGTAGGTATAATTAACGATTGACAATTTAATAAATAAAATAGTTAACTTACTTTTGTTTTTATTATAAACTAGCTGACCCGGCAAACTTCGTACCGCCTCATTTTTTTTATATATTTACTCGCCTTTTAAACCTTCCCTGTACTTCCACAAATAATTCAAAACAAAAATTAGCCAAATCGGTCCAGCTGTTCTCGAGTTTTAGCGAGACTAACGAACAGCAATTGATTTTTATATATAAGAGAAGATAATATTTGTAACGAACTCATAACCTATTGACATTCAGTATTACCCCACAATGAACAAAAGACAACGCTACAGTATAACCAGTTTCCTACAGTAATCCGTCGGAGACGTCTAGACTAGACAGAGCAATCGTGCGGGGTGTGAGGGGTGAGACGCGGGTGGGAGGAGCCCCAGCTGCATACTTCGCCGTTCTTAGTAGCTTGGGACCAGTCTTCAAGGGCTATCGCGTTTTCTTATCATTTCAATTTAAATATTAAAATTGATTACGGTGCATACGACATGTAGCCTTTGTTTTGCAAATCTTCATCTCGCATTAGTAAGGAACTAATATTTAATCATAGTCCAACTCTACGCTAGGGCTGGGGTGGTTACAACTCCCATTTCACCCGGCAACTTTATGCTGAATGCTGAACCGCGAAACATTCAGGCGCTCCAATTTGGCGGGATCCCGAACCCCCAAGTCTCACAGGCCCGGACATTTGTAGCAGCGACACAGCGGCTACTGCTACTCGATTATGGCCAATTTCGGACACTGGCGCATGCACAAGGCATGTGCTTTAAGGGCGCGCACTACCTCAGCTCGAATCCCGATTTTGCCCCCGCCTCACCGCACCGCATCGCTCGTAGCACGCACACAAGCACCACGTCGTCGCGCGTAAATGTACGGCACAGTATATAAATACAAGCAGTATGGAAGCTAAGCATCATTTTAAAGATAAATGCCTACGCTCCGAAGGAGCGTTAAGGTTGTCCACTTATTTTTTGTAAAATTGAAAGAATTTTTTTTCAGTTAGCTCTGTACCTCAGCTTATTAGGCCTTATGTTACAAGTTTTATTTAATTGGAATCCATACTAATATTATAAATGCGAAAGTGTGTTTATGTGTTTGTATGTTTGTGTGTTTGTGTGTTTGTGTGTTTGTGTGTTTGTATGTTTGTATGTTTGTCCCTCTTGCACGCCGTAACGGAGCGACGGATCGACGTGATTTTTGGCATGGAGATATTGGAGATAGTTTATGGGCCCGAGAGTGCCATAGGCTATTTTTTATCCCGGAAAAATGCACAGTTCCCGAGGGAACAGCGCGCGATAACCGAATACCACGCAGGCGGAGCCGCGGGAAAAAGCTAGCTGTGTGTATATATGTACGTATATTGTATATTCGGGTCAACTCTTGCAAGTTAAATTTGTCTCACTTCCCGATGTCCAATTAAACTGAATTTTTGCATACTTATGTGCGATCGGTGACAATACAATATTATTATGTTACCATTGAGCTGATCTGATGATGGAGCCGGAAAGTATCCATAGGTTCTTAGTAACGAAATGACGCAACCCCATCGAGTTTGGGCTTGTTTGATTTGTCTTGACGAGTACTTAGATCTTAGAGGATATTCAGGGTGTAATAATGGGGATTTCCAATTAATTATAACAATTTTAGGGGTTTTTAACTTAAACTTTAGGGATAAATATTTTTGAGAGTTGGTAACACTGAGTTCGGCCTGCACGCTGCGGAAATCGAAATTCTAAAATCAAAGTTCGTGTCGTTCTATCCCTCTGACACTTATACCTACTATTTATTAATAGAGTGACAGGGACGGTACGATACGAACTTCGATTTTCGAATTTCGAAGTAGGTCCTTTGTTTGTGACGACGGGAGACGGGTGCGTGTCCGAACACGATCCGATCCCGTTCTCTACACAACATTAAATAAACAAAATTTTTTTTTAACAAAAAAAGTAAAACCGACTCCAAAAAATAAAAAAATAACAAAAAATGGAACCGACTACAAAACCCTTGGAAATATTTTTCTAGGTATCTACTAGCTCGAAGTCGGTGACTCAGCACGACCCAGCAGGACTCAAAGCAATAGGCGTCTATTTCACCTACATACAATGGGTTTTAATCAGTCCTGCTGGGTCCTGCTGAGTCGCCGACTTCGAGCTAGTGGACACCTAGAAAAATATTTTCAAGGGATTTGTAGTCGGTCCCATGTTTTGTTTTTTTTTTGGAGTCGGTTTTAATTTTTTTTTATTTCTCACTTTTTAGTGATTTTTAGCCAAAGTATATCTCACAACGATTCCATCAAGCCTAAACACGACTAAGTTACGTTGTTTTATAACTTTTATAACAGAGTTCCGGTGCCTACCTTCTGGCTTCAGCATCAGATCAGTTCGAAATAATCATTAAATTAAAGCTTCTTTTTACCCGACTGCGAAGAAGGAGGGGTTATGTGTTTGCCTCGTATGTATGTCTATTCCTATGTCCGCTCGTAACTACTCAACGGCTGAACCGATTTCGATAAATGATACGTCATTGGATTTGTCTTGACGACGCAAGTGACACTAGGTACATCAAATTCTTAAAAAATCAAAATGGCGGATTTTTGGCGCCAAATTGTAAGTTTTCAAAAAATGATTTTTATTCAAATCTATCGAGTGGGTTATCAAATGAAAGGTAATAATTAGCTCATTCTAAATATATATGGGTTATAATAGTTTTAATCGACCATTTTCACAGAACTATTAAAAAAGCGTGAAATAAAACAAATTAAAAAAATTAAAAAACCCGACTGCCTAATAAATACTAAAAAAAAGAAAACAAGTCTAGTATGCTAGAACTCTGTTTAGTAGCTAACTTAAAATTCAACAAACGCTCAAAAACTCTTACCTAATGGGTCCCGACTGTTGAATTTTAATGCTGAAAATGCCAAAATCGCCATAGGTGTGCCTATGATTTTTGAGGTTTGCCCTCAATTTCCCTAGGATCCCATCATCAGATCTTGACTTGGTGATAATGGGATTACCTCAGAAGAATACCCTTTCGAATAAAAAAAGAATTTTGAAAATCGGTCTGCAATTGACCGAATAATCGGTGAAAATACATAAAAAAAATAAATACATACATTGGAACATCATAGAACCTCTTCCTTTTTTTGAAGTCGGTTAAAAACAACAACTGAAAAACTGGTAGAACGATAGGTAAGTACATATTCATTACTAGCTTTTGCCTGCGGCTTCGCCCGCGTGGAATTCGATTATGCGCGCTTTTTTACCCGTTTAGAGGAAAATTTTATCAATTTCACCTACACAGATAATTTTTAATTGTAATCGAGAACTTATACACCTATTTTCATACTTCTAAGTAAAGAAATTAGAAAATTTCCATACAAACTTTACCCCCCATTTTACTCCTTTAGGGGAAAATTTTATCCATTTCACCTACACAGATAATTTTTAATGGTAATCGAGAACTCGTACACCTATTTTCATACTTCAAAGTCCACAAATGAGAAAGTTCCATATAAACTTCACCCCCCCATTTCACCCCTTTAGGGGATGAATTTCTAAAAATCCTTTCTTAGTGCTCACTTACGTCATAAAAAGAACCTCTGTACCAAATTTCAAGTTTCTAGGCCCAGCGGTTTGGGCTGTGCGTTGATATATAACCCAGTGAGTCAGGTTTGCCTTTTATATATATAGATTTCAAGTTTCTAGGCCCAGCGGTTTGGGCTGTGCGTTGATATATAAGCCAGTGAGTCAGGTTTGCCTTTTATATATATAGATAACTAATTTAAAATATCATTAATAAAATCACTTACATCGCATCATAAAAACACTTAGGTACTTAACAAATAAACCCTGAGTCGTATTTTAAACAATTGACACAATTTAGGACTTTAAAGCACTGGGCAATACCTACCTACCTATCACCAAAATTACCAAACGTTTTATTTAAAAGAAAAAGAATTTTATTTAGTAGGTAATCCATACCATATATCCATACTAATATTATAAATGCAAAAGTGTGTTTGTGTGTTTGTGTGTTTGTGTGTTTGTATGTTTGTATGTTTGTCCCTCTTTCACGCCGTAACGGAGCGACGGCTCGACGTGATTTTTGGCATAGAGATAGTTTATGGGCCCGAGAGTGACATAGGCTACTTTTTATCCCGGAAAAATGCACAGTTCCCGAGGGAACAGCGCGCGATAACCGAATACCGCGCGGGCGGAGCCGCGGGCAAAAGCTAGTAATATTATAAATGCGAAAGTGTGTTTGTGTGTTTGTATGTTTGTATGTTTGTCCCTCTTTCACGCCGTAACGGAGCAACGGATCGACGTGATTTTTGGCATAGAGATAGTTTATGGGCCCGAGAGTGCCATAGGCTACTTTTTATCCCGGGAAAATGCACAGTTCCCGAGGGAACAGCGCGCGATAACCGAATACCACGCGGGCGGAGCCGCGGGCAAAAGCTAGTAGTATAATAAATCATTCTTAGCTTTCAACATCAGCGGGGAGTTAAAAAAATGAAAGCGCTGGTTTAGAATCGCTCGTATCTAAGCAGCTATTCCAGGCATAGTTTTTTTATTTTTTGTATCGCGGATTGTCGCGCTCGAGCGCACGCAATTCAACAACGCAACGCGGGCACTACTCGTCTCGACGCGTCACTCGCGACTGCAGTATAGCCAGCACCCCGCCGGGGCCCTGTCGCGCGCGCGTCTGTGTGAGTGCGTTCGTTTCGATGGATTTGTTCGAAGGTTCCCTACTGCTTGTATTTATATACTGTGACTCAGGCAACATGTAGGTTTCACTCAACTCGCGAAACAATTTAAATAAAAAAAAAATTGTCAATGTCACACAATGTCAATGTAAAATTGTCACGCGGCGCGCAGCCTGTATGTGTGCGTGTGTGCGCTGAATGCGAGCGACACAGCCTTCCCGTCCGAAAGCCAAAGCGGCAATGGCCAGGGGGCCGGGAAGCAGGAGCGGCCAGCGGTAAAATGGTTTTATGTGCGGTAGTTTAGGTATCTCTGTTTTACAGGGAATACAATACATTTATTAAAAAAGTGAAGCTACCATCGCCTACCTTGTCATTAGTACTATTGTAATCCAAAGTTTGAAGTTGTAATTCGTAGTATTTTTTGAATAATACCCGTTTATTTTTATATTTAGACCCAACTTTGCGATTTTTTTCTATCGAGAAAATTTTACCGAATCGTGTTTTCGCCACTAGACGTCACTAGAGTTAGCCCTTAACTTTGCTGTATATGAATTTCAAAGGGATTGCTGCAGTCGTGTTGATAAATTTTGAGATCATACTAAGCAAATTGAGATACCGTGGGCCCTTAAGTGTTGTTCGTCTAAGTTAAGACATTAATTGTGGAACCGTATTAAACGGCTAATCAGTGACTTGCCTATAATTTACTACCGTGCTAATATTCCACAGCACCTTTATGCGAATTGGGCTCTTTAACCAGCGCAATGAATATTTTTGGGCTATTAACAACCCTCATGTTATTCGGGAGTACGCTCCAAGTGCGTTTCAGTGTAAACGTGTGGGCCGGCATAATTAACGGCCACCTCATTGGCCCACATTTCATGGCAAGACACTTAACAGGAGCAACTTACCTGGATATGTTAGGAAACGTTATCCCGGACTTGTTAGACGACGTTCCGCTACGGCTGCTGGGCAATCTGTACTACCAGCATGACGGATGCCCGGTTCATTATCAACGCGCCGTGAGAGAACACCTCAGCAGTGCCAAAACGTCGTAATAAAAAGAAATGCCCTTCGAAGACCACAACCTACATTTTCCCTGCCTCTTCGATCATATGAGCGCCAACCGAGCGAGTCTTTCAAATTTCTTTAATTCCGTAATAATTCATAATAAAAAGAAATGCCATTTGAAAATCACATCGTGCATTTTCCCTGCCTCTTTGACCATATAAGTATTAACTTTAGGGACGAGACACTAAAGCGTGGTGCCCTAGAAATATTACTAATAAGATTAAACAATCTCGGGGCTGAACAACTTAATATGGCGGATGTCAATCAGGCCCTGCTCAGGCGAGAGCCGCCGCTTGGACCGCGTAAGTAACTTAGTCATTATCGCTTTCGGTTATGGTATCGTGTAATTTATCCCGTTCATATATCAGTACATTTATTCTCTTTTATCCTTTTCCCTTTAGCTAGCACGGCCTGATAGCAACAACAATGCCCGCGCCCCTTCCCCAAACCTCATAATCATTGATGATGATTGCGATGATGATTAGAATCCAGTAAGCCTCAATGCCTCCTCTCTTCCCTCCTATAGTTTTGGAAAAATAATTCGATTTGTATCTCTATTATTATTTTAGCTAGAATTTGATCTGTACCGGACTGAGACCCCCCCCCCCCCCCCCTCCGGTAGAAATAGATTTCCATATCGAGGCCCCCCTTCCGGCTGCCCCCGTGGAAGTTGCAATGAGTCGAGTCCCTTTCCGATATTTCTCTATTAATGCCGTTTCTTGCGTGTCCACCTGCACGTTACCGATTAGCAAAGACTCGTGAGTCTTGGTACTATTCCTTCGATTACCATTAAATAGTACAAAGTTTTAATAATTAAATAATGCTGAACTTTCGTCCTATTCTCAATTTTCGTGCCACATCTTATATATGTGAATAGTTACAATATTACTGCAAATACTAAATTTAAATATTAAAATGTTCTTTACTGTTCTCAGCTGGACCCAAGTCAGCCTGCTACGCCAGGGTCAGTCTCGGCCGAATGCCAGACTGACTCACTACCCAACGCCGTGGCCTTTAGCCCCGATGACATCTTGGCCCTGCTACAGGTAAATCATTACTAGATATTCTATCCCTGTTGTTCCCATTACCTTTTTGCCGCTTCTAATTTAATTTTATTGTTTCTCCTTAAGTCGTGTTTCACAATCACAGGATCCTTTCGCTAGCTCGTGTTTCAAATGAACACTCGCAGGTAAAATACAACTTTACCCCCTTGTATAACAAATAACTATTACAGGCAGAAGAAGAAGACGCGCCTGCGCCTGCCGTCGAAGTTGGAAGTGGTTCTGGTCCCAACACAGAGCAGGGTCAAGACGAAGTCGACTCACCAGAAGTACCTTAAGTATCTAGTCACAAGCCTGCAGAAGAAGTGAACCTCGATGTTGCCAAAGAAGACATAATTGAAATCAAGCCTTCTGCTCCTACCGAAGCCAAAGATGTGAATCTCGACGATGCAGGTTGCTGGCCTTCTACTATGACCGACGAAGTTAGAACGCTTCTAGTACGTCGCGGATCATGCCAAATGCCATTTGAAAATCACATCGTGCACTTTTCCTGCCTCATTGACCATACAAGTATTAACTTTAGGGACAGGACACTAAAGCGTCGTGCCCAAGAGATGTTGCTAATAAGATTAAAAAATCGCGGGGCTGAACAACTTAATATGGCGGATTTTAAAAGAAAAGTTATCGCTTTCAGTTATGGTGTCGTGTAATTTGTCCCGTTCATATATCAGTAATTTATTCTCTTTTATCCTTTTCCCTTTAGCTAGCACGGCCTGATAGCAACAACAATGCCCGCGCCCCTTCTCCGAACTTCATCATTATTGATGACGATTTCGATGATGACTACAATCCAGTAAGTACTATCAATGCCTCCTCTCTTCTTTCTTTCCTATAGTTTTGGAAAAATAATTTGATTTGCATCTCTATTATTATTTTAGCTAGAATTTGATCTGCACCGGGCTGAGACCTCCCCTCCGGTTGAAATAGATGTCCGTATCGAGGCCCCCTTCCGGCGGCCCCCGTGGAAATTGCAGTGAGTCGAGTCCTTTTCCGATATTTTTCTATTAATGCCGTTTCTTGCGTGTCCACCCGCAACGCTACCGATTAGCAAAGACTCGTGAGTCTTGTACTATTCCTTCGATATCATTCAATAGTACAATGTTTTAATAATAAAATAATGCCTAACTTTCCTCCTATTCTCAATTTTCGTGCCACATCTTATATATGTGAATAGTTACAATATTACTGCAAATACTAAATTTAAATATTAACATGTTCTTTACTGTTCTCAGCCGGACCCAAATTAGCCTGCTACGCCAGGGTGTCTCGGCCGAATGCCAGACTGATCCGTTACCCAACGCCGTGGCCTTTAGCCCGGACGATATCTTGGCCCTGCTACAGGTAAAATCATTACTAGATATTCTATCCCTGTTGTTCCCATTACCTTTTTGTCTTGCTTCTTCTTTGCTTTGCTTCTAATTTAATTTGTTTCTCTTTATGCCGTGTATGTCAATCACAGGATCGCAGTATCTAGTCACAAGCCTGCAGAAGAAGTGAACCTCGGATGTTGCCAAAGACATAATTGAAATCGAGCTTTCTGCTCCTACCGAAGCCAAAGATGTGAATCTCGACGATGCAGGTTGCTGGCCTTCTACTATGACCGACGAAGTTAGAACGCTCGAAACAAGTTGCAACTTGAGAGTATTTGCAGGTTAAAACTTATCAAATTGGAGGTCGCCGGTGACTTATTTTTGCATG
This sequence comes from Choristoneura rosaceana, assembly GCA_037349165.1. Classification (NCBI taxonomy): domain Eukaryota; kingdom Metazoa; phylum Arthropoda; class Insecta; order Lepidoptera; family Tortricidae; genus Choristoneura; species Choristoneura rosaceana. The sequence goes on along the minus strand of JAZBNJ010000012.1, from coordinate 2,619,805 downwards.
CAAATCAAAACGTCATGTATATGGATCAGCTACATAAGATATACACAAGTAATTTTAATATTTAAATTTAGTATTTGCAGAAATATTGTAACAATTCACATATATAAGATGTGACACGAAAATTGAGTGGACGAAAGTATGTTAAGCATTATTTAATTATTAAAACATTGTACTAATGGTAATCGAAGGAATAGTACAAGACTCACAAGTCTTTGCTAATTGGTAGCGTTGCGGGTGGACACGCAAGAAACTGCATTAATAGAAAAATATCGGAAGAGGACTCGACTCACTGCAACTTCCACGGGGGCAGCCGGAGGGGGAGCCTCGATACGGACATCTATCTCAACCGGAGGGGGGGGGGGGGGGGGTCTCAGCCCGGTGCAGATCAAATTAATTCTAGCTAAAATAATAATAGAGATACAAATTAAATTATTTTTCCAAAACTATAGGAGAGAAAGAAGAGAGGAGGCATTGATAGTACTTACTGGATTGTAGTCATCATCGAAATCGTCATCAATAATGATGAAGTTCGGAGAAGGGGCGCGGGCATTGTTGTTGCTATCAGGCCGTGCTAGCTAAAGGGAAAAGGATAAAAGAGAATAAATGTACTGATATATGAACGGGACAAATTACACGACACCATAACTGAAAGCGATAATGACTAAGTTACTTACGCGGTCCAAGCGGCGGTGGGCTCGACTGAGCACGGCCTGGTAGTTACGCACTTTTCTTTTAACATCCGCCATATTAAGTTGTTCAGCCATTCAGCCCCGAGATTATTTAATCTTATTAACAACATCTCTAGAGCACGACGCTTTAGTGTCCTGTCCCTAAAGTTAATACTTGTATGGTCAAAGAGGCAGGGAAAATGCACGATGTGATTTTCAAATGGCATTTCTTTTTATTATGAACTAGCTGGCCCAGCAAACTTCGTTCGTACCGCCTCATTTTTTTTTTCATATTTATTCACTTTTTAAACCTTCCCTCGACTTCCACAAATAATTTAAAACAAAAATTAGCCGAATCAGTCAAGCCGTTCTCGAGTTTTTAGCGAGACTAACGAACAGCAATTGATTTTTATTTCACAAATTTTAATCTACGAATTTTTGACTCTAGTGAAAATAGTAATTATAAATCGATTTTACAATCGAAACTCAATCACCTCGTTTCGGGAAAACAACCACTAAAATTTCACGGTGTATAAACTGTCGACATTTGGCTTTAATAGATAATGAGATAGATTAGTCTTCGCGCCCTATACCATACAATTGGCCACAACAATCACCACCACTCTACGAAAATGCCCATCTTTCGCACCAAGATCCCAAATTAGAGGTTCAGTTTACTAAATATACTAAAATGCCAATATCTTTAAACCAACTTCGCATGGACATCATTACGTCCCAAATGTTTGAAGACGATAATTCAACTAAAGAACTAGAAAATGTTTATATGTTGACTAGGGCTTGCAATCCGGATAACCGGATATCCGTATTATCCGGATATCCGGACATTTTCAAATGCGGATAGCAGGCACTTCGTTATCCGGATAATTTGGATAATTCGAATATCAGTTAATAATGCACACGTGTGGTGTGGATTGTGGAGTTAATGTGGTGTATGCATATTCAAACATTTTTTAACTGTACTAGGTGGGTTTACATACACTCTTGGAAAAAAGACACCAGCGTACCATCAATTATGTATGCTATGCACACGGAATCCAATGCGCAGTTCTGGACGTTCTTTATAAGACGAAAAAGACTACTAGTACCACTGCTGTACAAGAAAATATTGATACTGAATTTGTAAAAAAAGACGAAGATTCGAGCAGTAGTGAAGAGGAGGATTGCGAAAATCAAGGAGGATACAGTGTAGTGGCTTCGCCTGGATCTCGTACAGAAGTACGTTTTATAGAATGTTATGAAGATTTAATCAAAAAAGTTAGAAAAGTCGTGAAGATGTTTAAAAGATCCCCGACCAAATCTGAATTACTTTACAAATACGACACAGAAGGTGAAAATAAACGTGTTCATCTAATACTGGACTGCAAGACAAGATGGAGTAGTCTTGCCAACATGCTCACCAGATTTTTACTTCTTAAAGATTCCATATTAAAAGCACTCATTGATCTGAAGTATAATGACACGTTTTCTGAAGGAGAATGGCAACAGTTACATGAGATATCACATTCGCTAGAAATAATATAAGTAACTGTTGAGTCAATTTGTGAGGAAAAAGCGAACCTGCTAACATCTGAAACAGCTCTGCAATTCAAGGTACAAAAACTCTCACAAAAAGATGACCAAATAAGCGTGGATCTATTACAATCATAAAAAAAAACGAATCACACAACGTAGAATACCAGAATTAAGTGGTACGATTACATATCTTCATAGCCCATCATCTTTCTATGAGGAGTGAAATACATCGGTCTATCCTTTCAAATCTCCTGGCAACGATCAAGTTAAAGAGACAATTATTCGTATTAACTCTGCGTACTTTGATTCAGTACAGGAAACCGTTCCTATAACTACATCAGAGATGGATAAGAAGGATGAAGTGTGCACGAGTGGATCATTTAAAGAGCAACTACAGCAGAAAATAAAACAATGTTTAGTTCATCCACAGCCACAGCCTTCTTCCTCTCGGGAAGTGCACTCGTCCAGAAACGATTTGGAGACTACCGTTTGTGTTGAAATGGCGCTTTTTGACGGAGGTGGCAGGAGAGGCCAACACTTGGAACGAGCTAAAGATTCAACAACAGAAACAAACTATAATCTCAGCATGAAGATTACTAAATGAAGACGCAATTCATTTAAAAAAGTAGAAAGTGTTCATTTATTTATAGGCCTATCAATAACTGAAGAACAGGCACAAAAATTCCTAACATGCGACGAAGAGAAATTACCGACATGTTTGGCACCAATTCATTTAAATAAAGATTCAATAACGAAACCTCACTCAAATGTCAATATAATTAGTGATACATTAATAATGACAACATGAAAAAAAAAAAGAGTGTCGAAAGGAGCTGAAGAGATCACAGAGACTACGAATAAACAACTAGAAAAAAAAAACTAGAAAAAAAGAACACACAAAGTATACTTCAGACCAAAATAACAATACCAAAGAAGAAAGCGAATGCCACGAAGCTAAATAAGGATTTGAAACAAAATTTTATCCAAAGAAAAAGAAAACTTTCATTACATAGTGACGGAGACTCCGCAGAAAATAAAGAAAAATATCAAATGATTGGTAAAAATAGTCAAGTGAAAAGTAAATACGTTAGTTAATGTAAGATAAAACAAGAAGGTCACCTCAAAGGGGGAAAAAAATAAAAATATACAAAAGAAAAGAAAAACAGAACGCTTTGGGAATTATAAAAAATCTCAAGAGATTGGTGAAAGTAGAAAAAAAATTAAAATAAATACAAAAATAAATGTAAAATAAAAAAGAGGGCTGCAGAAAAAATAATACACAGAAAAATTAACTTAGGAAATGCGAATCGTCTAGTCTCTAGTGATACAGTCAGCTTTGAAAAAGAAACTGAATTCCTTACTATGGACATTGATGACTCTGATTACGAAAATATGGGTGAGTTTAAAGATAAATGTTTGAAGGAGCAAGATAAAGATCCAAGCTGATCTTTTTAATAAAATAAATGTGGTTAGTTTTATACAAAGAATATAATATAAAAAGCTTGAGCATCACTGTCGCTCTCCCTGTAAAGCGGAGTAAGAGTAAAATACTTTTTTTTTTCAACTGTAGTTTTCTTGTTACCTATCAGGAATATTTACGCAAAAATCATCTGTATCTGTTAAGCGTAAAGAATTATTTCGAATAACGAGCAACAGTAACCGTTTTCATAATTTAAAAGATTTTAGACACTATGTCAATCTTACCCCGCCACCATTCCATCTAAACCCGTCTATTTTTTAGACAAACATGTATTTTATTTTATTATTTTTATATATTAGAATTATTCTATACGCCTATTAGGCGTAACCGAGTTTTAACGGCAGATTACAAAAATATTGTCCTTGCCTTGCTCATATCTACCAATTTATGCAATTGAAAGGAAGTAAATAGTTTTTTTTTATTTTAAGAGGGTTTTTTACACAACACTGTCCATCTCACCAAAAAACCATTCAATCTTCCCCCACCGTGCCTTACATCGGTATAGACACAGTCATGTCCGCGACATTGACAAAAGCTGATTTGAATATTTATGACATTTATTTTTTATTCAGCCTACTTTCAAAATTTCGCACTCTTGCACCACATTTTGGAATGTTTGGGATATTTGGAAATAATTCCGATCCGCATTAGCGATCCCTTTAAATAGCGAACCTACTGTGTTAAAAATAAAGTTGTGTTAAATACTTGTAATGTATAGTATATAGATATCATCTATAAATATTGTGAATCTGTTTTAAAAAAAATACCTCGTTGAGTTTCTTGCCGGATTCTTCTCAGTAGAGGTTTTTTCCGACCCGGTGGTAGATTTTTAGACGTTCATAAGTGCTTGTCATAGCCTAAATTGAATAAGAGACTTTGACTTTGACATTACCCTACCTTAAATGTGTTAGATCCATAGCAAGAGTAAAAAATACCGAAAGTTGTAAACCACTGTTTAAACGTTATAATATATTAACACTTCCCTCAATGTTCATATTAGAGGCGTGCATGTTTGTTAAGGAGCATATGCACTTATTTAGAGTAATTGAGAAGAAGCGGCCAAGGAAAATTTACAACAAATTTAATGTGCTTCCAATTAATTGTGTAAAGACTGCATACTATAAAAAGAGCATTTTTGTAATAGCTGCAAAACTTTATAACAAACTACCTGATACCATAAAAAATCAAAGTATAAAAGTATTTAAAAGAACTTTATTAAAATTTTTGAAAGATAATGTATTTTATGATATAAATGAATTCTTAGAACATGATTTTACGGTATCTAATGTTAGTTAGTAAGTAAATAAACTATTATTAATTATAAGAAAAATAATATTGTACGCCTAAGAAGCAAATTATAGCAGTTCCTTTCCATATGTTTTCCAACTTCACATGTACCTATAATTAACAATAAATTATTTGAGTTTGAGTTTGAGTTTGAGTTTAAGGTGGACACAGGATTTTATTGAATTGGGGTTGACCACTAAGATGGATAAACATTTCAATGTTTAAAGACACATTCTTTCCTTCATTTAATAATGCCCCCAAAAAGCCCAGACATAAACCCAATAGAGTATTTGTGGGGCCTTATTGTCCTAAACCTCGGACTCATCAATTTTGAGAACAACTGAAATTAAGGTATCACGTACATGAGATTTGGGATTCATTTATAGGTACGGAAATGTTTCAACATGGGGAACTCAATGACAGGCCAACTAAAAGCGGTTATTGAACCTAAAAATGGAAATATTTACCTACTCGGTATTTATAGTACAACTATTTTGTCTGTTTAAAGATTAGGTACTGTTAACGCCGTGCATGTGTGAGTGCGGCCGGCATCTCACACACACACGCACAATTCGAGGCAGTCGCGCGCGCCGCCAGTGTTGCCACTTTAGCTACTTTTTAGCTAGATCTAGCTACTTTTACGTAATAGTTAGCTACAAAAAAAAATTTTAGTTGCCAAATTTTTTAGCTACACTTTTTAGCTACTTTCAATACTGTTACTACTAAAGTAAGTTACCGCTGTTGCAATCAATTTCAATTTGTAATGTAAAACTTACTTAGGCACATTCAGTCAGAAAGCAACTAATGTTCTGGTGAATTTTTGAGTTATGAGGTGGCAACCCCAAATATGTCTATGGTCTTCGCGGGGCTACTCCGAAATTCGAAAATCGAAGTGCGTACCGTACCGTCCCTCTGACACTTATACTATTTAATACGAGACTGAGAAAGACGGTACGATACGAACCTCACTTTTCGAATTTCGGAGTAGGCCGTCTTTTGTCGTGTCGGATACTTTGATTTCTTTTTCGCCTGGAAATCCGGAAATCCCCTTCTAATTAAAATATCAGTTGGTTCGGTTCGTTGTCACTTTCTTGCGTTGCGTGCATTTCGAGAGTGTTGGACTGCGTTGTAATTTGCGTTTACGTTATATTTATTGTGAATTTTATGTTTGCACCATGGAACTACCTTTGAAAAAGAAAAGATATTCTCAGAAGTATCGTCCTGAATGGGAATCACAAGAAGAATTCAAAGGATGGTTGAGACCGGTTACAGGTGATGAAACAAAAGCAATGTGCATTTTGTGTGCCACTGATTTTCTTGCTAAAATGTGGGATGTCAAAAAGCACGCAGATTCTAAAAAACATAAGCAAAAAACTGAAATGAAAACTGGTGAGTTAAATAAAGTATGCCAATATTAGATAGGTATATTTGGGTACTTTAAGTTTTCTGAAATGATCCATATTATATTTCTTATCGATAGTAGACTTAAAATGAAGCTAACTCCTGTAGGTAGATATTTTTTTCACTTGCCGTTTCTTTGTAAAAATAAATTGATTTTTCGTTTCGTGGGATTAATAGGTTTTGTGCCTTGGTCTGTTTGATTTAAAAAAAGAGGTTGTATTGACAGCTGTCAGTAGTCAAATGTCACCATCAATGACACATGCGTACACTCACACATTTGACAACTGACAGCTGTCAATACAACCTCTTTTTTTAAATCAAACAGACCAAGGCACAAAACCTATTAATCCCACGAAACGTGTGGTTTGCCGAAATTAAGTTTCAATTTATTTTTACAAAAAAACGGCAAGTGAAAAAATATCTATTTACAGGAGTGAGCTTCATTGTAAGTCTACTATCGATAAATAATATACTTAATACGGATCATCTCGGAAAAATTAAAGTACCCAATTAATTATCTTTAAAATACTTAGCTTAAGTTTTGTTCAGTCAGTGTGTGCAACTGTGCAGTTAAATTTTGCTTTTATTTCAGGTAACAAACCATTGCTCTTAAAACCATTGAGCAAAACCACAATGCAACCAGCAGATCAAGCTGCAGGAACATTATCATTATTCATCGCCGAACATTGCTCAATTCTCAGTGTTGATCACTTAACAGACGCATGCAAAAACATTTTTAAAAATTCACCAGCTGCTACCGAATTAAAACTTCACCGAACAAAGTGTACAGAAATCATAAATTATATTTTAGCTCCACATTTTCGGACTCTTATACTTCAGGATGTAGGTGATCAAAAATACAGCCTCTTAATTGACGAGTCGACAGATGTTAGTGTTTTCAAGTATCTGGGAATAGTAATACGTTACTTCAGCCAAAAACACAATCAAATCATAAGTGCGTTCCTGGCTTTAGTCAAACTAGAAACTAGTGATGCGAAAGGTATTGTCGATGGCTTGGTAGGTTGCTTACAAGAATATAATCTCCAACTAAAAAACCTTGTAGGAATAGGTACTGATAATGCATCTGTCATGGTAGGAGTCAACAACGGCGTCCATGCTATTTTGAAACGTGATTATGGCCTAGAAAACCTTATCTTGGTCAGATGTATATGTCATTCATTACAATTAGCTGTCTCGCACGCATCTGAAAATACCATACCAAGAAACATTGAGTTTTTTGTGCGCGAAATTTATTCATGGTTTTCGATCTCGCAAAAACGAAGAGAAGAATACAAAAAAATATACCAACTTATAAACTGTGGTGAAGAACCACTGAAACTTTCGAAGGTTTGCGAAACACGTTGGTTGTCGATCGAACCTGCTATAGTAAAAATTATAGCTCAGTGGGAGGAGCTCAAGTTACACTTTAATATAATGAGATCAAAAGATAATTGTTATACAGCCGAACTCCTAAGCAGCATGCTGAATGACGAGGTTACCAGATTATACTTGCTCTTTTTACGCGGCATTCTAAATGATGTCCAAATTGCTATAAAAAGCTTTGAAGGTGAAAATACAAACCCATTGAAGTTGTTGAATGCCTTGGCAACACTTTTGAGATCTATCTGCTCAAGGATTCTGTCTCCGTCTGCCCAGGCGCAAAAAAATTATTTAGAGGACCCAATTCACGAAAGTGAAGTTAATCCTACCGCTTATTTGAGCTATGCTTTCGAAACTGCATTGCGAATTTCCCAACTGCAGCCAGAATCAAAACTTTTGATAAAGAGACGCTGTTCAGACTTTTTGGTTAAACTGATTCAGCAATTACAGCAACGTCTTCCTACCAACTATAAACAGTTGGAGAAAATGTCTTTATTAAGCCCAGAGGAAGCTTGCAAACCTGAAAAAGATTTATCTATTTCAGAATTAGCAAATGTTTTCGGATTTTCGGATGACAAAATTGACAAAATGATGCAACAATGGAGCATAATTCATTTTGAGAAATGGAATTCAAGTGATGTGGTTCAATTTTGGGTCGAAGTGAAAAATTTTAAAACTGCCAGCGGAGACAGTGCATACAAAGATATTTCTGACCTGGCAATGACAGCATTATCTTTGCCACATTCCAACGCCGAAAGGCTTTTCTCCGTTATGAGCATTATCAAAACCAAACATAGAAACAGAATGGGTTTGCTAACTTTAAACTCATTAATGAGAATCAGAGATTTTTTAAAGAAAAATTCGGAGACGTGTGCTACCTACGTTATTCCTGAAAATATACTTAAAGAAATAGGCAAAACTAAAAAACCTGAAAAAAATGAAGAAGCCGGACCTTCAACAAGTTTAACAACACAAGATGACATCGATTTTGAAGATATTTTTCTATAAATAAATTATTATAAATAAATAAATTATTATTATTTATAGAAAGAAATATAAAAATTAAAGACATAAATATCTCATGTTGCCTTTTTTTTTTAGCTACTTTTAGCTACTTTTAACACAGTATTTTTTTACGAAACTAGCTACTTTTTACCGTTTGTTTAGCTACTTTTTCTTTGGGCAAGGTGGCAACACTGCGCGCCGCGGCTCCACATCATTCGGCCAAAGAGCGAGCTAGCGGTCACTCGCTTCCACTTTCATACAATTTTTTCATACAAATTTATTGTAATATTTTTATCAATACACGCTGTAATAACCAAAGTCGTGCCTCCGTTATTTGTCGAACCTGCGCCAACAGTTTCGAGCCGGATCCGTATATTTGATTTCATAATTAAACAAATTTGGCCTGTTTTCTACACAGAGTTCCACGTTCTGAAAAAAGATAAATGATTAACGCACCTGCGTTTTGAACGCCTGCGTCCTCAACATTGTCCAGAACTGAAAGTCCATTTAGAAGAGATAAAACCTCAAAAAAAGTCTGGAATGTCGTCTCTCTATTTTTTGCGCATCGTTTGACCTTCAAAAGTTTTTTAACATTCCATATGGTAAGAGCATGCTATTTACAGTTTAAGTATAATTTGTGTTTCTATGAAAGCATGACAAGGAATGGCTTCCGTTATATCTGGATGAAAACCGACGGAAAGAGAGGAGCTAACGAAATTGTCACAATATTGCAAATTTAAAATACTAAGCATAATAAATAATATGTAATATTGTATTGTAGTCGACTCTCGAAAAAGAAATCACAGAGAAACTTCCAAAGCTTACGTCGTTTTTTACGGTGGAAGAAACAGACAAGACAAGCAGTTGTTCGTCAACATTTCCTGAAGATAAAAATACCTCTGAAAATATCCAGGAAAAAGAGGTTATTACGTGTAAAGAAAATGACAAACACACATCAAATGCTGAATTCTCGACTTCAAGCAACTGTAAGTTAATAATTGCAAACTTGGAGAATGTTTCTATATCTCATGACCCTGGTCAGTATTGTGATGACATTTTAACGGAAGAAGTCCGTAATATTTGGATTCGAAAAAGGCCAGAGTTTTTCCAAAATAAACATTGCGACTTCTCTGAAACTTCGACAAGTTTTCCTGATTTTAGCGGTAAAACCAAAACTAGATACTTGACAAAAAACATTTTTACCCGTAAATTGAAGAATGGTGAGTCTTTGGACAGAAAATGGCTTCTTTATTCTCCAACAAAAAAATCAGTGTACTGTTATTGTTGCCGTCTATTTAATACCACTATTGGTACTGGACATAATTTGAGTTCTTCAAGATATAAAGACTGGAAGCATATAAGTAATTTATTGATGGAGCATGACAAATTTGAATCCATTTTACATTTAGCCTACAAAGTCCAAGTAAAACAGTACAGGGTACTGACCAAGTAAGCAAAGACCAAGAAGAACAAATTAATAAAGAGATTCAAAGAAGGTTTCGCACTGAAACAGGTCTAATAATAAATTTGTCGAAATCCAATTTTGGGAACACAAATGAAAGGAATACCAGCAGAAGGTTCATTGAGGACCCCAGTTTAGCTGCAGAAATAACTGCCATAAATTATGAGCCAATTTATATACTAAGTCATTTTGGAAACTATTTCAAGTCGGTTCAAAATTGATCCTTTAAAATATGAAAGATATGCTTCAGAAACCGCCCTTGTTTATAAGAATCTTTATGATTGGCATCCCTCCAGAGCAATAGAAAATATCTAGAAGAAAACCCAGTGAACTACGACATCATAAGGACACATGAGCGTCAAGTTTAAATTTTCTTTGATTAACCAACATATTGATGTAGTTATTTTAGGGAGTGAACTTGTAGTTTTAAGTTTTGGTTTTTATGGATTAGCGATAGAAAATATCTAGAAGAAACCCAGCGAAAGACTACATCTTCAGGACACATGAGCGTCAAGTTCATTTTTTTTTTGATCAACCAACATACTGATGTAGTTTTTTTAGGGAGTAAACTTGCAGTTTTAAGTTTTGGTTTTCATGGATCAGCGATAGAAAATATCTAGAAGAAAACCCAGTGAAAGACGACGTCATCAGGACACAAGAGCGTCAAGTTCAAATTTTCTTTGATCAACCAACATATTGATGTAGTTATTTTAGGGAGTAAACTTGCAGTTTTAAGTTTTGTTTTTCATGGATCAGCGATAGAAAATATCTAGAAGAAAACCCAGTGAAAGACGACGTCATCAGGACACATGAGCGTCAAGTTCAAATTTTATTTGATCAACCAGCATATTGATGTAATTATTTTAGGGAGTAAACTTGCAGTTTTAAGTTTTGGTTTTCATGGATCAGCGATAGAAAATATCTAGAAGAAAACCCAGTGAAAGACGACATCATCAGGACACATGAGCATCAACAGTGGCGTGCAGTGCTCCTGAACGTAGGACCGGCTGAAGAACATAGCTAAGTTCAGCAGTTTTTTTAACAGGGTGGCAAACGAGCAAGTAGAGAGTAAGTAAGCCCTACTACCCATGGACACCCGCAAAACAAACGATTGTGTTGCCAACCTATAGAGATACATATTTGGAAACATGTCGAGAAGTCGAAAAAATAAATGATATCGGTAGTTTAAGCACTTACCAATGTTATTCCGCCAAGCGAGTCTGTGGTGTAGCTGTAGAATTTTTTACATATTTCGACGAATGGTTTTGACCACCACGACTATCTAACTGAGTGATTGACATAACCCGTGTCATTCCAAACATTTAGAGAATTTCCGAATAAAATGCACGAAAAACAATACAAACGCTCTGTGTGTACACAGCCCGTAAGCCGGCTAAAAGTTTCATAATATTTCGCGTGAAATTGACGGATTATCTTTCCCTTAGTTTGATTTAGTTTTAACTCGGGAACACATCTACCTTTTTTAACTACTGCAAGCTTATTTTCGAACGAAAACTTACTAAATTCGCCTTTAATCAACTTCCGCAAACATACGAGGTCAACACACTGTTCACAACTAAAGCACATATTTAATCAATTTAAGCTCAATTTCACCAAAAGCACTATTTAAATCCTTATCCGGTGAAATTCCGCGACAATCTTAAGTTAATAACAAAAGAAAATCACTATAATAACCAGCCGGTCTCTTCGCATTTTTAAAACATAAACAAAACATAGCGCTCGTGTTTTTGCGAATTCAAATTATATTAAGTAGACCAAAAAAACCTGACAAATTGAAAAGTGCGAGCGTTTGAGGTAAATATGCAAAATCGAGACTTTTTAATTTGTCCGGTTGTGCGCGCGAGACAGCGTGCTGAACGTCATGTCGGGCTGTCTCGCTCACGCTATCAATATTTAATACGAGAGAGAGAGGCGGCGCGATCGCGCGATGTGGACTTCAAATGTAGCAGAAGGGCTACTCCGAAGCACACGGTTCGAGGTTCGTGTCGTGCGGTTTCTCTGACACTTATACTATTTAATACGAGAGCGAGAGGGATCGCACGACACGAACTTCGAATTTTGTGATTTGGAGTTTGAATTAGAGAATAGGTTCCCCGTCCAGCCGCCGGACTCAAAAATGTATGAGGGAAAATTTTTTTGGCTATACTTGTTCGTGTGAATGTCAGTGTAGTGGTCTGAAGACTATCAGTACGTAGTTCACCGATGCTTTTTACACAAGCGTAGCGTATATTAGTGTGCGCGGATAAAAGCAAACCCAATTTGTGCTTTACCAGCGCGATTAGGCGATTTTCTTAAATTGTAACGTCGTTCGTGACGTGAAGCGCGGACATTCAAACGCTCAGCGCGCTCTTTTTTAAGGTTGTTACATTACGAACCGAACGAGTAACATTAATAAATATCAAGTAAAATAAAAAGTAATTAATTTAATAAGTTATATAAATATTTATGTAAAGATGCTAGGGTAGGCACTGCTTTTATGCTTATTCATAAAGACCGCCCCTGAGCATCAAGTTCAAATTTTATTTGATCAACCAACTTATTGATGTAGTTATTTTAGGGAGTAAACTTGCAGTTTTAAGTTTTGGTTTTCATGGATCAGCGATAGAAAATATCTAGAAGAAAACCCAGTGAAAGACGACGTCATCAGGACACATGAGCGTCAAGTTCAAATTTTCTTTGATCAACCAACATATTGATGTAGTTATTTTAGGGAGTAAACTTGCAGTTTTAAGTTTTGGTTTTCATGGATCAGCGATAGAAAATATCTAGAAGAAAACCCAGTGAAAGACGACGTCATCAGGACACATGAGCGTCAAGTTCAAATTTTATTTGATCAACCAGCATATTGATGTAATTATTTTAGGGAGTAAACTTGCAGTTTTAAGTTTTGGTTTTCATGGATCAGCGATAGAAAATATCTAGAAGAAAACCCAGTGAAAGACGACATCATCAGGACACATGAGCGTCAAGTTCAAAATCTCTTTGATCAACCAACATATTGATGTAGTTATGTTAGGGAGTAAACTTGCAGTTTTAAGTTTTGGTTTTCATGGATCAGCGATAGAAAATATCTAGAAGAAAACCCAGTGAAAGACGACATCATCAGGACACATGAGCGTCAAGTTCAAAATCTCTTTGATCAACCAACATATTGATGTAGTTATGTTAGGGAGTAAACTTGCAGTTTTAAGTTTTGGTTTTCATGGATCAGCGATAGAAAATATCTAGAAGAAAACCCAGTGAAAGACGACATCATCAGGACACATGAGCGTCAAGTTCAAATTTTATTTGATCAACCAACATATTGATGTTATTTTAATGAGTAAACTTGCAGTTTTAAGTTTTGGTTTTCATGGATCAGCGATAGAAAATATCTAGAAGAAAACCCATTGAAAGACGACATCATCAGGACACATGCATGAGCATCAAGTTCAAATTTTCTTTGATCAACCAACATATTGATGTAGTTATTTTAGGGAGTAAACTTGCCGTTTTAAGTTTTGGTTTTCATGGATTAGCGATAGAAAATATCTAGAAGAAACCCAGCGAAAGACTACATCTTCAGGACACATGAGCGTCAAGTTCAATTTTTTTTTTTGATCAACCGACATACTGATGTAGTTATTTTAGGGAGTAAACTTGCCGTTTTAAGTTTTGGTTTTCATGGATCAGCGATAGAAAATATCTAGAAGAAAACCCAGTGAAAGACGACGTCATCAGGACTCATTTATAAGCGTCAATTTTAAATTTCTTTAGATTAAAATACTGATGTAGATATTTTAGCGAGTAAACTTCCAGCTTTAAATTTTGGTTTTCGTGAATTAGCAATAGCAAATATTTAGAAGAAAACCCAGCGGAAGACGACATCATCAGGATACCTATATGAACAATCAAGTTCAAATATCCTTTGACCAAAAGTATTAAATATTTTAGAGAGTAAACTTGCAGTTTTAAATTTTGGTTTTCACGGAATAGTGATAACAAACATCTAGAAGAAAACACAGCAACGACGCGGAACCGAAGCCATAACCAAACAGACACAATACACGTAAGTACGATTAACAGAAATCGACATTAAGGGGCTGCTTCACCATCCATTGATTAGTGTTAACTGACGGTTGAATGTGATGCTGTCTCCGTCTATTCGAACAAAACAAATAGAGACGGCATCACATTTAACCGTCAGTGAACACTAATCAATGAATGATGAAACAGCCCCTAAATCTCAATTATTTTTAAGTTTTTTTTTTCCGTAACTGTTCATACACTTCTTTCTGGCTACTACTACATTAATAACATCGTCAACAAACTTACAAACATTTATGTATTAAAATGTATACTTAGATGGGTTAATAAACAAAACAGTAGAATAACCATTATTTTAATTTACATGTCCCAACAAGGATTCATCATTAATAATTTTATTATATATTTATATATATTTAGAACTATATTAAGCCTTACGATCCATACTTAAGTAAAGTCAGATTAAAAAATATATATCCTGCTATAGTAACTGAAGTCAAATATTCATTTAAAAAAACAGTTTAAGCAAAGTTGTAGTAATTGGGTATTTAGTTTCCTTGAAAAATTATATATTATTTAATTTAATCCGTCAGTTACCTTATCAGAATGTATTGCAGACTTATTTTTTCTTTCTTCAATCAAACAAAAAATGGCAAAAACAAAGCGCATCAAATTTCGAATGCAGCCCGCGATATCCATCATTTTTGTTAAATTGACAAAAGAAAAAATAACCCCCTGTTTCATCATCCCTTGACCAAAATTATTTGACGGATAAAATCAATGTGATGCCGTCTCTATTTGTTTTGTTCGAATAGACGGAGACGGCATCAAATTTATCCGTCAAATAAAATTAGTCAATAGGTGGTTAAACAGCCCTCGAGTGTCCAATATACTTTGAAAAACTAAGTGACGGTTTAATTATATTTTTTAGGAATCTAGCCAATCCAATCATATCCGTATCCAAATAGCATTGAAACAGATATTGTACTGATTTTATTGCTTCATAAACTCAAATTCTAGTATAATGTACTTATGTACGGCTAAAATCAACATTAAGATATATATATATTTGAATCTCAGTGCTGGGTTCAGCTGGGGAGATGTATAATTGTCTCAATTTAAAATTATTTTGAAGACAATTTAATGTACACCTAAGTCTTTTCTATCTCACTTTTTTTACTCTCTCCATTCTCCTCTTTTTCACTACTCTCTTTGCACTCATTCCGCTCCATCTTTTCAACATTTTTATCATCATCCTCATTCTCATCATCACTATCGTCGCCCTTTTCATCATCTTTCTCAGCCGGTTCATCTTCTGAAGGCTCATAGGAATGGTTTTTTAGTTTCTCTAACCATAGAGCCATGGAGTCCTCCTTCACTTCGCCCTTCACTATGTTAGGGTAGATGTGATCGTGAGTGAACTTCTGGACGGTCTCTTCTACCTCTGTCCATGTGAGGCTGTCATGGCTGTCTTTGAACTTTGTATCGTACCTGTCGTAATGAACCTGTAAATAATTCATTTTTATGTTAGTTTGACGTATCAACCTGGAAAGCCGAAACTGACCACAGATAAATCAGAATTATATGTATAAAGTGTGTTCATTAAATAACTGAAATTTATTCAGAATCGAGACAAGAACCTTTTAATAAAATTCCACTATATGTTATGTGTTATATGTTTGTATACCTGTATGTGGCGAAAAGAAGAAGAGGCCTTTGCCCAGCAGATAAAAGATAAAAAAATAAAAAAATTGTAAAGCGCAAAACACACACAGGACGGCAGCAGGGCGGGTCGTGTGCAGGCGCCGCAGTGTGATGTTGTTTATACACATACAGCCACGTAAACAAGCCCCCCGCACTCTCGACTCGTTGCCGTCCTGAGTGTTTTGCGCTTAAAGCAGCAGCAGACTATATTTGATCTTTTCGGAAGAAAAGTATAATATTTAATTACAGATAGCGCGCGAGTTGAATGTAATCGGGGCCTGAGGTGAAGAGAGGGAGCCTCTCCCCCCGCTATCCACACGCCTCGCTTCAACCGCCATAAGTGTAGTGCTGTCCCTGATAGGGGAACGCATCTGAATATCGAATGTTAAAATATCGAATATATTAAAATATCGAATGGGTCGTAATATCGAAAGGTTTATTTTCTGAAACCGTAAACTTTTCAGAATTCATTAAAACGGCAACGTATAGAACCCCTTAGATTAGGTTAGGTTAGATTTATAACAATCTAAAAAATACAGTCTTAAGAAAAATACCTTTTCGATATTATGACCCATTCGATATTTTAATACATTCGGTATTTTAACATTCGATAATATAATCGATATTCAGATACGTACCCCCTTGACAGCTGTCATACACATATCGATTACATACGCGTTAAAACTCATGTTGCACCCCGAATGATTTTGTTTGTTTTTAATTATGTAACGAAAGGAAAAAGGAAGACATTTAAAGAAACACAGATACAACAAAAAAAAAACAATAAACGGCAAACACAAATAAAACAAAAAAAAATACAAAAATAAAAAAATTGTGTGTAACGATTTTGTGTCCCCGCAAAAGTGAAACGTCCGCTGACTCAGCATAAACGTCGCAACATTATCGCTTTCCTGAGCTCTGCATTCAACTCGCGCGCTATCTGTATTATATAAATAACTAGCTTTTGCCCGCGGCTTCCCTCGGGAACTGTGCATTTATCCGGGATAAAAAGTAGCCTATGTCACTCTCTGACCCATAAACTATCTCAATGCCAGAAATCACGTCGATTTGTTGCTCCGTTTCAACGTGAAAGACGGACAAATATACAAACGCACCATGGATGTCCCACGAGAGCTTTGATATTGGTTTTTTCTTTCAACTACTACTTTTTATCAAGTCGTTCCAGTAACTTACCTTATCCAAAACAAGCCCTAAACCAGGGGCAGTGGGTATCATAACCTTGTCCTTTCCGAACACTTTGTCCATTATAGACATATCGACAAGGCCGCGGCACACCGCTATCGTCAAACCGACCATTTTGCGGATCTGATGCAGCATAAAGCTCTGGCCCTGTTGGAAAACATTAGTTTGAGAAAAGCTTTAGGGCCTCTGCTAACTCGCACGGGACCTAGGTTTGAGGCGGGATCAACGGGCTGTTTCAATAGTTTTCAATAGAGCAGAGACCTCACGCAGCGCTGCTCTATTAGATGAAATAGAACAAGCCGTGTACCTAAGTGATTTCGTATTCGGCTTTAGATCGGGCCCATCTCTTCCCATGAATGTCAGAAAACTATTGAAGCGGTATTGATTTTAGCTGATCAAAAAACCTTTTCACTTCTCAAGCTCGTAAAGTTCGTGTTTACGCTGTATCTAGGCGACATAAAATGACTTTTTATGCTCTAGTGCATAAAGTAAAATCTTCGTCGAAGACCAACACAAGACCAAGGTAATCAGGTGTCAACAGCCACAAACAAAAAAGTTTGTACACATTTTTAAAATAATTTTTAATTTATTTATATAAAACTAAAAATCAATCAAACCCATCATAATAAATCAGTAAAATTTAAAAAATAGAATAATTATAATAATGCATAAAAAATAAAAGGTACATAGAAATTGAATCATTGTTTCCACTGTTACTATTTCATTTCCTCGCCATCGAAGTGAAAAGCAGAGTGTAAAACTCGAGCATTAAACCCATTTTCCCCTCGACGTGTCTGTCCACCCTCGCCGTACAGGCTCGGGTGGCTATATGAACGTCTTGGGTAAAATGGCTCGTTTTATGCTCTTGTTGTACAATCTACTATTTATGTCCACGCAATAAGAGCGAAAAAGTAATATACCCTATTTTTCTGCAAAACTAACTCTACACTTACCTTAACTAATAACACAGCAAACTCCATATCCGATTCGACAAATACTTTTTCTACACTAAAGCCCATCATATATCTTGATGCAGAAGGATCATTGAAATGCCTGAAAATTACAATTAAATTAAAATTTAAGTAACTACAAAAAAACATTATAAGTTTAAAAAGATTTGAGAATTTACTAACATGATCAGGTATAAAACTGCAATGACACATTCTGTTATTTATAGATACCTACTTCCTACTAAGTTCATAGAAAGAAAGTAGTCCGATGTCAAATCAAGACAAGGCATTTGATTTTTTTTGTCAATTATTCTTACAATGTTTTTCATAAAATATTCTTGCATTCAGAAAAAACGATTAGTGAAAATTTTCTAATTAATTTGAGGTCCAATGTAACTTTCAAAACATATTGCATATTATAGGAATGATTGTGATGTTATTTATGTAGCAAATATCATTTATAGCAACTTACTTTTTCTCCGTAAAATTGTGATAGCACTTAGTTCCCTTATAAAAACCTAGGACACTATTGACTTGTTCAAGTTTCTCTGGTGTTATCCTATATTTCTTTCTGTCTTCGCCACTCTCTATACTGAGAGTGGGTTCAAAGGTATATGTTGGAAGAGTATAGCTGTATGTTCGCGCGTTACACTTACATTTCGAGTTAAACTTGTTTGTTACTCTCTTTACATCAAACACTCTTATGCAATCTGGTAATCTCTTGTTTATTTCTTCTACACTTACTTCTAATGCTGAAAAGAAGAATAATATGATTATTGAGTCTTAAAACTGCAGAAAGACTGGCCACTTTTAATAGTTTAGTTTTTATTTTGTTAATATGAGCAGGTTAGTACCTCTCAAGGGTTGACTTTTTACCGATTTAACTGACTTTTTATAAGCGAATAATGCTTCAAGACCCACCCCCAACGAGTATCAAGAAGAGTATTTTTTAACTATGTATAATGAGTAAGGTACAATACTAACGCAACTTTAGAGACACAACCTGTCGGGCCGCTGATACTCCTTTATCTGTTCTGGAGCTGCGTTGGAACTGTGTATTCTGTTGGGTGTTGAAGTCATCTTCATTTATGTACTTTGCTTCCAGTAAGGCCTTGAGTAGGTCTTCTTCTATTGTTTTGACACCAGGGTTCCTGTTAGATGGTTTGGAGAGTAAGTTTGTTAGTTCTTTAAGCCATGCTCCTTTTGAAGCAGAGTTGAGCGGACATTCTGTCTGTCTTCTTGTGTAACATAAACCTATGCCATAATATTTTTGACTTCTACTAATTTTAAAGTGGTTTCGTTTCTAACTAACGTTTTATTTGCGCGTATAGAGACTCCCCACACTAGCGTCTTTCGAGCGTCGACGCAACATCGACGCAGCGCCGACGCGACGCCAGCGCTGCGTAAGCCACGTTCGGTAGCCAGCCAGCGCTAGCGTCGCGTCGACGCCGCGCGAACGCTGGCTCAGCTTCGAGCTCGGTTTTGGAAGCGCGCGTACACACGTGCGGATGCGGCTTTGTTTTCTTCGAGTGTTGAACACACAGGAATAAGCAAAAAACGCTAATTTGAAACCGCCCTTAGTGATTTAATGATTGATGGACTAGTTTTGATGTGTTCATTTTCATCAAAAGCTAGTTTAATCAAGACAGTTTTTATCCAAGTTTCATCAAAATCGGTTTCATTTTATTGAACTCTGAAATGACAAAGGTTTTCAATTTTTTTAAGTTGGTTATACTCATGCATAACATTACCTTTGCATACCGTAATAGTCAACCCCGCAGTAACCCAGTAGCATGGCCATTTTCTTCTTTTTCACTCTCTCAAAAGGCTTTTCTCTTTTCTCCTGTGTTTCCCCATTGGTTTTAACATTATCTTCCCACTGTCTCTTTCTATATCGGGTCTGCTTCTTGTTTTGTACTACTTCTTCAACATCTGTTGTGTCGGGGACTGTATCCATGGCTGTTATGTACCGAAGTTGGAAGCCTGTAGAATATTTCAAATCTTAGAAAAAAGTGAACTTATAGTGTTTAACAGTAAGGGAAGATCTTGTCTTTGAATTGTGTCTACTGAAAGGCATGACCAATGAAAGTGAGGAATAGGGATGATGACACCACCAATCAACTGACACTTTTTATTAGAGATGAAACGGATAGTGGTTAGGCCGGATACTGGATATTCGGCGGGACCGTTGGCCGGATAGCCGGATATCCGGCCACCGGATATTCGGCCTAGGTTTACGTACAATTAAATTAAGCTAATTCAAACATGCGCATGACACTCTGTGCAGGTTGCAACTTGCAACTTGTAGAGTATAATTAATTAACTTAGGGGCTGTATCACCAGCCATTGATTATTTTTAACTGACGGATAAATATGATTGAATAGACGCGAGACGGTACCACATTTATCTGTCAGTTAAAATTCATTGAAACATGCCCTTAGAATAATAAACTGATGTCAATAATTGATAAATTCATAAATAAATATCAGTTTTTAATCATAACTATAAGTTTTTGCCATCCGGTATCCGGCCGGATAGTACGCCACTATCCAGTATTCGGCCGAATAGTAAAATAGTGGCCGGATATCCGTTGCATCTCTACTTTTTATGAGCTGTCAAAACACAATTCTCCCATAGAGTTTCAATGGCAATAGCGAATTATGACGTCGCTATCCGGCAACTCAATAAACTAACAATTTATTTGTTTTAAAGCAACAAAAAATCTAATTTTACAGTAAATCGAAAATTAATCTGGTTTACAGGCAAAAATAAAGTGTTTTTTTACTGGAGTTGTGCCTTCGAATTATTTTTCAATGGTGTCATCATCCCTATTTAAATTGTCAGAAATATAAGTTGTGTGTAATACTGCAAAATAAATATTGAAAATTTAATAGAGTTAATATAAATCACTCTCAACAAATCACCATAACCATTCAATGAGGGAATGCTGCCAGCCTTTTGGACGCCTTTAATTTAGGTAGTTAAGTTTCTTAATAAGTTTGTTTTTGTAAAGTATTCTTTATGGATATTTTTTCTTAACACCTGTATTTTTAAGCCAGAAGTAAATAAAATAATTAATTTAGATTGAGGCACACAATACATTCTCTTGTAATTTTTTCTGTATCTGACTATTTCTAAGGCTCCTAGGACATGTCAGATATATTTGTATATAAAATAGAACTTTATCATATTAAAATAAATAAAATAATATTATATTGGTCCTGGTACAGTCGAAGAATTTAATTCATGGATCCTTTTCAAATTATTCATCATAAATAAATAAATATCACGGGACAATTCACACCAATTGACCTAGTCCCAAAGTAAGCTTAGCAAAGCTTGTGTTATGGACACTAGGCAACGGATAAACATACTTATATAGATAAATACATACTTAAATACATATTAAACATCCAAGACCCGAGAACAAACATTCGTATCATTCATACAAATATCTGCCCCGGCCGGGATTCGAACCCGGGACCTCAAGCTTCGTAGTCAGGTGCTCTAACCACTGGGCCATCCGGTCGTCAAATCATCATCATCATCATCATCATTCATTTTCATTACGACTTTCCTTGTTAATTAATGCGATGTCACTATGAAGTTTACTGTGAAATGGTTCCATGGTGGCCAATTAATTAAACTCCTTGACCGTATATGAACCAGTTTATTCGATAGTTCAATAAATATTTTAACCTAGTAAACATATCGAAGAGATACAGTAAGCAGAACAGTAGATAATTGAAAAACAATAGTTAATACATACAAAACTTTAAGGTTATTCTTATAACCTTATCCTTACCCTTTTACAGACAAACAACGATAAAATAGTACGGAAGTCGTATAACAAACATACACCAACTTGGCGCACAAGGACGTAAAAAATTTTTCATCATGACGATTAACTAAAGACAACAAGAGCGAGCCATGTGCAACAAAGTAAACGAAATTTGTATTGTACCTGGTTTGAAAGGAAGTCGAGGTAAGTTTTGTCTTAGAGAATTTACAAATAAGTTAAGTAATGTGACGGACATACCTACACTGATTACAAAGTTAAGAAATTAAAACTGATTTAT
Organism: Choristoneura rosaceana; assembly: GCA_037349165.1. Taxonomy (NCBI): domain Eukaryota; kingdom Metazoa; phylum Arthropoda; class Insecta; order Lepidoptera; family Tortricidae; genus Choristoneura; species Choristoneura rosaceana. Next base: position 2,597,605 of record JAZBNJ010000012.1, on the reverse strand, counting down.
TATTTACAAAATACACTGAAATTAACCGGCTACGCTACACTTCACATCACAAGTAGCCGCCATTTAATTTATTTTCTTTTTTTTTAAAGAACGAATGAAATGAATGAGCAATGACGGATAGTGATGTACTACAAAGTGAACCACGTTAAATTCCGGTTTTTTGTTAAATGTTATTCCATACCCGATTAATCGATTTAATTCCAGACTGATTTTCATAGATTTAGATTTAACTTCTACAATTACGTTCTCGTCAGCTTAAATACCAAAATTTAATTAGATTATATAAATTCATACTAATACTATATATGCGAAAGTGTGGAGTTTGTTTGTGCACAAAAATGCACAGATCCCTAGGGAACAGCGCGCGATAATCGAAAACCACGCGGGCGAAGTTGCGAGTAAAAGCTGTAAAAGCTAGTAAATTATCTATTCTATAAAACTATTTGTTGCTGCCCGTTAACAACTTGTTTTTTATTTGATGTAGGTATAAATAAAAATCACGTACAGAACAACTCCGTAAGCAGGTAGGTAAGTAGGTAAGTTGACCAAATCAGCCCTAGTCTCAAACTCAATAAAACTTGTACATTGGGTACAGTCAAGGACAAAAATATGTATACACTTTAGTACCTTGTTTATTTTCGTTATATTTGAACTGCCTTATATGAACATATGAACTGTCACAGTGGTTAAAGTGACAAGGTAGTTACTAAAATGTATACATATTTTTGCCCTTGACTGTACTAGACTAGACAAAACCACAGAATAGATAATAAATGAAGTTGGGCATTTCTATATACCGTTGTGCCTTGAGTTTATCTTTCCGATTTCAACATGATTCCAAGCTGGAAAAATAGGGTCTCCAGATGTATCCCCAAAATACCTAAATAGGTATTGTATAGATGTGCCCTTAGACTATATACAAGATGTGCCCATTTCGTACTAAAACGGACATTACCTATCACAGAGTACTTTTTATGTTACCTATTGTGACACCTTGTATCCAGCTCTCATTCATTACGTTTTGTTGTACAGTAGGTAGAGTAGAGCATGATTATAGGTATCCGTAGCCATCGCTTTCGGTTAAAATTTGTTGCAAAGCCATCTTAAACTACTTATACCACAGAATAACTAATAGGACTACCGTAGGTACTTATATTATGAATCAGTGCCTATTTTTGCTACTTACCTACCTACTTAGTTGTGTAGTACTTATAGGTATTTATGATCTACACAAAGTATGACAAAATATCTTAAGCATTAGGATAAGTTATCCACAGAAGAAATCTAATTTGCTGTTGCTGTTGTTTTCAGTTTTAACTCGTTGCGAGAATTAGCTACCTACCTATTCCATGCTTTTAATTAGGTCACCTGACCCACAATACTAAATAATTTAGCGTCATTCAACAAACGACTTGATAACAAATTACATGGCATTCGCAATGAATCCTCAATGAGCTCGCATGGCGCATGCCCAGTATCGACGCATGCGTACGCCCCAACGACTGCATTTGGGACACCAGGTATTCAGTCCAACATGGGTTGACGCAGTGTCCCAGTGTTAGTTAAAATGAGGGGTGGGAGCTCCGAGAGATTGGTCGTGCGGCCTTCCCGACGCAGGGGAGAAACGCGCGCGAAACTAACGCGGTACATCACTGTTATGCTTGCCGCTTTACTCGGCGGTGGAACTTCAGCTCTACTTTTCCTCGTGCCACTGTATGCGGACCCAGCTTTGAGTGCTTTAGCGGCCGACTTCGACCCAGTGCCAGCGGAATGCGTGACGGAACGAAGAGACGATCGCTTAGGATTGGATAATTGCACGTGGGCATCTTGCAGAGAAGGCTGCACCAGTGACGCATACAAGTGCACGCAACTGCATGTCAAGTACAAGGCGCGCGGCGACGAATGGCATCCTGCAGTTCTCTTCGTCAACATAAAAGGCTGTGGGTATCCTCCTATTGTGGATTGCGAAAATTTCACCATCAGCTACGGCTACGTTGGAGCGAGATACAGTTGCTACTGGTCCAGGGCGGACACTAGTGTGGTGATTCCACGCTGGTCGAGAGGGGAGCAAGTTGCGACGGTGACGAGGACCCTGGCTCTTCCGCTGTTCTTGTCTGGCTGTGCTGGCATAGGGCTCTGCGCTTTGCACTGCGAGTGCCGTCCACGGCGCCGCCGTCGCCCTCCACGTCGTCCCCCCCGTCTGCCAGCCATATCCCCTGATGATGCATCGGTCTACCGGCTTGCCTAGATTTAATTTAGGAACAAAACGAAACTGGCACAATCATAGTGTGTTTAATTTTTAGGTTTGTAAATAAGATTTGTAAATATAATTAATATTATACAAAAATTCTTTGTTGTTTTATTTTATTAGACTAAGTAGTTTTGCTAAGCGTTAAAAACCTCTGCATTGCATCATGCCAGTTTGAAAATTATCGTCACGCAACGCGACAATCATAATTGTGCATTTAATGCATGCAACTTGAATCTATAATCCATAACTACTAATGTAAATGCTTTTGCATGTGTTTGTATGTATGTTTGTTTTGTCCGTCTTTCACGTCGAAAAGGGACGACGGATCGACGTGATTTTTGGCATAGAGATAGTTGATGGGCCAGATAGTGACATAGGCTACTTTTTTCCAGAAAAAATGCACAGTTCCCGCGGGAACAGCGCGCGATAACCGAATACTACGCGGGCGAAGCCGGGGGCAATAGCTAGTATAATTATAATCTCAGCACTTCGCTAAGCGTAAGGTGAAAAATGGCATTGCATAGTGCTGCACACCCACACACTGTACTAAAAAAGGCACGAAATTTATGCTATTATTAGAATTTTTGCCCATCATCATTAGCACTATATCGATAGTAAGTAATAGAAATAACATCTCTATGTGTATCTTGCATAGTAGTGGTAATCTGTAAGTACATCGAAAGCTCACAACCACAAAATAAATAATAGTACTACGTACAGTCAACGTCATAAATAAGTGATCATTTCTGTACCTTGTCGCTTTCAGTCGCTACACAATGAGGGTTTTCAGATTTCACAGAGGCAAAATATCGCTAGATGGCGTGAGGTCCGTTTGACGTTAACTAAACTAAATCCCAAGCAAACGTCAAATGGACCTCACGATACTAACGCCATCTAGTGTCTTAAAACTTAAACTCTTATTTTAACTTATTTTTTGTTTTAATGCTTTTACGGAGACGGATATAGGTACAGCGGAGAATTATTAATAGGGTTGGAAACTCGAATAAAGGTAAAATGCAAACCACTTTTACAGAAGTAAATATTTATTTCAAGGTATAGGTCTTCGCTCTCATCGATTTAAGGGTACAAAATATAGTATATCAGTACAACGCCACGCACGATTGTTCTCAGTCTTCATACAAGTCCTTTTACGTTTTTACATCATTCTATAATATATTTAATTATTTTTTTATAATTTGCAAGCTCAGTGCAAGCTATCAACATCTTACAAGTTATTTGATAATTTATAAAGGTAATAAATCTCATACGCGTTAGTTGCTCATATGTATACAGAAGCTACTGAAAATTACAATTTAGTCAATTTATTATGTGACAATAAATACTAAGTACATCATTTGTATATAGTAGAGAGTATACTGTGTTGTTGTCACATAATTAAGAATAATTGGTTAATTTTCAGTATTTATTCACAAATATTAAAAAATAAATAATAAACAGAACCCACCTCCACCCACAGACGTTAAGCATTGATGAGAAGAATCCGATCAGTCGCACAAACTGAAGTCCATTATCAACATTATTATTTAAACAAAAGATTGTTTGTTAATCTGACGGATTAATTGTATTACCTATTTTTAACAATCAAGCCTAATTCTGTATGCGTCTGATCTGATTCTCCAATTGTTAATTTCACTGGGACATGAGAAGCCGGCAATTTAAGCAGTTTCACCAAATATTTGTTAAAAACAAAGAAACATACAATTTTTTTGCTCATTTGAAAGACAGACCGAAATTGCAGCATTAAGAAACTATTTGATTTGAAATAGTTCTTCTGTCCAAGTTAACTTTATAACTTAGATTTGACAATATTTTTAGTTAATATTAATTATTAATATGCACCTTTACAATAAAATTCAATATTTATTGCGAGTTGCTTAACAAAGTGATACACAGGCTTATAGCATTTTTAAAAGCTACATAAATACATTTATAATATTCTTTTGTCCCAATATTTTTGAGGTTTTGCTGTGATATCGGTGAGAAATTTATTAATTAGTTTAATGTGGCTTCTCTAATAATTATCATGACAATGCAAGAAAAAAAATTAGTATCCTTGAAAAAATCAAAAAGCGACTAAAACAAAAAGGTTAAAATTATAAATGACATAAAAACGTAGCATGGTCTTAAAATATTAATCCTTTAAACACAACAAAAACAGACAACTGCCGTTAAAATATTTTAACTTTTTGACGCCCTTACCTTAGTCTTCAAAATGCATTTTAATCTTGTAAAATTTCAAGTTTTTGGCAGTTGGCAAGCGAAAAGTTAAAAATTAATCATGTTTCTAAATTATTAGCAAACGGAATTCGTTTTAAAATTGTATACATTGCATTTGCTTCTACTTTAGAATACAATATATAACACTATCAATTGATATAAATCAATATATAAGTAATACAGGTCTTTTTTAAAAAAGTAAGAAAATATATTTACAAATACCCGCTTGAACATTTCATTTTTCAAGTCACTGTCTTAGAAATGGCTAATCACAATCAGATGATATCAAATTTAATCATTGAAATACAATTAAAATCATTAACTACAACCAAACCAACCAAACCATTTCCAATCCAGCAAACTTCACAAATCAAAGTGAAAATGGAACGGAATATTTGGAAACATGGTAAAAAAAAACTAAAAACAACTTCGAGTACAAATATTGAGCTCAAAAATTCTATTCCATATCACGTTTTGGAAATCTAAGAAATAAATAAGTTAAAACAAAACATTCTTTAATCACAACCTCACTTATCCAAAAACAGTAATTTTATTAATCAATCAAGTTCTATATTTCACTTGTCTATGTATTATACTAGTCTCGGGTGGTTTAACTAAGTATATCAAAATTAAGTATAATAAACGTTAAGGCGGTTGATAGAACCTACGATTTGAGAATAAAATGTGAAGTGAAAAAGTTAACAATTAAAACGTCATGGCGTTTTACAAGTAGTATTTAAATAAAATGTCCAGATACAGTATTATTTGACATCAAAGACTTATACAAGTGAATTACTTCGAGATATATCACAACCACCTTAACGTTTTTACAAACTTTAACAAATATGTCTACTTTGGATTCGTAAAAAAAGGATATAGTTACGTTAAATGTAATTAAGCTACTATCTGAAACGTCAAACCTTTTTTATTGGTCGATTAAGTGTCACGCATTTTAGTTTTTGCCGCGTTCTGAGTGACAGAGGCAAATATAATCGGTAACAAAAATAAATTAATTACACACAATAAAAAGCATTCGACTGTTTAGTCAATAAGAACAATTTTATCACTACATTTTGGATAATCAAAAAGCTAAACATAGGGTAACTTTGAGAAATACTTGACCACATATCGTACAGTAATAGTAAAAACATGTGAAAAAGTGAAAAATTCTTTTGTCATTTACATGGCCAATAACTACACTTTACCCTATATCACATTTCGTTACATTCTTACCTAGTCAAAGCGCCTTTAGAGATTTTGACAACCCAACAAACATGATCCGGAGGTAAGCTAGTCTGAATTGTGTAGTTTCTTTACTCTGTCTGTTGTATTCAGAATGATTCTGGAGACGTGATCGCGGTATTCAGTAAATGTATAGAATGCAATTAGTTACTACTGTATTGAGACCTTCATATTTTGTTTTACACAGAACTACACTGGAATGTTACTTACACACGGCAAAAAATCTAAAAACAAAAAAGGAACACTGACCTCACTAAATTATTGCCAGTGGTGTAGCTATAGCAGGGTTAGGCGGAAAAGACCTTAAAATTGCAAATTATGGATAAAAACAGAAACCTATAGTTGCATTTGCGTTGGTTATTTACGTTTTTTATAGTTAAATTGCATGAAAAAACATTTTTCCCAACTCAAACATAGCTGTTTCGCACGAATTGGCCTCACTACTTGGCGGAAGAGCAAGACATATTTCATTTATTTTAAACAGTGGAGCCAAAAAGACAAGAAACGTCAGGAAAGAGAAGATAATAAGTAAGTAAAAAATTAGGGACCCAATTTTTTTTTTGCATTAGGGTCACGGGAACCTAGCTATGCCACTGATCATTGCTACGAAACGCTTGCTTAAAATTAGCTGGGCTGTTTAAGATTGGTCGAGACCATGTCTTCAGAATCGTCCTGCATATACATGTATGGACAAAAAATGATATTTTAAATTTTGTTCTTGATCAATTTTGTTCGGCGAGTCGATTCTCTAGGCTCACAATAATTATCTAGCTGCATTAAAAAATGCTTCGTTCGCACTTCGCATACACCACCATACTTAAGTTATTATGATAAGAAGGAATAAGGGCAATTTTTAAATGTTAGGAATTTCAATGTTTGGTATGTGAATTTATAAATAAATAATGTTACTACATCATAGCTACTGTTTGCTGTTTGCGAATACTTATATTGAATATTGTTTATTACTTGAGTGAGTATGTTTACAAAATTCAAAAACCGGCCAAGAGCGTGTCGGACACGCCCAAAATAGGGTTCCGTAGCCATTACGAAAAAATTAAGTAATATTTTTCTAAGGATTTCGTATTTTATACGGAATCTTCCAAGTTTAGGTATATTTTATACCTTACGCTGCTATTTACTCATAAACTACTAATAATTCTCAAGCAAACATAGCCGTTATAGTTTTCCTTAAAAGTTTGATATACTGACTACCATCCTGAATTTTTTCAAATTTTTCCACCTACCGGTTTAGATTTTAGAGGGGGGGGGACGCTCGATTTTAATGAAAATTTGCACTTTAAAGTTGAATATTTCGCAAACGCTTTACTTAATCGAAAAATCGTTTTAGCAAACCCCTAATGGTTTTAAAATACCTATCCAACGATACCCCACACTATAGGGTTGGATGAGAAAAAAAAATCACCCCCACTTAACGTCTATGGGAGGTACCCTAAAAAAAATTGTTTTTGAATTTTTAATTGTACTGTTTTGTCGGCATAGTTTACTTTTATATCCGTGCAAAATTACAGCTTTCTAGCATTGATAGTCCCTGAGCAAAGCCGCGGACGGACAGACAGACAGACAGACAGACGGACAGACAGACAGACAGACAGACAGACAGACAGACATGGCGAAACTATAAGGGTTCCGTTTTTGCCATTTTGGCTCCGGAACCCTAAAAATGATAGTAATTTTCAAATGAATATTTGAAGTTTTTATTTTGACATATCAACATGTTACATATTAGAGCCATATATTTTTATGGGCTCTGGCCCCAATACCTTATTCCTTCTAGATATAAAATTGCTTAAGCATACAATATTTCGGTGCTAGAATATACAATTTAGCATAACATGTAAGTTTAAGAATTAGGCTAACTGATTGCATATGCCTTTACAAAAATGCATATAAAATGCAACAAATAAGCACGTGCAATCACAGTGTCCATATCTGTAAAGTTTCGGCAGTATGCTTTATAATGTAATATACTTTTGGTCACAATAGACAGACATAATAGTGATTTCTTTTCAGTTAAAAAATAGATAAGAGAATTAAAGAATTCATTTCGGGAAGAGTTACTGAGTTATTTTAGCTTATCTGTTGTAATTATTGATGCAGTTATGCTTCAAATAATCAAAACTGACTGCTAAATGCCAATAACGAATATTTGCATCAGTTGAAAACTTTTTTCAACAACTGATTTGACTGGAATTAAATTATTACTCCATTCGGCGATAGAATCGCAAGCATGTAGTTGTAACTCACAAATATGGACAGACTAGAACAAAATCATTGAACGACTTGTGTCAATCGATATCTCTTCCTATCTAAATCAACGTTGGCCTCTAGACCACGTTTCACAGCCATACTAGTTGACGGTTGCCCCTCTAAACTAGCTTCTATAAGCCTTCGCGATTTAAAATACCTGTAATCGTTAGGATTGTCGATTCTCACCGTCATATCGACAGCTGGCAGGTAACAATCTCGTACGTTGGTTAAGTTTGCCCCGTTTAAGTCCAGAACGGAGTACATACTTGCCTGCACGGGGTGTTGGCGGTAAGAAGTGTCAACGTTTACGTAACTTCGAGTTGATGTGCTGCAAGTTGACGAGGCGGGGGAGATTTGGAGGGGGGACGCTGAAGGTGTTTGGTTTGGTGAAGTTTTAGCGCTACTGTAGCCTTGGTCAGTTTCAGACTCGACTGGGGCGTCACGTGATTTCAAGGTCTGCATCATCCTGTAAAGAAAGGGAGAATCAGATCGTGTTGTTTCTGAATTATGTGGTTGAAGATGTACGTTGTTCAGTATAAACGCTTCATTGTTATAACCAGTTGAAGGGAATCGCCAGTTGGGATATCGACTGTGCAGGATATCAACCGCTTGGGACGTCAACCTTATTTGTATTGGTCTTTTCGGCCTTTGTTTCATCATTAAAAATATTCATAAACTGGTTTCACGTAGAGCGCGTTTTCTTTCACCATCTTCATTAAAATGAAAGCTGACAAAATACATATAACGAACATTACATATGATAAATATACATCATAAATAGGTGATAATTTCTGTACCTTATCGCTTTCAGTCGTTACACAATTTCGTATGGCTTTTCAAACATGACGTTAAAGTGACAAGGTAAAAAGTGATCACTTATTTACGACGTTGATTGTACTCGTATACTTAGTCATAAATAAGACAAAAAATATTAATTCTGTGTGGGTGTCCCACTAGTTCCATTGACAGTACTCCTGTCCAGTGCTAATGTAGGGGTCACGCACGCAGTGGCACGCAGCACGGAATGCTGAAGACCTGGGTTCGATTTTTTTTTTTTTTTCATTTATGACGGTGGAAGCATTCTACACTTCCGCTTAACGTAGATATAGTTAGTGTTTAATTTTGTATTTAATTATTTTTTTTGTGATTTTTTGTTTAATTGTTTACTGTAGTTTTTAAGTATTTTATTTGTAATTATTTTATTTGGAAAAATGACTTTCTGCCAAGTTTCGTGCGGCGCATTCTTCTTGGCAATTATGGTATTTCCGAAAGCGCTGGTAGTTTAAAAAAAAAGTGACGTGTAAAAGTGCCCATTGCGGCCTATTTACTGAATAAATGATTTGAATTTTGAATTTGAGCGCTTGCATCCATGTCTCGTTTGTATTTTCGATATGGCTTTACAGGATGACCGTAAAAGTAACAAATTTGTATTGCTTACCGGTGTAGTAGCCTCGCGACGGGCGCGACGCGGACGGCGGGCCGCGCGGTGGCCTGCGCGAGCCAGGCCGGCCACGCGCTGAGCCCCAGGTCGGCGCGAGCGCACACCACGCAGGCGCACCCCACATCCACAGACTCCACTACTTTCAGACGCACGTCTACAACAAAAATTACCTCTAGTTGAAATATCACATAATCCATTTTGATCATGAAACTACTGTGAGACTCATCATCATCAGCCTATGTTCGTCCACTGCTGGACATAAGCCTCTCCCATGGCACGCCACTGAGCACGATCCTCGGCCACTCTCATCCAGCTCTTGCCAGCCACCCTGCGAAGATCATCGCACAACCGAGTCTGAGGGCGTCCTACGCTACGTTTGCCGATCCGTGGTCTCCACTCAAGAACTCGTCTACCCCAACGGTTATCGGTTCTTCGGGTTATATGACCAGCCCATTGCCACTGTGAGACTCACTCATATTAAATGACATTGTAACGGATAACTCAATGTCCGACAGTCGCCTATGTCACTCTCGGGACCATAAACTATCCCTATGCCAAAAATCACGACGATCCGTCGCTCCGTTACGGCGTGAAAGCGTAATAAACAAACAAACTCACTTTCATATAATAGTTTCATGAGTGGTAGTTTTATATACTTAGTGGATAAGTTTATCAGTGTAACAATATTCTATATATTCAGCTAAAAGCGTCCAGCCAGGACGGGATTGGATGAAATTTTGTATGTAACAGCTGAGTCTAGGAAACACGACATATAAAAAGATTTTTCTATATTCTAGTCTCACTTTGATTCAGAAAAAATAATCATATTTTCTTTCGCCTTACGATTTCTCAATGACCTACTGAAAACTCGTGTTTAAACTTACCAGACAAAGTTAAATCCAAATAGGCATCGAGCAGTTTCGCACCATCCCTTTTGAACCTCCTCACAAACTTTGGATGTCTGGTGGTAAGGTCTCCGTCTGTAACCACATATTGGGCCAGTAGCGCTGCGAAGGTGACAGGTGTTGGAGCCAGCAGCCTCCATCTCACGTGCTGGCCGACCATCCATTCCAACTGACGGAAGGTTTTACCGCAGAGATGGACGTTGCTGATCTTCGATAGTGTTTTTAAGGTTGGAGCTCGGCTGAATTTTTCCTCACTTTTAGCTGAAATAAAGGTAAAATGTTTGTCACGAGTGTCGTTTTTAACCCCCGACAAAATAAATAAATAATAACCCCCGGCGCAAAAAAACCTAGAACCTTGTGCAAGGTCCGCCCAGATTACGACCACCTTCTTGCTCGCTAATCCCGCCGTGAAGCAGCAGTGCTTGCACTACTGTTTCGGCGTGGAGAGTAAGATAGCCGGTGAAATTACTGGCACTTGAGGTATCCCATCTTAGGGCTCTAGGTTGGCAACACATCTGCAATACCCCTGGTGTTGCAGATGTTTATGGGCGGTGGTGATCTCTTACCATCAGAAGACCCACTTGTTCGTTTGCCATCTAATCGAATAAAAGAAAAAAAAAGGAAAAAAAAGCTGTGGTCTTGCAATAAAAATATTTCAGTTCATTTCAAAACGCGCAGCGCATCAATCATCAATATTACTTTGATACAACCCCTGTCAGCATCAATAAACTAAATATAGTGAAAGATTCACAAATCCGCGCTGTGAATAAATTTTGTGCGCCGTTTTAGTGTAAAAAATATGCAGTCTATATAACGTTTTAAACTTTCGTGATTCTCACTCATAGTCAAAATACCACCAATGGGACTTATCACGCTAACACATACAAGTAATATTTACCTCGACGTTTCGACAACACTGTACTGGCCGTGGTCACATGATCAATGATGAAATGTTCCCGAAACGTCGAGGTAAATATTACTTGTGTGTGTTAGCGTGATAAGTCCCGTTAGTGGTATTTTGACTATGCAGTCTATACATATATATCAATGGTGAGTGGTAATTCTGTGATGATACCTGCAAGACTCAAGCAAGCCAGCGCGACGTGTGTCAGCCGGTCAGCCCTCAGACGGTGGGCGTCCATGAACTGATCGAGCAGCGCCGCCGCCGAGTGAAGAGTGGCGATGGTCAAACCAAGCTTCTTGTTTATATCGCGCAACTGCTGTATCAGAGCGCCGCGGAATTCGAGCTGCGGGACCAAAGAGATACGTGTAGTTAGTATTGTGTGCATATTTTTATTTTATTTTTACAAGCTTAGTTTAGTTTTACCTGTCCCGTTGTCTGTCTGTAATGAAGTCTTGCAAATAATTTATTGAATCAGGCGTTACTTTGCGGAGGTCCATATCAATGAACTAAAAGAATTTCTTTGCTCACCCGCGACCTTACGATAGCTGAGCCTATGCAAAATATGCGTATTCATGCGTGTAACGTAACACCTAACAACTGGTAGCGTGGTGTACGGTTGTGTCACTCTGAAGATGAGCTCTGGTTGAGTTCGAAACGCGTCAGGGTGTTGTGGTGGTGGTGATAGATCGGTTTGTGTAATTTGTGTGTGTTCTTACAGTGTGGAGGTAGAGGAACTGCATGAACACGCATATTTTGCATAAGCTCAGCTATCGTAAGGTCGCGGGTGAGCAAAGAAATTCTTTTAGTTCATTGAAGTCTTGCAAGTTTTTGACCAACTACCAGTATTCAGATTGACTTGAAATTTGGAGTTGGCAAAGTCAGATTTTTTTAGGTCAGATCGCCTGCGCTTGTTTTGTCATGCACACTACACAAAGACACCTAAGTACAGTCAGCTGCAGAGAAAAGGTACCCCCCTGTAACGGCGGTATCCATACTACCGCCATTACAGGGGGGTACCCTTTCTCTGCAGCTGACTGTACATGAAACACAAGGTATATGTAGTAGGGCAAACACCCACAAGGGATCCTGCTTCATAGGTAAATGGGGCATAATATATTGCAGAACTTACAATTTCCAGAAGGGGGGGGGGGCAGCCCCTTGCGTACGCCGATGGTACAGTCAAGGGCTAAGGCCAAGTACGCACTATGCGGCGAACCGCGCGGTCTTAGCGCACCGTCACTTTCTCAAGCGATATTTTGAAGAGGGACGGCACGCTAAAACCGCGCGGCTAGCCGCGTAGTGCGTACGGGGTCTTAAGATATCGACACAGCCGATCTTGCAAAAATATGTATACACGATCTTAATGTTAAGTGCATAAAGTCGTGTATACATATTTTTGTAACTTTGGCCGTGTCGATATCCCTGCCCTTGAATGTACGCGGTGTAGAGGCACAGACTGAAAACCAGCGCGGTAAATTAGAAATAGAAATATATTTATTCATGCTTCGCATAATAAAACATAATTAGGTATTCCGACGTGATCAAGTCTTTGGTATGTATATTCTATTTAAGTTAATAACGTTAAAATGCATATAATAATTTGCTATACTTCCATTAATTTAAATACAAGGTACACGTTTGAAAAACGCAGGTAGTCAATTCCATACTTTGGGTATTCACCAGGTAAGTAACAAGGGTAAGTAACATCACAAAGCCCCTTTTTTTAATAGGGATCATAGCCAGGTGCGAATGGTACCCTATCTAGCGTCTTACGAATATTGTTATTGATTACGCTCTCAAATGGTACCATTGTACTCAATGCGCTTACGACGGGATTTGCTCTAACTTATCCATACTAATATTATAAATGCGAAAGTGTGTTTGTATGTTTGTCCGTCTTGCACGCCGTAACGGAGAGACAGATCAACGTGATTTTTGGCATAGAGATAGTTTATGGGCCCGAGAGTGACATAGGCTACTTTTTATCCCGGAAAAAAGCACAGTTCCCGAGGGAACAGCGCGCGATAACCGAATAGCACGCGGGCGGAGCCGCGGGCAAAAGCTAGTCTAAAAATAAAAAACCACCAAGAGCGTATCGGACACGCCCGAAATAGGGTTCTGTAGCCATCACGAAAAAATTAAGTCATATTTGTCTAAGGAATTCGTATTTTGCACGGAATATTCCAAGTTTAGGTATTGAATATTTCGTAAACGAATCACTGAATCGAAAAATTATTTTAGCAACCCCGTAATGGTTTTAAAAGACCTATCCAACGAGACTCCACACTACAAGGTTGGATGAGAAAAAAAAACTCGTAATGGCGTGTCCGACATGCTCTTGGCCGGTTTTTTTTTCATTTCCCGAGGGCTGGTATGTATTAAGTCTATAAGATGCACGCACCCATGTCGAAATTTGTTCGAGTCAAAAATGTTAACACCCTATCTGTTCAAGTCATCAGCCCAGCCTTAGATGATTCGCTGTTATCACGTGAAACAAGGGATTAAAATTTTGCGAAATTGTAAATTCCCACGGGATAGTGAACTATACAACGAGGTGAAGCCGCAGCTTGTAGTTAAAATTTTAAATTCTTCCTTACACATCAGGGGGCTACTACGAAATTCGAAAATCGAAGTTCGTATTTTACCGTCCCTCTCACTCTCGTATTAAATAATATACGACGATCGTGCCGCCGCGCGTCGATGAAATAATGAAACTCGACTCATAAGTTGCGTCATGCATTTGTGCATTAAGTTTCAAAACAATTTACACTCTTGCACAATTTCATGTTAACTGAGTTAAAAATAGTTTTTTTTTTTTTTTTTGCTATTATCCTAATTGAGCAAACTCACGATATTATGTCGTAATCAAAAACTCCTAACTCAAAAAGCCCCAATTTTTTTGAACATTGGAGTTTTGAATTTTGGAAATTATTGGAATTAATATAAAAATTCAAAGTTTTTTTTTACGGCAAACTCACACAAACAAAGGGTTTCTCGTACCACATTCAAATTATCATTATTACTCAAAATATGGCGCTAAAAACGCTACAAAAGCGCATTTCGTGTATGGCAATATCTATAATTTTTTTTTGCTTTTATTTTATTTTTATGATTTGTTGACATAGCACCCACAATAAATTCTGTAAATTATGATTAGGTACCTACTTCATCTCTTAAGGTTCAAAAGACACAATTTTGTGACAGACATAAAGCAGATCCTTAGTGATAGGTTTCTGTTGGCATGGCACACAATTCTTAAAATGTCAATTCCCAATAGTTAACTAAGCACTTAGCGAAAGAGATATCCACGCCTCATTGATGTGTCAGGTGACCAGAGGGCTGGCAGCTATTTTGGGCAAAGGATTAGCCTTGCGATACAACGCGGGAATGCTGCCAGCCTCCTGGACACAATGAACAGCGACGGTGGACCTAGGAGGGATTTTTTATTTATAGGTTAGGCTAGCTTATTAATTTTTTGTACGTAGTCATATTTTTAAATGTTCAATGTATTGTGTTTTATTGCTTATTGTTATTAATAAAAATTTATAAACACTTATCAGCTATGTAACAAGAATTACTTAAGTTTATTGTTAGATTATTACTAATCATTATCAATCTCTGAAGTAATCAGGAAACATGTAATAGAGGTACACCACATTTTATCATTTTCATTTATCATTAAAATACCTAATTAGAACACAAGTTTGTAATGAATTCCATATTAGGTACTTGTTGTTTTACAAACAGCAATTGTGATTTAAATTAATTTAAATGATAAAAGCTTGTATTAAAAATTTAATTTTTACCAAAAACTTATGTTGCTCCCTATCGATAAGGTAAGAAAAAATATATATGAGATTAAAAAGATAGACTCCTAATCTTTAATAATTGTAATGTCGCCTCGTTTGTTATCAAACAGACAATGATTTAACAAAATTTACTCTTACCTGAGGAGATTGCAGGTGTATCTCCAGTTTATCCTTCTCTTGCTCCAACAGGTGCTGCCAAATATCTTCTCTGTATTCGCAGTGGTATTCATCTTCAGAATCTTGAATGGTCTACAAAAGAAATATGATTCAATATTGTGTAACAAATAAATAATGGAGCAAGTTCTTGTGCAATTTAAAAAAGCACACATTTACAAAGAATATATTTCGTGACACGTTTATTTCAAATTTTTGCTAATTTTTACATTTCAGCGCGTATATTAATGTATAAAAGTAAATGTGCAACTTACGATTGCGCCGAGTTTAGCTTCTGCTTCGGAAATGCTCTTTGTTCCGCTTTCCTGAGGAGGTTGGCTCCTCACGCTGGACAGATTCAATTGAGACATGTTCAAGGAAACCATGTTCTGATTTCTAGGGTGGGAATGCGAAATAAAGAATAAAAATTTGCGATAACTTTTAACACGTCGACTGATCCGTGACAACCACCACGTGGAAACAAGTGTCAAAAAATATTCTTGAAAAACGCCACAATTTCACTATTACTGCTAAAGCCTAGTATTTCATTCGCAAACATAACTCTTTATTGGTCCATCAGAGCACAATTGCTGAATAAAAACACAAGCAATGCAGCGTTTTTAGTGATTTTCCGTCACATGATGCAGTGAACTCGTTTTAAGACATGACACAGGGCGAAATGAAAATTGACACTGACACCAAGTAAAGAAAAAAATACATGCCTGCTTTTCCATAGCCAAAAATGATTCTATGTAAATTGTCTATTGTCTATGATCAAAATGTTGATTAGGCACGTTACACACTTGCCGAACCATGAACTAGAGGAGAATACATTTTTTCCGGTTTATTTTACATTTCGAACAACACTAGCCCATACCCATATAAGGGCAAAAAAATTAGGGCCAATTCTGCCAACACTACATAAAATATTGTACATTATACGTCACTTTTGTAGAAGGCTATGGATTAGCGGCTGATAGTGTTTTCCAAAATAGATTGAAAACTATTTAGTTTATTCTAGTTTTAAACTTCTAGCTAAGCACTTGTAGTTGTAAACTAGTAAAATTTAAGCGAAAGATGTCTTATTCGAATAGTAAGTTCCAATTAGGAATTTTAAGTGTCCGGAAGCATGGGCTGTGTCGATAATGTTTCAGAAATTCCTTCGTTTTATGTGATGTTTGAAGTTATTAAACAGTTTGGGAAGTGTAATACGGTGGTGATGTGTTTGCAGAATACGTTTTCGCGGCTCTGCCGAGGACGCAGCGGGGTACACCGCTTGTTTTGGGTGGTGACCCTAAGGGCCGCAATTTCCTGTACACGAACGGGAATTCTGTTATCATTCGTGATATTGAGAACCCGGCTATCGCAGACGTGTACACGGAGCATTCGTGCCAGGTTAACGTAGCCAAATACTCCCCGAGCGGCTTCTACATCGCCTCAGGAGGTAAGGTTATCTTTTATCATGATTAGCTTGTGAATCATTGTTTATCTTGTACAGCCGGTATTTATTTGATTGAAAATTTATTTCTTTTGAATCATGATGTATAT
This sequence comes from Choristoneura rosaceana, assembly GCA_037349165.1. Taxonomy (NCBI): domain Eukaryota; kingdom Metazoa; phylum Arthropoda; class Insecta; order Lepidoptera; family Tortricidae; genus Choristoneura; species Choristoneura rosaceana. Next base: position 2,580,846 of record JAZBNJ010000012.1, on the reverse strand, counting down.
AAATAGTTGTTGGTGATACTAGTATACAAGTTTTGCTGATACTGTATACAATTGCATGCACAGTCTACAATGAATCAATTGGAGTACCAACTTGATAAAGTGAAGGAATAAGATAAGAAAATTCATCTTACATTCAGTTTACATTGTTATCAACAAATTAGACCAGTCTTCTTGTACAGTCAAGGAAATTAAATCACTACCCTACCCTACCTACGTACCCTACCCTACCCTATCCTACCTTTCTGCTACTAATGTCATATTGACATTCCATACTGCTAAAGAAATCATGACAAAAATAAACATGAAAAGGTTCCACCCTGGGACATAAATTAATTTCTTTGACTGTACTTATTAAAGTTTTTGGGCAGTGGCACAGAATAGATAATAGTACAAGTACAGAAGTCTCTCTGTTTTGATTTTCACAAATGCCGCCTTTTTATGTGCCTACATAATTATTATTAACAAACGGACCGCACGCAAGCAGCCGACATTGAGCTCTCTGGCGCCGCGCGAAGGTCGACATTATTCCACACCTTGTCAGATATTCCGAAAATAGGGTTGTCATGATACTTTAATAGAATACCTATTATATTATCAGATTTATGCTGTTTATAATATTTACTTAGCGGTTGCACTTTTATTTATTCTATGGCGCAGGGTCGAATATTATGTAAAAATAAGCTAGGTACCAGTCTAGTCCAGCGCAACTATGCTTAGTGACTCTCGTTGCGAGACGTCACCCGTCACTTTCTCACAGTAGTGCACAGAAAGAGACAGGTATATGTACATCTCATGCGAGAAATAGTCACATGTTACAGTTGCTTCAGAATGGCTGGTAAGTGTTATAAGTATAAATACCACGCAAGGTACACATGCAGAAACTGTTATACCTACCTATTAGGTAAATTAATACCGAACATATAAATCAGTTTACACAGAGGTATACACGACACGTGATTTTCTTTTGATGTAGGTATGGATTATATGTATATGTACCACCTACCAACCTACCACCTATTTTAAATAAGTATATGATATAAAACATTATTTTGTGTGTATATTTATTAATTATTGTTATAGATTTAGGTACCATGACAGTAGATATAAATGAGTAATGAATACCGTACCTTTCGCTATCTTCCTCACTTGCCGGAACCGAGAAAAACTGACAATTACTATTTTTTTCATTGTTCCGACAATCGGCTGCAATGCAGTATTTTTTTGGATACATATTGCCAATTAAAATTATGACACGCGTTTGCGACGTAAATTGAGTCGTACTGCGTAAGAGGCGCGCGCGTGCGCCACGGGTCAGTGCGCGGCAACCACTGAATCGCCTCAACGTTGGGGAGGCCCGGTACGCACTTTTAGCTCGGCGGCGGAATGGCGTAGTGACACCCCCCTGGCAGTGGGTGTTTAAACCGCTGTCATAATTCTCGACACCTTTTTATCAGATTTATTAAGGAATGGATACTATAAACATCCACATCTGATAGATATTGGAGCTGCATAAATAGCTGTTCTTGGCTCAATATAAAATCAACATCAGATAATTCTAGATTATGTTACAAAGATGTTGAGAATAATGACGGCCGGAATATTCACCTGAGTAAAACTGGATTTAGAAAAACTGAACTACTGCCATGTTTATTTATTTATTTATATTCCACTAGCTTTTGCCCGCAGCTTTGCCCGCATAAAATAAATAAAAGTAGCCTATATCATTCTCGGGTCCATAAACTATCTCTATGCCAAAAATCACATTGATCTCCTGCTCCGTTTCCACATTACTTTACTAGAGGCAGGTTATTGAACTGAAGTTCGGCTGAATTTTTTATTTTTACCGAACATTCTGTTCAAGCCACATTCGGTCTATCTTGAATAGAGTCTGGCAAATGAAAGATGAGAATGAAAAATTGGCGGCAAATTCAAAAATCAATGTATGGTATCCCTGATGTATAGTGCTAAAAATAGTTTTGATACTTGTGATATATTATGTAATAAAATATTCTAAAGGCTTTTATTAGGTCCTCCTGTAATTATTGTACTACGAAACCCTACCTGTATCTACTATGAAATAAATAATATCGGAAAGTTTCAACAAAGAACAAACAATATTCGTAAAACATAACTATCACTGTTTTATGAATAATTAAGTACATTAATTACATTATATTCTACTTAGCAGTACTTCACTTTTGAAAATAACAAATAGGAAAGAAGATATGTGTTTTTTCTGAAATTGTTAACGTTAAATCGCTGTGCTGGAAAGATTGCAAAATACACGTAGTCAATTTGTCGTTCCGGCGTCAATATACATACATACAATATGGGATGGTAAAATAAAAGTCAGTTTATTGTTTAATTTACATATCATAGTAAACAGCAGTTTACGCTTTTTTTTTCATGATAAACACTTAAAAACGTAACAAATACCGCAAGCAAGCTTCAGTATCAAGACGAATAAATGACCTTTGACGTGGGTTGACAATCGACTTTTTTGTTGCCATGTAAAAAGTTCTTAAGAAAACTCATTCTCATCTTTCATTTGCCAGACTCTATTAAGGATGAAATTTAATTAGCATTCCATCAAAAAAAAATAGGTTTAGCTTCAGTCAGAAACTTGTTGATTTAGTACAGCATTAATGCATGTGCATTTTAATGTCCAGATTAAGACTTGTTTATCTGCTTTCACTATATGTTAATTCCGACACACTTTAACACACTTAAGTTTAATTGCCTGTGAACAAACTTTATGGAAAATAAATATTCTAGATCAAAGATATAGTTTACAATAGATATTGCAAACACCTCAATCTGTATGAAAACCAACAGTGTCACTTTTTTATATCTACTGTGACTTTGTGATGTCTCCAGAGCGAATTAGCGATGGGGATTCCCCGAAGTCCGCACAAAATCGATTCAAATGCCAGCGCTGTGGGGCTTGAGTCAGCCACTAGTCATGATTAGTCAGTTAGCGATCAGTCTTTGTATGAGGCTAACCCCTATGTTTGGTCGGGGTTCGGACACGCGAAGTAGATGCATTTGCGTAATCTAGTATAATCTATATCTGTGCTCTGGATACATAAATTAATAGGTACAGTGAACCAGCATTTACATCTGACAAAACAATGCATGCATAAATAGTCAGATATTTTTGTACACTGCTGTGGCAGATATTAATCCAAGTGACTATAAACTGTGTTAATATACTTCCGCTAAATTATATGATGATAAATACTGTTTTTTTTTCTTTTTTTGTGTAATCATCAAAGCTTGGAAAGGGTGAATTGCTTTGAGAAATTGCATAACATCTTTCCCTATCTGATCATCCCAGCCTGGTGAGCACAGGCCTCCATTCAGAGTGTGAGGGCTTGAGCCGTAATTCCCACGCAGGCCTAGTGCGGAGTGGGAACTTCACACATGCTATTGAATTGCTTGATTTGTACAAAGCTGGTGGTAAATTTGAAATACAATTTCGCATAAGAATTTCGACAATTTCATCGTTGCGATCCCGGATTTGAACCTACAATCCTCTGCGTGAGAGGCTATAGGTCAAACCACGCCACTACCCCACCAGGGCTTTTGATATTATTACCATTAATAACTGATTTATAGGATTTTCTTTTGTTACCAATCACAGGGCGGTCGCGCCGTACAAAATACGGGTTCTTGAATCTACATAGCACGACGTCTGTAAACGCGTCAATCTGTGCGTAAGATACACAGGACTGACGTTCGCAAAGCCCTACCAAGTTAATAATTCTACACTTCTACTGAACGTAGACATAGTTAGTGTTTAGTGTTGTTACTAAGGAACCCCATACATCCCTGTATTATTATTATTTTTTTGTAATTTTTTCTATAATTGTATTTTAAAATTTTATTTGTATTTATTTTATTTTGAAAAAATGACTTGCTGCCAAGTTTCTTGCGGCGCATTCTTCTTGGCATTGAAGGTTTTTCCGAAAGCGCTGGTAGTTTAAAAAATCACGTGTTTTTACACTTTTGTGCCCATTGCGGCCTATTTACGGAATAAATGATTTTGATTTTACAAAAAGACACCATAAACCTATCTTAAAGATGTAATAGTTTCCGTGGAATCTTATGAAACAAATATAGATATTATCAGTTATTCCACAGTTCCTACATAAATTGGGTTTAATTCTGGAGCGAGTTGGCTGCCTTCCAACTATCCAAGCCATACTCGTATTTATGCTACTAATGTAGCATTTGTCATCAGGCGGCATGTTTATGATCAAGTGTTTAGTAATTAGCTAAAGAGAGCACCCTGTTGTGGCTAAATACTTTGACTGTTTTTTATTTAATTTATAAATTAAAGCTTAACCTTTTCGCTGCCATGTCTTCTATATTGTAATGTCTAAAATTGAACCTGAACTCAATTGTATGAAGGTTGATTTTGCGTTGAAGTAAAGGACGTTATAGGTCGTATTTCGTTGGCATGGAACCTGCGGTGCCTACATATGAGTTGTTGGCGTCTAAAAGGTTAACTACACTCGGGGGCAAATAAATCGAGCCACCCATGCAAATCTTTACAATACAATACAAAAACATATACAAATACTCTTTATTGTACACCAGAAATAGTAAGCGATACAGAAAACAGGTACACAGAAAAAAATACAAGGTAAGCAATAGGCGGCCTTATCGCTTAAGAGCGATCTCTTCCAGGCAACTTTTTACAGAAAGAAGGAAGGACTAGTTTACAACAGGTGGTGCATTAAAAGTAGATTAGAAAATTAAAATGTAACAAAAATACATCTACGAACGAATATACGCCTAAAATAAATATAGGCAGGGAGACAAACAGCAACAAATAAATTGTCATAAAGCTAATTATTACAAGATGACAGATAGTGATCCTTACGGTGGATTCAAAAATTCAAAATTATTTATTTTCAACTTTCTAGTGTTGAATCTTTTAAGTGAAGCACTTGTATTAGCAGGAATTCGCTCTTTCACAGGTACAAGTTGTTCCAAAGTCAAAAATAATAGCTAATAGCTAAAAATACTTCTTAAAATAGTTAAAATCAAAAAGATGCATTCAGCAGACGACGTTTTCCAGCTGATGATGATGATGATTAAAACTTATTTTTGTTATAGACGCGTCCGGCAAGGTTCGTATCTGGGACACGGTTAACAAGGAGCACATCCTCAAGAATGAGTTCCAGCCGATCGGCGGACCCATCAAGGACATCGCGTGGAGCGCCGACAGCCAGCGGATGGTGGTCGTCGGGGAGGGGAGGGAACGGTAAGCTAGAGACCCTAGTCTGTCTGTCTGTGTGTGTGTTGTTATCCTGTTGGACGCCTTGGCCAATGCTGTAAGTCAAGCTAGCGCTGTATGTGCCGTATCAAATAAACGGGACCCTTGTGGCCCGGGGCCCCCCGACCTGCGTAAAAATTGTAAAAGTCCGTATGACGTTTGCTAATCATACGTAGCCGATCGCAAGCAAACGTCAAACGGACCTCACGATACTAACGCCATCTAGAGATATTTTTTCTCTGTGAAAACCCTCATTGTCTGAAACTCGCAACTCCTAACTTTTAGTGGATTTATTTATACCCCCTAAAATCATTTTAAGGGCGTTTATACCTGTTGAGCTGGCAACATTGCATTTTTGTTAGTTTTCTTGATTATTCCATAAGAATTTAATGAAAATTAAAAATGTGGTCTGATAGAACACTTCTTAATAAATAAGTTAATGTGTCTACTCCAATAATTATTTGTGATAGACTTTTGTCTTCTTTGAAAACGAATTAATGTTTATTAACGGTAAAAAAAAAAAATCTATAACGAATAATTATTGGAGTCCACACATTAAGGTAACTTATGATGTATTAAGAAGAGTTCTATAAGACCACATTTTTAATTTTCATTTTATTTTTATGGAATAATCGAGAAATACTAATAAAAGTGCAATGTTGCCAGTTCAGCAGGTATAAACTCAGGAGACGGTACAGTACTATCAGCCAAATATGTGGTCTACAACCTAAAGTTGGTAATCGTTTGCATGTCATAAAACAATAATGCCAATAGACGTGTCTGTCAACTCGAAAGTTCGACTTTAGAGACATTCATTTGATAGGAACTTGTTTAAAAATTGATAGACCACTTATTTGGCTGATGGTACTATTACTATGGCAACAAGCTCCAGTAAAAACCCACCTAATGACTTACAGATTCGGCCATGTATTCATGGCGGAGACGGGCACGTCAGTGGGCGAGATCAGCGGGCAGTCGAAGCCGATCAACTCGGTGGACTTCCGGCCGGCGCGCCCGTTCCGCATCGTCACCGCGTCCGAAGACAACACGCTGGCCGTGTTCGAAGGACCACCGTTCAAGTTTAAGTGCACCAAGCAGGTAAATAAACGTCTATGATAAGGCGATGTAATTTAAGATTACGATTTGGAGTCTTTTTGTATTTTTTATTTCAACTCCAAATTTTTGTTTCTTTTACGGTCATCCCGTGAAAGTTTATATAAATTTCACACGAAAACACAAGCCGAAACATGAATGCACAGAAAAACCAGAAAAAATAGACCAGCGCTGGGAATCGAACCCAGGTCCTCAGCATTCCGTGCTGCGTGCTATTCCCCTACACCACCACTGGACAGGAGACTAAACACGAATTTTTCCTATGCACCCATATTTCAACTTGGATTCTTATTAGTCACTTTAGCAGCGACACTAACGCCATCTATGATCTACGTTCTCAACGAGAAACATTTTTCACTCCCATCGAAACTATCCGTTCACCAGGGACAAGAGATGTCGCTATTAAGCAATCAAATCAAGATTACGATGTAATTTATTGAATCAGGCGTTACTTTGCGGAGGTCCATATCAATGAAATATACCAGAGCTCATCTTCAGAGTGACACAACCAGACTTCAGAGTTCGAAACGCGTCAGTGTGTTGTGGTGGTGGTGATAGATGGGTTTGTGTAATTTGTGTGTGTTCTTACAGTGTGGAGGTGGAGGAACTGCATGAACACGCATAATTTGCATAGACTTAGCTATCTTAAGGTCGCGGGTGAGCAAAGAAATTCTTTTAGTTCAAGGCGATGTAGATCATTTCGTCTAAAAAGCAGCTGGACTAAGTTGCAAGGGGGTCTAAAAATACTCTTATTATAAACTAAAAGGAATAAAACAAGTCTGGTTCATTTGAACTGAAGGAGAAATGCGTAGAAAGTAATTGACCTAAACTATAACAAATAGTATATTTAAATACGGGATATAGCGACTTTGACAGTCGGGATCCATATTGGATAGGAATGAGTCTAGGTTATTTAATGGGTTCCGACTGTCAAAGTCGCTATATCCCGTATTTATTATATCGTCGCTATATCCTATAATGTAATTAAATATGAAAAATCTAGTGTAATTTATATCTATGTCCAAATCCGTCCAATCGTTTCAGCATGAATAAGCAACAAAACAAACTCACTCACAAACTTTCACATTTATAGTATTATTAAATAGTAGAATATTAGTATTAGAGGCGACTGAGGATATAGGTTAAGGTATACCGTAGGCGACAGGCTAGCAACCTGTCACTATTGTACCGTTTTTATCAAACTTTAAACCTAAAATTGCTAAAAGTGGCTCCGAAGCGGTAACGTTTCGTGTGCTCCGCCTACCCCATTTGGGAATACAGGCGTGATGTGTGTGTGTGAGAATATTAGTAGGATTAGTAGGATATTGCAGGGGTAATTTTTGCTGACCTATTATACTCTTAGGTCACAAAGCAAATTAACTATTTGTACGTTTTCAGGAGCACACTCGCTTCGCCCAGGCGGTCCGTTACAGCCCCGACGGTAGTCTTTTCGCTTCGGCCGGCTTCGACGGCAAAATCTTCCTGTTCGATGGAGTCACTTCTGAACTAAAAGGAGAGGTGAGGCAATATTTGGGGATAAGGATTGTAACGAAAAAAAAAACTAAATTTAAACATAACTTAATATGGGACACGTATTTTTTTTTGTTTCTCTATTTATTAAAAAGTCGACAAAGGTATAGATCATTAAACTTTAAAAGTTAATTAATGTAATTAATTTTAAAATTGCCACGCCCCAACAGGGCATCGTTTATTATATCTTTTGTAAAAGGTGTTGCAATAAATAAATACTGAATACTTCCGGAGTGAGGGCTTGTGACGTCACTATAAGGTAAAAATCGTACCATATAGTGACATCACTCGAAACTTCTAAGCACTGTATCCTCGTAATTTTTTGTTTGTCAAACAAAAGAAAAAACGTGCACTATATTTTTAAATTATCCACCTGACGGACTAAACAGTTTTTTTAGTTGTCTAGCCTATTGGTGTAAATTAATGTTTAATGTAAGATTTAAACGAAACATAGACCAGCAAATATGCCAGTATTAAATTATAAAGTAGATTAACACGTACAAAGAACACAAATGACCAATTAAGGCCGTTCCCGTACCCAAACGAATTCTAAAATCGAGCCCCTCCCCCGCGCCAGCCGTCCCGCCCCTCGATACATTGCCGATTATTGCCGATACAACAGCGCCACGTAAGAAGTGGCGACTCAACTGAACTAACAGGACACTGATTTGTAAAACGTATTACTAGACCGAAAAAAGCATGCTGGATCGCATAGATGGCGTTAAAGTTAAATTGAAGTAATAAAATAGAGCACAGTGTAAATTAAATATTCATTTTAATGAAGTCAACTCTTATTTCAAAAACAATATTGTTTATACACCGAAACATAAATTTTGATGTTAGCCCATGTTTTTAGGTACTTCTCCAACGAACTGCATTCTTTTGAATACCGCATTCTAAGGGTCCATGATTGCAAATAAATTGTAATTTTGTAAAAAAAAATACTAATAACTGCGACAATTCTTCGATCAACTATTTTGTCTGGAACCTCTTCTTCCACATCGAACGATATTTGTAACTGAAAATATATTAAATGTGTTAGCATTTACAATTTGTTATGGACATATGTATAAAGCACCGGTGGCAAAGAACTAACGAGAGAAACAGAAGTAAGCCCTGCACGATAGATTATAAGAACTTTGTGATTAATCAATTTACGACGCAAATAGAGAATGAAAAAACCAGTAAAAACCAAAAATCGGTTAATAACCGTATTGAGGGATTCGAAACTGGTTAACCGGTTTTTAGCAGTTTTTTTGCAAACTATTTGAAAACGATAATTTTACTATTCTTGGTTGCTATTGGTGTTAACGGCGTATTTTGTGAGATTTAAATAATTATTTAAATATACTCTGTATTAATAGAGGAAGGTGGGTTACAGTGGATCATGGGTAACAGTGGATCTTTTGGTATAATTTTATGTGTATTACAAGCATGCCCGTGAGTGGATTCGAAGTTGTTGCTCTTACGCCCCCGCTTGCCAAACTAGTCATCGTCTCAGCATCGAAACGAGAGGTAATGTTGCGGTGTATAGGGCACGGGTACACTACATAAATACCGAAAGAAATTCAGAAAAAGAAGAATTAAGAAATTCCGAAAGTCGGAATCACGAACTTCAAAATACCGATTTTTATAATTCCGAATGTTTTTAAAGTCCTACTATGACTATTCCGATTTTTTATAAATCCGAAACTTAAACATATCGTCATTTTTTAAATTACGATTTTCAAATTTCCGAATTTTAATACATCGAACAATAAGAAGTTCGACTCAATAATAATCCGAAATGTCAAAAATACGAATTCCAATTACTAAAATACCGATTTTAAAAATTCCGAGTAACATTACACCGATCAATAATAAATCCCGACTTCTAAACGTAAGCTATGAATAGGTTAGGTAGGTTAGATTGGTCTAAAAAAGTAATAACTGTTATTCATTTTCAGCAATGTGTTACAAGTTCGATGGATTTCTGCATCACGGAGCTCCTATTCCGCGCAGTTAAGGCGCTTCGCGCTTTGACGCAATTCTACCCTAACCTATCCTATGCAGTTCAAGTTACCTAAATTAATTGATATTTATTCAAGATTCGAAATTCAAGTTTCCGCTTATTAAAACCACGCAGTTTATTTTGCCGAATGTCATATTTCCGAATTGGCGATGTCATTTCGGAAATTTGGTAATCGGAATACTGTACTTCAGGCCAATAACATTTCGTGTTTTTAATTCTTCGGAGTTTTAAAAATTGGATATAAAAAATCGATATTTTGAAATTCGGAAAAATGATATACATGTTTTTAAGTAATCGGAATTATATGTCTTAGGAATTGTGAAAATCGGAATTAGCGAATTCGGAATTTAATATTTTGGGAGTATTTGTGTGTTCCCATCGGGCACCTAGTAAGTAAAAAAGTACATATTTAAGTTCTAAATAAATGAAATTTTTGTGATTCCGGTTGAATGAAGTTTTAACTCATTTATTTACAAAATTATTTAATAGTCTCTTATTACAAGTAATTAAAAACAAACCTAACCTGTATAAAACATCACAATGTAAAAAAAATATCAGTTAAAATTCGTTTTTCGGATGGAAAAGCGTGAAGTTGCAAAATGTTATGATAGAGTTTCATATCCATTATGCCATTGACTCTCACGAAATCACCAACCTTATCACCCGCAAAACATCTCCAGACTATAATTGATCAGTGATCCAGTCCTCCACTGTTGGCATCACGCATAGTTTTGCCTTTGGTTCGCCTTCTTGTCGTCGAATATATTTGACGATGCCTCCCCCGAAAAATTGCAATTTCGATTCGTCGTAAAATAAAACTTTAGACCACTGCTCAGGCGTTCAATCTCTGTATTTTTGAGCCCATTACAATCTTTTACCCATATTCTGTTTACGTAACATACTTCCACCACCATCGAAACGGATACTGACTGATTATGGCGTTGAGTTCTTCGCGAATTTCTTTAGCAGTTCGAGTTTGTTGGCGTTTGCTCTGGGCTTAAATAAAATTGTTTTCGCTTTTTGACGTGACTTGGCGTACCTAAACGAAATCGACTGGAATTAAAATCACGTTTTCGTTTCAAAGCACTTATGACAGCAGTTTGGGAAACCTTCATTTTTCAACAATTTTTCGTGTCGTGAACTCGTGAAGCCTTCATTGGACAGACCTACATTAAGAGCACGAGTTTCGACACTCAGATCAACTTTGAGGACCTATTTTTAATAATTGCGGAATTTATAAAATTTCATAGGAAAAAGAGAAAATATTATATTTACAATAGAACAATTCCTCGAATAAGTATTTATTTTCTTACTAGGTAGTCATGGGCCTAATGAAACGTATAAATTCAAAGTATATGCTATATTTTAATATCAGTATAATTTAATATGAAAACCTTATTTCACAGAATGAACTTAAACTTTTGACCGGTATTGTAGCTTCAGCAATGTAATTTTTCCTTTTGGCTCGTATGTTTTATCAGCATATTGATGACGAAATTTAATTAAAAAGATGAACCAACTTCTTGTTGTCCACTACACGAAGAAATACGAGTGTGTATTCTTGTTTAAAAAAAAAAAGTTCCCACGCTATATTCGTCGTTTTCTAGTCTGAAGATTATTCTGGGGTATCTATTTTAGGCAATTTACACATACTTAAGGACTATTTCTAATTTGGTTAATAACTGCCGAAAATTATAAAAAACCGGTTTTGACCGGTTTGTTACCCGGTTTGCATTCCCTAGACACAAATCTGGTACGCGAAGTTAAAACAATGTTATTCTAGCTATGTATTTAATATAAAGGATAATATTATTCTCTGAATAATAGGACAAAGATACAAAAATACAAAGATTGGACGCCTGAGCAGTGGTCAAAAGTTTTATTTTACGACGAATCGAAATTGCATTTTTGGGGGGAGACATCGTCAAATATATTCGACGACAAGAAGGCGAACGAAAGGCAAAGCTACGCGTGTGCCAACAGTGGCGGACTGGGTCACTGATCAGTTATGGTCTGGGGATGTTTTTCGGGTGATAAAGTTGGTGATCTCGTGAGAGTCAATGGCATAATGGATATGAAACTATCATATAATTTTACGATTTCACTGATTTTAACTGATTACACTTGATTACACTGAATTTTAACCGATTTTTGTTTTACATCGTGATTTTATATTAGTGGGCTAGCTTTGTTTTTTACTTGTGATAAAAGACTATTAAACAATTTAATAAATAAATGAGTTAAAACTTCATTCAACTGGACCACTGTTACCCATGATCCACTGTAACCCACCTTCCCTTATTAGTAGAGAGTATATTTAAATCTCACAAAATACGCCGTTAACATCAATAACAACCAATAATAGTAAAATTATCATCTAATACTTCAATTTTAAACAGTTTGCAAAAAACCGGTTAACCGGTTTTGTATCCGTCGATGTAGTTATTAACCAGTTTTTAGTTCTCACCGGTTTTTTAATTCCCTATATCTAACTTGCAGGTAGTAGGACCTTGTGCAAGGGCCACCCGGATTGCTACCACCATCTTGATCGCTACTCCTGCCGTAAAGCAGCAGTGCTTGCACTGTTGTGTTTCAGCGCGGAGAGTAAGACAGCCGGTGAAATTACTGGCACTTGAGGTATTCCAACTTAGGCCTCCAGGTTGGCAACGCATCTGCAATACCCCTGATGTTGCAGATGTTTATGGGCGGTGGTGATCTCTTACCACCGGGAGACCCACTTGCTCGTTTGCCTTCTAGTCGAATAAAAAAAAACTAAGGTCACGCGACCATTCTTTTCATAGGTACGCGCCGCTGTGGGTAGTAAGGTATTTATCGCAACGCACGAATTTACATGCGACCTAGGTAGGTTGGTATTTTTATATTTATAAGGATAAATAAAGTCTATTGGAGATTAGAACTTACTCGCTACAGGTGCCAGCGGTTTATAAAATCGGAGATTAAGTTACCATTTTTTTTTTATTCGACTGGAAGGCAAACGAGGAAGTGGGTCTCCTGGTGGTAAGAGATCACCACCGCCCATAAACATCTGCAACATCAGGGGTATTGCAGATGCGTTGCCAACCTAGAGGTACGTTAGTACTATTATATATTCTGTGCTAGAGGCCTAAGTTGGAATACCTCAAGTGCCAGTAATTTCACCGGCTGTCTTACTCTCCGCGCCGAAACACAACAGTGCAAGCACTGCTGCTTCACGGCAGGATTAGCGATCAAGATGGTGGTAGCAATCCGGGCGTACCTTGCACAAGGTCCTACCACCTGCAAAAATTTGCACCGTTTGCAGTCTGTAAATAAAGATACCTAAATTGTTTTGTATTGTTTTACGTAGCTAGGGATAAAACAGCATAAATCAAGTAATTTAATTATACTCACTCGATGTAGTCCGAAGATTTTGTATTTTGTTCGGCTTCAAAAATATCAAATTGTCTCTTTTACCTAAAAATAAAAAAGCAAAAAGCTTAGATATCAGTTGTGATTCGAACTCTCGCCACATTTGACTGATCAAGGTCGCCTACTACTTATATATCCTATCGGTGAAACCACTACGCCACCGAGGCTTTCCTGTGGTGCGTGAAATTCTGAACTATATGCATATTCATGATTGTAATGTTTGTTCTGGTTTGTTCACAGAAAATTAAATTTGCAAATTAATAGTTTTATTATAAATAACGAAATAAATACTATTGTCACTGTTTAATAAATATATTTTTTACTTACGTTAGTTCCATCGTTTTTTAGAATCTTATGAGTTGTCTTTCGAGATTTTTCCTTCTTATTCAATTGTTTGTTACCCATAATACACACGCACACGGTGGTATATCAGTAGGACACTCAACACAGTTTTTACTAGTAACACTACAATAATATATTTGCAAGGCAAATGAAATAAAATCTTGTATTTTTTTGGGGAAACTTAGTACATGTCCGTCTAGCACGAGCGCTCAGCGGTCACTGTCACATTTCGAAAGAATGACGGAGATAGACACTGCAGGCCGTAAGTCAATTTCTTTTTACGATAGAATTTGTCGATTTTTATTTAATTTAAAAATATTGCCTCAAATTATTGAAATTCGGAAGCAGTCAAAGGACTATTTAAGTTATGATAGATTTTTCTCTATTTTTTGTTTCATAGTGTCACGTAGTAAAAAAACAAGTAAAGTTCTTTTAAAAATTCGCGTTGGAGGTTACTTTGGGAATTAATTGTATCGAGCGAAGTGTGATGAATCGTGTATCGAAAGCTGTCTTTGACAAGATAATATAATCAAGAATGATATATATTTTTCCCAAGTCTACAAATATCAACGTTTCGTAGAAAAGTAGCATTATTCTTGGGCTAGTTTTGCGTATTTGGCTCAGGGAACGGCCTTAAACAATAATTTAGCTGTCCCGTCATATTTATTTATTTATTTCTAAGAGTCGCTGAACTAATGTTGTTCCGTTTGACGAGGAGGATCAATGTTGTAAAAATCCCTAAACTTGTGTCTCCTAGTTTCTTCGGGATGCGGTCTTGAATAAAAAGCGGACTGTAGATTTTGCTGGTATAATTCGGAATTAAATTGTAAGAACGTTAGTCGTTATGAATTTGATAAAATTTTTAAGGTAACAAGAATGATACGTAAGTTTCATACAAAACATGCAATGTTGCTATATAGAAAAAGATCAACACAAACACTCCATTTAACGCAATTGAAGCAAAATGAGTTTTATATTGATTGTAATTGATTATAACATTATAAATCATTATATAATTAACTACATTTAAGTAGCTTTTATAGAAATGATTTTATTATACATAATTTTAATAATGAAAACTGAAATAAGAATTTAGGATAAAAAATTAATTATTTTTTAACGATTCTTAACAAATGTTTTAATTTTGTGCTCGTATTACAGACCACACCCGGTATAAAAAACATAATAATATCGTACTGTGTCTCCAGTTCGGTTCGCCAGCCCACAAGGGCGGTGTGTACGGCATCGCGTGGTCCCCCGACGGCAAGAGACTCCTGTCCTGCTCCGGAGACAAGACTTGTGCGGTCTGGGACGTGGAGACCAGGGAACAAAGCATCCTGTTCAATATGGGCAACGCGGTGGAGAATCAACAGGTTGGTTTGCTAGTTCAAAAGTCAATATTAAACATTCATTTATTTATAACATACACACAACTGTCATTACAGGTTTTAGTCATTTGTTAGTTCCGAAACCGAATAGTTGCGAAACCTTTATTTTTAAACCGGTTTTTAAGGGAACATTTCTATAAAGTTCTTGCCGCCGGTTCTAGAACCGGTTTAGAACAATAAAGACTGGTATATTCCGGCGCAGGACAAATGTCGCCGCCAGCCGCCGGTTGGCCAGCTGTCACTCGTCGTATAAACCGGTTTATTTAGGTTACAGTTAAGTTCTTAAAAAGAGTACGCGTTCTTATGAATTAAACCGAAATAAACCGGTATTTACCGTTATTTTATAAACCGGCTCCGAGCCTTAGTTACAATGCTTACTGTAGAGACCACAGAGTACTTTAGTGGTCTCTTTCACTCATCAGATATCGCGTATAGCATAAAATAAGAGACCATAGCCTAAAATATCACTTTTTTTTCAGGTATCGTGCCTCTGGCAAGGCCAGCACCTCCTGTCTGTGTCTCTGTCCGGCGAGATCAATTACCTGGACGTAAACAACCCGGACAAGCCCCTCCGCGTGCTGACCGGACACAACAAGCCCATCACCTGTCTAGCGCTGCACCCGGACAAACATACTGTATATACCGCCAGCCATGACGGGAATGTTACCTCGTGGAATGTTAATACTGGTAAGTAGGGTTGGAAGGTTTACGTTATTTTTAAGTTTTAATTTTTTTACCCGACTGCCCAAAGAAGGGTTGTTTTTCTTATATGTTTAAACAGTTTAACGGATTTTCACATATGGGGTATCATTAGATTTGTCACGATTGTCAGTGTCAGATAATATTTGATATGGCGTCAAATTAAAGCTAATAATTCCAAAATTATAAAAAAGAATATCAAAAACACAGTCTTAAAAAACTGAAAATAAGAAATAGTCTAGTGCTCTAGTGCTCTGTTCAAAGGTTTACTAATGTTTCGGCGTATAACGTTTGGCAACCTGTTTCATTTCGCATCTTTTCGTTTCACAACTTTAATATTTCTGAAACTGTGAATATTTCAGGATTTTTTTTAAACTAACCTAAGCTAACCTAAACTAGAGCTCTACACAATGGCCCTGAAATAAATCCTGAAATATTTACAGTTTTAAAGTTAGCTAAATAAAATAAAACAGCGGTGGTGATCTCTTATCATCAGGAGACACAACACTTATATACTCGATTGCCATCCAGTCGAATAAAAAAAAACAGGTTGCCAGACATTACCTTGCGAAAAGGCAGTACCCGCTGTTCAATAACTTACAGTTCAACTGTGATCGGCTTACTGAGAATCTTAGAGCTGGTCACGATTTTGAATAGGTATTTTTAGAGCTGGTCACGATTTTTAACCGACTTCAAAAAAAGGAGGAGGTTCTATGTTCCAATGTTGGTATTTTTTTTTATGTATGTTCACCGATTACTCAGTCAATTGTGGACCGATTTTCAAAATTCTTTTTTGAATAGGTGTTTTTAGAGCCGGTCACGATTTTGAATAGGTATTTTTTTATTGCAGGCGAAGGTCTACACGTGCTCGGTCAAGGTCACGGCAACCAGATCAACGGCATGAAACCCGGCAAGGACGGCTCTCTGCTAAGTTGCGGCATCGATGACTCGTTGCGACGCGCCGTGCCCAAAGCTGAAGGTACGTTAAGGTCACAAGAAACATCAATATCAAAAATACAAACTGAAATATAGATGCACAGAAAAACCAGAAAGATAAGATCAGTGCTGGGAATCGAACCCAGGTGCGAGGCATTCCGTGCCGCGTGTAGACCGCTACACCACCGATGGATAACAGTACAGACACGAATTTCTCCTATGCACCACATATCTCAGCTTGTTTTGTCTTTATTTAGCCACTTAAGCAGCGACACTAGTGACATCTATGCCGTAGCCCTCATCGAGCAATCAAATTAAGATTGGATTGGGATTCCAATTGGCGAAATTGGTGGGAGGCCTGCCAACGCTTCGTCTTCCGGTTCGTGGTCGCCACTCGAGGACTTTTCTCCCCCAACGGTTATCTGTTCTTTGAGCGATGTAGTCTGCCCATTGCCACTTTAATTTGCATATTTTTCCTTTACTTTAGTTCTTCGACGAATTTCCGTATTCCGGATTCTATCGCGCAAAGAAACATATTCATATGTCATAGCTCTCATGAAAAATTCTCGAGTGGAGGCCGCGGATCGCCAAGCGCAGCGTGGGACGTCCACCAACGAGATGGACGGATGACCTGGTTAAAGCCGCGGGTTCACGGTGGATGTAGGCCGCTGCCAACCGAAGCAACTGGAGGTCTACGGGGGAGGCCTATGTCCAACAGTGGACGTCCTACGGCTGAGATGATGATGATGATAGCTCTCATGTTATTATCATGCTGTTTGCAGGTGAAGTGCCAACGTACACCGACGTGGTCGTCCCGCTAGGATCGCAGCCGCGCGGCATGGATCACATCATAGAAGACGATACCACAATCGTCGCCACCGTCAAAGAGGTAGGGAAATTATACAATACAATACAAATACTCTTTATTGTACACCAGAAATAATAAGCGATACAGAAAAACAGGAAACAGGAAATTATCAAAATATCTCGAGGGAATTTTGCAGCATTCGACCGTATTCTTTTAACGTAAATGGGCCAATCAACTTTTTTACCGACACTAATCTATCCGCGACATTTTTTTTCTGTAATTTAATGGATGGTGTACTGAATGCATGCCAGCCTACGTAAGTTCAAACTATTAAACCGCGAAATATCTTGCTGAAAGTACGATTTTTTGGTAACGCCAGAGACAATTTTGGTAACGCAGGAGACGCCCAAAGAGTCGGAAAAATAGTTGATTGGCCCAAATACAAGTTGAAACATCCATGCACAGAAAAAATCCAGAAAAAGAGACCAGCGCTGGGAATTGAATGGGTCCTCGGCGTTCCGTGCTGTGTGCCATACCCCTACACCATTGGACCACTGTTTGTTTCAGTTTGTATTATCGTTGGATTTCACGGGAACGTAAAAGTAACAAAGTAGGATGGGCAGATTTGTATGGACTCTAGCCTAGGAACCAATAACGACAAGCCTTATTAGTCTTATTACAAACAAGACTAAGACTAAGACTTTCATTGGAAAGGTATTTTTTTATATTCTACAACTTTTATTAATCTCGAATCGCTGTATAAAAACATATAAAAAAAAAAAAACATGATACAAAATTATCAACATTCAGGAACTTACTTAGTATAGGAGGAGGGAGGTTATCAATGCGGGTGTGGTTTTTTTTATTATGATACCTCAGAACTTGGTTATTTATGAAACGATTTGGAAAATTTTATAATGAAAAATTGAACCGACTACAAAAAACCATGAAAATAATTTTCTACCAGTCTGAAGTCCAATGTATAGTGAGGTAGATGACTACAGGTCCACTCCTGCTGGCTCGTGCATTTTTTACCAAGAACCGACCAATAGTACATTACTGTAGAGGCCGGGAAGTAGGGTGTTGCCGGCCAAGCAGATATAGACGGCCGAGCGTAGCTAAGCAATTTAAAAATAAAACAAGAAATCAAGCTGGCGGGACGCTAGTCTGGTCGCCCTGTTGTGTGGTCGCTGGTGCGGCGGCTGCGGGGCGAGTGGTGCTGTCGGTGGGCGCAAGCCGTGTCGCAGAGTGCGCGTTGAAACAAAAGCCGGTCGCATTGCCGGCCAGCGGCCTGCAAAGTTGTATGAATTCTCTTTGCAGGCCGCTAGAGTGACCGCGCGCAGGGTGCCGAGCCGTAGCGCCTGCAGCGCGATACTTCTCAGTCTATCATTTTTAACACAACGTCAATATTTCATGTCATGTTTGAGAAATAAAATTTTGTTGCATTTGTTACAGTTGCAAGTGATAATCGGGAATAGCAAGCAGTCTGCTTTGCCGCTCGACTTCGAGCCGACTTGTGTGAGCATCGAACCGAAGTCTCGAAAAGTCGTGGTCGGAGGTACGTAAGCCATAAAATCCCACATTGAATTTTTATTAGCATTTAATGAACACAAAAACATCGAGTATGCTAGTGTAGTATGCAACCTCAGATCATACAAACAAGGAAAATAGGGCAGAAGTAACGGTTGTGGTCACTGTACCGTTTATAACTATTTATTGTTGATATACGTTTGAAATAAATGTATAGTTATAAATCATTATAAACTTTATTCGTTTCAGTATAAACTTTTGAAAACTCACTAAACATAAATTATTATTAATACTTATAGTTTTTAGGGTTCCGTAGCCAAAATGGCAAAAACGGAACCCTTATAGTTTCGCCATGTCTGTCTGTCTATCTGTCCGTCCGTCCGCGGCTTTGCTCAGGGACTATCAATGCTAGAAAGCTGTAATTTTGCATGGATATATATGTAAACTATGCCGACAAAATAGTGCAATAAAAAATTCAGAAACATTTTTTGTTTAGGGTACCTCCCATAAACGTGAAGTGGGTGTGATCTTTTTTTCTAATCCGAACTTGTTGTATGGGATATCGTTGGATAGATTTTAAAACCATTAGGGGCTTGCTAAAACGATTTTTCGATTCAGTAATTTGTTTGCAAAATATTCAACTTTAAAATGCAAATTTTGCGCCCACTCTAGAATCTATACCTATAGCTACGAGTACTTTCATCAAACCTATATCAAACTTACAAGGAAAACTATAACGGTTAAGTTTTCTTGAGAATTATTAGTAGTTTCCACACATTGTTTGAGAAAAGCACTATACAAACCTCTAGAGTAAGATCCCAGGGCCCCCAGACGTTACTTATTTTTGAAGTAACGAATTTTACGGTATAGACACTCTTCTATGTGTTTAAGAGTATGTGTGTACTAACTAGTTTGACTAGGCGGCCCGTTCACAGGTAGCAGCTAGAAAAGGTAGACAAAAACATAACTTACTTTTGTTAAATTCGAAGTGCTGATTTTTATATATGTCACATAGAATATTATTAAAAATAAATATATCATATTGACAGACCGTTTCTGTGGGCGGTAATTCCTCCCAGACGCTTGAAACCTCATAAAAAAATTACCGAACTTTTGTTATATTCGAAGTCTTCTGCTTTATATATGATGTTTGGGGGGGCTATTTTAATACCTTTTGTGTACAGCCAGACCAATCCGAAGGGCCAAACATTCTCCCAGACACAATCAAAGTTCCGCTGTAAGTGCGATTGTAGGGGCATTATGCAAGCGCTTGAGCGTGAGCGAGAGCAATATATTATGTTTTCAGAACTACTCTAGTAGTTATGAGGTGTTTAGTTCAGCGTTGCCAGATGGGTACGCAATAGTACGCATGGCGTACTATTTCATGGTCTGGCGTACTCGCGTACTCATAGGTCGATTTGCGTACTATTTTTATATTTTAGAACCTAGCCGTTACTCCACATGACAGAAATATATTTTTTAGGTTTCCGATTAATATTATTTATATTGAATACTAGCTTTTACCCGCGGCTTCGCACGCGTAAACTAATCGGTCTGGTAGTGGCAATTGAAATATCCCGTGGGAGTATAGGGATAAAAAATAGCGTATGAGTTATTCCAGACGTGCAGCTACCTACATACCAAATTTCATGACTTTTAGCCCAGCGGTTATTATTTCAAAATTTTATTCCTATCCCGTGGGAATATCAGGGTAAAAAATAGCCTATGTGTTATTCCAGAGGTTCAGCTACCTACACAACAAATTTCATGGCTCTAAGCCCAGTGGTTGTTACTTCGAGATTTTATCCTTTGATATCCCGTGGGAATTTCGGGTCAAAAAGTCGCTTACGTATTATTTCAGACGTGCAGCTCCCTACATATCAAATTTCATGACTAAGCCCAGCGGTTATTATTTCGAAATTTTATCCCTATCCCGTGGGAATATCAGGATAAAAAGTAGCCTTCGTATTATTCCAGAGGTCCAGCTACCTACATACTAAATTTTATGGCTCTAAACCCAGCGGTTGTTATTTCGAGATCTTATCCCTAGTTATCCCGTGGGAATATCGGGTCAAAAAGTCACCTATGTGTTATTTCATACGTCCAACTACCTACATACCAAATTTCATGACTCTAAGCCCAGAGGTTCTTATTTCGAAATTTTATCCCTATCCCGTGGGAATATCAGGATAAAAAGTAGCCTTCGTGTTATTCCAGAGGTCCAGCTACCTACATGCTAAATTTTATGGCTCTAAGCCCAGCGGTTGTTATTTCGAGATCTTATCCCTAGTTATCCCGTGGGAATATCGGGTCAAAAAGTCACCTATGTGTTATTCCATACGTCCAACTACCTACATACCAAATTTCATGACTCTTAGCCCAGAGGTTCTTATTTCGAGATTTTATCCCGTTATCCCGTGGGAATATCGGGTCAAAAAGTCACCTATGTGTTATTCCATAATTACGTCCAACTACCTACATACCAAATTTCATGACTCTAAGCCCAGAGGTTCTTATTTCGAGATTTTATCCCTATCCCGCTAAAAGTGGGTCAATATAGCCTTACGAGACGGGAGTAAAGTGAGCACTTTACTCCCTAGGGAGTAAAAGTAATTTTTTTTTTTAATTTACTTCGAGTGACTTAGATAAACTCAAACAGCCAGTTACTTGCAAAAAATAAGTTTGTGTGTGGACCATTTTAATGACGAAAATGTTACGTTCTTAGTCTACGCGGTCTTAGTTCTTGCTTATTCCGCATAGAAGGTGGCGCCATTCAATTTTTCCGTTTGTGTATGGACCATTTCATCGATGCAGTTTTGCTTTGTCTGTGTCTTGGAAAAAAATACCGCGAAAACTTTGACATTGTTGTAGAGCGTAAATCGTAAACGATTAAAATAAATTGATTATTCTCACAATGTCGTCAAGTGATAGCGAAAATTATGATGTCGAGCTATTAAGGGAAATAATAATAAGAGCAAAAGACATAATTGATAATTTTCTGTCGCCGAAATCTAGAAAGATTTATTTTTATTTTTTGATTTAATCTTTTTATACCAAACTTACTATTTTTTTCTCACAATCGAAGTGAAAAATAGAGTTTTCACCACGAGACTAAAAGTCAATACAAACCCTCGGATAAATAGCCACCCTCGCTAAAGCTCGGGTGGCTAACAGCCTCGGGTATGTATTGGCTTATTTTAGTCTCGTGTTAAAAAATATACTATGTTTCGGGGAGCTTAATAAAAATTTTAATTGTGTCTGGGAGAATGTTTGGCCCTTCGGATTGGTCTGGCTGTACACAAAAGGTATTAAAATAGCCCCCCCAAACATCATATATAAAGCAGAAGACTTCGAATATAACAAAAGTTCGGTAATTTTTTTATGAGGTTTCAAGCGTCTGGGAGGAATTACCGCCCACAGAAACGGTCTGTCAATATGAAATATTTATTTTTAATAATATTCTATGTGACATACTTATATAAAAATCAGCACTTCGAATTTAACAAAAGTAAGTTATGTTTTTGTCTACCTTTTCTACCTGCTACCTGTGAACGGGCCGCCTAGTCAAACTAGTTAGTACACACACACTCTTTAACACATAGAAGAGTGTCTATACCGTAAAATTCGTTACTTCAAAAATAAGTAACGTCTGGGGGCCCTGGGATCTTAGACTACTCGGCCAGAACAGGGATTGCTGGACTCATTTTATCCGACCTCGTCTACGACTCGGCCCGAACTCGTCCATCAATCCCTTACTTCATGGCCTCTGCAGTAATGTACTATTATCCGTTGCCTAGTATCCATAGTACAAGCGCTTAGTTTGAGACAAGATCAATGAGGGCTATCGCGTATGAATTTGCCGCTAGAGGCGCTAGTGTAGCGTGAGGTCTCCGAAATGTCAAATCTCATAGTTTTTGAGTGAGCTACGCGGGTTTACTTATAATTAGAATAATTTTGTGAATATTTTGCATTACCTGAAATTAATTATGCCAATTTAGCGTTACGGGGCAATGAATGTCTGTGTTTTGAGACAGTTTTGTCTTTCGGAAACTTTTGTCCTCCCTTTTTTCTCCGAACAAAACGGGACTACGCAACACTGTGGTTGCTCGATATTTTTTTGGTACGGTTTTAAGGTGTATTAAATATGATTTTAATCTTAATTTTGTTTTCACGCCCGTAATAACGAGACTGAAAGACACACTTAAAAACCTCACGCAACAGTGGCGCCATCTAGAAAGACAAAAAACGACAGCCCTCATTGGTGTCAAGTGCCCAATGATGTTTATTTTAAATTATTGGACCGTTAGAGTTATTGTATTCTATTTTATTGTTGTATGTGTTTGACAGGCGCGGACAACAAAATCCGCACGTACAAACTGGAAGGCCGCACGCTCACCGAAGGCGCGGTGCTGCAACACCTGGGACTAGTGACGGACGTCTGCTTCAGCGATGACTCCCAGTATCTTGCGGCCAGTGACGCCAACAGAAAAGTCATTCTGTACAACACTGAGGACTACAAGGTGAGTGAAACGATAGTCAATCAACTTTTAAGTTTTTCTAAGTTTCATCATCATCATCAATGACATTTAAACCAGGACGCACATTGCCGAACAAAATCCCCTTCAAAGAATGTCAGAACTATTGATTTGTTTGCGTGACAAATAAAATCATCTCGCACAAAATAATTTAAATAATACGAGAAGAAATTTGAACCTAGTCTTTACTCTATTACGGACGAATTTCGCTTGACACTTGACAACAACGTACTGAGAAAAAAGAAGGCCAGTTTTACCAAAGTGGCAGACGAGCATTCTACCAACCTATCTACCTACTATCGACCTACCGATCGACTTATCGACCAACCTATCGACCTAACCTATCCCGGTGATGAACCAGTGATTTTAGGCCAGTGATTACCAAAGTGGCGCTCATTTGGCTCGGACATATTTGGGCGCGCGATTGTGAATCTACAGGTATAATTCATCAAAGATCATCATTGAATATACAAACCGAAACATAGATGCACAGAAAAACCAGAAAAATAAGACAACACTGGGAATCGAACCCAGGTCCTCGGCATTCCGTGCCGCGTGCTATACCGCTACACCACTGCTGGTCAACTGGACAGACGAATTTCCCTATGCATCACATATCTCAGCTTGTTTTACTTCACTTTGTCACTTAAACAGTGACCTAGCGCCATCTATATTGTCTAACTCTCAACGAGAAGCCTTCATCATCATCATCTCAGCCGTAGGACGTCCACTGTTGGACATGGGCCTCCCCCATAGACCTCCAGTTACTTCAGTTGGCAGCGGCCTGCATCCACCGTGAACCCGCGGCTTTAACCAGGTCATCCGTCCATCTCGTTGGTGGAAGTCCTACGTTGCGCTTGCCGATCCGCGGCCTCCACTCGAGAACTTTTCGGCCCCAACGGCCATCTGTTCTCCGTGCTATATGGCCTGCCCATTGCCACTTGAACGAGCTAATTCGCTTGGCTTTGTCGGTGACCCTTGTTCTTCTGCGTACGTTTCTAAGTTTAGACATTGGGAAAATGACTGCTAAGCTAAAATGGGACTGGGCCATATGTATATGTATATGTAAAAATATATACCTCGTTGAGTTTCTTGCCGGAGTCAACAAGTTTTTCCAAACCAGTTTTAATTTTTTTTTATCATTTATAAGTGCTCATTATAGCCTAAATTGAATAAAGATATTTTGACTTTGAATTCTGGTGACACTACCTATAACTAAGGACATGTTACCATCGCAAGAAACTACACTAAAAAGTTGATGGGGCTGCTTCACCATCAATTCATTAGTGTTAACTGATGGTTAAATGTGATGCCATCTCTATTTGTTTTGTTCGAATTTCGTGATTTGATCACATCCCTTAGAATTAGAGATATGTTCAATTTTCTGAGTTAGCCATTTCCTGAGAACTGCAAGAAATTAAATAGTCATGTCCATGTAATAATTTCATCATCAAATTGACATAAAATCCTTCCGATGGCCGATCACTATTTATTTATTAAGCAAGCGTGCTCCATCTTAGTCCACATCTGCTTATAGGCATGATTGTGGTCAAACCCGAGCTTCTGTGTAAAAAAAAAATAAGAAACTGTCACTGTTGTCTCCTGGACAACGAGACAACAACAAACGACAAAAAATTCAATTGACCATAAACGAATTTTAACAAAATACTTTTCATTTTCAGTTGGCCCATAACAAGGAGTGGGGCTTCCACACGGCCAAAGTGAACTGCGTCGCGTTCAGCCCCGACTCCAAGCGCGTCGCCTCCGGATCCTTAGACACCAGCATCATCGTGTGGAGTGTGGAACAGCCCGCCAAACATGTTATTATCAAGAGTAAGTCTCATCGTTCATCCACCATTACCTCTCATATTTCGTTTTCTAGATTTTTTTTACCGTACAACGCAAAAACTACTAGACACTGGCAAAATTGTCCTCCAATGGACAGAGCCATATTTTTTTTAAAGAAGCAACAATAAGTCTCATATGTATCCCAATGTTTTTTACTTCATCGGGTGCCATCTATTATAAGTATAAGTCAATATTTTTTATTTTTGTCATTTAAAACTCTTTGCTTGTAAACTTTTAAAATGGAGAATAAAAAAAAAGAACTAAAAAAATCGCACCAGTGTGGTAAAACACAGTGTGGTTGCAGGTGGTAGGACCTTGTGCAAGGTCCGCCCGGATTGCTACGGCCATCTTGCTCGCTAATCCTGCCGTAAATCAGCAGTGCTTGCGCTGTTGTGTTTCGGCGCGGAGTGTAAGACAGCCGGTGAAATTACTGGCACTTGAGGTATTCCAACTTAGGCCTCTAGGTTGGCAACGCATCTGCAATACCCCTGGTGTTGCAGATGTTTATAGGCGGTGGTGATCTCTTACCACCAGGAGACCCACTTGCTCGTTTGCCTTCAAGTAGAATAATAAAAAAAATTAACTTACGAGCCATATGTATACATCCTTTGAAAGTGAATTTTTCGAGCGAATGTATTGAAAAATACAATTGACAAGCTATTCAGTATTCAGTGTCTGAGTATTTTTTTTTTAATAAAAATGACAAGATAATTTCTCTCTATCCAACAGACGCGCACCCACAGTCGCAGATCACGGGGCTGACGTGGCTGGACGACGAAACCATCGTGTCCGTCGGCCAGGACGCCAACACCCGCGTCTGGACCGTCCCTAAGGCCTAAGCTTACACTAGTCCCACAACAAATAGTAGAAAGCACAAGACTTAGACCCCGTACGCACTATGCGGCGAACCGCGCGGTTTTAGCGCACCGTCTCTTTCTCAAGCGATATTTTGAAGAGGGACGGCACGCTCAAACCGCGCGGTTAGCCGCATAGTGCGTACGGGGTCTTACTTCGTTTCGATGAACATTAGTATTGGATTTGTTGTCAATGTTAGTCACTGCCTGTTAGTTACAGTTGCCTGCTGTGGAAATTTGGGGATTCTTACGACTGCCATAATCTTATAAGTCATAATGTAATGTTTGTCATAATTATTGTTAGTCATTTTTTTTTTCCCGCTGAAACAGTACATTTTTTATAATTTTTTCAATGGTCATCCTGCAGAACTCTATAGGTTAGGTTAGTTTTATAAAATAAATGGTTTCAGAGAAAAAAGAGTTATGTCAAACATTACATTATGACAAACAATACATTATGACTAACAATTTTCTACCACACGGTACAGACCCGGAAATTTGTACTGTAAGTTTGTTTGTAAAATACCTAATTCAATGTACTTTTTAGTGTTATTTAATTTTGGTACCGTTACTCAGGAGACATTAGTGATACACTTTGTTAATAAAATGTTTGCAATTTATACTATAGCTCGCTTAGGAGATGAGCCATGAGGTAATTGCCTTAAAACAGTCATAACTCCTAACTTTTAGTTTATTTGTACCCCATAAAATCATACTTTTAGGGGCTGTTTCACCATCCATTGATTAGCGTTAACTGACGGTTAAATGTGATGCCGTCTCCGTCTATTCGAACAAAACAAATAGAGACGGCGTCATATTTAACCGTTAGTTAACACTAATCAATGGATGGTGAAACAGCCCCTTAATAAGTAACTCAGGAGACGTTACCATGGCAACAAATAGCAAGGCTACCACGAAATTCGAAGTTCGTATCGTACCATCCCGCCTACGCTAATGTTATTTAATACGAGAGTGAGAGGGACGGTACGATACGAACTTCGAATTTCGTGTTTCGGAGTAGCCTAGCTGCACTAAAAAGTCGATTGACCCACCTGCGTCGTCACATCATTATTTCAAATGCAAGTTCATTACGTAGTAATAAAATGTATGACATTTACAAAAACGTTACAAACTGCCAGCGAGCGAAGTAAAATAAATCCAATATTTATGCTCTTTGAAACGTATAATACCTACTAATGTCAAAGACTCGCTGCTCGTGCCATAAGTCTTTGATGCGCTATCGATCAATATTGATCGATTATCGATATCCGATCATCGATTAGTAGATGAATAGAGGATAAAGAGCGTTGGCACGTCAGTTTAAAAGTGCTGGAGCCAGCAACGAGTGTTTTACGTAATTTTTTTATATATTGGCCGTTATTTTTCAATGCAATAGTTACGAAGGGGAGTCTTTTGAATTCTACTTTTTGCTGTCCGACCGTACTTTTTTACATATTATGAACTAACATATTTATTTCGCTTATGTTAAGTTGTGAACTTAATCAGATGCTCAGTTTTATTACGTAATTTATTTGTTACTAACAGGCGGCGGTTTTGTAAGAAAAGTGGATATGCAAAAAAATCTAGTTTTTTTAATGAGTGGATTGTCTGAAATAGATCATGTTTGGAATGGTGGAAACGCGAAAAATGTTCTTTTTGATTCGTCTAGTCTAGAGAACTTTAAAATATACACACAATCCATTACTTATGAGTGACAGAAGTAGGAAGCGCGCTCTTTCTCCCTCACCAAAAATAGATAGCAAACAATGAATTCCTTAGTAATTGGAAATCATTATTTTCAGCGCGTCATTATCAGAATTAAGAAGCGATTCTTACCTCTTTCTCACTCTTGCACAAAAATGTATCTCTCGCTCGCTTATACCGGGGTATATCTTTATCTGTTTCTTACAAAACCTTTGCTAACAGAGTGTTATTTATTTAAGTTTAAGGGGACTGGCTTTTAATGACAATAAAGTTGATCTCATTAATAAAATCAGAGAAATTAATGGAGATTATTAAAATTTTAAGAAATATATCGTGCTCCCTCCATGACATGTATAATAATTTTAATATGGCAACATTTTAAATAGTGTCAAATGCATTTTGGGGTTCGGTTATAACCAAAGAGTTTTGAGTAATGAATAGAAATATACTGAAGTACAATTATTCTTACATTGCTTTTACACTGCCAAACGTGCTACCTTATTAAAGTCGTATCAACGACGTATAAAATAGCAAAATATACCGTACTAACTCTTTGATGCCAAGTTTAGTTAGAGCAGTCCGACAATTGTTATTGTTTACTCGAAATTCTGGATATTACTTACCACGGTTATTATACTTCAGAAAGTCAGATAGCGCTCCAAAGCTCTTGTTGATCCATTGGTCCGCTATTTTGTTTCGCCATCTCTCTGATTGACTGATGCAGTAATGGGATTATAACCGTTGATTACTCGGGGATGTTTATAACCGCGTGTAGTTTCTTGTGCAACTTTTTACTGTAAAAAGTTGCACAAGTTTGTTGCTTGTTTGAGAGAGTCGTATTTAATTACATTTTTGTAAGTATAATACATTTATGTATCTGCTATAAGCATTTATTAACAGTCAGTCCCGTATTTATACATCAAGATCTTAGAGATCGCCTACCGCATACTAACTTCGTGTGGATCAGCATTTATAAAGATTTTCCTAAGATTTGTGAACAAAAAATATAATTGTGTCTAAACAGTATTTTTATACTAATTTCTAAAGTATTTTTTCTCGATTTTTTACGTGATTTCTACTACTAAAATGAAATATGTAACTAGGATAAGAAAATAAATTGTATACACTTGTATTTTGTTTTTTTATTTGACAGTCAGCTATTCGTATTCAGTATTCGTCGCAAAACACATCAAGTATTTGGGTATTTACTTAGTACATACAGTGTTTTCACCGAGACTTGAGATACGTATTATGATAACGTTTCGAAATAGCGACTGTCGCTAAATTATCGCAGAGTGAATGATGGGTGTCGCTTATCATCGGGCGCTCTGAGTTTCGTGGTACCGGGCACTCAGTTCTTGTCAAACACGGTCGAGTGGACGCGGCGACCATACATAATTTCAATTTTATACAGTTAATAGTAGTACTAGTGGTAGTTGGTCATGATAATTATTTGTTTTATCGGTAAAAACAATTAAGTAAAAAAAAATAGTTGTCATAGAAAAAGTTTATTATTATTATTACAAATATTGTCTTTTCAATTTGTCTTTTAAACCTAAAACTAATTAGAAACCAATAAAAATAAATAGTAGGTAAATACGACTAGAATTAACATTACAAATAAATTATTAAAATAACCTCAAATTATAACAGTAGATATAAGAACATTTATTTATTTTTGTTGTATGACATTTTTAACGTTTGAGCAATACGTAGTGATTCTTATCACAGTATAAAAAGGTAAAAAACTGGTTAACGGTTTAAAAAGGGCTTCAAAAGAATAGTTACTACTTTCGGTACTTGTATTGTAAACATTGCGTTTACGTAGACTTTAGTCTTCAATGTATGGTAAGAAAACGTTCTAGTGTGATTATTCAGGGAGGAAACAGGAGAAGACGTTAACCTCTTAAAGCCCAGGCGCGGGCGCGACTAGAATTTTCTCTATATCCCGCATTTCTCTACATCTCTAGATCCCGCAATGAACAGTGAAATTGCGTTAGATTCAGTGTTGACAAGGTTCCACAAGCAAGTACCGAAAACAATAACGTTATTTTAGGTTTATTTAACTATCCTCTCTATGTAAACGTGTCTTTTGTATGTGTCGGTGGGGCAAAGTAACCGTCGCAAAGGAAGAACATTATAATTATAAATATAAATAAATAATTTGTTGTCATTTTCACTAAAGTTGCCGATTTATGTCAGCAGATTTTTGTTGGGCTAGTCGGCGACTAATTGCATGTTGGAAAACATTTTTGGCGCCATGAGGATCGTATACGTCACTATTGCTAGTGTTGTGGTGTCGCCAACATTAGTTTCATTTAGTAAATAAAAACAAGGACTAGTATCTTTGACCCTTATGGCGACTCAATCCAAGAAAAAAGTGAAAATGGCGCCACTTGCCGTCTGGCGCCTGCACATGCGACCGCTTTTCTTGCTCTACCTCAAGGTCGGTGCTGCCCTTAAGCGCAAAACGCACGCAGGACGGCAGTGGGTCGGGAACGGGTCGGGGTGGGAGTGCGGCGGGCCTATTTAAATGGCTGTAGATATATTGGGACCCTAGTGAAAAAGGGGTTAAGTCTGCAGAAATTACACAGCTATTTTCTATTTTATGTGTAATTGGGTTTAAGTCGAAATCAGCTGTTCAACTTCTGCAGAATAAACCCCTTTTTCACTAGAGCTCCAATATGAAGCACATCACACTGCGGCATTCGCGCACGGCCCGCTCTATGCCCGCCGTCGATGTGATATTGTTCATATCGACGCTTGAAAGGAGAAATTGACTAAGCGACATTTTTGTCAAAATTTTGTGACACAGCTCAAGTGACAGAGAAAAATTTACTGATTCCGAACATGTATATAACTCACTATCGTAAAAAAAATGTCAATTTCTCCTTTCAAGCGTCGATATAAAGCAAGGTTACTGTGAAATTCGAAAATCGAAGTTCGTGTCGTTCGGTCCCTCTGACACTTATAGGTATACTATTTAATACGAGAGAGGGACGGTACGATAGGGACTTCGATTTACGAACTTCGCAGTAGGCCCTCAGTGGGTGACACTCTTTCCCGGCCCGGATAATACCGACATGGAAATACCGGCCCTGTTTTTCGTGTATACGCCTATAAAAGCTAATGTCAGTTTCTATGGGAGTGTACACAAAAAACAAGGCCGGTGTTATCCGGGCCGGGAAATAGTGTCACCCCCCTCAGTCACGTAAAAAGGCCCGCCGCATTCTCGAAGCGACCCGCTCCCGACCCGCTGCCGTCTGTGTGTTTTGACCCCCTCAGTGCGCGTCCCTCCTCGCAGGCGCGTGCCGGTACGCGACGTGTTTCCGCAGCGCGTCCCTCGAGCGCGACACGTGGCTGCACGCGCGGCACGCGTGCCTCCGCCCCGCGTGCGTTTCCATGTGCACGCGCAAGTTGTACTGGTTGCTGAGACGCTTGTTGCAGATCGTACACACGGAGCTGTTGAGGCGCCATTTGCGGTCGAGTTCTGGGTCTGGAAGGTAAAGGTAACTGAGATCAGGATCAGAGGCGGCCTTATGTATGATGCAGGTGCGTTGCACATGGGCGCAGCGGCGTTAGGGTCCATGCAGTGCACTTAGCGGGCCCGGATGCAGCTAAAATCCGTGGCACGCGACGCGAGCAGTTAGCGCTGCTCATGGAAGAATAAAAACAAGTGGAAGTGCTATGTAGGTGCAGCGGTGCGTGCCACAAGTAAGCGGAGGTACGTTTACTCGATGCCAGTCGTGTTCAACATTGCGTAGAGTATGAGCACGTTTAGTAGTGTCGCGACATTCTGCTGATCTCTCATTTGCTTCGCCCTCTGATTGGACGTTATTAAAAGTCACCTAAGTGCAACTTACCCAATCGAAACTTACCTAACGTTAAGTACCTAAAACTTATCTAAGTGAAACCATGAAACTTACCTAATGGAAACTTACCTAAGTGAAACTAACCTAGTCGAAACTTACCTAAGTTAAACTTACCTAATTGAAACTTACCTAAGTGAAACTTACCTAAGCTAGGCATTATCGGTGGTGTCACTGGTCCCGCTGTTGGACTGCCGATCTTGTGCGTGCTGTATAAATTCTGGACTATTTGATCTAACTTGCTCAGTCTATCCTTCTCGCTCCGAACCACATTGTTTATTCCGTAGTCCTGAAATTAAATTGTCTTACACAACATGCCCTTTACGAAAACTAAGAGTTAACCACGACTAACCTGAGCACACAGCTACAAAAAGAACTGATTGGACAAAAAAAGAATGAATGAAATGTATGAGTAAATGTCATAATCCTGCGGTCATTACACGACTTGTTGTAGCTGTGTGTGTAGGTAATCATTCACTACAACTCTATTATACAGGGTGTCCCAGAAGTACCACGTCACAGTGACACCAGAGGTAGGCCAGCTCAAGACGCACCTAACCAACCTAACATGACCCCAGTAAAAGTTGCACGGTTTTCGAGTTATTACCGAAATAAAGATTTTTGGGGATACTCCCCTTTGTCTTGACATTTTTAGTACCAGCATCGGCTTGAAAAGCTTTTAATAACAGTTTTTTATGTGTATCGAATCTTGAATAGTTACTTCAGAAGTTCAGTGTGTTATTTTGTCAGTATCTTCCCTAAAATGCTGAAAACAACTTCATTAATCTTAATTTAAGTTGTTTCAAAAACATGAATTTCAAGTTTAACCATCTGCCATGAAAAAAAATTACTAGAAATTAAACAAATAAATAACGTAAATAAATTAGGCATGTTATGCAGATTTAGAAATGGTATAACACATGTACCTTACTTTAAGAACATTAGGCATTCTTATCACTTTGCTGATACCGCAAGCCGTCACTGTTAAGTAAAAACATGTTACATTACTAATTTATTGAATCAGGCGTTACTTTGCCGAGGTCCATATTAATGAACTAAAACAATCACCTACTTTGCTCACCCGCGACCTTATGATCGCTACGTTTATACTAGAAATGTGTGTTCATTCAGTTCCTCCTCCTCCACACTGCAAAAGTACAGGGCAGTTCGAAGGACTCGCGCTGCTAGGTAGACTTAACACCCCACACTTCAGTCTACTTGTGAACTC
Source organism: Choristoneura rosaceana (assembly GCA_037349165.1). Taxonomy (NCBI): domain Eukaryota; kingdom Metazoa; phylum Arthropoda; class Insecta; order Lepidoptera; family Tortricidae; genus Choristoneura; species Choristoneura rosaceana. Next base: position 2,547,759 of record JAZBNJ010000012.1, on the reverse strand, counting down.
GTGACCACGGCCACTGTAATGATGTCGAAATGACGAGGTAAATATTACTCGTGTGTGTTAGCATGATACGAGTAAGTCCCGTTGGTGGTATTTTGACTACGAATGAAAATCACGAAAGTTTAAAACGATAGATAACATTATTTGGTTAACGCTATAATCTGGACATCTTTAAGGTCAAAGTGTACGGACCTTGGATGGATTGGTCAACTGGGACCAATTTTATGGCCACCGCGTTCCCCGGATCTAAACTCACTAGATTTTTTTTATTGGGGATGTTTAAAATACAAAGTTTACGCGAAATCAATGCGCTCTGAAGAAGAATTGCGGCAACGAGTATTCGACGCGGTCCGTACCATATCGGAAGTAGGTTTACGAAAATTGAGCCGTATGAAACGATGTTTTTTGTGCATCAGAGCCCATGGGAGACAATTTGAACATTTATTGTGAACTAAATTTATTCCAATAAATGAATGAAAGATAAACATGTTTTTAACCACCCACGCAAAAAGAAGGGTGTTATAAGTTTGACCGCTATGTCTGTCTATCTGTGGCACAGTACCTCTTAAAGGAGTGAATCGATTTTAATGCGTTTTTTTTTAATTGAAAGCAGGTTTTCTAGCAATTGTTCTTAGACGTTTCTATCAAAATTGGTTCAGCCGTTTTTGAGATATTGAACTTTGAAGTGACAATATTGGGGGTTGCAAAAACTTTTTGTTGGTTAGACCATTAATTGACATTTTTAACCCCCGACGCAAAAAGAGGGATGCTGTAAGTTTGACCGGTATGTGTGTCTGTCTGTCTGTGTGTCTGCCTGTGCCACTGTAGCTCTTAAACGCGTAAATCGATTTGAATGCGTTTTTTTTTTATTTGAAAGCAGGTTATATCCGGTTCTTTATGATCCAGTCCTAGCCTTGAAAAGGGAGATAAACATTAATATTTAGCCTTCGTGCATTTGGTAAAATAATTGTATCAGATATTAGATAAGCCATCGCTTTACACAGCATTTTTGTACCACTTAGCAGGGACTGCTACCGGAGTTCCAGTTTTAAGTTGGTTCGATAGGGCTTCGCTAAAGTGATAAGAATGTCTAATGTTCTTGGAGTAAGATACATGTGTGATACTATTTCTAAATCTGCATAACATGCCTAATTTATTTACGTTATTTATTTGTTTCGTTTCTAGTATTTTTTTTTTCATGGCAGATGGTTAAAGTTGAAATTCATATTTTTGAAACAACTTAAATCAAGATTAATGAAGTTGTTTTCAGCATTTTACGGTAGTTACTGACAAAATAACACTTTGCACTTCTGAAGTAACTATTCAGGATTTGATAAACATAAAAAACTGTTATTAAGAGCTTCCCAAGCCGATGCTGGTACTAAAAATGTCAAGACAAAGGGGAGTATCCCCAAAAATCTTTATTTCGGTAATAACTCGAAAACCGTGCAACTTTTACTGGGGTCATGTTAGGTTGGTTAGGTGCGTCTTGAGCTGGCCTACCTCTGGTGTCACTGTGACGTGGTACTTCTGGGACACCCTGTAGAGTTGTAGTGAATGCAGAATCTAATGAATGAAGAAGTGCAAAGCAAGTGCAAACCTTGTCGTTGGGTAAGTCGTCGAATATTCTGGAAGTAGTCTCGTTGAGGTCGTGCTCTTGGCTTTTCTCGTGCGCTGGGGACTGGTCGGGTTCTTGAGATTCGGGCTCCGGCGCCGGCTGTGTCGGGTTCTGAAATTGTATCGTATTTTGTTTTATATTGTATTGTACTGAACTGTATTGTATTTTTTAATAGATGACAAGAGAATGAGTTAGATGCGTAGATAAATTACATTACAGAGAGCGTGGAATTGCATACCTAATGTAGTAGTGGTATTGTATGTTTATATGCATTCCACTTTAGTGAGAGAGAGAGAGACAACAATATTAAAGAGATTTCTCTCTCCAGTGCCTATAAACACATAATAACACTGCATAATATGCAATTCCACGCTTTCGGTAATTTATCCGGGAGCTCCAAAAGTTCGCATACACTTCGCTAGTCATGCTGTAATTTTTGTCCGAATCATCGTTTGTCATAATTTTTTTTCCACTGAAACCTTAAATTTTTCTGACAATTTTAAATGGTTATCGTATAGAAAGCTATAGGTTAGGTTAGGTTTGTTTTATAACAATTCTGAACAATCATTGGATTCAGAGAAAAAAGAGGTATGACAAAGGTATGACAAACGATCATTCTGACAAACATTACATTCGGACTTCCAATATCTAAGTATGCGAGCCGATATGGACCCGAAACAAGAGTAGACTAACTCTCTGTTTCACCATCCATTGATTAAATTTATTTGACGGATAAATGTGATGCCGTCTTTGATTGTTTCGTTCGAATAGACGGAGACGGCATCACATTTAACCGTCAAATAAAATTTATCAATTGGTGGTGAAACAGTCCCCTTTACAATTAAAGGTAAAAAGACCGATATTTTTAAGTTGCCTAACCATTTGTTGGCCCATGATAAACTGACATTCTTGATGTTGCACTTTTAGACGAAGAGCGGACTGCAAAATTTCGTACCTACTTGATACCGCGATGAAAAGCACCATGGTATCCCATAAAACTGATGCTAAGTCCGAATTTGATAGTCTGCCACGGCAGAACTTGCCGAAAGTATCAAAAAAATAGTCACTTCCGGTGCGAAAAAAAAAAAAAAAGAAAAATATTTTATTTGCCAATTTTAAAATACATAACGTAAGAATTTACATAATTAATTAACCTAAAGGTAAAAATTAAGGTTTAACAGCGGTTCTCACACTAGGTCGGGCCTGTATTGAATTTGAATTTGTATCGTGTGATATGATATGAACCCAGTAGTATGGCATTGAAAAAAATCAGTCTGTAAGATTTCGCTTTCACAGAGCAGAGATGGTTAGCATGCATAAAAAACACTAAAAAACTCGTGCAAGCTACAGATTAAAAAAAAAAGAAAAATATTATAATCAATTAAATAATACCTAATAAGGAGCAAAATAAGGGGCGTATAATGGGGTATATTAATAAGGGGCATTATTTAACCCTTCATCGCGGTATCAAGTAGGTACGAAATTTTGCAGTCCGCTCTCCGTCTAGTGACTGTTTTCACTTTTGTGTTTGATGGAATTATTATTTCGCTAGAGCATTGAATAAATATGAAATTGCTGTTTCATGGAGCTGGTGGCAATTTCACAGCAATACTTTCAAGTCGATACCTTTTCGATATCGCGCAATGCAGACCCTCGAGGGTTTTAGCATATGTTTCTAGTTGTACAAAATGTAGGGATGATTTAGGTTGAGTTGGGTTGACTAAAATCGAATACCAAGCATAATGTTTCTGGCTTGGCTAGTAGTATAGGCCTTTCGTTTATTATAAAACTAGCTTTTGACCGCAGCTTCGCCCGCGTGGGATTCGGTTATAGAAAGAAAGAAAGAAAGAAAAAAGATAAAAATATTTTGGCTCCATAAGTACCACCTAAGACTAAGACTAAAACTAGTACTATAACTATATTAAATATATACATATACAACAACATATAATACATATTATATATAGCGCGTTATTCCCTCGGGAACTGTGCATTTTTCCGGAATATAACTTAAGCAACAAAAAGTTGGAAAGCCCCGACTTTGTCACTTTAAAGTTCAATATCTCAAAAATGGCTGAACCGATTTTGATGAAACATGTCTAAGAGCCATCTACTACGCGCTACCGCTCTGCTCGCTGCTCTGCTGAGCGCGCGTGTTGCGGCAGCCAAGTCGCGTGCTCCTTTGAAGAAGGGCTACGAAATAGCCCGAAACAGGGTCCGTTGCCTAATAGGGAATCAGTGGGTGCGTCTCACGAGATATAACTACATAATATATAATTTCATATTAATAACGTTCACAAGATATAATGAACGTTTGCTATAACATCAAAATCAATATTTTTATTAGGAATAACAGTTAATTAAACTAATACTCATTTTGTATAAAGTTTTTTTATATAACATTCAAATACTCTAAATTCAGTTTATATAACATGCATAACGTATATCAATCATAGTATATACTATCTTTTAGTATAATGATTATAAAATATAATAGCGTATGATATACAAAATAAATTTGTGCGAGCGAGCGAAGCGAGCGAGCAAGACGGTTCGGAGCAGAAGCGACTCGGATAGGTTAGGTTCAGAAGTGTTAGGTTTTTTTTATAGCAGCGAGGAAACCGCAAATTAAAATCATTTCAGGCGGTTATTTTATACGAGCATTATGCATTATGGTGTTAGATGTATTGTATAGTATACATTATAAATGTGAGATATTATGAACTTTATACATAACGATGGTTATATACATTGATATTATACTTAAAAAACGTTATGCTTAACAAAAATAGATATTTTGATATTATATCAAACGTTCGTTATACACCTTGAACATTATACAAAACAAGCTTATACAATATGAGCGTATATAATCTGAATATTATAGTATAAGTTCTTATATCTTTCATTACTTACCCGGAATCAGTACCTGTCCAGCTGACCTAATTAGGCAGACAATCCGATGACTTCTACAGGAAGTAAGACAACGTGTCAAACGAATGTCAGAAGACTCAAACGAACATGTCGAGGTAAACTCGATTTGAGACATGAACATTCCGGGACTGAGTCGTCAACGTGACAAAATATATCCGTTACAATATCATTTAATACGAGTGAGTCTCACAGTAGTTTCATGTCCAAAAGAGTTTACCTACTGTTTGTTATCACTATGCTGTGCTTTAGGGTCCCGTGGGTACTTCAAGATAATGGGGTCCTAATGGCTCCAACCGGCAAATGGAGTTGATAAGCAAATATCTACAATCTACACTCATTAAACAGTTATTTTTTATAGATACTAGAGAGCCCATCGTCTGGGATCCAGGGTATTTAGCCGGATTGGCCGGTGATAAATGTCTTTGAGTATGACATTGTTAGTTTAGCGACTGTAATTTTAGCCTTGTGGTTGGTTGATTAACCATTGGCTTTACCACAAAGACAAACTCGTCTTATAAATGTATGTATGTACAGTCGACCAAGAAAGTGCTTAACCAATTTTAAGTTTCTACTTCTGAATTAAAACAATGATTGTCATATTGACTTGTGTGCGAGTGAAAATAAGCGCTACAATAATTTTTAAGCGCTACAAATGGCGTTAAACCTTAGAGTGGTAAACTAATTTCTTGGTCGACTACGTATGTAAGCTCTTTATTGTACAAAAGAAACTAAACACAATTGTCAAATTTTGAGATACTTGTTCAAAGGCGACTCTACCAGTCAATCTTTGAGTGTAGAGACGCGCAATCAGTTGGGGACCGATAAAGAGTCAGATTAAGAATAGTGGAATGGTGGAACAGCCCCTTAAATTTTCGCAGCTCAGTAGGTATCACCACCAACCTTAGGCTTGAGTCGGTCCTGAACTAATAACTAAAAAGAATGAATTCCCATCGCGGACCGAAAAGAACTAGTTCCCGCTACCGGTCTGCGCTCCTTAGCTTCGATCGGTCGGAGTCGGAGCTAAAACGGTATGGGAGCGAGCATTGAGAGCGGGAGTGAGTGAGCGATAGATGATAGAACGAGGAAACGAATAAAGAGCGGAGCGAACGGCATTGCGCGGTGCTCGGTCTAAACTCGCTCCCTGATCTTAAACATTGTTTCGGTCGGAGCCGCTCCTCGGAGCTAAAGGAACTAAAAGACCGAACTAGTTCATTTGACCGATTGACCGAGATCGGAGCGCTCCTTTTAAAGACCGAGCGGGCGCAACTCTAGCCAACGTATCTTAACTTACAGTGTCAGCATCAGTAAGCCCCGACACCTTCAGGGTCTGAGCCAGCCGTAGCAGCGACGGCAGCACCTCCTTGGACGCCGTCACCTCCCCCGTATACATGAAGGTCAGGAGTAATCGCAGCTCCGTGGCTTCACAGCTCAGCACTACCACCAGTGTGTTCTCAGCTTCCACTTCCTGAAAAGTTTGCGGAAATAACTGAGGATGTTCAGCATCTGGTGTTGTTATTTCTATCTTAAAAATGGTTTTTCTGTCTATCTATATTTCAGTTTGTATTTTCAATTTAGTTTTTACGGGATGACCGTAAAAGAAACATTGAAATAAAAAATACAAAAAGATTCCAAAAACCAATCTTAATTTGATTGAGATCTCTTGTCCGGGTGAGCGGTTAGTTCCAATGAAATGCCGAAAGTGTCTCGTTGAGGGCTACGGCATAGATGTCGCTAGTGTCACTGCTTAAGTGGCTAAATAAGAAACAAACAAACAAACAAGCTGAGATATGTGGTGCATAGGGGAAATTCGTGTCTGTGCCGTTGTCCAGCGGTGGTGTAGCGGTATAGCACGCGGCACGGAATGCTTAGGATCTGGGTTCGATTCCCAGTGCTGGTGTTATTTTTCTGGTTATTTTTCTGGTATTTGTATTTGTCAGACTATCTTCAAGAAACGGCCCAGATGTAACTAGTGTTCACTCACTTAAGAAAGCGAGCGAGTTAAGAACTAACCTTGAAAAGTTGTGCAAAGTACTGGCTGCATGACGCCAGCACCAGCCGATGGGCCTTCACAGAAGTCCCACTGGCATTCAAAGTCACATCAGTCAGGGCTCCAGTACTCAGCATGCGCCCTAGCGCACCTATCACGCTGTTCTGTTGGAAATAATCGATTGCATAGAGTCAGACATCAGTAAGTTGTAAGTTGACACAGCATTAGACAGGCCATATTGCTCGAAGAACACAGAAAACCAGCGTTACTGCACATAATGTGCTGAACGGAGACCCTTTTTGGTATCCTGTCGTGTCACCAAGTAATATAGTTTTAGTGCTAGTTTTAGTCTTAGTCTTAGGTGGTACTTATGGAGCCAAAATAAATCTTTCTTTCTAACAGAGGCTGTTGGGAGAGAAAGGTCTTTTTTTTTAATTCGACTGGAAGAAAAACGAGCAAGTGGGTCTCCTGGTGGTAAGAGATCACCACCGCCCATAAACATCTGCAACACCAGGCGTATTGCAGATGCGTTGCCAACCTGGTCAGGAAGACGCAGCGTTGGCAGGCCTCCCGCTAGGATCTAGGTGGGTAAGCAAGACAGTGACTTCATTGGGAGAGTTGCGGGCATTTGATGAAGACGGCAATTTTTCGTTCACAGTAACGTTTTATTAAATAGAGGCCTCTGCTTGTTATTTTTTTAACATGAGACTACAATTTTACAATCCGTTATGACGGTAGTGACAAAAACAGTGGTAATTATTTTTTTAAATATAATCAAGGAGGACTTTCTGACAAATGTAAATACCTATCGCTAAATGGCGTTAGTAAGGTCTCTTTATTAATCTTTTTTTTACTTGACTGGATGGCAAACAAGCAAGTGGGTCTCCTGGTGATAAGAGATCACCACCGCCCATAAACATCTGCAATACCAGGGTTATTTCAATGCGTTGGCAAACTAGAGGCCTAAGATGAGATACCTCAAGAGCCAATAATTTCACCGGCTGTCTTACCCTCCACGCCGAAATTTTTACTATGAATTCGTTGTCCTAATTATTTTATGGTAACCACTCAATAGTGTTGTTATCTAGTGGACGAGCTCAGTTTAGACTACCTATACCGCAGACACGGTTTCTCACGGTGCTGACCAGATCATTCGTTCTTGCTCGGGGGCTACCAAAACTTCGTCTTCCCAGTAGCGGCGTTAGGGTAGGGAGTGGTGGGGCGACCGCCCAGGGCACCGGACTTAAAGGAGCGCCTGAAGCCTGTACCTTCTAGAAAATTCCCAAAAGTCTGGTGCGCCGAGGAAATCTCGCCCAGGGCCTGCCTGTCTAGTAATTCCAAACCATATTATGATTTAAATTCTGTGCCATAAGACATATTTTTTGCTGCAATTTTTGCTTAATAGTTCGTGAAATTAAGCGTCGCCGGTCATATTATAATGTGTTTTAATTCTATCTCATTTCTTTCCAATATAACCAAGCGAGTAGTCCGAGTACCGAAGTGCGGCTCACTCGGCGCCCGACCAAACGTAATAAGATCCGATCCGATGCGATCCGAGTCGAGAGCGAAAGCGGAGCGAGTGAGTGTGACGGCGATCACGAGCCGCTCGATCCGGCCGGACTTCGTCGGAGTTAGTGACTCCGGAGTCGATAACATTTGAAAGGAGTCACTAAGGGATTCGGATCCGCTTGAGGATCTGACTCTTTTGAATCTTCAGAACCGGAGTTACCCATCTCTAGAGTAAAGGAAGTAAAACCGGCACTGGTCTTCCGGTACGTGGTCGCCTCTAGAACCTTAATTAGACACCTTATAATATAGTAAGTTCTCCGAGCAATGTGGCTAGAGCACTACTATTTATGAAGTACTCGAGGTATGATGTGAAGCACCTATGTTATGTATTCATTAGTTTATAACAGTCTTATAATAAGCTACGACGTAGAGAATAGAGATGCCACGAATATTCGGTAACTATTCGGTGTTCGGCTATTCAGTGATGTGCCTCGCCGAATATTCGTTATGCGGTATTCGGCCAAATCACTACTCGTGGCATCTCTAGTAGAGACACTAAGAATATTAATTAAAATAATGGTAATCTGATACGAGTACATTGTATTATTATTATATTTATTATAAGTATACAAAATTTATTTCTACCCTCTGGACAAAACCCTGGCCTGTAACATGAGCAAATAATTAATACATAAATAAATAAATCGTACTGGTCAAACTGAACAATATTACTTCAGCGACTTTTAAAAATAATTAGTTTATTTTTATTTTTATTACACTTTAAAAATTAAATGTGATGTTGCCATAAAGACATTTTTATTAACTTACTTATTTAAAGTTTATTCGAAGAAGCAATATAAACCAAAATGTTTGATATTTATAGGGTTCTGGCGTCCATTGAATTTACGATTAAGTTTGTTAAAAGAAACAAAAGTTAAGACTTTATTTAATTAAGCAGGACCATGATGATCCAATTACCTGTGACCTATAGTCTCTGTTTTTAACCCCCTACGCAAAAAGAGGTGTGTTCTAAGGTTGACCACTATGTCTGTGTGTCTGTCTGTGGCACCGTAGCTCTGAAACGGGTGGACCGATTTGAACACGGTTTTTTTTTTAAATCAGGTTTTTTAGCGATGGTTCTTAGACATGTTTCAGCAAAATCGATTTAACCGTTTTTGAAATATTGAACTTTGAAGTGTCAAAGTCGGGGGTTTTCCAACTTTTTTTTGGTTAGGCTAAGACTAGGTTATTAATATTATCCTCGGTTCTGGGCCACACACTGTACATACTAAACGCTACAGCATTAACGGAGAAATGACTGATTTCATTAGAATAAACTGTAGTATTTAATACATAATAAAATATATATTTTTATATCTATTTAACTACATAACTTACAATACTAGAACAATTCTGAGAAGGAACTCTATACTCGGGAATTCGGTCTATGTCCAAAAGGTAGAGTCTATGTCCAAAGAGTAGAGATACACGTTGTATACCAGTCCTCATAAGGCAAATCCAAGGAGACGAGATATACTTACTTCATCTTGTATGATACGTCATTATTATCTCTCTATATCTCATCATGACATACTCAATTTATCTCGTGTCTTTGGCTTTGTTTTAGGTAAAGACACGCTCGTTTGGCTTTGAAATACACAACGCTGTTTCACTAAAGTGATTTAGTCCCACTTGCAGATAAAAATAAATCTAGATTTAGTTGTTAAGCCTGGCTTAAGCTTGACAGTTCCATACATTTTGAGACTACTAAACTAAGCTTAACGCTAACTCGAGACTTATGTGTTTCCAGCAAGTGGCCATTAGTACATAGTATACTTAAATTTAGTTTATGATAAAGTCACTTTAGGCTTATCTGTGACAGTAAGTAATTAAAAAAAAAACTTTTTCACATTATTCTTGCAACTGCTTCGAAATATTGGAGTGCATCGAAGTAGATAATCACGCTCTCCACCCATTTGTAGAATAGAAACAACGAACAGCGACATCAACCAAATCACCTTCTTAATTACTTTGTTTTAGTCACACAATGTTACAAACTTATTCGTTACAATGATAATTCACGGAAAGTCGCCACTGTCTCACAATTCCCGAGGAGTTAATACGTGGCCACGTTAGTTCTCAATTTGTCCACCGGAACAAATAAGTTTGTTTTTTGAAGCACTTTCAGTATACTACTGCTACTCTATATTAGCGTTTAGTTGTGTCATATGCGTGGCGTAAGCAAAGTGTGGGGTTGTGAAGTTATAATTAAGGAAAAAGTACGGAAAAAGCGGAAAAAACTAGCCAACAAACTGCGCTTCTAGAATGCTTGAGGTTGAAAATTAGCAAATAAAATAAAAAAAATCTACCCAATCGTTTTAAAATACTTTTAGGTGAATTCGGTTCTAGTTACTACTTACGTATTTGTAAAGTAATACTACAAGTAAAACTCAAAATTAAACGCTTGTGTTGATGTACATTATAATAATTAATTGGGTTTAATTTAACTTTATTTCATAAAAATGTCTATAACTAAAAAAAGTTACCAAGTCTGTGCCGAAGACCTAAATTAAAAAAAATATTCAAACATATTCAAACGAAACTATTACTTTTTAATTTAATAACTGCGTAACAAAGCTAATAGCGTCAGGCGTTCAGCCTGCGTGTATTTGATTATTATATTGTGCGTGTTAAATCAAAATGTTTGTATACCTATGTGTCCGTGCTCGCTGTGGAGTGTCCTGAATATAAAAACTACTTACCTACCTGGTGGTTATGCCAGCGCAAAGAAAACTGTTGCATTTCATCGTCATCCATAGCGACACAAAATGAAATATCAGGAAAGCAAAAGCGAAAGCTGTGAGACTCACTATTGTCGGTCGCCGCGTACGCTCAAGACAATAATATTGTTAACCGAATCCAGGCTACTTTATTTTAGTCGGTACGCCTGGAAAACCTGTAGCCACCTATTTCTGGAGCTGATCGTATTTATAAATCCAATGACATTCAGTCAGTGACGCGTCTCACATACCAAAACCCATCCAAAAACAGATTTAGTACGGGCGGCGCGATGATTGGCATCATTGTTCGACTGTTTGCACTAATTATTCGAGAATAAAACGTATTCGGAGCGCATATTTTCCACGTGCGACGCGATGACTGTTTGTCGACTGGCTGAATGGGGACGGCTCTGACCTAATTTTGTTTTTTTTAAAAGTTACGCGTTCCCGCCTTTATCATTTAGGCGCGCGGACAGTCAAGAGTCAACAGTTCGCCTAATTGTTGAAAAAAAAAACACAATTAAATTAACGAACACGCATAAAAATTAGTAGCCAATTAATTATTTTATTTCAGGTTTTTCTGAAAACGAACACTGTAAACATTGTTGTTGTCAGTTAATTTGTAACAGAAAGTAAGCTTTTGTGATATTATTTGTAAGTAAACAGACGAAATGGAAAAGTTGAGTAAATTGACGGATTTATATAACGAAACCGACGTATTTGAAAGAGCCACGGCTTCCATTGAAAATGATTTATCGAACTTGAAGAAAATTGTAGAAAACGTGAATCAAATGAGAGGTTTGTGATTTTGAAGTTATGAATAAAACATCTGTTAGGTACTGGTATTTAATGAAGCGGGGCTTAAAAATGTTTCTAGGCTTATTAAGTAAACTGAAAAGAACGAAGTTATGGATGTATATATAATTTATAGGTGTATATTATTGATAGGTAAACGCTATTGCGAGTACAAGTATTGTTTGACATTGAATTTTTTTTTGATATTGTATACTGACATTTTATAGGATCCGCTTTCTAACAAATTTAGTAAATTCACTTATTAAATAATGTCATGTAATCATCTCATATAATACATAATATACTAATATTATAAATGCGAAGTGTGTTTGTATGTTTGTCCGTCTTTCACGCCGTAACGGAGCGACGGATCGACTTGATTTTTGGCATAGAGATAGCTTATGGGCCCGAGAGTGACATAGGCTACTTTTTATCCAAAAAAAATGCTCAGTTCCCGAGGGAACAGCGCGCGATAACCGAATACCTCGCGGGCGGAGCCGCGGGCAAAAGCTAGTGTGTAATAAACACATACCTATGTAAAATTTGTACACCGGAATTCCGGTTTAATATCTACTTATCATCTACCAAATAACTGAAACATTGTAGTTGTCCATCTGTTTACTCGCAATAAACTATCATTTAATTTCATTTATAATGTAACTGACTCGCAACGAAATTAAGTAAGAATAATGTACGGCGAGCATCAAAAGCAGCTGATTATATAAATTTCACACGAAAACACAAGCCGAAACATGAATGCACAAAAAAAACCAGAAAAAATAGACCAGCGCTGGGAATCGAACCCAGGTCCTCAGCATTCCGTGCTGCGTGCTATTCCCCTACACCACTACTGGACAGGAGACTAGACACGAATTTTTCCTATGCAACCATATTTCAACTTGGATTCTTTTCATTAGTCACTTTTAGCAGCGACACTAACGCCATCTATGATCTACGTTCTCAACGAGAAACATTTTTCACTCCCTTCGAAACTATCCGTTCACCAGGGACAAGAGATGTCGCTATTAAGCAATCAAATCAAGATTACGATTTGGAGTCTTTTTGTATTTTTTATTTCAACTCCAAATTTTTGTTTCTTTTACGGTCATCCCGTGAAAGTTTATATAAATTAAGCTGATTACTTTCTTACTCTGTCACATTAAGTAACACATTTGTCAATGTTGTACAGCGCTAAGTTCGTGGCTGTAGAACGACAAAGTACAAAAGTGACCAGCTTTTTGACGCTGAGTGTACCTACCTATTTAAGCTTATTTAAGTTGGTTAAAACATTTTCAATTTCCGACGTATACACGAATATAAAGTAATAATCTAGTTAAAAAGTCATTAACTCTAGATTGGTGCTTTCGCCCGCATATATAAAAGAGTAATTTAATTTTGACTGTATGTCAGATGAGGACCGAACAAACCAGACGATTTGATCTGTATACCATGATAAATAATGAATACTTAATAATAAAACAAGTCCCAAACAAATTTCTGGCGTACTTAATTGGCAATATTTAATGGGAAACCATAAAAAGGGGCTGTTTCACCATCCATTGATTAGTGTTAACTGATGGTTAAATGTGATGCGCCATCTCCGTCTATTCGAACAAAGCAAATAAAGACGGCATCACATTTAACCGTCAGTTAAAAAACTAATCAATGGATGGTGAAACAGCCCCTGATGAATAGATGCGACCAGGTGCGAATTGGACTCGCACACCGAGAGTTCCGTAGGTACAGACAACAGCAAAAATAGAAATAGGTCACAAAATGTCAAATCAAACTGACTACCTAGTTTAGCCGTTGATTGCATTATTTGATTGCGTTAGCTTACTACGAGGGTCAAACTGAAAGTTCTTAGAAAATCAAAAACTGAGCAAACTAGCAAGTTATTAGTTTTATTATATCTTTTCAAAATAGTGTCCATTCACATCAATACACCGCTGCATCCGATGGAACCACTGAGAAAAGCACTTAGCCCAGTCGTTCTTAGGGGTCTCTTCGACGGCCTTTTGAAACGCACCCACTGCTTCCTCGGTGTTCATAAAAAGTTTTCCTCGAAGTTTTTCTTTTATTTTCGGGAATAAATAAAAATCGCAAGGTGCGAGGTCGGGGCTATACGGCGGGTGACCCAGTAATTCCACGTTTGACGTCACTAAATAGTCGATCGTTCGCCTGGCGGTGTGCGACGAGGCGTTGTCGTGGTGAAGAAGGATCCTACTTCGAGGTCGCTTCTCCCGAACTTTTTCCAATACAAGTGGCAAACAATTGTTAGTGTACCACTCTGCAGTAACTGTTTTTTGATCCTCTAAAGCAATTGCCGCATAGTGACCTGTCCTTCCGAAGAACGAGGCCACCATCTTTTTTCCCACGCTTCGACCTCTCTTCACTTTAGTTGGCAACTCCTCGAAAGGAAACACCCATTGAGCAGACTGTCTCTTGGTTTCTGGATCATAACAGTAAACCCAGCTTTCGTCACCCGTAAGTATGTCGAAAACAGCATTTGAGTCACCTCCGTTAAATCTTTCAATCATTTCACGGCACCAATCAACCCGACGGAGTTTTTGGGCCTCGGTCAAATTATGAGGTATCCACCTCGCACAAAGCTTCCTGACCGCTAAATGTTCATGGAGGATTTTATGCACTTGACTCATACCGATGCCTAAGCTTGTCCGAATCTGCTGATACGTCACTCTTTTGTCAGTCTCTATCATACGCTGCACAACACTGATGTTATTTTCAGTCGTCGCCGTAGAAGGCCGTCCCTCACGCAGATCGTCGGTGAGATTAGTGCGACCACGTTTAAACTCATTAAACCAGTTGTAAACGGTCGCACGAGATGGAGCTTCATCATGAAAGGCCAATCGAAGTCTATCATAGCTTTCTTGTTGACTTAAATGACATCGAAAGTCATAAAAAATCATTACACGAAAATTTTCGCGAGTTAAATTCATGTTGACGTGACACAGACAATTTTCAATTTGCCGCCAAATCGTAAAACTAATGACAAATGAAAGAAATACATACTCAATAATATTGGCAAAGAGTTCCATTTTCAAAATTTAAACTTACTTTTTTATTATATTGTTTACAAGTGGCCAGTTCTAAAAACTTTCAGTGTCGCCCTCGTATAGGTACTTGGTTTGGATAGGTATTGAACATTTATGTTATGTGTAAACAAACTCCAGCTGCCAGATTTGGTACATTCAAGGTTTTTCTACATTATACTTATCTATCAATGTAATACAAACTAGACTAGTGTATTCCATTACAGAATGTAAATGTTTAGAATCTAAACTTTAGATAGTTTAATGGGGATATTTAAGACACCACAGGTGGTAGGACCTTGTGCAAGGTCCGCCCGGATTGCTACCACCATCTTGCTCGCTAATCCTGCCATGTTACAGACAGACAGACGAGATCTTGGCTTTTCGCCAAAAATATTTTTCCCAAATGATTAATTTGCCAAACTCAAAGTCAAAATAATCTTTATTCAATTTAGGCTATAACAAGCATTTATGAATGCAAAAAATATATTCCCCCGGTTCGAAACAATCTCTGTTGAGAAGAATTCGGCAAGAAACTAAACGAGGTATATATTTTTTTAATCAGACAAAGACAGAAACAGAGATAACTGTTTCTATTATGGGCCAAAGTTTTTTTTTTCTGAAACCGTAAACTACTTAGGATATATGGACTATCCTGTAGAACCCTATAGGCTAGATTAGGTGAGTTTTATAACAAGCCTAAAGTCCTTCCACTTAGAAAAAAAATCGTTAGGTAGTCTTTAAGAAATTTGGGAAACGAATCGTTTGGGAAAAATGTTTTTGGCTATAAATTAGAGAACCCAGGCTGACAAAGACTGGCAAAGTGATACTATAGTTAAATGGTTTTCTGGAGGAGTTTACTATTCCTCTCCAAGGTGACCTTAGCCTTTGGACAAATAATGAAACCAGGGATAAGAGTGATATTAAATGATATTGACCGGATTACTCACGTCTTAAATCGAGTTTAGCTCGACATGTTTCGGGTTATTTCGAAACCCTTCATCAATGGAGCACGCGACTCGGCGGCTGCTGCAACACGCGCACTACGCGCCACCGCTCTGATCGCGCGACTCACGACGTGAGTAATCCGGTCAATATCATTTAATATGAGTGAGTCTCACGGTAGTTTCATGATCAAAATAAGACTGATACTTAGCAATATCTTAATTATTTGCTTAATTGGACAAGAAAAAAAGATCTATGAAATCAGATCATCCAAAAATACACAGACTGCTCCAAAGTGATACATTAAAAACCGTTCGTTTTCGGTAAATATTGGACTGATTGTTATGATACTTTGCAGTTTGGTTTTAAATATCTTGCTAAACCTTAGTATTCGTATTTGTCCAGAGGCTAAGGTCAACCAGTAATGGTTGTTTCAGTGGAAGTCTCGTATCTTGCGTCAGACCTGATGACGACGATCGACGCTAAGACTTGGGAAAACGTGGCCCAACTAATTGGACTAATATCAGGCAGTATGGTTGACGTTTGTGCGAAGAAAGAAAACATGGACAATAAATAAAATGTTTATATAATTAATTGTTTTTCCTTCATTGTTTTGTCTTCAAAGCTACAATAAGCACATAACCGTTTGCAAAACGCATGATGTACCAACCAATGGAATTCGTGTAGTCATTTTGTTTGAGACAGAGAGAGATTTACACATATTCGATAAAAAAACCTCGAACGAACACTGCGACAATACGAATAGGGCTTCCTTTTTATCCCGATAATCCCACGAGATATTGCGTCAGTACGAGAGTGCCCAGTAGTGGGACACTATACAGGCTACTTAAACAAAAAACACCCACGGGTCGGACGATATGGTTTTTGAGAAAGCCCCGGTAATTCACCTGCCGGAGCTAATTTAGGCAGGCATGCAGTCAAAGTCAGTTAAATAAAAGATTTTCATACTAATATTATAAATACGAAAATGTGTTTGTATGTTTGTGTGTTTGTCCGTCTTTCACGCCGTAACGGAGCGACGGATCGACGTGATTTTTGGCATAGAGATAGTTTATGGACCCGAGAGTGACATAGGCTACTTTTTATCCCGGAAAAATGCAGTTCCCTAGAGAACAGCGTGCAATAACCGAATACCACGCGGCCGGAGCCGCGGGCCAAAGCTAGTAAAAAATATATTTTTATAAAATCTTATTCACATTCACAACCCTTAAGAAAAACTTCTAGAATCACAGTCTTAGGTCATTCAAGATTTCTAACCGCGACTGCACTTTTGCAGCCAGAAAGTGCATTTTTCTGACCCGCACTCCCGCTCAATTGTGTGCTTAAGAACTTGAATAAACTCTGTGCAAAGATTGCTGCCGGTTGGACGTCCAATTCCTTTTTTAGCAGTATTTCTATTGCATTGCTATTTTAAGTCGGTTCGACGGAAAATAAACCTTATTCTTAAGTGTTAACGTAGTCGTCAACTGTTTAACTGTTAAGGTATTTCTCTAGGGTTGACACAATTGTTATTTAATCAAATATGCCATTTTATGCTAAACCATCGGTGTAGGTAAGGCTTATACAAGGTGACCCAAGCCTCTGGACAAATAATGAAACGATGGATAAGACTGATATTTAGCAATAACTTAAAATGGTTATTTGCTTAATTAGACAAGAAAAAAAAACCTATGAAATCAGATTATCCAAATACACAGGCTGCTCCAAAGTGATACATTGAAAACCGTTAGTTTTTTCGGTAAATATTCGACTGATTGTTATGATACTTTGCAGTTTGATTTTAAATATCTTGCTAAGCCAGTAGTATTCGTATTTGTCCAAAGGCTAAGGTCACGTGTAATAAAATTAAAATAGTTTTTTTTTTGTGATATTCTATACAAAATTCGCGAATTCGTGAAATGAATCCGCGGGTGTCATGGCCCCTCAGTTTTTTTTTTCAAAATGGCCACGCCACCTGACGGTAATTTTAAAATATGGAGCTGCCGTCCCAAGGAATAATACCTTTTTTTTAAAACAGGCAAACGACCCCTGAGATATGTCATTAGGTACAAGACATCATGCCCGCGTGAGAACAACGGCCCAACCCCTTTCATTCTGAGTGGAGGCCTGTGCCCAGCAGTGGGACGTAAATAGGCTGGGATAATGATGATGACATGAAAGTTCTCATGTGCGTGACCTCAACTCTGGTGGCACTACCTATACGTGTTTTCATACAGTCACCTACCCTCCACTTTCACGTAAGTAGTTAAATCTGTTGATTTATCCGCATAAGTTCTAATGTTATAAATGCGAAAGTGTGTTTGTTTGTATGTTTGTGTGTTTGTCCGTCTTTCACTCCGTAAGGAAGCGACGGATTGATGTGATATTTGGCATAGAGATAGTTTATGGTCCCGCGAATGACATAGGCTACTTTTTGTCCCGGAAAAATGCACAGTTCCCCAGCGAGGGAACAGCGCGCGATAATCGAATACTTACCACGCGGGCGGAGCCGCGGGCAAAAGCTAGTAATAATATATTTGTCGCACCTATAGAGTCAATATCACAAACAACACACCAGATTCTATCGTTTTTCTAAATCAGCAAAGCAACCATAACTAACCCCAAACAAAACTATTGAATTTTTATGTACGTGCTTACCAACTAGTTAATATAATACTTAGTGTTATTTTTTTCAAAATCCCGTTGTCCTCGTAATAAAAATCATGGTGTCAACCCTAACTATGTCTATATTATTCGGTTGAGAGCTTCTAGTGCGGAGAGCGCCCGCCAGAGGCACTGGCGTCGTGTTTTATGATCACCGAATTCTTTCAAAAATTGAATTCGATTGTGCACTATAAAGTTATCTGTGGCAACAAAGGTGGCGGAAGTCGGAAGCATTGTATAATCTGTCACAAACTTGGACTTGGCTATTTGTTAAACCTGAAATATTTTTACAAGCTTTTGTATTTTGCAGTTTTTGTATTTATGTATATTGTCTTCAAATCTACGGATATTTATGTAGTGACAATGAAAGACTTGTCAACAAAGAATACAATCAGCAAAAAGGTGTTAAGATTGTTTCCTTTCTTCTTAACCTCCGACGCAAAAAGAGGGGTGTTATAAGTTTGACCGCTATGTGTCTGTGTGTGTCTGTCTGTCTGTGGCACCGTAGCTCTTAAACGGGTGGACAGATTTGAATGCGGTTTTTTTTATTTGAAAGCAGGTTTTTGGTTCTTAGACACGTTTCATCAAAATCGGTTCAGCCGTTTTTAAAATATTGAACTTTGAAGTGACAAAGTCGGAGGTTTTCTAACTTTTTGCTGGTAACGTTATTTATTAACGAAAACTTAATAAGTTGAGGACCTTTCCTTTACTATCTACAATAAAGAGTTTTTGTATTGTATTGTATCTAGGTAGGTACGTAATTTTAAACGTATTTTAAGACGTATTTTCTTATGGGTAGATATCATTATATTTAAGAGCTACCTTAAAGTACGTTAGTACTATTATATATTCTGTGCTTAAAGTCTAATTTCAAGTCTATGACTTTTAATTTAGAGAGATTTAGATTTAGAGAGAAATGAGCATCAAATATTATAAATCTGACGACCAGATGGCCTAGTAGTTAGAGAACCTGTCTACGAAGCTTGAGGTCCCATCTTGAGGAGAGATAATAATATTTGTATGAATAATAAAAACCAGTAACGTGCCCTTCGTTCGTGAAAGAAAATAAATGAAAAACTGAAAAATTATGCGTACCTACGCAAGTGGTGATTGAGTGGGTCAGTTAGTGTGAGTGTGTGTATGTGCGTGCGTGTGTGTGCTTACTTCATAAGAGGTGTGGAACCTTATAAATCTAAACAAACAAGCCCTCCCGTTGCGACATCATCATTCGCCACTACTCCGTGTCACTTAGTCCACATTGTCACGGGGGTATGAGCGATGTTTTCCTCAAACGCGTCCCATTATAATAATTCTTCGCGACGTCTCAGACGTAAGCTGCTTACCTTGAACATGTAACGAAGACAGTGTTGTCCGCTCGGGGAAATTCCCCCTAATTCCCTGAATTCGAAGCGCTTATTTTCTTCAATTTTAGGGTTCTGAATGTTGATGTTTTTTAATTGCTTTGTTTGGAGGTTTTCGGAGGTTATATTAAAAGAGCTTTAGATAGAGTGTTTTAGGTTTAAAGTTATATTTTTGTGCTTAGGAATAACTTATGGACAAGTTTTCTTCGTAAAGGGGCATTTTCACTTAATCTCACTTAGCTTTATTTTTTTTTTCACAATTAGGCAACTTTGAGCTCCTGCTTCTTACTCAGAATCATCTGCGGTATTGACTTGAACACAGATGTGAAGAGAAGAAGAAAAATGTGTCCCTAATTTTTTTGGCAGTTTTGTGACCTTCTTCCATAATACAGTTTATATGGGGGTAGTTACAAAATGGACACGTAAAAATTGTATGGAAAATTACAGACATTTTTTTTATTCGTCAATATTAATAGTGCTCGTAATTCTGAGTAAAAGAACATAGAATTAAAAATTAAAGCTACATTGTTTTTAAAGTAATAATGCCCAAAGATGTCTTAATCAGTGAAGCTCGGTAATGAATCTCGAAAGTAAAAAAAAAAGTTGATACTAGGAACGTATAGTCAACAGTGAAATTTCTTTACCACTTTATATCTAATAAGTACTTCTATTCGAACCCCAAGTCCTTTTATTCGTATCAACCATATTCAAAAGTTACGCTTTCTTATCTATGAGCATGGACCTTTTTCGTAACAACCATTCCATGCTCATTTAGATACTTTCTTTCCCATGAAATGGACGATGGAAAATATGATAGGGTCTTGAATTGGCCAAGGGAGTTCTTTGTTCCAGTCACCCGTAATAGTTAGCCCTCAGAATGTAGACAGAAGGGACCAATTTAAATGGTCGTTATGGGTTTTCCTTATTACAAACTTTATGTATGTTCAGATAGAGCGATTTCGGAAACTTGACCAGGACGAAAACGTGTACCATATTAGTTAATTAAAAGACAACAAATTAAATACATTTATTCACAAAAATACACGACACAACAATATTTATTATTATAATATAAATATACAACATGAAGAGAGGAATGTGTTATTGCAGCTGCGAATCGGACACAACTTCAGTATAATGCTGAAGCATTTAAACATCTCAGTGCTGATTTTCAGCCAGTACCGTCGGTGAATTTGACATGTCTTATATATTTTTTCTATTCACAGTTTTAAAAGTTCACTATTGTTGTTACTAACCAATTTTGCACGACCTTTTTGCTGCCATTTTGTATTTGATAATTGAATAAATATAATTGTATTTCAAGATTAAGTACCAGACTCTTCTCTGTTCGCATGTACTCGTACCTAGTATCTATCAAATATTGTAAGTCACATCCCCTTCAAGTGATCGAATTGACTTAAAATTAATTCAGATAAACTATATATTTGAGTGTCCATGCAAAAATACAGCTCACAAAATGTAAAATCAACACTCCTGTTTACCTTGTAATTTTCTCTTGTGTGGTATACGCTGTTTTCTGTATCGCTTACTATTGTGGTATACAATGAAGAGTCATTGTATTGTATACCAGGTGTAATATGAGCAAATAAATAAAACATAGATCAAAATCGTCAAAATGAACAACATTAGTTCAGCCATTTTTAAAAAGAATTTGTTTTTTAATTTTTATTACACTTAAGTAAAGTTTATTCGAAGAAGCAATGTAGATAAAGCAAAATGCTTGATGTTTGTTGCGTGACAGGCGACGTCAATGGGGGCTATCGCGAATGAATTTTCCGCTAGAAGCGCTAGTGTAGCGTGAGGTCAACGAAATGTCAAATCTCATAGTTTTTAGGTGAGCTACGCGGGTTTATTTATAATTAGAATAATTTTGTGAATATTTTGCATTATCTGAAATTAATTATGGCAATTATGCGATAAGGCGCAATGAACGTCTGTAATTTGAGACAGTTTTGACTTTCGAAAACTTTTGTCCTCCCTTTTTTCCGAACAAAACGGGATTATGCAATACTGTGGTTGCTCGATATGTTTATGGCACTGTTTTACAATGTATTAAACATGATTTTAATCTAAACTTTGTTTTCACGGCCATTATAACAGACTTTTAAAAACCTCACGCAACAGTGGCGCCATCTAGTGAGAGAAAAAACGATAGCCCTCATTGCGTTCTACTTAGGATGGCGTACATTGATTGCAGTATTTAATTTTCATGAAAAAATTAAAAACTGAAGTCTCCATTATTTTTAAAAGTCTCTGAACTAATGTTGTTCAGTTTGACGAGTACTTACGATCAATGTTTTAATTATTTGCTCGTATTGTCGTATTACAGGCCACATCCGGTATTTTAACAAAAACTTGTCAAATCAAATACGTATGTATATTACAAAAAAGAAAGAAAATGATTTATTAAACAAATTACCTATTTGAAATGGTTTCAATTTGCACTCGTCTAAGGAACCCAATCTCAGGGTATTAAAATACACATGGCAACACTGAGTCGACGCGGGATGGAAATAAACGCGCTCCGAGGAATAAGTACCTGCGCAATATACACTGCAATAATATAAACGTTAGTAGACTGTACTATTAGCACAGAATATATAATAGTACTAACGTATGCTATTAGGTATCATCAGCAAAATATGTGGTCTACCACACTAAAGTTCATAATCGTTTGCATGTCACAAAACAATAATGCCGATTTGCCGATAGACGTGTCTGTTAACTTGAAAGTTCGATTAAAGCGAAATATTCATTTGATAGAGGAACTTGTTTAAAAATTAATAGACAATTTATTTGGCTGATGGTACATAAATGACGAACTTCATTGATATTTCATAAAAAGTCGTGGTAGCTTAGTGGTTTGACTAATGGCCTCTCAAGCAGAGGGTCGTCGGTTCGAGCCCTGCAACCTCTGAGTTTTTTGGAATTCATTTGTGAAATTTGGGGCGTTTGTCGTAAATGTTTTTTCTCTGAAGCCGTTAATTATTCAGATTGTCATAAAAACAATCTTAACTCACATATTTATCAGGACGTTTTAAAAAAAGTGTACCTTTTCTTTCAAAATTAATTAAATTTTTTCATAAAATTTTTATGAGTCAGTGTTATAACGTCCATACCGAATGTATGAAAAAAACTAACATAAATGCACCGTTGCCAGCTCAGCAGGTATTAACGTTCGTACGAGTAAGATACCCAACATCCATACTTAATATCATAAATGCGAAAGTGTGTTTGTATGTTTGTGTGTTTGTCCGTCTTTCACGCCGTAACGGAGCGATGGACCGACGTGATTTTTGGCATAGAGATAGTTTATGGGCCCTAGAGTGAGATAGGCTACTTTTTATCCCGGAAAAATGCACAGTATCCTAGGTAACAGCGCGCGATAACCGAATTCCACGCGGGCGGAGCCGCGGGCAAAAGCTAGTTGACTATAACTGGTACACCAATCAGCACTACAGTCCCTAATTATACATATATCTCGCAAATAGCACCATAACTCGCGCCCTTAACGGTACCAACGCAATTAAACTTTTAAGTATGTAACGCAAACTTTAGATCCACTAATTGTCTTTAACCCTAAAGGGCCTCGATTCAGTTCCAACAGCTTCTAACTCGTTTGCGAGATTATAATAGAACTCATTGTCCATAAACAGTCTGTCAGTGTTGCCACCTCAGTTTTTTTTGTATACCCTAACGCTACGCGAAATTGCCCTATAATTTAGGCATTTTTAAGTATGTACTTTTTACCCTTACCTTTTTTTAATAAAAACGAAGCAAATAAATGTGATTTATTAATTAACTAATAGATATACTACTCGTACTACACCGTTTTGAAACATTCTTTGAATGCACCCATAATAGTCTTGGCTTCTATGTCATCTGCAGTATTTTTTTCTTGAAACCTTCCTTTTTTTTCCCTAAAAAATACCCCAGACAATTTTCTGCCCCAAAAATACCCTAAACGCGTAAAAATACCCTAAATGTAGGGTAAATAACCCTAAGGTGTGGACACTGCTGTCCGCTGAGATGTGTTGTTGGAGACGTATGACGTCGAACCGATGTAGCGATTCTCAAGAAATTCGGAATAACTACAAGTTGGTCCACTGCAAGGGTACTCCGAAACTCGAAACACGAAGGTCGTGTTGCACCGTCCCTCTCGCTCTCGTATTAAATAGTATAAGTGTCAGAGGGACCGCACGACACGAACTTCGAGTTTCGAGTTTCGGAGTAGCCTGCTGCTTCTGACTGACACAGACATAACCCATAGAAATCTTGAGAGTATGGAAAAGCTAAAGGTAGGCCAGGCCGATGGGAAATGACCAAGTACGAGGGCGACACTGAAAGTTTTTAGAACGGGCCACTTGTAAACAATATAATAAAAAAGTAAGTTTAAATTTTGAAAATGGAACTCTTTGCCAATATTATTGAGTATGTATTTCATTCATTTGTCATTAGTTTTACGATTTGGCGGCAAATTGAAAATTATCTGTGTCACGTCAACATGAATTTAACTCGCGAAAATTTTCGTGCAATGATTTTTTATGACTTTCGATGTCATTTAAGTCAACAAGAAAGCTATGATAGACTTCGATTGGCCTTTCATGATGAAGCCCCATCTCGTGCGACCATTTACAACTGGTTTAATGAGTTTAAACGTGGTCGCACTAATCTCACCGACGATCTGCGTGAGGGACGGCCTTCTACGGCGACGACTGAAAATAACATCAGTGTTGTGCAGCGTATGATAGAGACTGACAAAAGAGTGACGTATCAGCAGATTCGGACAAGCTTAGGCATCGGTATGAGTCAAGTGCATAAAATCCTCCATGAACATTTAGCGGTCAGGAAGCTTTGTGCGAGGTGGATACCTCATAATTTGACCGAGGCCCAAAAACTCCGTCGGGTTGATTGGTGCCGTGAAATGATTGAAAGATTTAACGGAGGTGACTCAAATGCTGTTTTCGACATACTTACGGGTGACGAAAGCTGGGTTTACTGTTATGATCCAGAAACCAAGAGACAGTCTGCTCAATGGGTGTTTCCTTTCGAGGAGTTGCCAACTAAAGTGAAGAGAGGTCGAAGCGTGGGAAAAAAGATGGTGGCCTCGTTCTTTGGAAGGACAGGTCACTATGCGACAATTGCTTTAGAGGATCAAAAAACAGTTACTGCAGAGTGGTACACTAACAATTGTTTGCCACTTGTATTGGAAAAAGTTCGGGAGAAGCGACCTCGAAGTAGGATCCTTCTTCACCACGACAACGCCTCGTCGCACACCGCCAGGCGAACGATCGACTATTTAGTGACGTCAAACGTGGAATTACTGGGTCACCCGCCGTATAGCCCCGACCTCGCACCTTGCGATTTTTATTTATTCCCGAAAATAAAAGAAAAACTTCGAGGAAAACTTTTTATGAACACCGAGGAAGCAGTGGGTGCGTTTCAAAAGGCCGTCGAAGAGACCCCTAAGGACGACTGGGCTAAGTGCTTTTCTCAGTGGTTCCATCGGATGCAGCGGTGTATTGATGTGAATGGACACTATTTTGAAAAGATTTAATAAAACTAATAACTTGCTAGTTTGCTCAGTTTTTGATTTTCTAAGAACTTTCAGTTTGACCCTCGTAATCTCTCACCTACTCGATGGTCAGACCCACCTGGTTAAGCCCGGTTCACATGTTTCTTTCGTCTGTCGTGTATCGTGACGCATCAGAACAGTATTGGTTTCATACATTTTATAAAATTGCGTTCACATTTATCTGATGCAGTGTGTTAGGACGGTTTGTGTTGTGTCGCATAACATGCGTAGATAGAGAGAGAGACAAAGCATCATGACACAACACGACAGATAAATGTGAATCGAGCTTAAGTTAGGTCTCTCACCGGCCTGTCTGTCACAAAAACAGTAAAAGGCTGCCGAAGACAGAAAAACATGGTGAAGCATAGTGCAATGAGCCGTCAGCACTTCAGACTAGACACGACCTTCAGCAATGAGGATATCGAGAAAGACATCTTGCGTGTGACACTGACGTTAGTGAAAGAGAGAAATTATACGAGTTATGCATCGACGTGTTTCCAACCTTCCCCATATATCTCGATCCTGCAAGAACTGCACTAAGATGTTTCAACGCACAGACAGACCTGTATGTAGATGCTGAGCGGCGCCCGCGCGGGTAACTCGTCGGGCGTGACGGCACTGCCGATCGCGGTGGTTAACCGTAATACGGTACCTAACCTAATTACCGCAGGGTTGACAAAAGGATTAACACTTTTATCACAATAGAAGTAATCTAATCTAATCTAATCTAAGATTACTTGTATTGTACTTTTATTATACAGGGTGGCCCATTTATATCGGTCAGTATGGGAAAGTCTGAAACTATACGAAAATATCTTCTTAGGAACCATGACATCGATTTTACCAGCAAAGAGGTACAAACAACCATAGAGACAATTTTACATGTCAAAACTTATTGAATATTGTAATGGAGGACACTTCGAACACCTACTAAAATAAATCAAAGTATGTGAAAACAGTGCATTTTATTCATTTTAGGCATAATGTTTCATGCTGGAGACATTTACTGCTTAAGACGTACACAATCGATATCTAAATAGAAATAGTGTAAGTTTTTTTTTTTTTTTCAAAACAATCGGGTTCGATTCCCGAGCTGAGCACAGGTTTTTTTTGAATGCATGAATGCAGTTTTTCTTGTTATTAAAATCGATGTCATGGTTTCTAAGAAGAGATTTTCGTATGTCGTATAGTTTCAGAATTTCCCATACTGACCGATATAAATGGGCCACCCTGTATACTAGCTAGAGTTTACCCGTGACTTCGCACGCGTAAACTATTCGATCTGTACAATATTTCACGAAGCTACGAGTTACAATTTACAAGCGGTAGTCTTTGTCTAACTAAAAGTACCTATGCATTGAAAAGTGAATACCGCTTGTAAAGTGTAACTTTTAGTTTCGTGAAATAGACCACTGGTACTTACAATTGAAATTCTAGGATTTTACAATGTTCCCCTGGGAAATCCCAAAATTTATATCGTGATATTCATTGAGGTTGTATTAAGAACAACTGTAAAAATGTAATGACCTAAACTCAGCAGTTGAAATTTCAACATTTTATCCCTATTTCGTGCGTGGGAATATCGGAATAAAAAGTAGCCTATGTGTTATCCCAGACGTCCATCTACGTGCACAGTCAGCTGCAGAGAAAGGGTACCCCCCTGTAGTGGCGGTAGTATGGATACCACCGTTATAGGGGGGTACCTTTTCTCTGCAGCTGACTGTACCCAATTTCATCCAAATGCGTCCAGCCATTTTAGCGTGAAGGAAAAACAAACACACACACACACACACAAACGTTCGCATTTATAATATAAAAAGAAAATTCAAAGTCTCTATTATTTTTAATAGTCGCTGAACTAATGTTGTTCAGTTTGACGAGGACGATATATGTTTTAATTTTTTGCTCGTATTACAGGCCACACCCGGTAAATAATAGTTTATGGTAGTTTTATTTATTTATTTGTATGTATAGTTTATGTATTATATTATTTAAAGCACTGTACGGTAAGCTCTCACTATTTTTGATTCTTAAACTCGTTCGTTGTCGGTCCCTAATTGATTGCTCCTCTCATCCACTCAAAGGTTGACTGGTCCGTTAAAGGGATAAGTCCGCCTGTGTACAAACATCTCAAAGTTCTAACAATTGTATTTTTTTTCTTTTCTTTTGTACAATAAATAATTTACATACTACATATGTACATAATATACCTCTCATATTTCGTTTTCTAGATTTTTTCACACAGGCCCATGTAACACCAAATTAACATAAAAATGATAACGCGTTTAAAGCGCTCTCCGAGTTCATCTTCAAAGCTACTAACACCAAGCCCAAAATGGCAATCGTCTGTAGCACTTCACTATTTCATGCCGCAAATAACTCACAAATTGGATACAAGATACATGCCCTTCAAAGAATTTGTAACAATTTTCTACTACTGTTACAAAACGTGGAGTCAGCATTGGCAACTGGCAACCCTGAAGCTAACAATATACGTGTTCACATTTCCGATTGGCTCACAGGAAAATACAGCCATCGGAGGCGTTTTGTTAAGACTTATTTCTAGCAAGAAAAATACGCTTGTACCTAGCAGTTTCCGTCGGTGAGCGAACGCAAGGTTTAGCATTCTTTAAGGGTTTTGGTTACATTCTACTCTCTTACTAAACTTTCTAATGCTTATCGTCATCATTTGGAGCTCTGCAAATAAATTTCCATTTCCATTTTTAAATTTCCATTTTTTCTTTCGAAATGCAAATAAATTTCCATCATAAAACAATTTTAATAGCATCAGACTTAATTTGAGGGTTGCTTACGATGTCCGGGCCCCTATGGCTACGACAACAATCTACCAGCACAGCGCTACTTACGTGGCTGCAAAAGTGTTTAATACATTTCCTGTAGAAATCAAGTCACTCAAACACTTACCCCCTTATTCATAAAACTTAACAAGCCTATGTTAAATAACAAATGCTTTGTCCCTTTCTAACAAATACAAATGTCGAAGTGACAGATAAGGACAAACGAATTTTAGCGGCATTTTAACTAAAATAGGTTTGATTGTCGTTTATGAATAAAGGGGTAAATGGTAAATTTTTGTCAGCTGTGAAAAAGTTTGTTATCAAGTTATGTCCATAATTTTAACTGTTAGTTATTAACTGATCTAGCTACACCCATTGGGTAAAATTGTATTGATTCTATCTGTATTGCATAACATCAGGATGTACCTTATACATACAATTTTTGGCTTTATTAAATAAATAAAAAGAAAACATTCCAGCCTATATACGTCCCAGTACACACAGACCTCTTCTCAGGATAAGAGGGCTTGTGCCGTAGCCACGCGGGCCCGTGCGGATTGTGAACTTCACACAGACCGTTCGCAGACCTTCGCAGGTTCGTGCTAGTTTCTTCACGATGTTTTCCTTTATCGTAAAGCTCGTGGAATTTCAAATGTAATTCCGCACATAAATATTTGAAAAACTCAGAGGCACGAGCTTGAATCTCAACTTATACCCTAGAGATGAAAATGTTACCAAGAACCGTCAGTCTGATAGTCAATGATAAACTTGAAATTTATCGCAATATCGCTTAAAACCAGCGGCTGGTTACTGTTTGTTTTTATATAAAAATATATATATATATATAATATGAAGTCCAAAAGCGCCTGGTCGATACTACTGGAGACCAAAGAGCAGCTAGGTAGGTATCTCTCTCAACGAATCGCCATCGCTATTCAACGAGGGAATGCTGCCAGTCTCTTGGGCACCATGCCACGGGGGCCTTTTTTAGATAGTTAGGTAGTTAGTTTATAGTTAAGTTTTATATGGTTATTTTTTCTTAAATTCTTGTATTTATGTATTTAGAATAGGTTCCTGATTTTCATGTATGAACAAGTGACGACGAAATTACCTTATATGATATTAAACTTCATTCAATTTTGAATTTTTAATCTAATAAGTAATAAACAGATATACACACATATAAACACCGATGGCGCTCACAAATTCATTTTCGAACAACGCCAAACGCTGGCTCCCGCCGGTACGTAAAGCTCAGCATCACGCCCTAGGGACGCCACTCTTACCGCCCGCCCTGCCGATTACGTGTGTTCTGAATTTATTATAATTGCCATGTCTGCGACATTACGCGATAGTTCAAAGACTAAGACGCATTGCAGACATTTTTACAAGAATTTATTTGACTTGAGATGACTGAGAGATGAGTGGGAAGCCGTGGTGCCCTAGTGGTTTGACCTATCGCCTCTCAAGCAGAGGGCACCTATAAGTTTTTCGAAATGCATGTGCGCAGTTACATTTGAAATTTAGCTTTGCGGTGAAGGAAAACATCGTGAGGAAACCTGCACAAATCTGCGAAACAATTCAATGGCGCGTGTGAAGTTCCCAATCTGCACTGGGCCACGTGGGAACTATGGCTCAAGCCCTCTTGTTCTGAGAGGAGGCTTGTGCCCAGCAGTGGGACATATAGGCTGGGATGAACTGATAGAAAACTGAGTTTTTTTTTAAAACAGTATATGCTTGGTTTTGGCCACAATCACGCCTGATGGAAAGCGAGGATTAGGCCTACGATGGAGCTCGCTTGCCTAGTAAATATGCTCATTCACCCAAGACTTGAAAGCGGCCAAATTATAGTGTTCAGGAAACACAGTCGCAGGCAGGGAATTCCACTCTCTTGCTGTGCAGTTGATGAAGGAAGAGCGAAAACGCTTTGTGCGGATTTTGGAAATACTGACAACGTAAGGGTGGAGACCCTGCTTTCTGGTCGACCTGTGGAAGAAAGGAGCAGGTGGAATAAGGTCGTGCAGTTCCGAAACACATTCTCCGAAATGTAGCCTATAGAATACCAACAGGGAAGCCATTCTTCTGCGATGACGAAGGCTTTGACGACAAAAAATCTCAAGATTTCAAGGTTTTAGCCCGATTCCATGAGAATACCGGCATAAAAAGTAGCCTGTAGATGTGTTATTCCATATCAAATTTGATCCAAATCCATTTAATAGTTTTTGTGTGGTGAAAGAGTAGCAAACATTCACACAACATATCCGACAAACTTTTGCATTTGTGTTATTAGTAGAATTAAATTTTTGCCGCATTTTAGTTCGGAACCCGTGGATTTTCGTCGTAGGACTGTTTCCTGAACACTACAATTTGGCCGCTTTTAAGTCTAGGAATGAGCATTTACTAGGCAAGCGTGCTCCATCGTAGGCCTCATCTTCGCTTTCCATCAGGCCTGATTATGGCCAAACGCAAGCATATACTGTTAAAAAAAAATGTAGCGTTAACTTAATTCGCTAATTTTCCAATTCTTTACTTTGCGTCACACCGACACCCCGTAATTTATGGTAATAATACTCCCATACAAAATTAAACCCCGCGATAAGAACATGATGAGCAAACAAGGGCGAATCGAAACCGTGACTTATCACTTATCAGCGGGGGGAGGGGCAGTTAATCCGCCGCTAACTACCGGGAACCGGATACGACCGGTTCAGAAAGTCCTGCGATTATTAGAGGAAAATACGTAAGTACTTAATTAATTTTACCGATGATTCGCTATTTCTGCATCGTGTTTTTTTAGGGTTCCGTACCCAGAGGGTGTCAACGGAACCTTGTTACTGAGACTCCGCTGTCTATCTGTCCGTTCGTCCGCTGTCACAGGGCTCTATCTTTTGAGTGGCAAAAATCAGAAACTTGAACACAAATTATGTATTACTGTGGCCACTATAACAAAAATACTCCCCTACAACAAACGTGATTGTTTTGCCGTATTTTTCTTGATATTAATAACGGCAACAGGTAGACGCTTCATATTTTCACAGAATACTTGGCCAGTTTTTTCAGTTCCGTTCAGCAGAATGTCACTACCATATTATTGCCAGGTCATTCCTAGTTCGGGAACCAGTCTCCCCCACCCAAGACTGTCAATTACACCTAAATTATATTGTAGTATCTAAGTTTTTTTCATTGTACTTGGTGGTGGAGAAAACAAATAAACTTCTTATTCTTATTGTATTGTGACCAGACGTACATAAGTAAGTACGTCAAATTTCAAGTGAAACCGACTGTAGGAAGAGGATCAAATGGGTGACACTCTTTCCCGGCCCGGATAACACCGACATGGAAATACCGGCCCTGTTTTTTGTGTACAGTCAGCTGCAGAGAAAAGGAACCCCCTGTAATGGCGGTTTCCATACTTACCGCCATACAGGGGGGTACCCTTTCTCTGCAGCTGACTGTACACGCCCATAGAAACTGTCAGGAGCTTATGGGTGTGTACACGAAAAACAGGGTCGGTATTTCCATGTCGGTATTATCCGGGCCGAGAAAGAGTGTCACTCCGATCAAATTCAACTTGCAAGCTAGATTTGACCCGCCCATTATGTACTTATATTATATATTGTATTATGTATGTGTATGCATAGAGGTCTATAGGCCACGAATGTGAAGAATGGTGACGTTAAAACGTAAAGCCAGTTTGCGTCATCGTATTTTCAGAACCGATGTCGTTGACCCTTTACTTTACATTTAAAAGCTTTCGTTTAGTTTTTCTACTCCAGCAAAGGAACGTTTAAAGTGTATTCTAATTAAGTTTTTAAAACCTCTTTCCTTCCTGAGTAACATTTAAAACTTAAGTGACTCGTAAATAAGGTTCAAAACAGCGTTTTAAAGACGTCTAGTTAATTTCCTCAGTACAAATGAATGCTGAAACTGCAAATCCAATAGTTATACCTCAAAATTCCTATGTTCATTTCGAACTATTCACAAATTTAAACTTTCTCATTTAATGGGTAAAGTTGCTTTTACAACGGCAAATTTTCTTAAGATAAGAGATTGTAAGGTTACTTGGTAAATCTTAGGATCCGTGTTCAATTATATCCAGCTAGTTTTTTTAATGGACTAGAAAAGTGCTAATTGTGCGATACGGAAAATGGGAACGTATTTTTGTTTCATTGTGAGGATATTTTTAGAGTTCCCGTGATAGTATCCATACTTCTTTACTAATAACTATTATAAATGCGAAAGCAACTATGTCTGTCTGTTACGCTTTCACGTCGAAATCACTGAACCGATTTTGATTAAATTTGGTATATAGGTAGTTTGAGCCCCAAGGATTAACATAGGATACCTTTTATTCCGGTAGAGGGCGCCACCGCGCGATAACCTATATCCACGCAGACGAAGTCGCGGGCATAAGCTATACTTCTTAATAAATTGACTTTTCATAACTAGGTTAGCTGGAAGAGTTCCCTTATTAGGGATAAACTCACCTTGAAGTATACTTCTTTTCTGCAGTTTATAATTTTTTGCGATAGTCCCACAGAACGGCAGCTTTTTAATTATTATTCTCTGTCTTCTCTGTCGTTTAATGGAAATATTTAGGGTTTCATTTTTCTTTTCAGGGCACGGAACCCTTAAAATGACCTGCACTTATTCAAAAAACTTACAAACATACACGTTTATATTTGTAGGAATTCCAATTTTTTTCCTAACAATATCGTCCACGTAGATCTCAGAACAAAACAGTGAGACTAGAGTTTTCATTAACTGCTTGGCTAGGCTCATCAGCGCGGGAGTTCACAAGCCGGGAAACTTTGACGGCCATCTAGCACTGCAATGTACTCGTTACAACTTGGATATTAATCTTTTAATTAGTGCAACTTTTTGGTCAAGTACTTATGAACAAATTATTGCATAAATCTTATTCGTCAAACTAAACATTTATTCAGCGACTTTTAAAAGCAATTCAGAAAAACAAACAATTCAGTCATGATATTTGGCATGGTTGTTTTATATACATTAATATACAACGTTTTGATCATTTAATATAATATACAACGTCAATGAAATTCACGATATACTTTTGGGAGTTCCCCAGGGAGATATAGTAAAATCCCGGATTTTAAGTTTAACTGTCGGATCTAATAATAAGCCACGAGAACGAGAGTAGCAGGGGTAAAAACGAGTTTAATGTTAACAGTATGCGACACACGACAAAAAGTAGTTGACAGTAGACAGAGCAGAATAATAGAACATTACTTAAAATATAAAATATAGACACATATCAAAAGATGGCCAAAATATTATATAAAAAAAAACAAGAAGGTTTAACAGGTTTGTGCATCAGAATCCAAACTAGGCTAAGCTTGCATCTTGGTAGCCTGTTAGTGTGATTATGATTAACAGGATTAACTAAAGAGTGACAGAAGTTATTGTTACATACTGTGTTTATGTTTGTGTAAGTAGTTGAGAAAGCATATAACGAACTTTTCACTAAATCTGTACGTTGTTAAATTTTGACGAATTGTCAATGCACTCTGTTAAATTTCTCTTCATCAACATTTTCGTACCGCCATGATAATTCTATTGAAGCAATAGAATTATCATGGCGGTACGAAAATGTTCAAGCTTGAGGATCTCCGTCTGCTCTGTTCGCTCGTCTACATGTTACGCGAATTGCTGCGATCATATTACAGGATAAATAAATTGAAAGCTCCCCGTTATTTCCCGAAGAATGGGCACAATCCGATTCGTTTAAGGGTATTTGCTAAAACAATTTACTCGAGCATCCTATTTCGCAAATAAGTGAGCTTATGTATTTAGCTCTTGGACTGCGTATGTGTGTTTATGTATGCGCGGCCTGCGTGGGTGATTATAATATATTATGTATGAGATGTCCTCATCTTCGAGCTTAGTTTTATCATAAAAATGAATTCCTATTTCTCTTGGTCACTCGGTAACTTGAGAACGACTTTTACCGATTTCATCTGTTTTTTTTTGTCTTTCAATAATTTGTAGAAGACTTTTTTGGAATAATAAATTAAGAATGTTGCTCAGAAAATTAGATACTTTAAGAAAATTTAACGATTATGTGTATAAACTTACCTATTTAATGTAACCTTAGCGCGCAAGACATAAACCGTATGAAATTGATTTACTTTTGTGTAATCTAGGAATTACTAGGTTCCAATTGCTACTCGCAGTAGGTGTAATGGTTTATAGATTCTAATTTATATATCTTTTCCAGGATGCGATTTTACAGCCATTACAGGTGCTGTTCTATTTGTTTTATTGAATTTTATTTATTTTATTTGTGGCAAAAAATATTTTGATAAATTTCAATGTCTTTAACAATGATTTTATATTCTTTTTAAAATTTCTGTCTTGGTTTTTCTTCGCGGAGTACCCCACCTATCGCACGAGGACAGTTCCGTCGGGGCCCCCACTTCCGTACCTACTTTGATGCAACTCTTGGTAATTTTTTGTTTGATTGATAAAAGACAAAATAACGTGTCCAACATTTTTAGGGTTCCGTAGCCAAAATGCAAAAACGGAACCCTTATGCTTTTGCCATGTCTGTCTGTCTATCCGCGGCTTTGCTCAGGGACTATCAATGCTAGAAAGCTGTAATTTTGCACGAATATAATGTAATCCTAATAAGTAATGTGTCCTATTGTAATGTACTGTATTGCTGTTGATGCCCCAAATAAATAAAATAAATAAATAAATAAATAAATATACATAAGTATAAACTATGCAGACAAAAAAGTACAATAAAAAAAAAATACAATACTTCCCATAGGTGCGATTTTTTTTCTTATCCAATTTTGTAGCGTGGGGTATCGTTGGATAGGTTTTTTAAAATCAAAGGGGTTGCTATAACGATGTTTCGATTCACTGATATGTTTGAAAAATATTCAACTTTACAGTGTAAATTTTCATTAAAATTGAGCGTCCCCCATTCTAAAATCTAAACCAGTAGGTGTTAAAATTTGAAAAAAATCAGGATGATAGTAAGTATATCAAAGTTACAAGAAAAACTATAACGGTTAAGATATCTTGAGAATATTAGTAGTTTAAGAGTAAATAACAGCCTAAGGTATAAAATATACCTAAACTTGGAATATTCCTTACAAAATACGATATCCTTAGAAAAATGTTACTTAATTTTTTCGTAATGGCTACGGAACCCTATTTCGGGGTTGTCCGACACGCTCTTGGCTGGTTTTATCTCGCTCATTTCGCCACTACCTCGCTCCACTCTAGTGAACATACAGCCGAAAATTAGGGGCGGTCTGCATTCCGTGAAAGATATGTCGAATGCAATATATTACATTAATTGTTTGAATCGAACCCAGCATTGTCTCAGCTTGTTCAAACGGCGGAGTTCAGAGCCCAAGTTTGTTACTAACAGGATTATTCCGAATGCATAGACACGGGTTCACCGCGCAGGTCGTTAATGCACTATCAAATTTAAACGCATTAATTAGTACTAGACAGTAAGATCCTCCAAGACGCCGCGGAACAAAGCATTCTAAGGGTATACCTAGTTTCATCTTAGTTGAGGTCACGCACAAAACAACATTGTCGTGTAATGACAGCGAGATTTTGAAATTACTGTTCCTTTATTGTACCGATAGCAAGCTCAACAGCGAATTGCAAGATAGACCAAAAAGTTTATTTAACCTCTTTTGTTTTTTGTTAAGAATTATATAGAGCATTTCGTCGACTTTAAATAAAACAGAAAATGCAACATTTTGATTAATTTTATTTACATTAATTCAAATAAAGGTCACATTTGCGTAGGTAGGTAGGTACATGAATATAATATTAATCGTAGAAACGAAAGAGAATAAGTAGTAAATTGCATTGTCTTTATTTATGTATATTAAAATTGTATTCACATATAAGCGTATAAGCGTTTTTGTTTACATTCACTCACTCATTTCATTCATTTACTTTTTTGCAATGAGTAGGTACTTCATGTAGCAGTGTGTGTAATCATTCACCTCAACTAAAGTGGAATTATCTATATATTACGCAAATTATACAGATACAGTCACCTGCAATAATATCTGCCGCAGCAGAGCGTTCAAAAATATACGTGTCCTATATACGGGTCAAGATTGGTTTTTGGGAGTCTTTTTGTTTTTTTATTTCAACTCCAAGTTTTTGTTACTTTTACGGTCATCCCGTAAAACCCATATCGAAAATACAAAATGAAATATAGATGTACAGAAAAACCAGAAAAATAAGACCAGCGCTGGAAATCGAACCCAGCTCCTCCGTGCTGCGTTCTATATACCGCTACAACACCACTGGACAGGAGTATAGACACGAAATTCTCCTGTGCATCATATATCTCCGCTTTTTTGTTTCTTTTTTTAGTCACTTAAGCAGCGACGCTAGCGACATCTATGCTGTAGTCCTCATCGAGAATTTTTCAGCACTTCCATTAGAATTAACCGCTCACCCGGACAAGAGATGTTGTTATTAAGCAATCAAATTAAAATTGGTTTTTGAAGTCTTTTTGTTTTTTTGATTGGTTTTTGTCAATCTTAATTATTTTTTATTATTTTTATTTATACTATTTCACTCTACTACTTATATTTCGCTCGGGTGGCTATGATCGTCTCGGGCAAAACGGCTGGTTTTATGCTCTTGTTGAACAATCTACTATTTTTTAACCAGGAAAGAACCGAATTATCTTACTACAAACAAACAAGAGTTACGAAGACAACAACCTTTTCAGCTGACTATAGCTGATTTTAAAAGTAAACTTGAAACAGCTCGGTCACCGCACGACGCGTCTAATTGCGCGGGAATTTCGCGAATATCCCGGGAAATTCGCCGGGATTTTGCGGGAATTCCGTTGAAATCGCCAGTTCCCGACGGCGGGAGCGCTGCTGACTTGGCAATATAGTGCGCTGGTCTAAATAACGAGCCGAAGGCGATCGGAAAATAAATATTATCAAATTAACGGTCTGTCTGTCACGTTTAGTAGGGTGATATTATTTTTATCTTGGAAAACTGCATTTTCCGCGAGATTGCGATAAAATAATATTTAGCAGGCGGAGTCGGGGACCAAGGCTAGTAATTAATAAATTCTCAGATTTTAAGAAGTGTCTAGACAAATTAGAAGGTTTTTCACAAACTAATAACTATTTTTTATTTATTTATTTACATACTACTCATAAACATAGGTACTAGCCTGCTGGCCGCGGTCACTTTTGGTCCGTCAGCGTAGATTTTGTTTATCGTTATCCCACAGGAACTACGTCATTTTTCGGGATAAAAACAATCCATTTCCGTCCCCGCGACTCAAACTACCTGTATATTGAAATTCACCTAAATCAGTTCAGCGGTTTAGGCGTAACAAGGAAACAAAAATAGACTTGCAAATTTGCACATTTATAATATTAGTGGTATGAGTAGAGTAAGATGCTTGAAAATAGTCGTATAATCGTCGTTGTTTTTATGATATTCACACAAGGTCATCATCATCATCATCATCAAAATATCGGCTACGGCTGATACGACTTCCTTCAAGACGTCCAATGTTGGGCATCCTCATCCTTCTCCATATATCTCCGCTCCAGCTGCATCCGTTGAAAAAAAAGAAGATATCAACCCCGCTGCCGCTTATGACTTGCGTCTACCAAACTACCCGACAATAGCGCTGTTTACTTTGACAAGTTACCATCTGTAGTAATAATGGGGAATTTATAACGCTTACAAAATGAAAACTTTTCCCAAATAATTGTTGTTTCCAACTTATATTACGAATTTTACGCGTCACGAGTTAAGCTTATGAAGCTGGTTATTACAATGGTGAATGACACAGATATAGATTATACTAGATTACGCAAATGCATCTGCTTCGCGTGTCCGAACCCCGACCAGATGTAGGGGTTGGCCCCATACAAAGACTGACCGCTAAATGACTAATCATGACTAGTGGCTGACTCGAGCCCCACGGCGCGGGCGGGCGGCGCATTTAAATCGATTTTGCGTGGACATCGAGGAATTCCCATCGCTAATTCACTCTTGAGATGTCACAGTAGATATAAAAAAGTGACACGGATGGTTTTCATAGAGATTGAGGTGCTTACGTTATCTAGTGTAATCTATATCTGTGGTGAATGTTTTACATATTTTTTGTACTTTTTAAGGGATGCGTTCCTAAAATAGGGAAAACGGAACTCTTATAGGATCACTTTGTTGATTCGTCTGTCTGTCAAGACCTTTTTCTCGGTAACGCGTGGAGGTATCAAGTTGAAAAAAATAGATTTTAATTTTTAAATTTTTCCTTTTTTAATATTTCTTCGTCTGACTGGGGCAAAGGAACTGGCTCATGCATACATATTTATCGTCTGGGCTCCACAGAAAACCAGCGTTGCTGCACATAATGTGCGGCAACACATGCTGAGTGGAGACCCTTTTTGGTGTCCTGTCGTGTCACTATGTATTTAATATAGTTATAGTGCTAGTTTTAATCTTAGTCTTAGGTGGTACTTATGGAGCCAAAATAAATTTTTCTTTTCTTTTCTTTCTTTTAAATTAACAGAATACTGCCTGCGGCGCCTTGAAGTTGTAAAAAATATAGCTTCTTATAGTCAAATACTATGTCTATGAGTGAGAATCACGAAAGTTTAAAACGTTATATAATAGCTCTTCTTTAATTTGAACCTTATTTTTCATAAATTTCACAGTGAAATCAAAACCTGGATACTTCCCGTAGACCTAGACTCAAATGATGAAACAGATAGACGCGTGTCTCAAGCGGATGGCACTCGCGCTCGCACTGGTCCCAACCGGGCCGAGATATCGTGTCCGTGAGCAGTGTCTATGTGTGCGTTGCTCGAGCGCACTTGTATGGAGATTGACTACTGAACTATCTGTATTTTGTGCTATCGACCAGAAGGGCTACTCCGAAACACAACGTTCGAAGTTCGTGTCGTGCGGTCTCTCTCACACTTAAACTATTTAAAACGAGAGCGAGAGGGATCGCACGACACGAACTTCGAACGTTGTGTTTCGGAGTAGCCTTCCAGGTGGTTTAAATGTAGCTTAAATCGCGTGAGTGTTTATTACAAGTTCAATACAAACCGATTCACACAGACAATATCTCTCCAAACGCCATAATATCCGCCGTACACGCGAGTCCCGTTCCGTTCAACTTCAGGCATAACGAATATTCTTTCTTTTGTGTTCATCCCTCTATACGTATAACAGCGTATCTGTGCTACCAGTGTTTTCAACTAATCCCCCTCATATAATAAACTGGCGACCCGCCCCGGCTTCGCACGGGTGCAATGCTGATACTAAATATGATGATGGATGTTATTATACTTGCATATAAACCTTCCTCTTCAATCACTCTATCTATTAAAAAAACCGCATCAAAATCCGTTGCGTAGTTTTAAAGATTTAAGCATACGTAGGGATATAGGGACAGAGAAAGCGACTTTGTTTTATACTATTTGTAGTGATGCGAATGTTTGTAAGTCTGTTTGTTTGTTACTTCATCACGTCTAAACCTCTGAACGGTTTTAGATGAAATTCGGTATAAGTACAGTTAGCTTGAGTCCCAGGGAAGGACACAGGATAGTAAGATTAGTTTTTGCAGTCTTTTTGTATTTTTTATTTCAACTCCGACTATTGTTATTTTTACGTCATCCCGTAAAATCCATGTTTCGAACTCAACTAGAGTACATCATTAGAGCAACACAGCTGCAGCAGAGCATAGCCCTCTTATATATAAAAAAAAACAATCATGCATAACAGGATTAGTATGGTGAATGGTGCCCCAACGGTTCAGCGCCGTCCATAACGTCGGCATTACGTTACCTACCGTGATTCGGAGGTATTTTGGTGGTATTTTGTGTTTTTATATTTTCTCCGTGTTTTCATAAGGACACGATTATACAATACAATATAATACAAATATTCTTTATTGCACACCATAAAGCAGTACAAAAAACTTATACCTAATATAAACATAATTATTTTATAATTATTTTTTCCTTTCTTTCTTTTTACTTACGGGAAAAAGCGAATTTCTTACCTAAACCTAAACTAAATCTGGAGGCTTCTGTTGCATGATGCCCAAAACACAATGCAATGGGTCCTCGTTGAAAAGCGAAGCATTATCATAGAAAGAGATAGGCTGAGTCGGACTAGCCCCACTGGTAGTGCTATATAGACTGTGCTGTCGTTCCCATAAAAATCCGATTAGGTGTCGGTTCGCGTGGTAAACGTGGAAGGATTGTTATTGCTTCTATTGTCCTACTTATTGATTAGCTCTCACTTAGACCTGCGGAGTTTTCACGAGAAATAACATCATCATCATCATGTCAGCCGAAAGACGTCCACTGCTGGACATAGGCCTTCCCCAAGGCTCTCCACTCAGACCGGTCTTGTACTATTCGCATCCACCGTGAATGCTTGTTGAGAAATAACATGCCTAAAAAAAAAGCCGTGGTGGCCTATTGGTTTCACCTATCGCCTCTCAAGCAGAAGGTCGTGGGTGACAGTGACAGTGGTCTGATCAGAGGCCTTATTGCCTAAGGTTTCTGACACTCGTGATCGCAATAAAATGACAGCTTTTGTATGCGAAATATGTCATTTGATTGCGATCACGAGTGTCAAAAACATTAGGCAATACGGCCTCCTATCTCACAGCAGATACGTCATAAATATGTGATCACTTTTGTACCTTTGTCACTTTAACGTCTTGTTTGAAAAGCCATACGAAATTGTGTAACGACTGAAAGCGACAAGGTACAGAAATGATCACTTATTTATAACGTTGAGTGAGTTGTCGGACTTCTTCTCTTTTACTATGTACTATGCTTAGAGGATTTGTGCTAACATAAACTATCAAGTCTGTTTAGGTAGACTAGGTATTTTACCTTAGCGATTGTGGCGTTAAGACCAGGTTTTAGGCCCGTAGCAAGAAAGTTAGCTCTTAGCTCTCTTTGTCTAAATTAATTGCCGTGGCACCATGCGGGCGGGGGTTATTCTACGACTTGTGATACTTTAAACATTAAACTACCATGGGACTCGCTCATATGTAATGTAAAACCGACCAAGAGCGTGTCGGACACGCCCAGGATGGGTTCCGTAGCCATTATGAAAAAATCAAAATATTTTTCTGAGAATTTCGTATTGTGCACGGGATTTTCCAAGTTTAGGTATATTTTGTACCTTAGGCTGCTATTTACTCTTACAAGTAAACTACTAATAATTCTCAAGCAATCTTAGCCGCTATAATTTTCCTTGTAAATTTGATATAATAACTACCATTCTGAATTCTTTCAAATTTTTCTACCGAACAGTTTAGTTTTTAGAGAAGAATTTGAAAATCGTAGTTCGTATCGTACCATCCCACTCACTCTCGTATTAAATAGTATAAGTGTCAGAGGGACGGAACGTCATGTCATGAATTTCGTAGTAGACTCGCAGTTTAGCGAACTATACTTAGCACTAATACAGACAGAAAAAAATTAAAATTAGCTGTTTATCCAGATCCCGGGGACTACCTCTATTATTCCCACTAGGTACTTGAAAGATACCCAATCTATAACAACTAACTCAATTCTTATTTAATAAACATTTTTGATTCTTGAAAGCTATACCTTCCGCCGCCTAACTTTGCTTAAAAGTTCATTGCCACGACTAGTACTACAAAAACTATAAATGTATAATTCCAATAATTGTATAGGCACTATACCGCGATTCGAATACAATCCAGGAGTAACGTAAAGACGTCGCATAAAAAATGTATCTCAAAAATGTGTCAAAATCAAAAATCAAAATCATTTATTCAGTAAATAGGCCGCAATGGGCACTTTTAC
Organism: Choristoneura rosaceana; assembly: GCA_037349165.1. Classification (NCBI taxonomy): domain Eukaryota; kingdom Metazoa; phylum Arthropoda; class Insecta; order Lepidoptera; family Tortricidae; genus Choristoneura; species Choristoneura rosaceana. Next base: position 2,505,866 of record JAZBNJ010000012.1, on the reverse strand, counting down.
GCGTCATTTTTAAACTACCAGCGCTTTCGGAAAGACCATCAGCATCAGCAGCAGAAAGTCATTTTTTTTTTCAAAATAAAATATTTACAAATAAAATACTTAAGTACTACAGTATACAATTAAAGAAAATAATAACTGAGTATTAAGTAAGGAACTTTTAGGCAAATTTATATGGCGCGTATACTGAATACATGCAAATATCATTGTATCGCACGCTCGCAGACATATCGGAATATCGCACAGTCGGCAATACCCCCCAGCCATCCGGCGATAGCAAGTTCCTCTTTATCTGGCAAAGTTGCCCTTTGAGAGAGTTTAAATTTATCAGCTAACCAGCTGATTTGGAAGTGAGATGTGACGAGCTATATCTGGGGCAAGTTTGTAGTTCGGCCCTCATGGCTGGTGAATGTGAAATAAGATGCCTGGCAGCCATTTTGCCTCCATATTATTATAGTCTTTACCCGGCAGTTCAATTAAAATTTCTCGATTTACTGTGTTTGGGGTCTTTTTAACCCTCGACGCAACTCTTTGCATAAGCGACGTAACTCTGTCAGTAGATTTTGATTCCCTATAAAAAACAAAAAGAGTATTTATTCAAAGAAAAACCGGCCAAGAGCGTGTCGGAAACGCCCAAAATAGGGTTCCGTAGCCATTACGAAAAAATTAAGTAATATTTTTCTAAGGATTTCGTATTTTATACGGAATCTTCCAAGTTTAGGTATATTTTATACCTTACGCTGCTATTTACTCATAAACTACTAATAATTCTCAAGCAAACTTAGCCGTTATAGTTTTCCTTGTAAGTTTGATATACTGACTACCATCCTGAATTTTTTCAAATTTTTCCACAAACCGGTTTAGATTTTAGAGTTTCGATTTTAATGAAAATTTGCATTTTAAAGTTGAATATTTCGCAAACAAATTACTGAATCGAAAAATCGTTTTAGCAAACCCATAATGGTTTTAAAATACCGCCACTTTACGTCTATGGGAGGTACCCTAAAAAAAATTGTTTTTGAATTTTTAATTGTACTATTTTGTCGGCATAGTTTACCTATACATATATCCGTGCAAAATTACAGCTTTCTAGCATATTCATATTCATATTCATTTATTCATTTATAAGTCATGTTCATTACATTAGGTGACATATTATTAAATAGTAGGTACACGACACCCTGTTAGGGTATAAAAATGATAAATCCTTAAACTATTTTACTCTAATAATTAATTATATCTACGGATTAGAGGAGTGATGTCAGTAAAATACAAATGCTAATATAATAAGAATTATTTGTGATTTTTCGTAATTTAATTAGATTGAAATTTAAATGAAATTTAATTTTAAAATAATGTTCAATGACAAATTATTACTTTAAATATTATTAATGTCATCATTCAACTATTTCGTTTAATATAGATTAGTATTTCTTAAAAGTAGTGCAACAATTAAAGTTTTATTATTCGAACAATATTATTTAACATTTTATGAATTATATTATTAGACATTTCATAGTGTATCATTTAAAAAGTCATCAATTTCATAGTAACATTTTTCTATCAGTAATTTTTTTAACTTATTTTTAAATACATGGTCGTTGGTTTCCAGAGTGATCATTTCCGGTATTTTATTTGCTATGCGTATGCATCGGCAATATGGGCCATTTTTAAACATAGCTAGTTTAGTTTTTGGTAATAATAATTGTTTTTTATTTTGTCTGTGTGATCTCAGTGTCTTTCTTGTTGTAAATAGGTTTGCGTGTTTCCTGACGAACAGTGCCGCTTCCAATATGTATATGGACGGAAGTGTTAAAATTTTTAGTTTTATGAAGTGCGGGCGGCAGCTGTTAGGTATCCGTGTGTTTGTGAGAATGCGAATGCATTTTTTTTGCATCACGAATAATTGGTGACAGTCAGTGCTCGCTCCCCACAGTAACACTCCGTATTGCAACCAGGCGTGCGCATACGCATGGTACGCTGATAAAGCTGTCTCCATATTGGTATTAGTCTTAAGGACACTCAGTGCATAAATGAATTTCGACATCTTCGATTTTATGGTTTGTATGTGTGATTTCCAGTTTACACTCGAGTCGATGTTTATACCTAATAATTTGAATTCTTTTACTTCTTCTATTATCTTATTATTAATTTGTAATGTCATTTGTAATGGTTTTTTTTGTGTAGGTTTAAATTGAATTATTTTAGTTTTTTTTAAGTTCATGTCAAGATTATGGTCATTTAGCCAATTTGTAACGGTTTTAAATACTTCCAAAAGTCGTTCGTTGCATTCAAAACTATCCGCGCAGTTCAGTAGCAGTGAGACGTCATCGGCAAACATCACACATGTTGTATCCAATTTCAATGTCTTCGGTAGATCATTGATGTAAATCAAAAATAAAATACAGGATAGGACACTTCCCTGTGGAAGGGAACAAGTGATGCCTCGCATTTGGGATGTCACCTCCTGGATCTCGCCTGACTCTTCAGAGAGGTAATCAATCTGTACGTATTGTTTCCTATTTTTTAAGTAAGATTCGAATTGATAGTCTCTGAGCAAAGCCGCGGACTGACAGACAGACAGAAATTGGCGAAACTACAAGGGTTCCGTTTTTGCCATTTTGTCTCCGGAACCAAGAAACACGACCACGTTTTAACTAAGCGCTCAAACCACTCGCAATCTCGCAGGATTGTGCATGCGGCCATAAAGGCGTTGCCTAAAACCGCCCCCACACGCGCCGATTGACAGGGTTTACTTACCACAAGATTGTCTGGCCGATTGCTCTTTATGCTTACTGCTGGATTGGATAGCTTCTCTAAGTGAGTAGGTTTTGCTAAACGTTACTTATTTTTGTGCTAGCTTTCATCCCCCGATTCGCTCGCATGAACTTTTAGGTAAACAGAGGAAGCAAGCTGTTGTATTTGGGACATATAATGCGAAACAACAAGTATGGTCTGCTTCAGTTTATTATCCAGGGAAAGATACAAGGACGTAGACCACCTGGACGTAGACGCACCTCTTGGTTAAGAAACCTGGACCTGGACTGGATCGGAATGAGTACCAGATCCCTCTTTCGAGCGGCAGTCTCTTAGGTTAGGATAGCCCTAATGATCGCCGACCTCCGATAGGAGAGGGCACCGGAAGAAGAAGAAGAAGAAGCAGAAGATTTTTTAGGTAGTAGTTGAATTGAAATTCTCTTGCTTTTTGAATCCAAATCGAATGGGCAGCGTTCGGAAAATTTGCGATGTCGTCTCGTTCGATATTCCCCAGTGCTTAAGACTAGAGTCTTCAACCAGTTATGACCAATGGCTCTGAGACGTAGTTCTTGACTGTTGGCCTCTTGGAGATGCTCTAAGTCGCAACGAGCTATGGAGAGAGCTATGCTCAGAGTTTCTTTGTGTGATAGAATCCGAAATATATGAATCCGCCGAAAAACTAAAGTGTTTTGTCCCATTAATATTATACTCGCAAATGCGAAAGTTTGTAAGTCTGTTTGTGTGTTTGAAGAAGAAGAAGAAGAAGAAGATTGATTATTTGTCAACATGAACAATACAGGATGGGCACACAGAATGCAAATAACACATTTTAGCACGGACGATCTTCACACAACGACAAATGTCTAAGAGCTATCGCTAGAAAACTTGATTTCAAATAAAAAATACCACATTTTTTTTTATACGACTGGAAGGCAAACGAGCAAGTGGGTCTCCTGGTGGTAAGAGATCACCACCGCCCATAGACATCTGCAACACCAGGGGTATTGAAGATACGTTGCCAACCTAGAGGCCTAAGTTGGAATACCTCAAGTGCCAGTAATTTCACCGGCTGTCTTACTCTCCGCTCCGAAACGCAACAGTGCAAGCACTGCTGCTTCACGGCAGGATTAGCGAGCAAGATGGTGGAAGCAATCCGGGCGGACCTTGCACAAGGTCCTACCACCTGCACAACATTCAAATCGGTCCACCAGTTTAAGAACTACGATGCCACAGACAAACAACGTTATATAGCGGTCAAAGTTATAACACCTCTCTTGCGTCGGGGGTCAAAAAATAAAATGTTTAAATCAGTTTCAAACTTTTTTATCTCAATCCAGGTGAGTTACGGCCGGAAGTTCCGGCGCCGACGCATCGACGGATGCATTTTGCACAACTTTATCTCTGATTTATTACTTTTAAAAGCTGGGGATTTTGAGTTTCAATAACAGATTTTTTCTGATTAATATACGGTGTTGCAAAAATGCATGTAGAGCGAAAAGGGGGTTAAAATGGTCCCTTGTAAAGAGTATTTATAATATTTAATAACCGTGATAATAATAATAATAAAAATAATAATAACAATAAAAATGTTTATTGAGATAATAAAAAAATTGTGGTTACCTACATAATAGTCTAGTAACACGGCCATAATAAAGCAATCCAATGGTGCGTGTGAAGTTCCCAATCCGCACTGGGCCCGCGTGAGAACTATGGCCCAAGCCCTCTTGTTATAAGAGGCGGCCTGTGCCCAGCAGTGGGACGTATATAGGCTGGGATGGATGGAATAACCGTGATATCACTGTATAACTTAACGCCAAAAAGGCAGTCCAGGCCCGGCGAGTTTTATAGGTATTTAACGACTGAAATGATTTTGTACTAAGTATATTTTTGCAGGTGGTAGGAACTTTTGCAAGGTCCGCCCAGATTGCTACCACCATCTTGCTCACTATTCCTGCCGTGAAGCAACAGTCCTTGCACTGTTGTGTTTCGGCGTGGAGAGTAAGACAGCCGGTAAAATTACTGGCACTTGAGGTATCCCATTTTAGGCCTCTAGGTCGGCAACGCATCTCCAATACCCCTGGAGTTGCAGATGTTTATGGGCGGTGGTGATCTCTTTCCATCAGGAGACCCACTTCCTCGTTTGCCATCCAGACGAATAAAAAAAAAATTACAAATTTTGCAAGGACGAACATTTGTGTACATTTATGTACTTAGTCAGTGTATGCACTATGCCTGGAAAGGGGTAAAATGATGGGGATATTTACATGGTAACGGGTGCTTTGATATTTGATACAAGTCGACTCAACTCTTTATTAGGTGCGAATTCTCAGCAGATAAAATCGCGCGTAAAAATCAATGCCTAATAAAAACCGATACCATCTATTCCCCCAAGTTTATGGGGAAAGCCCGCAGTTGGCAACACTGGATAATTAGTTATTCAGAAATTTATTTGACTTCGCGCAAATTTGAGCATCTTGCAGCTACGGAAACGTTTTACCGTCAATCTAAAACATACCTTATTTATTAACTTTAATGTTCATATTAGTTAAGCCGCTTTTATTTCAATACGCGTTATTATCAAATTGACCGTATAATTGAAACGTTATGGTTGCTTTTCGATTAATTGTGTTCTCAGGTAGTCCAAGAGCTTTGAAAACAAAAGAAAGCAAGTCGTAATTTGACATTTGAAAATCAACTCACGGTGAATGAGGATAAGGAACATATTTGTATGAACTGAATTTGGCGAATCCGATTTAAGAGCCAGCCTCCGTATGGAGATGGCTAGATCTTAGTTCTTGTAAACGAATGTTAACAAGCTTTATAAGTTCAATGGAACTTAAGTTAAGACTCCGTTTAATATATTGCACAGTAACGTTCAGGGCTACTACGAAACTCGAAGTTCGTGTCGTGCGGTTGCTCTTACACTTATACTATTTAATACGAGAGCGAGAGGGACGATACGACATGAACTTCGAGTTTCGTAGTAGCCCTGCTGCGTAAGGCCGCTCGCACTCTATCTATATGGTTAAAAATTTACTTGTTAAGGCTGCCTGTCCATTGGAGCGGAGCAGAGCGAGGATGTAATGCGAAGCGGAGCTGCGGACTGTGTTTC